>OV815993.1:20973267-22372764 GCA_929113495.1 Andrena minutula
GCGCACAGCTGAGCAAGCACAAGGAAAAGAAATTCATCTGCGACCGGTACGTATAGAAACTTATGTAATGCGTCGCGAAAAAAAAAATTAAATAAAAAAAATTTTTATTTTACAGCTGCATGCATTACTTCAGCTGTGCCGAGAAGTTGGAGGTCCATACAGTGGATTGCGGGCAAATGAACGACTGTGCCATTCTGCTGCCCAGCGAAGGCGAAAATCTCCTCAGCTTCAGTAACCACTGCATGAAGGAGCGGCTCCCCTTCGTGGTGTACGCAGATTTAGAGTGTATCATCGAGAAAACGGAGGACAATCGAATAGGTGATAATAAATTACACACGTACCAGCACCATAAAGTGCACAGCATAGCATATTGTATGCATTGCTCGTACGATACATCGCTATCGACGTATCGATGTCGCCGCGGTGCGGATTGTGTTTCATGGTTCGTCAACGAACTTAACAATTTTGCAAACTTCGCTAAACCCATCTTGACCAGTAATGTTCCCATGCTGGATTCAACCACCGAACAGTGGACCACATTTCGGGATGCTTCACATTGTCATATTTGCGAAGAACCATTCGAGGCTAGCGATGTACGAGTTCGCGATCACTGACATCGCTCCGGACGGTTTAGAGGCCCAGCACATTCGGAGTGCAATTTAAATTATAAAAATGCGTTTTACATCCCCATAGTTTTCCATAATTTATCCGGCTACGATTCGCATTTCATTATCGAGGAAATAGCGACCGCTTATGCAGGCAGCGTTAACGTGTTGCCCATAACTAAAGAAAAGTACATTTCATTCACAAAAAATGTCAAAGATACAGATGATTCAGACTCGCGAAATTGTATTAATTTGCGATTCATCGATTCGTACAAATTTCTCAATACCAGTCTCAACAAATTAGCATCTTTTCTTAGCACACATCAATTAAAAATTTTACGATCCCAATTTGAAACATTATCCGCCGATGATTTTAATTTTTGAGGCGAAAGGGTGTCTTTCCATACGAATACCTTGATTGCGCGAACAAGCTGCAGGACCCATGCTTGCCACCGCATGAATCATTCTACAGTTCGTTAACGGGTGAGACTGTATCCGAGAGCGATTACGCGCACGCCGGGACTGTCTGGCAGCGTTTCGAGATTAGAACTTTGGACGAATACAGCGATTTGTATTTGAAGACACATGTCTTGTTATTGGTAGATATTTTTGAAAATTTTCGCGAAAGTTGTATCAAGAGCTACGGATTAGATTCAGCGCATTATTACACTTTACCTGGTTTCACATGGGATGCTATGCTAAAACATACCAAAATTACGTTCGAATTGCTCACAGACGTCGATATGGTCATGTTTGTCGAACGCGGTATACGCGGGGGTTTAAGTCAATGGTCCGGAAGATACGCTAAATTTCAATGGGTCGAAGCTGTCACAAATTTTAACGTGTCATCAATCGGTGTCGATTCGCCCACATTCTCGAGGTAGATCTGGAATATCCACAACGTCTTCACAACATTCATGCCGATCTACCGTTCTGTCCGACGCGTGCTAAACCACCTGGCAGCAGACCGGACAAGTTACTCGCGACGGTATACGATAAGCAGCGTTACGTTATTCATTATCGCAACCTGCAGCAGTGCATGCGTCACGGTCTTCGTATTACAAAGATACACCGCGTGCTTCCATTCGCTCAATCCCCCTGGCTCCGCGATTACATCGAACTCAACACAGGGTTTAGAACAAGCGCGACAAACGACTTTGATAAAAAATTGTACAAATTGATGAACAACGCAGTATTCGGTAAAACCATGGAAAATGTGCGAAATCATGTGGATGTAAAACTCTTAACGCATTGGGAAGGGCGATATGGCGCGGAGGCAATGATCTCGAAACCGAATTTCCACAGCAGAAGTGTTTTTTCGGAAAATTTAATAGCCGTTGAATTGCGAAAGCTCGAGGTGAAATTCAACAAACCGATATACGTGGGTATGTGCATTCTGGACATATCAAAAATTTGTTTGTACGAATTTCACCACGAGTACATGTCGCCCAAGTACGGAACAAATTGTAAAATTCTATACACAGACACAGACAGCCTCATTTATCACATTCGATGCGGTGATATCTATGAATCTATGAAGCACAATATCGACAGATTCGACACCAGCGATTATCCCATCGACAATGTATATAATATGCCGCGCTTAAATAAGAAGGTTCCAGGGCTGATGAAGGACGAAAATAATGGTGCGATAATGACTGAATTCGTAGGTCTTAGAGCGAAAATGTACGCACTTCGCGTAGATGGTAAAAAAGATACAAAGAAAGCGAAAGGCGTCAAGACCAAAGTCATAGCCAGAACGATAAATTTCGACGACTACGCACAGTGCTTGGAAAGGGAGATCGAAATGGTTCGCAGACAATCGTGCATACGGTCTAAATTGCATAAAGTGTACACCATTTCGGAATCTAAAATCGCTCTAAGTCCGCACGACGACAAGCGGTATATCGTACCCGATTCGACCGACACTCTGCCCTGGGGACATTATAATATACCCTTGTGAAATAGAAACTATTGTATTTATTGTATAATGTTCTTTGCACATGTATGGAAATTATTATAAATAGTGGAATTATTGCATATGTGTCATTGTATATTAACTGGATTATAAATGGTGGAATTATTGTATAAAAAATTGTTCGCACGTGTATATGTATTATTGTATTTATTGAATCATGTATTATTATTTTTTACAATACATTATTTTTATTTATCCAAGAATTGTATGATTTATCAAACCCCAACCACTTGACGTACACCTTATCCCCCTTCCTACGTAAGACTTTTTCCACTAGATACACATTAGGATCGGTGACGCGTTGCAGCTCGTGTTCATAGAATCCTCCGGCAACAGGTTTTCCACTGGAATCGACGAGCAGATACGTCGCGGGATCAGTTGCTTGTACTTTGGCTATCTTAAACACCTCCGTTGTCCAATTCGGCGTATAGCCTTTATCGAAGATGGTTTTGAATTTGCTCACGCGCACAAACTCGCCCAACTTGAACCTCGCTGGAGCGGCGATCTTTACGTTGTTGTACACAGTGGTTAGCAGCTTGTCGGCGATCGCAGGGGTAACATCGCAAGGACGCATTTTGATGGTTCTATGTTTTCGCGCGTTATACTCTGCGAGAAGACTTGATAGCAAATCGATCCATCTGTAGGTTCCATTGAGCGTAAACATTTTCCACATATTGTTCTTCAAAGTTCGATTGAAACGTTCCACGACGAAGGTGTTACATGCCCCTATCGGTTAATTCCGTGCTTGCTGTCCTCGCGTCGCTTTCTTTCGCAAAGGCAATTCAGCGGAATCGCCCCACGTGTAGCAATCACGTTGTGCTGAGCCCGTGGCAACAGCGTTAGGGACAACGACCGCGTTCGGCCCGAGCGCCGAGCGATTCGCAATAATCCAAGAAATAGTTAAGCAAGCGACAGCTGCCGACGGGGCAGTTATCCCCGTTCGTAGGGATCGTCCGAGGTTGAGACCGCGATCCAGAGCCGCGGAAATGGGCATTCAATTTCGGGAGCTGGAGCTAGGTAGTCGAGACGAGCTAGCGGGCCGTCTAGAAATCGCGTCCTCACTTCGACGTTCGCACCGCGAGTCACGCTCGGCCGATAGTAATTCATGAAAGGGTAACTCCATCCGACGCACCGAGAACGGCCTAGCCGGGAGAGCCCTTGAGCGTCAATCGCGATCGACGTACGACCGCAAGGAACAGCGACGAATCGAGTCTAAGAGGTACGACGGACCCCATTTCACCGACTTCCGTGTGCTACCCGAGAGCACAGCGAGCGACCACGACCTACGATCGGTCAGCGGCATTGTAAGCGAGCGCAACACGAGTAGGAATGCGTACCGCGCGATACAGCGAGCGACAGCCGGACGAAGCGCCGTCTCTAGGTAGGACAATTTATTTGTGTAACAATATATTTTCACTATCGTTTTCCCTTATCTTCCATTGTACTCTCTTATTCAACCCTTAATCACCTTCCTCTCCTTGGTAAGTATAGTCAAGGCGTGCTTTAGCACCTTAACACAGCAGCGAACCCTGCGAATCACCCTAACCGCTCGGGGTGTATCGCAAAAGTCCCTTCAGGACGTAACAAAGGCCTTCATCACCGAATACGTCGAATAATGATTAATGTCATGCTTTGCCAATAGTTTCTGCACATCAGCGTTGAAAAATTCTTTTCCTTGATCGGTTTGCAAATTTTTCGGATATCGATCTCTAAATATTTTTGCAAACGCTTTAGTCACCTCAGCGCCACTTTTAGTCTTCAACGGCATCGCCCAGGCATACTTGCTCAGCACATCGATGACGGTGAGTATGTAGTGGTGACCTTGGTTGAATCGCGAGTTAGGACGCATTTCTACAACGTCAGCTTGCCACAGATCGTCGTATCCGTGCACTATGACGCGCCTCCGCGGGAAATGTCTTAAGCACATGAATAAATATATTAAATATGAAACATATACACAAAAACAATGCAAAGTATTACACACCCCTAGAGGCGGCGACGGCGAGGGCGGTGAGGGGGACGGTGAGGGCGACGGGGACTGCGGCCACGGTCGCCTCAGCGGCTGGGGCATCCTATAGGCCATCGCCTCTGCCAGGTCCTAGAACACACACACACACAAACATTGATATAATAATAATGACACATCAAACCTACTAAATATTAAACGCACAAAATGTAAAGTACTACATACCTGCGGCGACGAAGGCGGCGGCGATGGCGACGGCTGGGGGGACCCCCAGTCGCTCGACCACGTCGGGGATGGAAGCGGGGGAGGTGATGGCGATGGCGTTGGCGATCGCTAGAAGATAGAAATCCACGATTTAATAATGACACGACCACTTGATTTAAAAGCACTTGGTTTAAACTATTAACCCTTACGAGCGTCGCCTATAGGCGTCATCCGCGCGACGACCTGTGTGTACGAGCGTCGCCTATAGACGACATCCGCGCGACGACCTGTGTGTACGAGCGTCGCGTATAGACGACATCGTGATACCACTTGACCATGAGACCCGCGATGTTTTTATTTTTACGCATACTGCACAGCGATCACACTTGTCTCATTCTCTGGTTTGTTTATATTTGTTTTAAACAAGTGAAATATAAACATACATTGTTTGGGCGCAATCGGGGCAAGAAACACCAGTTTACCTACGCGCAACATGTACACTTTTGCGGCGCAGTGCTCCGTACAGTGCCGCTACTCCGGCGACGCGGTGGCCCGTTCAGCGGTCTCACTCCGGCGGAGCACACTGCCGTAGCGAAAGGGTTAAACGCGATAAATGTCAAGAATATTGTTCAGTACATACCTCAGGGTCACACTCCGGTGCAATCATCAACAGGCCCATTTTTTTTTTTTGGCAAAACTTTTTTAAAAAATACAAGTGTTACAGCCTGTCACTTTGACTGTGATTTGAATGCAACTGGTCTCGATGCATCTCCTGGGCTCTAGCATGCTAAAACCCCCTTCTATCATGAAGTCAAGAAGTGCTTAGCTTTGCAACAGTACGATGGCATTGTTCTTCATTATCTTCGTCACAGGGCACCTGTGCTCCAGCTGCATTTTCGCTGACCATCCTCCTCCTCCTCCGTGTTCTTATCTTCTTCGAACCATTTTCTAAATAATTTCAACCATCGTCTTAATCTAGCATACATCATATTTAGGAAGTTGGTTTAGGGAGGGTGAAGAAAATTATACGCATTAAAAAAGGATTATATTTATATATGAATTTCTCTCTGGCGTTTAGTCCACCAGTTGAATATTTTAAATACATTTTGCAAGGCACAGTGCTTTGCGTGTCTGCCACATCGCAGAGTATCAACTACATTTAGCTTATTTAGAGATTGTATATCCTCGTAGTCAATGTCCAGCGTCTCGATGATCACATCCGCTCTCGTACTTTCATCGAGGAAATCCGCAAGCCATTCGCGTTTCTGCAGCCCTTTAACGTACACGACATGACACGTGTCATCTTCTTCGTCGATCGCATCAGCTACAGCTTTCGTAATTAGCTGTTTAGCCATACTCTATGGAACTTCTCCATCGTCCCAGCGTAGCCCATGATGTTTCGTCGTCAACCACCGGATGCTTGATTTGTCAGATTTCGTAAGAAGATATTGCGGCATCGAACTCCGAAAAATATAATGCGAGAGAATTGTTCCCTTTCGCAGGACAGCCACTTCCTTGACGACAAGTCTTCCATCGACGATGAACCCTTGCAGGTCACCAAATGTTGGCGCGGACATTATCGATACAATTTAGAGGCCCGCTCGCTTCCAAGACAGATGGGGGAATGCAGTCTTTCTCGTAAAGCATTCTCTTTCATTTCTTTTGGTACGAATTTAACACAGGAGAGGGCAGGCAATTTAATTAATTCTGTGCACCACGTTTGTCAGCGGATTGTATTCAACCACCCGATCGTGCAGAATCAGACAATAGACCGTAGTATTTGCCGGTACATTCTCTTTACACTCGAATTCTATGCGCACATCCACGGTGCCGCTTTTAACCGACTCATTTTGTCGCGAGCAATCAATCACAACGAAGGGACCAAATTCTAAAAACTCGGCCACGGTGAATAATCCATCGTTACAGTTGTAATATGATTTACGGAATTGCGTGTACATGTGAAACAAGATGGCATGCTTATCCATGTCAAAGTCCACCTGCATGTCATCATATGGGTGAAAATCCGAGTTGAGAAAAGCTTTTACATTGGTTAATTTGCATTTGTCGAACATAGTAGCATCTTTGGACATATCATTCTTTCGATCAGTCTGTAGAGCAAGGATAATGACACGCGGCTTCTCCAATTGCGCAGATGCCTTCACGGCCCATGAGTGCTTGGTAGTGCTCTGTAAGAGAGGATACTCGTACATATCCCACGATTGAAAACAAATGCTCAGGTTTCGTCCACTGTCCAAAGTACGTAGCAACGATAGCTTATTAACGTCGTTCAGCGTCACATGAGGCATCCGCCATTGTACTTTAACTAATTGAATTTCTGGTTCCAACAACGGCGATCCAATTAGAACATTCTTATCGTTGCGCGATCGTATTAAAATCAATTCGTGACGCGCATTAATAATAATGCGTTTGTAGTCCTCGCAAAATCCCAGCCAATATTTCAGTGGGATACAAAAATTGAAATGATTTTTCACTTTTAGCCCATCGCGTCGTTCCAAGCCCCATCCGGCATTCTCCATATTTTAGTCTTCGCCAGATGACAGCGATACATAGTTTTTCAACGTGCTAGTTATTCCAACGTTTCTGTTACGATCAATTTCCACACCATTCAGCTCGTATCGAATCTCATCGGATAAGAACGCCATGCAATTATTTCCCAATGTCACCGTTAATGTATCGTTTGGCTTATTTATATTCAATTTTCCCTCCACGTAGAGGAAACTTTCACATGGCAATGTGTATAAATCCTGCTGTTGTATGGGTATTCTTATCTCATCGCTGTACCCAAACGTTGTGTTGACGTATGGGTTGTATGTGTGAGTCTCGAGCTTGACGATGCGATCATCAAACGTCGGCTTCCCCCCAATGCTTAGAATGTCAACCATTTTTCAACTTAACTGCGCACAATGAATCCCAAGGATTTCAAAAATGCAATGTTCGCAGCAGTGAGTCTCTTCTTTTTAGCGTGATCAGAGCTGTTGTTGTTGTTATTGTTGTTGTAAACAATTTGGTTTGAAAGAAACGAGTGTCTGGAATCGTTCAGCACTTTCGTTCGCACCACGCGTATTATCGTCGTCGCCGTCGTACGTGCAATCTGATGGTAATCTCTTCACCTTGAAAATCGAGCAGCCGTCCGTCTTGATCCACAACCCGTATCGTTAGATCCGTAACGATCCGTGCGGTGATTGGAAGTTAAATGATCTGCGCGGGCGTTTCCGATATCTTATATCCTGGTGGGACTCTCGGAGAAAATTCATGTATCGTATGTACGCGCTTTCCATTGTTGTACGCGCCAGCGGTCGCGCTGCATTCTACGCGAATAATGTTCACCTTCATGATATTAATCGGATCGTCTGATTCGTGTCACCGCCCTGGTTCCAACTCCCGATTAATCGAGAATCCCAATAACGATCCAATGTTATTGCGTTTCGTAAAGTCTACGGCGAACGAGCAGTATAGCTCGCTTTTCATGGTATTGTTGTTGGGACGCAACACTATAGGATACACATCGCCATCGTCAGCATCGGTACCGTCGAGATTTTGAGTATCCTGCTCGAGTAATCGCTGCCTCCAATACTTGGCAATGGCGTCTAGTTCGTAGGAGCCGTGGGGAATCGTAATGTATTCAGGAGTGGTGTAGATGCTGTTGCTGATGTCATAATTTGCGGTGAAGTAGAATTTATCGTTGCTCGAGTCGATGTTCGGTATTGTATGATAAGTTTCAAAGGTTGTTAGACCAAGCTCGTAATCATCGTCGCTCAAATCTATGGGTGGAAAGTAGCTCACCATGAGGGTGCTACTGTTGCCGGTTAGAGTGAATGTTAGCGACATATTCCAAGCTGTACGACTCGATTAGTACTGAATCAAAGTGGTGGGAAGTCAATTCTTAAATTTGGTGCCGATCGTTTGTAGAAAACGTAGACATAGTTGCCCGCAATTGGTTTGATCGTACTTCTGATAAGCCGTTCGATTGTATTCGATTTTCACAGCATCTTTGTCCAGGTATTGTACCAATTCCTTAGGCGGCCGAAGATTCCCAAAGCTATCGAAATATATAGCTCGACATCCTCTCTTCGCATACGCTACCCAATGAGTTCCCGACCCCTCGACATTGTCCAAATTTACGATACCGCTCTCGTTTCGACGTACTCCTCCAGCTGGTAGCGCGTTGCGCATAAAAACACCTCTAAAGAATGGAATATGCATACGTTTTGCCAACTCAGCCAATTGCACATCGGTAGTTATGCCCACAGGCATTTTTATTTTATTTTCGACGTTTTTTTTTCGTTTTGATATTCCCTGTCCGCGCTTGTACGGTGTGAGATAAAGTCCGCGACCTTCCATGGAGCGATTATGACGCTGCATTTCCTGCAGCTGATGTTGCACCGCCTTACTATCGTTTACCACCTTGGCTATCCCCGCCGCTCCACCAGCTAATGATCCGAGAACACCTAGCAGCGGGAGAAGTGGTAATATACCACCCCATTTTGCCACCGGAAGAATCCGCTTTTTTTTCGATGCTCTCTTCGTAGTAGTACTTTTGCGGGATTTTGTTTTCACCCCCATTCCGATTTTCGTCTTGGCTTTCATAGCTGCCCAAACAGCTGTCGCAGCACCTCTTTCACTCAGAGTCGAGTCTCGCGCAACGATGCGTTCGCGTGCTTTGTCAGCGAGTACGTTATCTGTCACGTGCCTTTCGTCGAGGTCGTTGCTACGCGTATACGCAATATCGTGTTCGCGACACGCGGCGTCCAACGGATTGATACCTTGATCCCCTCTAGCCAATCGTTTTGTCAGATGAGTTCCTGGACCACAAAACTGATATCCCGGAATATGCAATTCGAAAGGTAGCGCGTTTATCGCCCGATTTAACAAATCACGACCTTTCTTCACTCTCGTCGGCGACATTCGTTGCAGTTTTTAATCAATGGTGCTGGACCGTCGATATGCGTTCGCTGCCAAGAGCGATTATAATGTTCCAAGCACCGACGATACTGCTGCACCTCAGAATCGGCTTTTATATGCTCGGGGAGCCTGTCCCACAACTGATCAATGTGTCTTTCAAACTCTCTGAGTAGAATAATCTTTGGTATATATTTCAATTGCTCAGAGGTTAGGTCTCGAATATTGCAATTATCCGACAGGATCAGAACCATTTTGAATACTGAGGTGTTTTCGCTTGGGCGCGGACCTATAAATAGGACGTGTCGTCGCTTCGAAAATCAGTTTTCACAGTTCACATCGAGAATGCGATTCGTGCGACAACCTGTAAGGATACGCGTGACAAATTTTGACGATAAATCGGAAATGATGTCACCGAATTCGAAGCGTAGACACAGTAGCATGCTACCAAACACTATCCGCTGTGTTATTTGCGGTCCATCGAATTGTGGAAAAACCAACGTGTTGGTGAGCTTGTTGGAAAGTCCACACGGTGTCCGCTTCGAGAACGTGTACGTGTATTCCAAGTCGCTGCAACAGCCGAAATATCAATATTTGGAGAATTTATTGACTCCGATAGATGAAATTGGCTACTTTACGTTTTCGAATAACAGTTACGTCATCCCACCGAACGAATCGCTTCCGAATTCTATTTTTATCTTTGATGACGTGGCATGTGACAAACAAAATACGATACGAGAGTACTTTGCAATGGGGCGTCACTCGAACGTTGACTGCTTCTATCTCTGTCAGACGTATGCAAAGATTCCCAAACACCTTATACGCGACAATGCGAATCTGTTGATTCTGTTTAAGCAGGATGGTACCAACTTGAAACATGTGTACAACGATCACGTAAACACCGATATGTCATACGAGGATTTCTGCGCGTTGTGTCGTAATTGTTGACAACGTGAGTATGGTTTCGTAGTAATAGACAAGGATAGCGCGATGTCCAATGGACGTTATAGAAAGGGATTTAACGAGTTTGCCATACCGTGAGATGGTCAATCGCTGTCAACACTTCGATGAGAAAGCAACGTCTGCGGTACAACGATGATGATTGATATCGATAGTCTGGAGGTTAAGGATCGCGAGAGAATAGCGAAGAAATTGCAAAAACTAGTGCAGCCATTCGCAAGAAACACTTGGCTTTGAAGACTGGCAAGATGGAGGAAGATATCGCGTTGGAGAGACACTTTAAACCTATCGTCGAACCCTTGAAACATATAGTGAAAAATACCACAGAGGTAGACACATTATCACCAGTGAGCATTGACGTTGAAAAGAATGAAACATTAACGCCTGAAACAAAAATTCACCCGAAAGGGAACACGTCGACGTTGAAGAGAAAGAGGAAATCACTCGTAACCTCCACACCAGTTCAATCGAAGCGGAAACGACGGAATACTACGTTAAACGAGCCTACGGTCCCTATCACGCCAATAAATACAATTCCTCCTGTACAATCGCTCTCAGCCATTGACGATGATGATGATGATGATGATGATGATGTGATGGTGATTATGATGATGACGTTTTCGAAACTTCTCCCAATGAGTTATTTGTGACATCTATTAGACAACAACTTCGAACATCCAAGGGACAAGAAGCGCTTCGCAGTTATTTCGGTCCGCTGGGGCAAAAATACGTAGATATAATCCTAAGTGAGGATAAAAATAAGACCATAGACTATGTATACGGTGTATACTTTACCGATGATAATAAGATGGGAATAAGGTTTTTGTTCAGGATTGGTCGCAGCGATGCGACCAATCTGCATCTGCGCACTGCAGCGAAGATGCGCGGCAATTTCAAACTGGCGTTGTTGTCGTCTTGGCAACTGAGTGGTCGCGGAGACGGCATGAGCGGGCCATCTCTCGATTGACACCTGGACTAATTACTCCCACCTTCATTTGCATAGTAACACGCGATGTTACGTAGTCTTCGCGGATTGGCCAGGTGTCCTCGATCTCGAGCCGGTGGCTTGCCTCGTGTCGTCTCTGCGACCACTCGCTCTCTTCGTTGTGAAACGTGATAAGGTGCACATCGTGTCTTTCGCGTATATCCTTTCACCAAGAGCAATCAGTGCTCCGATTTTTCGAAGTTCAGTTTCTCAAATTCCGTGCTTGGAATTTCCATACGCGTACTTGCGTGTTCTTTAATTAAGCTTAAATTAGTGATCATAGTTCCGTAAAGGTTATCTAAATTCACACGTGTAATATGTTAAACGTACTCGTTTATTGCGCTCGCCATTAAACCACAGTGTGAGACCTTTACATCTAGTATATTTAAACTAAGCCGCGTGCGTTAATTATTGTGCGGTAAAGCAATTCGTAGGCGCTCCTCGAATTTGCTTGAACATAAAATTGGTCCTTCGAGCCGGAGCTCCGGTGAATTTCTAGTGCCGTTCGTAGTGCCGTTCGTTGTGCCGTTCGTTTTGCCTCGTGGTTCTATCGCTCGTTCCGATACACCATCATGGCCGACACCCTACCAGAGCAGATCGAACTGTATCATCGACTCACGAGCGTGTATGAAAATCTGAAAAAGAAAGGCGTTGCAAAAATGACTGAAGGTTCTGTGCAAGCTAGACTGGACTTATTACAAACGCGTTGGGAGGACTTTTCTAAGCAACACAATATCCTAGTGCGAAACCGTACGGAAGAATTGGCGAGACATGATTACTTCGAAAAGGATTGTTTTGGTCTAGCCGAAGATTCCTTCCTTGAGCAAAAGGGAGCATTACTGGATCTTCTTCGCGAATTAAAGCGGAATTCTGAGCCCATATCCAACGTGGTTCTTCCTTCCGGTGGCGCTCACGCCGCAGAGACACGATCGCCAGCAACGCTGCCCCGCATCCCTCTACCTACCTTCGATGGGCGATACAGCGAATGGCAGGCATTCCACGACTCCTTCGTCTCGCTGGTCATCCAGGACCCCACTCTGATGGATGTGGACCGGCTCCATTATCTGAAGGGCTGTGTTAAAGGCGAGGCGAGCACGGTGATCCAAAATCACACCACAACGTCCGACAATTTCCGCCCAGCTTGGGATGCCCTAAAGGAACGTTTTCAGAATAAACGTTTATTGGTGAGGGCACAGCTCAACCTATTAAATGACATACCGGTCGTGAAAAGTGAGTCGTCAGTGGAGTTAAAGAGGTTATTTTACGGAACCTGGGACGTGGTCGGTGCTCTGGCCGCCATGAATCGTCCAATGACTACCACTGATTGGCTAGTCAACATGACCGTCGATCGGTTGGACGAGCAATCCCGTAGAGAATGGGAAGCTTCTCTCGGCTTGTACACCGAGTCCCCTTACTTGGAGGCTCTAAGAGTCTTCATTGAAACTCGCATCCATACTGTCGAGGCCCTGGAAACACAAAGGAAGCGTGAATTACCAACCGATGGTAAGCAATCCACAACAAAGGATAACGTTTCCAAAGGGGTCACGGCCAAGAGCACGGTGGTACACCAAGTCGTCGCGACACCGTCTCCTTCAAAGATCTGCGGGTTGTGCAAAAACAATCACTACTTAATGTACTGCCCAAAGTTTAAACACCATACCACTAGTCATGAGACGTTCGCTGTGCATCAACCCGTTGCTTGACGTACACAGCAACCTGCGTGTCGGCGGGCGGCTGCAACACTCGCTGCTCTCCTTCAGCCGCTGCCCTCCTTCAAATCTACAATCATCTTGTATGATGAGTTCCACTGGGTCACGCTGCTGATCGACGAGACGCACCAACGAGACTCGCCCGGAGCCAACCAGCTCACGCTGTCCACGTTCCGCCAACACTGCTGGAAGCTACGAAGGTTGACGAGGGTGAAGGCGTCCATCCACTGCTGGCTCACCTACTTAATTTGGAACAACCACTCGCTATCTCCATTCTTCAATCGCCGCGTGCTCGCGTCGTTTTGTGCTGGCAACTGTCAGTATTTTCTACGATCGTCGCGTGCTCGCGCCGTTTCATGCTGCAATTCTGCAGCTAACCGTGGTTTATGCTGGCTCGCGTACCTTCGCGATACTCGTTGTGCTTGCAACGGTCAGCATATTCTACATTCGCCGCGTGCTCGCGTCGTTTTGTGCTGGCAGCTGTCAGTATTTTCTACAATCGTCGCGTGCTCGCGCCGTTTCATGCTGCACTTCTGCAGCTAGCCGTGGTTTATGCTGGCTCGCTTACCTTCGCGATACTCGTTGCGCTTGCAACTGTCAGCATATTCTGCATTCTCCGCGTGCTCGCGTCGTTTTGTGCTGGCAGCTGTCAGTATTTTCTACAATCGTCGCGTGCTCGCGCCGTTTCATGCTGCAATTCTGCAGCTAACCGTGGTTTATGCTGGCTCGCGTACCTTCGCGATACTCGTTGTGCTTGCAACGGTCAGCATATTCTACATTCGCCGCGTGCTCGCGTCGTTTTGTGCTGGCAGCTGTCAGTATTTTCTACAATCGTCGCGTGCTCGCGCCGTTTCATGCTGCACTTCTGCAGCTAGCCGTGGTTTATGCTGGCTCGCTTACCTTCGCGATACTCGTTGCGCTTGCAACTGTCAGCATATTCTGCATTCTCCGCGTGCTCGCGTCGTTTTGTGCTGGCAGCTGTCAGTATTTTCTACAATCGTCGCGTGCTCGCGCCGTTTCATGCTGCACTTCTGCAGCTAGCCGTGGTTTATGCTGGCTCGCGTACCTTCGCGATACTTGTTGCGCTTGCAACTGTCAGCATATTCTGCATTCTCCGCGTGCTCGCGTCGTTTTGTGCTGGCAACTGTCAGTATTTTCTACAATCGTCGCGTGCTCGCGCCGTTTCATGCTGCACTTACAGCTAGCCGTTTAGCAACTTCGTCATACTGACGAAGGCGGGCGGTAATGTTTGGGATTGGTTGCAGTGATGCGACTTTTTGTCTGTTGCGTTTTTTTTTCTTTATCACTTATTCTTACTCTTTATTACTTGTTCTTAGCACTTAAGGTTGTAGTATAACTTTTACTTACCATGCTTTACTTGTTAATCACGCGTTCACTGTGACCGGAAGCCGATTTAACGAGCCTATTTCGTCAGACGATGACGAGACGGGCGGGAATGTTCAGGATTGGTCGCAGCGATGCGACCAATCTGCATCTGCGCACTGCAGCGAAGATGCGCGGCAATTTCAAACTGGCGTTGTTGTCGTCTTGGCAACTGAGTGGTCGCGGAGACGGCATGAGCGGGCCATCTCTCGATTGACACCTGGACTAATTACTCCCACCTTCATTTGCATAGTAACACGCGATGTTACGTAGTCTTCGCGGATTGGCCAGGTGTCCTCGATCTCGAGCCGGTGGCTTGCCTCGTGTCGTCTCTGCGACCACTCGCTCTCTTCGTTGTGAAACGTGATAAGGTGCACATCGTGTCTTTCGCGTATATCCTTTCACCAAGAGCAATCAGTGCTCCGATTTTTCGAAGTTCAGTTTCTCAAATTCCGTGCTTGGAATTTCCATACGCGTACTTGCGTGTTCTTTAATTAAGCTTAAATTAGTGATCATAGTTCCGTAAAGGTTATCTAAATTCACACGTGTAATATGTTAAACGTACTCGTTTATTGCGCTCGCCATTAAACCACAGTGTGAGACCTTTACATCTAGTATATTTAAACTAAGCCGCGTGCGTTAATTATTGTGCGGTAAAGCAATTCGTAGGCGCTCCTCGAATTTGCTTGAACAGTTTTCGATATCGACAAGCATGATAATATACTCATCGATGGTGTAAGATACAAGGGAACGCCGGGCCTTTACGAACTGATTTTCAAGAAACTTCCAAATGATGCTGTATACACCGAGGCCGATAAACAAAAATACAAAAGTATACTGCTTGCGACGAACGCTCACAGACACAAACATGGTGATCACAATCGCATAATGACTAACAAGGGATACAAGTACAAACATGTAATTGCACCGCTAGTCCCCAGTTCATCGGCTAGAAGGGCAGGGAAAGGTCTAAGGACACCACGACTCATGACGGTAAACGATAACAAGATCGATTACGTGCACTGGGACGATCCCAACGAGCTGGTCGATAGACTTAAATTGCTCATTGCATCGCGCGCGGCAGGTCACACGGGTCTCGATAACGAAATCGCATCCATCGAGGAGGAACTTCGCGAGGCGGGCCACATTGTATAAATTAAACCGCACACCGATGACGCGCACTGTATGCATCGAGATGCCGATCAACAAATTTGGGGTGTCGCTCGAGAAGAGTGGAGCAGCTGGAATGGACTACTACAAATGGAACGGTTTGCTTCGAAATTACATGCGAGATAACGCTCTTTGCATGACCGGTGTCGACTTTGATGCAAAATCACGCAAGATACGACGGGTAGCGTAACCCACGGCTGACACCGATGCTGTCAATAAACTGTATACGGAAAAGAGCATTAAACTTTTGAGAGAGCAACTGGAAGAATTAGAGAGGAAGCTGGTCGTGTTTCAGAGAGATATGCTGGCGTTGCAAAACAGCGTTCAAAAGATATCGCAGGCGTCGAATTCTATCCCACGTGAACGCTGCGAAGGAGAATCGTGCGAGACGGTTGATCTTGTCCAGAATTTCCTCCGACCGATGGGGAGCACCTAATGTGCGTACACGATAATTATCGCATCATTCGTGTCGAAGACACCTCTGCGATCAAACATGCCACCATTATCAACATCCAAGAGTAAAGAAAACCATGGTCGCAAGAAGCGACAACTCGTTGAGGAATTGCACGCTCCAGCTCGAAGACATTTCCCGCGGAGGCGCGTCATAGTGCACGGATACGACGATCTATGGCAAGCTGACGTTGTAGAAATGCGTCCTTACTCGCGATTCAACCAAGGTCACCACTACATAGTCACCGTCATCGACGCGCTGAGCAAGTATGCCTGGGCGATGCCGTTGAAGACTAAAAGTGGTGCTGAGGTGACTAAAGCGTTTGTAAAGATATTTAGAGATCGATATCCGAAAAATTTGCAAACCGATCAAGGAAAAAGAATTTTTCAATGCTGATATGCAGAAACTATTGGCAAAGCATGACATTAATCATTATTCGACGTATTCGGCGATGAAGGCCTCCGTCGTGGAACGTTTCAATCGAACTTTGAAGAACAATATGTGGAAAATGTTTACGCTCAATGGAACCTACAGATGGACCGATGCGCTACCAAGTCTTCTCGCAGAGTATAACGCGCGAAAACATAGAACCATCAAGATGCGTCCTTGCGATGTTACCCCTGCGATCGCCGACAAGCTGCTAGCCACCGTGTACAACAACGTAAAGATCGCCGCTCCAGCGAGATTCAAGTTGGGCGAATTTGTGCGCGTGAGCAAATTTAAAACCATCTTCGATAAAGGCTATACGCCGAATTGGACAACGGAGGTGTTTAAGATAGCCAAAGTACAAGCAACTGATCCCGCGACGTATCTGCTCGTCGATTCCTGTGGAAAAGCTGTTGCTGGAGGATTCTACGAACATGAGCTGCAACGCGTCACCGATCCTGATGTGTATCTAGTGGAAAAAGTCTTACGTAGGAAGGGGGATAAGGT
Source organism: Andrena minutula (assembly GCA_929113495.1). Taxonomy (NCBI): domain Eukaryota; kingdom Metazoa; phylum Arthropoda; class Insecta; order Hymenoptera; family Andrenidae; genus Andrena; species Andrena minutula. The sequence continues at coordinate 20,990,532 of OV815993.1, forward strand.
GTACGTCAAGTGGTTGGGGTTTGATAAATCGCACAATTCTTGGATAAATAAAAATAATGTATTGTAAAAAATAATAATACATGATTCAATAAATACAATGATATATATACATGTGCAAATAATTTTTTTATTTCCAAAAACATGTGCGAAGAATATTATACAATAAATACAATGATACATATACATGTGCAAATAATTTTTTTATTTCCATACATGTGCGAAGAATATTATACAATAAATACAATAGTTTCTATTTCACAAGGGTATATTATAATGTCCCCAGGGCAGAGTGTCGGTCGAATCGGGTACGATATATCGCTTGTCATCGTGCGGACTTAGAGCGATTTTGGATTCCGAAATGGTGTACACTTTGTGCAATTTAGACCGTATGCACGATTGTCTGCGAACCATTTCGATCTCCCTTTCCAAGCACTGCGCGTAGTCGTCGAAAGTTATCGTTCTGGCTATGACGTTGGTCTTGACGCCTTTCGCTTTCTTCGTATCTTTTTTACTCGTGGTGAAATTCGTACAAACAAATTTTTGATATGTCCAGAATGCACATACCCACGTATATCGGTTTGTTGAATTTCACCTCGAGCTTTCGCAATTCAACAGCTATTAAATTTTCCGAAAAAACACTTCGGCTGTGGGAATTCGGTTTCGCGATCATTGCCTCCGCGCCATATCGCCCATCCCAATGCGTTAAGAGTTTTACATCCACATGATTTCGCACATTTTCCACGGTTTTACCGAATACCGCGTTGTTCATCAATTTGTACAAATTTTTTTCAAAGTCGTTTGTCGCGCTTGTTCTAAACCGTGTGTTGAGTTCGATGTAATCGCGGAGCGAGGGTGATTGAACGAATTGAAGCACGCGGTGTATCTTTGTAATACGAAGACCGTGACGCATGCACTGCTGCAGGTTGCGATAATGAATAACGTAACGCTGCTTATGGTATACCGTCGCGAGTAACTTGTCCTGTCTGCTGCCGGGTGGTTTGGCACGCGTCGGACAGAACGGTAGATCGGCATGAATGTTGTGCAGACGTTGCGGATATTCTAGATCTACCTCGAGAATGTATCCCGTGGGCGAATCGACAGCGATTGAAGACACGTTAAAATTTGCGACATCTTCGACCCATTGAAATTTAGCGTACGGCAGAGGCTGACACATTGCCCATCCATACAAATTGTTCACGTCAAAGTACATCAAGTACGATGACTCTTCCGATGCGTCGTAAGATGGCATGTACTTGTTATTGGCATGTGCGTATCTTCCGGAACATTGACTTAAACCACCGCGTATACCGCGTTCGACAAACATGACCATATCGACGTCTGTGAGCAATTCGAACGTAATTTTGGTATGTTTTAGCATAGCATCCCACGTGAAACCAGGTAAAGTGTAATAATGCGCTGTATCTAGTCCATAGCTCTTGATACAACTTTCGCGAAAATTTTCAAAAATATCTGCCAATATCAAGACATCTGTCTTCAAATACAAATCGCTGTATTCGCCCAAGGTTCTAATCTCGAAACGTTGCCAGACAGTCTCGGCGTGCGCGTAATCGCTCTCGGATACAGTCTCACCCGTTAACGAACTGTACAATGATTCGCGCGGTGGCAAGCATGGGTCCTGCAGCTTGTTCGCGCAATCAAGATATTCGTACGGAAAGACACCCTTTCGCCTCAATAAATTAAAATCATCGGCGGATAATGTTTCAAATTGGGATCGTAAAATTTTTAATTGATCTGTGCTAAGAAAAGATGCTAATTTGTCGAGACTGGTGTTGAGAAATTTGTACGAATCGATGAATCGCAATTTAATACAATTTCGCGAGTCTGAATCAGCCGTATCTTCGACATTTTTTGTGAATGAAATGTACTTTTCTTTAGTTATGGGCAACACGTCAACGCTGCCTTCAAAAGCGGTCGCTATTTCCTCGACAATGAAATGCGAATCGTAGCCGGATAAATTATGGAAAACTATGGGGATGTAAAACGCATTTTTATAATTTAAATTGCACTCCGAATGTGCTGGGCCTCTAAACCGTCCGGAGAGATGACAGTGATCGCGAACTCGTACATCGCTAGCCTCGAATGGTTCTTCGCAAATATGACAATGTGAAGCATCGCGAAATGTGGTCCACTGTTCGATGGTTAATTCCAGCATGGGAACATTACTAGTCAAGATGGGTTTAGCGTAGTTTGCAAAATTGTTAAGTTCGTTGACGAACCATGAAACACAATCCGCGTCGCGGCGACATCGATACGTCGATAGCGATGTATCGTACGAGCAATGCATATAATATGCTATGCTGTGCACTTTATGATGCTGGTACGTGTGTAATTTATTATCACCCTTTCGATTGTCCTCCGTTTTCTCGATGATACACTCTAAATCTGCGTACACCACGAAGGGGAGCCGCTCCTTACTGCAGTGGTTACTGAAGCTGAGGAGATTGTCGTCTTTGCCGGGCAGCAGGATGGCACAGTCGTTCATTTGCCTGCAATCCACTGTATGGACCTCCAACTTCTCGACACAGCTGAAGTAATGCATGCAGCTGTAAAAACAATTTTTTTTTATTTTTCACGACGCATTTCATAAGTTTCATTTCATAAATTTCTTTGCCTTATTCTTGCTCAGCTGTGCGATCACCAGACGAGACAAATTCTTGATCAGCACAAAGTGCCCTACATCACCGTGCTCTTGATTTGGTGTGTAAAGCAGATTGACGTGTCGATCCCTCTTTTGATTGGTGAGACGCAGTGGAAAGACCGTTGGCCCCTTCTTCTTCTCCATCTCAAAGCTGTACACGTTGATGGAGATTTCGTTCAGCCGTTCAAACTTTGCAATCTGTGCCAGAGACATTGGGAACTCAATGCCCTGGAGATTTAGCGTGGAAGCATAGTCGGGGTATGAACTTGGACGATCGGGATGTCTTTCCGCCGGATGTAGAGCGGCGATCACTGCCCACGCGAAACAGGCGTTGTCCAAGGATTGCACACTAATGGTTGCCTTCTTCGACAACAATTCCCGCGGCAACTTGTGGTGGCACCCCGCGCGCAGCGGATTATACTTGTTGACATTGACTGTCAGGTTGAGAATTCTCGACGACGCATCGTTGGTACCACTCCTGCAGATCGGATGTGCGGAAGAGGTCGCAGTTCCGGGTATTGATGCTCTTACTTACACGCTTGTCACCCGCCACAAATTCACCGTTGAACACCGTGTTCACTTTGAGGTTTCGATGTTTCCTCAAAGCGCCCCGTACATGCTCCAACACAATGGTCCCCGCATCTTGGAGGAAGTTGCACGGTTCGATGTAATTCGAATTTAGCACTGCACCAGTTAATACGCGGGTATCGAACGCAGTGTCTATTTCGCGCCACAAAAGTCCTGTGCTAGAATGTCCAGCACCTTCGCACACGAAACGTCCGCGCAACGAATATTTCAGTCCTTCGAGTCGCGCGATTTGAGCAACCAACGATTGTCGAACGCCGATTCATAATCGGGGACGTTTCACTCGGCTGCGTTCTTCCAACGATTCTATGCACTCGTTGCACCGTTCTTCCCACGCGAGGTACTCTTCCCGCGAAATCAATCGTGCAGATTGATCCAATAATTCGCGTTCTACTTGCACGAATTCTCCCATGATTGTAAATGGAATGTATATGTAACGTCCCTTCCACGCAACACGTTGCAACGATTTGAGGCTTTGTGCAGGTTGGAGCATGCTTTATGACTGATACCACGATTTGCTATCTCTCTCTAACTCTTTCGATGTTCCCTCTCTCTCTCGAATACATTGCATGCAAAAACGATGATTCGTTCCAACATGGTTCTATGCAGTTTCTGCTGATACAGCATAATACTATGCATCACACGTATGACGAATTAGCGCGCGAGATCGACGCTTCCACAGGTATTATATTACAATCAACACGTGTGGAGTCTTTTATCCTCGAGGTTGGGACTCAAGTTACATGCTACGTTCAGATTCAAAAACATTATGGAAAAATTGGTAGCTTTAGAATAATATGCTGTGGCGGGGGAGGCAATTGCACCTCTATTTAAGCCGAGCTCTCGGACGCTATTCCATCAAACGCTCAGTAACCTCAGTGACTTTGACGGAACAAATAGTGCTCTGAAAACATATAATGCATAGTACCAGTGCCGAAGGGAACGCTAAACGTATGAATTATTACGTTCCGATTGTGCAAGATGATGGCGTAGCTCAAAGCGGGGACACTACAGTTGTTTGGTAAGGCTTAATTTTCACATCTTCTCAAATTTTTTTTTTTTATGTTTATTCCTAATACGAGCTGACAATTTCATAGCTTTGATTGTTCTCATAGCTCGCAACGAATATCGCGTATCATGGTCAGAAGATACGCATTAACATCCATGGGCAGTAAATATCTGGAAATTGGAATCCGCGTACGGCCTAAGATCGATGTAGAATTTGTTCTCGGCAACAATCGTGGGATGTATCTCACGTTACCATTATATACATGGCATGCGCTATGCAACAATCGTACAACCATCGAAGAACGTTCACGATTACCAGGATCACCTTCGATGCAGATGGATCAATTAACGATGGATTTTTGTGAGATCTATAATTCTTCGATTGTAAAGATGACGTTACATGATAAACCGCTGTATTTCAAACCGGAGACAGTGACATTGTTATTAAATCTTGAGCCATGTATAGACTATGTATATCTGCGGCTGTGTCATATTGTAGGAGATGTGCAGACGAAATTTGAAACTTTTGTTAACGTGCTACAGCAGAGCGATGTTGCCTGCGAAAAATTAGATACACGTCATGCTGCTAAAATCATACGCGATAGCGAACATTACTTTGAGGATTATTATATAGATTGCGAACTGGTAGCATGTGCCATCAATGATATTTTAGCTGATGCGCGTAGGAAAGAATGTTAAATTGTATTCATTTAATTTTAAATAAATTATCATTTTAAACTTATATCGTTTCTCAATTTTATTTACCCGTCCTCCTCCTCGCCACCTAATTTTAAGATTCACCGTTTCGGAATTCTCCATATGTCATATAATTCTGTTTCGTTCGAGCGTTCTTCGCGCCATCAAATGATATCATCCCGCGCGGCTGCTCCAGAGGAGTCGAATTACGCATGCTATCGCGCGATACGCGGCGACGTTAAATCGGAACGCTTTGAAATACTGTTAGCTTTAGAATGCATGCGATTCTATCCCCTATGTATTACTCTCTCTTTCCCTCCTAGAATTTTAACTTTAAAGTGATGCTCCATCTCTTTCCCTCGAAGACGCGGTGTCGAAAAACATCGATCTTTCCCGACATCGTCTGAAACAATTTCTGATAAATTCGTTCAAGCCTCACGATCAAAGCCGTTAAAAGCCGTTCGATGCATATGGTTCGAAGAAGGGAAAGAAGATACATGTGAATAAGAGGAGGATGGTCAGTGAAGAAGAAGATAAGGACATGGGTGGCCTGTGACGAAGAGAATGAAGAACAATGGCATCGTACTTTTGCAAAGCTAGGCACTTCTCGATTTCATGATAGGATGGGGTTTTAGCATGTGAGAGCCAGGAGATGCAGCGAGACCAGTTGCATTCAAATCATAGTCAAAGTGACAGCTAATAGTTGTAATATTTTTGACAGTTGTGAAATTGCTTTGAAGGATATTATCAATCTTTCAACACATGGAAATACAATCGATTAATACCGTAAGTTTCCATTATCATATTTTTAGTGAATCGTAGTGTTAGTAACGGTGAGAACTATAAGAAAAATCGGTTTCAGATTATGTCATTGCCCATTAATTTGAAACGTCCGGCTACTGCTACGATCACCGCTGCTGCGTCACATATCCATCCTTCCAGCCCGAAAGTGTATGTGGCCTGCCAAAATGTTGCGGTTCAAACCGAAGAAATTCTAGGTGCAAAACTTTATGAGGCGGAAGCTGTTCACGATGGCGACATTTTTTAAAAAGTTTTTAAAAAACAAAAAATCAAAAATCCAATACTCGACTACTTAGAGGATGATGATGATGATGATGATGATTATGATGAGGAATATTGGATGCATCGATATGAACAACAAACGTTTTTAGGCTATTTCGACGATGATGATAATGTGCAAATAACTATATCTCAGAAGAATCTTGCGCGTCCTCCGAAGAGTGTGGCTTGGCGAAACGTCACAGCTAAAAATATTGATTTTGATACTTATAGGAATAAAGTATCAGGGCTTTGGGCTAGCGTTGTTGGAATTCAAACTGACCCTGCGCAAGTTCCTATAGATTTATTATTAACTGAACTATTTACTAAAGATGTTATCGAGTGGGATAATTAAACCAAATCAATTTTAATCATGTTTTTATATTCTATTTATAATTATATTCTTTTTGTAACAATATATATTCTTAAAGGTATTTTATTTCTCCATTTATTTGCCCATCTTCCGTTTTCCTGCTCGTCACATAATTTCCATTATTTCTATTATTTCAAGTTTTTATATTTCTTATTATTATATTCATATTAAGGACAGCTCCCACCCTAGGTTAGGTTCGGGTGGGCCAAGTTCTGAGAGAGATTTTTTTTCGGGGGTCAATGCCTCCCTCTGAAAAATGGGTCCGGTCTGGAGAGGTCTCCGCGGCGGCTCGGCCCGGACTGATCCCCTCCATCATCGCGGCTTCCCCCACTCCGCGGCGCGTGCGCGCGCAACCTGTCTTCCTCACCCCGCAGGCCCCGCGCCCATGTTTCCCTCCGCCGCGCTCCCCCGCGCGCCCACACTTCCCGCCGCCACCACGCGACCCTCAGCACACCCGGGTTGGAAACCGCCTTGTCTTACTAATCAGAATCAACAGATTCACATTGCCGCGTATAAGATGTTTGGGAATCTTCGCATACGTCTCACAGAGATAGAAGCAGTCAACGTTCGAGTGACACCCCATTGCAAAGTACTCTCGTATCGTATTTTGCTTGTCACATGCCACGTCATCAAAGATAAAAATAGAATTCGCAAGCGATTCGCTCGGTGGGATGACGTCACTGTTATTCGAAAACGTAAAGAAGCCAATTTCATCTATCGGAGTCAATAAATTCTCCAAATATTGATATTTCGGCTGTTGCAGCGCCTTGGAATACACGTACACGTTCTCGAAGCGGACGCCGTGTGGGCTTTCCAACGAGATCACTAACACGTTGGTTTTTCCACAATTCGATGGACCGCAAATAACACAGCGGAGAGTGTTTGGTAGCATGTTACCATATCTACGCTTTGAATTCGGTGACATCATTTCCGATTTATCGTCAGAATTTGTCACGCGTATCCTTACAGGTTGTTGCACGAATCGCATCCTCGATGTGAACAGTGAAAACTTATTTTCGGAGGGATTGCACGTCCTATTTATAGGTCCGCACCGAAGCGAAAACACCTCAGTATTCAAAATGCTTCTGATCCTGTCGGATAATTGCGATATTCGAGACCTAACCTCTGAGCAGTTGAAATATATACCAAAGATTATTCTACTCAGAGAGTTTGAAAGACACATTGATCAGTTGTGGGACAGGCTCCCCGAGCATATAAAAGCCGATTCTGAGGTGCAGCAGTATCGTCGGTGCTTGGAACATTATAATCGCTCTTGGCAGCGAACGCATATCGACGGTCCAGCACCATTGATTAAAAACTGCAACGAATGTCGCCGACGAGAGTGAAGAAAGGTCGTGGTTTGTTAAATCGGGCGATAAACGCGCTACCTTTCGAATTACATATTCCGGGATATCAGTGTTGTGGTCCAGGAACTCATCTGACAAAACGATTGGCTAGAGGGGATCAAGGTATCAATCCGTTGGACGCCGCGTGTCGTGAACACGATATTGCGTATTCGCGTAGCAACGACCTCGACGAAACGCACGTGGCAGATAACGTACTCGTTGACAAAGCGCGAAATCGCATCGTTGCGCGAGACTCGACTCTGGGTGAAAGAGGTGCTGCGACAGTTGTTTGGGCCGCTATGAGAGCCAAGACGAAAATCGGAATGGGGTGAAAACAAAATCCCGCAAAACTACTACTACTACTACTACTACGAAGAGAGCATCGAAAAAAAGCGGATTCTTCCGGTGGCAAAATGGGGTGGTATATTACCACTTCTCCCGCTGCTACGTGTTCTCGGATCATTAGCTGGTGGAGCGGCGGGGATAGCCAAGGTGGTAAACGATAGTAAGGCGGTGCAACATCAGCTGCAGGAAATGCAGCGTCATAATCGCTCCATGGAAGGTCGCGGACTTTATCTCACACCGTACAAGCGCGGACAGGGAATATCGAAACGAAAAAAAAAAACGTCGAAAAGAAAAGAAAAATGCCTGTGGGCATAACTACCGATGTGCAATTGGCTGAGTTGGCAAAACGTATGCATATTCCATTCCTTAGAGGTGTTTTTATGCGCAACGCGCTACCAGCTGGAGGACTACGTCGAAACGAGAGCGGTATCGTAAATTTGGACAATGTCGAGGGGTCGGGAACTCATTGGGTAGCGTATGCGAAGAGAGGGTGTCGAGCTATATATTTCGACAGCTTTGGGAATCTTCGACCGCCTAAAGAATTGGTACAATATCTGGACAAAGATGCTTTGAAAATCGAATACAATCGAACGGCTTATCAGAAGTACGATCAAACCAATTGCGGGCAGATATGTCTACGCTTTCTACAAACGATCGGCACCAAATTTAAGGATTGACTTCCCACCACTCTGATTCAGTACTAATCGAGTCGTACAGCTTGGAATATGTCGCTAACATTCGCTCTAACCGGCAACAGTAGCACCCTCGCGGTGAGCTACTTTCCACCCATAGATTTGAGCGAAGATGATTACGAGCTTGGTCTAACAACCTTTGAAACTTATCATACAATACCGAACATCGACTCGAGCAACGATAAATTCTACTTCACCGCAAATTATGACATCAGCAACAGCATCTACACCACTCCTGAATACATTACGATTCCCCATGGCTCCTACGAACTAGACGCCATTGCCAAGTATTTGAGGCAGCGGTTACTCGAGCGGTATCCTGAAAATCTCGGCGGCACCGATGCTGACGATGACGATGTGTATCCTATAGTGTTGCGTCCCAACAACAATACCATGAAACGCGAGCTGTACTGCTCGTTCACCGTCGACTTTACGAAGCGCAATAACATTGGATCGTTACTGGGATTCTCGACGAATCGGGAGTTGGAACCAGGGCGGTGGCATGAATCAGACGATCCGATTAATATCATGAACGTGAACATTATTCGCGTAGAATGCAGCGCGACCGCTGGCGCGTACAACAATGGAAAGCGCGTACATACGATACATGAATTTTCTCCGAGAGTCCCACCAGGATATAAGATATCGGAAACGCCCGCGCAGATCATTTACCTTCCAATCACCGCACGGGTCGTTACGGATCTAACGATACGGGTTGTGGATCAAGACGGACGGCTGTTCGATTTTCAAGGTGAAGAGATTACCATCAGATTGCACGTACGACGGCGACGACGATAATACGTGTGGTTCGAACGAAAGAGATGCTTGTGTTGAACGTCTCCAGACACTCGTTTCTTCCAATCCAAATTGTTTACAACAGCAATAACAACAACAGCTCTGATCACGCTAAAAAGAAGAGACTCACTGCTGCGAACATTGCATTTTTGAAATCCTTGGGATTCATTGTGCGCAGTTAAGTTGAAAAATGGCTGACATTCTAAGCATTGGGGGGAAGGCGACGTTTGATGATCGCATCGTCAAGCTCGAGACTCACACATACAACCCATACGTCAACACAACGTTTGGGTACAGCGATGAGATAAGAATGCCCATACAACAGCAGGATTTGTACACATCGCCGTGTGAAAGTTTCCACTATGTGGAGGGAAAATTGAAGATAAATCAGCCAATCGATACATTAACTGTGACATTGGGAAATAATTGCATGACGTTCTTATTCGATGAGATTCGATACGAGCTGAATGGTGTGGAAATTGATCGAAACAGAAACGTCGGAATAACTAGCACTCTTAAAAACTATGTATCGCTGACATCTGGCGAAGACAAAAATATGGAGAATGCCGGATGGGGCTTGAAACGACGCGATGGGCTAAAAGTGAAAAATCATTTCAATTTTTGTATCCCACTGAAATATTAGCTGGGATTTTGCGAGGACTACAAACGCATTATTATTAATGCGCGTCACGAATTGATTTTAATACGATCGCGCAACGATAACAATGTTCTAATTGGATCGCCGATGTTGGAACCAGAAATTCAATTAGTTAAAGTACAATGGCGGATGCCTCATGTGACGCTGAACGACGTTAATAAGCTATCGTTGCTACATACTTTGGACAGTGGACGAAACCTGAGCATTTGTTTTCAATCGTGGGATATGTACGAGTATCCTCTCTTACAGAACACTACCAAGCACTCATGGGCCGTGAAGGCATCTGCACAGTTGGAGAAGCCGCGTGTCATTATCCTTGCTCTACAGACTGATCGAAAGAATGATATGTCCAAAGATGCTACTATGTTCGACAAATGCAAATTAACAATGTAAAAGCTTTTCTCAACTCGGATTTTCACCCATATGATGACATGCAGGTTGACTTTGACATGGATAAGCATGCCATTTTGTTTCACATGTACACGCAATTCCGTAAATCATATTACAGGTCAATATTACAATATTACATATGACAAGTCAAATATTATTAACTACAGACCTATAAGTATTCTTAATGTCATGTCTCAAATTTTTGAAAGTATCGTCACGGACAAACTTGCTTCGTTAACTAAAAACTCCTTGATTAATGTGCAACACGGTTTTACCTCTGGTCGCTCTACAACCACCAATCTCCTACTGTATCACCAGTATATACTTGGCGAAATGGAGCGTGGCATGCAAGTGGACTCCGTATACACAGACTTTCAAAAAGCTTTTGATACCGTCAAGCACTCCATTCTAATTAAAAAGTTGAACGCCATCGGGATTTATGGTGATCTGTTATCATGGCTATCCTGCTATCTGTCTAATCGTTCCCAGACTGTTAAATTTAATGGTTGTCTGTCTAGGGCTTATCGTGTCTCATCCGGGGTACCTCAAGGTTCCCATCTTGGTCCACTTTTATTCAATCTTTTTATTAACGATATTGCGTGCGTATTCGAACACTGCAATTTCCTCCTCTACGCAGACGACTTGAAAATCTTTCGCAAAATTTCCATTGAAAGTGATGCCAACTTTATTCAGAGCGACCTAAATAGGCTTGCGGGCTGGTGCAAAAAGAATGAAATGACATTAAACATATCTAAATGTCACGTCATGCGCTTTACACGCAAAAAGCGCGTATATTTAACGTCATATAGTTTAAATAGTTGTGCGCTTAGCTCTGTTGCTACCATTCGTGACCTAGGTGTCATTTTTGACCCCTCTCTCTCTCTTTCCGCGAGCATTACCGCTCTGTTAAGAACGTAGCGTCTAGAATGCTAGGTTTTATCATGCGTGTATCATCTGACTTTGTAAATCCTGTTACTTTTACTACATTGTATAATGCTCTTGTCGTCCCGCATATGCTATATGCATCACCTGTTTGGAACCCTTACCACAGGAAGTATGTGACGTCATTTGAATCAGTACAACATAGATTCCTTCGGTTGCTTGCACCTAAATTAGGGTTAGCCATGTTGAGATTTTCCCATGACTATACCCAAATTCTTAAGGCCAGTGGTCTTCTCACGTTGGAGGATCGGAGATCTCTCTCTGATCTTTGTATAATTTTCAACCTACTGAATGGATTCATCGATTCTCCTGATCTGTTGGCGTTTTTTAAACTTCGTGTACCACACTTGAGAATTAGATCTTCTCAGCTTTTTTTTCTGTCCTCTCATAACACCGCGTATGGGTTGCATAGCCCGATTAATAGGATGTGCGGGCGAGCAAACTTTTATAGTAATCAGGTAGATTTCTTCTGCGGCACACTTGTCACCTTTAAAAATCACCTGAGAGATCTACTGCGAAAAAATTCTGTCCATATGGCTCCTAAATAAGTGGTGCCAATTTCGCTAGTTTAGTTCATTATATTATATTATATTATGCTATTTTATATTTTGTTATATTATATTATGTTTTTCATTTTTATATTCTGTTTTAACGTGTTGCCTAGGTTTAAGTTCTTAATTTTAAGTGTTAGTTCTAATCCACTTGTATTCCTTCTCTTTTTCTCTTCTAAGGTTAAGTCATTGTAAACTAAAGGGCGTTACGTCCCGTTAATTGTAATAATAATAATAATAATAATTACAACTGTAACGATGGATTATTCACCGTGGCCGATTTTTTAGAATTTGGTCCCTTCGTTGTGATTGATTGCTCGCGACAAAATGAGTCGGTTAAAAGCGGCACCGTGGATGTGCGCATAGAATTCGAGTGTAAAGAGAATGTACCGGCAAATACTACGGCCTATTGTCTGATTCTGCACGATCGGGTGGTTGAATACAATCCGCTGACAAACGTGGTGCACAGAATTAATTAAATTGCCTGTCCTCTCCTGTGTCAAATTCGTACCAAAAGAAAATTTCATCGTGAAAATGGAGTTGCTTTACGAGAAAGACTGCATTCCCCCATCTGTCTTGGAAGCGAGCGGGTCTCTAAATTGTATCGATAACGTCCGCGCCAACATTTGTTGACCAGCAAGGGTTAATCGTCGATGGAAGATTTGTCGTCAAGGAAGTGGCTGTCCTGCGAAAGGAACAATTCTCTCGCATTATATTTTTCGGAGTTCGATGCCACAATATCTTCTTACGAAATCTGACAAATCAAGCATCCGGTGGCTGACGGCGAAACATCATGGGCTACGCTGGGACGAAGGAGAAGTTCCATACAGTATGGCGAAACAGCTAATTACGAAAGCTGTAGCTGATGCGATCGACGAAGAAGATGACACGTGTCATGTCGTGTACGTTAAAGGGCTGCAGAAACACGAATGGCTAGCGGATTTCCTCGATGAAAGTACGAGAGCGGATGTGATCATCGAGACGCTGGACATTGACTACGAGGATATACAATCTCTAAATAAACTAAATGTAGTTGATACTCTGCGATGTGGCAGACACGCAAAACACCGTGCCTTACAAAATGTATTTAAAATATTCAACTGGTGGACTAAACGCCAGAGAGAAATTCATAAATAAATATAATCAATTTTGAATGCGTATAATTTTCTTCACCCTCCCCAAACCAACTTCCTAAATATGATGTATGCTAGATTAAGACGATGGTTGCAATTATTTAGAAATGGTTCGATGCATATGGTTCGAAGAAGGGAAAGAAGATACGTGTGAATAAGGAGAGGATGGTCAGTGAAGAAGAAGATAAGGACACGGAGGAGGAGGAGGAGGAGGGTGGTCAGCAAAAATGCAGCTGGAGCACGGGTGGCCTGTGACGAAGATAATGAAGAACAAAGGCATCGTACTTTTGCAAAGCTAGGCACTTCTCGATTTCATGATAGGAGGGGGTTTTAACATGCGAGAGCCAGGAGTTGCAGCGAGACCAGTTGTATTCAAATCGTGGTCAACGTGACAATTGACAGTTGTAATAATTTTTTTAATACTGACACTCTCCAGTGTTTTTCAAAGGATGGGATTATCACGGATAGCGCCGGAGTGCGACCCCGAGGTATGTACATAACAAAATTTTCAACATTTATCGCGTTTAATCGATGAAATCGAGCGAGATTAAATCAGGTGTTCATGCCAATATTATATTACTTATTATGTTCCAGAACTCGCAATCACCGCCACCATCGCCACCATCGCCCACCTGGTCTAGCGACTGGGGGTCCCCACAACCGTCACCGCAGCCGTCGCCGCCGCCATCTCCGCCTTTGCCACCGTCACCACCGCCGCATGTATGTAATACTTTGCATTGTTTTGTGTGTTTCATGTTTATTATGTTTAATGTAGCAGTATTATATCAATGTTTGTATTGGAAATTAAACAGACGCACCACTGACTTTTGTTTGAGATAAACAATTTAATGTATTTATTATATTGATATATATATATATATATATATATATATATATATATATATATATATATATAGCTAGCCAGCTTTGTGGCGAAAACTACTGCACGTATACACAAAAGAAAATAATAAAAAGCTTTTCACACGTGGCGAGAAAACCGGTACGCTCACACGTCGTCGCAAAGACACGAGTACAACTTCCGAGAGCACCGGAAGCTCATTCGAGACGCACACTCGCCAGACACTAGCGCCACCATACAGTGCCAGAACACCCAAGCCTCTCGTACACACGCGGGGCATTCAAAAACCAAAACTAAAACACTCATTCGCACAAACAGACTATATACTACAAACAATACAATGTGTTTCAACAGTTTGGGTCTATGTTATAGGACATACCACTTCGCGTCATGCGAGGATGGCTGGCGGATGTGGAGGCACGCGCCCACCAAATTGCACCCCGAGAGGTGCAGATGCAGCGGGTGGGGCCGGTGACCGGCCCCATAGCGGTGCGGTTGCGGCAACGGAGCCCTCCCCCCGGCCAAATCAGGTGGGCACCATATTGGGTGCCGCGGTCCCCATCGCCCTCATCACCACCATCACCCCTCGAATCATCCTCCTCCTCATCGCCACCCCCTCACCCTCATATTAGTTTTTATATTTTTATATTTTTATATTTTTATATTTTTATATTTTTATATTTTTATATTTTTATATTTTTATATTTTTATATTTTTATTAATATTACTTTATTTTGTGTCCCCTTGGGGATTACAATTCGTCTCCCTCCTCCTCTTACAATTATTCCTTACTCTACTTTAACCTAAAACCGCTCTTACAATCTACCTTAAATTAACTTATTAAACCTATTCGCCCGCTCGCTCGCACCCTCCGCCACGCACGCATCCTCGCTCCCCCCTCCTTCCCTTTTGACCCCCGCTTCCGCTCGCCGCATTTCACTCTCATTCCTTTCTCATTCACTCTTTCACTCAACCCCCTCTCCACTCTTCCACTCTTCTCATCCACTCCTCTCCCCCTCCCTCGTCATCCATTACCTCTCCCACTACTTCCTGCCACCCCCTCCCGTCCCCCCACCCGGTACACTCCTCCCACATGTGCTCCCACGTCTCCTCCCCCCATGCACAAACCCTACATTTCCTCTTCTCCGCTTCCTCCCTCCGCTTCTCCGCCTCACCCCCCTCGCCATCCAAAACTCCTTCCCTTCCTCCTCTCCCACCCTCACCCTACACACCGTTTCTTTTAATATCTCCCCACACCTTTCCACTAGCCCTTCTCTCACGCCCCTCTTCCTCATTGCTCTTACCAAAACCTCCCTATCCACCGAGTCAAAGGCCGCCTTCAGGTCCATGAAGAAGACCACCATCTTCCTTCCTTTCCTGGTCACCTGCCTGTTAATCAGGTGATTCAGGACATAGATGTTATCTATACAGCCTAACCCTCTTCTGAAGCCGGCCTGACTCGGCGGCAACAATCTTTTCCCCTCCACCTCCTGCCTTAAACTTTCCGCAAGCACCGATGCATAAATCTTATATGCCGTCTGCGTAAGATTAATCCCCCGATAGTCCTCCACCTTTTTCCTGACCCCTTTCTTAACTACCGGCACCACAATTCCTTCCCTCCACTCCTCCACCCACCCTTCCCCCTTCCAAACCCTGTTATATATTTCCCATAACCAATCCTCCACCTCCACCCCCCCAAACTTCCACACCTCATTGGTTATGCCGTCACCTCCTCCCGCCTTTCCTTCCTTCAGCCCCCTTACCACCCTTCTTATCTCTTCCTTACTTAACTCCTCCTCCCCATCCTCACCCCTCTTTCTTTCCCCCCCCCCTTTCCTCACCCTCCACTCCACTCCACCCAACACCTCCCTAAAATAGCCTTCCCACTCTTCCATTTTTATCCCCTCCTCCACTCTCCCCCTCCTTTTTCTCTCTCTATTCACGACTTTCCATACGTGTCCTTCTGTCTTAACCCCCTCAACCTCCTTCTCCCACTTTTCCACCTCCTTCCTCTTCTTCCCCTCACACATTATCTTATACTCCTTCTTCTTCTCCCTATATTCTTTCCCCTCTCCTCCCTCTCTTCTCCATCTTCTCAGCTCCTTCCTGACCTTACTTTTTTCCTCCCTACATTCTTTGTCCCACCATCCCTCTTTTCCAACCTTTCCCCCCCCCCTCCCTCACCATCCCAATCGCCCCTTTTACCCTTTCCTTCAGTTCTTTCCATTCCTCCTGTATATCTCTTCCCCCCCTCTCTCTTTCCAAACCTTCGTACAAACTCCTCCCTCCCCTCTGCTGTCCAATTCCCCCTTCCAACCCACTTTCCCGCACCCTTTTTCCCCCTCCTTTCCCCTTCCCTATGTTTTCCCCTCAGCCACACCACCATCGGGTGATGGTCTGAATCCACCCTCTCCCCCACCTCAAGCCGTTCCACTCCTTCCCTCGTATCCTCGTTCCCTATGACATAGTCAATGACTGAGTTTCCTCTCCCTCCTGTATACGTCCACTCCCCCTCCACATCCCCCTCCAAGCTTCCATTTAGCATTCCCCATCCCCTCTCTTCTAGATATTTGCACAATTTCTTCCCCTCCCCGTTCACCTCCCAATCCTTCGATCTCCTTGTTCCTAGTCCTTTTTCCTCCCCGTCCTCCTCTCCCGTAATTTCCCCCACCCCCTTCTCTTCCTGTCCTTGCATTAGTCCCCCCCCCTATCACCACCCTTACTCCCACCTCCCTTCCCTCCACCCACTCCTCTATTTCCTCCAGTTTCCTCTGCAAGTTTTTGTTCACATATACTCCCACCACCCTCCACCATTCTCCCCCCATCTTCACCATCTTCATCATTATCCCCTCTCTTTCCCCTACTTCTTCGCCCCTTGTTCTTATTCCCTTTCTTATCCCCATTAACATTCCCCCTATTGCCCTTCCCTTTTTATTTTCCCCCCTAGCCCATTGCTTTCCCCACACGTACCCCTTTGGCAACCTATTCCTTACATACTCCCAATCCCTTTCCTCCATCCAAGTCTCACACAACACTATCACCTCCCACTCCTCCAGACCTTTCCAAAAGTCCCCATCTTTATTCTTTAATCCCGCCACATTCCAAAAAGCCACCTTATAACCTCCTCCGCCGTCCACCCCCTCCCAACCCTTCATCCCCTCCCTTCTTCCCCCTTCACCCTCCCTTCGTTTCCCTGTTCGTCTATCCATTGCTCATACACCTCATCCCATCTCTTCATCCTCCCGTTCACCCACATCTTCATATACCCAATGCGTACATTCTTCCCGCTCTCCCTTTCTCTCTCCGCCTCCCATTCTATTTTCCACCCTCCTCTCCTCCTCCGTAAGATCGTCATCAATCCTCTCTCTTCCGCCCTTCATATTTTTTCTAGCTTCCATCACTTTCCTTTTTTCTTCCCTCCCCGCCATTTTCACCAGCACCATTCCGCTACCTCCCCTTCCCGCTTTACCTATCTTTATCACCTCTTTTATGTCTCCCCTCTCCAAACCCATCCTAGCCCATAGCTTCTGTATCTCCTCTCCGACCTCTCTTCCTTCTGTCACCACCCCCCTTACCACTACATTGTTCCTTCTGCCCTCTCTTTCCTTTTTATCCTGCATCACCTCTATTCTTCACATCCTAAGACCCCATTCCTCCATTTGGCCTTCCTCCACCATCCCCTTACCACATCTACCTTCCTTTTCCCAGCTCTCTACTTTCTCCATCACCTCTTCCATCCTCCTACCCCTCTCTTCCCAACCCTTCATCTTTTTCTCCAGACCTTCCCTCCGTACCTTCTCCTCCTTCATCCACTCCTCCCATTTCCTCCTTTCCCCTCTCCATTACTCCTCTATCCTTCTTCTCTCCTCTCTTTCTTTCCTCACCTCCTCCCTCAAATCCTTTATCGCCTCCACCATCTCCTTCATCATACCTTCCAGCCCTCCTATCTCCCCTTCCTCCTGTTTCTTCCCCTCCTTTTCCTTTTCCCCCGGCGATCTCATCGTTTTCCCACTCCTTTTGAAACCCCCCTTCCCTCTTCGTACTCTATCTCCTCCTCTCTCTCCCTCTTTTTCCCCCATAAGCTATCCAAACTCCCTGCGCTACTCCCTACACTACCGCCACTGTCCTTTCTACATCTTTCTTCAATCCTCTGCTTTCCTTTTCCTTTTTCTCCCCCTTTCCCACCAACTCCCGCCTCTTCCCCTCCCTCTCTAACCGTTTTCCTCACCGCCCCACTTGCCGTACCAACCTTCCCTTTATCCATTTCTTATCTCCTTTTGCCCCGTTCAAATTCTCCCGCCTTTTCTCTAAATCTCGTAATTCTTCTCCTCACTCACAGATGTCTCCCCTTGCCTTTCTGCTGCCTCTTTCCCGCCAAGTTTCACCTACTTCTGTCACTTAACCTCCAAACCTTTTACCTTCTATTCTCCTGTCACACTCTATCCCAGCCCTCTTCCCTTTATCCCTAACCCTTCCTCACTTCACTCTCACCTTCCCCACACCCACTTCAACCACTCCTCTTCCTCCTAACCAGACTTTCCTTTACTTTCCAAAACCGCTCACTCTCACGCCACTCACACACTCGCGACCGGAAACGGAAGTCCCTATTTTTATATTTTTATATATATTATTTTTTATTTATTTTTTATTTTTGTAACAATATATATATATATATATATTGTTACGAGCCGGGGCTGCGGCAACGCGAGAGGCCGACGAGAGGGGTAGCTCCCAAGGAATACGGATATGAATTTATTAGTTAGGTGCGCGGACGAACCTGATGCGAAATCAGGGAGCCGCTAGGATTATTGACGGCGAGGACGAACCTGCTGCGAAATCAGGGAGCCTCTAGGAATGGAGTCAGACACGGACGAACCTGATGCGTAACCAGGGAGCCGTAGGAGGGTGAAACGTCGTGAACGAACCCGATGCGAAATCGGGGAGTCACTAGGATAAAGTTCACAGACGAACCTGGTGCGAAACCAGGGAGCTGCTAGGAGGTTGGATTATTCACAGACGAACCTGATGCTAAATCAGGGAGCTCTTCGGAAGTAGGTAGATTTACAGACGAACCTGATGCGAAATCAGGGAGCTGTAGGATACGGACGAACCTGATGCGAAATCAGGGAGCCGTAGGAGAGGTGAGGTTTCGTGGACGAACCCGATGCGAAATCGGGGAACCACTGGGTTGGAGAAGATGACTTGCTTTGGTAAAGAGGTGCGAACGAACCCGATGCTAAATCGGGGAGTCGCGGGAAATGTTAGTAATGCCTCGTAACTCTTAATTAATATTTGATACAACTCGAGCGGTAAAGTTGTATCTGTGGGTGAGTGCTACTAATATTATAAGGATCGCTGGGTAAAAGATGGGTTTAACGAAATCGACTCGATTTACAAGTGAACACCATAAGTATATTGAATAGACAATTAATACAATTGTAAGTGTCGCGAGTAGTTAATTAAATAGAATGTGTGTATTACCACTAGATGCACGGTGTTGACGCACTGGCGATGCGGGGCGTACAAGTGGCTACTTTGATTCTGACGGAGACTTTAGCCTGATCGAACTGAATCTAACCAACTCTGTACGAGCGTGACAGGACGTGACGTTACGCGTGACTCTATAGCTTTTAACCAACGAATGTAGGAACCGAAGGGTTTATATAGTCCCAAAAATGAGTGGGGATGCGTTAGGAATTTCCATATAAGGAAAATCCTTCGGGGTCGTCGTTGTGTCACTCCCGTTCTCACGGTCGTGATGCAGATGGTAGAGATCTTGACCTCCATTAGTGGGGGTTGATAAGCGGAAGGCTTTTAGGGCGTTTTCCCTTCACAGACGCGAGCTCGAAAGACGGTTGAGAGCGACGTATGGGAAAATTCCACATACGTAACAATATATATATCATAAACGTATATTATTTCTCAATTTTATTTACCCGTCCTCCTCCTCGCCACATAATTTTAAGATTCGACGTTTCGGAATTCACCAGATGCCATATAATTCTGTTTCGTTCGAGCGTTCTTCGCGCCATCAAATGACATCATCCCACACGGCTGCTCCGGAGGACTCATATTACGCATGCTATCGCGCGATACGCGGCGACGTTAAATCGGAACGCTTTGAAATACTGTTAGCTTTAGAATGCATGCGATTCTATCCCCTAGGTAGTGGTGTCTCTTTCCCTCCTAGAATTTTAACTTTAAAGTAATGCTCCATCTCTTTCCCTTGAAGACGCGGTGTCAAAAAACGCCGATCTTTCCCGACATTGCCCGAAACATCATCCGATAAAAATAAATTATTTCTGTATTGGAAAAAAAAAATTTCTAGGACAGTCCCCACCCTGGGTTAGGTCTGAAAAAATTTTCCGGTGGGCCAAGTTCTGAAAGAGATTTTTTTCGGGGGTCAATGCCTCCCTCTGAAAAATTTCCCACGGTCGGCCAGGTCTGGAGAGGCCTCCGGGACCGCTCGGCCCGGACTGATCCCCTCCATCGTCGCGGCTTCCCCAGTCCGCTGCGTGTGCGCGCGCAACCTGTCTTCCTCCCCCCGCAGGCCCCGCGCCCAGGTTTCCCTCCGCCGCGCTCCCCCGCGCGCCCTCACTTCCCCCCTCCCCGTGCTCCCCTCAGCACACCCGAGTTAGAAACCCCCTTGTATTACTACTGTCTCGTTAGCCGTTCGCTGGTCGGGACCGGCGTTTATCTCGTATCGTGAGCGGAGCCTTAATTCCGAGTCTGACAAGGGGACCTTCAGGTCTGACAAACTCAGAAATTGTTTATATTTAGTGTACGTGAAGGTCTTCACTTGTACTTTAATTTCCCGAAGCAGTAAGGCGCGCTTCCCTCCCAAATTCGAGAAAAACGACTTTGAAAAATGTAGAGTTCACTTATTGTTTGGGAATGGCATAGTTCCTCACGCCGCCACACTCACTCTCACGGCAGCACCCACTGGGCAGCTGAACGAGCGGTTGATCGACGATCGATGAACATCGATCAATCGATACTCACCATCGAACGCTCAGCCAATCACCGCGTAACGCGTGAACCTAACAGCCAACCAGAAACCAGCGACGCTGCTCTCGAAGAACCGAGAAGAAGCGTGACCGGAAGTCCGCCATATTCTCTCTCTTGTAAAATCTCTCTTGTGCAACGGAAGCTTCTCGAACGCGTCGCGTATCTTTCACGTCTTTGTACAAGTAGTACACAAAAACTGTATCTTATTCACCCATATACGACCTCACTCATCTTTTGAACACTCAGAATCAAACACTCAGTCCCCAATTAGTATAATTGCAGTGGACGCCACGTGGTGAACCACCTCGTGGTCCTAATCATATTTCTCACTCGATTCACTCAGTGCAGTGGATCAATAATATCCCTGCTACATTCACTCAAGTACACTTACTCAAGTACATTTATACGCATCGACTCAGCGAGTTTTAATAAAACAGTGACAAAGTGTTTCACCGCAACACGTGTGCAAAAAGTTCATTCTACCCAGTCTAAGAATCCTTTATACAATCATCTCACTCGCAAACACTTATATACATTTGAAAAATATGAATGACCAACGAATAGCGTGGAGCAGTACGTGGCGCTCCCGACTAGCAAGCATGAGATCGTCAGTTCAAATCTCACTATTTACACTATTTTTTTTTTTAATTCATTCGAATACCTACACCTTTCATATGCAAAGTTTATAAAATTCATACTAATTAACAGATATGTAAACATCTGTTATATGTAAGATTGTACGGTGTATAGCGGTGCTCCACCTCGCAGGAGATAGACATCACTTTCAATTAAACACACATCTTATTTAAAATTGTCTCTTGCTTAAGAAATCGTACCTTTTATTGCACATATTAATTTTTAGATAGGAATATTTACAATGTCACGTCCTGGGTGGCGGGACATGATCGTAACATATATGGGGTAGGGAGGTTGCTCGAAGACTCTGCTTCGTAGGAAGACCTGCTTCACTATGAAGGCTATGCTTCGCGCTCGAGGGGTGGGGTAGGTGAGGTCGAAGACTGTGCTTCGTAGGAAGACCAGCTTCTCTATGAAGGCTATGCTTCGTGCTCGAGGGGTGGCGTAGGTGAGGTCGAAGACTGTGCTTCTTAGGAAGACCAGCTTCTCTATGAAGGCTATGCTTCGCGCTCGAGGGGTGCCGTAGGTGAGGTCGAAGACTGTGCTTCTTAGGAAGACCAGCTTCTCTATGAAGGCTATGCTTCGCAACTTGTGACGATCAGGGAAGGCTGTATGGTGATCGTACACCCGAGTGACACCCGTTAGATTATTCGCGAAGGCAAACGTTTCGATTAAGAGAACCACTATTTATTGGTAAGCGAGTGGATAAGCAATGCGCTTCTGACGGTATAGCAGTTTACAATAATGCATGGACATTGAGCATTGGCACAAACATTTATATAATGGTGATTAATAATATAATATAAACATGAGAAGAATTAGTAACGCTAATAATGTTTTAGTATAAGTAATAAAATCAAGCAATGATATAATTAAGCGATAAGCATAAGCAATTGAAATAGTATAAAGCAAGATAGAAAGCAATGCAGTTAACGATGTACATATAAAGCAATAAGCAGAATCAAAACCAAATAATGTAAAGTAATAAGCGCAATGATACAAAGCAATATAAAGAACTAAATAATATCGTTGCATATGAGCAGAAGGAAATAGAATAGTGAATAATAAAGGCTTACAGAGATATAGAAGAGGAGAAATCCTTGTAACACTTCACGAGCTTTTAACTTTATAAAAGAAATACTGGTGCGGTGTGTCGCGGATGTTGCCGAACTAACTGCTAGATCGTAACTAACTGATGCGCGGTCCATGTGGCGCTTGTATTTATACAAAACAATGGAATGTTTGGTATGCGAGGAATTTGTGGTATGCGTGATGAGTCATCTTTAAAATATGTGTTATGTAATCGACGCGTGCCGATGACTCACGCGCAAGGTATGCGTGGAATTGCGGATTTCGGCGGTTCTTTCGGGGCTTTAGAAATGGGTATTCCACCCGTTGGATGGATTTAGAGGATTTTTGATTGGGGTTTTAAGGTGGAGGCTTGAGTACGTTTGTAGGAAAAGGGGGGGGGGGTACATGGTCTCGAGATGAGCGAGCTTTGGCGAGGGACTTGTATGAGATTTGAACGGGGAAGAGTTCGCGCCTCGAAGGCCGAAGAGGGGAAGGGGATTCGAAATTTGGGCGTCTGGAGATGGGGACCGGTAAGGTACATCGTCCAAACAACCCGGAGGTTGGAAAAAAGGGTTTAGCATTTGTGGTTTCGAGAATAGTTGTGTAGTCGAGTGGATTTGTATGGAGGATGCTATTTAGGACCGGCGAAAAATTATCGGGACGTCACAATAAATTAGATTTTTCGTACAAAAATAAAACACGTAGAGTAGAAAATGGGACTTGCGGTTAGCATACCCACAAGGGTCGCGAACATCGTGGCACGAAAGGCACATAAATGCGTCAACCGGGGGTGTTCCAGTGACCTGCCCTTGATCTCGAAAGTACGGTTCACCTTTGCCGGTTTTGATTTTATTACTCTACGCGGCGTACCTGGATGCGCTTTACAATTAGCCGAACACCCCCATTTTATAAACTTTGCATGTGAAAGGTGTAGGTATTCAAATGAATAAAAAAAAAATTGTGTAAATAGTGAGATTTGAACTGCCGACCTCATGCTTGCTAGTCGGGAGCGCTACGTACTGCTCCACCCTATTTGTTGGTCATTCATTTTTTTCAAATGTATATAAGGGAACTCCACATTTTTCAAAGTCATTTTTCTCGAATTTGGATGGGAAGCGTGCCTTACTGCTTCGGGAAATTAAAGTCCAAGTGAAGACCTTCACGTACACTAAGTATAAACAATTTCTGAGTTTGTCAGACCTGAAGGACCCCTTGTGAGTTTCTCGCTTCTTTGTGGCGGAAGGCGGGAGCAAGATGGAAGACTTTGCGTGCGCAGCCGGCGTGAGCGACAGATAGTGTCGGTTCATGAAGGTCCATCAGACACGTTACGCCTCAAAGTCTCCTCTATAGTAACGACTTTAAACCAGGCAAGGTGGTATTAGCAAGACTAGCTAGCAAAACCGCCAGGGCCGGGCCGGAAAAAGCAGAGAAGGACCACACTTGACTCCACGGCGTCCACTGTGGGAATTTTTCTCTATGAGCAGGATGCCAGGTAGCGAATAATATAATACATTCGCCACCAGACTAGGTCCTTGGCTATCTTCTGCTCTTTTTGGGGTGCATGCACTCACCCGGGACCACCAGGGACGCTCTGGTGGCCGGGGACGGCTCTGCATAAAATCGCATGCCAGTCCCCATGCGAATTCGGGTACACCGGGAACGCAACCGCCCGTACTGGGGATAGAAAACCACCAGCCCCTGGTGGAGGCGTGAGCGACAGGCGCGAGCCCTCCCATGTAATCGTAACTGCTCAACGCATGCGTGCGACGGTCAGATAGCCACGCACGGCTCCAGTCTTTTTTGCGCCATAGACGAATATGTCCAATTGAGCCCTTTATTATAATACATTTATTAGACTTTACTGATGACCTTACTCTGAATTTTTGAATTTTTATTCGTAGTTTAAAACAGTTACAGAACAATTTGTAATATTTTATTTTAAAGTTTATTTTCGACAATACTAGCAATGAAAATACCATTTCGCACCTCTTGTCGACTTTCCGCCCTAGTCAGTCGCCTAATTTTGCTTATAGAGACAAGCCAAGCTTACAGGCAGCGATTCGTATGTATTCGTCTAGGGCGCAAAAAAAGACTTGAGCTGGATCTGCGTCAAGATTTTGCGAAACGGTTCTCGTGCTCACCGTAAGCGCTAGCGACCATCGCGCACGCAAAGGATGGAGTTTCAGGCGTACGAAAGACGGAGCGAGACAAAATATCAACGCGTCGTCTGTCTCGTACTTTCCACGCTCGCTTTCAGTGCCTTCGCTCGCTCTCGTTCCATCTCGCTCTCGCCTTCACCGGACAAGAGTGAAAGAGAAGTGGTGGGGATAGCGAAAAGTCCGTATCGTGTACACCAAACCGAGCCGCTAACGAGACTTTACTATAATGTGCATGTAGGCTAGGGTGGTTCTTATTTTCGACTTTTGAATTTTCTTCGGGGTGCCCTCCAGACTAGTTCCGAATTACTAAAAAAAATCTGTGTAAAGTTTGAGCTCGATCAGATAACGAAAAAGGTGCCGCTGGCCTCTCAAACATTTAAATCATTATTTAACAGCTCACAAAGTCGATTTTATATAATCTCCAAGTTATTGATTAAATTAAAAGATATGTCTGTTTGAGAATTAAGTCAACGTTTGAGCGCGCTGAAATTCCGGAGAGGTTATGTCTGACGGTGAGAAAGGTGAAGGAACAAACTAGCACTTTGCACACAAAAGAGCTTGTCGATTTATTTAATTAGGTGAGCGATAGTGAGCGGTGAGCGCGAACAATGAAATTGAACGCCGGCAATGGCGACGCGAGACCACACCGGCCGGCCAAAGCACGTGTCGAGCGCGGTGAGAAAAGGAGTGATGAATGTTGCGATGAGTAAATATATGAGCTGTGAGACTTAACAATGATAATTAACTCTGCACTATAAGCAATGAGTACAAGATTTTTAACCAAGGGGTTTGCGCACAAGATCTGATAAATCAGAGAGTTGTAAGGACGCGTCCGTATCTACACACTAAGTGAACAAGAGTGATTGCAAGATGGTTGATTTCCGGATCGCGTCTTCTCGAACATGCTCGAGAGTAGATCAACGCGGGAAACAATCTGTTTCGCTGAGCTGAGGTACGTGGTGAGCGGTGATTGGCTGAGCGTTCGATGGCGAATATCGATTGATCGATTGATTGTCGATCGTCGATCAGCCGCTCGTTCCGCTGCCCAGTAGGTGCTGCGCCGAAAGCGAGGGTGGTGGCTTTGGGAAGTAATGCATTCCCAAACAATGTCAAACAAAAGTTGTAGATCCGGACAAGGAGCATCTTTTATGTTCTATTACTTTTTCTCGTACAACAAACAGTTTCCGAAAAAGGTCGGAAGAATTGAAAAAAAATCATTTTTCGCAAATTTTGAAATTTTAAATGCTTCTGGAACGCTTTTTATTTATGAAGGCGAACAAAAATGGAATTTTTATTATATTTGGGACGCATATACCGAAATATGCGAAAAATATGATTTTTTTCCTTATTTTCAGTGTTTGATATGTCATGAATGTTTCCAGAAAATTTAGGACACAAATTTGAGTCTATCTTCGATATTTTTGAAAATTTCGGTCCCAAATGTTCAGAAAACGTTCATCACATATCAAACACTGAAAATAATGATTTTTTTTATATTCTTCGCATATTTCGATGTATGCCCCCCTTAAATGTTTAAAAAATAGTCTTCGAAAATAAAAATTCCATTTTTTGGTACGCCTTCGTAAGTAAAAAGTATTCGAGAAGCATTTAAACTTTCAAAAGTTGAGAGAAACAAAAGTTTTTTAGTCTTCCGACTTTTTTTCGAAAACCATTTGTCGCACGAGAAAAAGTAGTGCAATGCCACGTCCCAGGCTCTACCTGCGATAATGAAATGGTCCTGTAAACGAAAAATAGGAAGAAGTAAGATCTTCTCTGCGGAAATGTGAACGTTCGCCCCTACCCTACATTTCTATTCACCGAAGGCATATAAATACGCCCGTAAAACCTGCAACAACATTTTTCCACATGTTTCGACCATCCATAGATGGTATGCAGTAGAGCTGTTCAAGTACCCGGAAAAAGCAAGCCGGGCATAACTCGGCTTGAACGACCGAGCCGAGCCGAGTACCCGAATGAAGTGAGCGGCTTGAAAGAACCGAACGGCTTGGATAGAACCAAGTAGTTTGAATTTTTCAAGCGGCCCGAAGTAAGCGGGCGGATCGAACAGAACCAAGCGGATTGAATTATTTCAAGCGGGCCAAAAGAACCGAGCGGGCCGAAAGAACCGAGGCGGGCCGAATGTATGTTACATCGAGCAGATAGGTTGGAAATAGGTTATGTAAACCTAACACAATTATAATATAGATTGCGGAAGTATATGTAAATTGCATGTTTTTATTGAAATGACTTAAACAAGCGGGATTTTGACAGAAGTATGTTTCATCATTAAGAGAATGTTACAAATATATTTTCGATTTTACACATTTTGAATATTCTGGATATACGTTGCACATTCTGCAAATTTTTCATATTATTTGCAGATACAGAATTTGTTTACAAATTAGCTTGGTGAACCTCGCCATTAGAATTTAATAGATTCATATGTTAAAAAGTTTAATAGTGTAATAGTTACATATATATTCAAAAGTTTAGTAATTCAATAGTAGGTACAACGGTATAATATATAATTTATATTATATAAAACGGTATAATTGATACGTATAATATATAATTATTAAAGTATAATTATTAATATACTTGTCACGTCCCGGGTGGAGGTCTTTGGGGACAATGACATGGGGAATAAAATCAGGCGCGAATCTATAATCCAACACTCTGAGGGTTTTGAAGGGAGAGTCAGGCACGAATCTAAAATCCAGCACACTGAGGATTTTGAGGGAATATCAGGCGCGAATCTGTAATCCAGCACACTGAGGATTTTAAGGGAATGTCAGGCGCGAATCTGTAATCCAGCACACTGAGGATTTTAAGGGAATGTCAGGCGCGAATCTGTAATCCAGCACACTGAGGATTTTAAGGGAATGTCAGGCGCGAATCTGTAATCCAGCACACTGAGGATTTTAAGGGAATGTCAGGCGCGAATCTGTAATCCAGCACACTGAGGATTTTAAGGGAATGTCAGGCGCGAATCTGTAATCCAGCACACTGAGGATTTTGAGGGAATGTCAGGCGCGAATCTGTAATCCAGCACACTGAGAATTTTGAGGGAATGTCAGGCACGAATCTAAAATCCTGCACACTGATCGTTTTGAGGGAATGTCAGGCGCGAATCTATAATCCTGCACACTGATCGACCAGGGAAGGTTTAATGACTTATACCTTTTGTGGAGACACCCGTTAGAGCACTTATTATGGTTTGTTTTTGGTAATCGGATTTACAGCTGCATCGAGGTAAAAGACACTCGTAATGATTCAGCAAAATCAGCTATTCATACAGTTAAGCGAAACCTATACGAAAGTAAGTTAGTAAACACGGCAATGCTTTCCGCGGTCGTTGCCCGTAATCAGCTGTTCCGGCAGCCTGGTTGGTTTTCGGGATCTTCGTAGCAGAAGGATTAACACAATGACTCGAAACGTTAGTTAAGCAAAGCGGTTTATTAATAAGTTAGGCGAAAATATAGGCACTGTTTGTGATAGTGCTTTGTTAAACATAGAATGCGTTTAAACATTAATAATTGGCACAGAAAATTTATATAAATGGCAATATATATATATAGAGTGATTATGAGCGTGACATACAGTATATGTTTTACGATGGAATAATATAAGCAATAAACGTAGTTAAGAACATAGAATATGGTCGCAATGAGCGTTAATAACACAATATAATATGAAAAGCACTTAAGCGTAATGAGACAAAATAATATGAAAAGCAATAAGAATAGTAATGTGAAATAATATGAAAAGCAATAAGAATAGTAATACAAAATAATATGAAAAGCAATAAGAATAGTAATACAAAATAATATGAATATCGATAAGAATAGCAATACAAAATAATATGTATGGAGGTGATATGCAATAGTTAAATGGTAATATAAATTCTTACGGTTGTTGCCGTTGAACACTGAATTTAGTTTAAGATAATTATATAGATTTGCGATAGATTTCTGCAGTACGAATCGTTGATTGATGTCTGTAGAACGAGCTTCGATGATAACTTTCCGTAGAAAAGAGCTTCCGTAGAAGAGAGTTTCGATGATAAATTTCCGTAGAAAGAGAGAACGAGCTCTCGCGGTTCCTCGTATTTATACTAATTACAATCTTTTCGGCTTGAAGGGGGGTGCGCAGTACGCACCTTGACATAGTTACGCATATGCGTCGCAGTAACATTTCCGGGGTTTTTGTAAGGACCAAAGGTTGGTCTATATTTGGATTCGCATTTTCGGCACGTACGCCAAATAATCCTCGCGATTATCCTTCTGGGGTTCTTATACATGTGATTTAGTAATGCTCAACTCCTCGAATGGGTTTTGGGTGTTTTTATAGGAAAGGGGTGATAATGGATTTGACTTCTTTGGTCATTTAGTGGGCTTGAGACTTGGTCTCGATTTAAGATATAGAAGGGGCGAGGGACTTGTTTAGATTCGATAGGAGGGAAGAGCTTGTGCCGCGTTGGGCGAATATATGAGGGAAATTCATTGATTGACCGTCTTGAGATGGGGACCGCTAAGGTACATCGCCAAGGCGGTCGAGGTCATGGAGAAGGGGAATTTTGGTGTTTGGGGTGATTTGAGAGGAGTTGTATAATGGTTTATAAAGAAATGTTATTTTATCTGCAGGCGAAATTTTGGGGGACGTCACATACTACAGTTTTATAAAAGAGGTCGAATATACCCCCCCCCCCCCCCCCCGCCGTTACCTTTTTCAGTATATTTGCATATTCGCGGCATATCATACTTGGATAAACTTCCGCAGTCTACGCATAAATAAATAAATAGACGAATAATTTTTAAATAACAAAGACACAATTTAATTTTATTATTTAATTAATGTAAGAACACGGTAGTAATTCGTTTGAATGAGGATGGGAAATATTTCGGAAAGAGCGTATGAAATCACACGAAATGAAATAAATTTATTTGCATTACACACATTTTTCATACATAATGACGCATAGCATAGACAATAATAGACTTACAATGAACTGTCGACCCTACACATACTAGATACTATCGACGACTCTACATGCATTTGGGGGATATATTATACTGGTGTTTGTCCTTGCGATGACCTTGAAAAATCCTGCAAAGGTCGAGTGCCGCCGGCATTAGCGTTACCCGATGTACACCGCGGGGAGGTTGCTCGGTCGGACTTTGTACATCATGGTGGCTCTGAAAAGAGCCGATTTTGTGCCACGTAGACTTGCTGCAA
Organism: Andrena minutula; assembly: GCA_929113495.1. Taxonomy (NCBI): domain Eukaryota; kingdom Metazoa; phylum Arthropoda; class Insecta; order Hymenoptera; family Andrenidae; genus Andrena; species Andrena minutula. Next base: position 21,020,732 of record OV815993.1, read on the forward strand.
CAAGATAAACACAATTGCAGGGACTGCTAGATAGTTAAAAGTCAATGGAGTTCGTAGATCTCACATTAGTAAATTAATAAGGTTTCACACTTACCAATGTTATTGGCGCATATTCGCCGACAGAAAACACAATTGTTCTACCCTCTGTGACAGGGGGGATGAGCGTTTCTCTGTAACTATATTGCCGGCACGCGAAAATAGCCTCTCGCTATACGCCTGCGATGCCGGCACGCCCAAAATGTTGTTTGCCACGAGTGCCAGTTTCGGATATTTGGTCGCGTTTTCCCTCCACCACTTCAGAATACATGTCTCTGTCGGCTTTAGTTTCTCCTCCATATAATTCTCAATTTCTTTTTCGACGGTGTCGGTTGGTCCATCCACCTCGTTCAAACCAATATCATCGTAAAAGTCCATTAATGTATTTGGCGCTGGTCCTGCCATAGAAACAAATATATATAATGGACAACATAGAACACAGCATCACATAATTTTATTACTGTTTCACACTCACCTGACGTTTGGTTCAATTGTGCATTTTCCCTACCCACATCGCTTACGTCGAGGTACTCTGAAGCAACTGAATGCAGGACTCTGTGAGCCGCCGCTTTTTTATCTGCCGACAATAGACGGTCTTTAGTGCGAGGGTCCAAAATCATTGCGAGTAATAGTGATTCTGAATCATTAAGAAAATCAAATCTGCTATTTAATTCATTCAATAATTTTTTTTGGATGTCTGTGCAGTCAGTGTCGGTCGTTTCCCCATTCTGTAATGGAATTGGGTTAGCCAGTCTTTTGCGTATGCCGTATATAGAAGATATGTAACGACACAGCGTTGGCTCATTTTCCTGCGTCATAATTTGTGTCGCCTCTTTAAAAACTCGCATTATGTCGCAGTATTGTTGGATTTTGGACCACTCGCACTTTGACAAATGGTCCGGCGTTCCTGGCTCACAGAGGACCACATCAAGCGCTTTTCGTACCTCTAGAAAGCGATTGAGCATGTCGAACTGGGAGTTCCAACGCGTGCTCACGTCAGAAATTAATTTCAGCGGCTTCGAGTGCGGATTTCTCTCCTGCTGTACAGCTTTTAGCTTTTCTGTCACCGATGCTGAGCGATGGAACTTCCCTACTATATGTTTGCATCTTTTGATTATGTTTGTTAAATCAGCGGAATCGACCACACAGTCGTTTATGACCAACTGAAAAGAACTCGTTGCATTATATATGAAATGTTAATGATTTATTATTCATTTTTTGCATTTAAATATCTCCTGTTTATATACCTGCAGAGTATGAGCGTAGCAAGGGATACGCTCCCACGTATCGCACAATTTAATAGCCTTCACTATATTCTTGGCGTTGTCGGTGGTAAAGTAAATTTTATTTTGAATATCGTTGAACCCCCACTCGTTCAAACAGTTGTTGAGTATGGTGATTAGGTTTTCGCTCGTTTGCGCTTCTGTTACGCACAAGATGTGAAGCGTATAGTTTTTTAATGTGAAATTTCCATTAATATAATGGACCGTCAGCGACAGGTATTTCTCTAGCGTCCGCGACGTCCAGCCGTCTGTCGTAAATGCAAACGTTCGTATCTAATCCAAAACAGTTAAATGATGTGAATACCTTAAATCGAGTCAGAAACGTGTTTTATTCAACACCTGCATGAAAATGTGTGTGTTTTTTACGCCTGCTGAGCGGGAGCAAAATGACGGTATGAAGATGCAGTTGTTCAACTAATCGTTATCGATTTGTTGGGAAATAAATAGACGTATTTATTAATTTCGACAGAATGAAAAAGCAATCGAACATGTATATTTCTTTCCGAATCGCTCGGCAGGCTTTCAAAAGCACACCTTTCATGCAGGTGTTGAAAAAAATATTGTACGTGACAAGGGAGAGAAAAAAGCGATTCCGACGAGCGTGAAGTTTGCTCATAAAAGATACTGACAAATTTCACGAACATTGGAGAAATTATACGTACAGTTTTTACATCTTCGCTGATTACGTCCTGAATTTTCTTCCGTTCGGCTCTGTATATATCGGGTATCAATTCCCCGGCGAACGTCGCACGGCGGGGGATCGAATACCTCGGCTCCGCTTGAAAGCGAGGAACATCCCACACGGAACTGCGATTCCTGCGGGCCCGTCTGAACTCGCTCTGGTGATGCAGGGGATGTTCCTCGCTTTTCAAGCGTCCCAGCCACTTCCATGCTCTCGATTTCTTCGAACATGGAAGTGGCTGAGACGCTTGAAAGCGAGGAACATCCCCTGCATCACCACAACGAGTTCAGACGGGCCCGCAGGAATCGCAGTTCCGTGTGGGATTGGTTTACGAAAGTAAGTAGGAACGAGAGCACGTGCAACACGTGCGGCAAAGCATATAAAACGAAGGCGGGGGGCACATCATCCCTTCTAAGACATATGACCACCCAACACAGAGGGATATTCGAAGCTGCGAATGATATCAGCGCGGTTGTGGCGAATACAAATGAAAACGGTATGTAAGAAACTATTTATGCTTCTGTCACGTCCCGGGTTAAGGATTTAATGGGACAAATGACAAAGGGGTTTTTACATAAATTCCAGGCGCGAATCTATAGTTCAGCGCACCGGGAGGCGAGGAAATCAGGTATTTGACGACGTAATTCTGTACACCAGCCTTTTCGATTGTCAGGCGAGAAATGTGAAATTCTGCACGCTAATCGTCTCGAACGGCCGGGCGAATGTTAGATTCAGGGGATTGAAGATTTAGGGAAGGTCAGGCGAGCAATGTTCAATTCTGCACACTAACCATTTCGAACGTCAGGCGAGAAATGTGAAATTCTGCACACTAATCGTTTCGAATGGCAGGCGAGTAATGTTTAATTCTGCACACTAATCGACCAGGGAAGGTTTAAATGAACTGGTTTGTATTGGGGAGACACCCGTTAGAGCACTTGTTTTGGTTTGCTTAGGTAATCGGATTTACCGCTGCATTATTGTAAAAGACACATGTAATACTTCGCGAAATTCGACTAGTCATACGGTTAAGCGAAACCTATGCGTAAGTAAGTTTAGTAAACACCGTGACGCTTTCTGCGGTCGTTGCCCGTAATCAGCTGTTCCGGCAGCCTGTTTGGATTTAGGGATCTTCGTAGCCGAAGGATTGACACAATAATTCGTAACAGATTTAAAGTAAAACTGTTTATTCACTTTATAGCTTTTGATAATAGATAATGCACTATTGTTGTGCAAATCGTTACGGTTTATAATGATAGGTTAGCGATGAACATAGCATGTATATAATGATTATGAATTATGAATATGAACATGCAATACAAGATATATATATATATGTAAGCCGGTACGTAATCTAGCCGGGCTTCGTCGCTTGTCGACACGCGCGGGAGAGTCAGAAGGTAACAAGACTCCGAGCTGTTAACATCAATGTTATTGTATTGATGTATACAAAGGATTGCTATCGGCAATTGTAGTGATTCAGGTTAGTTTAAGCATATTCGGTTATTATAATATTTATTATTATATTTATTATAATATTTGTACATATATTTAATATTACAGTTGTTTACTGCATCCTATCATTGTTGATACACCCCAAAACTTCGCTCCATATAAACCTCTTTAAATAGTTACTTACATATATATACATTAATAAGCTAGGATGATTTAAGCAATAGGCGTTAATAAGCAATGCAAATAGCAATACACAATAATATAAGCGCAATAAGCGTTGTAATGTGAAACAATATGAAACAATAAGAATGTGAATAATTGTTATAGATGATGGTGATATACCGTGGTATTAATAGTAGTTATAATCTCTTACGATACTTGATGGTTGATGGTGATTGAATTTATTTTAAATAACACTTTGATCGACGAGACCTTAAATGGTTTCGTGTAAATAGCTTCCTTTCGAACAAGGATATTCGTCGACAGAGAGCGTGTCCCTTCGATCCTGGTATTTCGGCGAAAGAGGACTTCTGTCTCCGGGCCCTTGTATTTATATGATTTTGCAAGGGGTTGTGGGGTGTACGCGCGGTATGGACTTTGCCCTGCTTATATAATATTTTACGGTATGAAGGGGGGTGCGCAGTATGCACCTTGGGCTAATTATAAACATGTGTCATGATAACTTTTGGGGTTTTTGCAGGGAGCAAAGGTTGATCTATATTGGGACTCGCAGTTTTTCTACTAGGGTTTTTATACATGGGATTTTGAATTGCTCGACTCTTCGAATGGATTTTGGGTGTTTTAATAGGAAAGGGACGTCGGTGGGTTTGACTGCTTTGGTCATTGAGAGGGTGTGAGACGTGGTCTCGATTTAAGATATTTGTGGGGCGAGGGACTTGTTTAGATTTGACGTAAGAGAGGAATTTGTGCCGCGTTGGGCGAATAAGGGAAGGAGATTTAATGATTGACCGTCTTGAGATGAGGACCGCTAAGGTACATCGCCAAGGCGGCCGGGGTCATTGGTAAAGGGTAAGAATTGAGGTTTGGGGAAGATTTGAGCGGATTTGTAGATAGATTTATAAATGAGTTGAAGTAACCGCGCGCGAAAAATCTTGGGGCGTCACACTTCTACTAGTGCATGGAACTTTAGTTTGAACAATTACATAATTTCCAAATAACCACGTGACTCATACCGCGAAATTCGTCTACAGATGTTACAGAAATTCCCATGCTCGAGAAAAATTCTCCGCGAGCAAGGGAAATTACCAGCGCAATTGCGCGAATGATAATTGTTGATTGTCAGCCGTTTTCAATGGTGAGCGACACAGGTTTCCAACAATTAATGAAGGTTGTGGAGCCGAGGTATTCGATCCCCCGCCGTGCGACGTTCGCTGGGGAATTGATACCCGATATATACAGAGCCGAACGGAAGAAAATTCAGGACGTAATCAGCGAAGATGTAAAAACTGTACGTATAATTTCTCCAATGTTCGTGAAATTTGTCAGTATCTTTTATGAGCAAACTTCACGCTCGTCGGAATCGCTTTCTTCTCTCCCTTGTCACGTACAATATTTGTTTCAACACCTGCGTGAAAGGTGTGCTTTTGAAAGCCTGCCGAGCGATTCGGAAAGAAATATACATGTTCGATTGCTTTTTCATTCTGTCGAAATTAATAAATACGTCTATTTATTTCCCAACAAATCGATAACGATTAGTTGAACAACTGCATCTTCATACCGTCATTTTGCTCCCGCTCAGCAGGCGTAAAAAACACACACATTTTCATGCAGGTGTTGAATAAAACACGTTTCTGACTCGATTTAAGGTATTCACATCATTTAACTGTTTTGGATTAGATACGAACGTTTGCATTTACGACAGACGGCTGGACGTCGCGGACGCTAGAGAAATACCTGTCGCTGACGGTCCATTATATTAATGGAAATTTCACATTAAAAAACTATACGCTTCACATCTTGTGCGTAACAGAAGCGCAAACGAGCGAAAACCTAATCACCATACTCAACAACTGTTTGAACGAGTGGGGGTTCAACGATATTCAAAATAAAATTTACTTTACCACCGACAACGCCAAGAATATAGTGAAGGCTATTAAATTGTGCGATACGTGGGAGCGTATCCCTTGCTACGCTCATACTCTGCAGGTATATAAACAGGAGATATTTAAATGCAAAAAATGAATAATAAATCATTAACATTTCATATATAATGCAACGAGTTCTTTTCAGTTGGTCATAAACGACTGTGTGGTCGATTCCGCTGATTTAACAAACATAATCAAAAGATGCAAACATATAGTAGGGAAGTTCCATCGCTCAGCATCGGTGACAGAAAAGCTAAAAGCTGTACAGCAGGAGAGAAATCCGCACTCGAAGCCACTGAAATTAATTTCTGACGTGAGCACGCGTTGGAACTCCCAGTTCGACATGCTCAATCGCTTTCTAGAGGTACGAAAAGCGCTTGATGTGGTCCTCTGTGAGCCAGGAACGCCGGACCATTTGTCAAAGTGCGAGTGGTCCAAAATCCAACAATACTGCGACATAATGCGAGTTTTTAAAGAGGCGACACAAATTATGACGCAGGAAAATGAGCCAACGCTGTGTCGTTACATATCTTCTATATACGGCATACGCAAAAGACTGGCTAACCCAATTCCATTACAGAATGGGGAAACGACCGACACTGACTGCACAGACTTCCAAAAAAATTTATTGAATGAATTAAATAGCAGATTTGATTTTATTAATGATTCAGAATCACTATTACTCGCAATGATTTTGGACCCTCGCACTAAAGACCGTCTATTGTCGGCAGATAAAAAAGCGGCGGCTCACAGAGTCCTGCATTCAGTTGCTTCAGAGTACCTCGACGTAAGCGATGTGGGTAGGGAAAATGCACAATTGAACCAAACGTCAGGTGAGTGTGAAACAGTAATAAAATTATGTGATGCTGTGTTCTATGTTGTCCATTATATATATTTGTTTCTATGGCAGGACCAGCGCCAAATACATTAATGGACTTTTACGATGATATTGGTTTGAACGAGGTGGATGGACCAACCGACACCGTCGAAAAAGAAATTGAGAATTATATGGAGGAGAAACTAAAGCCGACAGAGACATGTATTCTGAAGTGGTGGAGGGAAAACGCGACCAAATATCCGAAACTGGCACTCGTGGCAAACAACATTTTGGGCGTGCCGGCATCGCAGGCGTATAGCGAGAGGCTATTTTCGCGTGCCGGCAATATAGTTACAGAGAAACGCTCATCCCCCCTGTCACAGAGGGTAGAACAATTGTGTTTTCTGTCGGCGAATATGCGCCAATAACATTGGTAAGTGTGAAACCTTATTAATTTACTAATGTGAGATCTACGAACTCCATTGACTTTTAACTATCTAGCAGTCCCTGCAATTGTGTTTATCTTGTTGCAGCAAGTCTACGTGGCACAAAATCGGCTCTTTTCAGAGCCACCATGATGTACAAAGTCCGACCGAGCAACCTCCCCGCGGTGTACATCGGGTAACGCTAATGCCGGCGGCACTCGACCTTTGCAGGATTTTTCAAGGTCATCGCAAGGACAAACACCAGTATAATATATCCCCCAAATGCATGTAGAGTCGTCGATAGTATCTAGTATGTGTAGGGTCGACAGTTCATTGTAAGTCTATTATTGTCTATGCTATGCGTCATTATGTATGAAAAATGTGTGTAATGCAAATAAATTTATTTCATTTCGTGTGATTTCATACGCTCTTTCCGAAATATTTCCCATCCTCATTCAAACGAATTACTACCGTGTTCTTACATTAATTAAATAATAAAATTAAATTGTGTCTTTGTTATTTAAAAATTATTCGTCTATTTATTTATTTATGCGTAGACTGCGGAAGTTTATTCAAGTATGATATGCCGCGAATATGCAAATATACTGAAAAAGGTTACGGCGGGGGGGGGGGGGGGGGGGTTATATTCGACCTCTTTTATAAAACTGTAGTATACTAATAATTATACTTTAATAATTATATATTATACGTATCAAGCCGTTGTACCTACTATTGAATTACTAAACTTTTGAATGTATATGTGTTGACGCGACACCTTTCCGTTAGACCTTTCTCGTGCTTTCTTTCTACTGGAACTTTCCAGACCGCTAAATCCAGAACTGCTCGGTTCTGCCGCTATCTCGCATACTTGCGTGCTAATTTAGAATAAGTGCTTGTTTAAATGTGATTATAATAATAGAACTTAGCTGTAAATACCTGTGCAATTGTGGTGTAAATACAGAGTGACCGTGACCTTACGTTTTAAATATAACGTCTATTCTTAAATCTAGTTTATAAGCCTATCTTATCCTAATACTTATTCTAACGCAGTCAAAGCTTTGACGTTTAGTGCTAAACATTTTGGTCCTTCGAGCCGGATACCGGTAAAATCGCGAGAACGTTCAAGTGATCGGTTCCGGAATTTCTACCGCGACCACGTGGTGACCGCACTCGTCCTTGCACTGCACGATGGCCGACAAGATTAACTCCCAGATTGAGGTGTTTCACCGCTTAACCAGGGTCTATGAAAACCTGAAAAAAAAGGGTATGGCTAATATCACTAACGGAATGATACAAGCGCGTTTGACTATGCTAGAGAGTCACTGGAAACAGTTCGTGACTCAACACACGGAGTTAATGGAGTCGCGAACCGCAGAACAGGAGAAGCACGAATATTTTACCAAGGACTGCTTTAGCATAGCTGAGGAATCCTTTATGGATCAGCAGGCCAAGCTCCTCGATCTGCGCGAAGAACTCATCGGTACTCAGCCTCACGCTACCAACACGACGCTATCGTCGGGACACGCCGAAGGCGGCGAACTTCGGCAACGCGCTTTGTTGCCACGCATCAACTTGCCGACCTTTGACGGCCGATATAGCGACTGGGCTCCTTTCCACGACCTATTCGTATTGCTGGTGATGCAGGATACGTCACTAAAGAATGTCGACCGCTTCCATTATCTTCGGGGCTGCCTAACGGGCGAAGCGGCCGACCTAATCCGTAATATCAAGACGACGGAGTCAAATTTTAAACGCGCTTGGACGGCGCTCCAGGAGCGTTTTCAAAACAGGCGACGCATGGTGCGTGCGCTGTTGGTGAGTCTCACTGACCTTCAGCCTGTCAAGGAGGAATCGTCCACGGAGTTGAAGCGCTTGTATTATGCTACGTGGGACATCGTCGACGCCCTCGCCGACATGGACCGACCAGACCCGACGGATTGGATCGTCCATTTAACGGTGGATCGGCTAGACCTCCAATCGCGTCGTGAGTGGGAGACGAGCCTTGGTGCCACCACGGAGCCACCTACCTTGACAGAATTGAAGGCGTTTATCAACACACGCATCCACAGCGTGGAAGCTCTGGAGGATCGACGAGCCAAGCAACAAGCCGAGGACCCGAGCAAAGGGGAAGTAGGAACTAAACCTGCTCAAGTGCATCAGGTCTCCACGGGACGAGAACCTTTCAAGGATTGTGGACTGTGTAGGGGCCCGCACTACATGCTCTTCTGTTCGCGCTACCAGGCTAAGACACCATCGGAACGGAAGGAGACCCTCACGTCGCTGCAACGCTGCCTAAACTGTTTAGGTAAGCACAACGTAACTAATTGTCCTTCTAAAAAACGGTGTCAAAAGTGTGCAGAAAATCATCATACCTCGATCCACGAGACATTCGATACGACACTCGAGGCCACGGTACAACACGTGACTCGCAATCACGGGCCCCTGCGGACCGTTATCCTTGGGACGGCCAGAGTACGTGCGTATACACCAGCAGGACAATACGCCACCGTTCGAGCTCTGATCGACCCTGGCAGCGAGGTCTCACTGATTTCCGACCAGCTCGTCAAGCAACTGGGACCAGTGATGCCAGAACCGTGGGTTTTCGCCCACGGACCCTTCCACCACTCCACGACCAAGCGTACCCCCACCTAGCGCCCGTACCGCACCACACAAGCATACCCGTCCCTACATCCGTGTGCCGTACGCGCTGCCAGCCTGGCGCTCTCCGGCGAGAATTCGTTTTCCCGACATCGAAGCGCTTGTGTCGCAAGCAAAAAGTCACGAGTTCAAATCCCGGTGCGGATATTCTACTTTTTTTCTTTATTAATTCTCTAATTTCTCCTTCTATATTATCAGAAGACTAAGGACTTGAAAACTGTTAATTTATAAAACATTTTCGAAGCTTGATTTGTTGCTAAAGATGCGATCCCATTCTGGCTTGTACCGCACCACTACAAGCGTACCCTACCTTCTGTCCGTGTGCCGCGCTGCCTGGCCGGCGCTCTCCGCCAAGAATTCATTTCACCGAAATCCTAGAGCATGGGTCGCAAACAGTAAGTCCGAGGTTCAAATTCCGGTGCGAATATTCTACTTTTTTCATTAATTATTCTCTAACTTCTCTAAATAAACAGAAATAATTCCTTGAAATGCTACTTACAGAATAAGCTCCTTTCTAGGATGGACTCTTTAAAATTCACGTAACAATGAACAGTTACAGAATCGGTCATTTCCGTTTCAGGTAAGCGAGCCGCCCGCTCCGCTATTACGGTTCGCTTATATTCGTACCCTGAATCATTGCACCTAATGAGGTTTGAAAACAATATCGACTGGTCTCGTACTCGTCGCAATAATATCATTGATACCTACAGAAGAGTTCTACTAACCCACTCTCGGCCAACGCCACTCTTTTCGTGTTAATCAGGTTTATACGTATCTGCTTATTTGCTTGCTGATTATTTACGAAAATTGTGCCGTTGCTCGATGGAAACCACGAGAAGGTGGTGGGCTTCTTCCATCAGGAGAGAATAAGGATAGGTCGAGATGGATAGAATGGATGGGATCAGATAGAAAGGTTCGGGAAAGCGAGATACGCGTAGAAGCTGTGATACCACCACTACAATACTATTGTAACTGTATTGTAAACTATATGTGTACACGCCAAGGTGGGTGATACTGTTCAAGAAAGGGGACGGTCATATGTGATGCTGAAACTGTCGGAGCTATATGTTCCAACATGCGTGGAGGGTCAGTTGCTTGAATTGTTGAGGACTAGACAAAGTTTCATATAAATGATCTCCCGACATAAGAGCGAGATGCCTATCGTCGACAGTCATAGTACGATCGTCTCGTTTCTGGCTTTTACGGATGTGCGCACTACACAGATGGAATTTAAAAGTGCGCTACCCATTTTATTTCACTTCTTAGTTTTTGTATCCGTAAAATTGAGAAAAGCCTTTCGGTCTCTGATTATATCCAACCAGCGTCTGAGGGATGGAAAAACTAGGGCATTATGGGGTTTTTCCCAAAGTCGTTCGGTCATAAACGAGGCTTTGCGGAACGAGCGCGATGTGGCCGCGCGCTGAGGATTAGGATGCCATGCTCAATATTGTTTTATTAGCTTTACGGAAATAAACCGTGATACCCTTTCTCACTCTAAAGTGTAGCTTGGCTATTGGTGAACCAGATTGTATTTAAGGAGGGAAAAGTTTCCGACCTGATTAGTTGCAATAGAACATTCGAAGCGAACAGACATCAGCATTTTTCAGTGAAGTAGACAGTTGTTTTGTCAACTCGCGAGCTTTTGTGTGAAATTCGAATTCATTGCGCATTGAGATAAGTGGAGAAGTGTCCTGTGTTAGTATTGCTGTGATACGGAATTGTAACTGTTTTCGTGATGGATTGTGTACCCGCCAAGAGATCCAAGAAAAGGTTCCAACATCATTGGTATGATGTTGACTCTTCATATAGGGTGTGGTTGCAAGACGTTGCTTCGGACGAGTCCAAATGCTTCTGCAAAGCCTGCAACAAAATCTTCGATTGTGGGCTTTCAGAAATAAGCAGACACTCGGCCACACAAACGCATTTTAGAAACATTCGAAAAATGCTTCAGAACGAAAATGTTGGGGATAATGTCTCAGGCGAAAGTTCTGCACCTTCCCTTGATGATAAAATCAAAACGGCGGAGATTAAATTCGCGGCTTTCTTCGCCGAAAAGAATATCCATATTTCAATGGCACCTGATCTCCTTGCACTTATGCAGCATATAGGCAAGGAACCTGAGGTTTTGCAAGGTATGAAAGTTGGTCGCACTAAATGTAGTCAAATCATTACGAATGTTTTATGCAAGCATGAAACACAACGCATCATCGACAATGTTCGCCATTGTAAATTTTCAGTTTACGAGGATGAAACCTCAGATTCAACGAACGACAAGTGGCTTTCATTGATGGTTCGATATGTTGAGCCATCTAATTTGACTATTAGAGCAGAACTGTTGCAACTCATCCATTTGGATGCCAGCGATTGTTCAGCGGAAAAGATTTTCAAATCTTTTGAAAATCAATTGCTGAAAATGCAAATTCCGCTAAGTAACATCGCTGGACTTAGTTGTGATAATGCTGCAGTAATGACAGGTAGGAATTCTTCTTTCAAGACAATGCTAATTAAAAAAAGTCCTATATTACTTACGTTACCGTGCGTTTGTCATTCTGTAGCGTTGGCAGCAAGTGCTGCCTGTACTACAATTCCAAAAGAATGTAACGAACTGCTTCGGGGTGTATCAAAGTTCGTAAACAATAGTCCCAAACGATCAACAATTTTCAAACAATTTCAGGAGAGTTATTATAATTCTCCTTTAAAAGTTTTAAAATTATCCGATACTCGCTGGCTCGCGAGGCACCAGTGTGTTAGTAGATTTCTTCATATCTGGGAGGATTTGCAGAGATATTTTACCGAGGATGCATTGACTAAGAAGTCACAAGCTTCTCAAAATTTTTTGTCATTGCTTAACAGGCATGACATTAAAGGTTATTTCCATTTCCTTGAGTTTGTTCTCAATGCATTAAACAAGTTTAATGCTCAATTTCAAGGACGGAAAACGATGATTCAGGAGTTACAACCTCGTTCCAGTAACCTGCTTCGGGTTTTCGCCCAAAAATTTTTAAAACCGCTTTTGTTAAAGAATTCTCATTACATCAAGCTGATAGATTTGTCGGCTAAACAAAATCAACTTCCCCTGGCTCAAGTTGATCTAGGCCCTCAGTGTGAGGAATTGCTAGAAGATGCGACGAGTAAGGGAATGACAGAAGTTGATGTTTCCTCCTTCCGCGAAAATTGCTTACGGTTTTATATTAACGTAAGCAATGAAATTAAGAATCGTCTTCCCCATGACGATATTTTACTGAAGCAGTTGACGATTTTCACATCAGACACTGCCCTATTCCATTCCGACAGACAGGAGACGTTTCAAGACGTGTTAGCTGTCGCTCGTAGGCTCGGGAATTTCAATCCCGAAGCCTTGCGAAAAGAATGGGAATTTTTATATTTTGGTATTTCCCGAACCCAAAGGGATACCTGGAGCAGAATGACTTTCGACGACATGTGGATGAATATCTGCACAGTTCAAAATCCCCATAATGCCCTAGTTTTTCCGTCCCTCAGACATTTGCTGGGCATAATTAGGTGTTTGCCTCATTCTAACGCCGAGGCCGAAAGGCTTTTCTCAATTTTACCAGATACCAAAACTAAGAAGCGAAATAAAATGGGTAGCGCACTTGTAAATGCCATCTGTGTTGTGCGAACATCCTTAAAAGCCAGGAATGAGACGAGTCGTACTATGACTATCGACGATAGGCATCGCTCTCTCATGTCGGGAGATCATTTATATGACTCTTTATCTAGTCCCCAACAATTCAAGCAACTGACCCTCCACGCATGTTGGAACATATAGCTCCGACAGTTTCAGCATCACATATGACCGTCCCCTTTCTTGAACAGTATCACCCACCTTGGCGTGTACACATATAGTTTACAATACAGTTACAATAGTATTGTAGTGGTGGTATCACAGCTTCTACGCGTATCTCGCTTTCCCGAACCTTTCTATCTGATCCCATCCATTCTATCCATCTCGACCTATCCTTATTCTCTCCTGATGGAAGAAGCCCACCACCTTCTCGTGGTTTCCATCGAGCAACGGCACAATTTTCGTAAATAATCAGCAAGCAAATAAGCAGATACGTATAAACCTGATTAACACGAAAAGAGTGGCGTTGGCCAAGAGTGGGTTAGTAGAACTCTTCTGTAGGTATAAATGACATTATTGCGACGAGTACGAGACCAGTCGATATTGTTTTCAAACCTCATTAGGTGCAATGATTCAGGGTACGAATATAAGCGAACCGTAATAGCGGAGCGGGCGGCTCGCTTACCTGAAACGGAAATGACCGATTCTGTAACTGTTCATTGTTACGTGAATTTTAAAGAGTCCATCCTAGAAAGGAGCTTATTCTGTAAGTAGCATTTCAAGGAATTATTTCTGTTTATTTAGAGAAGTTCGAGAATAATTAATGAAAAAAGTAGAATATTCGCACCGGAATTTGAACCTCGGACTTACTGTTTGCGACCCATGCTCTAGGATTTCGGTGAAATGAATTCTTGGCGGAGAGCGCCGGCCAGGCAGCGCGGCACACGGACAGAAGGTAGGGTACGCTTGTAGTGGTGCGGTACAAGCCAGAATGGGATCGCATCTTTAGCAACAAATCAAGCTTCGAAAATGTTTTATAAATTAACAGTTTTCAAGTCCTTAGTCTTCTGATAATATAGAAGGAGAAATTAGAGAATTAATAAAGAAAAAAAGTAGAATATCCGCACCGGGATTTGAACTCGTGACTTTTTGCTTGCGACACAAGCGCTTCGATGTCGGGAAAACGAATTCTCGCCGGAGAGCGCCAGGCTGGCAGCGCGTACGGCACACGGATGTAGGGACGGGTATGCTTGTGTGGTGCGGTACAGGCGCTAGGTGGGGGTACGCTTGGTCGTGGAGTGGTGGAAGGGTCCGTGGGCGAAAACCCACGGTTCTGGCATCACTGACTGGGACTCAAACGGCAACGTACCCAGCTTCCGTTGGCATTTGCTGGAAGCGTACGCTCACATCGCACCCGCGGCTTGGTATGGACCGAGGTGACGGCGGATCAGGACCGGAGCTGCAGCATTCGAATCCCTGCCTTTGCCTTGGCAAACCTGTCCAGTTATAGACCTCGCTCTCTACCCGACTTGACCAGCTGGACTCACCTGCACGGTCTGCAATGGGCCGATCAACTGCAAGCGAACCAGGACCCCGTCGAGCTACTACTTGGAGCGGACATCTACAATGAAATTCTACTAGACGGTGTACGCAAGGGACCTCCGGGCTCGCCCCTGGCTCAGGAAACTGTTTTCGGATGGATTCTCACTGGAGGAGTCAAGGGAATGCAACCTCTCCATCAGAACCAACCGAGTCCGACAGTACAATTCTGCTCAGTGCAGGCGGACTTGACAAGCCTGCTGGAACGATTCTGGGAACAGGAGGAAATCCGAGTAGAGCATACCTTGACACCCGACGAGCAAGCCTGTGAGGAGCACTTTCTCGCGACGCATCGACGCACATCCGAAGGACGGTTCATCGTCCGATTGCCATTCCGGAATCGTCCGGAGCTGGGTGTGTCGAAACCTGCAGCCTACCGCACTCTGATGTCGATGCAAACTCGATTCCAGCGGGACGCGGAGTTCCGTAAGGCCTACAACGAATTCATGCAGGAATACGAGGACCTCGGGCACATGCATATGTCTAAACTGCCTCCAAGCGGCCCGGGGTATTATCTACCACATCATGGAGTCATGAAGGCGACTAGTACGACGTCGAAGCTTCGCGTCGTGTTCAACGGTTCCATGCCTACAAGCTCTGGTAAGTCGCTCAACGACTTTGTTCATATCGGAGATAATCTGTTACCAGTACTGGCGGACGTTCTGCTACGCTGGCGACGACATCCCGTTGCCTTCGTCGCCGACGTGGAAAAGATGTACCGACAGATTGTGGTACACCCAGACGATCAGGACTTCCAGCGAATACTCTGGAGTCGGAGTTCGGACAAACAAGCAAAGGAATTTCAGTTATGCACAGTAACTTACGGCTTGGCATGTGCACCCTACCTGGCTCTACGGTGCCTACAGCAACTAGCCAAAGACGAATCCACGCACTGTCCGACCGGTTCCCGAACGCTACTATCCGACGTCTACATGGACGACGTCCTGTCTGGTGCCCCCACGGTTGAAGAGGCCCGACGTCTCCAAGAGGAACTAACCCGTGTCTGCAGGGCGGGCGGCTTTCGACTACGGAAATGGACATCAAACTCGCGAGGCTTTCTACACGGCATCGCTAGCGACGACTTGGGGACCTCACACCAATGGGGCACGGATACTTCTCACTGCGTGCTAGGTATCCAGTGGCTTCCCGAGAGCGACAAATTCCAAGCTCGTTGCCTCCAGGACTGCCCACCAGCAAGAGTTACGAAGCGCGCAGTGCTCAGCCAAGCCGCCCAACTTTTCGACCCTCTTGGCTGGCTCGCCCCTGTCACAGTTCGGGCAAAGATATTTATTCAGACGCTCTGGTTGCTCAAAACGGACTGGGACGAGGCGATCCCCTCAGCGGAGGAATGCCTGTGACGTGAATTTATCAGTACCCTACCGACTCTGCGCGATGTCCAGATTCCCCGGTGGATGGGCCTAACTTCGAACCCACAAACCATTGAAGTCCACGGATTTTCAGATGCATCTGAACGAGCTTTCTCGGCCGTGGCTTACCTGCGGGTCAGCGAGAATAACGATCAGCACCGGATCAGCCTCATCACCGCGAAAACCAAGGTAGCCCCACTCAAGCGAGTGTCGCTTCCGAGACTTGAGCTATACGGGGCTCACCTGCTCGCTCTACTGATCGCACGAACACTGAAGACGCTGGAGCTAACAATCGACGCTGTCCACCTGTGGACAGACTCCCTGGTCACACTGGGCTGGATCCGATCGCACTCCAGCAAATGGCCGACTTACGTGGCCAATAGGGTAGCCGAAATCCAACGCACGCTGCCAAGTGCTCGATGGCATCACGTACGGAGCCAGGACAATCCGGCAGATTGCGCCTCCCGGGGATTGTCACCGGCAGAACTACCGAACCACCCGCTGTGGTGGACAGGTCCAGCGTGGCTGGCTGGCACGAACCACTGGCCCAGCGAGGAGATCCCGACACCCGACCCGGACCTGGAAGAACCACGTCAGACGTTACACATTCAGGCCGCACCGGAAAGCGAGGTGAGCACATTACTTGCTAGATTCTCAAATCTTCAACGACTCCACAGAGTAACTGCGTGGTGCTGCCGATGGCTACGCAAGCATCAGGGCACACGGCTGCCCTATCTCACCGGCCAGGAACTCCAGGAAGCACAACTCCGACTGATGCGACTGGTGCAGGGGCAATCTTTTGCTCAAGAACTTGGCGACCTACAAGCCAAACGATCTATTTCAACCAAGAGTCGTCTACTACGACTCAACCCATTCATCGACGGGGACGGCATCTTACGTGTCGGCGGGCGGCTGCAACATACCCTCCTCGCCTTCAGCCGCAAGCATCCAGTCATCCTGCCTGCTGAGTCACACTTAGCCATGCTCTGGATCGACCAGGCCCACCGACGATGCCTGCACGGCGGTATCCAGCTCACGCTGTCCACGCTGCGTCAGTGCTGCTGGATTCTTCGAGGACGGCCATTGGTGAAGACATTCATCCACCGCTGTACCACCTGCGTGCGTTGGAGAGGCAGCAGCATGAAGCAGCTCATGGGTAATCTCCCCTCGACTCGCGTAACCCCCTGTCGACCCTTTTCGCGAGTCGGCATTGACTATGCAGGTCCCATTTTGTTACGAACTAGTAAAGGACGTGGCCAGCACGCATACAAGGGCTATATTGCCCTCTTTATCTGTCTCGCTACAAAGGCAGTCCACTTGGAGGTGGTGTCTGACGGTACGACGGACGCCTTTCTCGCCGCCCTACGTCGACTCATCTCCCGACGAGGTCGATGCAGTCAACTACTGAGCGACTGCGGCACTGCATTCGTGGGCGCAGATAGGGAGCTACGTGTTCTGCTGCAGGCCGCCAACTCAAGTGAAGTCCTGGACGCAGTGGCTACGGAGGGGATTGAGTGGACCTTCAATCCACCGTCAGCTCCTCACTTCGGCGGAATTTGGGAGGCGGCAGTCAAATCCGTCAAACACCACCTCCGACGCGTAATAGGGGAACATAAACTCACTTACGAGGAAATGGCCACCCTACTTACTGAAATCGAGGCCTGTCTGAACTCGCGTCCGTTGCAACCGTTGACTGATGACCCTGATGACCTCAACGTACTTACACCCGGTCACTTCCTGATCGGTGAGGCCCTCACTGCGTTACCTGAACCAAATCTTGAAGGTCTCTCGGTAAATCGGCTCTCTCGATGGCAACACGTGCAACGAATGCAGCAGCATTTCTGGCGATTGTGGGCTCGCGATTACCTGAACACACTGCAAACACGTGTCAAGTGGACACGCGCACTACCGTCGATCAAAACAGGCGACCTGTGCCTGATAAAAAACGAATTGCAGCCTCCGACCAAGTGGCCGCTCGCACGCGTAATGCAAGTGCATCAGGGCACAGACGGACTCGTGCGCGTGGCCACCGTGAAAACAGCGCTTTCTGAATTTACTCGCCCGATACACAAGCTTATTCTGCTGCCTGTCGAAAACACCGCAGAGACCGATTCTGGGAATCTCGTGACCAGCAATAACAATCGCGACCTTGATTCGGGCGTCCACTAGACTGCGTTATGACCGAATTATTGAAACCGCGATGCGAAGCGTAACATCCGTTGTCTACTATCATGACTTACCTTGTGCGTAG
The DNA here is from genome assembly GCA_929113495.1 of Andrena minutula. NCBI lineage: Eukaryota > Metazoa > Arthropoda > Insecta > Hymenoptera > Andrenidae > Andrena > Andrena minutula. The sequence continues at coordinate 21,038,993 of OV815993.1, forward strand.
CTTATCCGACAAAGATCCCGCGCTGTCGACACTGCACAGCACTCATGCTCGCGATCGGGGGCCGATGCACTTGCACCGTACAACGCCTTCTCTACTTCTCTGCTACTAGGCACATCGTAATTTACGCATCTCCGCGAGGCCGGTTCGCTGGGCAGTCCAATTCATTCACGCTCAACACTACCTCGTCGCCCAGTAACGTGCCTTACTGAATGGAAAATCTCCACCAATAGGCATTGGGCATTTTCGTCATGCTGACAAAGGCGGGCGGGAATGTTTGGGATTGGCCCAAACGGCCACGGGCCAAGTCGGCGCGGACTCGCTGCCGGTTCCGCGCGCGATTCAAACAAGGCTAGCGCGACCAGGTCATAGTGAGCACGATCGCGGTGATGTGATCGGTCGAGCCATCTGTTGACGCGCACCTCAGCTAATTAGACGGCTGTCCCGCCTCATCGTGTGAGATGCTTTGTCTCGCCGATGAGGTCCTTGTCCAGCTCAGGACGAACGGCTGTTGGGTGGGGTGCTGACGTCACAGAATTCGGCGAAACAGCCCGATCCATCACCGCGATCGATCTATCTTCCGAGAACTGTTGACGCGACACCTTTCCGTTAGACCTTTCTCGTGCTTTCTTTCTACTGGAACTTTCCAGACCGCTAAATCCAGAACTGCTCGGTTCTGCCGCTATCTCGCATACTTGCGTGCTAATTTAGAATAAGTGCTTGTTTAAATGTGATTATAATAATAGAACTTAGCTGTAAATACCTGTGCAATTGTGGTGTAAATACAGAGTGACCGTGACCTTACGTTTTAAATATAACGTCTATTCTTAAATCTAGTTTATAAGCCTATCTTATCCTAATACTTATTCTAACGCAGTCAAAGCTTTGACGTTTAGTGCTAAACAATATGTAACTATTACACTATTAAACTTTTTAACATATGAATCTATTAAATTCTAATGGCGAGGTTCACCAAGCTAATTTGTAAACAAATTCCGTATCTGCAAAAAATATGAAAAATTTGCAGAATCTGCAACGTATATCCAGAATATTCAAAATGTGTGTTTGGGATTGGCCCAAACGGCCACGGGCCAAGCCGGCGCGGATTCGCTACCGAAACCGCTCGCATTTTTAAACTCACTAAACGCGACCTGATCGCGGAATGATCGCGGTGATGCGACCGGTCGGGCCATCTGTTGACGCGCACCTCACCTAATTAGACAGCTGTCTCGGTTCATCGTGCGAACGGCTTTGTTCGCCGATGCGGTCCTCGTCCTGCTCAGGGCGAGCGACTGTTGAGTGGGGTGCTGACGTCACAGAATTCGGCGAAACGGCCCGATCCATCACCGCGATCTCTCTTCCTCGAATCGTCGACTTGACGACACGTACCGCTTTTATCTCGCGTGCTCGCGCTCTACTGGGACGTCCCAACAAACTTTCCAGACCGCTATTACGAATTCGAACTGCTCGGTTCAACTACTACTTCGCGTACTTGTGCGTTGCATTAGAATAAGTGTTTGTTAATTGTGGTTAAAGTAATAGGACATAACTGTAAATACTTTGTGTAACTGTACTGTAAATACAAGTGTCCGTGACCTTAGTTTTAAACGTAACAGCTAATCTTAACGGCTATCCTTAACGTCTATCTTACACGCTAATTTAATCCTAATTCTTAATCTAACACGCGAACGCTCGAACTTCGACGTTTCGATCCTGAACAATGTGTAAAATCGAAAATATATTTGTAACATTCTCTTAATGATGAAACATACTTCTGTCAAAATCCCGCTTGTTTAAGTCATTTCAATAAAAACATGCAATTTACATATACTTCCGCAATCTATATTATAGTTGTGTTAGGTTTACATAACCTATTTCCAACCTATCTGCTCGATGCAACATACATTCGGCCCGCCTCGGTTCTTTCGGCCCGCTCGGTTCTTTCGGCCCGCTCGGTTCTTTCGGCCCGCTCGGTTCTTTCGGCCCGCTTGAAATAATTCAATCCGCTTGGTTCTGTTCGAGCCGCCCGCTTACTTCGGGCCGCTTGAAAAATTCAAGCTACTTGGTTCTATCCAAGCCGTTCGGTTCTTTCAAGCCGCTCACTTCATTCGGGTACTCGGCTCAGCTCGGAAATCGGGTTTCAGCTTGGTTCGGATTTCAAGCTACCCGAATATTCAAGTACTTGAACAGCTCTAGTATGCAGTGATCGATGGTCGACCAGGATTTATAAAAGAAATATTCGAAGCTTTGAAATGTCAAGTTCGTAAGCAACAGAGTCAAATATTTTGTAATTTAGTCTGTAACGGTTGTTACTCCGCGGAAAGGATTTAGGAGGATGCACTTAGTCGATATGCCAGGGTTTGATCAAATCCTCTTGATTATTATTTACATCCTTTATTTCAAACTGCATATGTATACTATGTACATGATACTCTACGTCTATGTGACCGGGGGGGGGGGGGTCACGATTTGGCTCACCGTACTTCGGGTTTCGCTTCGCGAAACGGTGGAGGCCGGACAACGTCCGGGCGACTTAGTTTCGGAGCGGTAGAGGAAAGAGACCGGGCAACGTCCAGGCGTCTCTGTTTCGGAATGGTAGGAGGAAAGAGACCGGGCAACGTCCAGGCGTCTCTGTTTCGGAACGGTAGGAGGAAAGAGACCGGGCAACATCCAGGCGTCTCGGTAGGCAGGTTTGGTAGCGGAAGTCTTCGTTCCACCTCGAACTTGTCTACTAGGGTGGATCGAAAAAACCATTTTTTTTTATATCGAATTCTAATAGTGCGGAAAAGTTGCCCACCACTATCAATATTACGGGTGTGAAAGCACAATTTAATCAAGTAATATCTTCTGTTCTGCACTTGAGCTTGAAATTTCGATATTTTGTCAAAAATACAAAAATTCTGTTTTAACACTGGCTTGTTGTAGTCAGAAACATATCTATTATTTTCCTCTGTATCTCTTGTAATGGCAAATTCACCTCGCTCAAAAGCTGGAATGTTACAAGGGCAAGGGGAATCGTCCACTCGCCTCAACCTATCCTCTCGAACACAGTTCGTCACGTGACGAAGAACGCGAACGAAACCAGTCGCGACAGTCCGCGGATATGGACGGCAGCTAAGAACCTAAACGTAGAATTTCTTGGAGGGGATAGGGCGAAGCCAGTGGACGATTCCCCTTGCCCCTGTAACATTTCAGTTTGGTGCTAGTCTGACTACTTTCCAGCTCGGAACAGTATATTATTCAGTGTGTCTTTTATTGCACTCCATACAGAGTTGTCTTCTAACATCACAATGTCACATTCTAAATTTACTTTTCGGTAGTCGGTCTTTTGTCCTACCTTTGGTGCTCCCGAAAATTATACGGGTTTTCAGCTTCCTACTTATGAGGATGTCATAAGATGCTGTTTAGATCTGAGACGATCGCTTGGACAAGAAAATGATGGAAACAGGGAGCCGCCTTATTCTACCATTGCAGATTTGGTTACTTTAAGTTTTTGACGTCTGATTTTGTTCCTATCTGTAACTAAGACAGGTTGGCTTGAAGATACAAGTCCAACATTTTTAAGTATAGAAGAGGCAATATGAGCTGTTGCCCTATCGCTGACACCATATCGTTGTGAGACAAGTGCAGTTTCCGTCAAATTAAGTCGCATTTGAACTGAATACTTTTTCTTTTCCTTTGTGGTTCGTAGAGAACAAATTCCTCGTCTACACTTTCGTTGCTTGAATCGCACTCATTAAACGGAGATGAAATATGAGTTGAGAAGCAGGAGGCCCCGGTATCGAGAACATCAGCATGCTCAAGCTTATTTATCTTGGCATTTCGATATCTTCTCACGTTGAGTTTCATCGTTTCAAGAAGGAACCTCTGTTCAATAAGAGGTAACTTTTTCTCTTTTGTACAACTACAAGTCGAAAAATCAGGGCACTTACACGCTGCGATGTCGAACAAATTATACGCGGCAGTTTTAAAAGCATCTACCTTTCACTGTAATGCCGGGCACGTATCGATATTTCTGTAGTCACTCTTTATTTTGATATATTGGGAGTGGTATGTTTTAATTTTTTGTTAAACTCGTGACTGCAAAACTATAGGTATAGAAACTTTGATATATATTTCCTTTAATTTCTTCGTAACCAAATCTGCAATGGTAGAATAAGGCGGCTCCCTGTTTCCACCATTTTCTTGTCCAAGCGATCGTCTTAGATCTAAACAGCATCTTATGACATCCTCATAAGTAGGAAGCTGAAAACCCGTATAATTTTCGAGAGCACCAAAGGTAGGACAAAAGACCGACTACCGAGAAGTAAATTTAGAATGTGACATTGTGATGTTAGAAGACAACTCTGTATGGAGTGCAATAAAAGACACACTGAATAATATACTGTTGCGAGCTGGAAAGTAGTCAGACTAGCACCAAACTGAAATGTTAGAGGGGCAAGGGGAATCGTCCACTTGCTTCGCCCTATCCCCTCCAAGAAATTCTACGTTTAGGTTCTTAGCTGCCGTCCATATCCGCGGACTGTCGCGACTGGTTTCGTTCGCGTTCTTCGTCACGTGACGAACTGTGTTCGAGGGGATAGGTTGAGGCGAGTGGACGATTCCCCTTGCCCTTGTGACATTCCAGCTTTTGAGCGAGGTGAATTTGCCATTACAAGAAATACAGAAGAAAATAATAGATATGTTTCTGACTACAACAAGCCAGTGTTAAAACAGAATTTTTGTATTTTTGACAAAATATCGAAATTTCAAGCTCAAGTGCAGAACAGAAGATATTACTTGATTAAATTGTGCTTTTACACCCGTAATACTGATAGTGGTGGACAACTATTCCGCACTATTAGAATTCGATATAAAAAAAAATGGTTTTTTTCGATCCACCCTATTGGCTACCTCAGTCGCATCGGGGCTTATATTCCGATCCTTGGTAATTTCCAGCTGCGAAAAATCGAACACGCGATCTAGCGGCGCAGTGGAGAGTGAGTATTAGCTAATTGTCACGTCGCGAGACCGTCGTGATCCGGTGTGATTCGGCTGCGCTCGGTCGCGATCGCCCGGGTACTCGCCTTCTCACTCACTCCTGGTTGCGCTGCTGCGTGTTTGATTCGTTGCGCTGGGACGCTACGTCTCAAGTCATAGACGAGATAGCCATTCGACAGCAGGTAATTTATGTTGGTAAACGCTATTACGGTCATGTAAATTTGGGCATAGATACGGTTAATAACCAACGAAATAATTCTCGACTAGCCAAGAATGCATTGGTCTTCATGGTGGTAGTATTGAATAGCTACTGGAAAGCTCCTGTGGGTTATTTTTTAATCGATTCATTGACTGGAAAAGAGAGAGCCAAGTTACTGACAACATGTTTGCAACTAGATAATTCATGAAACTGGAATCATATTACACTCTCTCACTTTCGATGGCGCAAGTGTAAATTTCAGCATATGTGTTAATCTGGGTGCAAATTTTACTTTGGGAGAAAAGTTTAAACCCTATATTCCTCACCCTATAACCAAAGAAAAAATCTTCTATTTTTGGGATCCGTGTCACATGTTAAAATTGGTCAGAAACACATTGGGAGATAAATTAAAGTTACGTTATAAAGAAAAAACTATTTATTGGGAAAATATTATAACCCTGCACAGAGTACAAGAATCCGAAGATTTGAGATGTGCCACAAAAATAACAAAGAGGCACATTCTATTTCAAAATGCACGAATGAATGTAAAATTGGCCGCCCAAACCCTTAGTGAGAGTGCCAGTGTTGCTTTAAAATTTTGCAAACAATACGTTCCTCAGCAATTTATTGATCCAGAAGAAACTGCCTTATTTTGTTCGATGTTTAATAATGCGTTTGATTTATTAAACGTAAGATCGAAATATTGTAATATAAAAAAGTGCAATGTGGCTCTTACAAATGACAATTTGGATGAGTTAAAAACATATGCAGACAATATAATTGAATATATTAACAATCTGAGAGATTGTAAAGATATTTCAGTTATACAGAGTGACAGAAAAACGGGCTTTTTTGGCTTCATCATATGTTTAACAAATATGTTTGAACTTTTCAAAGTTTTGAGAGATAAGGGGCTTACATACTTGTTAACGTACAAACTCAATCAGGACCACCTTGAAACTTTCTTTAGCGCATTACGTAGTAAAGGAGGTTTCAATAATAATCCGAACGCGAAACAATTCGAGGCTAGTTATAAAAAACTGATAGTTAGACACGAAATCGAGGCCTCAGAAAGGGGGAATTGCTTCGTGTCCGGAGTCCAAATTTTATACGCCTCATCGAAAATTAAGTGTAAGAAAGCGATGACTTATTTACAGTAGACGAAGTAGATCAGCGCTGCACAAGGAGCAGTTTTCGGCGCCTAGCGGCGAGCAACCCACCTTTCCTGTTGCTAAGGTTAGAATCGGTGAGGAGAACTGCAGTAGTGTATGTGCGTGTTCGTAGGCTCGTAGCATAGGGATATATGACTGGGTTCCTTGTAGGGGCACCAGTGCAGAACAGGTCCCGTAATAAAATTCGGGGGGGTCATGAAATTTCCAAAATATTTGCTACTGCCGGCATTTGGTATGACTTGAAGGTTCAATTTTACTGATAATGACACATTTATTGCTAATATAACTTATTTTTTCATCCGACACGTAATATATTTATAAAGTTAATACTATACAAATAAATAGCTCGGACTCGAAGAAGACCAAATTTTAATGAAGGATATATATCATTTACAATTCAGAAAGTTATATATAAATTTTATATATTTTAAATTTAAATTTTATAAAATATATAAATTTTATATATTTTAAACCAAATTTTAATGAAGGATATATATCATTTACAATTCAGAAAGTTATATATAAATTTTATATATAACTTTCTGAATTGTAAATGATAAATATCCTTCATTAAAATTTGGTTTTCTTCGAGTCCGAGCTATTTATTTGTATAGTATTAACTTTATAAATATATTACGTGTCGGATGAAAAAATAAGTAATATTAGCAATAAATGTGTCATTATCAGTAAAATTGAACCTTCAAGTCATACCAAATGCCGGCAGTAGCAAATATTTTGGAAATTTCATGACCCCCCCGAATTTTATTACGGGACCTGTTCTGCACTGGTGCCCCTACAAGGAACCCAGTCATATATCCCTATGCTACGAGCCTACGAACACGCACATACACTACTGCAGTTCTCCTCACCGATTCTAACCTTAGCAACAGGAAAGGTGGGTTGCTCGCCGCTAGGCTCCGAAAACTGCTCCTTGTGCAGCGCTGAAGTAGATAATACACCTGCTGATGACCGTCTATTTGACCATGATTATTTGTCGACATTATGGACACTCAGTCTCTATGTGGAGGAAGTAACAAAATACATAAGTGGATTTGTAATAAGAAAATTAGTTGGCAAAATTTGTGTAGTTTGCTCTTCATTTTTAACGTAGGAAACAACCGATTTTTCATTGATAAAATTAAAGAATAGAGGCAAACTTATATTTCCATCCAAAAGTGTAGTCGCAATAGCCCGTGCATGCGAAAGGATTTTTCGAGAAAATGATGAAATTATTTTTAACCCCTCATGGTAACACGGGGTGTATTGTAACTCAAGAGCAATTTTCGATTTGAAATGTCGCACCTTTATGTCTTCCAAAGGGGATTTATCGCAAAAAAGAAAATAAAATAAAATTTTAAAAATCGGGGTTTTCCCACAACCATGGAAAATCGCTGATTTTCAACTACAAATTTTATGATATAAAAATTTAAATTTCTAGAAAAAGACTATTAGACCATAATTGTATAAGTATTACGAATGTACAATAATCACTGAAAAGTTAAAAGATTCAAAAATACGAAAATGGTAACACCAAAAAATGATGCTGGGGTACAGTGAACCCCGTGTGACCAATTTGTGATTATAAGAAGGTGTGACCACGAAGGGTTAAAACACAAAATATTGAAAACATTTTGATTGCCGAAACATTTAAAACCGTTTGCCATTCTGTTTCTAACGATGTCGAAATGACCAATCATATTATGGATCAGAACGTAATAAATAATCACAAAACGCAGTTAATAAAAAATATTATTAAAATACATATTAAATTACGTTTATTTTATTAAAGCAAATGTGACATCGAAAACAGAAACTGATTAAATTCGACATCAATATTCAAAAATGATCCACTTCAAACACCAGTAAAACCAGTAGTATGCCATGCAATAACGAAGCGTTAACAGAGAATAAAGAGAGGTCTCTCACCGATAATAGTAGAACTAATGTATCGGTCCGGCGTCGCACCGCACTCTAAAGTGTGGTACCACTGATTGGGTCAGTGGTCCATGTGCCAGCAATCGACGCCGGCATCATTTTCTCACGAAAGTGACGAAGGAAATAATAAATTTAATTCAGCCTTTTAAGGGGGCCGTCTCAGTTTTGTTATTGTCCGTCTCACCGGGCCTTGAATGTGTGCGGACAGGTCACACAAGCTAAGTTAAGCGTGTACGTATACGCGTGTTGTAAACAAACCGGTTCAACCGATTTTCATCCTGGAATCGGCCAGAAGGAAGTTTTTGCGGGTACAGTTGCCTTCAGTAAACATCTGTGGGGGGTGGGACAGTGCATTTGAACGCTAATAAGCATTGTACATTGAAATTATGACATCAAAATGATAAAAAAAAAATTTTAAAAATTTCGAGTCGCCAAAAATCCTTCTCGCAAACATTATTTTTATGTAAAATGAACCTGTTTTCAAAATTTCAGCCAATTCGGAGCATGGGGGTTTTCGGAAGTTTAGCCCTCGGAATTTCGGATTTCGGAAAATGGAAATACATGGCAGGGGCAGTTGACATTCATATACAGGGTGTCTTTTACTTATACAGGGTGTTACGTATACAGGGTGTCTTATATGTACGTAGTACAGGGTGTCTTTTCTTTCATGTACTTGGCGTCGAGACGCTACCGCGCCTCTAGATAATTTGGTTCACTTTTCAAATAGTTAACATAATTGATATAATATAATATAATAATAACAAAAATTAATAATTATATTAGCCCGGCTCTGGCCTCTCCCGCGATTGTAGCCACCCCGACTGCTGTGGCCTGTTCCGCGACTGTAGCCACCCCGAGAGCTGTGACCTATTCCGCGGCTGTAGCCACCCCAGCTGCTGTTGCTTGTGCCGCGGCTACCCCGGCTGTAGCCACTCTGGTGGCCGACATCCTTCCGACACTACATTCATTTTTTAACATTTTTCTTCAGCTGAAACATTAAAGTGAAATTTGATTATTTTCTACTTCTACCCGTACATATATATACATATATATATATATACAAAGTGTTCCAAAAATACTGCGGGTCCTTAAAGCGGGTGATTCGGGGGGTGATTGCAAAAAACTTTTTCCTTTGCGAAAATGCTCTCCGAGGTTTCGTTAACGAGATATTAATAAAAAGCACCGGGACTTCCGTTTCCGGACGCGTGAGTGACAGGTGTGTGCAGGAGTGAGTGGTTGTTTGAGGTGAAGGAAAGGCGAGTGAAGTGGCGTAGGAGGGTGGGAGAGTGTAGGTGAAAGGTGGTGGAGTAGTGAGGAAAGGGTGAGGGGTATACGGAAAGGGACGGCGGTAGGGTGTGATAGGGTTCAGGAGGGTGAAACGGAGTCGAGAGGTTAAGTGGCCGTGGTAGGTGAAATTGGGCGGGAAGGTGCGTAGAGAGTGGTAAGTGGTGGCTACGTGCGAGAGAGTAGGAAAGTAGGGAAGAGATAGTGGGAAGGCGGGAATTTCAAACGGGAGGAAACGCGAAGAGTGGAAAGGAAAAGATAGGGAAAGTGGAGAGTAGGATAATAGGGAAGAGAAAGGCGGGTAAAGGGAAGGAACGGTAAAGGGCGGAGAGGAGGGGAGAAGTAGAGTTGGAGGAAAGGGAAAGGGGAAGCTCACGGGGGAAGAAAGGAAAAGAAAGGATAGCACAAGTAGTGTGGGGAGTAGCGTGAGTAGTTTGAACAATTACTGGGTGGGAAAAAAGCGGGAGAGAGAGGAGAAGGTGGGAGAGATGGAGGAGGAAAAGGCGGAGGGTGTTTCAGAGGAGTGGGAAGGTAAAGAGGTCGCCGAAGAAAGGGTAAAGGGAGGGGGGAGAGAGGCAGAGGAACGGCGGGAAGGGCTGGGAGGGATGCTGAGAGAGATGATGGGGAGGATGAGGGAGGAATTAAAGAGGGACAGGGAGGAGAGGAAAGAACTGAAGGAGGAAATAAGGAGGGAGAGAGAGGAAATGAGGAAGGAGAGGGAGGAAAGGAGAAGAATGGAGAAAGAGTCGAGAGAGGAGAGGAGGAGGTGGAAGGAGGAGGTGAGGGAGGAGAGGGGGAAGAGAGAGGGGCTGGCGGAAAGGCTAGGGAAGGTGGAGGAAAGGGAGAAAAGACTGGAGGAAGTGATGGAGAAGGTGGAGAGTTGGGAAAAGGAAAGAAGGGGGTGGGAGGGGAGGTCCTGGTGGGGGAGGGGAATACGGAATACGGAGGATTGGGGATTGAGAATAAGAAGGATAGAGGTGCTACAGGATAAGAAGGAGAGGGAGTGTAGAAGGAGTAATGTGGTGGTAAGGGGGCTGGGGGGTGAAAAGGACGCGAAGAGGGAAGTGGGGAGGTTGTGGGAAAGGATGGGGTGGGGGTGGGGGGAATCAAGGACGTGGTGAGTTTAGGTAGAGCAGGAAAAGAAGGGAGTAGTCTGGTCCTGGTGAGATTGGAAGGTAGGGAGGAAAGGTAATGGATGCGAAGAGTAAACTAAGAGAGAGGGTGGAGGATGCGTCTCACGGGGGAGGAGAGGAGGGCAAGATGGAAAATAGAGAGAGAGGCGCAAATGGAAAAGGAGAGAGGAAGGGAAGTGTAGGTGGGTTATATGAAGATGTGGGTGAATGGAAAGGCAAGAAGGTGGGACGAGGTAAGGGAGAGATGGCAGGAGGAGCTAGGAAATGAATGAAGGGAGTGGAAAGGGGGAAGGGAAGGGGGAAAGAGGAGGGGAAATGGAAAAGAAGGGGGAAGAGCTGGAGGATGGTGTTCTGGAACGTGGCAGGTGTTAAGAGGAAGGATGAAGAGTTCTGGAGGCGGCTGGAGGAGTGGAACGTAATGGTACTGAGCGAGACATGGGTGGAGGAGGAAGAATGGGATTACGTGGAAAGGAGACTGCCTAAGGGGTACGTGTGGGAAAAGCAATGGGCAAGGAGGGAAAATCAGAAGGGAAGAGCTATAGGGGGAATGTTAATGGGGGTAAGAAAGGGGCTTGAAGTGGGCGAGGGAGAAGGAGGGGGAGAGAGGGAAGGGTTGATGGCGTAGAGAGTGAAGATTAGAGGGGGGTGGTGGAAGATAGTTGGGGTATACGTTAATAGGGACATGAACGAAAAGCTGGAGGATTTAGGGGAGTGGATGGAAGAGAGGGAGGGAGGAGTTAGAGTGTTGATAGGTGGCGATTTTAACGCGAGAACGGGGGAGGAAGGGGGGAGGTGTGGGAGGGGCAGGAGGAGGAAGGGTGGGTGGGAGGTGGGAGCAGTAGGAGGTCCAAGGATAAGGAGGTAAATGGGGAAGGGAAGAGACTGTGCAGGTGATTAGAAAAAAGGGGCTGGGGAATACTGAATGGGAATAAAGAGGGGGACGAGGAGGGGGAGTGGACTTTCACAGGGGGTCGGGGGAATTCTGTTATAGACTATGTGTTAGGGAACGAGGATACAAGGGAAAAGGTGGAAAGGTTTGAGGTAGGGGAAAGAATAGAATCTGATCACCACTCGGTTGTGGTGTGGCTGAGAGGGGAGGGGAATGATGAGGGGGTGGGGGAAAGAAAGGAGGGGATAGGGGAGGGGGCAGAGGAAACTGGTCGGAAGAGGGAACTTTTGGAGTTTATGACAAAGTTCGAAAAAAGGGGGGGGGAATGGGAGTTGACGGGGAATGGTGTGAGATGCGGGAAAGGATAAGGGGTGCGATAGGTGGACAGGGAAGGGGGGGAGGGAGTAAAGAAGGGAGGGTGGCAGTGTATGGAGGAGAAGAGCAAGGTAAGGAGGGTGTTAAGGAAGTGGAGGAAGGAAGGGGGGAGGGGAGAAAGTATAAGGAGATGAAGAGGCAGTACGGGAGGTTGTGTGAGGAAAAAAGAAAGAAGGAGGTGGAGAGGTGGGTGAAGGAAGTGGAAGGGGTAAGAACGGAGGGGCAAGTGTGGAAGGTGGTAAATAGAGGGAGGAAAAGGAGAGGGAGGGTAAATGAAGGGATAACGATAGAAGAATGGGACGGGTATTTCAGAAGGCTATTAGGGGGAATGGAAGGGAGAGTGAGAAAGGGGGGAGAGACGAGGAGGGGGAGGATGGAGAGGCGGAGATAGGGAGAGAAGAGATAGGAAAGGTGATAAGAAACTTAAAGGATGGAAAGGCTGGAGGGAGGGATGGGATCCCAAACGAGGTGTGGAAATATGGGAGCTCAGATGTAACAGGGTGTGGAGAGGGGTGGAGAGTCCGGAAGGGTGGAGGGAGGGGGTGGTGGTCCCAGTGCTGAAGAAGGGTAGGGGGGCAAAGGTGGACGACTATAGGGGGATAACACTAACACAGACGGCATACAAGGTGTATGCGTCTGTGCTGGCGGAGCGGCTGAGGCTGGAGGTAGAGGAGAAAAGACTGTTGCCACCGAGTCAAACGGGGTTTAGGAGGGGGGTGGGTTGTATTGACAATGTGTATGTTTTGAATTATTTAATAAATAGACAGGTGGGGAGAAAGGGGAAGAATATGGTAATATTATTTGTAGATATGAAGGCCGCGGTTGACTCGGTGGACAGGCAGGTGTTAGTGAAGGCAATGAGGGGGATAGGGGTAAGGCAGCGCTGCACAAGGAGCTGTTTTCGGCGCCTAGCGGCGAGCAACCCGCCTTTCCTATTGCTAAGGTTAGAATCGGTGAGGAGAACTGCAGTAGTGTATGTGCGTGTTCGTAGGCTCGTAGCATAGGGATTCATGACTGGGTTCCTTGTGGGGCCTGCATGAAAATGTGTGTTTTTTACGCCTGCTAACCGGAGCAAAATGACTAATTTCAGACGTATTCGCGTAAAGTCTATCTCTCAAGGAAAAAAGACTTTACGTGCATGCGTATTCGCAATTTCTTACTTTCCTCCCAAAGAAACTGGAGTTTGACGTTAGCCTATGGTATGAAGATGCAGTTGTTCGACTAATCGTTATCGATTTGTTGGAAAATAAATACACGTATTTATTAATTTTGACAGAATAAAAAAGCAATCGAACATGCATATTTTTTGCGAATCGCTCAGGAGGCTTTCAAAAACACACCTTTTATGCAGGTGTTCAAAAAAATATAATGCGAGACACGGGAGAGAAGCGATTCTCTCCCTTGTCACGCAATATACTATAGAAAGTTAATACTATACAAATAAATAACTCTGACTCAAAGAAAACCAAATTTTAATTAAGGATATGTATCATTTATAAGTCGGAAAGTTATATATAAATAAATATATACATATGTACACACATTTGGTTCTCGTCATTACATTTAGCGATATTTACAAGAAGAAAATTACATAACTAATAAATTTGTACACGTAACAATATACAAATAAATAACCCGAATTTTATTACGGGACCTGTTCTGCACTGGGGCCCCACAAGGAACCCAGTCATATATATCTATGCTACGAGCCTACGAACACGCACATACACTACTGCAGTTCTCCTCACCGATTTTAACCTTAGCAACAGGAAAGGTGGGTTGCTCGCCGTTAGGCGCCGAAAACAGCTCCTTGTGCAGCGCTGGGGTAAGGGAACAGCTGGTGGTGAGATGTGAGGAGATGCTGCAGAAGACAATAGGTAGGGTGCGGGTGGGGGCGAGGAGGGGGAGAGGTTCTGAACAGAGAGAGGGGTGAGGCAGGGATGTCCGCTGAGCCCGAGCCTGTTCACTCTCCTGATAGCTGATATGGACGAGGAATTAGAAAAGGGAGGGTGGTGGGTGAAACTGGGGGGAGGAAAGGTTGTACACTTTGGCGTACGCTGACGACGTGGCGGTGCTGGCGGAGGATGAGTAGGGGATGAAGGGGTTGAACGCGAAGTTGGAGAGACACGTGGATCGGAAGGGGCTGGAGGTAAACGTAGGGAAGACAAAGGTCATGAGGTGTAGGAAGAGTGGGGGGAGATGGAAAAGTGTGACGTGGAGGTGGAAGGGTAACTCCTTAGAGTTGAAGGAAGTTCGGAGCTTTAGGTATTTGGGCTATACGGTGATGGGGAATGGGGGGCAGGAAGGGCATGTGGGGGAGCGAGTGAGGAAAGGAGCGGCGATGATGGAGAAGGCCTGGGGGTGTGGAAAAGGGTTATTTAGAAATGACTGGGAAAGAAGAATGTGGCTCTTTGATAAATTGGTATGGCCAGTGGTGGGGTACGGGGCGGAGGTGTGGGGGTGGAGGGAAAGAGAGAAGATGGAAAGACTACAGGAAAGGTATATGAAGTGGTTTCTGGGGGTGGATAGATGTACTCCGGGGTACATGGTGAGTGAGGAGCTGCAAAGGGGCATGTTGAAGGGAAAGGCAGGGATGAGGGCATGGGCGTATGAGAGAAAGTTGGAGGAGGGGAAGGGGGGGGAGTTAGCGAGGAGATGTTGGGAGGAGGTGAAGAGGAGGCTAAAGGCGGGATCTCCTACCCGCGATTGGTCACAGCGACTGGCCGCAGTATACTGGTGCAATGGGAAAGCATGTATCTGTTCTCCTACATGCGACTGCGATCGTCGGGTATGCGCCAGACGTAGGAGCCTGACGCGAGTCTGTTTGAGTACCAGCCTAGTCTACTCGAGAGTCAACACAATGCGAGGAGGGTCTGTTTCCCATTATACCTAGTCGCACTGTGACCCATTGCCACAGTGTGACAGAATCCCAAGAAATAAGGAAAGAAGTCAGAATTCAAAAGATATTTTTATGTTACCTGTAGACTACTAATATGAGCACCTAAAAACGGTTAAAATATCATGACGCCTACTTCTCATCTGTGTGCAAACACGTGTCTGTGCAGAATTTTAAATCGGGTCTTTTAATTTTTGGTGATATAAAAGAAAACAATTTTTGGAGCCCCAAAATAAGTAGTGTCTATTCTGTTAAGTAATAGCATATAATTAGTTACATACAGTTTTTTTCCATAAGAAACCAATTGAAAAATTGTCAGCAATCATCCCTTTTTTAGTTCCACTTCCGGGAACTTCTGAACAAATTTTTTGTTTGTTTTCTAATCAACATAATCTAGACCTTGCTACTCCGGAAAAAACATTCGCGAATATTTTGCAGTTATGGATTAAATACGTGTATTCTATGTTGCACAGTGGGGGTAAATCCCCAAAAGTGGGGAAAAATGCAACATCCTGTATTAAATAACAACGACGCTGAGCCTCGCCCATTCTGTACTTTGCGTTTCTCACTCCACTGCGTTGTATCAAATATTATAAAATAATAAACACGATTTATTATTATTATTATTATTATAAATATATAAAAATACATAATCCTCCCACAACTTTTGAATTCTCACTCGTTTCCTTGTTTCATGGGATTCTGCCCCACTGTTGCAATGGACTTGGTCGCAGGTAGGAGTGTCCACATCGTCCCGAGGCTCGGGTTCCTGGCCCCGAGGGACGGTCGGAAAATTTCGGGCGGGGTCCCGATACTTTCATATTGCAGGAGGTCCCGACGGTTTCGGGATCCCGAGACTCGATTCGTGCTACAAGCAAAGAATAGACAATCAGTTTAAATGACAAGGTCAAGTAAAGACTTCAAAGGTTCCGCCCGGAGTGACGCTTCTTATTATATCTTCTCTTTGCTACAAGCATGACCGCCATGAGCGGGCAATTTGATTTCAAGTCGGCTCGGCAAAACTCGGACGCGATTGGCTTGAAAGCCACCTATTACGAGAGGACCGAGACGAAAAGAATTATGTATATAATTTATATCAATACCACAGTGATAAGTTTTTACCTTTCTGTCTCCTGTTGAATCATAATTTGTATCTTATTATTTATTTACATATATATGTATTTTCATTGACACCAAATAGTCTGTGAATACTGAATATGTCCATATACGTACTTAAACAAATACCATGTTTAGAACTTGGGAAGAAGACTATTTTTATATCGACAATATTTTAAAATCTTAATAAAATATACTTCATACTTAGTACTTTATGTAAAGGGGATATACAGGGTGTTCCAAAAATGCTGCGGGTCCTTAAAGGGGGTGATTCGTGGGGTGATTGCACACAACTTTTTCCTTTGCGAAAATGCTCTCCGAGGTTTCGTTAACGAGATATTAATAAAAAGCACCGACCAATCAGAGCGCGAGTCTGGCGGCGGAGCTCCCGCGCTAGCGTGGCTACGAGCCGCGCTGCGACTGCGAACGCAAACAAGCAACTCGGCATGCATCGAAGAAAATTGCGTAGAATGGCAAATGATAAAGACGTAACAAATAAAATCGAACATGTTGCCATGGTTTGTTCGTCATTTAAAATGAATAATCAGTAAGGGATAAATGGATGAAAATCACGTGTAACATAAAAAGACGAATACGCAGTTTTTTTTAAAAGATTCGAAAATAATAATTATTTGAAGTAAGTGGATAAGGAATACGTAAATTTCTTTGTGTTAATAACGTAACCACGAAAAGGTAATGTTACTGGAAATTACCGAAAAGTGATCGTAGTTCGTTATTGTGATAAAAATCCGTGTGATAAAACTCACCCTTGTTGGAAATTCACCTGCAGCTTGAAAACCTGTGTCATTGGGTCACTGAACCGATCCTGGTCATCGATGGATGAGCTCCGTGCACAGCTGGTCCCAGGTATCCTTACATTCCCACTACCCAAAGTTAAGGGTCGCAATGTCAGGTGCGTCTAGGTCAACGTACCGAATATTCACTTCACTGCACGGCTACTAACACTGATCACTTTATTTGCTTTTCAAGAGCGTGTTGTTCCTACGTTTTAAAAATTGGTGGCCCCGGAAGGAGCCGGTTGTTTTTCAAATTAAAAGTGCTCCACGTGGCCACCGCCATTCGACAAGCTCTTTTTGTGTGCTAAGTGTTAGTTTGTTCCTTCACCTTTCTCACACTCGGACATAACCTCTCCGGAATCTCAGCGCGCTGAAACGCTGACTTAATTCTCAAACACCTTCAAAATAACCTCGCAAAGAGCTAGGTATTGGGAATTAGTAGTAAGACAAGGCGGTTTCCAACCCGGGTGTGCTGAGGGTCGCGTGGTGGCGGCGGGAAGTGTGGGCGCGCGGGGGAACGTGGCGGAGGGAAACCTGGGCGCGGGGCCTGCGGAGAGAGGAAGACCGGTTGCGTGCGCACGAGCCGCGGAGTGGGGGAAGCCGCGATGATGGAGGGGATCAGTCCGGGCCGAGCCGCCGCTGACGCCTCTCCAGACCTGGCCCACCGTCGGAAATTTTTCAGAGGGAGGCATTGACCCCCGAAAAAAATCTCTTTTAGAACTTGGCCCACCTGAAAATTTTTTCAGACCTAACCCAGGGTGGGGACTGTCCTAGAAATTTTTTTTCCAAACGAATAATTTATCAGAAATTGTTTCCGACGATGTCGGGAAAGATCGGCGTTTTTCGACACCGCGACTTCGAGGGAAAGAGACGGAGCATTAGTTTAAAGTTAAAATTCTAGGAGGGAAAGAGAGAGAGTAATACATAGGGGATAGAATCGCATGCATTCTAAAGCTAACAGTATTTCAAAGCGTTCCGATTTAAAGTCGCCGCGTATCGCGCGATCTCGCGTAATTCGACTCCTCGGGAGCGGCCGTGCAGGGTGATGTCACTTGGCAGCGCGAATCATAGAAAGAATTATGCAGCGTCAGCAAATCTTAAAGTTAGGTGACAAGGAGAATGACGGGTGAATAAAATTGAGATATAATATACGTTTAAGAAATTTATTTAAAGTTAAAAGAATATAAGTATAAATATAAAAAAAAAAGAATATAAAAAGAATATGAATATATTAAAAGAAAAATACAATATAAAAAAAGAATATAATAATAAATGAAGAAATAATAAAAAATAAAAAATAGAAAAAGAATTTAAATATTATCCTCGTCGGATGACATCGACAGGGGTGGCGTCGCGAGATCCTCGTACATCCACGCGGGGGGCGGCGACGGAGGCGATGGGTGCTGATGGTGCTACCGACGGCGAGGACGCTGACGATGACTCCTCCATCATCCGTTCGAACCGCCATGGGGGTGATAGGGACCCCGGGGATGCCATCACCCACCCTGGGTGTGACGGCGGCGGCAGCGGTCTGCTAAGATCGATCCATGGTGGCGACGGTGGTGATGGTGTCCGCGGTCGTCGCAGGGGCCCCATTTGGCGGTACCGCGTCCAGGGCCGCCGCAATCTGACCGGCATCGCGGTGTCGATCACCAGGCCTGATCGCCGCATGTGCACCGCTAGGGGTGCAGCCTCGGCGTCTCCTGCCAGGACCCGTGCCATGAGCACCATTATGATCATGATGACACTGATACAATACACATGAAACGCACAAAACAATGCAAAGTATTACAAACCTGTGGAGTAGAGCTGTTCAAGTACTTGAATATTCGGGTAGCTTGAAATCCGAACCAAGCTGAAACCCGATTTCGGAGCCGAGCCGAGTACCCGAATGAAGTGAGCGGCTTGAAAGAACCGAACGGCTTGGATAGAACCAAGTAGCTTGAATTTTTCAAGCGGCCCGAAGTAAGCGGGCGGCTCGAACAGAAGCAAGCGGATTGAATTATTTCAAGCGGGCGGCTCGAACAGAACCAAGCGGATTGAATTATTTCAAGCGGGCCGAAAGAACCGAGGCGGGCCGAATGTATGTTACATCGAGCAGATAGGTTGGAAATAGGTTATGTAAACCTAACACAACTATAATATAGATTGCGGAAGTATATGTAAATTGCATGTTTTTATTGAAATGACTTAAACAAGCGGGATTTTGACAGAAGTATGTTTCATCATTAAGAGAATGTTACAAATATATTTTCGATTTTACACATTTTGAATATTCTGGATATACGTTGCAGATTCTGCAAATTTTTCATATTTTTTGCAGATACGGAATTTGTTTACAAATTAGCTTGGTGAACCTCGCCATTAGAATTTAATAGATTCATATGTTAAAAAGTTGAATAGTGTAATAGTTACATATATATTCAAAAGTTTAGTAATTCAATAGTAGGTACAACGGCTTGATACGTATAATATATAATTATTAAAGTATAATTATTAGTATACTACAGTTTAATAAAAGAGGTTGAATATAAGCCCCCCCCGTTACCTTTTTCAGTATATTTGCATATTCGTGGCATATCATACTTGGATAAACTTCCGCAGTCTACGCATAAATAAATAAATAGACGAATAATTTTTAAATAACAAAGACACAATTTAATTTTATTATTTAATTAATGTAGGAACACGGTAGTAATTCGTTTGAATGAGGATGGGAAATATTTCGGAAAGAGCGTATGAAATCACAAGAAATGAAATAAATTTATTTGCATTACACACATTTTTCATACATAATGACGCATAGCATAGACAATAATAGACTTACAATGAACTGTCGACCCTACACATATACTTGATACTATCGACGACTCTACATGCAGTTGGGGGATATATTATACTGGTGTTTGTCCTTGCGATGACCTTGAAAAGTCCTGCAAAGGTCGAGTGCCGCCGACATTAGCGTTACCCGATGTACACCGCGGGGAGGTTGCTCGGTCGGACTTTGTACATCATGGTGGCTCTGAAAAGAGCCGATTTTGTGCCACGTAGACTTGCTGCAACAAGATAAACACAATTGCAGGGACTGCTAGATAGTTAAAAGTCAATGGAGTTCGTAGATCTCACATTAGTAAATTAATAAGGTTTCACACTTACCAATGTTATTGGCGCATATTCGCCGACAGAAAACACAATTGTTCTACCCTCTGTGACAGGGGGGGGGGGGGATGAGTGTTTCTCTGTAACTATATTGCCGGCACGCGAAAATAGCCTCTCGCTATACGCCTGCGATGCCGGCACGCCCAATATGTTGTTTGCCACGAGTGCCAGTTTCGGATATTTGGTCGCGTTTTCCCTCCACCACTTCAGACTACATGTCTCTGTCGGCTTTAGTTTCTCCTCCATATAATTCTCAATTTCTTTTTCAACGGTGTCGGTTGGTCCATCCACCTCGTTCAAACCAATATCATCGTAAAAGTCCATTAATGTATTTGGCGCTGGTCCTGCCATAGAAACAAATATATATAACGGACAACATAGAACACAGCATCACATAATTTTATTACTGTTTCACACTCATCTGACGTTTGGTTCAATTGTGCATTTTCCCTACCCACATCGCTTACGTCGAGGTACTCTGAAGCAACTGAATGCAGGACTCTGTGAGCCGCCGCTTTTTTATCTGCCGACAATAGACGGTCTTTAGTGCGAGGGTCCAAAATCATTGCGAGTAATAGTGATTCTGAATCATTAATAAAATCAAATCTGCTATTTAATTCATTCAATAAATTTTTTTGGAAGTCTGTGCAGTCAGTGTCGGTCGTTTCCCCATTCTGTAATGGAATTGGGTTAGCCAGTCTTTTGCGTATGCCGTATATAGAAGATATGTAACGACACAGCGTTGGCTCATTTTCCTGCGTCATAATTTGTGTCGCCTCTTTAAAAACTCGCATTATGTCGCAGTATTGTTGGATTTTGGACCACTCGCACTTTGACAAATGGTCCGGCGTTCCTGGCTCACAGAGGACCACATCAAGCGCTTTTCGTACCTCTAGAAAGCGATTGAGCATGTCGAACTGGGAGTTCCAACGCGTGCTCACGTCAGAAATTAATTTCAGTGGCTTCGAGTCCGGATTTCTCTCCTGCTGTACAGCTTTTAGCTTTTCTGTCACCGATGCTGAGCGATGGAACTTCCCTACTATATGTTTGCATCTTTTGATTATGTTTGTTAAATCAGCGGAATCGACCACACAGTCGTTTATGACCAACTGAAAAGGACTCGTTGCATTATATATGAAATGATAATGATTTATTATTCATTTTTTGCATTTAAATATCTCCTGTTTATATACCTACAGAGTATGAGCGTAGCAAGGGATACGCTCCCACGTATCGCACAATTTAATAGCCTTCACTATATTCTTGGCGTTGTCGGTGGTAAAGTAAATTTTATTTTGAATATCGTTGAACCCCCACTCGCTCAAACAGTTGTTGAGTATGGTGATTAGATTTTCGCTCGTTTGCGCTTCAGTTACGCACAAGATGTGAAGCGAAAATTTTTTTAATGTGAAATTTCCATTAATATAATGGACCGTCAGCGACAGGTATTTCTCTAGCGTCCGTGACGTCCAGCCGTCTGTCGTAAATGCAAACGTTCGTATCTAATCCAAAACAGTTAAATGATGTGAATACCTTAAATCGAGTCAGAAACGTGTTTTATTCAACACCTGCATGAAAATGTGTGTGTTTTTTACGCCTGCTGAGCGGGAGCAAAATGACGGTATGAAGATGTAGTTGTTCAACTAATCGTTATCGATTTGTTGGGAAATAAATAGACGTATTTATTAATTTCGACAGAATGAAAAAGCAATCGAACATGTATATTTCTTTCCGAATCGCTCGGCAGGCTTTCAAAAGCACACCTTTCATGCAGGTGTTGAAAAAAATATTGTACGTGACAAGGGAGAGAAGAAAGCGATTCCGACGAGCGTGAAGTTTGCTCATAAAAGATACTGACAAATTTCACGAACATTGGAGAAATTATACGTACAGTTTCTACATCCTCGCTGATTACGTCCTGAATTTTCTTCCGTTCGGCTCTGTATATATCGGGTATCAATTCCCCGGCGAACGTCGCACGGCGGGGGATCGAATACCTCGGCTCCACAACCTTCATTAATTGTTGGAAACCTGTGTCGCTCACCATTGAAAACGGCTGACAATCAACAATTATCATTCGCGCAATTGCGCTGGTAATTTCCCTTGCTCGCGGAGAATTTTTCTCGAGCATGGGAATTTTTGTAACATCTGTAGACGAATTTCGCGGTATGATTCACGTGGTTATTTGGAAATTATGTAATTGTTCAAACTAAAGTTCCATGCACTAGTAGAAGCATAAATAGTTTCTTACATACCGTTTTCATTTGTATTCGCCACAACCGCGCTGATATCATTCGCAGCTTCGAATATCCCTCTGTGTTGGGTGGTCATATGTCTTAGAAGGGATGATGTGCCCCCCGCCTTCGTTTTATATGCTTTGCCGCACGTGTTGCACGTGCTCTCGTTCCTATTTACTTTCGTAAACCAATCCCACACGGAACTGCGATTCCTGCGGGCCCGTCTGAACTCGCTCTGGTGATGCAGGGGATGTTCCTCGCTTTCAAGCGTCTCAGCCACTTCCATGTTCGAAGCTGCGAATGATATCAGCGCGGTTGTGGCGAATACAAATGAAAACGGTATGTAAGAAACTATTTATGCTTCTACTAGTGCATGGAACTTTAGTTTGAACAATTACATAATTTCCAAATAACCACGTGAATCATACCGCGAAATTCGTCTACAGATGTTACAAAAATTCCCATGCTCGAGAAAAATTCTCCGCGAGCAAGGGAAATTACCAGCGCAATTGCGCGAATGATAATTGTTGATTGTCAGCCGTTTTCAATGGTGAGCGACACAGGTTTCCAACAATTAATGAAGGTTGTGGAGCCGAGGTATTCGATCCCCCGCCGTGCGACGTTCGCCGGGGAATTGATACCCGATATATACAGAGCCGAACGGAAGAAAATTCAGGACGTAATCAGCGAGGATGTAGAAACTGTACGTATAATTTCTCCAATGTTCGTGAAATTTGTCAGTATCTTTTATGAGCAAACTTCACGCTCGTCGGAATCGCTTTCTTCTCTCCCTTGTCACGTACAATATTTGTTTCAACACCTGCGTGAAAGGTGTGCTTTTGAAAGCCTGCCGAGCGATTCGGAAAGAAATATACATGTTCGATTGCTTTTTCATTCTGTCGAAATTAATAAATACGTCTATTTATTTCCCAACAAATCGATAACGATTAGTTGAACAACTGCATCTTCATACCGTCATTTTGCTCCTGTTGCGGCCGCGGAAAGCGAGCCGCGTAAAGCGAGCCGCGCTGATTGTTCAAACGTGTGCCCGCTGACTAGTAGCAACCGCCACGGAGTCAGCGTAGGCCTATGACTTGTATTGTTTACGCCAACGGTCTTTTCGAAGCGCTCGCCCGGCAGCCGTTAGTTCGAAAAGATAAGCGCCGTGACACGCACGCACGCAATTTCGTCTCTGCGCCCATTGCGCCTAACCAAGTATACCACTGCGACCCACTGTCGCACAACGCCCACGCGTCTGTATTATAGTGTACTGTCTTATTGTATTGGTGTTTGTGACGTCCAGTGGCCGAATTGACCACTGGAAAATATATTGTGCCAGTCCATACGAGAGTCGTGCTGCTTCATATCCTTCCCACGCATCCATCTGTTGCCGGCATATTTTAATTTTCGCACCTGGCGAAAACATTGGTCCTTCGAGCCGGATCTGCTGAAGAAGAAGCAAGCAATCGACCTCATGGCTGGTGGAGGCGCTAGAGACAGCGAGGGTACCGCGGCCACCGCTCCGTGGCAGGCCCACGTCACCAGTATACGAGCGCTCATCGCGTCGGGGCAACGCGTGTTGCCCAACTACAAGAAGATGGGTCAGGCGAAGTTCACAGTCGAGAACGCCCAAGCGAGGATCGACGCGCTGGACCGGATCTGGACCCAGTGCCAGGAGCTCCACTTGAAGGTGGAAGTGGGCGTCCCCCCGACCGAGCGTCCTGACTGCGAGTATCTGGCGGACGACGAGTTCGCCCTAGCCGAAGCGGAGTTCTGGGAGGCCAAGGATTTCCTGCTGGAGGTCCTCCGTTCCATCAGAGGCCCCAGCGTCGGCGGATCGACCCAGACCACAGCCGCCACTTCATCTGGAGCAGCGAGGAGCCGAGCTAAGCTCCCACGCCTCGACCTTCCGCGTTTCTCCGGTGAGTACCAGGAGTGGCAGGCATTCCGCGATTTGTTCTCGTCGCTCGTTATCAAGGATGCGGCTCTCGACGACATCGAGCGGTTACAATATTTAAAAACGTCGTTGCATGGCGCCGCGCTCAATGTCATCGCGCACATCACAATAGCAGGCTCGAATTTCGCAACCGCCTGGGCGGCCTTGACGCGGCGTTTTGACAACAAACGCGCTCTCGTCGCGACCCACGTCCGCGCGCTAATAACAATGCCGCCGATGTCAAACGACTCTGCCGCGGAGCTCACGCGGGTGTGTGACACGACTAACCGGTCTCTCTCACTCCTCGCCAATTTAGGCTGCCCCACCACTCAGTGGGACGCGCTCGTCATCGGCGAGGTCTGTATGAAGCTGGAGTCCGGGCTCCTGGAGGAGTGGGAGAAGTCGCTCGGCGCGAGGACCGACCTCCCGACGTACGACGAATTAGATCGGTTCCTCGAGTCGCGCATCCGTTCACGGGAGGCCACGCAAGCACACGAGGAGGCTAAGGTTCGCGCTCGCGGCGAGGTGTCCGAATCCTCGAAGCCAGCCCCCTCGTCGAAACCAGCCCCCTCGGCGAAATCAGCCGCCTCATCGAACGCTCGGGTGTGCGCCACAAACGCAACGTCTGACCCCATTCAGGCCGCGAGCAAATCGCATTGCCCCATGTGCCGGGCGCGCCACGCCGCGTACCGTTGCAATGCGTTCCGGGCACTGCAGCCCGAGCAGCGTCGCGATGTCGCGAATAAGAAGCATCTATGTTTCAACTGCCTCGCACTTGGACACATGGCGTCGTCGTGCCCGGTCTCTGCCGTGTGTTCCAAGTGTGGGATGCGGCATCATTCACTGCTGCATCCAGCCGGCGCCGATGCGAGGGCCGATGTCCCTCAGACCTCGGCCCCAGCGGCCCCAGCGCCCGCGACGGCGGGCGGCGCCGCGCCCGCGAATGCAGCCCTCCACGCGTGCGTGACTACCGACGCTCCCGATGTCGGGCCGGTGTTGCTGGCCACCGCGATCGTTCGCGTTGGGTCGGCGAGTGGAGGAGATACCGCTGACATCCGCGTGCTGCTGGACCAAGGATCCCAGACGACCCTCATTTCCGAGTCGATCGTGCAGACCCTGCGACTCCCACGCCAGCCGGTACGGACATACCTGACGGGAGCTCTGGACGGGAAATTGGGAATTTCCCGTGCTCAGGTGCATATCTCGCTGAGGCCGCACCTCGGGGACCAAACCGGCATCGT
The DNA here is from genome assembly GCA_929113495.1 of Andrena minutula. Lineage (NCBI taxonomy): Eukaryota > Metazoa > Arthropoda > Insecta > Hymenoptera > Andrenidae > Andrena > Andrena minutula. The sequence goes on from OV815993.1 coordinate 21,064,339, forward strand.
CGTCAAGGCTAAGGTCGTCCCGCGGGTATCATCATACCTTCCGGATTGGTCGTCTGTCCCGCAGTCGCAAGCCGCGTTCGCACAGCTCCCGCTCGCCGACCCGGACCCGTCCACGCGTCGCCCTGTCGATTTGATTGTCGGGGCCGACTACTTCGGCGCTATTTTACTGCCAGGGCTGCGCCGCGGCAGCCCCTCCGCCCTTATCGCCCAAGAAACGATCTTTGGGTGGATCGTGTCTGGGCCGACCGGTCGTTCGCCTTCCTCGAGTGCTGTGAATCACGTCGCAACCCAAGCCGCAGCCGACGACGATCGTCTCCATGAGCTGCTCAAGCGTTTCTGGGAGCTCGAGGAAACGCAAGCTCCGGCATCGCTCTCACCGGACGACGAGCGGTGCGAACAACATTTTCGGGCAACGCACTCGCGGCAGGCGGACGGTCGGTATGTCGTGCGGCTTCCGTTTAAAGACGGGCCTCTTCTCGATGTCGGCGCGTCTCTCCCACGCGCAACCGCAATGCTCCGATCCCTCGATCGACGGTTGGCGCAGAACGCGCCGTTGGAAACGGCTTATCGGGCATTTTTAGCTGAGTACGAGCACCTGGGCCACATGGAGGAGGTATCGCCTGCCCTCGCGCCCGGAGCTAAGACCACGCGCGTGTATCTCCCACACCACCCGGTGGTGCGAGCGTCGGACGGGAAACTACGCGTGGTGTTCAACGCTTCGAGCCCCACGTCCAACGGGACATCGCTCAACGATCACCTGCTGATCGGGCCGAAATTACAGCAGGATATTGTTACCATCCTCCTCCGGTGGCGCCTCCCTCGATTCGCGCTCAAGGCCGACATCGAGAAGATGTACCGTCAAATCCGCGTGCACCCTAGCGACGCGGAGTCCCAATGTGTGTTGTGGCATCGGCACCCCGGAGCCGTGCCGTCGACCTTTCGACTGCAAACCGTCACTTATGGCACTGCCGTCGCGCCCTACCTCGCCCAGCGTGTCCTGCAGCAGCTCGCCATCGACGAAGGGGGGGAGTTTCCGCGCGGGCGGCGCCTCCTCGAGAGCAATTTCTACGTCGATGACGTGCTATTCGGCTCGGACGAGGTTGCGTCGGCTCTCGCGGAACGCGATGAGCTCTGCGCTATGCTCGCGCGCGGCGGGTTCGTGTTGCGGAAGTGGGCGGCGAACCACCCGTCGTTAAGCCCCGAAGTTGGGCTCTGTGATCCTGTCGCGTCTGCGGTGCCCTCTGCCCCGGACGGACAGGAATCCTACGCCGTCTTGGGGATTCAGTGGTCCCCCCAGGACGACGTCTTCCATTACAGAATAGCGCCCCCTTCCGCCCCCGCGACAACGAAGCGCACCGTCCTGTCGGTGGCGGCACGCCTGTATGACCCGCTCGGCTGGGTATCGCCGGCGGTGGTGGTAGCGAAAATCATGCTACAGGACCTGTGGCTGCGAGGTGCGGAGTGGGATGCTCCTCTCCCGTCGGATTTGTTGGAGAAGTGGACGGATCACATCGCTGCGCTCCCCCTTCTGGAGTCAGCGCGCATTCCCCGATGGTGCGGGCTGGACGCCTCCACCGTCGGATGTGAGTTGCACGGGTTTGCCGACGCGTCGTCGAGAGCATACGCCGCGGTGGTTTACGCTCGGATCGCTCGTCCGGGCCAGGGGACGGCCCACCTGACGTTACTCGTCGCCAAGACTAAGGTCGCGCCGGTCAAGACGGTCAGCATTCCGCGTCTCGAGCTATGTGCCGCCACATTACTTGCCCGCCTTTTGCAGCGGGTGGCGTCCGAGGCCCCGTGGCCTTCTGCGGTGCTGCACGCCTGGACGGACTCGAGAGTGGTGCTCTATTGGCTGCAACGGCACCCCTCGCACTGGAAGGTGTTCGTCGCGAATCGGGTGGCGGAGATCCAGTCCCTGATTCCAGCGGCCACGTGGAGGCATGTCCCGACGCTCGACAACCCGGCCGATTGCGCCTCTCGGGGCATGCATCCCCGCGACTTGCTGCGTCACGACCTCTGGTGGGGGGGGCCTGTGTGGCTTTCGGGGGCACCCTCGGAGTGGCCGGCGTCGCCTGAGCCGGACAACTCGCGGCTCTTGGAGGAGGAAGCGCGAACGGCGGCGGCCCACGTTGTCGCCGCGCCCCCACCCAGTCCGTTAGATCCGCTTCCATATTCTTGCTCCTCCTGGCCTCGACTTCTTCGGGTCACGGCGCGCATCCAGCGCTTGGCGCGCCGAGGGCGTGGGGGGGTTTCGGACAACGGGGATTCGCGCGTACCGGAACTGCGGGGGGCCCGCGTCTGGTGGATTCGATGGCTCCAGAGCACGGCGTTCGGCGACGACATCGCCGCGATCAAATCCGGGCTACCAGTTCGTCGTTCGAGCCCACTTCGTCAGCTGACTCCGTTCGTCGACGACGACGGCCTGGTTCGCGTGGGGGGGAGGTTGAGCCATGCTTTGCTTCCCTACGACGCGCGACATCCGATCGTTCTCCCGGTGCACCACATTTCGAATCTGATTATACAGCACGCGCACCTCAGGGCACTGCACGGTGGGCCCCAGCTCACGCTCAGTGTCTTGAGGGGCAATTTTTGGGTGTTGCGCGCGCGAGACTTGGTTCGCGCGACGGTGCACCGCTGCACCATCTGCGTCCGCCATCGGGCGACTACCGGGAGGCAGATCATGGCCGACCTCCCTGCTGCGCGAGTATCGCCAGCCCGGCCGTTTGATCAGACCGGAGTCGACTACGCTGGCCCTATAATGACGCGTCCGGGAAAGGGCCGGGGGTACCGAGCCCACAAGGCATACATCGCGTTATTCGTGTGTCTGTCGACCCGCGCCGTGCATCTGGAGCTCGTCACGGACTACACCTCGGCGAGTTTCCTCGCCGCGTTTCAGCGTTTCGTGTCCAGGCGCGGTCGGCCCAGTCGTATGCACAGCGACAACGGCACGACTTTTAAGGGCGCCGCCCGGGATCTCGGAGCTGCGATTCGCGGCGCAGTGGAATCCCCGGAGGTTACGGCGTTCACCGGCGCGGAAGAGATTCAATGGTCCTTCATCCCCCCCGCCGCTCCGCATTTCGGGGGTTTGTGGGAAGCCGGAGTCAAAAGCGCGAAACACCATCTTCATCGCGTCGTGCAAGACCACACACTCTCGTACGAGGAAATGACCACGGTGTTGTGCATGGTCGAAGCGTGCCTCAATTCGCGCCCCCTCGGGCCCGCGCCCACCGAGGACGACGACTTCGCGTTGACTCCGGGCCACTTCTTGACCGGCGCCCCTCTTCTTGCGCTTCCCCCCTTGACCTCGTCCAGCGGTCCAGCGTCGCTTCGAGGTCGCTGGCAGCTCGTGCAGCGTATGCGCGATCACTTCTGGAGGCGGTGGCAAGCCGACTATTTGAACACTCTCCAGCCCCGGCGTAAGTGGACCAGCCCCCAACGCAGCCTCTGCGTCGGCGACGTGGTCGTCATCAAGGGCGAGGATTCGCCGCCGGCACAGTGGCGGCTAGGCCGCGTCTCGCAAGTTCATCCCGGTCCCGACGGCCGGGTCCGCGTGGTGTCCGTGCACACCGCTCACGGCGAGATCACGCGCCCCATCACCCGCGTGGTGCTCCTCCCGTGCACCTCCGCGACAGACGAGAGCCGCGTCCCGACGAGAACAGACCACCTGTAACCAGCCTCGGACCTGTACGCCACCACTCTGGTACTCCGTCGCGATCCCGGGTGTCACGACTAATGGCCGTCGGGCGAGCGCTAGTTTATTTTGAATTCGGACCGTGACTCGGTCCAAGGCGGGCGGTATGTTGCGGCCGCGGAAAGCGAGCCGCGTAAAGCGAGCCGCGCTGATTGTTCAAACGTGTGCCCGCTGACTAGTAGCAACCGCCACGGAGTCAGCGTAGGCCTATGACTTGTATTGTTTACGCCAACGGTCTTTTCGAAGCGCTCGCCCGGCAGCCGTTAGTTCGAAAAGATAAGCGCCGTGACACGCACGCACGCAATTTCGTCTCTGCGCCCATTGCGCCTAACCAAGTATACCACTGCGACCCACTGTCGCACAACGCCCACGCGTCTGTATTATAGTGTACTGTCTTATTGTATTGGTGTTTGTGACGTCCAGTGGCCGAATTGACCACTGGAAAATATATTGTGCCAGTCCATACGAGAGTCGTGCTGCTTCATATCCTTCCCACGCATCCATCTGTTGCCGGCATATTTTAATTTTCGCACCTGGCGAAAACAGCTCCCGCTCAGCAGGCGTATAAAACACACACATTTTCATGCAGGTGTTGAATAAAACACGTTTCTGACTCGATTTAAGATATTCACATCATTTAACTGTTTTGGATTAGATACGAACGTTTGCATTTACGACAGACGGCTGGACGTCGCGGACGCTAGAGAAATACCTGTCGCTGACGGTCCATTATATTAATGGAAATTTCACATTAAAAAACTATACGCTTCACATCTTGTGCGTAACAGAAGCGCAAACGAGCGAAAACCTAATCACCATACTCAACAACTGTTTGAACGAGTGGGGGTTCAACGATATTCAAAATAAAATTTACTTTACCACCGACAACGCCAAGAATATAGTGAAGGCTATTAAATTGTGCGATACGTGGGAGCGTATCCCTTGCTACGCTCATACTCTGCAGGTATATAAACAGGAGATATTTAAATGCAAAACATGAATAATAAATCATTAACATTTCATATATAATGCAACGAGTTCTTTTCAGTTGGTCATAAACGACTGTGTGGTCGATTCCGCTGATTTAACAAACATAATCAAAAGATGCAAACATATAGTAGGGAAGTTCCATCGCTCAGCATCGGTGACAGAAAAGCTAAAAGCTGTACAGCAGGAGAGAAATCCGCACTCGAAGCCACTGAAATTAATTTCTGACGTGAGCACGCGTTGGAACTCCCAGTTCGACATGCTCAATCGCTTTCTAGAGATACGAAAAGCGCTTGATGTGGTCCTCTGTGAGCCAGGAACGCCGGACCATTTGTCAAAGGCGAGTGGTCCAAAATCCAACAATACTGCGACATAATGCGAGTTTTTAAAGAGGCGACACTAATTATGACGCAGGAAAGTGAGCCAACGCTGTGTCGTTACATATCTTCTATATACGGCATACGCAAAAGACTGGCTAACCCAATTCCATTACAGAATGGGGAAACGACCGACACTGACTGCACAGACATCCAAAAAAAATTATTGAATGAATTAAATAGCAGATTTGATTTTATTAATGATTCAGAATCACTATTACTCGCAATGATTTTGGACCCTCGCACTAAAGACCGTCTATTGTCGGCAGATAAAAAAGCGGCGGCTCACAGAGTCCTGCATTCAGTTGCTTCAGAGTACCTCGACGTAAGCGATGTGGGTAGGGAAAATGCACAATTGAACCAAACGTCAGATGAGTGTGAAACAGTAATAAAATTATGTGATGCTGTGTTCTATGTTGTCCGTTATATATATTTGTTTCTATGGCAGGACCAGCGCCAAATACATTAATGGACTTTTACGATGATATTGGTTTGAACGAGGTGGATGGACCAACCGACACCGTCGAAAAAGAAATTGAGAATTATATGGAGGAGAAACTAAAGCCGACAGAGACATGTAGTCTGAAGTGGTGGAGGGAAAACGCGACCAAATATCCGAAACTGGCACTCGTGGCAAACAACATATTGGGCGTGCCGGCATCGCAGGCGTATAGCGAGAGGCTATTTTCGCGTGCCGGCAATATAGTTACAGAGAAACACTCATCCCCCCCCCCCCCCCCCCCCTGTCACAGAGGGTAGAACAATTGTGTTTTCTGTCGGCGAATATGCGCCAATAACATTGGTAAGTGTGAAACCTTATTAATTTACTAATGTGAGATCTACGAACTCCATTGACTTTTAACTATCTAGCAGTCCCTGCAATTGTGTTTATCTTGTTGCAGCAAGTCTACGTGGCACAAAATCGGCTCTTTTCAGAGCCACCATGATGTACAAAGTCCGACCGAGCAACCTCCCCGCGGTGTACATCGGGTAACGCTAATGTCGGCGGCACTCGACCTTTGCAGGACTTTTCAAGGTCATCGCAAGGACAAACACCAGTATAATATATCCCCCAACTGCATGTAGAGTCGTCGATAGTATCTAGTATATGTGTAGGGTCGACAGTTCATTGTAAGTCTATTATTGTCTATGCTATGCGTCATTATGTATGAAAAATGTGTGTAATGCAAATAAATTTATTTCATTTCTTGTGATTTCATACGCTCTTTCCGAAATATTTCCCATCCTCATTCAAACGAATTACTACCGTGTTCTTACATTAATTAAATAATAAAATTAAATTGTGTCTTTGTTATTTAAAAATTATTCGTCTATTTATTTATTTATGCGTAGACTGCGGAAGTTTATCCAAGTATGATATGCCACGAATATGCAAATATACTGAAAAAGGTAACGGGGGGGGGGGGGGGGCTTATATTCAACCTCTTTTATTAAACTGTAGTATACTAATAATTATACTTTAATAATTATATATTATACGTATCAAGCCGTTGTACCTACTATTGAATTACTAAACTTTTGAATATATATGTAACTATTACACTATTAAACTTTTTAACATATGAATCTATTAAATTCTAATGGCGAGGTTCACCAAGCTAATTTGTAAACAAATTCCGTATCAGCAAAAAATATGAAAAATTTGCAGAATCTGCAACGTATATCCAGAATATTCAAAATGTGTAAAATCGAAAATATATTTGTAACATTCTCTTAATGATGAAACATACTTCTGTCAAAATCCCGCTTGTTTAAGTCATTTCAATAAAAACATGCAATTTACATATACTTCCGCAATCTATATTATAATTGTGTTAGATTTACATAACCTATTTCCAACCTATCTGCTCGATGTAACATACATTCGGCCCGCCTCGGTTCTTTCGGCCCGCTTGAAATAATTCAATCCGCTTGGTTCTGTTCGAGCCGCCCGCTTACTTCGGGCCGCTTGAAAAATTCAAGCTACTTGGTTCTATCCAAGCCGTTCGGTTCTTTCAAGCCGCTCACTTCATTCGGGTACTCGGCTCGCTCGGTCGTTCAAGCCGAGTTATGCCCGGCTTGCTTTTTCCAGGTACTTGAACAGCTCTACTGTGGAGGCAATGGCGGTGGCGACGGCGACGGCTGCGGCGAGCCCCAGTCGCTAGACCACGTCGGCGATGGCGGTGACGAACGCTAGAAGATAGAAACCTACGATTTAATATTGACACGACCACGTGATTTAAGAGCACTGTCTATCCGTTCTAATCCCATTTTTTTTCACAAATATTCACTGTTACAAAGTAATATAGGATCAGCGCTAAAGTATGCAATAGCTTTTAAGAAGCACAGTCACAAGCTAAGGTTTGTCGCACAACACTAATTTACGATAAGATTAACGAAAGAGTTTATTTTAAGCGTGTATAATTTATTATTTAAGTCACACTAAACGTTTGTTTGTCTTTGTTAAGCGCAGATTAGTTAATGCTAATTTTAAGCGTTTCACCACGTTACAGTTATAATTTGAATATGTACAAGGTCAAACAGAAAGTATTATCTGGTGAAAGCAAAGAACACCAGCGTGATTTAGCCAAACAAGGTAGCTAAAATAGTTATTAAACCAAGTCGCAAGCAATGTGCGTAAGAAAGTATCGCAAGCAATGTGCGTAAGCAAGTAGCGCAAGCAATGTGCGTAAGCAAAGAAATAATTACCAAAAGGTGCTGAGGTCAAGAACAAAGTGGCCGATTCCCAGAAATCAGCGTCGATTTCTAGGAAGCGCAAGCCTTCCCCTTCCATGGATCGCGAGTCGATGGAAGGGGACGCGATCCGCGCTCCACATGAGTGAGCAGGCCATTGCCACTTGCCTAATTAATATCGATCACCAATAGGTGTCACTAATATCCTCTTTTCTTGAACATTCTCCCCGGCATTCAGCACTCGATGAATCTGAATATAGATCTGGGTCGATGCATGGATCGATAGAGCCTTAACAGTAGGGCGACGGTGGCGCCGCTCAACTCATGTGGAGACGTCAGACAACGCTAGTGGCATTAATGATCGCGATCTAAAGCAATGGATTCGCGAAGTGAAGGTGTTTGTTCGGTGATCTGTGCAAGTGGCAAGAAAACTAATTTCGTGACAGGCCTTACGAATTCGGAACGAGCAGTTTTCACGGTAACTACACGTGTTAAGGGGGTAGACATGTCACGTGACACGGGCGATGCACCGCGCTGTAATACCGACAATCTAACCTGAAACATGGGTTTGAAATTTTTCCTTTTTCGTTCTTATATGAGCAGATTTTGGGCTGGGCGAGGTCTCATTCGGAAGAGGAAGGTTCAATGCGGAACGCTGGGATAACCGTTTGAGTCACAAAACTCTTTTAATGACCTAAAAATACTTAAGGACGTAAACACGCCACGTGACATGGGTAATGCAGCGCGCTGTATACCGACACAATCTGGCCCGAAACATGGGTCTGGGCGGGCATGTTGTTTGTCCTTATATGATCAGATTTCGGGCTGAGTGACGTCTCATTCGAAAGAGGAAGCTTCAATGCAGACCGCTCTGGTCATCGTTTGAGTCACAAAACTCTTTTAGTGACCTAAAAATACTTGGATTCTTGCGGGTGTATTTTCTCGACTTTTGCTCTACTTTGATCACTCATATTATTACATATCAACACAATCTCGTCGAATCATGACCAGAGCGGTCTGCATTGAAGCTTCCTCTTTCGAATGAGACGTCACTCAGCCCGAAATCTGATCATATAAGGACAAACAACATGCCCGCCCAGACCCATGTTTCGGGCCAGATTGTGTCGGTATACAGCGCGCTGCATTACCCGTGTCTACCCCCTTAAACCATCGCTGCCCGGATGCAGGTGAGTAATTCGCGCAAGTGGCCATCGTGCAGGTGACGTTAACTCAGATTTAATAATACACAGATCACCGACGCGAGGCTGAGGGTGCGGACGGATCAACTTGTTGCGGGCTTGGAGCGACTGCAAATACTCGGAGGCCCAACGTTTCCAAAATTGCAGTCACATCTGTTGCAGTAGGTGCCAGCGTGAAAGCCGAGAAGCGGGGACGTCCTCGATGACGGGATCGGGCAGACTCATCAGGGCGTCGCCGATCAGGAAATGGCCAGGTGTCAGCGTGGTCAAGTCGTCAGGGTCGTCGCTTATCGCCTGCAGTGGGCGAGAGTTGAGGCAGGCCTCCACCTGATGTAGCAGCGTCGACATCTCCTCGAAGGTAAGGTTTTGATCGCCTATCATCCGCCTTAGGTGATATTTAGTAGACTTGACTGCAGCTTCCCAGAGTCCTCCGAAGTGAGGAGCAGCAGGAGGATTGAACCGCCATTCGATTCCCTCCTTCAGCAACGTGGAGTGAATGCGGTCGTGTCCGGTGTTTAGATGCGCCAGCATCTCCTTCAGCTCGCGGGCGGCGCCCACGAAGTTAGTACACCTGTCGCTCTGGATTACCGCACAGCGACCTCGCCGTGACGTGAATCGGCGTAGTGCTGCGATGAAGGCATCTGTACTGCAATCGGAGACAAGTTCAAGATGGACAGCTCGCGTGACCAAGCAGACGAACAACGCCACATAGCCCTTATGTGTGCGTCGACCCCTTCCCCTGGACTCTAGCAGCGATACAGGGCCGGCATAGTCAATTCCCACGTGGAGGAATGGTCGGACTGGAGTTACTCGCGTAGCTGGTAAGTCCCCCATTAGCTGCTGTCCCGTTGACGCTCGCCACCGTATGCAAGTAGGGCAGCGTTGTATGACAGCCTTCACCTTTTGACGTCCCTGAAGTAGCCAGTATTTCTGCCGCAAGGTAGCCAAAGTTAGTTGTGTCCCTCCATGTAAAGTCCGGTGGTGAGCATCGGCCACCAGTAACTCTGTCAGCTGATTATTTGGTGGTAGCAATATCTGATGTTGCGCATCTTGTGGTAGAGTCGAATGTCGAAGACGCCCGCCGACTCGGAGAAGACCTTGGCTGTCGAGGTAAGGGTTAAGAGGCAGTAGCTTACTGCGACTCGGTAGCTGACGTCCCAACTTCAGCTGCTGGATCTCGGCGATGAACTCCTGGCGTTGCACGAGCAGGAGCCAGTGACAGCGAGCAGCTTCTATTTCGGCTGGTAGTAGACAACGTCCTCTCATACTAATATTTGGCCTGGGTAGCCATCGTAGACACCAGGCGGTAACTCTGAGGAGTAAATGGATGGATGAGTATCGCGCCAATAACTCCCCTCCCGTTGCAGGTTCACCGGTGGTCACATTGGCAGTGACCCTCCTTTCCAGTTCCGTTTGGTGGGATAATGGCTCTGTCCCGACATCCCAACATGACGTAGTGGTCAACCAAGACGGTCCGTTCCACCAGAGTGAGAAGTCAGGTAGTTGACTCGGGAACACACCTCGGGAGGCGCAGTCAGCTGGGTTATCTTGACTGGTAACGTGATGCCATCGTGCTTCGGGTAACGTACGTTGAATTTCTGACACTCTATTAGCCACATAGGTTTTCCATTGAGAAGGATGGTCTTGTATCCAGGCCAGAGTGATGGTGGAATCACTCCAAAGATGTATGGCGGTTCCTGTCAGATTCAAGCTTTCGCAAGTGAAAGCCACTAGCTTGGACAGTAGGACTCCAGCGCACAGTTCTAGTTTTGGTAACGTAATCTGTTTCAAGGGTGCCACCTTGGTTTTGGCCATGATTAATTGAACACGAGCGAGGCCTTCGTCGTCTGTGATGCGCAGGTACACCACCGCTGCATAGGCCCGTTCTGACGCGTCGGCAAACCCGTGCAGTTCACGACGTTGAGATGTCGGTTTGGTGCCCAACCAACGAGGAACAGCGAGACGATTCAGTTGTGGGAGTTCGTCCAGGAATTGTGTCCAGTGGTTGGCAGCAGTCGACGGCAACGGTGTGTCCCAATCTAATTGTAATAACCATAATGATTGCATGAAAATCTTAGCATTAATTGTGACTGGGGACACCAGTCCTAATGGATCAAAGATCCTAGCAATAGTAGATAGAACCGAGCGTCGAGTTACGCTGTTGTCCCTGACGGTAGGCTGCACTTGGACCCTGAAGCAATCGTCGGCCAGACTCCAATGGACACCTAAGGCAGAGTGTGTCTCGCCTATCTGCCATTTGCATTCAGGAATGGCATCTTCGGTAGGGACGTTCTCCATCAGTTCCTGTTGATTTGACGCCCATTTTCTTAGATTAAAGCCGCCCGCGTTGCAGAGTTGGCGGAGCTCGGCTTGTAATTCTATGGCGTCCTCCATGGAATCGGCTCCTGTTACGACGTCGTCCATATAAACATCCCGTCGGAGAATGGCAGCTGCTCGTGGGAACCGGTCCTCTTCGTCTGATGCTAATTGGCGAAGCGTACGAATGGCAAGGTAGGGTGCACAAGCCAAGCCGTAAGTGACTGTATTCAGTTGGTAGTCACACACATCGCTTCCCTCATTTTCTCGCCACAAAACCAGCTGATAGCGGCGGTCAGCTGGGTGGAGAAGAATCTGTCTATACATCTTTTCTATGTCCGCAGTAAGGCAGACACGGTGAAGGCGCCATCGTAGCAGTAGTTGATGGAGATTCGGTAAGAGATTAAGCCCCACCATCAGTGTATCATTGAGTGACCGGCCTGTCGTCGTAGCATAAGATCCGTTGAAGACGACTCGCAACCGGGTAGTAGTGCTGTTTTCCTTCAGTACCCCGTGATGGGGCAGATAGTAGGAGTCCCCTGAGAAATTACCCTCTAATTTATTCATGTGTGTGAGTTGCAGGTACTCACGCATAAAGGTGTGATAAGCTTCAGCGAACACCGGTTCCCTTTTGAATTTGTTCTCCATCCTCTGGAGCATGCGTTGGGCTCCATGACGAGACTCTCCAAGGTCAGCGGCTTCGCGAAATGGCAACCGTACCATATAACGTTCGGAGGGCAGTCTTTGGTGAGTAGCGGCGAAATGATTCTCACATTGTTGTTCCTCAAGGGTATAGGCAATTGATACCTTGAGTTCCTCCTGTTCCCAGGACCGCCTCACCATTGTAAGAAGCTCCTCTTCAACTGAACACTGTAGTGATGTTGGATTTTGGTGATCCATGGTAGTGGCACCAGTGCCCGGTGTAGCAGGTCCAGACACAATCCAGCCCAAAGTGGTATTCTGCGCGACTGGTTCCCCCGTGTGACCTCTGACTATACCGTCAAGTATGACGAGTGCATTTACCCGGGGCGTGTTTGATGCGGGGCTTGTAGGACGTGATACGAGGTAATACCAGTGCAGCTATAATGTAACGATCTTTATCATTAAAACGTGAAGTAAACTCTAATTGAACTTTGCCGTGAATTCTTTCGGAATGTTGATTGCCCACACCGACTAGGCTAATGTTTGTAGCTTTCCTTGGGAGTCGCAGCTGTTGAGCCAGAGCCTCGGTAATAATGGACACCTCGCTACCTTGATCCACGAGAGCTCGCACTGTTCTTGAACCTCCATCGGACTGAAACACCTTTACCCGAGCGGTGGCCAATAGTATTGCAGGTATCGAGCTCGACGCACAGTTATTTGTCGCAACGATAGCACTAGGGTTGGCATCTGACCTATCTTCATGTATTGTCGTGTGATGCTTTCCGTTACAGCGTTGACATCGACGTTCAGAGGTACAGTCTTTCACGTGATGTCGACTTAGACAATTGAAGCACAGGTTCGCGGCTTGTAACGAGGCCCGGCGCTCGGGGATTGACTTTGATTTATACAATCGACAATACAGAATAAAATGGTTGGCCTTGCAGAGGCCCACACCGACTAAACTAATATTTGTAGCTTTCCTTGGGAGTCGCAGCTGCTGAGCCAGAGCCTCGGTAATAATGGACACCTCGCTACCTTGATCACTACCTTGAGGCTGCATGGTGCTAGTGGTGGTTTCTCTTGGCTCAGCTGATGAACCTTGTTCGTTCTTTGGTTTGACACCTGTTTCGCGTTTCTGCCCTCGGGTTCCTTGCGCTGCTCTTCCAAAACCTCAAGCATATTAACTCTACCTTCCAGGAATTCTTGAAGCTTGGCAAAGGTAGGAGGTTCCTTCGTCTTCCCGATGAGTGTCTCCCATTCGCGACGAGATGATGGATCTATTCTTTCCACGATCAAGTGAATTAACCAGTCGCCGCTGGCATCGAAAGGTCGTTTAATGGCAGCAAGGGCCTTAACGGAATCACATACGGTATAAAATAATCGTTTAAGCTCTAGTGGGTGATTGCGTGATAGTGGGTAGATTGAATATGGTATTCATTTGAGCCTTGACCATTAATTGTTGATTATAGTATCGTTCTTGCAGTAATTCCCACGCCGATTTGTAATTCTCTTCTCCTTCAGGCATGTTGTGAAGAAGTAGAGCGGCGTCACCCTTGAGCGAGCCCCGTAAATAATGAAGCCGTTCGGCATCCGTTAATGTTGCGTCACGGGCCACCAACGAACTGAATAACCCTTTGAACGAGGGCCACTCCTTGTGACTGCCATCGAAGGTGGGTAACGGTATTTTAGGCAGCGAAGACAAAGGACGAGCGGCCACAGCATTGGAATGGTCGATCGATCGTTCGCCGGTATTGTCCAGTATTCTTTCCGCCTTAAGAATTTCATCTAGCTTGTCCATTACCAGGACTTCTTGTGTGAGGAACACTTCTTCCGTTCTGGATGGCTCTCCCTTTTCCCAATACTCGTGGTCTTTGATGGTAGGCCAGATGGTCGGATCGGAAGAGAGTGCAAGTAATTGGTCATGTTGCTCTTCGAACTTTTCCCAATTTTTCCGAAGCGATTTTAATCGCGAGGTAACGTTAGTTTTAGTATAATTGTTCGCACCGACCTTTTTCAATTATCAAACGCGTTCTTTATACGAGTGTGAAGGTCGAGTTGACTTTTAAGTAAATGAGCCATTGTTTTAGGTGGCGGTTACGAACGACGGTTGGACGGCAATAACAACGTTCGAATGGAGGTCACGAACGACGGTTGCGCGACACTAAACAACGTTCGAGTGGAGGTCACGCGCGACGGTTGGCTGCACTGCCGAACGTTAACGAACTGTCTCAAAAGCACTGATCCGGCTCGAAGGACCAAAAATAATGTTACAAAGTAATATAGGATCAGCGCTAAAGTATGCAATAGCTTTTAAGAAGCACAGTCACAAACTAAGGTTTGTCGCACAACACTAATTTACGATAAGATTAACGAAAGAGTTTATTTTAAGGGGGCCGTCTCACCGGGCCGCGAACGTGTGCGGACGCTCACACAAGCTAAGTTAAGCGTGTACGTATACGCGTGTAGTAAACAAACCGGTTCAACCGATTTTCGTCCTGGAATCGGCCAGAAGGAAGTTTTTGCGGGTACAGTTGCCTTCAGTAAACATCTGTGGGGGGTGGGACGGTGCGTTTGAACGCTAATAAGCACTGTATATATAAGCACTGTATAACGCCAGGAATACATCGGCGTCACTTCTCCTTCGATACGATAAAGAATAAAGAATTATTTTATTTCTGAAACAGATGTCACCCCTCGACTGCGGGGGTCGATCTCCACTCGCTACGTTCGGCCAAGGATGCATACCTTTTTCCGAAAAAAGCCATAAAATTCGATGGGCACTGCGGGGTGTTGTCCCTGCCCACGTGGTGAGGGGCGTAAATGCAGAACTACCCTGTTTCTGTTTCAGAAATAAAATAATTCTTTACTCTTTATCGCATGGATATGGAAGTGACGCCAATGGATTCCTTGTGTTTTTCTGATGAAAATCATACGAAATATCATGCAAATCGGACTACTTTGACACAAGCTATTTGTATTCCTTATGTAAAAGTAGTCCGATTTACGCGACATTTGGCATGATTTTCATCGGAAAACCACAAGGAATTCATCGGCGACACTTCCATATCCATACGATAAAGAATAAAGAATTATTTTATTTCTGAAACAGAAACAGGGTAATTCTGCGTTTCATCGCGTGGCTGGGACGACAACACCCCGCAGTGCCCATCGAATTTTATGGCTTCCTTCGGAAAAAGGACCCAGGATTCATACCTTTTGGCTTGACCTCGTCACGGTTGCGAGGCGGATTAGGCGTACCGAGCCAATCACCCTGTAATCGGTCTGCGCGAAGTGGGGCGCAAGTTCGATCATTTATTATAGCACATGTGTGTTTTGTAATAAAGTGTTTCTATCGTCTCCTGAATTCAATAACTAGCATCCCAACATCTACGCTCCTACAATCCACCGTTGATACTCCTCGTGGAGAGACACAGGAAGAAAAGGGGTAGCCCGCTGTCGACGCGTGGTCCTCTCGAGTATAAACACGATCTTCAATATTAAAAGAAAAGCATGCGTTGACGTATTCCATGCGAGAGAAGGTGGGCATTGGGGAGGAGGTATTGCTGTGAAGAGGGCCTCTTCAAGAGAGCAGCCGTTTGTGAGGGATGCAAATCCGATTGGTTCTAATAGGGTAACTCGGGGTAATATGCCACAGTTAACTTTGAAACGCGATATCTCGCAAGTATAAGTAGATACAGGAATAAATATAAAACCATACGAAAGTGTAACTAATTCTGTGTATTGACTAATAAGTAGAGATATGTAACTTTTATAGTTCAATCAGAAACGTACAAATACAAAAGTCCTCGAAAGTGGCATATTACCCAGGTGGTGGGTGAATATGCCACAAGCTATGAAGTGCGAACTAATCACTCAAATTTTGGAGAATCAACAATATTTTAAACTATTTAAGCTATTAATAAATAAAAACAAACATTTTAACTCAATGAAACGTAAAATTTATTTGAAAAAATAGCTACTTCTTACAAACTAAACAGCCTCCAATCTCTACGTCTCCTTTACCTTCGAATGGCTTCCTTTAAACTTTTTTCTGACCAAGCTGCACGGTTTGAAGTTCGTACATACTTCTTAGGCATGGTTCTGATCCAAAAAGCAACTCGATGGCTTTAAATAAAAAGAATTATAAAGATAAGAGTTTGTGGCATATTATACCGACAAACATGTGGCATATTACTCCAAACAGCCATAAAACGAAAGATAGAAAATCTCTCCACAAAATACATAGTTTTAACGGATGTTTGAGAGGTTATTAAATTCGTTTGTTAGTATACTCTATTGTATATCATAGTATATCATAATCTATTGATTTTATGTAGAACCGTTCACACAAATGTATAATCTGCATTCTAGTCAGAGTGTGAAATTACATCAAGCCGATACTTTTATAACTTACCAGGATTTACTGAAAATAAAAGAAATCAAGAGCCAAAATCTGTTGTCGTCTTAGCAGGTACACTAAATTGGATGGAACTAGTGCAAATATAACGCAATCTGTTCATTGTTTAAAAAATTATTGAGAAGTGGCATATTACCTACGGTGGCATATTACCCCGAGTTACCCTACAATCTGTTCCCTATAGTTGGAATTTAGTCTAGCAACTTTCACACCTCCTAACCTAACCAATCTAGCTTGCATCCCTCCAAAATGAACCGGCCATCCAAGCGTAGAAGCAAGTGCGAAATAAAAGTAACGGTGCGCTTCTCGATACCGCAGATGTACATACCTAAGTAGCATTTCTGGCGGAAAAGAATTGTCCAGCCTTTGGGCCTGCCAGTCTCGGCGTCGACCTTTGGCAGGTAAGTATCAGTTTCAACGGGCAGTGCCACCCGTGGCGCCAGTATGACCGTCACCGGTCCTTGCTATTTCAGCAGGCTTTTTTCCAGGGAAAATCAGTGAATTTGCAAGCGCAATATCTCAAAAACCAGTGGAAATCAAGTGTATACATTAATGCTCATTGAATTTGTCTTGGAACGCACTATCAACTCATGTGTTCAGAAAAAATAGTTCCATTTGAAAAACAGAACTTGACCATCGTATCTTTTAAAATAATAATCGAAAAAAAAAATCGTTCGCGCTAATAGATCAGCCCCTTCGAACCATGCGATGCCATATTTTTTTCATTTTTTTATTTCCAATACGTTCGGAGATATCCCGCTGTCCAGTCTTAGATGGGACACCCTGTATGACCTACCCACGAATCTACTATTATCTATAAAACCACAACTCTTAACACTTTACCAATCATCAGATCTTGGACGATGTACCTTAGCGGTCCCCATCTCCAGCTGATCATATACGAAATTCCCCTTCCCCTCTTCGCCCTAGAGGCATGATTTCCCTCCTCAATCACGAATTTCAACAAGTCCCTCGCCCCAACCTCTCTAAATCGAAACCTCTTCCCCCCCCCCCCCCCCTCTCTACCAATGAAAACCACAAAAGTCCACCCAACGGATTGAGTGCCCCTTTTCGAAATCCCATTGTCTGCTAAACTAATTATATATCAAACCGTTGCCTCTTACAAAAACCCCAGAGTTATTACGACACATACCTTACGGATGACTCATCACGCATACCGCAAATTCCACGCATACCGCAAATTCCACGCATACTTTGGGCATGAGTCATCACGCATACCTCACATTCCATCAGTTTGTATAAATACCGGTGCCGCGTGGCCCACGCAGGATTAATCATTAGTATCTTCAACACAATCTGTCTCACCTCAGATTTACGTGGGTTTACTTTATCAGTATCAGTCATATTCTAACGCTTAAATTCAGTGTTCAATAACCAGCGTCTACATCACCGTAAGCGTTCCAATTTCTATTATATTTAATCTTTTGTTTATAACTTTTAATTGCTTACTTTACTCCTTTATATTAATTTCTTTGCTTAGGCTTACGCTCATAGCTTTACACATATATTGTTTAATTGTATTTATATCGGTTACTCTTGCTTATTATTGTTTAACTCCATTGCCTCGCATCTTTATGTTATTATCTACTTAATGTTAATTATCAACCATTTACCTTATATAAATGTTATGTGGTGTTTGGGATTGGCCCAAACGGCCACGGGCCAAGTCGGCGCGGATTCGCTGCCGGCTCCGCGCGCGATTCAAACAAGGCTAGCGCGACCAGGTCATAGTGAGCACAATCGCGGTGATGTGATCGGTCGAGCCATCTGTTGACGCGCACCTCAGCTAATTAGACGGCTGTCCCGCCTCATCGTGTGAGATGCTTTGTCTCGCCGATGAGGTCCTTGTCCAGCTCAGGACGAACGGCTGTTGGGTGGGGTGCTGACGTCACAGAATTCGGCGAAACGGCCCGATCCATCACCGCGATCGATCTATCTTCCGAGAACTGTTGACGCGACACCTTTCCGTTAGAACTTTTCTCGTGTGTACTTTCTACTGGAACTTTCCAGACCGCTAAATCTCGAACTGCTCAGTTCTGCCTCTATCTCGCGTACTTGCGTGTTAACTTAGAATAAGTGCTTGTTTAATTGTGATTATAATAATAGAACCTAACTGTAAATACCTGTGTAATTGTGGTGTAAATACAGAGTGACCGTGACCTTACATTTTAAATATAACGTCTATTCTTAAATCTAGTTTATAATCCTATCTTATCCTAATACTTATTCTAACGTAGTCAAAGCTTTAACGTTTAGTGCTAAACATGTGCCTATGCTGAATGTCTAACGCATAATTATAAAATGTCTATTGCTATCTTCTACGCGTTCCAATAAATAACGCTTTCGCCTCTACCTTTAACTGTGAATTCTCGCTATTTCGCCTCGAATTCGTGGAACCATTACGAGCGACTACTACAGCTGATCGGTCTCCGTGAGCGTCGGGAGTTCTTGCCAGTGATTACTAACGTTCTTTCATATAGAGTCCCGTATGGCTATTCCCAAACCTATGGTGAAAACCTACTATTTACGCCTCTTTTCATGCGATGCAGTTAGTAAGCCAATTATTGAGCCATAAATCAAAGCCAGTACTCTCACGTGCGTCACTCGGTGTACGATCCCCATACCGCCTTCCCTGATCGACACGAGTTACGAAGCATAGCCTTCATAGTGAAGCAGGTCTTCCTACGAAACAAGGTCCGCACTCAACCTCTCTATACCCACATAAGTCACGATCCAAGTCCCGCCACCCAGGACGTGACACGAGCAATGTATACAGGGTGTGACTGTACCTATAGTCAATACTTTGAGGGGTGATTCTACAGGCATATATAAGTCGAAAATCAAGAGTGACGAAATTGCGGTAAATGCTTCGTTTATTAATTATCGATGGTTAAAGATTGGCGTCTGGATCGCCTGAATCAGCCTGAATGACGGCAACTCAACGGACAGCGGGCCGCGCGAGGCAGGCCAGCCAAGGGGCGTGCAGTGGCGGCGGATGCGTGACAGATTTACCATGTAGAGCGCATACTTACTTACCTACCTCGCCGAAACTGTGACATACGATACTTGCGATAATTTATGAAACGACGCAAACGTTGTTCGGCATTAAACCTGCCTACTCGTAAAAATCCACAAGGGCATATCAAAACCCGCCCAACGGGATTCTCAAGTAGAGAGGGTGAATGCCATTGACTTTGAAAATATTGCCCTCAAAAATCACCCACACGGCCATCCAAAGCACCGCGATTGTTCACTTAATTACACACACGCACCACGATTAGTTTTCTTGCGAATGTCCATGTCTTCACGCACCGCGATTGTCCCGTCCGCGATTGTTCACTTAATTACACACACGCACCACGATTAATTTTCTCGCGAGTGTACATGTCTTCACGCACCGCGATTGTTCACTTAATTACACACACGCACCACGATTAATTTTCTCGCGAGTGTACATGTCTTCACGCACCGCGATTGTTCACTTAATTACACACACGAACCACGATTAGTTTTCTCGCGAATGTCCATGTCTTCACGCACCGCGATTGCAGCCTGTGGTCGCGTTGACGACAGTCGTCAAATCCCTGCGCGAAGGACACGAACAACGTTACGAATAAACGACCTACATACAATGTATCGCTACACTTTCTCCGAGTCGCTCGGGCGATGATAGACAGCTTATGCGATAAATTAAATTCTTTATTCTTCATGGAATCGATAGGTATGGCAGTGACACCAATTGATTCCCTATGTTTTTCCGATGAAAATCATACCAAATCGGATTACTTTTAACGAAGCTAATTTTACATGAGGCCCGCGTGTGCCTGTGCTAGAGAATCACAGCTGTTTCGCACGGCCAGTCAATGCCCCCAACGAGACCGTTCCGCGCCGAGTTTCGTGGCCTCCGACCGCGATGCTCGAGATCAGGGGGCCATACAATGTTGCGCACTAGAAAGCGACGAATCTGAAATTATTCTGCATTTCTCATCAGATCTTTGTGAAAGTGGCGTCGATCGATTCCTTATGGAAAAACATAGAGAATGCATTGGTGTCACTGCCATACCTATCGATTCCATGAAGAATAAAGAATTTAATTTATTGCATAAGCTGTGTATCATCACTTGAGCCACTCGGCGAAGGTGTAGCGATACATTGTATGTAGGTTGTTTATTCGTAACATTTTTCGTTTCCATCGCGCAGGGATTTGGCCAAGGTCTCCTCAGTTTGACGACTGTCGTCAACGCGACCACAGGCTGCAATCGCGGTGCGTGAAGACATGGACATTCGCAAGAAAACTAATCATGGTTCGTGTGTGTAATTAAGTGAACAATCGCGGTGCGTTAAGACATGTACACTCGCGAGAAAATTAATCGTGGTGCGTGTGTGTAATTAAGTGAACAATCGCGGACGGGACAATCGCAGTGCGCGAAGACATGTACACTCGCGAGAAAATTAATCGTGGTGCGTGTGTGTAATTAAGTGAACAATCGCGGACGGGACAATCGCGGTGCGTAAAGACATGGACATTTGCGAGAAAACTAATCGTGGTGCGTGTGTGTAATTAAGTGAACAATCGCGGACGGGACAATCGCGGTGCTTTGGATGGCCGTGTGGGTGATTTTTGAGGGTAATATTTTCAAAGGCAATGGCATTCACCCTCTCTACTTGAGAATCCCGTTGGGCGGGTTTTGATATGCCCTTGTGGATTTTTACGAGTAGGCAGGTTTAATGCCGAACAACGTTTGCGTCGTTTCATAAATTATCGCAAGTATCGTATGTCACAGTTTCGGCGAGGTAGGTAAGTAAGTATGCGCTCTACATGGTAAATCTGTCACGCATCCGCCGCCACTGCACGCCCCTTGGCTGGCCTGCCTCGCGCGGCCCGCTGTCCGTTGAGTTGCCGTCATTCAGGCTGATTCAGGCGATCCAGACGCCAATCTTTAACCATCGATAATTAATAAACGAAGCATTTACCGCAATTTCTTCACTCTTGATTTCCCACTTATATATGCCTGTAGAATCAGCCCCCAAAGTATTGACTATAGATAGAGTAACACCCTGTATATATATGTGTATTTTAAAAAAATTTCATATTAAATATATAATTTACAATTATATATTTAACATGAAATTTTTATATATATATATATATATATATATATATATATATGTGTGTGTATTTTAAAAAAATTTCATATTAAATATATAATTTACAGTGTCTTTATAGTCCAAGTATGTACCAGTTATGTTTGTACATATATCAGGTGAACGCCGCGGCCGTTTTTCGGAGGCAACGCCTCCTTTCTCCCGCCGCGCGTCTTCGCCCCCGCGGCGGGCCTAGGAGCTTCGAGCGCCTCAGACCCGTACCATATGAACCGCGCGTGGCGCATTAGGGCGACACCCGTATCAATAGATTTCCGCATCACCCATGGGGTACTATTATCGATGCGTTTTTTTTTGACAGTGGTATCCCCTGTAGGCCTATTCCACTGTGTCACGCGATAAAAATGGATAGAAGAAACGCGTTTTACTATCAAAATTTTAAATACGTTTGGGAAAACTTAATTTTCGCGCACGTTTAGACGTGCTGGGCATTTCTAAAATATCAACGGGGAGGCTGGTCGACGTTGTACGTATTAAAGTTGAAAGCGAGGAATCGCTTAGCCGTGTGCGCTGTTCTGTCTTAATGGCACGCATTTTTGAGAACGAACATTCGCACAAATATGTTAACCCGAACATGGAAAAAATTTGGAGCGCGAAATTTCTAAGTTTAGGCTATGTCGATTCTTCCAGCGTTTTAAAGAATTCGGCTCCTTTTTCTTCCCTCGTTTTCAAAGAAATGTCGTGCTGAAGATCGCACAGTTCTTCTTGATACTCGAGGGCCTGTTCTTCAATTTTTACGGTGAGGGGATTCTCTTTGAGAATTAGATCATTTCTGAGCGAGTCGAAGTCAGTGAAACGCTCATCGAACTAATCTATCACCGATTGAAGAACGTGTAAATGATTATCAAAATCACACTCATTGCCGAATTCCTCGAAAATTACCCTACACGAGGGAAAAAAGAAAAGATTTTTTCTTCCAACAGGAGATGATTTTGATACACTAGCAACCTCCTACGAAAAGAATCGACGTGGCTGAACAACTGCGAAATAGTTTGACCGGGTTTCTGCAGTTTTAAATTTAATGTATTTAAATGATTAGTCAGATCTACTATAAGTGAGAGTTCACAAAGGAAACTCGCATCTGTTAATAAGGGGAAATATTCTGCTCCCTTTTTTTCTTGATATTCTTGCAAGAAATGGAAGATCTCATTCCTTATAGCAAAGAATTGACTTAGACATTTCGCTGCACTGAGCCAGCGTACTTCGCAATGCAAAGGGACATCAGTGTAAGCAGCGTTATGTGTTTCAAGAAATTCTATGAATTTCCTGTGAGATAGAAATTTATTTCCGCCCTTGATAGAACTGATTAGTTGCGTAACCTTCTTCATGGCCGAAGATAATTTTATATCTCTCCCACATAACGCTTCCTGATGAATGATGCAGTGCATCATTGGGAATTTAAACCCGCGTTTTTTAAACTGCCCGTTCAGTCCTATTTTGGCACCTGTCATGGCTTTTGCACCATCGGTTACCACTACAGAGCATTTAGAAAAGTCAACCTGGAATTTTTTTACAGTGTTCTCTACTGCGTTAAAAATATCCAGTCCTGTCGTTGTATTGTGCAAAGGCACGAAGTCCAAAAGCTCCTCGACATGCGAGCGAAAATGCTCAATTGACTCGTATGTCGGTTATCGGTGCTCTCATCCAAACACGAAGAGAAATAACGACAGTTAGTTAAAAGTTCAATTAATTTTTGCTCTGTGGATGCGCCTATATCAAAAATTCGGGAGCTCACAGTTTTTCTACCCAATGCGATACTCTCAGCTTCTTCAAGAGTGATACCCGTCCCGAAGGATTTAACCGCTTCAATGAGACATTTCTTTACGAAATCGCCCTCAGTGAACGGTTTACCCTGCTTTGCTATTAAATGAGAAATGGCGTAAGAAGCTATGCGAGCTTTTTCCACCGAAGAAGCTTCTTCAGGAATATACGTACGACCTTCTTGATATACTAATTTGAGCCCCTCTATTAAATCAAATTTTTCGCGGCCTTCATACGATGTATACTTTTGCGCATGACAACTTGAAAAGTGCCGTTCAATAGCATTTTTCTTTACTAGGGCAGGCTCAAATCCGCAAAGAAGACACATCGTACGATCACTAATTTTAGCGAAAAAAAAGTTTTCCCATACCTTGTCAAAATTTTGATAATACCTTTGCTCTGTAGACATCTTGATCTGTTTCGCCGTCTGTTCCATCTGAACGAATGGAAACGAAAATACGTTACAGTTACAGAGACTGTTTTCTGTTTTCCAACATTGTATCAGCGACTGTTTTCTGTTTTCCAACATTGTATGTCGCGTATTTTCGGTCAGACGTTTCCATTCGTTCAGATCGAACAGACGCAACTAATCAACTCTATCAAGGGCGGAAATAAATTTCTATCTCACAGGAAATTCATAGAATTTCTTGAAACACATAACGCTGCTTACACTGATGTCCCTTTGCATTGCGAAGTACGCTGGCTCAGTGCAGCGAAATGTCTAAGTCAATTCTTTGCTATAAGGAATGAGATCTTCCATTTCTTGCAAGAATATCAAGAAAAAAAGGGAGCAGAATATTTCCCCTTATTAACAGATGCGAGTTTCCTTTGTGAACTCTCACTTATAGTAGATCTGACTAATCATTTAAATACATTAAATTTAAAACTGCAGAAACCCGGTCAAACTATTTCGCAGTTGTTCAGCCACGTCGATTCTTTTCGTAGGAGGTTGCTAGTGTATCAAAATCATCTCCTGTTGGAAGAAAAAATCTTTTCTTTTTTCCCTCGTGTAGGGTAATTTTCGAGGAATTCGGCAATGAGTGTGATTTTGATAATCATTTACACGTTCTTCAATCGGTGATAGATTAGTTCGATGAGCGTTTCACTGACTTCGACTCGCTCAGAAATGATCTAATTCTCTTTGAGAATCCCCTCACCGTAAAAATTGAAGAACAGGCCCTCGAGTATCAAGAAGAACTGTGCGATCTTCAGCACGACATTTCTTTGAAAACGAGGGAAGAAAAAGGAGCCGAATTCTTTAAAACGCTGGAAGAATCGACATACCCTAAACTTAGAAATTTCGCGCTCCAAATTTTTTCCATGTTCGGGTCAACATATTTGTGCGAATGTTCGTTCTCAAAAATGCATGCCATTAAGACAGAACAGCGCACACGGCTAAGCGATTCCTCGCTTTCAACTTTAATACGTACAACGTCGACCAGCCTCCCCGTTGATATTTTAGAAATGCCCAGCACGTCTAAACGTGCGCGAAAATTAAGTTTTCCCAAACGTATTTAAAATTTTGATAGTAAAACGCGTTTCTTCCATCCATTTTTATCGCGTGACACAGTGGAATAGGCCTACAGGGGATACCACTGTCAAAAAAAACGCATCGATAATAGTACCCCATGGGTGATGCGGAAATCTATTGATACGGGTGTCGCCCTAATGCGCCAAGCGCGGTTCATATGGTACGGGTCTGAGGCGCTCGAAGCTCCTAGGCCCGCCGCGGGGGCGAAGACGCGCGGCGGGAGAAAGGAGGCGTTGCCTTCGAAAAACGGCCGCGGCGTTCACTTTAGTTCCATGCCTGCGGTAGATAACTACTGAAATGTACTGATAAATATTAGCAACGATGAGAAGTGAAATTAGAATACTTCTGTTGATATTAGTTCAAACTTAATCGTCTTACATTGATTTTTAGTCGTGAAGGTCGCGGAATTTCAATTTGAATGAAAGTCGTTAAATGTTTCTAGCCGTCAGATATAACCAAAGAGGAGATATAATAAGAGGCGGCACTCGACAGGGATAGAAATAACCTAGGGAAATCACTAGACAACCAATTTAAATGCCCATTCGGCAATGATCGGTAAACTTCGGCAATAATCAGCCAATTGCGGTAAGGTACATTTGTGGTGACCTCGCCACCGCCCCGACAGGGCGCGCCACCGGCCGAGCGCCTACTAGCCTCGAAGCCAGGGCGCAGGAAGCAGCGCCTTGAGGAGAGGCGTTGGGTTGACGCAATCTCCAAAAAGTTAGCGAACGCGTCGGACGCTATTGAGTCTTTATATGCACGTTCTGCGCCATTCCGCACCACGTGCGTTACACTGTGATTTTTCTACGCCCAAATGGGCACGCAATAAATACCGTTTTCTTGTCACGAGTTGTTCCCGTTTATTTCCTATCGGATAATCATTGTGCAGAGCCAGAATCCGAACACATTTAGTCGATTTGAATATCCCGGTCGAATATACAACCAATTTAAATACCAAGGTCAAGTAAGGACTTCAAAGGTTCCGCCCGGAGTAACGCCTCTTATTATACCTAGGGGAGACCGGAGCTAGTTGGCTAATTTTTTACATTCCTAATTTTTATAAATACACCATTGTTATGTTTTTGACTTGCTGCATACCAAAAGTTTACAAATTTCATTAGGTATACAGGCTTAATTTTTAAAATCGTTTTAATTGAGTCTACGTTGTAGTTTTTATGGTTTTTAGAGTAGTGAGACGAATGAGTCAACAAATCCCGGCTGCGGGGTTAGTTGACAAATACGATGGGGTTAGTTGACAAATACGATGGGGTTAGTTGACTTGACATTTACTTTTCAGTTTTAAACCTTTGCTTGCGAAAGGCATATATATACGGTGTCACAGTACATCAATATGTGTGAAAAGCGTATATATACGCTGCCAATTCCACCAATATACTATGCGAAACGTGCACATATGTATACTACGACCAATAATTTGTTTTATTTTTTTTTCACTCCTTCACAGTGTTATTTTATTATTAATTATCATGGTGTTAGATACTGTAATTATTTTGTACTTATTTGTTATGCTCTATTTGGAAGGCCTGAGAGTTTGAAGGGAGGATAGGATGTAAAACTGGTAGGGGTGAGTTTGGAAGAATTTTATGGTGGGGGAAGTGGACTTGAGCAGCTAAACTCTTTGCCTTGACTGCATCTTGAGGATAAAAATGCAATTACTAGTGGTATTCCTATGCTTAGTCAAGTAACCCCGTCCGACATTGTTAACATGTTAAGGGCCGTACGTACGAAACCTTCACGCACCGGATAAAATAAAATACCACAAATTATAGTCAAGGTATCACGTTTTCACAAAATATTCATGAAAAACATCAAGCACTTAGTGGAGTCAAGTACTTAGTGGACAAAAATTCATAAATAGTCGAAATAAAAATATTTACTTCCCGCTGAACTTTTTAGATTTTTCATTCTCACTGACAGAATACGCTGTGACGCCCCAAGATTTTTCGCGCGCGGTTACTTCACCACTTTTATAAATCAATCTACAAATCCACTCAAATCTTCCCCAAACCTCAATTCTTACCCTTTACCAATGACCCCGGCCGCCTTGGCGATGTACCTTAGCGGTCCTCATCTCAAGACGGTCAATCATTAAATCTCCTTCCCTTATTCGCCCAACGCGGCACAAATTCCTCACTTACATCGAATCTAAACAAGTCCCTCGCCCCACAAATATCTTAAATCGAGACCACGTCTCACACCCTCTAAATGACCAAAGCAGTCAAACCCACCGACGTCCCTTTCCTATTAAAACACCCAAAATCCATTCGAGGAGTTGAGCAATTCAAAATCACGTGTATAGAAACCCTAGAAGAAAAACTGCGAGTCCCAATATAGACCAACCTTTGATCCCTGCAAAAACCCCAAAAGCTACCGTGACACATGTTTATAATTAGCCCAAGGTGCATACTGCGCACCCCCCTTCATACTGTAAAATATTATATAAGCAGGGCAAAGTCCATACCGCGCGTACACCCCACAACCCCTTGCAAAATTATATAAATACAAGGGCCCGGAGGCAGAAGTCCTGTTTCGACGAAATATCCTTCGGCGAAAGGAAGCTATCATTGCACGATACCAATTACATAAAGGTCTCGTCAAACAAAGTATTCTTAAAACTAAAATCAATCATCTTCAACAACCAAGCATTGTAAGAAATTATAACTACCATTAATACCACGGTATATCACCATCATCCATACCAATTATTCATATTCTTATTGTTTCATATTATTTCATATTGCAACGCTTATTACGCTTATATTATATTGTATTGCTATTCTTAGTGCTTTTCACATTATTTCATATTGCAACGCTTATTGCGCTTATATTATATTGTATTGCTATTCTTAGTGCTTTTCACATTATTTCGTATTGCAACGCTTATTGCGCTCATACTATTGTGTATTGCTATTTGTATTGCTTATTAACGCTTATTGCGTAAATCATCCTAGCTTATTAATATATATATATATTGTATTTCATGTTCATATTCATAACTTATAACCACTATATAAATGCTATGTTCATCGCCAACCCATTATTATAAACCGTAACAATCTGCACAATAATAGTGCATTACATATTATCAAAAGCTATAAAGTGAATAAACAGTTTTACTTTAAATCAGCTACGAATTATTGTGTCAATCCTTCGGCTACGAAGATCCCTAAATCCAAACAGACTGCCGGAACAGCTGATTCCGGGCAACGACCGCAGAAAGCGTCACGGTGTTTACTAACTTACTTTCGTATAGGTTTCGCTTAACCGTATGACTAGTCGAATTTCGCGAAGTATTATATGTGTCTTTTACAATAATGCAGCGGTAAATCCGATTACCTAAGCAAACCAAAACAAGTGCTCTAACGGGTGTCTCCCCAATACAAACCAGTTCATTAAACCTTCCCTGGTCGATTAGTGTGCAGAATTAAACATTACTCGCCTGACGTTCAAAAAACGATTAGTGTGCAGAATTTCACATTTCTCGCCTGACGTTCGAAATGGTTAGTGTGCAGAATTAAACATTTCTCGCCTGACCTTCCCCAAATCTTCAATCCCCTGAATCTAACATTCTCCCGGCCGTTCGAGACGATTAGCGTGCAGAATTTCACATTTCTCGCCTGACAATCGAAAAGGCTGGTGTGCAGAATTACATCGGCAAATATCTGATTTCCTTGCCTCCCGGTGCGCTGAACTATAGATTCGCGCCTGGTTTTTATGTAAAAACCCCTTTGTCATTTGTCCCATTAAATCCTTAACCCGGGACGTGACAACACAAGTTTTTGTCACGGCGACACATTAAATGGCAAGCTGGTCATTCATATGCTTCAATATCGTGAATTGCCGAATAATTTATTCCATAATACAACAATTAAATGGAATTAGTCAACTAACCTCGTTGGTCAACTAACCCCGGTCTCCCCTACTCTTTGATATAACATCAATTG
The DNA here is from genome assembly GCA_929113495.1 of Andrena minutula. Lineage (NCBI taxonomy): Eukaryota > Metazoa > Arthropoda > Insecta > Hymenoptera > Andrenidae > Andrena > Andrena minutula. The sequence continues at coordinate 21,093,103 of OV815993.1, forward strand.
AGCGAAAACTTGAAAAAAAAAAAACAAAAAAAACACCAGATACACTAAACGCCTTGAACACTTAAAAAAATGGTAAGGACAATTTAGCCTCCACTAATCCTACAACTTTTTCTTTAGACATTTTTTCGTATAATTAAAGCCACCAAAAATATATACGGCACTCACGTTAAATGGAACCCCTTGTTTATAATAATTAATTTCGATTACCTCTATTTGCTATTATTTTATGAACAATAATGTTATTAACTTGATGTAAATGTGTATGGTGCTATATTTAACCATCAATAATGTAATTAGGATGTACAACAAGCAGAGGATCCTCTTCTTCTTCTACTTCCTTACCTCTGGCTTTGAGGTCAGTTGTTCTGAGCGGTATTATAATTTGATCCTGAAAAGTAAGAGTTGCAATAATAAAAATTGATAATGAAACATAATTTAAAATTTTAAACAGAATTTAGTACTTACATGAAATGTTAACCTATCAATAATTTTTTCAATAAAAATCTTTCGTTCTAGTAATTCTTCTTCCGAATCTATTTGGTCCTGTATTTGATCAAGATACCAAGCCACTAGTTCTGATTTCCTCAGACCGCCTTTGGCGTCGCCTACATCAAAATAAGCACTTTAATATAAAAAAAAATGTCTGACGAGAAATATCCGCACAATGCTCTCTACTGACAAGGAACACTAGGTAAGTGTCCCCCTCCGATTTTTTTCTCGTTCAGATATGTTGTAGTACTAAAAAAAACTAAGAGACACGTGTTTTTTCATTTCTGCGGATATTCGGTTTAAAGGAGTAAAATCCACCGTCAAAGATTTAAAACTCCGCGCGGTTGACTTTCAGTACAGCTGCAAAGGTTTAGTCCAAACGCACGCTCCGCAAACACGGGCGAGATGGTCAATATGTACTTTCGCGATGGTCACGCGTCCCCTTCAGCCTTTGGCTACATACATTCGCATGAAAAATGTTAATGTTGAAAAAAATTACCTTATATCGGAAAACATCTGTATAAAATTTTTAATAGTAATTTAATACTATATTTTGACAACATAAACGTGCATAATTTTCTAATGTGTCAAAGTATCGAATAAACTCTACAATTGTAATTGAATTGAAGAAAATAAGGAACTTTTTCATAAACGCAGTATTTATTTACTTGACAGTAAGGATAGTTAAGTAAATTAATTTAACCATAGGACATTCCTTTGAAAGATTTTTTTATTTTTTTATTCGATGTATTCGGTACAATAGTGGTATTCATCAAAGAAATGCTTAAAACATAATTTCATGCGAATGTATGTAGTCAAAGCCTGAAGGGGACGCGTGACCATCGCGAAAGTATTGACCATCTCGCCCGTGTTTGCGGAGCGTGCGTTTGGACTAAACCTTTGCAGCTGTACTGAAAGTCGACCGCGCGGAGTTTTAAATCTTTGACAGTGGATTTTACCCCTTTAAACCAAATATCCACAGGAATGAAAAAACACGTGTCTCTTAGTTGTTTTAGTACTACAACATATCTGAACGAGAAAAAAATCGGAGAGGGACACTTACCTAGTGTTCCTTGTGAGTGTCATGAATCTGCAGGTTTGAAGAGCAATTAAGCATGCGGTTCAGGTGTGTTTGTTGGCTGTTGTCACTCCTCCCAGAAGTTTCAGTTCTCTAATACTACGTCACTTGAAAATTATTAGAGACGGAACAGTTTTTTTTTATGTTGGAGACATTATATTATATATAGGGTGTCTCAGAATTTGGGGACAATTCGAAACATGCAAATTCTTCATGCAACAAGATATCGAAAAGTTCTTTACTGTTTTGGGATCCGAGGCTTCGTTCTCGAGATATTAACAGTTGAATATTACCGGTAGAAATTCGGGGTCGCGCAGTTTAAGGGGTAACACCACTGTAAATTTTTCGGAAAATTGATTTTTTTTTATTGGCTTAAAAGATGCTTTGAACCTTCTAGAATATGGGGAAAAACTGTATTAGTTGAAATAAATTTGTTTCCTTGAAATTTCGAGCTCCTCCCCAAGCGCGTCGGACTGCTTCGAAACGACTACCGGCGTCAAATTAATAGGAAGGTACAACCTAATGTTCTACCTTTTGATTTTTAACTTCTCTAATACACAACGGATGTCGTTAGAAAGTTGTTATGTTCAGATAGAAGCATTTCCAAATAAAAGTATGTTAGTGGCAACATTTCATTTCTTCATGTCTATAACACATTTCAAAACTCTAAACGCGTTTTTCTCGAAACATGATTTTCCAACACGGCACGCAGCATAACTCCAACAATTTTCATTCTTTTCATTCGACCCTTTAGCAATATCTTTAAAATAACATTTTGAAGAGAAATACGTACGGGATTTTCGATAAGTTAATAAACATTACTTATTAACAAATGATTGCCCTCTTTTTATAGAAAATTGAACGTTTTTCATTCAAATGCTCACCAATCACACAAAAATCAATATTTTAAAATCCCCTACGTATTTCTCTAGCTATAAACATGTAGATTTAAGCCATATTTTATTTTTTTTTTTTTTAAATTCAAATTTGCACCAGCTACACTGCGTGCCGCACAGCGCAAAAAAATTCAACATGCCTCACGAGAATGGCTTCAGTGCCGCCATTTTGTAATATTTCTCAATAACTTTTTTTTTTAATAACAAAATATGTGCTTAATAACTTCCTCTAGTATAGTTATTCTATTACCTTTCCTTCCATCCAAGAAAAATTGCCAAAAAAAGCTATTTTTCAAGCTGTTACAGTGGTGTTACCCCTTAAAGACGAAACAGCTAAGCGCGGGCAGTGGTCCGAGGCACGTAACGCAGGAGGCACGCGCAGATACAGACCCACGCACCCTGCTGGTTCTATCCGTGAATATGGGTTAGCGCGGACGGCTCAACTGTGTCTGTAAACCTATATCTACACGCGCCTCCTGCGTGTACGGGCCAGTGTACACTCCCGCGCGCTCAGCTGACTCAGCTTTAAACTGCATGGTCCGGAAATTTCACCACTAATATTTAACTGTTCATACCTCTAGAACGAAGCCTCGGATCAAAAAACGGTAAAGGACTTTTCGATGTCTTCTTCCATCAGGATATTACATGTTCTAGATTGTCCCCCAATTCTGGGACAGCCTCTGTATATAAAAATTGCTGCTATTTTTATATTGTAACATTATCTTCTTCAGCTAACAGTAGTTCACCACTCTTATAACGGGTGGCCTGCAAACTAGTAGCACCTTAATTTTTGTTACAAATGTAGCAATTAAGGAAGACTGTTTTGAATAAAAAATTACATAGTGTACTATTATATAGTAATAACAATTTCTTGTAGGCAGTTGCTTCGGAGATATGAAGGTCACCCTATTTTTTTTTTAATGACACATCAGGAACGAGAGTGATAAAAAATGGTCAAATTATGTTCTTCCGATACCTAAAATTTTAATAAAAGATAATTCTACAAGTCCCACAAGGAATTATAAAAGCATATTTACATACAGAAGATATAAATGGAGAAGGTTGTAAAAAGGCAGATATAGAGGATGATGCATAAGGCGATAAATTGGAAGTTGCCATCAAATAATCATCACTACAAAAAGAATTCATGAACTGCAAAAATTCGAACACTGCTTTGTAGATAAAAGTCAATATTTTAATTCCTGGCACCCTCCTTCAAATGCACCATATAATTCCATTTAAAAAATAAAGGTGATTTTCATATATCACTTAAACAAATGCACCTACAAGTAGTGTCGTATAAAGCTCGAGTATTCAAATCTTTAAACCTTAACCTTAAAGGCTCAGTCTTTAAGGCTAATATCATATGAAGCTCGAGCTCTCGGAGCTCGATCCAAGCTTCGAGGCCCAAGACTCGAAGTTGGATGCTTTTGTGTTTAATAGCTATGAAGTTAACTCCAAGTCTTAGAGCTAATCGAACCTTAGAGAATATAAACATGGAGGAAGCATGCAATAGGCGAAAATGTAGACGGCGATAGGAAGAGAAAGATATACGAGAGGCACACCCTCTCTCTTTCTAACATAAAAAAAACACCGGCGCTAGAAAGAGAGAGGGTGTCCCTTTCGTATATCTCCCAGTAAACAAACTGACTGCAGTCTGACGACAGATTGATGTCAGATTCGAGTATATTCTGACGTCAGATTCGGGTCCTACTATGTCCGCATTTGACTATGGTTTTGTGGTCAGAGCCTGACATCAGGATCTGATCGCAGATTGATGTCAGATTTCGATCAGATCTTGCTGCCGTGACTGACCGCAGATTGACAGCAGAAATCGAGCAGATCCTGCGCAGCGCGATCTGACGGCAGATTGGTGTCAGATACAGAGCAGATTCTGACGTCAGATTCGGTGCCTATTATGTCCGCATTTGACTATGGTTGTGCGGTCAGAGCCTGACATCAGGATCTGACCGCAGATTGATGTCAGATTTCGATCACATCTTGCTGACAAAAACCGCCCGCAAATTGGCGACAGAAATCAAGCAGATCCTGATGTCGGCCATAGTAGGCAATTTTATATAATAGTATAGATTTAAAAACAGTGCGAAAGTCTTTAGCGTAAATAATATATAGAACACGTTTATAAGACCGACTTGAAAGATCCGATTCCTACCATATTTTATGGAAGAAAGAAAAGTTGGTAAACCATGTATTTAAACGGGTATTATAACATTTTTAATGTTTTACTTAGCAAGTTGTTAGTGAATTGAATGCCAGGTCGGCTCAAAGTAATGATTTAAACTTTGAAAGACAGTTCTTCCAAATAAAAAAGAATTAATGGTAACTACTATTTATTCAGTCGTCTTAGGGCGGTATTATCATCAATAGTTTTTTAGTTTTTAGCATGCGGCATCTTCTACTAGTCTAGTAGATTAATAAAGGATGCCGGATGCTTAAGACGATCTTCGTCTTCAGCAACGACTGATAATACCGCCCTTACAGACGGATATACCAAATATATACTCCGCAGTGGAATGCCGGCAAATACGAGTCGTACTCGAGAGCCCTGAATGATCAAGCCCTCGGCCACTTATTCCCGCGACGGTGCTATTTCGCAAGCGAGAAACGCTCGCCCAATCGCGCCCTGGCGGGGTCGTGTCGTGAACTATGTCAGCAGAACCTGCTGTATTTCTGCTGCCTATCTGACGTCAGATCGCGGAGCGCAGGGTCTGCTCGATTTCTGACATTAAATTGTACCAGCAGATTCACTGCAGTGTCTGCCGCCAAACTGCTCGCAGACTGTGTAAGCAGAATCTGCTGTATTTCTGCTGCCTATCTGACGTCAGATCGCGGAGCGCAGGGTCTGCTCGATTTCTGCCATTAAATTGTATCAGCAGATCCTGCCGCCAATCTGCTCGCAGGTTAAGGCAGCACAATCTGTCGGCTTTCTGCTGTCAGTCTGCTTTCATCATCGAATATAACAAATCCTGTATCAAATCTGTAGTCTTTCTGCCACAAACATTTGTACTCAGGCGTTGAGCAAAATCTGCAAATACGGATGTGGCTGACTGGGCTTTTTCTTTCTATCGCCGTCTACATTTTCGTCTATTGCATGCTTCCTCCATGTTTATATCAGGGGGGCCAAGCTTCCCTCTTACGAAAGGTGAAGCAGAGTTTGTAGCGCCTCCTACCGATAAGGCGCTAACTAAACTGTGAATGTGTGAATTGGTGTGAATCGGGAAGTATGTGTATGTGTATACGTGTAATGCACCGCTTACTTTAAAGTATTATGTATATATAAACATGCTTAAGCATGCGTCATCCTCTATTAACCTAGTAGCTAGTAAAAGATGCCGAATGCTTAAGCATTTGCTTAAGAATAAATAGCGACTATGAATACCGGCCTAAAACCTGTCCACGGATCGTCGCGCCAGCGACACGTATGCAGCAGATAGAAGGATAAACATTGAAATTGAATATTTCTTCTTTTCATAGGAAAATAAAATATATTCAATTTCTTTGTATATCCTTCTATCTGCTGCATACGCGTCACTGACGCGACGATCCATGGTCAGACGGCCTTAGAAAAGGTAAACCAGGGAAAGTGAGGACGCCATTTGAAGGTTATGCTTGATGCTTCCTCGCGTTGCGCCAAATGTGGCCAAATGGCGCCAAAGTAACATTTCATCAACGTCGAAAGGTTATGTGCGTGCTCACTGATACACCTAGGTATGTGTGTGTGATGTACCTAGCGCCTCCTACCGATAAGGCGCTAACTAAACGGGAACTTCGGCCAATGAATGACGGCTTGGTCCCCCTGGTTTATATGCTCTAAGAATCGAGCAGATTATAAAGGCGTATTTAACTGATATTGTTTCAATCGTCAAGGGAACCGAAGTACATAACGCTGACGATAACCATAATTTTCACTTAGTTTCGTGTTGAGGAACTCGAGCTTTGTACATCACTTCACTACATTCAGGGTCATCCGCTAAAACTGCAATTTACACGCGCGCGAACAGGTAAAATAGCAACAGCGCCTCACGGACGCATTCCACTACAACCATGCACCGGCCCGGCGTTCGGGGGGTTGCCAGCGACGGCTAGGCAGCAGTGATGCCCGTGCTTCGAAAATTTTAAGATGGTTTCCTTCAAATTATCGTCGCAAAGAGTTATTTGATATTTTTCGGCCCGGGTTGAAGAATTTGGGGCCTTTTTCGTATAACTTTTGAACAATAAAAGATATCGAAATGCAATCTGCGCCGAAAAATGGGGGAAAATTATTTCCTCTTAATGATGGATAATTTAAAATATTTTGCGTTTGCTTAATTTTTTTTATCAATTTTTAACCATAATTGTTGTGAAAAGCTTTTGCAAACTGTTTATTTGATACTGTATTTAATGCTCTTTTTAAAATGCATGGTGTTGATAAACAATAGGCTAGTTTTTTCTGCATCATTACTTTCATAAATTGAGAAATTATATTTTTATTCAATTATGTGTTAGTTCTGCAAACTTCAGAAGCTATTATTCTGGTTTTCATTTTTATAATTTTATCCTTAATGCAGTGCATGCATATATCGGACGTAACGGGTAACTAAGCGGACGTGTCTTTGATTGTAGCGGTGTTTGAATTTTTTTCTAGAATTTTTGTGTCTGAATGTTTTATCCTTTTAGCTACTCAACGCCACACCCATACTGGCTTCCGTTAATGTCATTTCTTGAAACGATGCGCCATTATTGTGGCTTTTACACGCAAGTGGCGAAAAACCTCTGCGTACAAAGGTATAGCGCCGCGGTCAACCTTGTCGTAGCTAAAATTTTTTAAATTGAGACGGGTACGCGATTAGTCGACATTATTTTCAAATCTCATTACAGTAATCTGGGGCGCGAGTGGTAAACCGATCATAAAAACGGAGCGCGCGGCTCGATTATCTGGGCCGGAAAATTCCCAATACCTAGCTCTTTGCGACGTTAATTTGAAGGAGACCATCCTAAAATTTTCGAAGCTCGGGCATCACTGCTATCCAGGCGGATGCTGGCAGCTCTCCGCTGGGCCGGTGCATGGTTGTAGTGGAATGCATCCGTGAGGCGCTGTTGCCATGTTACCTGTTCGCGCGCGCGTAGGTTGTAGTTTTAACGGATGACCCTGTATAATTTATACGACTCGAGCCTTCGAGCTTGAAGACTCGAGCTTTAAAGGCTCGAGCTCTCACGGCTAGAAGGTTCGAGCCTTTAGGGTTTGAACCGCGACTCAAGCTCTTGAAGCTCACGGCTCGAAGTTCATTTTAACAATACTACCTACAAGGAAGTCTTATTATTGTATGATAGTCCCGTCTGTAGAGTGTAACTTTTATTCGAAGAATTCATCACTAATTGCTATAGTTATGGAAATAATCGGGGTGCTAGTATATATGAGACAATTTATGTATAATATATCCATATCAAGATAAGAGTGTTGATAATTTCGTAAATCAATAGGGTAAAACTGACAGTCAGTTAACATTAAATTTTTGTTCCCGATGACTACACCTTGTTGTTATCTATTTAAAGAAGACATATATGTATGAACGTATATCTATAAATTTCCAAAATAATAACAGAGGTGAAACTAACTGTAACAAAAAAAAATGTGTCCCTTAGTTTTTGCTACTCTACAAATTTACGAAGTTTCATCAAACTCGGTGAAAGACGCTGTGGATGGCCCCTTCTAAGTATTAATTCTTACTGGTTTAAATGTTAAAGCACATACCTGTAGCAGCAGCTTCAACGCGAGTTTCTTCATTTCTCATGTATAATGCCAACATATTAGACAAATTTTTGTATTCCTCAAAGGACATCGTTAACTTCTTTTTTTGTACCTCTTGTGTTTCTACAGATCCTATGTAGGAACAATGAAAACAAATGTAAATGATTATTTGATACAAAAATTGCAAAATGATTCAAAAATTTTTATAAACAAAAACCAAATAATTTACTTGGAGTTTCGGCTGTCTGATCATTATTATCCAGTGCATTCAGAGCAGCCATAAGCGGTGGAGCATCATCCATATTGATATCTTCAGCTTCTTCTAAGTCTATATCCGGCTGTTCTACGGTAACAATACTTTTAGTTAATAAACGTTTAGCTTCTTTAACATGTCTCACAGTGACTTCATCTAAACATTCCAGTTTCGCCATGGCTTCCGATAATCTGATAAAACTTTCCAACTGCCTGACGGTAACTCTCCATTTCCCAGCACCGCTACCAGTCCTTTGTCTAAGTGTTGTATAACTATCAACTAAAAAGTTTGCAGCTTCCTACAAGATTTGAGAGATTAATTTATGTGGTTCAACAAATAATTTATGTGTATGTAAATCCAAACAACAATACCTGGCTTAATACAGGCTTAAAATGTTTGGCAAAATTGATGTATCTAACAATCTCTGATTGTGTGTATACTGTTTCAAAATCTTGCAAATTGTCACAATGTAAGTCGATGATTCTTTTTGCAATTGCATTATCAACGATTTCATTACATTCATCGACTATAATAAAAAATAAATCAAATCTAGACATAATGGGTGCAGTCAATTGAACATTTTGTTGTAATGATTTTTTCCTGTCATATCGACCACCAATGGGGTTTGCCGCCGCTAATATTGACGTTCGAGCATTCAAAGTTGCTCTTACACCAGCCTAAAAACATATGACCTAAGAACCTAAATATATACTGAAAACATATGGTAACGCTATGTCCTAATTAGATGTCGCACAGCGACAAAATCGTTGTCGTCCAACCGACCGACCAACACGACTATAAACAAACAAAGGATTTTCTATGGGCTTGTCCAAATTGGCAATGCATGCGATGCGGCAACTTCGTATATGTCGGTCGTTTTGTTTGAATTTCAAACAAGTTTTTTTTTTTTTGTCGTATCGCACGCACGACGTCCCAAAAAATCAATGGATTTCGTGGGATTACTGATTTCTGAAGTCCAAAAACGGCCTATTTTATGGAACAAATGGAACAATATAAACTGACGATTTCTCTTCCGTGTATTTGTTCGTTGTAATATATCTATCTGTTTTCAACGCACAGTTTCGGTCAATTTTAAAACAATAAAAAGCAAGCTATTTAGCAATAAAAATTATAAAAGCTTTCGACGTTTCGATAACTATTTTCACTAAGAAAAAACAACTCCATCTTGTAAACTACCCGCAAAAGTTGGTTGCAAATAGTACTCTACAGCCGGCCGTATATGGACACTGTTGCATTGTCGTACGACCGACTGAAATCGGTCGGTTGGACGACAACGATTTTGTCGCTGTGTGACATCTAATTAGGACATAGCGTAAGAAGCATTCTACATCAACAAACCTTTGCTATTGAAATCGTTTGCTGTTCCATAGCTTCGTGTATAGCAACCTGGTCCTTTAGATCCATTTTATCAAATTCATCGATACAACAAATACCCTGATCAGCAAGCATTAAAGCACCAGCTTCAATAACAAAATCGGGAGATTCTTCGTCTCTTACTACAGCAGCCGTTAAACCGGCTGCAGAAGATGCTTTTCCAGAAGTGTAAATCGCTCTTGGGGTAATTTCTGCAACACTTTTTAAGAATTGTGATTTTGCCGTACTAGGATCACCAACAAGACAGCAATTTATATCCCCTCGCAATGATGTGCCTTCTAACGTTGTTTTCGAAACACCACCAAAAAGCATTAAAGTAATCCCTTTTTTAACTTCATCATTGCCATGTATCGAGGAAAATAAACTATTAACAAGATTCTGATACAGATTTTTATCACGACTCATTTCATATATACGATTCCATTCTGCTTCCGACATTCGTTTTTTCATCATTTCTTGAGATATCTCCTCCATATTCGCCTCTGTACCACCAAACTATAAAAATACTCGGTATCAAACATTCGAAATGATCCACTTATAATATTAATTGATTTTACCCTAAAGCTTGTTGGCGTAACACTACAGGCCAGAAATGCAGTTTTATATGTCAGTTCTCGAGTTCCCAATGCTTTTAGTCCTGTTACACCTTCTCCTTGTTCGGTAGGTCTCTGGCGCCTTGAACTAGTATCTACTTTTACACCAGGAAGAGAAAGAACTCCAACATCTGGGACGACTATAACAGTTCCTGTAAAGTCGTACCTACAAAACCCAGTACAATTTATCCGAATCTCTTCAAAATGGATGACATCGTATAGACAGTTTCACGAAAATACCTATCTCCAGCCTGTACAGTTTCTACAGCTTCAGATCTCAAAATTACTTCCAGCGAACGAGGAATGCAACCTTTGGGAAGTTCTATTTGCGTTTCCTGTATTCTGATTTTTTGAAAATCCACAAATATCGAATTATCTACGTCAAGCATGAAACGTCTCCTATTACCGCATACAGGGTTGTGACAAATAGTTGGATTTGTGAACTATAAACCATTATTCATATTGCAATAATCTTACAATAGGCAAGTATCGGTAAAATGTTTAGACCGCACCTTAAATTGTTGCTCAACATGTTTAATAACTCCGTTACAATCCATACAAACAAATGTTCCGAGTACCAATTCTGGATGTACTGGATGCGTTCTTATTACTTGTCCAGAAATTCGTATAAGAGTACCTAATTTTGATGCATTTAGTTCTCTTAACTTTTGCCTAATTGGTACCTCTATAAAACTCACGTAACATTCTTTTTCCTTCTGTAACGCTGCTACATCTTTCACAAAATTACATACTGCTTGACACAGATATGGATAAACTCTAAAAAGAGATTGGAGAATTTGCTACATATTAGAAACGTAACATGAAATTAGAAAATCGAGGAATAACTAATTTACGAAGAATAAATATTTGTGGGATCGCACGAAAAAACAACATAATTATTCTACCTATAATACTCCTCTACTATAGTTGTTGAAAGTACTTGATTGTATTCATCTACATCATCAAAAGTCACTTCTAACGTACTGTGTTCTGGGCTTACAAGTTCTCTGGCGGCTTCTAAATATTTCACAACTTCATCTTCTTTAAACCTGATTAAAGAAAACGTTTATAGATTATAGAAATGTTGTAAAATATCTGTTAATGAATTGCAACCTAAGTGCATTTATCAGTGCATGCGTTGTTCTTAATGCGCGTTAAAAAGCTTACTCTTCGAGGAAATCCTGAAATAACTTCTGACACTTGATCCCGACTTCATCGCGTACACGTGGTTGGATATTTTGTATATCTACCACATCCATTTTTCAATTCTTAACAAATAAACTTTTTGTATACAAAATTCAGTAGCGGTGTCCAAGGGACAGCGCGAGGAAAATTTGGCGCCAATTAGGTTTAGGCAAGTTTACAAACCTCACAAATCCCCTCTGCTTTACGGCCGATTTCTTCACCTTCAGTAATCTTCCAGTTAGAGTTATGTTCCACATAACTGCCAAATGATAGGATCCTATTGGCTTAGAGTATTTAAATGCTCTAAGCCAATTGGTCGTTTACTGACCGGAAAATTACTGAAGGTGAAGAAATCGGCCGTTAGTAGGACAATGGTTGTGTTCTGTTGCGACTCCCGTCTAGCGGCGTGTAGTTTAAGCTTTAGATGCGCGAAGTTCAAATCGGATCACACGAATGCATTGAGCTATAGAATACCTGGAGAGGGAACAGAGCAATGGCGGCCGATCCGAGAAAGAGGGACGACAACGGGTGAACCCACTGATATGTACACTAGGCGGCGAAATCGGCTTCCCTCCGGAAATTTGGCAACGTTGCATGTCGGGTCCCCCTGTGTCGAAGAACCACTGAGTTATGCCTAGTGACAATGGTGACAATTCTACAAGTTATTATTTAGTTAGCTAAAATGATTTTTGCTTGATATAACATTACACGTAAGAGGATGATGGGCTCGATTCCTCATCGATTTGGCAAAGAAGTAGCATGTATCGTAGGTAGAAAGTTTTTAGACTGCCAGGCCGAAGTCTAGGTAGACGCACGAAATCCCTATATCGGTGTTCTAGCACGGGAAGGCGAGGGAAGGCGTTTTGTCCGCCGCTACCCCAAGGTAGCCGCCGCCCGCATAAGACCCTCTCACTTGCACATAAAGCCCTGTCCTTGTTTAGCACCATCCCTGTCTACCGCATGCTCTCTGTCACTCCCGTGCAGCGAATTGCCGCTAAGAGGCTAGTTATTTGTTACGGAGGAGTGACGGAGAGCATGCGGTAGACAGGGATGGTGCTAAACAAGGACAGGGCTTTATGTGCAAGTGAGAGGGTCTTATGCGGGCGGCGGCTACCTTGGGGTCGCGGCGGCCAAAACGCCTTCCCTTGCCTTTCCGTGCTGGAACACCGATATGGGGATTTCGTGCGTCTACCTAGCCTTCGGCCTTGCAGTCTAAAAACTTTCTACCTACGATACATGCTACTTCTTTGCCAAATCGATGAGGAATCGAGCCCATCATCCTCTTACGTTTAATGTTTTATCAAGCAAAATTCATTTTAGCAAATTAAATAATAACTTGTAGAATTGTCACCATTGTCACTAGGCATAACTCAGTGGTTCTTCGACACAGGGGGACCCGACATGCAACGTTGCCAAATTTCCGAAGGGAAGCCGATTTTGCCGCCTAGTGTATATACTACTGGATAGCGTATCCCGTGTTAAAACCGTGTGCCAACCAAGGGGTCTAACTACCACTGCGGGGTGGGACCCGTTGCGGGACGGGGACGAGGTAAAAGGGTGCCTCCTTTTCATTGGCCGCTGTCCGGCGCAAGCGCAGTACTACCATATGTACCGTTGCCATAGCAGAAGAGGTTATAAATGTAACGTCACGATTATCAAAATTATGTATTGAACCGGTGGAAACTGATTTTCACAATATTAACAATCACTTAAATGATCATGATTACATTCAACACATTCGAGAAATTACAGCATTCTCAATGAGTGTTGTTGAATATATAGCTGGGTATGTTGTGCTCCAATTAAAAAAACGGTTACTGTGCGAAGTTTGTACAAACGAACTAACTGACAATAATATTGGAAGAAATAATTTAATTAATGTGAAAAACCGTGGGCGATTAATACAGCCGTCAGACCAAGTACTTGCGATTTGTCGCAAGTGTGAACATGAAATTCGATGTGCCATCCATTCAGATGTGATCTTTAGGCAGCAAACAATTCAATTGTATTTATCAAATGCAGTATTAGAGAAATTTATTAACACTAATATATTTCAAAATTTAAAAGAACATACACATGACCAGGGATTTATGGAACACCATGTAGTGCACTTAACACGTGCCATAATAAAAAAATATATTAAAATAAGGTTATATTACATAGATTTAAGTAAAATAGATACGTCAAATAGTCGAAGACATTTTTTTAACAAAATTACACTTTTTAGGGGCGAGTGATAGAAATATTTCAGATTTCATGTAATTAATAATAAGTATACTAGTAATAAGTATGTATTGTATAATATTTCATTTCAATATAAATAATAAATTATTTACAATCAGTATTTCTGCTTTAATTCATTTTATATATTCTAGTAATTGAAGACGCATATTTCTCTTAAATTTTCATTATATTCAAAATTCAAATTCATAAATAATCACTTTTTAGTATTAACGATATTTGCATTAATCTGTGGTTAAGAGTTTTTCATAATTAGCGGCACAGAGCATGCGCAGCAATGCAACCAATCACTACAGGGCACCCTTCGGTTGCCCTGGGTGGGGGCCCGTCCCTCAACTAGGCTTCGCGTCCCTCGTCCACAAGCTAGCCTCACCCTCTGTCCCTATATTCCTATGTCCATGGTGCCAACTTGATGATCCCGCCGCCATTTTAATCTGAGTAAGATTCTCACTTTCCAGCGGTAAATTTGAACGGTAATAAAGGGAGATATACATAACGAATAAGTGTATGTAAAAAATTATTATTTTAAATAAAAGATGTAATAAAAAATAAACGTACATAAAACAAAAGGAAATGTATAGATGGCCCAAAATAAGAAAATAGATAATGAACTGATTAAGTTTAAGACAAAAGACCATTAAATATAAATATGAAAACTTTTTTTATTAAATGCAATAAAAGTACACATATATTTGTAACAAAAGTATTAATTTAAAAGTTATAAATATGATATTTCCTTCATTGCAATAAAGATATGAAATTAATTGCTAAACTTTTGAACAATGATATAATTTATATGACGCTTAAATTTTAGACCAATTTATTTGAATTCACCTGAATCACTGGTACTTGCTTCAATTGGATTTACCATACTGTAGTTAGTGTCAGTTTTTGACATTTTTGGAGGAGGTAAATCAAGTGATAAACGGTGCTTTTCACGCCCTTCATACGCTGCTAATATTTCTGGCGACAATGAGGGATCTGTTTCCATATGTGATGCAGAGGGTTGAGAATTGCTGTTGAGTTCTGCAGCAGGTGTTTCTAAAAATAGTATTTTACTATAATGTGCATTATATTCCAAAAGTAAAATAAAGAATATATAAAAAACACAAACAATCTTACTGTCAATTAGCGGCAACTTAAGTATCGTAGGAACCGCATTGCTCTTTAGAGTTAACGTACAGGCATTACGACCTGTTTTACGAAAATAATCTTTTTCAAAATGCTCACTACAAAGCACACTTCTCTCATTGGGAACAAAGTCCTTTACAGCCATTGCTGCAATCCACTTCTGATGCAGTTCTGCATTATTTAATGAAAATCTGCAAAATAAGGAAGTCATGTTTCAAATTAATGTCAAACACTGAAACAATATTAATGAACTTATGTAAAATAATTTATGGAAAAACTTCTTAAATTAGAGTGATATCATTCTTCATTGTACTATAAATAATTAAACAATTGCATTTGGTTATTTTATAATAAATTTTATTTTAGTCACTTTAACTTAAAAATACGCTGCTTAATTTGAATAATTCAGATATTACTTGCGAAATGATATGTTTTTATCCTGTCCTTTTTTAGCATGACAGAAGCCACAACCAGCTTTGTATTGCCCAAAAATGGTAGGAATGCTTCCAGGGAGAAGACAACCTTTGCCAGTGCCTTCGTGCCTTCATTTTTTTTCGAAATGACTGGAACATAACATGGCGTTTTTTGGTGGCACAAAATTGGAGCCCAAACCCATGTTGTCTAGCCATTCTGTGGCTATTAACGGAAAACTATATGAAACAAACAAAAATATTTTTTATTTCCTTAGGAATATTTATTATGAGTAAGAAGTTCCACTTAACCTACAAGTAGCATATAAATGTTATCTAGAGACGCGGTACCGTCTCGACGCCAACTTTTACTTACCCGTGATATGTTATATTGTCCCCCAATTTTTTTGCACCGCAAAACATGCATGTTCTTACCATTTTGATTCTGTCGTAATCAGGCACCATGGCACCAACTATGTATTTATTGTTTGTTTGCTTTGGCCAGATATGACTTCGCGTCGCTGTGTGACGTCACACTTGAGAATCGTACTCAGATCAAAATGGCTTCTATTTGGCACAAGCCGCCTATCCTCGTTCACTATCCAGTAGTATATACAGATCAGTGGGTGAACCTCTTCTCTGTCTTACAAAAAGACTATAGATATTGAGCTGCAAATAACTCAATGGCTATTGATGTATAGTGCATGCCACTGAATTTACTCGCGCACAAGAACATGAAATATACTCCAAAAAGAATAATCACATGATGATCGTACAATAAAAAGACAGAGTAAAATGTGTTAAAATTACTGATGATTATTATTTTGAGAGTCTTAGTGCTTATTTTATTGTTATTAATCATGACACAATACATATACAAGAATCAAACATGGATTTATTGTAGTTTCTCCTGTTATACACTGTAATTTCATATAAATTTTGTTACAATAATGCAGTACATATTACGTATGAACGTATATTGTCTGTTGCGGAATCCTATTTTGAATGGAAACCTGAAACGTAAAAACTATAAGTCATATCTGAAAAATATTGTATAATACACCCAATTATGCAACAACATATATTTTCGAACCCATTAATTAGAAGATATTATGCCATGCAAAATATAAACAAAATATATACAAAACGCAAACAAATATGTATAAAACGCATAAAAAATATATACAAAACGCAAGCGAATATATACAAAACGCATACGAAATATACAAAACGCATACGAAATATACAAAACGCATACGAAATATACAAAACGCATACGAAATATACAAAACGCATACGAAATATACAAAATGCATACGAAATATACAAAACGCATACGAAATATACAAAATGCATACGAAATATACAAAACGCATACGAAATATACAGAAATACATGCAAAATTAAACGTTGGCAAATAATATATTTTTATGCAGTTTCTGGCGTAAGTGAATGCGTGCGCCTAAGTGCCTCTCTGTGGCTTTCTTGGCATATGTCATAATTCTAATTTTGCTATATGTGTTTGTTATCATTTTTACAATTTGCTGTTCGTGTAAATCATTAAAACCATCGGTTTCAACGATTGGATGCGGTGGATCAAATAAACGAATTATTATGCTGCTAAATTTGTTAAGGACGATTGAACATATGCGTTGTTTAAAATTAATACGGTTTGTATAATCAACTTGAATCTCCGCTCGGAAAGCTTTTTCTGCATACTGAATTATATTATATACTGCTTTTGAAGGGAAATACAATTTTCCTCGGTTTATGAATTTGGAAAACTACTATATTTACTTATATTTACTGTGTATGAATGATCGGTTTTCAAATTAGATTCAAGTAAAAACTGTGTGCAATGAGGGCATGATAGCTTAAGTAAAATCTGTCTTACAATAAAACCTGAAATATAATACAATATATTTTCTTGTAAATAGCTTAATTCAATGCTATCCATACATTTGACGAGTTCGTTTATACTTACCTCCTCGTCTGAATGTACGTTACCTTTCTCTACAATACTTCGCTTCTCCGTTCGAAATTCCACAATCGATAGGGACTCTGTATTATCAATAATACAATTGCCATTAATACTAGGAGAAACGGTGTTACGAAATAATAATTGCCTCATTGTCCACATAAACTGAAGGGAATTTGGATTGTCGTTCCACCCCCCACGAGATCTGATACATGAAAAAAAAAGCTCTAAATGATCTTGCGAACATTTGTATGTCAGGAAATATTTTAAAGGATCTGGCTTTGTCAGTAACGTAACACTTAATTCTAATATACTAAATGTATTAGCTATAAATCCAACAGCAAAAGTCTTCCGCCTGTGGAACAAGATGTTCGTTCTATCTATTTCTAAACTTGCGATATACTCTCTCGCACGCAGGAAACATTCTGCTATCCATTTTATATTGTGTGCAGATATTGGGGATTTATATCCTTTTCCGTATGAAGACCGAGTGTTCATAATATCAAATAATTGATCAAAAATGCGTATAAATTCAGTAGTAGCTTCACTACCTGCAAATCGCGAATCACCGGTTACTCTCAGATAATCTATCGCATCAGCAACACCACTACTTAAAACTTGAGCAGCAAGTCGCACGTTCATTTTTTTGTTGCAGAAGTTAATATGAGCTGCGGATATCTTATTCGCTAACTTCAAATCTTCGGCCTCCTGCACCTCGTGTAATTTTTTAATATAATTAAAAGATATTGTTCCCCTCGGGGATGAAATAGTTTGTTCCGCAAAAGTATTCCGACAAAGTTTCAACATGTGACATGCATCTAAAATGCAATAAATTCTACTATCCGTTGTTGGATGTTTGAAAGATGTTACCATCTCTTTACTATAAAGTTGGCACCCCAACAAAGTCATTGTTTTTAGATTTGTGGCGCATCCATCACACGTTATCGAACGCACGGTAATACCAATTTCATTTAATATTATTATTGCATGGTTTAAGATTTGGCACTGTAGGTCTGCTATTGTTTTATTAATAAGGAAAAATGCAATCGGAATTTTAAAGTTTCTACTGTATGACACAAATTGCAATACTAAAGCTTCCGTGGCTAATTCCTCCGAATTTACGTGGGCAATGCCACCGTAATCTATATACCCGCGGTATTTGTCCAACTTTTTGTCGTATATAATGGCGCTACGAATGGCCATTGCATAAAATATTAATGCAACATCTTTCAGATATTTATTCGTTTGTACTTCTTTTTTTAAAAATAATATAATTTCACTACTGAAACCTGGTTCACAATTAACAGTGCTTAACCATTTTCGCAACATGGAATCATGAGGCAAGTTGAGTTTACCTCGAATAAAATTGTATGCTTTTGGGGAATAAAAATATAGAGTCAAAGCAAAGCTTTTAATTTCGTCGCTATACCGCTTTCTGTTTTTAGCAACAGAAGAATTTTGATTTTCATTTTTTAAAATATCTAAAGGAAAACCACTAAAGCAATTGCTCAACACCTCTTCTACTGACGGGGTAGGTAGATATACCATTTTGTTTTAAGTCAGCGCCGTCCAGCGTAGGGGCCCCTCACGCGCCTGCTTCCCCTTCCAACCTTTCCTTCGAGCAGCGTGACTTGTTGTCAAGGAAACCTCGCGACGTTAAAAAGGAGACCGTAACAGTTCCGCAGACAAGGAAACTCGGACGCCACGCGCGATGTCGATCAACGGTCGATGTTCATGTACCAAACATAACCGTAAAGGCCAGTCCAGACTGACAGACATTGTTTGTAGACGTTCTACATACATTGTAAACCGACACCTAGACGATATCGCCAGAGAATGCATCTAGTATTCAAACGCATGTACGGATTGTTTGCGGAGACATGTCTACAGACAATTTTTTGTTAGTCTGGACTGGCTCATAGTGATGCGCGCGACAACAGAAGCGCTCGGATTAGTTATTTTGACTCGGCGACGACTTCGCGCCATGGTGACGGCGGACGGTGGTGGGGGACAGGTTTTGTCTCTCAAGAGCCAAGTTGGACGGCGCTGTTTTAAGTGTTGAATAGTGTCGGTCATGGTGTGCAGTTGAGTTTCTCGTCGTCGTAACCGGTTTTGCAGTATATTTATTTTGTTCCGCAATTCTACCACTTCCTTCGATGGCGGCAAATACTTATCCGTTGTTTGAATGCAAACGTCCTTTTTCAAAAGGCTGTTACTTTGTTGCTGAAACAATAAAATCTAACTTTTGGTTTCAGTACAGCTTTCATAAAAAAAGTTATGAAAACATCATGACAATCTTGTACCGTTGTGGCGTGTGATGAATCATCATTTGGTGCCATCTCTTCCTCAATTACCATAGGGCAGCGCTGTTCAAGGTCGCTCCCGCGGGAGATTGGGGTTCTCCCACTCTCGTCCGCGTTGTCAGGGATACCGCGTGACGCCAACCGCGAAGACGCTAGCTCGTCACGGCAGCCTTCTTAGCGTCGCGCGGTCTCTCTGACAACGGAAGGCACGCTGTGCGAGAGAAAGATTGGAAGTGGAAGCAGGCGCGTGAGGGGCCCCTACGCTGGACAGCGCTGCCATAGGGATATAAGAAATTGAATGCCCATGCTTTAGTGCGTATAAAATAATAAATATTTATAATCGTTCTCCACTATAATTTAGACAATGTACTTTTGCAAGCTGCAAAGTAGTCCGATTACCCCAAGCTGAAATGTCAGAGAGGCGAGGGGAATCGTCCACTCGCTCCACACAATCCCCTCCACGAAATCCTACTTTTAGGTTCTTAGTGGCTGCCCATATTCGCGGATTGTCGCGATTGGTTTCGTTTGCGTTTTTCGTCACGCGGCGAACTATGTTTGAGGGGATAGGTTGAAGCGAGTGGACGATTCAGCTTGCCCCTGTGACATTCGGACTTCTTTTCAGCTCCCAATAGCACATAATATAGATATTTACATACATTATTTGTCGGAGTACTTATTACTGGACAATAAAAATCGTAGTCGAATAATGTCGGTATTGCTTTTGGCTTCAGTCGACGGCGAACAGTTGTACATGATACGGGTTGAAATGACTCAGGGGTGAAATGATTACTGCAAATTGTACTGTATTTTGAAACTTTTGGTAGTAAATTCACAGGTATTGCCTCAACAAATTTTTTCCGTGACTCGAGATCTGACGGGAAGCTGTACAAAATTACATTTCTTATAGCTATATAGCAATCAAACATACTTTTCGTTACACAAAACATGTGATTTTGATTTTAATTTTCACTTACGTATGAAAAGTAACATTCTTACTTATCTTCCACTCACTTTTACAAAACTTGATACAACACGCTTTAACCATTTCGTTTGTCGCTATTCGTAATACTAAAATGGCTAATATAAAACATAACATTGAGCTCAATGAACATAGCACAGATCATGACATAATTTACTACATGATAGTACAGAGTGAGAGGGATAATGGGAAGGAGAAGGATAGGTACACCCGTGATCTTCTATTTCCCTCAAATCGCTGTCGCCTCTACTTCTTCTCACTGCTGTTCCCTCTCCAGGTATTCTTATAGCTCAATGCACGAATGTAATAGGAAAGGAAGATTAGGTGAAGTTCGCACAAGGCCGAGGGGTTTGAAAATAGTTAAATATCCTTTTAATAAGAGGACTTCAAGATTATAAACTAATCGATACCCACTTGGAAACGGGTAATTGAATAAATGAACTTCTCCTTCTTTCCTTCTCCTAGGTGTGTAATTCCAGCGCCGCGTAGTTAAACGCTTGTTCTGTAAAAATTGAGAAACGAAAAGAAATCGAATAGACGAATAGGAATTTAGGTAGTTAATTAGTAAATTTGCGATTGGCTCTCGGTAACTAAGCCATTTTGAAATTAACAAGAGGAAAAACGAAGGGCTTTTCGGAAGCGTCACTTGAGCCCGAATAGCAGTGTTGAGCAGTCGAGTTGTAGACAACTTCCAGAAATTTAGATTTTATAGCTATTTTGTTAATTAAAGTTCCTAGTATTGAATTCTAATTGTTCTTTTATTGAGTTTATCCTTTTATTTATTATTCGTTTTCTTTACATTTATTTCATGAATAATCCGCGTCCAAGGAGCAGAGTGCCTTAGCACTCCACGGGCATCGCCCTCGCCGAATTTCCTACGAGGGATCCAGGAGAACCAGCCGGCCACGCAACAGTTCCAATTCACGCATACTGCGCATGAAATTGATGGCATATTATTGGTGGCATCGTACGATTCCCTAGAATTTCTCTCACTTGCCACCAATACGATGCCACTTCCGGTGCAGTGAGCGTGCAGCAATCGCAGAAAATCAGAGGAGAAGCAGTCGCTGCACCGCTCGCTGCACCGGAAGTGGCATCGTATTGGTGGCAAGTGAGAGAAATTCTAGAGAATCGTACGATGCCACCAATAACATGCCAACAATTTCATGCGCAGTATGCGTGAATTGGAACACAACCATTAGTTCATTCTGCAGAATAAGCATAGCCTTGAAGCGCCATCTTGTGTGCAGAGGTGCAAGATACGAAGATTTCCGACTGCATCGCCGCCTGCGGTGGAGTAAGGAATCTCAGCTTATGATGGCTGTGTCAAAGAGGAGATATAATAAGAGGCGTCACTCGACAAGGACAGAAATTACCTAGGGAAATCACTATACAACCAATTTAAATGCCCATTCGGCAATGATCGCTAAGCTTCGGCAATGATCGGTCAACTTCGGCAATAATCAGCCAATTGTGGTAAGTACATTTAGTCGATTTGAATATCCCGCTCGAAATATACAACCAATTTAAATGCCAAGATCAAGTAAGGACTTCAAAGGTTCCGCCCGGAGTGACGCCTCTTATTATACCTTGTTGCGGGGCCGGCTGGGAATTCTCGAAGTTTAGGGAGTTTCTCTGTGGGTCTTCGTCCGTGGAACCCTAAAGGATTCTGCTCGCGTACGCGTGAATTTAATTGAAAGAAATAACGAGATATTTTGTAATGAACACTTGGAACTGGATAAAACTTCAATAAATAAACACTTGTAGAACTGAATAAACGAATTGGAAGTATTTAAGAATGAATGATTAAACAAAGATTAAATTGAACAGGATTGAATTTTATTAACGCACGTCTGGACTGTTACAGCTTTGGTTATCAATTGCCTGGAGAAGAAACAGGCTTCTTCTTTCGCTCAGGTATTTTGTTTTATTATTATGTTGTTTTTCCGAGTGATAAGGAAGGAGGCGAGGACAAAATCTATATTGTGATAAAGTTCATCCTTGACTTTTACTAATTGAACTTCGCGCTTTAAGAGCTTGCGCTCAACGTCGCTAGAGTGAGGATCGCAACTCGCAACACCTCCCCCCTTATACAAAAGGTGTTCTCTATGAGAACAACTTTCTTAAAGTTAAAAGAAAATAAAGTTTCTGACATGGATAATCGCGTCGTTACAAGCATCATTTCTGAGTATCCTTCTTCCCACCTTCCAACAGTAGCCGAGCTACTCGGTCCACCCGGGTTCCCATAGAAAGGCAAGTCAAAGGGCCCAGCAGACTACTTGGCACGTCACAAGCAATTTACATTTTGGCGGTATTCGATTTCAGTTTCCAACAACAAGTATACATTTTAAATTTATCTATATTTTAAATTTATCCACGTTCTAAATTTATTTTTTCATTACACGACTAAGTCAAACTTCAATACCTTTGATTTATTAGTTAAATAAACATGATATTCTATAACGAATTTATAGTAATTGACATCTATTATTAACATATTTACTTTGTTCTACCTTTGTAAAATTGTCAGGAGTGTTCCATGTAACGAGCTCTTATAATGCCGATAAGCAAAATGTTCTAAGATGGCATGTGGTATTTGAGAGATGTTAAACAGATAGATTCCAGAAATTCAGACTTAAACATGGGAAATGAAGACAAAAGGGAAGAAGCACATCTTCGTATGGCAGTTACCCACCTTCAACACACAGTACAGTCCACTTAGATGACTTTGATTACAAGTATGCAGCACCAAAAGGAAACTCGTCAAACTATATAGTCGATTTTTCAGATGCTGATGGCTAAAGTGTTGAAAAATTACATGATGGATGGATAATTTAATGAATTAATAAGTGTTTACTTGTCTGGGAAGAAACGTGATAATCACTGGAGAGGAAATTCATGAGGTTATCTTTTCGCATATAAAGGTGATCTTTGCAAAACTTTATACTGGGAATTTTGGGGAAATGGGATGTGGATGATTCTGTAATTGTTGAATTTAAAATTTTGACATGAGGATTGGTTTCGGTTTCTTTTAAGGTCGGTTTTACGGAGAATTGCGTCTCTTTTCCTATACCCACAGTCGAGGACGGCCATGAGGTCGGCTCCACAAGCTTACGCTGGGAGACCGTACACTCCCTCGCCAACACGACCAATCCACAGACGGTAGAACCGCTGAACCACTTCTCTCCACGGGTCTAGGGGGTGCCAACCTGAGCGGAGTCTTGAAGCAGAGGACCTTCCCGTTAGCCAACAGGCCAGGCAGAGCCCTAGTTCCCGCGTCCTCGAGGGTACGCACGCCCCCTTTCCTAAGCCACGGGGATACTTGGTGCCCTTCACCGCAGTCCTTCAGCTCCACCAAGTGTGCAATATCCTCCGTGCTTTCGGAGAGCAATCCTCCTCTCTCTGAGATTTCTATTTCTCCTTCGTCTGCCGTATGGTATTCGTCGCTGTCACTGTCTGTAGAGTAATGGTCCGTAGTTCTGTTTTTTGAGAAGATTTCGACCTCATCGTGTAATTTACCATATATTTGAAAAACTTTGGCTAAAGCCTGCTCATTTCTTTCTGTTGTAGAGTCGTGTTGGTCCACGTCCCTAACTCCCTCAGCATCTACAGGTGGCAAATCGTTGGTACCTACGATAACCTCCAGCAGATGTTCAGAAGAAAAGGTGTCAATTTCGTCTGTTTTGATGTGGTGATTTATGGTAATTATGATCATATTCGACAAACTTGGGGAGATTATGAGAAGAGTGTCAACGTTAGAATAAACTTCAGAGGAAAAATGAGAATCAAATATGAAATTAACAAATGACCTAGTGGATTGCATGGATTGAATCACAGGAGATATAACAAATATAACACCTTATTCTGGCATTCTAGCCGTCGTAAACCAGAAAAGATAATTGTGAGCTTGTGGGGAACAAGGGATCTATGGTATTAGAAATGTTTCATATATGTATTACTGTTGCAAAATCATCACGTCGATATCGAAGGTTACATCATTGTCAATTTTGCCTATTTGCCTACAGGGATACAAGGAACAAGAATTTCCGAAACAAGGTACGTGAAAGATCCGGACTTAGTAGACTAAATTATACAGGCTTACGAAAAAAGGGACAACACTCCTAGCCAGATTTAAACAGAACATTCAATGGATTTAAATTATTTGAACAAGAACATTTATCAAGAGGTTAAAAGGTATTCAAGTTTCAATTTCATTTTTATAACAATTGGCTTCTATATGACCAGTTTGAAAGAGTGTGCAACATTTAGATAATATTATAATGTAAGTTTAAATTTCGCTTTTTTATAACAATTGGTTTCTATATGACCACTTTGAAAGATTGCGCAACATCTCCGCGGATACGTCTTCCACGTCAAATTTTTGTAAACGCTTCCTCTTTCGTTTTAACAATTTTAGCATTTTTCTTGGATCTCTTAACATTTTTATAATTATAATATGATATTTGACGATCGGACGAATTATAAATTGAACGATTAAACAATAACACAATAGAGAACAAATTCGAACAATTAAATGATAATTTTAATTCTTATCTGTTGTAGCGAGGTCTCTTCGTCTCTGCGATTGCATGTGAACTTGGGGGAAATAGCTGCACGGCCGCCCGAAGTCACCCTCTCCGACATTCATCCACGGTATCCGCGTTCCTGGGGAAACCGTGCGAAAACCCAGGAAGGAGAAGCTGCAATCGTCAGAACCCCCAGATAGCCACGTCCGTATTTGCAGATTTTGCTCAACGCCTGAGTACAAATGTTTGTGGCAGAAAGACTGCAGATTTGATACAGTATTTGTTATATTCGATGATGTAAGCAGACTAACAACAGAAAGCCGACAGATTGTGCTGCCTTAACCTGAGAGCAGATTGGCGGCAGGGTCTGCTGATACAATTTAATGGCAGGAATCGAGCAGACCCTGCGCAGCGCGATCTGATGGCAGATAGGCAGCAGAAATCGAGCAAATTCTGTTGACATAGCCTGCGGGCAGTTTGACGGTAGATACTGCGGCGAATCTGCTAATCCAATTTAATGTCAGAAATCGAGCAGACCCTGCGCAGCGCGATCTGAAGGCAGATTGGTGTCAGATACAGAGCAGATTCTGTTGACATAGCCTGCGGGCAGTTTGACGGCAGATACTGCGGCGAATCTGCTAATCCAATTTAATGTCAGAAATCGAGCAGACCCTGCGCTCCGCGGTCTGACGTCAGATAGGCAGCAGAAATACAGCAGATTCTGCTTACATAGCCTGCGAGCAGAATGGCGGTAGAAAGTAAGGAAAGTCTGCTGATACAATTTAATGGCAGGAATCGAGCAGATCTTGCGCTCCGCGATCTGACGTCAGATAGGCAGCAGAAATACAGCAGATTCTGCTTACACAGTCTGCGAGCAGTTTGGCGGCAGACACTGCAGAGAATCTGCTGGTACAATTTAATGGCAGAAATCGAGCAGACCCTGCGCTCCGCGATCTGACGTCAGATAGGCAGCAGAAATACAACAGATTCTGCTTACATAGCCTGCGAGCAGTTTGGCGGCAGACACTGCAGTGAATCTGCTGGTACAATTTAATGGCAGAAATCGAGCAGACCCTGCGCTCCGCGATCTGACGTCAGATAGGCAGCAGAAATACAGCAGATTCTGCTGACATAGTTCACGACACGACCCCGCCAGGGCGCGATTGGGCGAGCGTTTCTCGCTTGCGAAATAGCACCGTCGCGGGAATAAGTGGCCGAGGGCTTGATCATTTAGGGTTCTCGAGTTCAGTGTCTCTCGGGCTCCCGCTCCGCTCGGACGTGTGTGTGCTTCAACGATCACTGTGTTTAGTAATACATACTACTGTTTACTCATTCTCGAGCTAGCCGTGGTCAATTCCTACGCTGGAATTATAATTATACTCTGCTACCTGTGTGTGATTAAGCTTGCTTCTTCCGCCTGCTAATCAGTCTTTCTAAAATTGCTGCCTCCGGCAGCCGGGACGCCTCTGGGGCCTCCGATGTCCCTGCTCACAATAATGGAGACGGATCAGGTCTTATTCTAACTGATAAAACTACTTCCGAGTATGTAAGTAATCCTGTTTTTATTGTTCCATCTATTACAAATATGCATTCTGGCAAGCGCCCTGCTGAAAGTACTATTGACTCTCACTTTCTTAATTCTTCCTCTGAAACCTCGGATCGCTCCCCGTCCACTGACATCCCGAATCTTGCGGCCGGTATCCGCTCAACCAAGACGAAACCTAAGAAAAGAAGGGACAAGAGTTCATCAGGTGGTCGTAACTCCTCTTCACACTCAGTTAGCTGTGCGCCCCCGCCACCCTCAATCCCAGTCTCACTTTCAATAAATTCTCGAATGGACTCATCTGAGTACCTGGAAGTTACTCCTAATATTAACGTTAGCAACCATTTTAACATTTTAGCCGCGTTCAAACCTGATAACACAGAAAACATTGCTGACCTTTCATCTACTTCTATACCCAAAAAAGCGTCGCCGGAAGTACTCTTGCCTGCTACCATGTCAACAAACAATGCCACCGGCTCGGCCGAGGCCGCTAACAGGGCACCTCGCGGTTCTGTAAACAGAACCACCAAACCCCCACCGTTATATATCTCAAATTTCTGCGCTAGCATTCCGCAGTTCGAGCGTGAGCTCGTTAAAAATTTTGGTAAAACATTTAATATCAAATACCTCGGAAACAAAATTAGACTTCAATTTGAGAACCCTGACTCGTACTCCAACTTTAAAGAAGCCCTAAACGACAATAAAATCCCTTACTTCACTTTCTCGCTCAACTCAGAGCGCACTCTCACTATGGTCCTTAAGGGCCTTCCCGAGATTCCGGTCGACGACATTTTGTTGGAACTTAAGGAGAAGGGGCTAAGCCCCTTATCCTGCTCAACCCTGAGTAGCAAAGGTCGCAACGGCCCCTCTAACTACGCCCTATACAGGGTAACTTTCCCCGCGGGAACCCCTCCCAATTGTGTCACTAAGATTAATTCAATCTACAGCACGCGCATTTACTGGGACAAATTCCTCTCCAAAAAAAACTACACGCAGTGCTACAGATGCCAGGCGTTTGGCCATTCTGCATCTAACTGTCGTTTGGCCGCTAAATGTGTTAAATGCGC
Source organism: Andrena minutula (assembly GCA_929113495.1). NCBI lineage: Eukaryota > Metazoa > Arthropoda > Insecta > Hymenoptera > Andrenidae > Andrena > Andrena minutula. Next base: position 21,120,919 of record OV815993.1, read on the forward strand.
TGGAGCCCATCACTCTTCAGATTGCCAAAAAACCAGGGACTCTCCACCCACTTGCGTTAACTGTCTGGGCGCTCACACAGCCAATTACAGTCAATGCCCCTCACTGTTGAAATATCTGGACAAGCGTAATAACAAACCCTTGCCATTAAATGGACTAGCAACCGCCAACCCGATTAAACCCACTGCTGACCCCCCTCTCTCCACTATTCCTCCTCCTAACACCTCCTTCCATCACTCTACATTCCCTTCCCCCTTTCCTTCCTACTCTGACGCTGTCACAGGCGCTCGTAGAGTTACCACTCCTATTCTTCTCTCCCACCCGGCTACCTCCGGCGAGTCAGCTGGTCAACGCTGCGACAACGGGCTCTCACTTGGCGTCCAACCTATGTTCGAGCTAATGGATGCATTCAAAGAACTTAATTCTATTGCCAACGTAGAACAAATGCTCCTACTTACTCGCACGCTAATAGAGAATCTCAGACCCTGCCGCTCTCTTGCTGATAAATTTCAGGTCTTTTTCGCATTTTTGAGTAAATTTGACTCCTTCAATGTCACTCCCTAAAATTATGCTGTGGAATGCTGGATCACTTCCTCGGAAGCGAAACGAATTGATCCTCGCGATGGCCCGCCTACGGGCAGGCATAATCTTGATCACCGAGACCTGGTTCTCGCCGTCTGACACATTCTCCCTCCCGGGATACTCTGTAGTTCGCGCGGATCGCCCCACCCGGGGTGGTGGCGTGGCCATACTCATACACGAGACTATCAAATATACCAGCCTTCCGTCAGCTGGCTTACCCTCATGCGAGGCGTGCTTCGTCAGGCTTGCGACCCCTAAAATCATCATTGGTGTCATATACGCACCCCCTAACGCAATCAAAGACTCATCTGTCTTCGATTCTATTACGAGAATGGGGTCTCCTTACCTGGTCGGGGGTGACTGGAACGCCAGACATGGTCTCTGGAATAATTACGACAGTAACGTTGCTGGCAGGATACTGTATGACCACCTGTGCGTCAATTCTTACCGCATCATCTCTCCGGACTCTTTTACCAACTTCACTGGCTCACTGCGACCGTCCACTATTGATTTTTTCATCACGGACTACCACCTTAACCTCAAATGCATTACCACTGATGACTTCGACACTACACATCGACCTGTCATCTTAACTGCAACGCACAGTTCAGTCCGTCCTGGGATCGATGCTACTACCGACTGGGAGAGCTACAAGACACATACACATCGTCTTCTAATTAAAGACACTTTTTTATCCACGATGGATATCGACGCTACTATCAAGGAACTTACATCCTTCTTGCATGCTTGTCGCCGGAAAGCCACTATTACTTCTACGACTACTAACAAGGAGGCCCACCTCCTCTCCGATGACACACTGAAGTCTCTAATCCGCCACCGAAGAGCTCTACGTCGCAGTGCTCAACGCTATGGAACACACATCATCGCTCCAGCGATTCGTGACATTACGAACACTATACGTAAGCATATCTCATTGCTTCGTTCACAACACTGGGTCCGCACTCTGAGATCTTTCGCCAAACCTGACCCTACATTTTGGTCGACGTATAAGAAGATCACCAGCACCAAAAATTCTTGGACACTACCTCCGCTTACTACTGGTACGACCACTGCACTCACCGATGTTGGTAAAGCGGAACTACTGGTCTCCACTTTCTCAAAGGTCCACGATGATGCGGTTCTGCTACCCTCAACCAACAGTGCCCTTGTCGCTACCTTCATTTCCTCATTGAACACTGCATCCGCAGAGGGTGTCCCGGGCGTTCCACTCTCTCCCGACCAGATTCGTGGTTTTATCAAGCGCATGGCCCTGAAAAAGGCCTCGGGTGGTGATGGCGTCTCAGTGCCTATGCTACGACACTCCTCGCATAAAGTCGCCTGCCAACTATATTACATCTACAGATCGGCAACCTCTTTGGGGTACTTCCCTGCTGCTTTTAAAACATCTAAAGTCATACCTATCTCAAAACCTGGCAAACCGCGTGCACTTCCCAGTAGCTATCGGCCTATTAGCCTTTTACCCATTTTTGGAAAATTATTTGAGAAGTGCATTCACGCTTACCTCAATCAATTCCTTAAAAACAATAATATAATTATTGATCAACAGTTTGGCTTTCGCGAGGGTCATTCTACCATTCAGCAAATCCTACGCATTTCACAGTATATCACTCACCAATTAAATACCAATCGAAGCACTGCCATGGTTCTCCTCGATTTATCCAAGGCATTCGACACCGTCTGGCATGATGCCCTTTTATACAAACTTGGCCGGATTGGCTTTCCAATGGGCCTTATTAAACTTATTGCATCATACCTGACGCACCGTCGGATGTTTGTTTCCTTTAAAGGAGTTAATTCCAGCACTCATGACGTGCTGGCTGGAGTGCCGCAGGGATCTATCCTCGGCCCTATGCTTTTTAATTTATATATAAATGACGTACCCAAGAGCCCCGATTGTGAGCTCGCTCTCTATGCAGATGACACGGCAATTTTTACTTCGTCATGGCTCCTTTCTCCGATGGTTCTCCGTCTCCAGAATTATCTGGATCTCGTCCTAAAATTCTTTTCCGCATGGAAATTACAAATCAATTCATCAAAAACTGAGGCTATTATATTCTCCCTCAGAACCTCTATCCTAACCTCTATGGACAGACATAAAGTTACCATTTCCAACACTGACGTCCCTTGGACCCAACAGGTCCGTTACCTGGGTGTTCTCTTACATCGTAAAATGTCCTGGAACTCAGCCATTATGGATCGTATTAATAAGTCTTTAAAAGTTGCTGCTGTCCTGCACCCGCACATCTGTCACAAGTCACCTCTTAACCTTCAACTTCGCTTATCCATTTACAAGACTTGCATTCGTCCAGTCCTCACATATGGCGCCCAAGCCTGGTGGAGCACCACCCAAACTAACCGGGTTAAAGTACAACGTTTTCAAAACAAGATCCTTAAAATTATTACTGGGTCCCCAACACTTTATTCCACTAGTACATTGCACTCCGACACAGATGTCCCGTATGTCTCGGATTTCATTCGCCGATTAGTCGATAACTATAACGTTACCGACCACGCCAATCCACTGGTCCGTCTTACCGGCTTATTTGATATAAACAGAATCCCTTATAGGACAAAGGTTCCTTTTCCAATGTCTAGATAACACCCTATCATGGTGTTAGCCAGCACCTTATCTACCTCCCCCTCACTAATTGCTAACTTTCTTTCCTAACCTACCATATCCCTCGTCTTTCTCATACGTGCCTTCCGCAACCCCGGTGTCTCCTCTGTGTCTAATTTTGTGTTGTCCTGTATCGTCCCCTAATTTTGTTCTTGCAGGTCCTTGACCTCATCAGGCCCTGCGGTTTTTTGAAAATTTTCCGCAACGATAACTTCTTGTGCTCACGCACCATATACCCTAGCTCGGTAGCACCATCTACTTCCGTTGGCCGGTAACTGGGCTGCAGCTCAGAGGGACGGCCCACAGGGCGGGACATCCACTCCCCCCCACTCATCCAAAATTATAAAAAAAAAAAAAAAAAGCATTTAGGGTTCTCGAGTACGTCTCGTATTTGCCGGCATTCCACTGCGGAGTATATATTTGGTATACCCGTCTGTAAGGGCGGTATTATCAGTCGTTGCTGAAGACGAAGATCGTCTTAAGCATCCGGTATCCTTTATTAATCTACTAGACTAGTAGAAGATGCCGCATGCCAAAAACTAAAAAACGATTGATGATAATACCGCCCTAAGACGACTGAATAAATAGTAGTTATCATTAATTCTTTTATATTTGGAAGAACTGTCTTTCAAAGTTTAAATCATTATTTTGAGCCGACCTGGCATTCAATTCACTAACAACTTGCTAAGTAAAACATTAAAAATGTTATAATACCCGTTTAAATACATGGTTTACCAACTGTTCTTTCTTCCATAAAATATGGTAGGAATCAGATCTTTCAAGTCGGTCTTATAAACGTGTTCTATATATTATTTACGCTAAAGACTTTCGCACTGTTTTTAAATCTATACTATTATATAAAATTGCCTACTATGGCCGACATCAGGATCTGCTTGATTTCTGCCGCCAATTTGCGGGCGGTTTTTGTCAGCAAGATCTGATCGAAATCTGACATCAATCTGCGGTCAGATCCTGATGTCAGGCTCTGACCGCAGAACCATAGTCAAATGCGGACATAGTAGGCACCGAATCTGACGTCAGAATCTGCTCTGTATCTGACACCAATCTGCCGTCAGATCGCGCTGCGCAGGATCTGCTCGATTTCTGCTCTCAATCTGTGGTCAGCCACGGCAGCAAGATCTGATCGAAATCTGACATCAATCTGCGATCAGATCCTGATGTCAGGTTCTGACCACAAAACCATAGTCAAATGCGGACATAGTAGGACCCGAATCTGACGTCAGAATATACTCGAATCTGACATCAATCTGTGGTCAGACTGCAGTCAGTTTGTTTACTGGGCCTCTTCCACGAGCCGACGAGAAGATCCCACCGCTGTCACCAGTTTTTTGTTGCGGGGCCGGCTGGGAATTCTCGAAGTTTAGGGAGTTTCTCTGTGGGTCTTCGTCCGTGGAACCCTAAAGGATTCTGCTCGCGTACGCGTGAATTTAATTGAAAGAAATAACGAGATATTTTGTAATGAACACTTGGAACTGGATAAAACTTCAATAAATAAACACTTGTAGAACTGAATAAACGAATTGGAAGTATTTAAGAATGAATGATTAAACAAAGATTAAATTGAACAGGATTGAATTTTATTAACGCACGTCTGGACTGTTACAGCTTTGGTTATCAATTGCCTGGAGAAGAAACAGGCTTCTTCTTTCCCTCAGGAATTTTGTTTTATTATTATGTTGTTTTTCCGAGTGATAAGGAAGGAGGCGAGGACAAAATCTATATTGTGATAAAGTTCATCCTTGACTTTTACTAAGGGCGGTATTCTCAGTCGTTGCTCAAGCAAGCGCTTAAGCATGACTTAACAAAGTTCGCCTTATTCGAATAAGACGAGCTTAAGACTTCATGTATTTTCAGTCCGAACTTAAGATTTGCTTAGCGAAGAAGACGGTGCTTAAGGCTTGCTTAGCCAAGCAAATGTTTAAGCAAATCTTATATTATGTTCGGCAATTTCCGGAAAGTTACTAGCGTAGTATCCAATGAGGAACGGTTTTGAAAATGCGGCTTGCTGTGTTTGCGCGGGTATTCACAGTTATTCCTCCTTACGCGTCTGTTAGTAGAACGTGCTATTCTTTAATAAAAATGGCAAAGAACGCTAAAAAACACTACAGCGATGTAGAAAAGCGTTTATTTTTAGAGTTATTAAAAGAATACGGACCTATTATAGAGCAGAAGAAAAGCGATGCTAGTTGTATTAGCGCAAAAGACGAAGCTTGGGACGATATATGTCAGAAATATAATGCTTCGCATCTAATATCCGCTAAGGTAAGGGATTTGTTTATATAAAAATGGCAATGAAACTATACCTGAACGTAATTATAATAAATAGCGCGTGTTTTAAGAAAGGTATCAGGAGTACAAATAAGTCTCCGCCGTCTTTCATCCTAAATTGGGCATTTATTGCGAAAGAACGGTACCTTATGTTTTATGCAAAGTATTGTCCATCGCTGGCCACTACTTTTCCCCATCTTTCTGACAACATCCGGATACCGCGTCTGAAGAACGCTTCATCTTTTGACACTATCCATAAATCGACCCTACTTTTGGTATCTTCACATGAAGTGTTGCTCAGACAGGACATGCATAATTGATCGGAACAAGTAGTAATAATAATCTATTTTATATAATCATTGCAGAGAACTGTTCAGCAACTTCGAAAACTCCGGAGCAACATAAAAGCTGCACAGCGTGGGTTCCTGACAAAGGAAAGGCAAGCAACAATGGCAACGGGTGGTGGTGGTGGACCACCACCACCACCCAGATGTTGCGGAGGAGTTTAATAGACAAACTAGTTTGAATAAACTAGTTTGAATAAACTAGTTTGAATAAACTAGTTTGTCTATTAAACTCCTTATTGATCATTCTAATTGTTACATATCTTATAAATGGTATGTAGTTTCATTAACTCTATTACATCTATGAGTGGATTTGACCACAGTAACTGGAATTTGGTTTTTGCTCGTACATCACAGATTAAAACACTTGGTTTTGATATTTTGAAATTGCCAACGGTTTCTTGCGCCACAGTTCGTTTCACCTTTGTTAGGTCTGTTTTGTCTGATGTTTACTTCAGTCTTCTTCCAACCGACTCGGGAGTCGCTTGCACGTTTAAATGTGGCGACAAATTTTCAATCAGTAAACGCAGTTTTATAATTTCAATCTTACTTTCCTTGAGAAGGGTTCAAATCAAGAACCGAAACGTCGGATTTTGTTATAATATTTGCAAAATAGCTGTGATATTTTATTTTATTTTGAAATAAATTAAATATCGTTTGTATAGTGATCGAATCTGTGCGCCGATACCATTTTAATGTTATGATATTAATAAAATGCTAATGAGATATTGAGATTAGAGGAAATGAATAATGAATGTTTTAATGATTAGAGCGACAAGAAATATTGTTGAATGGAAATCAGGGAATAATAGATTCCATGATGGAAGAACTGGACGAGTCCTATGCTGGAGAGCAGATGTGTGTACGTACAGAAGAAGTAGAGTGTATACAAAGTATTGGTAAAATATGTATTTTTTTTTATCTTAACCCTTAGTATCATGATTTTTTTTATTTTATGTAGAAAAATTTTTATCGGTCCATTTTTGTCCACCCTTCATCGTAAAAATAAGCAAAAAATTCCTAGCGTACAAATTTTTTGTATAAATGAAAAAATATGGATTTAACACCAGTGTTAAATCATGTATAAAGATACCTATATACTATAATATTAAGCCAATACTCGGTTTTGCAGTATGTTAGATTAGTATCACATACATTATTATTATGTCCAACATCAAATTTATTCACAAAGGAAATCCGAAATAATTAAGAGAAAAATTAGCATTTACGTGGTATTTTCAGTGGTCCTGGCAAAATTAAGAATTGTAATCAATAATATGAGCCAGTGTATCACAGTAGAATTTCTACGGATGTATTTCTGCTGTAAGGACACTTGTTACATATGGCAATAGTAAAGTAACGCTTTAAAGTTCATAAAAATGACCCCAAATGGTGTGCATAATTTTTTCAATTCGTGTGACACGGATGTTACACTATGCTACTAAGGGTTAAGAAGAGTAATTATATTAGGAACATATTTCTTTTGTAATTTCATTATCTGGTATTTCTATTAGTTTCAGGTCCTGTGAAAAAAAAAAGAAAGGTACCTCTACTTCTGAAGTGGAGGAATTGAAATCTGAGAGAATCAGATCGATGACAGAAGATGAAAAGAAAATGTCAATACTCAATTTCGAACACCAACGAGTGAAAAATGAAATAGAATTAGAATTCTTACGGAAAAAGTACGAGTTAGAACTGCGTAAATTGACAGCAGAAGTAGAATTGGCGGAGAAATTACTTAGAAATAGTTAATACCTGCTTAAAATTTTATTAGACATTTTTTATTAATTTTTTATTAGATATATTTTATTAGACATATTTGATTAAATTAGACATATTAGATATATTTTATTAGTCAATTTTTTCAATACAGAAGGTGTAAAAAATTATGATTTTATCCGAAGACTATATTTTGTTCCTGTACTACTACACTTATTGTTAGCCTGGTTTTAGTAAACTACTTTATATATTAAGGTAGGATGAAGCCACCAGTAGTCGACCATGTATCAGTAATCGACCACTTTCAGAAAAACATGAAAAATAAGGTTTTTAGAAGTGACTATCTTTTGAACAGAGTGTAGATAGAGTGCAGTTAGAGAACTGCACTTTGTTCAAAAGGTCGTTACTTCTAAAAACCTTATTTTTCACATTTTTCTGAAAGTGCTCGACTACTGATACATGGTAGACTACTGGTGGCTTTACCCTATTCTACACTTTATTATATATTTTATAAATATTTAAATATATGCAACGAGACTGAATTTGTGTTCCTAATGATAAAAGTCGAATTAAACATGTACCTGAAAAAAATGTTTATTATTAAATGTTGACATTTGCTCTTAAAAATTTTATTTATTTTTAACTATAACAGACTATACTGCTTTGTACAACACTTTCTACAGCTTTCTTTTGTTTGGATGCTCTCTGTACAGACTTTATTTATTATTATCTAAACTCGCACGCTTCGCATTCCTTCACAAGCATACAGATCACTCTTTTGTGACGTCACGCAGTTGCGTCACTAGGCGAGTCCTGATATTGTGTTCCAAATAATTAGAATTCACTGTATTAAGCATCAAAATTGATATGCCGCCAGCATTAGCGTTACCCGATGTACACCACGAGGAGGTTGCTCGGTCGGACTTTGTACATCATGGTGGCTCTGAAAAGAGCCGATTTGTGTGTCCGTCTGTGTCTGTTAGTTGAAAAGTCTGTCAATTAACGCCTCACGAACAGCAAACCCATTGGCGTTTCCTGCATTTTGCGGTACATCCACTGGTACTTCTTCATCGTCATCATGATTGAAATCATCATCTTCTGGCAATGTGTCATTGAAGATTAATGACATGTTGTGCAACACAGCACATGCCACAACAGTTGATGTAGAGCAAATTAGTTTTGTCATTAATCCACGTGACAAACATGGGAACCTTCGTTTCCAAATACCAAAAGTACGCTCCACAATTATGCGTGTTCTGCTTTGGATATGGTTATACCTGCAATGATACAACAGGCAATAAATATAATCCTTTTTTCATACTGAAAACCTTAATAATTATAAAAAATAGAATACTTACATCATTTGTTCGTCTGTTTGTGGATTTGGAAGTGGTGTCATTAGGAAGCGTAGGCAAGGATACCCTCTGTCACCAACAAGCATGCCATCAAGTCGTCGTTCCAAGTACCGCATGTACAGTAATGAATTTTGAAATATGCGGCTATCATGTGCACTACCCGGCCACTCGGGTACTATGTCCAAAAATTCCATTCTTGGACCGACAACAGCCTGCAACAAAGATCATAACTTTAAACAAATGAAACGAAAACCTTAGAGATTAAAAAAGAAAATGATATTCAATCATAATCGATTAACCAAAATATTTTAATCATGAAATAAGAAAATGGATGAAAACCTACTTGAACATTAAGTGAAAAGTATCCTTTTCGATTCCGAAATACTTCGGCAATATTTTGGAATCTTGTGTTTACTAATCGCACATGCGTGCAGTCGATGGCCCCATCGATACCAGGTAGACCGATAGCACCATTGCCTTTCCCAAGGTTAACGAATAATCGCCGATTCTCTGTACATGCTTCCACTGTTGTGACCCAACCAACGCCTAAGGGCAATGACACCGCGTACATTCCGATTGCCGCAACCGAGCAGCCGAAAACCGCCACAGCTGCGTCAGGACTCTCGGAAGCGCATCGAGAATCATCAGCATATGGCGAAATACCCAAAGCGGGTCAAAGATGGAGACCCCGATGGTCCCCACTTCACCCCGATTAGAGTATAAGAACAATGTACAAGCCACGAGTGGCTCTCTTGTAACCGAAAGACTGACGTTATAGTACGCGGTACCTGTCACCCAGATCGGGACAGAATAAACCCTTGTTTAAAACCTCGCGGTGAATTCCTATTCTTCAACCTGCTACGATCCCCATACCCTTCGGATTCCCTCTGAATCTTCCTGCCACGGCACCTCTAACCGACCCTTCGGAGCCCGTGGACAACAACAGCGAAGGACGCCCGGTGCACCCCTGAGATTCGCTACCAGAATCTCGGTCTCAGGCGCCTTAGCACAACACCACATCTCTTGGCATTTTTACATAATCAAAAATTAAAGTAGCAAGTAAATTACTCACACGAAAAATAATTTTCGACACTGTTGGTTGGGCGATCTGCATACAGTCACCTAGCAGTTGCTACAAATAGATGTATTTTAAACAATTGTCCTCATGCACACTCTTTAATTATCAATATTTCGAATGTGAAAAATAGAATACATATTTCTAAATTACCTGAAAACTGGAAGTTGCATAATACCGTAAGGTCGCGAGCAATTGAAATTGCGGTGGAATTGGCAACCCACGATTGTTTATTTTCGCAAGTCCTTCAATAATTTTCGGCAAAATACCGTGTATCACCGAATCCTTATTGAATCTGAACCGCATTTTAAATTCAGCGTCGTCGTATTGTTCAAAAGGATTTTGTCTGTCCCGAATGTATCGTCTAATAGTAGGCCTATTATCCGCTTCATCATCGGACATATCATCGATATCGCTTATAGTAATGTCCATATCAATGAAATCAAAATCCATTATATCCATTTTCACTTTGTCGCTCACTTTTCACTTCCTTCCTTTTAGACGTAATGCCGTCGAATGGCGTATAAGACGGACTTAAGTCATCTAAAAGGTTGACTTGAAAATATAACCTCACTTTGCGCGAATAAGATCCTCTTAAGACGTTCTTATTTGACTGAGAATACATACGCACTTAAGTCATGCTTAAGAAGCGACTGAGAATCTCGAATAAATAAGATTTCTTAACAAAGTAAATGCTTGAGTAGATGCTTAAGTCGATGCTTATTTGCCGACTGAGAATCTAGATGGGGTCTTAAGCAAGTGCTTAAGGCGAACTTAAGAATAAGCAACGACTGAGAATACCGCCCTAATTGAACTTCGCGCTTTAAGAGCTTGCGCTCAACGTCGCTAGAGTGAGGATCGCAACTCGCAACACCATATGATAGCATCCAATTGGTCCTTCACTAACCGGGACTTTAGTCGGAAGTGAAGAAATCGGCCATTAATCTTTCAAGTTTATAAGCTGCAAATTTAATATTCGCAGTGTATTCTATATGTTTACGTTTTCCTTACATATAGAATATATATATGTATATAAAAAAAATAATGTTTGCTTACCTGCAATCACACTTTCTCTGATAATTTGATCCGATTTGAAATGATTCACACACAAACCATGGTACTTATTTGGTTTGAAATCAGGCCTTTTTATCGCTTCAATCCATTTTTTTTAAGAATTTCCTCTTTTGGAAATATAAAATTAGATCTTTTCTTACAATCAACTACGCAGCACTGCATCATTAATGGAACTTTAATTAAGGTTATAATAATAAACACTATAAACAAATCGACGCAAGCGCAAAGCCACAAAGCCAAACTCATCTTAAATGCAACTGACATAAAAGAATTATGAATAAGGCAGAATGAAGCCAGGAATATTACTTTACACGCTTCCACATAAAAACCCAAAATGAAACAATTAAATTTTATGGGCATATAATAATATGAAGAATGTTCAGGATGGAATACCCCTGAAGAATACATTTGTGATTCATGTATATAGTAATTAATTTTAAAACATAAAAATAATATTTTTTTTATTAATTTTACAGTTTTCCCACTTCTTTTATAAAGAAAATTCATGGCCAGAATTACCCCACGTTAATTCTGTAATTCCAATCAAATGGACATTTTTATGTTATTGCTTCCAACTTTGTTACAACGTAAATTTTTACTTTCTCTGTTATAAGAATAAAAACTAATTAGACACTTCAAACTAGCAATTCATATAAAAAACCAGAATACAGAAGCACACGTAAAGCGACAAATACGCATGCGCGTGTTACGTATTTTAGCGGGGAAATTGGGATGAGGACGCAGGTTGGTGCCCGTGGAGCGCTGAACCGCTCTGCTCGTTGGAGTGCGCGGGTATTTGAAATAATATAAAGTACACGAAACTATTTTGAGTTAAACTTCGAACTGTATTTGAACTATTCAATAAGCTGGCTGTCGACAGAATGAATGCAGAGTACAAGAAAACGCGCCGAGCTCATCGGCGAAGTCGCTGCCAAGATCCTGTTGATCCTCCCCTAGATCCTTGTTGTCCAATCAGCACGATTGCATCCCTCAATCTTCGACAGTGGGTTGTCCTTCGCCCTTCCTTCACGCTTCCTCCCACTCTCGTCTGGTGATCGAGGCACGCTCCCCGTTTTACATATAGTGGTACATAGGCTACGTAGAGTACATACATATCTCGCAGGTAAGTAAGCGCAACCCTCGGGGTCAAGACGACGTCACTCGGAGAAAGTTTATGGCTTTATGACTTTCAGCCTTCGTCGACCGGAGTTTTTACCCTAACAGGACATCGACAGTTATTGAAAGGGAGGACAGAATTTTAAGTACTTTTACGAGACGTACCGTTGCCCGCTCGACGAAATTTGGCACGCAGATGTGCAAAGGAAAAAGTTAAGCTATTTACTACCCTCGCCTGGTCTAACGGTAACTTGAAACATTGAAAACTAGCAAGGAAAACCCCCCCATGAAGCACAACGCGCTCTACAATAAACTCTTTCTCATCCTCCGTTTCAAATCTCGCTCCTACGTACTCTACATATCGATTATATACATTTCCGCGGCCATATTCAAGCGATAGCGTAACACCTTCCCCCTTATACAAAAGGTGTTTCCATGAAACAGCTTTTCAGTACATAATTAATAATTATAATTATAACTACGCCTCTTCTTCCCGCACCAGCCCCACGGTAAATGAGCTACTCGGTCCACCCATTATCCCGCAGGAAGCACGGGTTGAAGAATTATAGTTATATCACATTTTTTTTATAAAATAAAAATTTTTAAATTACATTCGCACAAAACAAACCAAACATATTATGAATACAATATTATACTTGCAATAACTATCCTAAACAGAAATATCGGGTCTTATGCACGCTAATTTTAACTTATTAGTATGTACTCTTTTATATTTATTAATTCCTATTATTAATTCTACATTTAAATCATCAAATACTCGACTAATTTTATAAGGTTACAATTCCTATAGTAATACATTTTATTTCTCTCCTTGGCCTTATCGAGATATCTGCTGCTTTAGTCTGTGTGGTGGTAATCTTAGTAAATAACTCGTCTAAATGCTGCACAAAAGTTCGCGATACCTGTTTTTTAACAAATTCAAAACGTATGAGATCTATAACTCCAAAAACCAATTCATGTGGTGGAAAATCCGTAACCACATGTACAGAGGTATAGTATGAGAACATGCCAAATTGAATGCCATTATCCTAATCAATCCCTGTGCAAATTCTCTATAAAATTTATTCCCAAATATCAAAACTATCTAAATCTTTTGAAATACTAACATTCTTAGCATTCAAGGAACTAACAGGAGCTGTGAAGAATTTCAACAAAAATTCCACATGACCAAAACCTAGATTTTGTCAAGAAACATCTTAAACATGAAAAAGTAAAAGAAATATGAAGCACTTATCATCAAGGAATGCCCCAGCATCACAACTGTGTGGCGTAACACGAACAAAATTATTCCAACGTATTCAAAATTGTCTTTTACACAAACCATAGTAGGAAATGGAAAATGGTAAGTTATCCATCTGTCTGCATTTACATTAGTTATCAAAACTATTTTCAATAGGTCTTACAAATTTCTGAACTTGATTCATCAACAGGGATACGAGACGATCAAACCTCCTACACCTCCAAAGAGTCCTTTTGTGACATCAGTGCCTTTGAATTCGACAGTTTCAAGACAGCCACGCCAACGAGGATTTGAGTACAGGAACGTTAAAAGCATGAGCATCTCATCGGATGTTCGCACATTTGAATTCGACGGAACGTGGCCAGAGAAAGATGGCTAACGAGGACACGCAATGACGGGGAATATATCAACCCGATCCTGTATGCGTAATATTTGTCATCCCGCACAGCGCAACATACCCTTGGATCTTCAGCGTTTCGAAGAACGTAGTGCCTCGATGTACCAATGACATCACCATTAACGACGACCCTTTTGGAATCCCTGGGGCTATGTGAACAACTATAAATGGGCACACATATGTACGTACAACACATATCTGGCGTGGAACGTAAAGGCACAGCCACTAATACGAAAAGGCTGTGTAATCAAAGGAGCGGTGCACACGGGCGGTCGTAATAAACGACGCACGGCGCCATGATAACACTCATGCGAGTCCATATGATCATTCACCTCTCTCTATTCATGGGAAGTACACTTCATGATTCTCACCGCAACAAACATCGAGACTCTACTGAAGTTTATTGATCGTTTACAAATTCTATTAAAGTGATTTTATTTGAGGATCCCTCTGCAGTCTTGATCGCAAAACAATCAGGCTCCACTGCCTCCGCCACAATACCAGGCGCAACAACTTCAGGCTCATCGGCCTCTGCCACGACATCAGTCGCTAATACACTAGGGTCCCCACCCCTCTGCCACGAACCAAGATACTGCGAGCCCTGCGATGTTCCCTCAAGGGCCGAACAGAGCGCAGGCACCCTTGCCGAGCACAGGCTACTTCTCACGGTTCCTGAAGCGGGTTCTCGGGGCTGAGAATTACCGTATGTCAACAGGCGACCGAGTCGATGTATCGTGCCCGACTGAGGTGATCCTCCAAAATTTCCATTTCCCACAGGCAAAGGTGATACTAATAAATCTAAAGTTACTCGTAAACTATTTGTGACCTCATTGCACTAGGCTGCTGCTTTCCCGCGCGCTAGGAAAACAGATGCCACAATTATCTCATTTTTTTTTTTTAAAAACATAAGACTTTATCATCCATCCTGTCCACTTCGGCACCTACAATTGATGTCTTATCTGCGCAGATAATCATCCTTTCCAGGTCCCTCGAATCAGGATTGGAATCCACGTCTATCGATATAGATTGTGAATAGAAATTATTATACTCATGGAAATTTCTGAATCTACAAATTCAATTTCATATTATAACTGATGCTCCATTTTAGAGGCTAACCTGATAACACTTCTTAAATTACCTATATTATCATTGGCAATCAATAGCATAATTATATCATTGCGTAGTCCCCTTAAAAACCCAGCTATTGCTTCTTCTGTAAGTAAAACTTTAATTCCTACAAGTTGTTCAGCGTTAAATCTTTCCTGCGCAGCTTCTATTCCCTGATCTAAAATTTCATGTACTCTAGTACCGAACTCCTCAATGGTTTCGTGTTCTGTCCGCTGTATAATTTATAACTCATCTTGTGTATTTTTGATATCGAAACTTTGCTCATACGCGGCTTTTATTAAAGTAATCAACTCCTCTACGGTCTTGGGTTCATTCCCATCAACTATTCTACTATAATCGCGTTTCTGCATTCTATTACGTATTATGGCCAATAAATAAACTTTATCTTCAAGTCTAGCTAACGAATCTGCGAGTCTACACTGACTAATAAAATTATTTATAGAACTTGGTTTCCCATCAAAATGTGGAATGAACTTCGCAATCAAATTAAAGGACATGTGCAATGCAGCTGTAGGAAATCCAGAAGATGACCCCGACGTATCTACCATATTCGTGCTACTAGATGAAATGGATCCATTATCCGGAAGGGACATATTAAATCTTGGAAGAGGAGTAGAATGTGCCGATACCAAACGTAACCCATCAGATTGGAGTTCAGAAGTGAGCGCTGATACACTACTTGTTCCTACTATTAACTCTTCTATCTCAAAAATACTACCACCACTCAGACTAGAGTTACATCTTTTCTTAAATAGCCTGTATCTTTTTGCAAACGGCGGCATTTTTAAAGATAATAAGCGAATACAATTCAGGAATAAAGTCACTTATGGATTATTATTTCGTCCAGTACTCCAGCCCTTATACGGATGTCCTAGCTGCATCCATAGTTGACTGCGTTGATCTGGTGTACCTCGATGATGCAGTTGACTTCAACCCCATGAAGAATCGTCCGAGCGTCCAAGTCCTTCGAGTCCTTTTCTTAACCGTCCGTGAAGTCTCCGAAGTAGCTCAGCAAATGATGCGGATAATGACCGAGTGCATGTGATTTCAAGGAATTATTCGCACGGCCACTGAAATCACCCGTCTCTGGCATTCACCCTTGCTCTCAGGAAAACCGCGCAAAACCCGAGAGAGAGAGGCTGCACTTAATAACTTTCGATGCTTGTGTCCATTTGTACGATCACAGAATTATTTAAATAAAAGTTTATAATAGTTCCCGTTAAATTACTTAAATACGCACTCACGAGCCGGCAAAGTCACTCACAAAAGTGTTCAAAAGTTTATAAAGCCGAACTTTAGCACTGAATTGACTTCTAAATTTCCCAAAAATTATTTAAATTATCCCACCGCTGTCACCAAATTTTGTTACGTATTTTAGCGGGGAAATTGGGATGAGGACGCAGGTTGGTGCCCGTGGAGCGCTGAACCGCTCTGCTCGTTGGAGTGCGCGGGTATTTGAAATAATATAAAGTACACGAAACTATTTTGAGTTAAACTTCGAACTGTATTTGAACTATTCAATAAGCTGGCTGTCGACAGAATGAATGCAGAGTACAAGAAAACGCGCCGAGCTCATCGGCGAAGTCGCTGCCAAGATCCTGTTGATCCTCCCCTAGATCCTTGTTGTCCAATCAGCACGATTGCATCCCTCAATCTTCGACAGTGGGTTGTCCTTCGCCCTTCCTTCACGCTTCCTCCCACTCTCGTCTGGTGATCGAGGCACGCTCCCCGTTTTACATATAGTGGTACATAGGCTACGTAGAGTACATACATATCTCGCAGGTAAGTAAGCGCAACCCTCGGGGTCAAGACGACGTCACTCGGAGAAAGTTTATGGCTTTATGACTTTCAGCCTTCGTCGACCGGAGTTTTTACCCTAACAGGACATCGACAGTTATTGAAAGGGAGGACAGAATTTTAAGTACTTTTACGAGACGTACCGTTGCCCGCTCGACGAAATTTGGCACGCAGATGTGCAAAGGAAAAAGTTAAGCTATTTACTACCCTCGCCTGGTCTAACGGTAACTTGAAACATTGAAAACTAGCAAGGAAAACCCCCCCATGAAGCACAACGCGCTCTACAATAAACTCTTTCTCATCCTCCGTTTCAAATCTCGCTCCTACGTACTCTACATATCGATTATATACATTTCCGCGGCCATATTCAAGCGATAGCGTAACACGCGTAATATGCGCATTGACTGCCCATGCTTTTATTTTCTGCACTTGCTGCACGCATTATAAGCTAGAAATTGGAGGATTCTAGGGAATTCTACGAAATTGGTACTGCCATCTCTGCACTCGCTGTATGAATTGCAACCAACGTAACAGACTCAACTTCGAAGCGAACAACACATCCCTAGAAGGTTTTAGGCAGGGTCGAAACGAAAGATGAGGAAGGAAGCAAATACGTAGCGCGCATTTCTATTTCTTAAAGGCTTTTACTGCTAAGTTTTTCGAAGGTGCTCTTATAATGCTAACTTTACAGCTGTACTCTAATCCAGAAGACGTACGAGAGCCTGCGGTTCTATTCAATAGCCTTCAAAACCTTGAATTTACCCCGGACACGGATAATAAATAACTTCATTAGTAGATAGGCTATGCGGATTCTGGACCAAATGGGGCGAGGGGTGAGGCGGGGCGGGGGGGTTCCGCGCGATGGGCGAGGGGGAGGTGGGGAGGGGGTACCGCCGCGCTCTTCCGTGAGATGGGCGAGGGGGAGGTGGGGAGGGGGTACCGCCGCGCTCTTCCGTGAGATGGGCGAGGGGTGAGGCGGGGAGGGGGGTACGCAGATCGTGGACGAGGGGGATGACGTCACAAGGGGGGGGGGGGATTTCAAAATTTTCAAAATGGCGTCGCGCGCGCAGGTCGAGTTCGTGGGCGAGGGGGGTGACGTCACAGGGGAGGGGGGATTTTCAAAATTTTTAAAATGGCGTCGCGCGCGCAGGTTGAGTTTGTAGGCGAGGGGGATGACGTCACAGGGGAGGGGTGGGTGGGGGGGATTTTCAAAAATTTCAAAATGGCGTCGCACGCATTTCGTATCGACGTCACCTGTTGGATGTTTAAGGTACTTTGGGCGCGCGTCGCCGCCGCGCAATTCCGTACGCGTGCGGGGATCGGTGCGAAGGCGGGACCGCGACCGATTCGTGGAAATTCAAATCGCGTCTTCGATGATGATTTCAGAGAAAATATAAGGTGTCATGGCGTGCGACAGGATTAAACACGTTCTGCCACCCATGTGTACGTTCTTCATGGCGTGTGTTTATGTTTGAATCGTGGGATCGATACCGAACTCGTGCAATGATTTAAACGTAGAGCGATAATTATTGTAAATCAATCGTCGCGATAACCCCTGGAATAAACACGACATTGCATTCGATGGGGGTTTCTGAGAAATCATAGAGCGAACCACGCCATGCCTAGTGTTTATATCAGACCATTGACTTTTCCCCAAGACCACCGTGTCTCTAAGAAGTTCCCTCGAGAAAACGCAATGTCCCTGAAGCAATAAATTAGATGGCGCGTTCACGCGAGCGACTAAGCGATAATTATTCGGCCTACAGTTCCGAGTATTTTCACGATCGAGAACAGGGCGACGTCTCAAGGGCCCTTCTCGAGGGTCTGCGAGTCGAGCGTCGTGGGAGCGTGTAAGGGTGATAAGAATTCGTACATAAATTTCATGATTTTAGTAATTTATTTAACTTAGTTATCCCACTCCGCAACATCATCGTTGAATATAGCATCGTCAATGTCGTTCGTAAAGAATGCATTGTCGTTGATTTCAATAAATAAATCAGCATCGGTAAAAATGCATCAACTTGCACTGGTGTACTCGTATTAAAATTAGACTCGTTAACCTGAACTGCATTATCGTAAACATCACTGAAAACGCGATTGACATTTGCCAAGATTATGCCTCTAAGAATTAATATATATGGATACGAATATGTATGAAAGGATAGTATAAATGAACCCACAAAAAAACTTCGAAAAAGTAAAAAAATACGCCAAGTACATGAAAACATGAAAATCACAAAAAATAGAAGATATTATAATAATTACAAAATTAAAAAAAGATGTGAAATCAAAATGAGCTGCCAGTACATAAAGATGCTTTCCAACTGCGCTTTAGATGACACAACTACATATGCACAGCTAAAATTCCATTACTCATAATGGCTATTTATACAAAGAAAAAATATATTAAATAATAATATGCAGATATATTTTTATACAAATAAATATTTTAATACGAATAAATATTTGATTCAAAATACTTGGCGCTGCGCCCCGAATTGGTGTTGCTAAACTCAATAAATATGTATAAATTGCATTAATCCTTTTCTTTCTTTCTTGTACGTGTATGCGTGTGTGCGTGCGTGTGCATATGCTACGTATGGCATTAGAATTAAATATATGTAGAATAAATCTGACTGCGTTTTTAATATGTGTATGTATATGTTTTTTATATTGTAATGGAGTTGTAAATTATTAATACTAAGGTAATTAACATTTTTTCGGTTGCGCAGCGCCAAGTATTTTGAATCAAATATTTATTCGTATTAAAATATTTATTTGTATAAAAATATATCTGCATATTATTATTTAATATATTTTTTCTTTGTATAAATAGCCATTATGAGTAATGGAATTTTAGCTGTGCATATGTAGTTGTGTCATCTAAAGCGCAGTTGGAAAGCATCTTTATGTACTGGCAGCTCATTTTGATTTCACATCTTTTTTTAATTTTGTAATTATTATAATATCTTCTATTTTTTGTGATTTTCATGTTTTCATGTACTTGGCGTATTTTTTTACTTTTTCGAAGTTTTTTTGTGGGGATCTCACTTCTTTTTACAAAGATTATTATTATCATCTATTTTTTGTGATTTGTATATTTTCTTTTTTTTGTGATTTATTATTATTATATTATATTTTTTGTGATTTATATGATTTCATGTACTTGGCGTATTTTTTTACTTTTTTTAAGTTTTTTATGGGGATCTCACTTCTTTTTACAAAGATAATTTGCATAGGGAATGACTTCAGATAATTTTTAATTATAGCTTACATATTATCACAGGACCGAATTAAGGATAAATTTTACTAAGTTCAACAACTACGAAAAGAAACCATGTGCACCGCATTGCCGATCTATATGTATTATGTGTATAATACTTTGTGTACAATACATGGTGCGCGAAGCAGCTTATGGCGCTGAACGTCTTTAACATTGAAGTGTAATAACAACCACAATTAACACCTTTCGAAGAAAAATATGTATGCATGTTTAGCATTTCGTGGCCAAGCTTTTTTTTCTACTCGTAAATCATCAACGGATACCCACGTTGTGCCCTTACCCCTTACCATAGTCGTGTAATGACCATCGGCAATATTTTTACCGTGGTGGAAAATCGCTGTCTTAAGTTTATAACAGTGATCTCTCATTTGTATTTTAGTAGTAGGTATTGCTTTGATGGAGAAATTTTCCACTTTCGTTGTTCCACTACTATCGTGATCGAACAAATGTAATTTTGCAATAAGAATTTGTTTGGAAGCAGTTATATCGATTTTGAAAATGAATGAAAAGATTCAATATTCTTATTGGTGTTGGTTTAGTATAGTATAAAAAAAGGAGATGAGAGCATACGGTAGAAAGTCTTGTGGCAGAAATTTAAAAAATGTTAATGGTAATTTAGCGAAAATGAATAAAGAGATTCAATATTTTTATTGGTGTTGGTTTAGTATAGTATAAAAAATAATATTTATTGGTGAATTGAAATATTGTTAATGGAAAACTAGTAAAATTAATAATGAATAGCGTAGCAACTATATAGAAATAGAGTGACATTTTGTTAAAGTAAGTGTAGATTATAAAATGTGTTCAAAGGAAATGAGAGCGTATGGCAGAAAGTCTTGTTGCTGGAAATTTAAATGCTGTGGTAATAATTCAACGAGGATGAACGAAGAGGTCCAATATTTTCAACACACAATTTATTGGTTTTGGAATAAAATTAGTTTAGTATGTTTATAATTTTGTCGATTTACCTTATTTGACTTTCCAGAAGCATGTGCGAAGCAAGATGCTTTGTCTTTCTATTTATTTAATCTTCTCCGGACAACTTTCACGCCTGTGCATTCCCTTCATTTCTGTTCATCCAAGCCTGTGCGTCCAATTCTACTATCCCCTTCACTCTACTCTCCCCTGTGCGTCCCCTTCATTTCTATAATATAATAAGCTTTACGTAAAAACTCTAAATTGCTGGTATATAAAAAATACAAATATCAGGCAATTTAAATGCAATGCAATTTGTTACAATATATAGTATGTTTATAATTTTGTCGATTTACCTTATTTGACTTTCCAGAAGCATCTGCGAAGCAAGATGCTTTGTCTTTCTATTTATTTAATCTTCTCCGGACAACTTCCAAGCCTGTGCGTCCCTTTCATTTTTATCAAAGTCCTGTGCGTCCCCTTCATTTCTATAATATAATAAGCTTTACATAAAAACTCTAAATTGCTGGTATATACAAGTACAAATATCAGGCAATTTAAATGCAATGCAATTTGTTGCAATATATATTATAAAAACTCTAAATTGCTGGTATATTTATAATTTTGTCGATTTAACTTATTTGACTTTCCAGAAGCATGTGCGAAGCAAGATGCTTTGTCTTTCTATTTATTTTTTAATCTTCTCCGGACAACTTCCACGCCTGTGCATTCCCTTCATTTCTATTCATCCAAGCCTGTGCGTCATTTTTATCGGAGTCTTGTGCATCCCCTTCATTTCTATAATATATAATATAAACGTTACACAAAAACTCTAATTTGCTGGTATAAAAATATCTAGCAATTTAAAAGCAATGCAATTTGTTATAATATATATATATTATTTTGTACATGCATGGTACAAATATCCAGAAACTTGTGTGAAAGGAGATGCTTCTCAGTCGAACCATCTCCGGACAACTTCCAAGTCTGCGACTCTACATAAGAAACCTATTAAAAATTTTTGCGACTTACCTTATTAATTGAGACAATAATGCAGTCTCCTACGTAGTGTAAAAACTCGTGACATTTCAAATTGGGACAATTTACTTTATTTGACACTTAGCACTTAGGTTATAAAATTCAAAATAGTATATACTGCAGCTCATGTAAGAAGTAACTTGCCGACCGACGAGTTTAGATCGGTTCTGCGCATGTTGGCGCTCATTGGCTATGCCACCACCAATGGTCTTCCGGCTGCGCATCCGTGCTGCGCCGAAAACATTGGCGAGGCGCTACTTTCGTGTATACCGCGTGTTTCGAGTTTTTGTCGGATTTGATTGTCACTTTTTTATTGTAAACATCAATAATTCTGTTAATTGCAAGATGTGGGTATATAAAAAATTAATAAATGGATGGAAACGGTTTGCCCGAGCAAAGGAATAAGAAAGGAAAGGTAAGCAACTGAAATATTATAAGTAACAGAAGTATTATAAGCAACTGAAGTATTATAAGCAACTATAAAATATAAGAATAAATATTAACCTGAAAGGCCTGAAAATATATATTTTAATTTAATGGAAAACGTTTCTCTTACAGATAGTTCACTCTGGACAGAGGAAATTTATAATTAATATTTACAATGATAAGAAGGCTGAATTTCCTAATATGAAGTACAAGGAAATAATCAAATTAGTTGGAAATATTTGCGGCGTGGGATATCGTACCGTCGTCGAAACATTAAAAGAATTTAAAAGGACGGGAACCGTGACATCACCGTCGAAGAAACGGGTAAAGCCCGATATAATGCAGAAGATGTCGGAAGAGGAAATTGGAGCAGTAAGGAAGCATGTGCACGCCTTTTGGGAACGAAGAGAATTACCGAGAGTTCCGAGAGTTTTGGCGGCGATCCGAAGAGATGAAAATTTACCTATTATGTCGCGAAGTACATTACAACGCCTCTTGAAGAAAATGAACTTCAAGTACGGACAGAGGCAACGCAATAGTGCCCTTATCGAGCGGGAAGACATAATTCGTTGGCGCCGAACGTTTATCACCAAAATTCGAGAGTTCAGAGCGGCGGGAAGGCCCATTTATTATTTGGACGAGACATGGATAAATGCGGGCGACACACGGCAGCGAGTGTGGATGGACAACACCATAGCTTCAGCATCGAACGCCAGAGAAAGGGGCCTGACGATTGGCCCACCTACTCCGACTGCGAAAGGAAAGCGCCTCATCGTACTCCATATTGGATCGGAGGATGGTTTTGTGGAAAATGGCCTGCTTTGTTTTGAATCGAAGACCAAGAGCGGTGATTACCACGACGAGATGAATGCAGCACACTTTCTCGAGTGGTTTAAGCGCATTGTACCACATTTAAAACCAAACGCCGTTATTGTGATGGATAACGCGCCATACCACTCTGCGAAACAGGAGCGCTGTCCCGTAACGAGCTGGAACAAACCGCAGATAAGAGAGTGGCTTACCAGCAAGGGAGTACAAATGCCAGATACAGCACTGAAGTGGCAGTTATTGGACGAAGTTCGCAGAATCAAGCACAAGTATGATACATATGTAATCGATGAATTCGCAAAGACAACGGGGAGAACTATTCTCCGACTACCGCCTTACCATTGCGACTTGAATCCAATTGAGCTCGCGTGGGCGGTAGTAAAAGGCCACGTAAAAGCCAACAACAAGACTTTCCACCTTGCTGATGTAAAGCAGCTATTAATACAAGGGGTGGAAAACCGAAATGTGTAACCAGGTAATCGACCATATGCAGGATAATGCGCAGCATCCTTCACCCGATGAAAGTGACCCAGACTACGAAGGTGGGCATCCGGATTCATGTTGAAAGATTCTGAAAGAAGTACAGAAGTACATAAAAATATATACATAAGAAAGATAGATTGAAAGATTAGATTATTTCCATGAAATGCAGCTTACCGGACTACTGTGCAATTTCTCCCTTGATATATCAATCCGAATCCGATTCCATTTCTAAATTCGGTTCCGATTCTGGGTCGTCTTCATCGAAGGAAGAATCATCCGCGTTATCCTGCATATCGTCGATTACTTGGTCCAGGTCGTATAATTTATCCTTCACCTTCGTCGTGTGGCGGATAAAATTTACCCACATTTCGGGTGTTGCCTTTTCCACCCCTTGTATTAATAGCTGCTTTACATCAGCAAGGTGGAAAGTCTTGTTGTTGGCTTTTACGTGGCCTTTTACTACCGCCCACGCGAGCTCAATTGGATTCAAGTCGCAATGGTAAGGCGGTAGTCGGAGAATAGTTCTCCCCGTTGTCTTTGCGAATTCATCGATTACATATGTATCATACTTGTGCTTGATTCTGCGAACTTCGTCCAATAACTGCCACTTCAGTGCTGTATCTGGCATTTGTACTCCCTTGCTGGTAAGCCACTCTCTTATCTGCGGTTTGTTCCAGCTCGTTACGGGACAGCGCTCCTGTTTCGCAGAGTGGTATGGCGCGTTATCCATCACAATAACGGCGTTTGGTTTTAAATGTGGTACAATGCGCTTAAACCACTCGAGAAAGTGTGCTGCATTCATCTCGTCGTGGTAATCACCGCTCTTGGTCTTCGATTCAAAACGAAGCAGGCCATTTTCCACAAAACCATCCTCCGATCCAATATGGAGTACGATGAGGCGCTTTCCTTTCGCAGTCGGAGTAGGTGGGCCAATCGTCAGGCCCCTTTCTCTGGCGTTCGATGCTGAAGCTATGGTGTTGTCCACCCACACTCGCTGCCGTGTGTCGCCCGCATTTATCCATGTCTCGTCCAAATAATAAATGGGCCTTCCCGCCGCTCTGAACTCTCGAATTTTGGTGATAAACGTTCGGCGCCAACGAATTATATCTTCCCGCTCGATAAGGGCACTATTGCGTTGCCTCTGTCCGTACTTGAAGTTCATTTTCTTCAAGAGGCGTTGTAATGTACTTCGCGACATAATAGGTAAATTTTCATCTCTTCGGATCGCCGCCAAAACTCTCGGAACTGTCGGTAATTCTCTTCGTTCCCAAAAGGCGTGCACATGCTTCCTTATTGCTCCAATTTTCTCTTCCGACATCTTCTGCATTATATCGGGCTTTACCCGTTTCTTCGACGGTGATGTCACGATCTCCGTCGTTTTAAATTCTTTTAAAGTGTCGACGACGGTACGATGGCGGATAGCCCACGCCGCAAATATTTCCAATTAATTGATTATTTCTTTGTACTTCATATTTGGAAATTAAGCCTTCTTATCATTGTAAATATTAATTATAAATTTCCTCTGTCCAAAGTTTTGTTAAGTTTTTGATAATAAAATTTATTTTTATGTCATACTTTGTTGTTATATTTCATAATATTAATACCGTAAACATTTCAGTAGAATATGACTAATAAATAAATTCTTAATATATATAGCACGAATTTAATAGACTACACGTTTTATTTGGTTACCCGGTATATGGAACGGTGCATGGAGAGAGGGAAGCTTGGGTGGTAAAGTGGGGGAACAGAGATCTCGTGACAGTCGAAGAGCTCATTCTACATGCGCGAAATGGGTTACTTCTAACATGAGCTGCAGTATATATATATATATATGTACGTACAATGGCGGACGACGAACGAAGAACGATACATGTGTTGTCTGAAGGTGTGTGTGTAACGCGTATATACGTATATTGTGGTTGACGAAAATATATATAGTACTATGGTTGACGAAAAATTCCTTGAGGAATCAGAAGAAGAATCTTACAATTTTCGACAGATTCATGAGACGATATTACGATATCTCTGTCATGCGTGGACCGATTTTATTGAAATTGGTCTTATTCGAAAGCTGATATGCGGTTTACATGAGAAAAATGTCTTTAAATTTACAAAATATTGCAGGCGTGATGAGATATTAATGAAATAAATGTCAGGTTAGCCGCGCGACGCGTAAAGGTACACGGTAGCGACAGTCGGCATATACAGGGTGTCTTTTCTTTCATGTACTTGGCGTCGAGACGCTACCGCGTCTCTAGATACGTTACAGGTATTGATGTGAAAGTCATACATTTCCTATTATTAAAACATATATGCACGTACTACAGCGGTACGTGGTTTATATCACGCAGCATTGATTGTAATCCTAACGCCAACAATTCACAGTCAATCAAAGAATGTTGCTCGAAGTGCTCGCTTTTGAAAATTAATTCCACATAATTCAGTGGTGTCGTAGCGGTACGCAGAACGTCTACGAAGGTAGCATATTTACTACTTACAGAGTATATATTTTTTGTCAACCATGAGAACATATGTTGAATGCAATGTTTATACCCCTGATAACCAGGTCTGCCGGCAGATCCGGCGCAGTTTATGTCCGCATTCAACTACGGATCTGCCGGCAGACACTGACAAGGCAGGATCTGCTGCCCGTCCGACACATCCAATAGCGCCATCTGAAGGCAGGGTCTGCTGCGGATCTGCCGTCCATCTGCCGGCAGACCCTGCCTTGTCAGACCCTGCTGTCCATCTGCTGACAGACTGCAGGCAGGGTGGTTATCAGGGTACACGAATAGTTTACACAACATGGCTTCAGTCATATATATGACACTGTAATTATCGGTGATTTTAATAAGTTAATCAGCATGCATTCGCGTGAATTCTAGTCGTAAATGGTCAATTGTGATTGGGGTTTGGGTTGATGTTGCGTTGCTGCGTAATCGTCGAAGTATGTCCGCCGCGTTTTGCAGCAAGAGCATCCACGTAGACATTGAAAAGCACAACTCCGTACCTTTGTTGTCGACTATGGCGATCTCAACGTGGCACGAATCCATGCCAATACGAATTCTAATAGTTAGACGTTTATAAGCTGTTGCGATCAACGAGTTTATCACGCCCCAGGACCCGTACGATTGGAGGTTTTGGTGTTTTCAATGTTTTTGGCGTTGCGGATCCTGAACTGTAAGAACCAAGTATATGAAATTAATACTTCGGTAGTTTGTGTTTACAGTGAATGAAGTAAGTGGAAAGTGTATAGTAACGAGTATGTACCTACCTCATATTGGATTGTTGATGAATATGTTGTTGTTGACGTTTATTTGGATAACTCACATCCTATTCGGCCGTACCGTTTAAGATGCGTTTTTGATAGTACATTTTAATATGCACTATATACGATTCTCAGCGGACGAAAAAATTAACGGGAACGCTACTTAACACTCAAGCGTACGTGGTTTAATGACGCCCACAAGACAGATCCACAAGAGTATATTATATCATGGTTGTGTTATGACACAAACATTAATATGAATAGCGCGCGATAAATTCAAATGGCGTGCGCGGCAGATTCAAATAGCGTACGCGCGATATTCAATATGCACACGTGTCGCAGAAGAGTCGAAGACAATTCGCGGTGTGAATCATAAAGAATCACTATAAGCTGAAATAATTAGTATCAAATCATCGAAGAATAAGAATCTGTGATACGGACGCCCCCACACATCACACCCACTCCACGACTACCCCTACTCTGCAACATGAAGGGGTAGCCCTCCAGCCTAGAGAACCGAAATGCATATAAGGACGTCGACCGCCGCCGCACGGACCAGTTTGTTTTACAACCATTTTATACGCATTTTTATAAGCATTTTTTAAAAAAAAAATATGTCCGCGTTCGATTATATTCGATCACCTGTGAGACGAGGCATGAATGCCGCTATGATGCAGCGATGCATCGTGAGTATAGTTGTGTAAATTGAATTGGTGCGCGTATTTCATTCGACGATATTATATTGAAGTTGGGTATTTGTTACAGCAATGGCATGGAGAAATTGAATGTGCGTGGCAGGAGGAGTGCGATGAAGTGCTCCGAAAAATCGTAAGTATGGTTTTTTTTCTGTTTATGTAAATTGAATTGGTGCGTGCATTCAATTAGGCGGTCTTCTAACGAAGTTATACATTTGTTATAGCATGAGCGTGATAATGTCATGCGGATGTGGCGCGCGGAACGGCGGGAATTGGTTAGCCTTCTCGTAAGTGATGTTTCAGAAAAATTATATTCGACGATATTATATTGAAGTTGTGCGTTTGTTACAGCAACGGCATGGGGAAATTGAATGTGTGTGGCAGGAGGAGCGTGATGAAGTGCTCCGAAAAATCGTAAGTATGGTTTTTCTGTTTATGTAAATTGAATTGGTGCGCGCATTCAATTAGACGGTCTTCTAACGAAGTTATACATTTGTTATAGCATGAGCGTGATAATGTCATGCGGGCGTGGCGCGCGGAACGGCGGGAGTTGGTTAGTCTTCTCGTAAGTGATGGTTCAGAAAAATTATATTGATTCGCGTACACTATTAAACAATGTTTTAGACGATTCATGTGTTTGTTACAGCACGAACGTGAAAACCGAATGGCCGATTGGAGTGTCGAATATCTCGGAACGGTCGGGCGCCTCGTAAGTGATGTTTCGCAAAAATTGTATTGATACACATACATTAATCGACGTTGTTTTAATCGATTCGCACATTTGTTTCAGCATCGAGAAGACATCGAGGCGCACGCACGGGATGGGGACATCGATGTTATAATCCAGCTACTAGTAAGTGATGTTTCGTAAAAATTATATTGGTGTGCACACATCATTCGACGATGTTTTAATCGAGTCATGTGTTTTGTTTCAGCGGTGTGAATACCCGACGAGGCGTGATGGACGGATCTGCCGCGAGTTGCGGCAAAAGATTCATGAGGCTAGGCGTACGTGGCGGGATGATACCCTCAACATCGAGTTTCTATCGTTCGAGGGAGACTTTTGGGAGTTGCCTCGCCTATTTAAGGAGTGAGTATAAGTGAATTTTAATTGTTCGATGTTTCGCGTGTTATTACCAACGTTTTATATAATAATAATTTTGTGTTTTCTCTGTATGTTGCAGAACGTGACATCACATATAGATTTTTTTTAAATAAAGTATTTTTTTATAAATTTAAAATTTTAAAATAAATATTTTTTATTCAAAACAGTGTGTTTATTAATGTACATCCACGCATGCGTACTTAAATTATAAAATCAGTATTTACGAAGAAAAAAATAACATTCGTATGGGAGGGATATTCATATTCGTGGCTAGAGGAAGCAGGCACAGTTGTCACCGATCTTATCACCGCCGCCGCCGTCGTGTTCACTATAGAAAACAAAAAAAAAAATGATTCTTACATAGATATTCGTTGCTTTGCATATGACGCGTAAAGTAGTAAACTACGTATATAATTCCATATTTTATAGACATTATCCAGCGCGCAAACACCGTAGTTGTTATGAAATGCACATCGAATGACACCCGTTGAAGACATCGACTTTAGGTTAGGAACGTCGGGGTCCGTGGTTACATGCATGATTCCACAATAATCACCGTTAACGTCGTAATTTTTATACGCCATGTTTGAATTACATAAAATAAATAAAGTGTCAATAATTGATTTTTTTCTAATGATGTAACCGTTAATTATTATAATTTAACAATAAATATTATTTATTTTAATCGGTATATCATTTAAGTAATTCTTATAGATCGGAATAATTCATTTTATGCAATAGATGGAGGTTGAATAGTAAAATTAAGGCCTGTTCTTTAGTATGATTTCACCATCACTTCCTACTAACATCGTCGCGTTTTAACACTCAAACGGCACTTTCATTTTACAATATTACTTTTAAGTACTCGGTACATACGAATACATATATTTGTTTTATTTTTTATGTAAATTAGAATCTCCGTTTAATAATAACATTTATGTACATTTTTTATACGCCATGTTTGAATTACATTAAATAAATGAAGTGTCAGTAATTGGAACACTGGCAGTAATTGGGACATCTGCCCTAATCTTCTCGACCAGATAGACCTCCACATTCGCGATCGAATGAAGTTCGTATTCGTAGAATCCGCCCAAGATCGGCTCTCCCGCGGAATCGCACAGAATGTGTCAAGGGGCACATGCGTTGTACGGTTACGATTTCGAACACCTCGGTCGACCAGATCGAAGTGTACCCCTTCTTAAAGAGAGTTTTGAACTTGCTAACGCGTACCTTGTCATCGACTTTGAATTTCGTGCGTAGTCGAACACCTTTCAATACAGAGAGGGATAGGGGCTCATTCGCGGAGAACCGTCAGCGAATCGGGTGTTGATCGTTCGATGCTTGCGATGATTGTAGGTGTGTACGAGCGCAGGTAACAGGACACTCGCGAGACTGTGGGAGGGAAAGTGACGAACGCGTAAGAATTCTCGGCAATTTATCGATATCATGTGTCTTTATTATAGAAGATATGGATCGTCATTGCGCGTGCGATGGATATCCCCACCATGAATCATGCATATCGTAGTCTTTAAGAAAAATTGACACGCCACTGCGAGGGATCATTACACGTTTTAATCAGGATGTGGTGCGACGAAAGCACCGAGATGAAGGAGTATTTGGTAAGTGATATTTGTAGGTAGCGACTATGAGATCTTTTTATAAAAAGCACATGTTTTCTATAGTTTCTCATATGTTTCAGCGAACGGAGTATCAATATACGAAGGGATACTACAGCATTAAATGTAGAAAATTAATGCATGGCTTCAGGCAGTTTTGGCGTGAGGTTCGAGACGATTTAGACCGTTGGGCGTTCAATGACGACAACGATGATCCGGACTTTTGGGGGCTACGACGATTGTTCGAGCCGTAAATGTATGTATATGTGTTCAAAGGATTTATTTGATATAATACAATCACGATTTGATACACGTGCATAATGATTACAATATACCGTATGTGCATAACTTTGCGTGTTGTAAAGAGTATTAACTCGCAACCAAGACAGTGGACGCATCAGAGGTATCTTCCGATGCAGTCGTAGTCACCGATGCAGCCCCCGACACAACCATCGTTATTGACATCGAGACAGTCATCGTTACCGTCTTCGAGATAGTCACCGCTATCGTCAGCGTCATTGACATTTTCGAGACGGTTGTCGTTGTCATCGACGAGGCAGCCGCCGTTACCGACACCGAGACAGTCACAACATGAAGAAATAGCCCTTACCGATACCGGGGAAGTCCCGATGAACGGAATGCAACACTTTGTAAGACACCATTGAAATCCCGCTCATTTAAGGGCTTTGTTTTCATTTATGATACAGGTGGGTTGAGAAGATGAGGTTTCTTTGTACAGTTGCAATTCCGTTGTTGCGGGTAGTTTGTTTCTCTCAATGCATTATTCGGACCTAAAACATCCGCGCAGTGATGTGAATTTCCATTACGAATAAGCAGAAAATGTATAATATAATAAGATAATAAGATGCTTTACACATTTCGGACAGAAATATATTGTCGATTGGTAGGAAACCTTCACCATTAGGATTAGAATTGATCGTTCACGATATATCATACGTCATAGTACTGTTAATGACGATTATATGCATCATAACCTATGTATAATGATGATGAGGGTGAGGAGTAAAAATAATAATAAAAAATTTAGGTCACATAAAGAAAAGAGTACGTGTTGAGAGGAGCTACGTTATAATCGAGCCGATGGTCAGGGTTTTTCCCTGAAGGAGCGTTCGTCATCTGGCGGACACTTGGCGTGCAGTCCTCTTCCAAAAACTCGGGACTTTTATAACACCTCATTTGTAAAGCCTACGGAGTGTAGCTATAACGCAGCCAATTTGGAAAGTTCCGAGGGATTAGGGCAGTTAGCAAACGCGCATTTTATTGCAGGCGCGCGGTTACCACGCCAAGGCCCAAATACAGCGCTTATACCTGCAGTGTTTTTACCGGTCCCGACACGTAGGAGGGACTTAGATTTTCTCCCGCTATTTTCACCCTCACCGCTGCTCTTCGCGACATGCGTCCACCAATCAGCCGTTTTCAACCCTCCTCCTGGAACCACCACTTTTACACCGAATTCCTTGGAGAGGGAAATTTTAGTTTTCCTGCGAGCGAACACGACACCAGAATATCAGAATTCTATATCTCTTAATCAGAGTCACACGACTCAAGAACTCTACCGATTTTAAGTAATTGTACGTTTCATTAGTATTTACGGTACATTGTAAGTGCCAACAAATAAATCTCTTACGCGTCATTTACTATACCAATTCAGTGAACTCTTGTGATTTTAACCCACCATAAGAGTGTGGCAAAATTGACACTAGTCGTCAATCATATACGACTACATATTCCAAGCCACAATATTTGGTCCTTCGAGCCGGATACAAGTGCTGTGGAAAGCACTTGGTCCATTCACCATCAACCGGGATCCAGCAACCAGGGGAAGCAACTACACTTTGAGTATCATCCGTGGGCCGGATTGACGTGCTGTGGTACATCACAGTGTTCCATTACATCACGCTGCCGTCACGAGGCCTAGCAGTAAAGGTCCAGCAGCAGTAGGAGTGCAACAGTGCACAAATCTCTTCAGGATCAGGAGCCTTTCTTGATCAACAGCCTGTGCGAGAGCAATTGCAAGGCTACAATTCATCTGGAGCTTGGTCCAGAACGACAGCCTGGAGCGAGCCTTCATATCCAGCCGACCATCAACGTCATCGGTACCGTAAGTCGCATTCAGTTTGTTGTGAGTCACCTTGAATTTTGTCAAATCCTAGTACGTCATTCCCGTTGTTCTATCTTCATAAAAACACGTCATGGCTCCGAGTATTGAAGAACGCGTTAAAATTCTGAAGGTGAAGCGCGAAGCTTTCAAACTAGAGCTTGAGAATTTCAGGCTTCTGTTGGAAGGTTTCGAATCAAGTACCACGAGTAGTGAAATTAAAGTACATTTCGACGAACTCGAGAGCGAATATACATTGTTCGCTAAAACACAAGCTGAATTAGATACCGCGGACACAACAGGGGAACTCATGCGTGAACGAATAACACTTAAATCCGCGTTCGGAAGTTGCAAAGCTCGCGCAATCGACATTTTAAATAAGATTAAAACGAGTCAACAGACAAGCAATGTGTCAGACGGTGACATACTTAGTTTACGAGAATCACCAAGATCACATATCGACCCCTTTGATAGCGATGTAAAGTTACCAAAGCTTGATTTGCCGACCTTTTCCGGATTGTATGAGGACTGGCCTGGATTTGCCGATCAGTTTCGCTTCTCGGTTCATGAAAATCCGCGCATTAACGAGTGCAAAAAGTTGATGTATCTTCGATCTTGTTTAAAGAATGAAGCAGCACAGTCCATAGAATATGTAGAAAATTCCGCGTCCAATTACAAGGTTGCTTGGAATATTTTAGAAAAAAGATACAATCATCCAGCAACTATTGTCACAAATCACTTGAGCTCCGTTTTTGAAGCACCGTCGTTGAAGAAGCCGTCTTATCAAGACTTCAGAAAATTCCTGAACAATATAGAAGCACATTATCGCGCATTGCAATCCCTTAAACAACCCGATGCAGACACCATATTGATATATTTGATAATCTCTAAGTTAGATAATGAATCAGTGTTAAAATGGAAAGAATATACGCGTAGTTCAGTATTTCCACGTTTAGAAGAGTTATTTACGTTCCTACATGAACGATGTAAGATACTCGAACCAATAAAGTCAATAGAGAACACTAGCACTGCGCCTGCAGCAGCTCAAGGAAGTAATAACACTCGTCAGGGGTCACAAACTCGTTCTAAACCTATCACAAAGGAATTTCGATCAAATACCCAAGTACACACTACACAGACCGCAATCTCTTGTAATTTTTGTAAAGGGTCACATTTCTCACAAAACTGTGAGAAATTTACTAGTGCTTCGGTTTCAGATAGATCGAATTTAGTAAAAGAAAAACATCTCTGTTTTAATTGCTTGCGGGCGAATCACTCCGTAAGGGACTGTCAGGCGACTACATGCAAACGATGCCATAAAAGACATCATACTTTGTTACATGTCGAACCTACGGCAACACCTCAAGCTGTGCAGGTGAATAGCACCTGTTCAGCATTTAATGCTCAACCATCGGTCCTTCTATGTACGGCGGTCATTGACATCATCGACAGCGCCGGGAAATCGCATAAATGCCGAGTATTATTAGATTCATGTTCAGAATCACATTTCTTGTCAAAACGGATGTGTAATCGACTCGGTTTACCTACGCAATCCGTTGAGATTCCGCTTTGTGGTACAAACGCAATGCGAGCCGAGATCACGGAATGTACACAGACTCGAGTGAATTCGCGACGAACTCGTTATTCAGCTAGCGTAACATTTTTGATAGTAAGGGAAGTTTCTCAGTTATTGCCACATGATAAAATTGATAGACAGTCGTTAGAGATCCCATCTGGGATCCATTTAGCTGATCCAGATTTCGATACGCCTGGAGAAATCGACGGTATTCTAGGAGGTCAATGTTTCTGGGATATAATCTGTGTCGGTCGTGTAGTCCTCGCCAATCAATGCACTAAATTGCAGAAAACATTGTTGGGTTGGGTCGTAGTTGGACAACTACCAGATTCGCGATCACGACAATCAGTTACGTGCAATTTAACACTTCAAAGTCTTCATACAGATCTAGATAAATTTTGGAGCATTGAGGAATGTCCATCGATTAACATGATTTCTTCAGAAGAACAAGCGTGTGAAGACCATTATACCTCTCACACTACACGTGATTCAATAACAGGTAGATACACTGTTAGTCTGCCTTTTAATGATCAGAGAGACAAACTTGGGGACACACATCATGTGGCATTGAAACGATTTCTTGCATTAGAGCGGTCCCTCAGTCGAAACAGCAATGTCAAAACTCAGTATGTTGAATTTCTAAAGGAATATGAGCGTCTTGGCCATATGACTGAAATCTCAGATAAAATACAGTCAGGGTGTTATTTGCCTCACCATCCAGTCATTAAAGCCGACAGCGTGACTACCAAAGTCAGAGTGGTGTTTGATGCATCAGCGCGTTCATCATCGGGTATATCATTAAATCAAACATTAATGGTAGGGCCAACGATTCAAGACGACCTCGTCAGTTTAGTACTTCGGTTTCGATTACATAAGTATGTCTTAATCGCTGATATCGCGAAAATGTATAGGCAAATTAACATAAATCAATCTGATCGGAAATATCAAAAAATATTATGGCGTGAGAACTCTTCCGATCCAGTAAAGACATATCAATTGAATACGGTTACGTACGGGACAGCGTCGGCACCTTTCCTCGCGGTTAGAACGCTCCATCAGTTAGCACGTGACGAAGCTAAAATCTATCCAACTGCCGCGAGGGTATTTCTGGAGGATTTTTACGTAGATGATGTTTTGACCGGAGTAAACTCAGTACAAGAAGCTATAACTCTTAGGGATGATTTAATCAATTTAGCAGAGAAAGGGGGATTTCAATTACGACAGTGGATGTCGAATGAACCATGTTTAATTGAACGATTCAGAGATACCACTGTCAAAGATCACATGATTTTAAGCAATTCCGATGATATAAAAACACTAGGTTTGTACTGGAGGGCACGACAAGATACCCTTGGATATCTCAATAAGCAAGTAGCACCGTTAGAAAAGGTTACCAAGCGAACTATGCTATCACGAATCGCGCAGCTCTTCGATCCTTTAGGATTAGTGGGTCCTGTAATCGTGCAGGCCAAAATAATGATGCAGCACCTTTGGAAATATAAACTCGATTGGGACGAATCGGTGCCGTTAGACGTCCATACCGCGTGGATTACGTTTCAATCAGAACTGCCGTTAATAGAACAAGTTAGTATACCGAGGCGGGTCATTTCCGAAAATCACAATCATCTTCAATTACACGGGTTTTGTGACGCAAGCGAAAAGGCGTACGGTGCGTGTATCTATTTTAGATCGTCGAATGATAGGCAAGAGTTTACCACACGACTTGTCGCATCAAAATCAAAAGTAGCTCCACTAAAAACTCAATCATTACCCAGGTTAGAGTTATGTGCTGCTGTATTACTCATGAAGTTATATAATATAGTTATCAAATCCATAAACGTGCCATTCGAAAGGGTGATGTTTTGGTCAGATTCAACCATCACATTACATTGGATAAATACAGCACCACATACACTAAAAACATTTGTTGCTAACCGAGTTAGTCAGATTCAGCAACACAGTGCACCAAGTCAATGGTCACATGTGCCTTCGGAATCTAATGCAGCAGATTTTCTAACACGAGGAATGAATCTTCGAGAATTTCTTAAGGCAGATATGTGGTTTGCTGGCCCATGTTGGTTATCTCATTCAGAGGATACTTGGCCACGTCTAGATCTACATCCAATAGAGGTTCCCGAGAGACGCAAAGTTGTAGTTTTACACACTACAACCAAGTTAGATTGTGAATTTCTCGAAAGATTTTCGTCTTTCACTTTATTGCAGCGGGTTATCGCATATTGTTTGAGGTTCTATGAAAACTCACATAAGAAATTAAAACGCGGGGGACCTCTCACTTCTGATGAGCTCAGGCAGGCGCATGTTAAAATCATTAAATTGTTGCAAGCATCAGTTTTTTCAAAAGAAATTCATGATTTAACCGCTAAAAACAGTCTGGAACATGGAAATAGGTTAACTCTTCTATGTCCATTTTTAGATGTCAATGGCCTCCTGCGAGTAGGTGGTAGACTAAAAAACTCATCATTAACTTATTCAAATAAGCATCCATTACTATTGCCTCAAAATCATTATGTTACGAATTTAATTATTCGGGAATTTCACGTGAGTCACGGTCACGCTGGAGCACAGGGCACGTTGCACGCAGTGCGTCAAAGGTTTTGGCCAATTAATGGCATGGTAACAGTTAAGTCTGTTCTGCGAAAATGCACAACCTGTCACAAACTGAGACCAATAGTTCCTCAATATTCAATGGGGCAATTACCGAAGGACAGGGTGTCATTTAGTCGACCGTTTTTAGTATCTGGAGTGGACTACTGTGGTCCATTTCACATAAAAGAGAAGAAATACAGGAATACGAAAAAACTTAAGTGCTATGTGGCTGTATTTGTTTGTTTCAGTACAAAGGCGGTACATATAGAACTCGTAAGTGATTTAACGTCTGACGCATTTCTTGCAGCTTTGAAGCGTTTTTTTGCTAGGCGCGGTAAATGTACCGATATTTATAGCGATAACGGAACTAATTTCGTTGGTGCAAGTCGCGAATTGCAGAAAACATATAACGCGATTGTCACAGAGAACCGAGATAACCACATATTTCATTATTTAGTCGACCAACAAGTACGTTGGCATTTCATTCCTCCACGAGCCCCACACTTTGGTGGGTTATGGGAGGCAGCAGTAAAATCCCTAAAACATCATATGATGCGTGTACTAGGTGATACTTTACTTGCTTTTGAAGATCTTGCCACGTGTTTAACTGAGATAGAAGCTATCCTTAACTCTCGCCCATTGATTCCGTTGTCATCTGATCCTAATGATCTAACTCCTTTAACTCCTGGTCACTTCTTGATAGGTGACTCATTAACAAGCACACCTGAGTGCGATTTTACGAGTGTTCCGATAGGTCGTTTATCATCATGGCAACGCGCTCAGCAATTTCGTCAACATTTTTGGACCAGATGGTACAAAGAGTATCTGAACGAGCTGACTGTCAGTAAAAAATGGCACGATCCACGGACAAACGGAATCAAGGAGGGCATGCTGGTCATTTTGAAGGAAGATAACACACCCCCACTATGCTGGCCTATGGGACGCATTGTCGCTATTCATCCTGGTGACGATGGCATCGTCCGAGTGGCAACTGTAAAAACTTTACATGGAGAATACAAGCGTAGTATTAAGAAGTTGTGCCCGTTACCATTGGATGACAATTGATGCATGACATCATTATGATAGTTATAAGTTGTACATAAGTTTTCTACGTATTTATACGTTTGTTATTTTGTTATTGTTGGACAACTGTATATAGTATGTATCTATGTTTTCATTTATTCGGACGCGTAACGTAGATTAACTTAAGCTAATTCATTTAGACCAACCGAAGTACATATTCATATCTTGATTGTAATACTTTGTAACGCATTGAACGTGACCGTTCAAAGGGGGCGGCATGTTGAGAGGAGCTACGTTATAATCGAGCCGATGGTCAGGGTTTTTCCCTGAAGGAGCGTTCGTCATCTGGCGGACACTTGGCGTGCAGTCCTCTTCCAAAAACTCGGGACTTTTATAACACCTCATTTGTAAAGCCTACGGAGTGTAGCTATAACGCAGCCAATTTGGAAAGTTCCGAGGGATTAGGGCAGTTAGCAAACGCGCATTTTATTGCAGGCGCGCGGTTACCACGCCAAGGCCCAAATACAGCGCTTATACCTGCAGTGTTTTTACCGGTCCCGACACGTAGGAGGGACTTAGATTTTCTCCCGCTATTTTCACCCTCACCACTGCTCTTCGCGACATGCGTCCACCAATCAGCCGTTTTCAACCCTCCTCCTGTAACCACCACTTTTACACCGAATTCCTTGGAGAGGGAAATTTTAGTTTTCCTGCGAGCGAACACGACACCAGAATATCAGAATTCTATATCTCTTAATCAGAGTCACACGACTCAAGAACTCTACCGATTTTAAGTAATTGTACGTTTCATTAGTATTTACGGTACATTGTAAGTGCCAACAAATAAATCTCTTACGCGTCATTTACTATACCAATTCAGTGAACTCTTGTGATTTTAACCCATCATAAGAGTGTGGCAAAATTGACACTAGTCGTCAATCATATACGACTACATATTCCAAGCCACAACAGTACGTTTAATTGCATGTGCGTTTCCTTGTATATTAAAATATATTTCAATAAAAAATTGTATGCTTTTATCTATGTATAGAATATATAAGTATATGAAGTATAAATAAATGTACAGTATATGTACTGAGTATATATTTAAAGTAGTGCACGTTCTTTGCAGAATCTGGAAAC
Source organism: Andrena minutula (assembly GCA_929113495.1). NCBI lineage: Eukaryota > Metazoa > Arthropoda > Insecta > Hymenoptera > Andrenidae > Andrena > Andrena minutula. The sequence goes on from OV815993.1 coordinate 21,159,823, forward strand.
AGAAACAGAATGGTTATGCGTATTGGTAGATCTCGTACGTAGAGTATGTGAAAGTATGTACCCAGATAGCCACGTCCGTATTTGCAGATTTTGCTCAACGCCTGAGTACAAATGTTTGTGGCAGAAAGACTACAGATTTGATACAGTATTTGTTATATTCGATGATGAAAGCAGACTGACAGCAGAAAGCCGACAGATTGTGCTGCCTTAACCTGAGAGCAGATTGGCGGCAGGGTCTGCTGATACAATTTAATGGCAGGAATCGAGCAGACCCTGCGCAGCGCGATCTGATGGCAGATAGGCAGCAGAAATCGAGCAAATTCTGTTGACATAGCCTGCGGGCAGTTTGACGGCAGATACTGCGGCGAATCTGCTAATCCAATTTAATGTCAGAAATCGAGCAGACCCTGCGCAGCGCGATCTGACGGCAGATTGGTGTCAGATACAGAGCAGATTCTGTTGACATAGCCTGCGGGCAGTTTGACGGCAGATACTGCGGCGAATCTGCTAATCCAATTTAATGTCAGAAATCGAGCAGACCCTGCGCAGCGCGATCTGATGTCAGATAGGCAGCAGAAATACAGCAGATTCTGCTTACATAGCCTGCGAGCAATTTGGCGGCAGAATGTAAGGAGAGTCTGCTGGTACAATTTAATGTCAGAAATCGAACAGACCCTGCGCAGCGCGATCTGATGTCAGATAGGCAGCAGAAATACAGCAGATTCTGCTGACATACTTCACGACACGACCCCGCCAGGGCGCGATTGGGCGAGCGTTTCTCGCTTGCGAAATAGCACTGTCGCGGGAATAAGTGGCCGAGGGCTTGATCATTCAGGGCTCTCGAGTACGACTCGTATTTGCCGGTATTCCACTGCGGAGTATATATTTGGTATACCCGTCTGTAAGGGCGGTATTATCAGTCGTTGCTGAAGACGAAGATCGTCTTATGCATCCGGCATCCTTTATTAATCTACTAGACTAGTACAAGATGCCGCATGCTAAAAACTAAAAAACGATTGATGATAATACCATCCTAAGACGACTGAATGAATAGTAGTTATCATTAATTCTTTTATATTTGGAAGAACTGTCTTTCAAAGTTTAAATCATTATTTTGAGCCGACCTGGCATTCAATTCACTAACAACTTGCTAAGTAAAACATTAAAAATGTTATAATACCCGTTTAAATACATGGTTTACCAACTTTTCTTTCTTCCATAAAATATGGTAGGAATCAGATCTTTCAAGTCGGTCTTATAAACGTGTTCTATATATTATTTACGCTAAAGACTTTCGCACTGTTTTTAAATCTATACTATTATATAAAATTGCCTACTATGGCCGACATCTGGATCTGCTTGATTTCTGCCGCCAATTTGCGGGCGGATTTTGTCAGCAAGATCTGATCGAAATCTGACATCAATCTGCGGTCAGATCCTGATGTCAGGCTCTGACCGCAGAACCATAGTCAAATGCGGACATAGTAGGCACCGAATCTGACGTCAGAATCTGCTCTATATCTGACACCAATCTGCCGTCAGATCGCGCTGCGCAGGATCTGCTCGATTTCTGCTCTCAATCTGCGGTCAGCCACGGCAGCAAGATCTGATCGAAATCTGACATCAATCTGCGATCAGATCCTGATGTCAGGCTCTGACCACAAAACCATAGTCAAATGCGGACATAGTAGGACCCGAATCTGACGTCAGAATATACTCGAATCTGACATCAATCTGCCGTCAGACTGCAGTCAGTTTGTTTACTGGGTATGTATGATTCACGTTAGATTCCACGATGCATGAACTACCATATTTTCTCCACGTTTTCTAGTGCACACATATCATTACGTTTTGTTTTTTTTTTTTTCATTGAAGTCACATCGTACGGTGTTCATCGCAGACATTGTTTTTAAGGAAGGAACAGCTGCGGCAGGTACGATTCCAATACAATCGTTAACGGCATTGTATACATCGTCATCATCGACGTCGCTAGCGTTTTTTTATTATTGTTGCTGTTGTCATCAGCGTTATTCTCGTTCTTTTTCTTGTTGTACAATTCGGAAATAACCTCGATGTAAATGTCAGTTGCAGGAGATGCTGTAACAGCCATTCCTTCTTTTCCAAACCCTTCACATGCACTACATCAATGTCACATTACATTCGCTTTTCGTTTACGGATACGGCCCACGCGTATTTGCTGAAGATATTGATAATCGCGAGTTGATGTTGTCGGCGTTGACGTTGGCGTTGGTGTTGACGTTGATGTTGTTGGCGTTGTCGATGTTGTTGTTGTTGTTGTCAATGTTGCTGTTGGTGATGTTAGGAGGAATATAATCAATTGCGGGTTAGTTTCGAAAAAAGAAACGTCGGGAGGTACCAAACTTGTTCACCGACATAACGATGCGTATTAGGATTACAATCCATGCTACGTGATGTAAACCACATACCACTATAGTATGTACATATATGTATATATGTTTTAATAATAAATGTATGACTTTCACATCAATACCTGTAACGTGTTATTTATAATATCCTTTCAATAACAACATCGATAACAACAACACCAACCACACCGACAACAACATCGACAGCGTCAACAACGTCAACAACATTAACAACAGCAACGCCAACGCCAACGCCAGCACCAACACCGACAACAACAACAATAACAACATCAACTCGCGATTATCGATATGTTCAACAGGCACGTCGCGGCCGTACCCGTGAAAATGAAAAGCGGCCATGACGTGCCTGTTGAACATATCGATAATCGCGAGTTGATGTTGTTATTGTTGTTGTTGTCGGTGTTGGTGCTGGCGTTGGCGTTGGCGTTGCTGTTGTTAATGTTGTTGACGTTGTTGACGCTGTCGATGTTGTTGTCGGTGTGGTTGGTGTTGTTGTTATCGATGTTGTTATTGAAAGGATATTATAAATAACACGTTACAGGTATTGATGTGAAAGTCATACATTTATTATTAAAACATATATACATATATGTACATACTATAGTGGTATGTGGTTTACATCACGTAGCATGGATTGTAATCCTAATACGCATCGTTATGTCGGTGAACAAGTTTGGTACCTCCCGACGTTTCTTTTTTCGAAACTAACCCGCAATTGATTATATTCCTCCTAACATCACCAACAGCAGCATTGACAACAACAACAACAACATCGACAACGCCAACAACATCAACGTCAACACCAACGCCAACGTCAACGCCGACAACATCAACTCGCGATTATCGTTATGTTCAGCAAATACGCGTGGGCCGTATCCGTAAACGAAAAGCGAATGTAATGTGACATTGATGTAGTGCATGTGAAGGGTTTGGAAAAGAAGGAATGGCTGTTACAGCATCTCCTGCAACTGACATTTACATCGAGGTTATTTCCGAATTGTACAACAAGAAAAAGAACGAGAATAACGCTGATGACAACAGCAACAATAATAAAAACAACGCTAGCGACGTCGATGATGACGATGTATACAATGCCGTTAACGATTGTATTGGAATCGTACCTGCCGCAGCTGTTCCTTCCTTAAAAACAATGTCTGCGATGAACACCGTACGATGTGACTTCAATGAAAAAAAAAAAACAAAATGTAATGATATGTGTGCACTAGAAAACGTGGAGAAAATATGGTAGTTCATGCATCGTGGAATCTAACGTGAATCATACATACATACTTTCACATACTCTACGTACGAGATCTACCAATACGCATAACCATTCTGTTTCTGTTTCCAGATTCTGCAAAGAACGTGCACTACTTTAAATATATACTCAGTACATATACTGTACATTTATTTATACTTCATATACTTATATATTCTATACATAGATAAAAGCATACAATTTTTTATTGAAATATATTTTAATATACAAGGAAACGCACATGCAATTAAACGTACTCTTTTCTTTATGTGACCTAAATTTTTTATTATTATTTTTACTCCTCACCCTCATCATCATTATACATAGGTTATGATGCATATAATCGTCATTAACAGTACTATGACGTATGATATATCGTGAACGATCAATTCTAATCCCAATGGTGAAGGTTTCCTACCAATCGACAATATATTTCTGTCCGAAATGTGTAAAGCATCTTATTATCTTATTATATAATACATTTTCTGCTTATTCGTAATGGAAATTCACATCACTGCGCGGATGTTTTAGGTCCGAATAATGCATTGAGAGAAACAAACTACCCGCAACAACGGAATTGCAACTGTACAAAGAAACCTCATCTTCTCAACCCACCTGTATCATAAATGAAAACAAAGCCCTTAAATGAGCGGGATTTCAATGGTGTCTTACAAAGTGTTGCATTCCGTTCATCGGGACTTCCCCGGTATCGGTAAGGGCTATTTCTTCATGTTGTGACTGTCTCGGTGTCGGTAACGGCGGCTGCCTCGTCGATGACAACGACAACCGTCTCGAAAATGTCAATGACGCTGACGATAGCGGTGACTATCTCGAAGACGGTAACGATGACTGTCTCGATGTCAATAACGATGGTTGTGTCGGGGGCTGCATCGGTGACTACGACTGCATCGGAAGATACCTCTGATGCGTCCACTGTCTTGGTTGCGAGTTAATACTCTTTACAACACGCAAAGTTATGCACATACGGTATATTGTAATCATTATGCACGTGTATCAAATCGTGATTGTATTATATCAAATAAATCCTCTGAACACATATACATACATTTACGGCTCGAACAATCGTCGTAGCCCCCAAAAGTCCGGATCATCGTTGTCGTCATTGAACGCCCAACGGTCTAAATCGTCTCGAACCTCACGCCAAAACTGCCTGAAGCCATGCATTAATTTTCTACATTTAATGCTGTAGTATCCCTTCGTATATTGATACTCCGTTCGCTGAAACATATGAGAAACTATAGAAAACATGTGCTTTTTATAAAAAGATCTCATAGTCGCTACCTACAAATATCACTTACCAAATACTCCTTCATCTCGGTGCTTTCGTCGCACCACATCCTGATTGAAACGTGTAATGATCCCTCGCAGTGGCGTGTCAATTTTTCTTAAAGACTACGATATGCATGATTCATGGTGGGGATATCCATCGCACGCGCAATGACGATCCATATCTTCTATAATAAAGACACATGATATCGATAAATTGCCGAGAATTCTTACGCGTTCGTCACTTTCCCTCCCACAGTCTCGCGAGTGTCCTGTTACCTGCGCTCGTACACACCTACAATCATCGCAAGCATCGAACGATCAACACCCGATTCGCTGACGGTTCTCCGCGAATGAGCCCCTATCCCTCTCTGTATTGAAAGGTGTTCGACTACGCACGAAATTCAAAGTCGATGACAAGGTACGCGTTAGCAAGTTCAAAACTCTCTTTAAGAAGGGGTACACTTCGATCTGGTCGACCGAGGTGTTCGAAATCGTAACCGTACAACGCATGTGCCCCTTGACACATTCTGTGCGATTCCGCGGGAGAGCCGATCTTGGGCGGATTCTACGAATACGAACTTCATTCGATCGCGAATGTGGAGGTCTATCTGGTCGAGAAGATTAGGGCAGATGTCCCAATTACTGCCAGTGTTCCAATTACTGACACTTCATTTATTTAATGTAATTCAAACATGGCGTATAAAAAATGTACATAAATGTTATTATTAAACGGAGATTCTAATTTACATAAAAAATAAAACAAATATATGTATTCGTATGTACCGAGTACTTAAAAGTAATATTGTAAAATGAAAGTGCCGTTTGAGTGTTAAAACGCGACGATGTTAGTAGGAAGTGATGGTGAAATCATACTAAAGAACAGGCCTTAATTTTACTATTCAACCTCCATCTATTGCATAAAATGAATTATTCCGATCTATAAGAATTACTTAAATGATATACCGATTAAAATAAATAATATTTATTGTTAAATTATAATAATTAACGGTTACATCATTAGAAAAAAATCAATTATTGACACTTTATTTATTTTATGTAATTCAAACATGGCGTATAAAAATTACGACGTTAACGGTGATTATTGTGGAATCATGCATGTAACCACGGACCCCGACGTTCCTAACCTAAAGTCGATGTCTTCAACGGGTGTCAGTCGATGTGCATTTCATAACAACTACGGTGTTTGCGCGCTGGATAATGTCTATAAAATATGGAATTATATACGTAGTTTACTACTTTACGCGTCATATGCAAAGCAACGAATATCTATGTAAGAATCATTTTTTTTTTGTTTTCTATAGTGAACACGACGGCGGCGGCGGTGATAAGATCGGTGACAACTGTGCCTGCTTCCTCTAGCCACGAATATGAATATCCCTCCCATACGAATGTTATTTTTTTCTTCGTAAATACTGATTTTATAATTTATGTACGCATGCGTGGATGTACATTAATAAACACACTGTTTTGAATAAAAAATATTTATTTTAAAATTTTAAATTTATAAAAAAATACTTTATTTAAAAAAAATCTATATGTGATGTCACGTTCTGCAACATACAGAGAAAACACAAAATTATTATTATATAAAACGTTGGTAATAACACGCGAAACATCGAACAATTAAAATTCACTTATACTCACTCCTTAAATAGGCGAGGCAACTCCCAAAAGTCTCCCTCGAACGATAGAAACTCGATGTTGAGGGTATCATCCCGCCACGTACGCCTAGCCTCATGAATCTTTTGCCGCAACTCGCGGCAGATCCGTCCATCACGCCTCGTCGGGTATTCACACCGCTGAAACAAAACACATGACTCGATTAAAACATCGTCGAATGATGTGTGCACACCAATATAATTTTTACGAAACATCACTTACTAGTAGCTGGATTATAACATCGATGTCCCCATCCCGTGCGTGCGCCTCGATGTCTTCTCGATGCTGAAACAAATGTGCGAATCGATTAAAACAACGTCGATTAATGTATGTGTATCAATACAATTTTTGCGAAACATCACTTACGAGGCGCCCGACCGTTCCAAGATATTCGACACTCCAATCGGCCATTCGGTTTTCACGTTCGTGCTGTAACAAACACATGAATCGTCTAAAACATTGTTTAATAGTGTACGCGAATCAATATAATTTTTCTGAACCATCACTTACGAGAAGACTAACCAACTCCCGCCGTTCCGCGCGCCACGCCCGCATGACATTATCACGCTCATGCTATAACAAATGTATAACTTCGTTAGAAGACCGTCTAATTGAATGCGCGCACCAATTCAATTTACATAAACAGAAAAACCATACTTACGATTTTTCGGAGCACTTCATCACGCTCCTCCTGCCACACACATTCAATTTCCCCATGCCGTTGCTGTAACAAACGCACAACTTCAATATAATATCGTCGAATATAATTTTTCTGAAACATCACTTACGAGAAGGCTAACCAATTCCCGCCGTTCCGCGCGCCACATCCGCATGACATTATCACGCTCATGCTATAACAAATGTATAACTTCGTTAGAAGACCGCCTAATTGAATGCACGCACCAATTCAATTTACATAAACAGAAAAAAAACCATACTTACGATTTTTCGGAGCACTTCATCGCACTCCTCCTGCCACGCACATTCAATTTCTCCATGCCATTGCTGTAACAAATACCCAACCTCAATATAATATCGTCGAATGAAATACGCGCACCAATTCAATTTACACAACTATACTCACGATGCATCGCTGCATCATAGCGGCATTCATGCCTCGTCTCACAGGTGATCGAATATAATCGAACGCGGACATATTTTTTTTTTAAAAATGCTTATAAAAATGCGTATAAAATGGTTGTAAAACAAACTGGTCCGTGCGGCGGCGGTCGACGTCCTTATATGCATTTCGGTTCTCTAGGCTGGAGGGCTACCCCTTCATGTTGCAGAGTAGGGGTAGTCGTGGAGTGGGTGTGATGTGTGGGGGCGTCCGTATCACAGATTCTTATTCTTCGATGATTTGATACTAATTATTTCAGCTTATAGTGATTCTTTATGATTCACACCGCGAATTGTCTTCGACTCTTCTGCGACACGTGTGCATATTGAATATCGCGCGTACGCTATTTGAATCTGCCGCGCACGCCATTTGAATTTATCGCGCGCTATTCATATTAATGTTTGTGTCATAACACAACCATGATATAATATACTCTTGTGGATCTGTCTTGTGGGCGTCATTAAACCACGTACGTTTGAGTGTTAAGTAGCGTTCCCGTTAATTTTTTCGTCCGCTGAGAATCGTATATAGTGCATATTAAAATGTACTATCAAAAACGCATCTTAAACGGTACGGCCGAATAGGATGTGAGTTATCCAAATAAACGTCAACAACAACATATTCATCAACAATCCAATATGAGGTAGGTACATACTCGTTACTATACACTTTCCACTTACTTCATTCACTGTAAACACAAACTACCGAAGTATTAATTTCATATACTTGGTTCTTACAGTTCAGGATCCGCAACGCCAAAAACATTGAAAACACCAAAACCTCCAACAGCTTATAAACGTCTAACTATTAGAATTCGTATTGGCATGGATTCGTGCCACGTTGAGATCGCCATAGTCGACAACAAAGGTACGGAGTTGTGCTTTTCAATGTCTACGTGGATGCTCTTGCTGCAAAACGCGGCGGACATACTTCGACGATTACGCAGCAACGCAACATCAACCCAAACCCCAATCACAATTGACCATTTACGACTAAAATTCACGCGAATGCATGCTGATTAACTTATTAAAATCACCGATAATTACAGTGTCATATATATGACTGAAGCCATGTTGTGTAAACTATTCGTGTATAAACATTGCATTCAACGTATGTTCTCATGGTTGACAAAAAATATATACTCTGTAAGTAGTAAATATGCTACCTTCGTAGACGTTCTGCGTACCGCTACGACACCACTGAATTATGTGGAATTAATTTTCAAAAGCGAGCACTTCGAGCAACATTCTTTGATAGACTGTGAATTGTTGGCGTTAGGATTACAATCAATGCTGCGTGATATAAACCACGTACCGCTGTAGTACGTGCATATATGTTTTAATAATAGGAAATGTATGACTTTCACATCAATACCTGTAACGTATCATTTATACTATCCTTTCATACATATTCGTATCCATATATATTAATTCTTAGAGGCATAATCTTGGCAAATGTCAATCGCGTTTTCAGTGATGTTTACGATAATGCAGTTCAGGTTAACGAGTCTAATTTTAATACGAGTACACCAGTGCAAGTTGATGCATTTTTACCGATGCTGATTTATTTATTGAAATCAACGACAATGCATTCTTTACGAACGACATTGACGATGCTATATTCAACGATGATGTTGCGGAGTGGGATAACTAAGTTAAATAAATTACTAAAATCATGAAATTTATGTACGAATTCTTATCACCCTTACACGCTCCCACGACGCTCGACTCGCAGACCCTCGAGAAGGGCCCTTGAGACGTCGCCCTGTTCTCGATCGTGAAAATACTCGGAACTGTAGGCCGAATAATTATCGCTTAGTCGCTCGCGTGAACGCGCCATCTAATTTATTGCTTCAGGGACATTGCGTTTTCTCGAGGGAACTTCTTAGAGACACGGTGGTCTTGGGGAAAAGTCAATGGTCTGATATAAACACTAGGCATGGCGTGGTTCGCTCTATGATTTCTCAGAAACCCCCATCGAATGCAATGTCGTGTTTATTCCAGGGGTTATCGCGACGATTGATTTACAATAATTATCGCTCTACGTTTAAATCATTGCACGAGTTCGGTATCGATCCCACGATTCAAACATAAACACACGCCATGAAGAACGTACACATGGGTGGCAGAACGTGTTTAATCCTGTCGCACGCCATGACACCTTATATTTTCTCTGAAATCATCATCGAAGACGCGATTTGAATTTCCACGAATCGGTCGCGGTCCCGCCTTCGCACCGATCCCCGCACGCGTACGGAATTGCGCGGCGGCGACGCGCGCCCAAAGTACCTTAAACATCCAACAGGTGACGTCGATACGAAATGCGTGCGACGCCATTTTGAAATTTTTGAAAATCCCCCCCACCCACCCCTCCCCTGTGACGTCATCCCCCTCGCCTACAAACTCAACCTGCGCGCGCGACGCCATTTTAAAAATTTTGAAAATCCCCCCTCCCCTGTGACGTCCCCCCCCCTCGCCCACGAACTCGACCTGCGCGCGCGACGCCATTTTGAAAATTTTGAAATCCCCCCCCCCCCTTGTGACGTCATCCCCCTCGTCCACGATCTGCGTACCCCCCTCCCCGCCTCACCCCTCGCCCATCTCACGGAAGAGCGCGGCGGTACCCCCTCCCCACCTCCCCCTCGCCCATCGCGCGGTACCCCCCCGCCCCGCCTCACCCCTCGCCCCCATTTGGTCCAGAATCCGCATAGCCTATCTACTTTCATTTTTCCTTTACACATCTGTTTACCAAATTACGTTGGGTAAGCAGCAGTTCGTCCTGTAAAACTCATAAAATATGATCTTCGCTTTCAATAATTATCGCTGTTCAAGAAGAATAGAAAAACTAGGGTTGAGAAAATCCAGGAACCAATTAAGCCATCAAATTTCGTTAGGAGTTGGTCCCCGATCCTTAAGACGAAGTAACCGATGTTGTTAGGAAGCGTGCTTCGACCACCGTCCAAAAGTCTCGAATTAAATTAACCGTAATCCATCCAACTGCATAGCTATTTGTAAGTACGTTTGAACATTCCCGCGTAACCTCACGAGCATCAGACGCATCGAAACCCGTTCCGTTTCGTTACTGCGGTTCATGCGCTGCTGGAAACGGAACGCGGTTCATGCGCGCAGCGTCTGCGCTGCGGTCTATGCGCATAATGCGTGAATCGGAACACAGCCTAAATTTGACGCTTTCTTAAATAAAAATGCGAATTGTATATTTGAAGACATTATAATTAAGTTTAGTTTATGTTCATTAGGATGCGTTGGGTTGTTATATTGTAATCTATAATTTCTGTACACGTCATAGATTTAATCAATGCGAAGCCAACATGTTTGAATTTCGACTTTTGCATGGCATATAAGGAAGCCGCTCGATGTATTAGCTTTTGTCACTTTTTGCCGTAGAAACGAAAAATAACAAATCAAGAGATCGTCAGACCAATCTTGCCTGTACTAGCGTTAACACGTTTATTCCTGAGCTCAGTTACAATAGTTACAATTCATATTTCCATTTCTTAAGTAGTCAAGAGTTATAATAAAACAATTAAGAATATAAAAATATCATATAGTTGCATAATTAAAGTGTTAATTTATTTAAACGCGAACGCGCGACTCCGAGCAAAGCGGTTCTGCGCTTCACGGGCATCGATCCAGCCCCTAGGACCATCATCGGCTGCAGGAATAGCGCAACAATACTGTTGCGAACTCCCGCCTAGCGGCGTGTAGTATAAACTTCAGAAACGCGAAGTTTAAATCGGAACACACGAATGTAATAGGAAAGGGAGACAAGGTGAAGCTCGTACAAGCCCGAGGTGTTTGAAAATAGTTAGAGATTCTTTTAATAAGGGAACTTCAAGATTATAAACTAATCGATTCTAGTCGATACTAATCGATACTAGTCGATACTAATCGATACCCACTTGGATACGGGTGTTTGAATAAATGAACTTCTCCTTCCTCCTTTCTCCTAGGTGTGCAATTCCAGCGCAATGTTGTTAGACGCTTGATTTTGTAAAAATTGATAATCAAAAGGAATCGTATCAACAAATAGGAATTTAGCTAGCTAATTAGTAAATTTGCGATTGGCTCTCGGTAACTACCCAGATAGCCCAAAAACGTTTTCAAAACGTTTTTAAAACATCCAGGTCAGACGTTCAGGACGTTTTCAAAACGTTTTTAAAACATCCAGGTCAGACGTTCAGGACGTTTTCAAAACGTCCAGAAAATGTCCAGAAAAGGTTCTAAAAATGTCCATTTTCACAAACCAGACGTTTTGTAGGACGTTTGTAAAACGTTTTTGAAACGTTTTCAGAACGTTTTTGAAACATTTTCAGAACGTTTCAGAAACGGTTTTAAAACGTCCTGCTTAGGTCCGAAACAGGCATTTTTGGGACGTTCGACGGTACTGGTTCGATTTAATAAAAATTTAAGGAAGTAAAACGTTTTCAAAAGAAGATCAAACTGGAAAACAATTTATTTCATTTATTTAATTCAGAAATAATACAGAATATATGCACTTACAATAGATACAAGAACATGTTAGTACGAGGTCCAATATACAGAATATACAAACTATGCAGGATATACACTTAAAATAGATATGGATGTTATAAACCAATATCGGATCAGTCCTAGAGTATTGATAGCTTTAAGGATTGTAGTTATAAGCTAAGGTTTGTCGCACAACACGAATTTATGATAAATTAACGAAAGAGAGTTTCCTTTTAAGCGTGTATAATTAGTTATTTAAGTCACATTCAACGTTTGTTTTGTCTTTGTTAAACACAGATGATTCAACCATAGTTTAAGCGTTTCAACAAGTTACAGATAGAATTCGAATAGGTACAAGTTCCAACACAAATATATACAGTTAATTACACAATTAATTTACACAAATTATCCTTTGTATTTAACAAGTCTTATCTGGCGAAAGCAAAGAACGCCAGCGTGATTTTAACTAAGCAAGATAGCTAAACAGTTATTAAACCCAAGTCGCAAGCAATGTGCGGAAGTAAGAAACGCAAGCAATGTGCGTAAGTAAAATAGCGCAAGCAATGTGCGTAAGCTCAAAGATAATTACCCAAGGTGATGTCAGGAGCAAGTGGTCGATTCCCAGAAATCGCACGTGATTTCTAGGAATCGCCAGCCTTCCCCTTCCATGGATCGCGAGTCGATTGAAGGGGACGCGATCCGCGCTCCACATGAGTGAGCAGGCCATTGTCACTTGCCTAATCAACATCGATCACCCATAGGTGTCGCTAACAGTCGCATTTCTTGAACATTCTCCCCGGCATTCAGCACTCGATGAATCTGAATACAGATATGGATCGATGCATGGATCGATAGACCTCAACAGTGGGGCGATGGTGGCGCTGCTCGACTCATGTGGAGGCGTCAGGCAACTCTAATGTTATCAATGATCGCGATCTAATGCAATGGTTTCGTGAAGTGAAGTTGTTTGGGTCGAATCAGTGACCTGTGCGAAAGGCAGATAAACTAATTTCGTTATCGGTCGAGTGAATTCGGAACGTGCAGTTTTTATAGTGACTACGCGTGTAAATCCGTCGGAACCCGGATGTAATTTCGTTATGCGTGCAAGAGGCCACCGAGTTGGCGAGGTCAATTCAGATTTTAGGAGGCACAGATCTCCGACGCGAGGTTGCTGATGTAGGTGAGTCCACTTATTACGGGTCTGGAGCGATTGTAGATACTCAGCAGCCCATCGTTTCCAGAAGGGCAGACGCATTTGTTGTAACAGATGCCATCGGGAAAGCCGTGTAGTCGGGACGTCTACGATGTCTGGATCGGGTACGCTTAACAGTGCGTCGCCGATTAAGAAATGCCCTGGTGTGAGCGCTGTCAAATCGCCAGGGTCATCGCTCATCGCCTGCAGTGGACGAGAGTTCAGGCAGGCTTCGATTTGGTGAAGTAGCGTCGTCAATTCCTCGTAAGTAAGGTGTTGGTCCCCCACCACCCGTCGTAGATGGTGTTTGGTAGACTTAACGGCTGCTTCCCATAGACCCCCGAAATGAGGGGCAGCAGGCGGGTTGAACTGCCATTCGATCCCGTCCTTCAAGAGTGCGGCATGAATCTGGTCGCGCCCAGTCTCGAGATGAATCAGCATCTCCCGAAGAGCTCGAGAGGCGCCCACGAAGTTGGATCCTCGATCACTGCGTATCACGGCACAGAGACCTCGCCGTGAAGTGAAACGTCGCAAGGCAGCGAGGAAGGCTTCTGTACTACAATTGGAAACAAGCTCTAAGTGGACCGCGCGTGTGGCCATACATACAAATAATGCCACGTAGCCCTTATAGGTTCGTTGTCCTCTTCCTCTGGACATTAACAGTGTTATCGGTCCGGCATAATCTAATCCCAAATTAAGGAATGGCCGAGCCGGTGTCACCCGTGTAGACGGCAAATCTCCCATTAATTGGCGTCCTGTTGCAGCTCGCCAGCGTAAACAAGTTGGACAGCGGTGGATGAGGGCCTTGACTTGTTGTCGTCCATGTAGAAGCCAGTACTTCTGGCGCAAGGTGGCCAACGTAAGTTGGGTCCCTCCATGTAACGACCAATGGTGGGCATCAGCCACCAGTAGGTCGGTCAGTCGACAATTTTTTGGTAACAGAATCTGATGTTGAGCATCTTGGGGTAGATTCGAATGTCGAAGACGTCCGCCGACTCGTAGAAGACCTTGGCTATCGAGATAAGGATTAAGAGGCAGTAGTTTACTTCGACTTGGTACCTGACGTCCCAACTTCAGTTGCTGGATCTCGGCGGGGAACTCCTGGCGTTGCACGAGCAGGAGCCAGTGACATCGAGCAGCTTCTATTTCAGCTGGTAGTAGACGACATCCTCTCGTACTAATATTTGGCCTGGGCAGCCATCGTAGACACCAGGCGGTAACTCTGAGAGGCAAATGTATGGATGAATATCGCGCCAATAACTCCCCTCCCGTTGCAGGTTCACCGGTGGTCACATGGGCAGTGACCCTCCTTTCCAGATCCGTTTGGTGGGATAGTGGCTCGGTCCCGGCGTCCCAGCAGGACGTAGTGGTCAACCAAGACGGTCCGGTCCACCAGAGTGAGAAGTCGGGTAGTTGATTCGGGAACACACCTCGGGAAGCGCAGTCAGCGGGATTATCTTGACTGGTGACGTGATGCCATCGTGCTTCGGGTACAGTACGTTGAATTTCTGACACTCTATTTGCCACATAGGTTTTCCATTGAGAAGGGTGGCCTTGTATCCAGGCCAGAGTGATGGTCGAATCACTCCATAGATGTATGGCGGTTTCTGTCAGATTCAAGCTTTCGCATGTGAAAGCAACTAGCTTGGACAGTAGGACTGCAGCGCACAGTTCAAGTTTGGGTAACGTGATCTGTTTCAAGGGTGCCACCTTGGTTTTGGCCGTGATTAACTGCACGCGAGAGAGGCCTTCGTCGTCTGTGATGCGTAGATACACCACCGCTGCATAGGCCCGTTCTGACGCGTCGGCAAACCCGTGTAGTTCACGACGTTGAGATTTTGGTTTGGTGCCCAGCCAACGAGGAACAGCGAGACGATTCAGTTCTGGAAGTTCGTCCAGGAATTGTGTCCAGTGGTTGGCAGCAGTCGACGGCAACGGTGTGTCCCAATCTAATTGTAATAACCATAGTGATTGCATGAAAATCTTAGCATTAATTGTGACTGGGGACACCAGTCCTAATGGATCAAAGATCCTAGCAATAGTTGATAGAACCGAGCGTCGAGTTATGCTGTTGTCCCTGACTGTAGGCTGCACTTTGACCCTGAAGCAATCGTCGGCCAGACTCCAATGGACACCTAAGGCAGAGTGTGTCTCGCCTATCTGCCATTTGCATTCAGGAATGGCATCTTCGGTTGGTACGTTCTCCATCAGTTCCTGTTGATTAGACGCCCATTTTCTTAGATTAAAGCCGCCCGCTTTGCAGAGTTGGCGGAGCTCGGCTTGTAATTCCATGGCGTCCTCCATGGAATCGGTTCCTGTTACGACGTCGTCCATATAAACATCCCGTCCGAGAATAGCAGCTGCTCGGGGGAACCGGTCCTTTTCGTCTGAAGCTAATTGGCGAAGCGTACGAATGGCAAGGTAGGGTGCACAAGCCAAACCGTAAGTGACTGTATTCAATTGATAGTCACACACATCGCTTCCCTCATTTTCACGCCACAATACCAGCTGATAGCAACGATCAGCTGTGTGGAGTAGAATCTGTCTATACATCTTTTCTATGTCCGCAGTAAGGCAGACACGGTGAAGGCGCCATCGTAGCAGTAGTCGATGGAGATTCGGTAGGAGATTAGGCCGTACCATCAGTGTATCATTAAGTGACCGGCCTGTCGTCGTAGCATAGGACCCGTTGAAGACGACTCGTAACCGGGTAGTAGTGCTGTTTTCCTTCAGTACCCCGTGATGGGGCAGATAGTAGGAGTTCCCTGAGAAATTACCCTCTACTTTAGTCATGTGAGTAGTAATACAAGGCGGTTTCTAACCCGGGTGTGCTGAGGGGAGCGCGGGGGCAGGGGGAAAGTGAGGGCGCGGGGGAGCACGGCGGTGGGAAACATGGGCGCGGGGCCTGCGGGGTGAGGAAGACAGGTTGCGCGCGCACGCGCCGCGGAGTGGGGGAAGCCGCGATGATGGAGGGGATCAGTCCGGGCCGAGCCGCCGCGGAGACCTCTCCAGACCGGACCCATTTTTCAGAGGGAGGCATTGACCCCCGAAAAAAATCTCTCTCAGAACTTGGCCCACCCGAACCTAACCTAGGGTGGGAGCTGTCCTTAATATGAATATAATAAGAAATATACAAAATAGAAATAATAGAAATAATGGAAATTATGTGACGAGCAGGAAAACGGAAGATGGGCAAATAAATGGAGAAATAAAATACCTTTTAAGAATGTAAGCTTACGTACCTGTTAGATACGTAGATTACGTACCTGTAAGCCGGTACGTAATCTAGCCGGGCTTCGTCGCTTGTCGACACGCGCGGGAGAGTCAGAAGGTAACAAGACTCCGAGCTGTTAACATCAATGTTATTGTATTGATGTATACAAAGGATTGCTATCGGCAATTGTAGTGATTCAGGTTAGTTTAAGCATATTCGGTTATTATAATATTTATTATTATATTTATTATAATATTTGTACATATATTTAATATTACAGTTGTTTACTGCATCCTATCATTGTTGATACACCCCAAAACTTCGCTCCATATAAACCTCTTTAAATAGTTACTTACAAATCACTACAATGGAGATTAAGGCAAAGTTTTATTTTGTCTCGGAGGCGGGTGCAGATACGAAAAACACTGTAGTTAAAGTGAAAAGAATTCAGCTGCTTGGTCAAGAGGAAAGTTTTTTGTTTCCGGCAGATAAGCAGACGAGTGCTCAACATGGAAAGCTTTTTGAAAATCCTATCGTTAAAAACGTAGTTAAAAGTTTGAAGGTTCGCAATAAATTTCGCAATGTGGTGTTGACTTTATCTGAAGACCTTGAGAAAATTTACTTGAATACAGAAGGTAACGTTGTGTTGTATGACGAATACCTGGAAGAGGCGACCACGGAGCAAGAGTCAAGGCCAAACGAACAGTCAACAATCACAAATGAAAGAAAAACAAGTGCTTTGATAAAGGATATAGTGATTGAAAAGTTCGATACTGAAAATATGAATGCGAGTGTTTGGATTAATTTATTTGTGCAGGAGTGTGACAGAGTGGGGATTGCCCAAAATAAATACGCTGAAGTATTACGATTGTTTCTAGAGAAATCCGCATTAGATTGGTATAATGTTTTTGTAAAGCAGAACTCTTTGTTAAACTGGGAGGCATGGAATAACTCCTTTATTGACACCTTCTCTGCACAGTCCTGGACAGATATAGCGTATGCATATAATTTTAAATTCTATAACGGCTCGCTACTAGAATATGCGTTAAAGAAAAGAAGATTATTGATAGAAGCGGATGATAGCTTGTCCACAACAACACAAATTAACATGATTGTAATTAGTTTACCGAAATTTATTCAAAATAAGATAGATAGAAAATCCACCATAAATATAGAAAATTTAATGTCAAAATTAAAACAATTCGGTAAAATTAGCGATTCGAAAAATGACAATGTAAATAAGAGAATACTAAATGAAAAAAGACCATGTAGTATTTGTGATAAGTTAGGTTTCAAAAATAGAATGCATTCAGAAAGCATATGCCGTAATAAAGATAGGCAAATTAAAAATTTTAAAAATGAAAATATCAAGGTTACAAATAATAATGAATTACAGGAAGTAGTAGCAAGTTATGAGGAGGCAAAAAACGAATAACTCTCCCACTTATAAAAATTAAGCTTCTTGCAAATGGTTGCCCAGCAATTGGTTTATATGACTCGGGATCCAATATTTCGATGGTTAATAGCACCTTTATGAACGATAATAAAAATATTAAACAAATAATAGGTGGGAGAGATACTATTAAATGTGTAGCTGGAACGGCGAAAACGGAGGGGATTGCAATAATACGTACTAAAATTGGTAACTTAGAAGAAGATTTTCCGTTTTTCATAGTTAAGGAAGGTATTGATTGTGATTTTCTATTAGGACTAGATTCAATAACAAAATTCAAGCTCCGCCAGGATGAAAAATTGAGGATATCACAGAAACAACAGAAAAATAAAAATTTAGATAAGCAAAGTAACATTAGTGAAATAAGCACTAATAGTATAGAAGATATTATAAAAAAAAATGAAAGAATTTTTGCCAAATCAAAGTTTGATATAGGAACAGTAAAGGAGTATGAAGCCACAGTGAAACTGACAGAAAATAGATATATTTCAAAGAAACCTTATAGATGCTCTTTTCAAGATAAATTAGAGATCGAGAAACAAGTGGAGGAATTATTGAATGCAGGTTTAATAGAGGAGTCAAGCAGTCCTTATGCAGCTCCTGTAACCATGGTTTTTAAGAGAGAAGAAGGGAAAAGATCACGCCTGTGTATCGACTTAAAAGAGTTCAACAAAATAGTAGTGCCAGAAAGTCAGCCTTATCCAAGGATAGATGATCTTACGGTACGCGCCAGAAATTGTAAGTTTTTTTCAAAATTCGACGTGAACTCGGCGTTTTGGTCGATTCCGGTGCGTGCAAAAGATAGATATAAGCTGGCCTTTGTAACCCATCATGGACACTGGCAGTGGAAATGTTTACCTTTTGGTTTGAAATCTGCCCCCGCTATCTTTCAAAGAGTTTTAGCAAGCGTGATAAGAAAAAATAAATTGGATTCTTTCACAGTAAATTATATAGATGATATATTGGCGTTCTCTAAAACTTACGAAGAACATTTATATCATGTAGAACGGGTTCTGCAAGCATTATATGAACAAGGTTTCAAACTGAATAGAAATAAATGTCAGTTCGTCCAAGAAAAGATAACATATTTGGGACACGAAATTGGAAACAATATGATTAAACCAATAAACGATAATTTAGTGGCTATTAAGAAGTTTCCAATACTTACAACAAAAACACAAATCAGACAGTTTTTAGGCAAGATTAATTTTTATTTGGAGTTTATACCAAATCACGTAGCTTTACTAGATCCTTTAAGAAATTTGTTAAGGAAAAATGTATCCTTCGATTGGTCTGAAGAGTGTATGAATAGTTTCAATTCAACAAAAGAATATTTGTGCACAGCTCCTGCCTTGGCAATTTTTGATCCAGAGGCCCCAATATTTATTTTCACTGACGCAAGTATCGAAGGAGTTGGAGCAATATTAAAACAGCCACAGGAAGATAAATCCTTGAAGTCGGTGTTTTTCTTTTCTAGAAAGTTGACAGACGCTCAGAAAAAGAAGAAAGCTATTTTTATAGAATGTTTAGCCATTAAAGAAGCCATTTTATACTGGCAATTTCATTTGATAGGAAAGAAGTTCGTCGTATTTACGGACCATAGACCATTGGAAAATTTCAATATAAAAAAAGTAATGATATGGAACTGGTTCAGATTTTGAATTATATTTCACATTTTGATTTTGAAATGGTATATAACCCGGGTAAAGAAAATACTGAAGCTGATTGTCTGTCTAGAAATCCGGTATTGGACCCACATGAGGATACAAACAGTGATTCTGTGATTAAAACTTCAAATTTACTGAAATTGAATGATATCAAAGAAAATAAAAAATTGTTAAAAGTTGATGATAAATGCACTATTAAAGATGATATAATTTATAAAACTCTAAATAATAGAGAAAAAATATGGATTACTGAAGAATTCGGAAAGTCTCTTATCACCGAGGTACACGTGAATCAGGGTCATATAGGTACAAAACAGTTAATTTTAACCTTTGGCCAAAAATTTTATTTCAAAAATATATATAAGCACATAAGATTGACTTGTAGGTCTTGTGAAACTTGCATTAAAAATAAATCGAGAATAGGTATCTTTAAAGCCCCCTTATCTCAACTTGGTCCAGCAAAGGAACCTTTGGAAATAGTGTCTATAGACACAATAGGAGGTTTCAAAGGAAATAAAAGTACAAAAAAATATTTACATTTGGCGGTGGATCATTTTACAAGATTTGCACACATAATAACCTCAAAGACTCAAGTTGCAAAAGATTTTATAAATCTAATCAAGAAAGTACAAAAAAATGGAAGTATTAAATTAGTTTTATCAGATCAGTATCCTGGTGTAAATTCAGCACAGTTTAAACAATATTTAAATAAACAGAAAGTAGCATTGGTTTTTACGGCAGTGGATTGTGCGTTTTCTAACGGATTAAACGAGAGGACAAATCAGACTTTGGTAAACAGAATACGATGTAAAATTTATGAAAATAAAAATAAATCATGGCCTCAGGTAGCAGAGGAATGTGTAAAGGATTACAACAACACAATTCACAGTTCGACCGGATTTACTCCTAATTATTTGCTGACAGGATTAAACCATTCATTTTTACCCGATGAAGTGAACGACAATAATTTGACAAATTTAGGCAACAATAGAGAAATAGCTTTTAAGAAATCAAAAGAAATTCACAATCAGAATAAAGAATATTATGATAAGAATGTAAAACAGATAAATTATAAGGTAGGAGATTTAGTTTATGTACAAAACGCAAATAAACTGAATAAAAATAAAATAGACCCAATTAGAGTAGGTCCCTTTAAAATTAAGGAGAAAATTTCTGATGTAATGTTCTTGTTAGATAGTAGATTAAGAAAAAATGAATCAAATATTTTTCATGCTAGTAAGATTGTTCCTTACACCGATGGAACGTACCCTCGGTCCTGAAAAGGGGGGATGTAAGCCGGTACGTAATCTAGCCGGGCTTCGTCGCTTGTCGACACGCGCGGGAGAGTCAGAAGGTAACAAGACTCCGAGCTGTTAACATCAATGTTATTGTATTGATGTATACAAAGGATTGCTATCGGCAATTGTAGTGATTCAGGTTAGTTTAAGCATATTCGGTTATTATAATATTTATTATTATATTTATTATAATATTTGTACATATATTTAATATTACAGTTGTTTACTGCATCCTATCATTGTTGATACACCCCAAAACTTCGCTCCATATAAACCTCTTTAAATAGTTACTTACATATATTGTTACAAAAAGAATATAATTAGAAATAGAATATAAAAACATGATTAAAATTGATTCGGTTTAATTATCCCACTCGGTAACATCTTTAGTAAATAGTTCAGTTAATAATAAATCTATAGGAACTTGCGCAGGGTCAGTTTGAATTCCAACAACGCTAGCCCAAAGCCCTGATACTTTATTCCTATAAGTATCCAAATCAATATTTTTAGCTGTGACGTTTCGCCAAGCCACACTCTTTGGAGATATAGTTATTTGCACATTATCATCATCGTCGAAATAGCCTAAAAACGTTTGTTGTTCATATCGATGCATCCAATATTCCTCATCATAATCATCATCATCATCATCATCATCATCATCATCATCCTCTAAGTAGTCGAGTATTGGATTTTGGATTTTTTGTTTTTTAAAAACTTTTAAAAAAATGTCGCCATCGTGAACAGCTTCCGCCTCATAAAGTTTTGCACCTAGAATTTCTTCGGTTTGAACCGCAACATTCTGACAGGCCACATACACTTTCGGGCTGGAAGGATGGATAATTGACGCAGCAGCGGTGATCGTAGCAGTAGCCGGACGTTTCAAATTAATAGGCAATGACATAATCTGAAACCGATTTTTCTTATAGTTCTCACCGTTACTAACACTACGATTCACTAAAAATATGATAATGGAAACTTACGGTATTAATCGATTGTATTTTCATGTGTTGAACGATTGATAATATCCTTCAAAGCAATTTCACAACTGTTAGCTGTCACTTTGACTATGATTTGAATGCAACTGGTCTCGCTACATCTCCTGGCTCTCACATGCTAAAACCCCCTCCTATCATGAAATCGAGAAGTGCCTAGCTTTGCAAAAGTACGATGTCATTGTTCTTCATTGTCTTCGTCACAGGTCACCCGTGCTCCAGCTGCATTTTCGCTGACCATCCTCCTCCTCCGTGTCCTTATCTTCTTCTTCTTCACTGACCATCATCTCCTTATTCACACGCATCTTCTTTCCCTTCTTCTTTGACACATCATTCGACTAGATCATACCACTTTGATTGCGTATCGAACGTCTTTTGTACCACTTTGATCGTACATCGAACGTGAATTGAACGTGAATCGAACGTCTTCAAACGTGAATCCAACGGCTTGAAACGTACATCGAACGTCTTGGAACGTGCATCGAACGTGATTCGAACGGCTTGGAACGTGCATCGAACGTGATTCGAACGGCTTGGAACGTGCATCGAACGGCTTTTAACGGCTTTGATCGTGAGGCTTGAACGAATTTATCAGAAATTATTTCGGACAATGTCGGGAAAGATCGGCGTTTTTTTTTTTTTTTCGACACCGCGTCTTCGAGGGAAAAAGACGGAGCATTACTTTAAAGTTAATATTTTAGGAGGGAAAGAGACGCCACTACATAAGAGACGGAGCATTACTTTAAAGTTAAAATTCTAGGAGGGAAAGAGAGAGAGTAATACATAGGGGATAGAATCGCATGCATTCTAAAGCTAACAGTATTTCAAAGCGTTCCGATTTAACGTCGCCGCGTATCGCGCGATAGCATGCGTAATTCGACTCCTCTGGAGCAGCCGCGCGGGATGATATCATTTGATGGCGCGAAGAACGCTCGAACGAAACAGAATTAGCGCGAATCATAGAAAGAATTATGCAGCGTCAGCAAATCTTAAAGTCAGGTGGTAAGGAGGAGGACGGGTAAATAAAATTGAGAAATAAAATATGTTTAAAATGATAATTTATTTAAAATTAAATGAATACAATTTAACATTTTTTCCTACGAGCATCAGCTAAAACAGCGCTGTTCAAGGTCGCTCCCGCGGGAGACTGGGGTTCTCCCACTCTCGTCCGCGTTGTCAGGGATACCGCGCGACGCTAAAGAGGCGACCATGACAGACCAGCGTGTTCGGCGCCGAGCGAGCTCGGACGCCCGATACGACATGTGATTAGTGACACGCGGCGTCGCAGCCAGCCAATGCTACTACTTCCCGGTATAAGTTGTCAGTCTTGGTGACCTGTACTTTTCAAACAATTCTGAAACTAGAAATATCATAAACAAGCCTGACACATAGGTACGAAAGTCAACGAATTAACCTGAAATGACCCATATCCAAGTGACAGACGGCTCGCCGGACGTGCAGCCTTCTTAGCGTCGCGCGGTCTCCTTGACGACGGAAGGCACGCTATGCGAGAGAAAGATTGGAAGGGGAAGCAGGCGCGTGAGGGGCCCCTACGCTGGACAGCGCTGAGCTAAAATATCATTGAAGGCACATGCTACCAGTTCGCAATCTATATAATAATCCTCATAGTAATGTTCGCTACCGCGTATGATTTTAGCAGCATGACGTGTATCTAATTTTTCGCAGACAACATCGCTCTGCTGTAGCACGTTAACAAAAGTCTCAAATTTCATCTGCACATCTCCTACAATATGACACAGCCGCGGATATACATAGTCTGTACATGGCTCAAGATTTAGTAAAAATGTTACTGTCTCCGGTTTGAAATACAGCGAGTTATCATGTAACGTCATCTTTACAATCGAAGAATTATAGATCTCACAAAAATCCATCGTTAATTGATCCATCTGCATCGAAGGTGATCCTGGTGATCGTGAACGTTCTTCGATGGTTGTACGATTGTTGCATAGCGCATGCCATGTATATGATGGTAACGTGTGATACATCCCACGATTGTTGCCGAGAACAAATTCTACATCGATCTTAGGTCGTACGCGGATTCCAATTTCCAGATATTTATTGCCCATGGATGTTAATGCGTATCTTCTGACCATGATACGCGATGTTCGTTGCGAGCTATGAGAACAATCAAAGCTATGAAATTGTCAGCTCGTATTAGGAATAAAAATAAAAAAAAAATTTGAGAAGATGTGAAAATTAAGCCTTACCAAACAGCTGTAGTGTCCCCGCATTGAGCTACGCCATCATCTTGCACAATCGGAACGTAATAATTCATACGTTTAGCGTTCCCTTCGGCACTGGTACTATGCATTATATGTTTTCAGAGCACTATTTGATCCGTCAAAGTCACTGAGGTTACTGAGCGTTTGATGGAATAGCGTCCGAGAGCTCGGCTTAAATAGAGGTGCAATTGCCTCCCCCGCCACAGCATATTATTCTAAAGCTACCAATTTTTCCATAATGTTTTCGAATCTGAACGTAGCATGTAACTTGAGTCCCACCCTCGAGGATAAAAGACTCCATACGTGTTGATTGTAATATAATACCTGTGGAAGCGTCGATCTCGCGCGCTAATTCGTCATACATAGTATGATGCATAGTATTATGCTGTATCAGCAGAAACTGCATAGAACCATGTTCTATGGTCTCTAAATCGTGGTATCAGTCATAAAGGCGTGCTCCAACCTGCACAAAGCCTCAAATCGTTGCAACGTGTTGCGTGGAAGGGACGTTACATATACATTCCATTTACAATCATGGGAGAATTCGTGCAAGTCGAACGCCAATTATTGGATCAATCTGCACGATTGATTTCGCGGGAAGAGTATCTCGCGTGGGAAGAACGGTGCAACGAGTGCATAGAATCGTTGGAAGAACGCAGCCGAGTGAAACGTCCCCGATTATCAATCGGCGTTCGACAATCGTTGGTTGCTCAAATCGCGCGACTCGAAGGATTGAAATATTCGTTGCGCGGACGTTTCGTGCGCGAAGGTGCCGGACATTCTAGCACAGGACTTTTGTGGCGCGAAATAGACACTGCGTTCGATACCCGCGTATTAACTGGTGCCGTGCTAAATTCGAATTACATCGAACCGTGCAACTTCCTCCAAGATGCGGGAACCATTCTGTTGGAGCATGTGCGGGGCGCTTTGAGGAAACATCGAAACCTCAAAGTGAACATGGTGTTCAACGGTGAATTTGTGGCGGGTGACAAGCGTGCTTGTAAAAGCATCAATACCCGGAACTGCGAACTCTTCCGTACATCCGATCTGCAGGAGTGGTACCAACGATGCGTCGTCGAACCCACCCTAGCATCGCTGGAAGAGTTCCAGGAACGCGACAGCGGATGGGCATTGACGAGAATTCTCAACCTGACAGTCAATGTCAACAAGTATAATCCGCTGCGCGCGGGGTGCCACCACAAGTTGCCGCGGGAATTGTTATCGAAGAAGGCAACCATTAGTGTGCAATCCTCGGACAACGCCTGTTTCGCGTGGGCAGTGATTGCCGCTCTACATCCGGTGGAAAGACATCCCGATCGTCCAAGTTCGTACCCCGATTATGCTTCCACGCTAAATCTTCAGGGCATTGAGTTCCCAATGTCTCTGGCACAGATTGCAAAGTTTGAACGGCTGAACGAAATCTCCATCAACGTGTACAGCTTTGAGATGGAGAAGAAGAAGAAGGGGCCAACGGTCTTTCCACTGCGTCTCACCAATCAAAAGAGGGATCGACACGTCAATCTGCTCTACACACCAAATCAAGAGCACGGTGATGTAGGGCACTTTGTGCTGATCAAGAACTTGTCCCGGCTGGTGAGCGCACAGCTGAGCAAGAATAAGGCAAAGAAATTCATCTGCGACCGGTACGTATAGAAACTTATGAAATGCGTCGTGAAAAATAAAAAAAAAAAAATTGTTTTTACAGCTGCATGCATTACTTCAGCTGTGTCGAGAAGTTGGAGGTCCATACAGTGGATTGTGGGCAAATGAACGACTGTGCCATCCTGCTGCCCAGCGAAGGTGAAAATCTCCTCAGTTTCAACAACCACTGCAGTAAGGAGCGGCTCCCCTTCGTGGTGTACGCAGATTTAGAGTGTATCATCGAGAAAACGGAGGACAATCGAAAGGGTGATAATAAATTACACAAGTACCAGCATCATAAAGTGCACAGCATAGCATATTATATGCATTGCTCGTACGATACATCGCTATCGACGTATCGATGTCGCCGCGACGCGGATTGTGTTTCATGGTTCGTCAACGAATTGGAAAATTTTGCAAACTTCGCTAAACCCATCTTGACTAGTAATGTTCCCATGCTGGATTTAACCATCGAACAGTGGACCACATTTCGCGATGCTTCACATTGTCATATTTGCGAAGAACCATTCGAGGCTAGCGATGTACGAGTTCGCGATCACTGTCATCTCTCCGGACGGTTTAGAGGCCCAGCACATTCGGAGTGCAATTTAAATTATAAAAATGCGTTTTACATCCCCATAGTTTTCCATAATTTATCCGGCTACGATTCGCATTTCATTATCGAGGAAATAGCTACCGCTTTTGAAGGCAGCGTTGACGTGTTGCCCATATGTAACGTCAGAAACTAAGCAATGTAACAATCACACAATGAATTCGGTGATTATAAGAACAGTTATAGAAAACTCACAATATCATTTAATAAAATACTTCACCGTATATACAATATTTTAATCATTAACTCAGTCGTTGCGCCAGCGATCTGGTCACTAGAATTAAGACGATTCGATTTCGGTAAGATAGAACTTAACGCGCGATCGCGTAAACGTGTTCTTCCTTCTGTACTCTACGCGAGAAGAAGGCGGAAGTCTCGCTTCCCGGAATCCTTCGCAGGATTCCACGAAGTCACGTGGGACGAAATTACGTAATTAGGAGCTGAGTGAGGCACCGTAATTAGTAGAAACACCCAGAGATGGCTCACTCAGCTCCGTTGTAAACATCTTCGAGTTTTGGGCGGAGCCCGCGTCGAGCGCGAGAAATACGCGCTCCTCGCCAGGCAAGCCGATGGTCCCCCTTCCTTCATTCTGTCCTCAACATTTCCCGCCCGCCTTCGTCAAGACGGTTGACGAAATAGGGTCCAAACTAGAGAACTTCTCGATGCTCAATGTGTGTACATTTCATAGCGGCCATCGATTGCAACAGACGTGAGAGGGGGCCACCGGCGTCCCCGCGAGGACAATAGCTGTCCGTGTCGCAGCAAGTGTAAGCTTTCCCTACAAAACATAATACCGATATAATATACAGTGCATCTCGATACAAGGTTAGACAGTGCAGTGAAACGCCGGATAAAAGAAAAAAAAATACCCCACCACCGTGAACACGCAGGACGGACATTTATCTCACCATTAAAGGTGAGTGAGCGCTTGTTTACAAAAATTTGAGGTTATGGTTAATCGTAAGATCGGGCCGCGTCCAGACTACTCCCCGATGATGTGGGCAATGGAATGACCTTGTTAATAGGTCGTGTGAACTCCGCTTTGGCGGTTTTCACCGTAACAACTCGTGTGAGTCCGTCTGGACCGGGATGTACAGACGTGATTCGGGCTAAGGGCCACCGCGTCGGTGGAAGAAGTTCCTGTTTTAGAAGACACAGTGTCCCCCTTTGAAGTGAGGGTTGCACCTGACACCATTTACCACGTGTCTGCAGCGTATTCAGGTACTCCTTCGACCACCGACGCCAAAAATGCTGTCGCACTTGTTGCACTAACTGCCATCGGGACAGTCTGGACGTCGGCAACTCTTCCAAGCTAGGTTCGGGAATGGCGATCAAGGGCCCTCCGATTAAAAAATGACCGGGAGTCAACGCTTGGAAATCCTCAGGGTCGTCCGATAATGGTTCCAGCGGTCTGGAATTTAGGCAAGCTTCGATACCGGCTAGGAGCGTGGACAACTCCTCGAAAGTGAGCTTCTGCTCGCCGATCTGTCGGCGGAGGTGGTGCTTGACCGATTTGACCGCTGCCTCCCACAAACCGCCGAAGTGAGGTGCAGCGGGTGGATTGAACTTCCACTCGATGCCCTCAGCGGCAATAGTTGTGAGGAGGTCACGGCCATCACGAAGGGCAGCGCGCAGGAGGGATCGCAGCTCGCGGTTGGCGCCCACGAAATTGGTGCCACAGTCACTGTATAACTCAGCACAAATTCCCCGTCGAGCTACGAATCTCCTGAGCGCGGCCAGGAATGTCTCTGAGCTCCCATCAGACACCAACTCCAGATGAACTGCCTTTGTTGACAGGCAGATGAATAAGGCAATGTAGCCCTTGACCGATTTCCGTCCACGCCCCCGCCCCGCAAGCACCTGAATCGGCCCGGCGTAATCGACGCCAGATCTAAAGAACGGTCGGCACGGAACGACGCGTGCACGGGGAAGATTCCCCATCAGCTGAACAGGAGGTTGATGCTTCCACCTAATACAAATAACGCATTTACGCAGACACGACTTTACCATTGGACGACCCCTCAGAATCCAGCATTCCTGGCGCAGTGTCGCCAGAGTAAGTTGGACGCCTCCGTGTAAGCATCGCCGATGGGCTGCCCTCACCCACAAGACCGTCAGGGGGGATTCGTCCGGCAGAATGAACGGATGAGTCCGATCGTAAGGCAGCGCAGCTCCTTGGAGTCGACCCCCTACTCTCAATAGTCCTTCTTTGTCCAGGAAGGGACTTAGCTTCTGTAGGCGACTCTTCATTGAAATAGCCTGCTTGTTTTGCAGACTGCTGACCTCCTTGGTGAATGCCTGCCGTTGCACCAGCAGGACCAGTCGTCCTCGGGCCGCATGGATCTCCTCCGATGTGAGGTGAACTGAACGAGTGCCCTTGTACTTGGGCAGCCAGCGGCAACACCAGGCAGTTACCCTGAAGAGTCGACGTAAGTTAGAGAACCGTATGATATAGCGGCTCACCTCGTCCTCCTCAGGAAGCTGAATATGGAGGCTCCTGGTTCGTAGTTCCAAGGTCGTGTCCTGGACTATTGCCTCCATCGTGGGCCAGCGGTCGGGAGAGTTGAGCCAGCTCGGTCCCGTCCACCAGAGAGAAAATTCAGCGAGATGTCCGGGTGATAGCCCTCGGGAAGCACAGTCCGCCGGGTTGTCGGCTCCTGGTACGTGGTGCCACACTGCAAGTGGCAACCTCTGCTGGATTGAGGACACTCGATTGGCCACATATGTTTGCCATTTAGTCGGGTGTCCTCGAATCCATCCCAAAGTCGTAATGGAGTCGCTCCATAGATGGACGTCCACCTCCTCCAGCTCCAAGACGGTGAGTACATGCGCCGCCAGGCGTGTCAGCAGCCAAGCGGCACAGAGTTCCAGCCGAGGTATGGAAACCTGTTTCAAGGGAGCAACCTTGCTTTTTGCAGTTATCAATGTGGCTCGCGGTGTGCCTGATGCGTCGACGACTCGAAGGTATACAACCGCGGCATAGGCGCGTTCAGATGCGTCCGCGAAACCATGCACCTCCACGATACTGCTAGAGGGGAGCCACCCCAGCCAACGTGGAATCTGGATGCCCGCTAGAGAAGGTAATTCTCTCAGAAACTGCGACCAGTGTTGTGCCTCCCGTGCTGGTAATCGAGTGTCCCATTCGCTTTTCAGTAGCCACAACTCCTGGATCAGGATCTTGGCTACGATCGTCACGGGGGCCAGCCAGCCCAAAGGGTCGAACAGCTGGGCGGTTTTACTCAGCACCGTCCTTTTGGTGGCAGTCACTGCGTCGGAAGTGACCGTGGTCGTAACCTGAAAACAGTCAGAGGCAGGTAACCATTCGATGCCCAGCACGCTATGTGAGTCTGAAGAGGTCCAGCTCCGGGCAACATCGGTGTCGCTCGAGGCTATGTCGCTCAGTAGCTCTCTGGAATTGGATGCCCATTTCCGGAGCGGGAACCCGCCCGCCATAAGGAGCTCGTACAGCTCGCGTTGGAGCTGCTGGGCTTCGGCAAGTGTGGAACCTCCGCAGAGAACGTCGTCCATGTAGACGTCGCGACGAATGACCTTCGCAGCTGCTGGGAATCTCTCAGCTTCCTCCGTAGCCAGCTGGTGGATGCACCGGATAGCCAGGTATGGAGCGCATGCTAAACCGTATGTGACAGTACACAGGTGATACTCCTGAGGAGCCTCACCAGCACGACGGCGCCACAAGATTTTCTGCCAACGCCAGTCGTCCTTCTGTACTCGAATCTGACGGTACATTTTCTCGACATCGGCTGTGAAAACGACTGCGTGTTTTCGCCAGCGAAGGAGCACCTCCGCGAGAGGAGGGAGCAAATTCTGTCCCGTATGAAGGAACTCGTTGAGAGACCTACCGTTATCGGTCTTCAACGATCCATTGAAGACCACTCTCAATTTAGTGGTCGTGCTAGAGTTTTTCCAAACTCCATGGTGCGGCAAATAGAAGTCAGCGCCCCTGGTGAGGCTCTCACCTGAATTAGGAACGCGAACCATATGTCCCGCCGACTCGTACTCGTACATGAAGTCCTCATATGCTTCTTGGAGTTTAGGGGATTGTCGAAACTTCCTCTGCATGGCCTCCAGAGTTCCCAACGCGGCGCGCCGCGAATCGCCCAGGCTCGGAGGTGTCTTGAAAGGCAAGCTGACCACGAAGCGGCCCTCGTCATCGCGTAAGTACGTCTTCAGGAAATGACGCTCGCACTCTTCATTCTCCGGTGTTGGTGGTACAACTACGGAGATTTCTTCCTGTTCCCAAAATTTGGTTAAAACGCTTACCAACTCCTTATCCACAGCGCAGTGGTGAACAGAAGGTGAGCCAGATAATGGGTCAGCGTGACTAGGATCGTCCTTAATGCCCCCGTTAAGGATCCACCCCAAACAGGTCTCCTGGGCAACTGGCGCGTTGGGACCTCCAAGCCGCACTCCGCAACGAAGAATCTTGTTGTAGACGTCAGCACCCAGGAGCAACTCGACCGTATCGCTCCTCTGGAACCATGGATCGGCAAGTGATAGCCCTTGCAAGTGGTGCCACGTCCTTTCTTCTGGGAACTTCCGGGGTACGTATCCAGAAAGTTCCGGCAAGATCAAGGCTGACACCTCGTGACGGCAGCCTGAATTGCAGTGGGAGGCAATCGTGACGGTCGTGTATCCCCTTGTGAAGCGAGATCGAGCACCGCCCACCCCAAGAAGGGGTATTCGTGCACCCCGACGATGGAGCCCCAATCGTTGCACTAAGGCTTCTGCGATGACCGACACTTCACTCGCTGGATCGATGAGGGCACGTACCTGCTCAGCGGGTCTGCTGGGATCCAGCACTTTCACTCTCGCGGTACTGAGAATCACCCGATCGGAATGAAAACCCTGCAGAGCGGCGTGATGCACCGTTGGCCTTTCGGTAGCGCGTTGGACTTCATGAAGAGAGGTATGATGTTTCTCATCACAAATCCTGCACTTCTTAACTGATTGGCAAGCGTCGAATTGATGTTTACCTAAGCAATTCACGCAGAGATGCAGTGACTCTGTGACGACTTGCCTTTCTGCTGGGGTCTTGCTCTGATAAATAGGACAGAAAGCCACGTAATGTTTCGCCTTACACAGGCTACAGTCCTTTGCCAGGTTAGGCGAGGCGGACACTTGGTGAACTCGGACACCTTTCGCATTTGTCTTCTTCGACTCCGCCTGTCCACCACCTCGTTGGTCTTCAAGAGCCTCCACGGTATCAATCCGTTTGGCCAGAAACTCCTTCAGCTCATCGAACGTTGGCACCTCATCGGAGGTGCCCAGAGACGCTTCCCACTCTCGCCGGGACTGGCGATCCAGTCGTTCCACCGTAATGTGCACCAACCAATCCGTAGCATTGGTGATTGGACGTCCGAGTTTATTTAAAGCTCCGACCACACTAACTGTATCGTACAGTAATCGTTTCAACTCGCTTGCCGACTCCTTAGTCATAGGAGCTAAACTCGTTAGCGTGGCAAGTTGAGATCGCACGAGCTTGCGCTTGTTTTGATAGCGATCCTGCAGAGCCTGCCATGCCAAGGTAAAGTTGTCCTCCGTCGTTGTATAATTCTTCAAATGTCCCGCGGCTTCACCCTTGAGGCATGTTTTTAGATAGTGGAGTCGATCCACATCACTGAGGGACGAATCCTTCACGATCAACGATACAAACAAGTCACGGAAGGACGGCCAATCACAATACCGGCCGTCGAATTCTGGCAAGGGGATTCGAGGCAAAACAGCGCGTGACCTTGATTCGGCACTAGCAACCGTTGCGTTTGAACTCGTGCCGGCGACAGGTAATGGTTGTCCAACTGGTTTTAAAATGTCCAGTAATAAACCCCTTTGTTCCATGTAAGAACCCTCTGCTTGATCAAACAGATCTTTCGAAAAATAATCGTCTGTCTTGAGTGCAGGGGTCTCCCTAGCGGCCTTGACTATAGCCCTGTGCATGGTTTTCAGGTCCGCCCACATGTCCTCGAGCATGTCCAGTCTCGCGCGCACGGCCCCTTCGGTAATTTTTGCCGCACCCGTCTTCTTCAAATTCTCCACCACTCTGCAAATTCTCCTGATGGTGTCCTTCTGCTCTTCGATCAGGGCAGCCATCTTGAACACCGCGCTATGGACGAACAATGACCGGACACGTGCGAACACTCCAACGATTCACGCACTTATCACCCGATATGTATTTCACGAAAGATCCGGCTCGAAGGACCAAAAAATGTAACGTCAGAAACTAAGCAATGTAACAATCACACAATGAATTCGGTGATTATAAGAACAGTTATAGAAAACTCACAATATCATTTAATAAAATACTTCACCGTATATACAATATTTTAATCATTAACTCAGTCGTTGCGCCAGCGATCTGGTCACTAGAATTAAGACGATTCGATTTCGGTAAGATAGAACTTAACGCGCGATCGCGTAAACGTGTTCTTCCTTCTGTACTCTACGCGAGAAGAAGGCGGAAGTCTCGCTTCCCGGAATCCTTCGCAGGATTCCACGAAGTCACGTGGGACGAAATTACGTAATTAGGAGCTGAGTGAGGCACCGTAATTAGTAGAAACACCCAGAGATGGCTCACTCAGCTCCGTTGTAAACATCTTCGAGTTTTGGGCGGAGCCCGCGTCGAGCGCGAGAAATACGCGCTCCTCGCCAGGCAAGCCGATGGTCCCCCTTCCTTCATTCTGTCCTCAACACCATAACTAAAGAAAAGTACATTTCATTCACAAAAAATGTCGAAGATACGGCTGATTCAGACTCGCGAAATTGTATTAAATTGCGATTCATCGATTCGTACAAATTTCTCAACACCAGTCTCGACAAATTAACATCTTTTCTTAGCACAGATCAATTAAAAATTTTACGATCCCAATTTGAAACATTATCCGCCGATAATTTTAATTTATTGAGGCGAAAGGGTGTCTTTCCGTACGAATACCTTGATTGCGCGAACAAGCTGCAGGACCCATGCTTGCCACCGCGCGAATCATTCTACAGCTCGTTAACGGGTGAGACTGTATCCGAGAGCTATTACGCGCACGCCGAGACTGTCTGGCAACGTTTCGAGATTAGAACCTTGGGCGAATACAGCGATTTGTATTTGAAGACAGATGTCTTGTTGTTGGCAGATATTTTTGAAAATTTTCGCGAAAGTTGTATCAAGAGCTATGGACTAGATTCAGCGCATTATTACACTTTACCTGGTTTCACGTGGGATGCTATGCTAAAACATACCAAAATTACGTTCGAATTGCTCACAGACGTCGATATGGTCATGTTTGTCGAACGCGGTATACGCGGTGGTTTAAGTCAATGTTCCGGAAGATACGCACATGCCAATAACAAGTACATGCCATCTTACGACGCATCGGAAGAGTCATCGTACTTGATGTACTTTGACGTGAACAATTTGTATGGATGGGCAATGTGTCAACCTCTGCCGTACGCTAAATTTCAATGGGTCGAAGATGTCGCAAATTTTAACGTGTCTTCAATCGCTGTCGATTCGTCCACGGGATACATTCTCGAGGTAGATCTAGAATATCCGCAACGTCTGCACAACATTCATGCCGATCTACCGTTCTGTCCGACGCGTGCCAAACCACCCGGCAGCAGACAGGACAAGTTACTCGCGACGGTATACGATAAGCAGCGTTACGTTATTCATTATCGCAACCTGCAGCAGTCCATGCGTCACGGTCTTCGTATTACAAAGATACACCGCGTGCTTCAATTCGTTCAATCACCCTGGCTCCGCGATTACATCGAACTCAACACACGGTTTAGAACAAGCGCGACAAATGACTTTGAAAAAAATTTGTACAAATTGATGAACAACGCGGTATTCGGTAAAACAATGGAAAATGTGCGAAATCATGTGGATGTAAAACTCTTAACGCATTGGGATGGGCGATATGGCGCGGAGGCAATGATCGCGAAACCGAATTTCCATAGCCGAAGTGTTTTTTCGAAAAATTTAATAGCTGTTGAATTGCGAAAGCTCGAGGTGAAATTCAACAAACCGATATACGTGGGTATGTGCATTCTGGACATATCAAAAATTTGTTTGTACGAATTTCACCACGAGTACATGTCGCCCAAGCATGGAACAAATTGTAAAATTCTATACACAGACACAGACAGCCTCATTTATCATATTCGATGCGACGATATCTATGAATGTATGAAGCACAATATCGACAGATTCGACACCAGCGATTATCCCATCGACAATGTATATAATATGCCGCGCTTAAATAAGAAGGTTCCAGGGCTGATGAAGGACGAAAATAACGGTGCGATAATGACCGAATTCGTAGGTCTTAGAGCGAAAATGTATGCACTTCGCGTAGACGGTAAAAAAGATACGAAGAAAGCGAAAGGCGTCAAGACCAACATCATAGCCAGAACGATAACTTTCGACGACTACGCGCAGTGCTTGGAAAGGGAGATCGAAATGGTTCGCAGACAATCGTGCATACGGTCTAAATTGCACAAAGTGTACACCATTTCGGAATCCAAAATCGCTCTAAGTCCGCACGATGACAAGCGATATATCGTACCCGATTCGACCGACACTCTGCCCTGGGGACATTATAATATACCCTTGTGAAATAGAAACTATTGTATTTATTGTATAATATTCTTCGCACATGTATGGAAAAAAATTATTTGCACATGTATATGTATCATTGTATTTATTGAATCATGTATTATTATTATTATTATTTTTACAATACATTATTTTTATTTATCCAAGAATTGTGCGATTTATCAAAACCCAACCACTTGACGTACACCTTATCCCCCTTCCTACGTAAGACTTTTTCCACTAGATACACATCAGGATCGGTGACGCGTTGCAGCTCATGTTCGTAGAATCCTCCAGCAACAGGTTTTCCATAGGAATCGACGAGCAGATACGTCGCGGGATCAGTTGCTTGTACTTTGGCTATCTTAAACACCTCCGTTGTCCAATTCGGCGTATAGCCTTTATCGAAGATGGTTTTAAATTTGCTCACGCGAACAAACTCGCCCAACTTGAATCTCGCTGGAGCGGCGATCTTTACGTTGTTGTACACGGTGGCTAGCAACTTGTCGGCGATCGCAGGGGTAACATCGCAAGGACGCATCTTGATGGTTCTATGTTTTCGCGCGTTATACTCTGCGAGAAGACTTGGTAGCGCATCGGTCCATTTGTAGGTTCCATTGAGCGTAAACATTTTCCACATATTGTTCTTCAAAGTTCGATTGAAACGTTGCACGACGGAGGCCTTCATCACCGAATACGTCGAATAATGATTAATGTCATGCTTTGCCAATAGTTTCTGCATATCAGCATTGAAAAATTCTTTTCCTTGATCGGTGTGCAAATTTTTCGGATATCGATCTCTAAATATCTTTGCAAACGCTTTAGTCACCTCAGCGCCACTTTTAGTCTTCAACGGCATCGCCCAGGCATACTTGCTCAGCACATCGATGACGGTGAGTATGTAGTGGTGACCTTGGTTGAATCGCGAGTAAGGACGCATTTCTACAACGTCAGCTTGCCACAGATCGTCGTATCCGTGCACTATGACGCGCCTCCGCGGGAAATGTCTTCGAGCTGGAGCGTGCAATTCCTCAACGAGTTGTCGCTTCTTGCGACCATGGTTTTCTTTACTCATGGATGTTGATAATGGTGGCATGTTTGATCGTAGAGGTGTCTTCGACACGAATGATGCGATAATTATCGTGTACGCGCATTATGTGCTCCCCATCGGTCGGAGGAAATTCTGGACAAGATCAACCGTCTCGCACGATTCTCCTTCGCAGCGTTGCTGTGGGATAGAATTCGACGCCTGCGATATTTTTTGAACGCTGTTTTGCAACGTGAGCATATCTCTCTGAAACACGACCAGCTTCCTCTCTAATTCTTCCTGTTGCTCTCTCAAAAGTTTAATGCTCTTTTCCATATACAGTTTATTGACAGCATCGGTGTCAGCCGTGGGTTGCGCTACCCGTCGTATCTTGCGTGATTATGCATCAAAGTCGACACCGGTCATGGAAAGAGCGTTATCTCGCATGTACTTTCGAAGCAAATCGTTCCATTTGTAGTAGTCCATTCCAGCTGTTCCACTCTTCTCGAGCGACACCCCAAATTTGTTGATCGGCATCTCGATGCATACAGTGCGCGTCATCGGTGTGCGGTTTAATTTATACAATGTGGCCCGCCTCGCGAAGTTCCTTCTCGATGGATGCGATTTCATTATCGAGACCCGTGTGACCTGCCGCGCGCGATGCAATGAGCAATTTAAGTCTATCGACCAGCTCGTTGGGATCGTCCCAGTGCACGTAATCGATTTTGTTATCGTTTACCGTCATGAGTCGTGGTGTCCTTAGACCTTTCCCTGCCCTTTTAGCCAATGAACTGGGGACTAGCGGTGTAATTACATGTTTGTACTTGTATCCCTTGTTGCTCATTATGCGATTGTGATCACCATGTTTGTGTCTGTGAGCGTTCGTCGCAAGCAGTATACTTTTGTATTTTTGTTTATCGGCCTCGGTGTATACAGCATCATTTGGAAGTTTCTTGAAAATCAGTTCGTAAAGGCCGGGCGTTCCCTTGTATCTTACACCATCGATGAGTATATTATCATGCTTTTCGATATCGAAAACCTTATTCCCAAGCATCATCTTATTATCATCGGTTAAGTATACACCGTATACATAGTCTATGGTCTTATTTTTATCCTCACTTAGGATTATATCTATGTATTTTTGCCCCAGCGGACCGAAATAACTGCGAAGCGCTTCTTGTCCCTCGGATGTTCGTAGTTGTTGTCTAATAGATGTCACAAATGACTCATTGGGAGAAGTTTCGAAAACGTCATCATCATAATCATCATCATCATCGTCAATGGCTGAGGGCGATTGTACAGGAGGAATTGTATTTATTGGCGTGATAGGGACCGTAGGCTCGTTTAACGTAGTATTCCGTCGTTTCCGCTTCGATTGAACTGGTGTGGAGGTTACGAGTGATTTCCTCTTTCTCTTCAACGTCGACGTGTTCCCTTTCGGGCGAATTTTTGTTTCAGGCGTTAATGTTTCATTCTTTTCAACGTCACTGCTCACTGGTGATAATGTGTATGCCTCTGTGGTATTTTTCACTATATGTTTCAAGGGTTCGACGATAGGTTTAAAGTGTCTCTCCAACGCGATATCTTCCTCCATCTTGCCAGTCTTCAAAGCCAAGTGTTTCTTGCGAATGGCTGCACTAGTTTTTGCAATTTCCTTCGCTATCCTCTCGCGATGCTTAACCTCCAGACTATCGATATCAATCATCATCGTTGTACCGCAGACGTTGCTTTCTCATCGAAGTGTTGACAGCGATTGACCATCTCACAGTATGGCAAACTCGTTAAATCCCTTTCTATAACGTCCATTGGACATCGCGCTATCCTTGTCTATTACCACGAAACCATACTCTCGTTGCCAACAATTACGACACAACGCGCAGAAATCCTCGTATGACATATCGGTGTTTACGTGATCGTTGTACACATGTTTCAAGTTGGTACCATCCTGCTTAAACAGAATCAACAGATTCGCATTGTCGCGTATAAGATGTTTGGGAATCTTTGCATACGTCTGACAGAGATAGAAGCAGTCAACGTTCGAGTGACGCCCCATTGCAAAGTACTCTCGTATCGTATTTTGCTTGTCACATGCCACGTCATCAAAGATAAAAATAGAATTCGGAAGCGATTCGCTCGGTGGGATGACGTAACTGTTATTCGAAAACGTAAAGTCGCCAATTTCATCTATCGGAGTCAATAAATTATCCAAATATTGATATTTCGGCTGTTGCAGCGACTTGGAATACACGTACACGTTCTCGAAGCGGACACCGTGTGGACTTTCCAACAAGCTCACCAACACGTTGGTTTTTCCACAATTCGATGGACCGCAAATAACACAGCGGATAGTGTTTGGTAGCATGCTACCGTGTCTACGCTCCGAATTCGGTGACATCATTTCCGATTTATCGTCAAAATTTGTCACGCGTATCCTTACAGGTTGTCGCACGAATCGCATCCTCGATGTGAACTGTGAAAACTGATTTTCGAAGCGACGACACCTCCTATTTATAGGTCCGCGCCGAAGCGAAAACACCTCAGTATTCAAAATGCTTCTGATCCTGTCGGATAATTGCGATATTCGAGACCTAACCTCTGAGCAGTTGAAATATATACCAAAGATTATTCTACTCAGAGAGTTTGAAAGACACATTGATCAGTTGTGGGACAGGCTCCCCGAGCATATAAAAGCCGATTCTGAGGTGCAGCAGTATCGTCGGTGCTTGGAACATTATAATCGCCCTTGGCAGCGAACGCATATCGACGGTCCAGCACCATTGATTAAAAACTGCAACGAATGTCGCCGACGAGAGTGAAGAAAGGTCGTGGTTTGTTAAATCGGGCGATAAACGCGCTACCTTTCGAATTGCATATTCCGGGATATCAGTTTTGTGGTCCAGGAACTCATCTGACAAAACGATTGGCTAGAGGGCATCAAGGTATCAATCCGTTGGATGCCGCGTGTCGCGAACACGATATTGCGTATACGCGTAGCAACGACCTCTACGAAAGGCACGTGGCAGATAACGTACTCGCTGACAAAGCGCGAAAACGCATCGTTGCTTGAGACTCGACTCTGGGTGAAAGAGGTGCTGCGACAGCTGTTTGGGCAGCTATGAAAGCCAAGACGAAAATCGGAATGGGGGTGAAAACTAAATCCCGCAAAACTACTACTACTACGAAGAGAGCATCGAAAAAAGCGGATTCTTCCGGTGGCAAAACGGGGTGGTATATTACCACTTCTCCCGCTGCTAGGTGTTCTCGGATCATTAGCTGGTGGAGCGGCGGGGATAGCCAAGGTGGTAAAGGATAGTAAGGCTGCGCAACATCAGCTGCAGGAAATGCAGCGTCATAATCGCTCCATGGAAGGTCGCGGACAGGGAATATCGAAACGAAAAAAAAAAAACGTCGAAAAGAAAATAAAAATGCCTGTGGGCATAACTACCGATGTGCAATTGGCTGAGTTGGCAAAACGTATGCATATTCCATTCTTTAGAGGTGTTTTTATGCGCAACGCGCTACCAGCTGGAGGAGTACGTCGAAACGAGAGCGGTATCGTAAATTTGGACAATGTCGAGGGGTCGGGAACTCATTGGGTAGCGTATGCGAAGAGAGGATGTCGAGCTATATATTTCGATAGCTTTGGGAATCTTCGGCCGCCTAAGGAATTGGTACAATATCTGGACAAAGATGCTGTGAAAATCGAATACAATCGAACGGCTTATCAGAAGTACGATCAAAGCAATTGCGGGCAACTATGTCTACGCTTTCTACAAACGATCGGCACCAAATTTAAGGATTGACTTCCCACCACTCTGATTCAGTACTAATCGAGTCGCACAGCTTGGAATATGTCGCTAACATTCACTCTAACCGGCAACAGTAGCACCCTCGCGGTGAGCTACTTTCCACCCATAGATTTGAGCGACGATGATTACGAGCTTGGTCTAACAACCTTTGAAACTTATCATACAATACTGAACATCGACTCGAGCAACGATAAATTCTACTTCACCGCAAATTATGACATCAGCAACAGCATCTACACCACTCCTGAATACATTACGATTCCCCACGGCTCCTACGAACTAGACGCCATTGCCAAGTATTTGAGGCAGCGATTACTCGAGCGGTATCCTCAAAATCTCGACGGTACCGATGCTGACGATAGCGATGTGTATCCTATAGTGTTGCGTCCCAACAACAATACCATGAAAAGCGAGCTGTACTGCTCGTTCACCGTAGACTTTACGAAGCGCAATAACATTGGATCGTTACTGGGATTCTCGACGAATCGGGAGTTGGAACCAGGGCGGTGGCACGAATCAGACGATCCGATTAATATCATGAACGTGAACATTATTCGCGTAGAATGCAGCGCGACCGCTGGCGCGTACAACAATGGAAAGCGCGTACATACGATACATGAATTTTCTCCGAGAGTCCCACCAGGATATAAGATATCGGAAACGCCCGCGCAGATCATTTACCTTCCAATCACCGCACGGATCGTTACGGATCTAACGATACGGGTTGTGGATCAAGACGGACGGCTGCTCGATTTTCAAGGTGAAGAGATTACCATCAGATTGCACGTACGACGGCGACGACGATAATACGCGTGGTGCGAACGAAAGAGATGCTTGTGTTGAACGACTCCAGACACTCGTTTCTTTCAAACCAAATTGTTTACAACAACAACAGCTCTGATCACGCTAAAAAGAAGAGACTCACTGCTACGAACATTGCATTTTTGAAATCCTTGGGATTCATTGTGCGCAGTTAAGTTGAAAAATGGTTGACATTCTAAGCATTGGGGGGAAGCCGACGTTTGATGATCGCATCGTCAAGCTCGAGACTCACACATACAACCCATACGTCAACACAACGTTTGGGTACAGCGATGAGATAAGAACAGAGTTGGGCATTATTCGACTAAATTGTTATTCGACGAATCTTGGAATAAAAATTTCGAATAAAATGGAGTTATTCGCAATTAACGAATAAATTTTTAGTCGACTAAGTTTTTATTCGATGAACTCGAATACAAATTTCGAATAATATTATTCGAGAATAACGAATACAAATTTATTCGAATAAATTTTTATTCGTTATTCGTTATTCGGAGGACCTCCGTGGCGACTGAGCGTCACGAATAAGCCGCTTGGGCTCGACTCCCATGGTCCTCGGCCCGACCGGTGACCGAGGGGTATTATGGGGCAAGGGGAACGCTTGTCGAGTGTAGGGTGAACCGCCCGATACCCCGTGGCGAAAAAAAACGATTAAGAAGTGAGAAATTTCGGGCTCCGCATTTCTCATCAGATCGTCACAAAAACGACGCCAAACGATTCCTTATGTTTTTTCGGCGAAAATAACACCAAGAACGACGTAATTCGGACCGTAAATAATCCTACAGTGCACACGTAAAATAAATTACACCATTGCACATGTTTGGCCTCACAGGTCCATATCTCCAAATCTAGGAATGCATGAATATTTTGTAAAGAAAAATATTTTTAGACCGCACGTAACCCACTGCGCTCAATCTTTATTAAGAAAAATATTTGTAACAAAATGAAATACTGAACAAATATCTCTTTAACCGTATGGGCCATAGTTACCTGAATCTATTTCAATGTCATGAGAACTTTTAACTTGAGCCTGTCAGTCTGAATTTTTTATGATTTTTGTTAGGGGGACATATTACCTTCCCTTTGTAAGACTTCCGAAAAAACTTATTTTCATAATACATGTTAAATTCAATTATATTGTTTCTCTTTCTAGAAAGGTGTATGAATTAACAAAATTACTGACTGATTATTAGGTTTTATAGAAATCAATTACAGCCTGACAAAAATTATTATTATTATTAACATAAACGGGATTAAATGTATTATATAATAAATGTACGTAAACACTTTGTCTTTCTTACATAAACAAAAAAACAAAAATAAACACTTTGTATATTCTTACATAAACAAAGAAACAAAAATTAAAATATACTATAATAATAATATTAAACAATCAGAAAACACACATAATACTCTGCTTCTTTCTATTAACATACAACACATTTCAATCAGTTTACCATATTTTCGGAAATACAATCTTCACAGTCGTCACACTAATTATAAAAACACGTGTGGGGACAGATACCGCTCCGCAAGCGAATGGGAGCATATTCTTGACGAAACATACTTGTTCAAGAAAGAAAAGAGGCATTCTTACGCCATCTCCCAGGCCCATCAGCAATTAGGCAATGGCAACGGCACGCTGACTCATGTGGAGCGTCAATCACTGCCCCTTCCCTCAACTTACACTCGATGGAAGGGGAACTCTACCTTCCAGGAAATCGACCGCGGTTTCCTGGATCGCATTCGGTTAGCATCTTTGCTCAAGTCTACGCGCTTTTTCTCTCTCGCACTTATCGCTACGGTACGTAACTCCTTGCTTCCGTTACGGACTTCATTGCTTCTGGTAATACGCGCTTGCTTGCGTTAAACCACCGTGTAAAATATTGTGCTCGTTCGTGTAAATAGTGTATCGTTTATTATAGCATTGTACATAATTAAATATAAGGTTAATAGTGAACATTACTGTACTGTCCTCGTGTTCCTTAAAATAGACTAAGACTAATCGTCGTGTTTAAGGAGCTATTTTACAGTTCCTTGCACCAATCCTTAAAGCTTTTTTGAACCGTTCAAAACATTTTTGAACCGTTTTCAACCGTCTAGTGCCGTGTAACCGTCGCGCGTGACCTCCGCCTGCAAAACAGTGAGCCATAACAAAACGAGTCAGCGCGACCTTAACGGACTAATTCGCACGCGTTCAAATTGCTGAAGACAATGGATCTCTTACTGGAAACCCAAGGTACCCTTTCTGGTAAAATCGCGCGTGCCTATGATAACTTGAAGAAGATGGGGGCTGCCAAAATTACTGCCGGAGCCGTCGAATCGCGTCTGGCCATGCTACGGTCGAATTGGTCAAAATACGACCAGCAGCACGATCAGTTACTTGCACTGGTCCCTACAGGGCAGAGAAAATTACCGTATTTCGAGGACGATCACTATGGAATGACGGAGGAGCTGTTCCTTATTCAGGAGGCACTGTTCATGGACAAGCTTCAGACCTTTATGGTTGACCATAATGCTTCGGTAACGTCAAACAATGGCGGGACAGCGATCACACACTCCAAGGCCTCATTACCTCGAATACCACTACCTGAGTTCACGGGGACCTACGAAGCCTGGCCAGAATTTCGGGATCTCTTTCGATCCCTCGTTATCCGCGATGGGAGCCTCACGGACATAGAGCGGCTGCATTACCTCCGCGGCTGCCTAAAGGCCGACGCTCTTCTTGCCCTCAGGAATCTCCCTGTGAGAGCTACTACCTTCGCCCGCGCTTGGGACCTGCTGCAGGATCACTATGAGAATGAAAGGCTACTAGTACAAGCGCAAATGACGACTATATTTGGCTTACCGACGCTCACTCGTGAGTCTGCCACGGAACTGAAGACCTTCTATTTTACCGTTTGTGACTGCGTCGAAGCCCTTGCTGCCTTGGAGCGCCCGTTTGATGCCTCAGGAGATTGGCTTGTGTACTGGTTGGTCGAGAAGCTGGACCAGCAGTCACGAAGAGAGTGGGAAACTCAGCTCGGCGCCAAGACCACCCCTCCGACCTTCGAGGACCTAAAGGCATTCATAAAGGGCCGCATTACCACCATCGGGGCGTTGGAAGGAGGTAAAACTAAATGCCAAGGCACGTCTAAAGCGGCTGGAAGCGAAAAGTCGGCCAAGGTGTTGCAAGTGACCAAGGCCAACCGCTTTCAGGACCAGTGCGGGCTGTGTGGAGCCAACCACTTCGTGCTTTTCTGCAGCGTCTATAAACTAAAAAGTGTACGTGAACGTCGTGAGGCCCTAATGACGGCGAATCTATGCTACAATTGCCTCGGACGCCATCAAGTGAAGGATTGCGGTTCCGATAAACGGTGCCAGTTGTGCAGCGGGAAGCACCACACTACCATACATGAGGACGGCGCGGGCACTAGCACAGTCACAGAGGTCACTGCCAATGCCTCTAGCTGTGCTTCGAGTTCATTACCGGCTGTACTCCTAGCTACCGCACGTGTAAGGGTGCTGCCGCCCAACGGCGACTCTAGAATTGTGCGAGCACTCGTCGATCAAGGTAGCGAGGTGTCCCTTATCACCGCCGCATTGGCTCAGCAGCTACATTTACAGCGGACAGCAGCCAACATCCGCCTCATCGGCGTCGGGAATCAGCTCCCCGAGCGGGCACGAGGAAAGGTTCAACTGAACTTCACCGCGCATACTAATTCTAGGGAGCGTCACATGATAGAGGCCTTGGTGTTGCCACGCATTACGGCGTACCAACCACGTCTCAGCAATAGAGCGTCAACATGGACTCACCTCAATGGACTTCCACTAGCGGATCCCAGGTACGATGGAGACAGGCCAATCGACCTTCTGCTGGGAGCCGATGCCTTCGCCCTTATTCTTCGGGACGGCCTCATTAAGGGTGGCATCGGCGAACCCATGGCCCAGAACACGACTCTGGGTTGGATTGTTTCTGGACCAGCCACGCAGGAACCAAGAGACGATGACGCGGG
This sequence comes from Andrena minutula, assembly GCA_929113495.1. Lineage (NCBI taxonomy): Eukaryota > Metazoa > Arthropoda > Insecta > Hymenoptera > Andrenidae > Andrena > Andrena minutula. The sequence goes on from OV815993.1 coordinate 21,204,637, forward strand.
CAGCCATGCTCTCGTGACCCTCAAATGCACGGCAGAGGAGGAACTCCTGCCGCTAGTGCGCCGCTTCTGGGAACAGGAGGAAGTCGTGGTGACACCGACCTACACTGCCGAAGAACAGAGCTGTGAGGACCATTATCGGACCACTCATCAGCGGTTACCGTCCGGTCGTTACATGGTCCGACTCCCATTCCACCTCGATCGAGAGCTCGGCGAGTCCCATCATGGAGCCCAACGCATGCTACTACGGATGGAGGCCAAATTTCGCAGGGATCCCGTCTTCGCTCAGGCCTACGGAGAATTCATGCGTGAGTACATATACCTTACTCACATGACTAAAATTCAAGGAGACATTACAGGGTCAGCCTTCTATCTACCACATCACGGAGTGCTAAAGGAGAGCAGTACAACCACTAGACTGCGGGTGGTGTTCAACGGCTCGTACGTCACCTCATCTGGTCATTCTCTGAACGAGCGACTGATGATAGGACCTAATCTTCTCCCCAGTCTGCATCAACTCGTGCTGCGTTGGCGTATGCGTCGTGTCTGCCTCACCGCAGACATTGAGAAGATGTATAGGCAGATACTCCTCCATCCGGACGACCGCCAATTTCAAATGGTTCTGTGGAGAGAAAGAGAAGACACGGATATGGACACTTACACTCTCAACACGGTGACGTACGGCCTAGCCTGTGCGCCGTACCTCGCTATTCGGACGCTGAAGCAATTGGCCGAAGACGAACGAGCCCGACATCCTAGAGCGGCGGCCATACTGGAACGTGACGTGTACGTGGATGACGTCGTGACCGGTGCCGACTCCGTGCAAGAGGCACTAGAGCTGCAAGATGACTTGCGTCAACTCTGCGCGGCGGGCGGCTTCAATTTGCGAAAATGGGCGTCCAATCAACCAGCACTGATGGAGCAGGTTCCCACCGGCGACGCTATCCCGGAATGCAAGTGGCAGGCTGGCGAAATCCACCAAGCCCTGGGCGTCCACTGGAGCCCAGCCGATGATAGCTTCAGGGTCCGAGTGCAGCCAATCCAACCGGATTCCGAAGTAACGCGGCGAACGGTGCTATCTAAAATAGCAAAAATATTTGACCCACTAGGCCTGGTATCCCCAGTAACGGTCAACGCCAAAATATTTATGCAAACACTATGGCTTACCAATTTAGATTGGGACACCCCTCTCCCGGCAACTGAGACTGACTACTGGCATCACTTCCTCAACAAACTACCAGAGCTGAACCGCATCGCTGTTCCCCGCTGGCTCGGCCTACACCGGTCACCTCAACGCCTAGAACTTCATGGCTTCGCCGACGCTTCGGAGCGAGCCTATGCAGCGGCGATATACCTCCGAGTGGCGGACTGCGATGGCGTCATCCGGACCCAGCTGGTCACTGCTAAGACCAAGGTGGCTCCGTTAAAAAGAGTCTCACTACCACGGCTTGAACTCTGTGCTGCCACCTTGCTGACCCGCCTAGCAGCGCTCACATCCAAGAGCCTGGAATTGGAGAACATTGCTGTTCATTTGTGGAGCGATTCTACGATCACACTCTCGTGGATCCAGGGCCACCCGGCCCATTGGAAGACATACGTGGCCAATCGCGTGTCGGAGATCCAGCTCACACTGCCAGATGCTAAATGGCGCCATGTTTGCAGCCAGGACAATCCAGCAGACTGCGCATCAAGAGGACTCGCTCCCAACCAGCTACCAGACTTCGATCTGTGGTGGACCGGACCCTCCTGGCTGACTTCACCATCAGGATGGGACAACGGAGAGTAGCTTGCCGTGCCGTCAACTGACCTCGAGAGCAGAACCACCGCCGTTGTGTCGGCTCCGAGTGATCCTGCACATGGCGAAGAAATCTTAAACAGATACTCAGGCATATCTTCACTCCTTAGAACCACCGCCTGGTGCTTGCGGTGGCTCCCACAACATTTAGCAGCTGCACGAAGCGAATACCTGACACCTGCAGAGATAGAAGCAGCCCGAACCCGATGGCTCCGTCTCGTCCAGCATCAGATGTTCGCAGCTGACATCCAGCAGCTGGAACAAGGATGTCCGCTACCAAGACGCAGCAAGCTGCTAAAACTTCATCCGTATTTGGACGATCAGGGTCTACTGCGAGTCGGGGGTCGCCTGCGACACTCCGCGTTGCCTTTGGATGCCCAGCATCAAGTCATTCTCCCGAATCACCACAGACTGACGGAACTAATCGTTGACGAGGCTCATCAGCGCACGCTTCATGGAGGAACGCAGCTAACTCTGTCCACCTTGAGACAGAAGTATTGGATTCTGCAGGGCAGACAGCGAGTCAAGGCCCTGATCCACCGCTGCGTCACCTGTACACGATGGCGAGCAACTACAGGGAGACAGCTCATGGGGGACTTACCAGAAGCCAGAGTGACTCCAGCTCGCCCTTTCCTACACGTGGGGATAGACTACGCTGGACCTCTCACACTTCTAGCCATACGGGGAAGAGGACGCCGTACACACAAAGGCTACGTGGCCCTCTTTGTGTGCCTATGTACTCGTGCGGTTCACTTAGAGTTGGTTTCAGATTGCAGCACTGAAGCTTTCCTCGCGGCTCTACGACGCTTTACATCCCGGCGAGGACTCTGCACCGTCATCCAGAGCGACCGGGGAACCAACTTCATGGGAGCGGCCCGTGAGCTGCGGGAAATGTTGGCTCCCCTCGATGAGAGTCACGAGGTCATCCAATCTACCTTGCTGAAGGACGGCATCGAGTGGCGCTTTAACCCTCCTGCTGCTCCTCACTTCGGCGGACTCTGGGAAGCAGCCGTAAAGTCCACAAAACACCATCTCCGCCGCGTGTTGGGCGACCAGCATCTTACGTTCGAGGAGATGACAACGCTACTCACCCAAATAGAAGCCTGTCTGAATTCTCGGCCTCTGCAGGCAATCAGTGACGATCCTGCGGACCTGAACGCCTTGACTCCAGGGCATTTTCTAATCGGAGAACCACTCCTCAGTCTGCCTGATCCCGAAATCGATGGGGTCCCACAATCTCGGCTTTCTCGCTGGCAACTCCTGCAACAAATGCGGTTGCAGTTCTGGAAGCGGTGGACCGCGGAATACCTTCAGGCACTACAGTCTCGCAACAAGTGGACACAACAACATCCACAGCCCCAGATCGGCGATTTGTGCTTGATTAAATGCGAGCTGACGTCACCTGGACAGTGGCCATTGGCCAGGGTTATTCGATTGCATGCCGGGTCCGACGGGTTAACACGCGTAGTAACTGTTAGAACTGCACTGTCCGAATTCGTTCGACCAATTGCTAAACTTGTCTTCTTACCTTGTACACAGGTTTCGGATCACGCACCACACCCACGAAATGTCACTGCGCACTAGATCGCACTCACCGCTTCCACCTGCGTTGTCTGACGCCGCCACATGAGCCCAGCGGCGCCACTGCCCGCGTTCGGACCACGCCCTATCGACCAATGCATCGATCGCCAGCAAACTTCACTTTATTCATCTGGCGATGAATGCCGGGGAATAAATGTTCAAGAAAGAAAAGAGGCATTCTTACGCCATCTCCCAGGCCCATCAGCAATTAGGCAATGGCAACGGCACGCTGACTCATGTGGAGCGTCAATCACTGCCCCTTCCCTCAACTTACACTCGATGGAAGGGGAACTCTACCTTCCAGGAAATCGACCGCGGTTTCCTGGATCGCATTCGGTTAGCATCTTTGCTCAAGTCTACGCGCTTTTTCTCTCTCGCACTTATCGCTACGGTACGTAACTCCTTGCTTCCGTTACGGACTTCATTGCTTCTGGTAATACGCGCTTGCTTGCGTTAAACCACCGTGTAAAATATTGTGCTCGTTCGTGTAAATAGTGTATCGTTTATTATAGCATTGTACATAATTAAATATAAGGTTAATAGTGAACATTACTGTACTGTCCTCGTGTTCCTTAAAATAGACTAAGACTAATCGTCGTGTTTAAGGAGCTATTTTACAGTTCCTTGCACCAATCCTTAAAGCTTCGTATCAATACTCATTACTGTTAAACATACTCAAAGATTCAAAATTATTGGAACGCATGGGGATGCCGCGTGAAAGACTTGCTGCATGAAATGTTTGTCAAAAGAAGTATATATGCAAGGAACAATAAGGTCAGTAAATTATAAATCTAATTTGAAGAGAATACACGTTAAGGGGGTACAAGGTGAAACAAGGTGGAATTTTTTACACGATTGCCTACAACAAATTTACGATATTCATGACAAATGTCCTCTAATCTGTAAGAGCTGGAATATTAAAAATTGATATTAAAAATTATTCCACCCAGTATACATCCCTTCCACTTTTCCAAAATAACATAAATACGAAAATGGGGTAACAGTTCAATTAGCATTCCATAAGACCGTAAATCAAAGAGATGTAGCGCTCAATTAGATTTGTCAAATTTTGTAATTATTCACTTATCAAGCCCATTCACTTTGTATACATCGCAGTTTCATATTCGATTTGTTATTTGTACTTGTCATCTGTTTGTTTATATATTTAATGGTGTTTAGTGCATCAGTTTTGTAATATTATACGTTATTACAAGATCTTCAACCTCTATTGTGAAATATACGGAACGGAATTTATAACCGTGTGAAATTTGTTAAAATTGAAGATATATGGCACGGGAATATCGAGTAGCCCCCGGTAGGGGTGGTAGGTACATTCGGAAAGCGTTCCCCTTGTCTCATAATCCCCTCTCGGCCCGACCAGAGGCCGAGGGCCTCGGGACCCCAGACGGAGCGGCTCGGGTTCTGACCCACGCTTATTCGTGTCGCCTAGTCGCCACGGAGGTCCTTCGAATAACGAATAACGAATAATGAATACAAATTTATTCGACTAAGAATTTATTCTATATTTTCGAATAAATTATTATTCGAAATTTTTATTCGAGATCACTCGAATAAAAATTTAGTCGAATAATAATTTATTCGTTATTCTCGAATAACTACACTTTATTCGAAATTTTTATTCGAGATCGTTCGAATAAAAATTTAGTCGAATCAAAATTTAGTCGAATAAAAATTTATTCGACTAATGCCCAACTCTGGATAAGAATACCCATACAACAGCAGGATTTATACACATTGCCGTGTGAAAGTTTCCTCTACGTGGAGGGAAAATTGAAGATAAATAAGCCAAACGATACATTAACGGTGACATTGGGAAATAATTGCATGGCGTTCTTATTCGATGAGATTCGATACGAGCTGAATGGTGTGGAAATTGATCGCAACAGAAACGTTGGAATAACTAGCACGTTGAAAAACTATGTATCGCTGACATCTGGCAAAGACAAAAATATGGAGAATGCCAGATGGGGCTTGAAACGTCGCGATGGGCTAAAAGTGAAAAATCATTTCAATTTTTGTATCCCACTGAAATATTGGCTGGGATTTTGCGAGGACTACAAACGCATTATTATTAATGCGCGTCACGAATTGATTTTAATACGATCGCGCAACGATAAGAATGTTCTAATTGGATCGCCGTTGTTGGAACCAGAAATTCAATTAGTTAAAGTACAATGGCGGATGCCTCATGTGACGCTGAACGACGTTAATAAGCTATCGTTGCTACGTACTTTGGACAGTGGACGAAACCTGAGCATTTGTTTTCAATCGTGGGATATGTACGAGTATCCTCTCTTACAGAGCACTACCAAGCACTCATGGGCCGTGAAGGCATCTGCACAGTTGGAGAAGCCGCGTGTCATTATCCTTGCTCTACAGACTGATCGAAAGAATGATATGTCCAAAGATGCTACTATGTTCGACAAATGCAAATTAACCAATGTAAAAGCTTTTCTCAACTCGGATTTTCACCCATATGATGACATGCAGGTGGACTTTGACATGGATAAGCATGCCATCTTGTTTCACATGTACACGCAATTCCGTAAATCATATTACAACTGTAACGATGGATTATTCACCGTGGCCAAATTTTTAGAATTTGGTCCCTTCGTGGTGATTGATTGTTCGCGACAAAATGAGTCGGTTAAATGCGGTACCGTGGATGTGCGCATAGAATTCGAATGTAAAGAGAATGTACCGGCAAATACTACGGCCTATTGTCTGATTCTGCACGATCGGGTGGTTGAATACAATCCGCTGACAAACGTGGTGCGCAAAATGAATTAAATTGCCTGCCCTCTCCTGTGTTAAATTCGTACCAAAAGAAATGAAAGAGAATGCTTTACGAGAAAGACTGCATTCCCCCATCTGTCTTGGAAGCGAGCGGGCCTCTAAATTGTATCGATAATGTCCGTGCCAACATTTGTTGACCTGCAAGGGTTCATCGTCGATGGAAGATTTGTCGTCAAGGAAGTGGCTGTCCTGCGAAAGGGAACAATTCTCTCGCATTATATTTTTCGGAGTTCGATGCCGCAATATCTTCTTACGAAATCTGACAAATCAAGCATCCGGTGGTTGACGACGAAACATCATGGGCTACGCTGGGACGATGGAGAAGTTCCACACAGTATGGCTAAACAGCTAATTACGAAAGCTGTAGCTGATGCGATCGACGAAGAAGATGACACGTGTCATGTCGTGTACGTTAAAGGGCTGCAGAAACGCGAATGGCTTGCGGATTTCCTCGATGAAAGTACGAGAGCGGACGTGATCATCGAGACGCTGGACATTGACTACGAGGATATACAATCTCTAAATAAGCTAAATGTAGTTGATACTCTGCGATGTGGCAGACACGAAAAGCACTGTGCCTTGCAAAATGTATTTAAAATATTCAACTGGTGGACTAAACGCCAGAGAGAAATTCATAAATAAATATAATCATTTTTTAATGCATATAATTTTCTTCACCCTCCCTAAACCAACTTCCTAAATATGATGTATGCTAGATTAAGACGATGGTTGCAATTATTATGTACAAGTGGTACCATACATGTTCAGAGTGGTACAATAGACGTTGAAAGTGGTACGATAGACGTTGAAAGTGGTACGATAGTTCGTTTGTACGAAAGACGTTTGATGCACGTTCAAAGTGGTATGAAAGACGTTTGATGCACGTTCTAAACCGTTCGAATCATGTTCGATGCACGTTCCAAGACGTTCGATTCACGTTCGATGTACGTTCCAAGCCGTTCGATTCACGTTCGAAGTGGTATGAAAGACGTTCGATGCACGTTCCAAGCCGTTCGAATCACGTTCGATGCACGTTCCAAGACGTTCGATGTACGTTTCAAGCCGTTGGATTCACGTTTGAAGACGTTCGATTCACGTTCGATGTACGATCAAAGTGGTACAAAAGACGTTCGATACGCAATCAAAGTGGTATGATCTAGTCGAATGATGTGTCAAAGAAGAAGGGAAAGAAGATGCGTGTGAATAAGGAGAGGATGGTCAGTGAAGAAGAAGAAGATAAGGACACGGAGGAGGAGGATGGTCAGCGAAAATGCAGCTGGAGCACAGGTGCCCTGTGACGAAGACAATGAAGAACAATGCCATCGTACTTTTGCAAAGCTAAGCACTTCTTGACTTCATGATAGGAGGGGGTTTTAGCATCCTAGAGCCCAGGAGATGCATCGAGACCAGTTGCATTCAAATCACAGTAGAAGTAACTGGTATAACACCGTGTTTTTAAAAAAAAAAAGGTTTTATCAGAAAAATGGGCCTGGGAAGGATTGCGCCGGAGTGTGACCCTGAGGTATGTACTGAACAATATTCTTGACATTTATCGCGTTTAACCCTTTCGCTACGGCAGTGTGCTCCGCCGGAGTGACACCGCGCCGCCGGAGTAGCGGCACTGTACGGAGCACTGCGCCGCAAAAGTGTACATGTTGCGCGTAGGTAAACTGGTGTTTCTTGCCCCGATTGCTCACAAACAATGTATGTTTATATTACACTTGTTTAAAACAAATATAAACAAACCAGAGAATGAGACAAGTGTGATCGCTGTGCAGTATGCGTAAAAATAAAAAACATCGCGGATCTCATGGTCAAGTGGTATCACGATGTCGTCTATAGGCGACGCTCATACACACAGGTCGTCCCGCGGATGTCGCCTATAGGCGACGCTCGTAGCGAAAGGGTTAATAGTTTAAACCAAGTGCTCTTAAATCAAGTGGTCGTGCCATTATTAAATCATGGATTTCTATCTTCTAGCGATCGCCAACGCCATCACCTCCCCCGCCTCCATCGCCGACATGGTCCAGCGACTGGGGGTCCCCCCAGCCGTCGCCATCACCGCCGCCTACGCCTTCGCCTTCGCCGCCGCAGGTATGTAGTACTTTACATTTTGTGCGTTTAATATTTAGTAGGTTTGATGTGTCATTATTATTATTATTATTATTATTATTATTATTATTATTATTATATCAATGTGTGTGTGTGTGTGTGTGTGTGTTCTAGGACCTGCCCTATAGGATGCCCCAACCGCTGAGGCGACCGTGGCCACAGTCCCCGTCGCCCCCACCGTCCCCCTCACCGCCCTCGCCGTCGCCGCCTCTAGTGGTGTGTAATACGTTGCATTGTTTTTGTGTATATGTTTCATATTTAATATATTTATTCGTGTGCTTAATTATAATGATATGTGTGTATATGTTCTAGGACCTGCAACTGATCATATGTCCTGCAGTAATGGCTAGGCTGCGACGGCCTGGGGTGCCGCTGAGGCGAAGACCACGGTCCCCGTCGCCCCGCTGGATTGATGTCCGGGGACCACCACCGCCATACCCAGGGTGGGTTGGAACGGCGATGGAGGAGGAGGAGGAGGCGATGGAGGAGGAGGAGGCGGAGGAGCGATAACTTTAATTTCTTTTTTAATTCTTTTTTATTATTATTCTTTTTTTCTATTTTAATAATTCGTTTCTAATATTATTATTATTATTATTAATCTTTTTCTATTTTTCTATTTTTATATTCTTTATTATATTCATTTTTTAAACAATATATATCATTTTAAACATATTTTATTTCTCAATTTTATTTACCCGTCCTCCTCCTTACCACCTAACTTTAAGATTTGCTGACGCTGCATAATTCTTTCTATGATTCGCGCTAATTCTGTTTCGTTCGAGCGTTCTTCGCGCCATCAAATGATATCATCCCGCGCGGCTGCTCCAGAGGAGTCGAATTACGCATGCTATCGCGCGATACGCGGCGACGTTAAATCGGAACGCTTTGAAATACTGTTAGCTTTAGAATGCATGCGATTCTATCCCCTATGTATTATTCTCTCTTTCCCTCCTAGAATTTTAACTTTAAAGTAATGCTCCGTCTCTTATGTAGTGGCGTCTCTTTCCCTCCTAAAATATTAACTTTAAAGTAATGCTCCGTCTCTTTCCCTCGAAGACGCGGTGTCGAAAAAAAAAACGCCGATCTTTCCCGACATTGTCCGAAATAATTTCTGAAAAATTATTGGTTTGGAAAAAAAAGTTCCAGGACAGCTCCCACCCTAGGTTAGGTCCGGAAAAAAATTTCGGGTGGGCCAAGTTCTGAGAGAGATTTTTTTCGGGGGTCAATGCCTCCCTCTGAAAAATGGGTCCGGTCTGGAGAGGTCTCCGCGGCGGCTCGGCCCGGACTGATCCCCTTCATCATCGCGGCTTCCCCCACTCCGCGGCGCGTGCGCGCGCAACCTGTCTTCCTCACCCCGCAGGCCCCGCGCCCATGTTTCCCTCCGTCGCGCTCCCCCGCGCGCCCTCACTTTCCCCCTGCCCCCGCGCTCCCCTCAGCACACTCGGGTTAGAAACCGCCTTGTATTACTACTCATGTGTGTGAGTTGCAAGTACTCACCCATAAAAGTGTGATAAGCTTCCGCGAAAACCGGTTCCCTTTTGAACTTGTTTTCCATCCTCTGGAGCATGCGTCGGGCTCCATGACGCGACTCTCCAAGGTCAGCGGCTTCGCGAAATGGCAACCGTACCATATAACGTCCAGTTGCAACTGGGCAGTCTTTGGTGAGTAGCGGCGAAATGATCTTCGCATTGTTGTTCCTCAAGGGTATAGGCAGTTGATACCTTGAGTTCCTCCTGTTCCCAGAACCGCCTCACTATCGTAAGAAGCTCCTCTTCAACTGAGCACTGTAGTGATGTTGGATTTTGGTGATCCATGGTAGTGGCACCAATGCCCGGTGTAGCAGGTCCAGACACAATCCAGCCCAACGTGGTATTCTGCGCGACTGGTTCTCCCGTGCGACCTCTGACTATTCCATCAAGTATGACGAGTGCAAATGCGTCAGCACCCAATAGAATCTCAATAGGACTATCGGCTTCGAATTTAGGATCAGCCAATGTGAGGTCCTTCAAATGAGGCCATTTTCCTGGTGCGTGTTTGATGCGTGGCTTGTAGGACGTGATACGAGGTAACACCAGTACAGCTATAATGTAACGATCTTTATCATTGTAGTGGGAAGTAAACTCTAATTGGACTTTACCGCGAATTCATTCAGGCCGTTGATTGCCCACACCGACTAGACTAATGTTTGCAGCTTTCCTTGAGAGTCGTAGCTGCTGAGCCAGAGCCTCGGTAATAATGGACACCTCGCTACCTTGATCCACGAGAGCTCGCACTGTCCTTGAACCTCCATCGGCCTGAAACACCTTTATCCGTGCGGTGGCCAATAGTACTGCAGGTATCGAGCTCGATGCGCAGTTATTTATCGCAACGATAGCACTAGGGTTTGCATCTGACCTATCTTCATGTATTGTCGTGTGATGCTTTCCGTTACAGCGTTGACATCGACGTTCAGAGGTACAGTCTTTCACGTGATGTCGACTTAGACAATTGAAGCACAGGTTCGCGGCTTGTAACGAGGCCCGGCGCTCGGGAATTGATTTTGATTTATACAATCGACAATAAAGAATAAAATGGTTGGCCTTGCAGAGGCTGCATGGTGCTAGTGGTGGTTTATCTTGGCTCAGCTGATGAATCTTGTTTGTTCTCTGGATTGACGCCTGTTTCGCGGTTTTGCACTCAGGCCCCTTGCGTTGAGCTTCCAAAGCCTCGAGCATATTAACTCTACCTTCTAGGAATTCTTGAAGTTCAGAAAAGGTAGGAGGCTTCTTAGACTTCCCAATGAGTGTTTCCCAATCGCGACGAGATGATGGATCTATTCTTTCTACTATCAAATGAATTAACCAGTCGCCGCTGGCATCGAAAGGTCGTTTGATGGCAGCAAGGGCCTTAACGGAATCACATACGGTATAAAATAATCGTTTAAGCTCTGTTCCTGACTCACGCGTAATAGTGGGTAAATTAAATATGGTATTCATTTGAGCCTTGACCATTAATCGTGGATTATCGTATCGTTCTTGCAGTAGCTCCCACGCCGCTTTGTAATTCTCTTCTCCTTCAGGCATGTTGTGAAGAAGTAGAGCGGCGTCGCCCTTGAGCGAACCCCGTAAATAATGAAGCCGTTCGGCATCCGTTAATGTTGCGTCACGGGCCAGCAACGAACTGAATAGCCCTTTGAACGAGGGCCACTCCTTGTGACTGCCATCGAAGGTGGGTAAGGGTATTTTAGGCAGTGAAGACGAAGGACGAGCGGCCACAGCATTGGAATGGTCGGTCGATCGTTCGCTGGTTTTGTCCTGTATCCTTTCCGCTTTAAGAATTTCTTCTAGTTTGTCCATTACCAGGACTTCTTGGGTGAGGAACACTTCTTCCGTTCTGGATGGCTCGTCCTTTCCTCAATACTCGTGGTCTTTAATGGTAGGCCAGATGGTAGGATCGGAAGAGAGTTCAAGTAATTTGTCATGTTGCTCCTCAAACTTTTCCCAATTTTTCCGAAGCGCGTTTAATCGCGAGGTAACGTTATTTTTATTATAATTGTTCGCACCGACCTTTTTTAAATTGTCATACGCGTTCTTTATACGAGTGTGAAGGTCGTGTTGACTTTTAAGTAAATGAGCCATTGTTTTAGGTGGCGGTTACGAACGACGGTTGGACGCGATAACAACGTTCGAATGGAGGTCGCGAACGACGATTTAGCGACACAAAACAACGTTCGAGTGGAGGTCACGAGCGACGGTTGCGCGACACAAAACAACGTTCGAGTGGAGGTCACGCGCGACGGTTGGCCGCACTACCGAACGTTAACGAACTGTCTCAAAGGCACTGAATATCCGGCTCGAAGGACCAAAAATAATGTTATAAAGCAATATCGGATCAGTCCTAGAGTATTGATAGCTTTAAGGATTGTAGTTATAAGCTAAGGTTTGTCGCACAACACGAATTTATTATAAATTAACGAAAGAGAGTTTCCTTTTAAGCGTGTATAATTAGTTATTTAAGTCACATTCAACGTTTGTTTTGTCTTTGTTAAACACAGATGATTCAACCATAGTTTAAGCGTTTCAACAAGTTACAGATAGAATTCGAATAGGTACAAGTTCCAACACAAATATATACAGTTAATTACACAATTAATTTACACAAATTATCCTTTGTATTTAACAAGTCTTATCTGGCGAAAGCAAAGAACGCCAGCGTGATTTTAACTAAGCAAGATAGCTAAACAGTTATTAAACCCAAGTCGCAAGCAATGTGCGGAACTAAGAAACGCAAGCAATGTGCGTAAGTAAAATAGCGCAAGCAATGTGCGTAAGCTCAAAGATAATTACCCAAGGTGATGTCAGGAGCAAGTGGCCGATTCCCGGAAATCGCACGTGATTTCTAGGAATCGCCAGCCTTCCCCTTCCATGGATCGCGAGTCGATGGAAGGGGACGCGATCCGCGCTCCACATGAGTGAGCAGGCCATTGTCACTTGCCTAATCAACATCGATCACCCATAGGTGTCGCTAACAGTCTCATTTCTTGAACAATGGATGTGCACTTAAACAGATAGCGCTGTATTTTTTCTATACTCTGCCATTTCCCTGTGTTCTGCTGCACCTTAAAAAAGAATTTTGAGGAAACATTACATTGAATTTTACAGTAATCAATATTAGGAACAGTAAAATAAGGGTGATAGGCCGGTACTCATAGTCGCTACTTATTCTGAAGCAAATGCTTAATCATGCGTCATCCTCTACTAACCTAGTAGCTAGTAAAGGATGCCGAATGCTTAAGCATTTGCTTAAGAATAAGTAGCGACTATGAATACCGGCCATAGTTACATATTAAAACCGTTGCTACCTTTAATTTATGGAAATCTTCTTTCCCTTTTCTGCCAAGGGCAAGTAAATAGTAATGCAACATCCATTGGTCATCAACGACGTTAGCGCCCGGTTCACAAAATTATAATGATTAGAACCATCAAAATTTGCCAATTCGTTAACCCTGATAACCAGACCTGGCAGCAGAATCTGACGTCAGATCCGTAGTCGTCTGTGTCCGCATTTGGCTGCGTTCTGAGGTACAGAATCTGATGTCAGATCGGCAGCAGATGGACAGCAGATTCTGCCGTCTGCTAGGCACAGCCAACAGCGCCATCTGAGGTCTAGAATTAACATACAATTCCCTACGCGTGACGTCACATGGCCGCCCCTACGCGTGACGTCACACTAGGTGTATCCCCACCCTTTCTACTGCTCGTAGAGAAGTTTTGGAGCAGATTCTAAGATTCTGCTCGCAGGTTATATGAGCCGCAGTTTATTAAATAAGTTCTTTATTTTTTTTATAAAGGTATGTGTTTATTCTTTAATATTACAAGTACAAAATATATATAAGTGGCACATATATTAACATTTAATATTTACATTTGGAAATGGTGATTCTAGATGCAAACATAAGCCAATTTTCCCGAGAACGAACTTTTATTCTACATTACATTTTTATTTATATAGATTTTCGACTTATTGTTTTTGCATAGAATCACCATATCCCTGCTTGTGTTAACTCTGAAAAGAAATACAACCTTAGTATAAAATTGAAACGATACTGGGAATGTACCGATGAATATTTTATTAAACGTTAAGTACTTTATTTCAGTGATGCTAAAGTAAAGTGAGCACTGAAAAGTACTGTTTGGTTTAGTACGTTTTAAAAGACTGGCGCTGAAAAGTGCCGATTATTGTTCCTTGTGAACGTCGAGAGGTTGTTCCCGTTGGACTCGATTAAAATGGGCACTGAAAAGTACCGTTTGGTCTCTTCGCCACTGTAAAAGGAGACACATCTCAACTTTTAATGGGCATATTTCGTCAAATAAAACATCTGCCACAGTTCTTCAGACGTCATCAGCTTCTTCTTCGGGCTGCTGGTCGCTCCAAAACTCGCGGCGCCTTTGCAAGGCACTTGGAGGGGGCTGCCGTCGCCCGTGGACCACACCTCCTGCTGCGTACTCTTTCTTTCGCGGTCCGCAGTGCCCGCTGCATATATAGCTGAAAGTCCGATCGGAGGGGCTTGTTGAAATGCGGGTTCCCAGACACCGCTTCTGAAAAAGTAATGCACGCAAAGTACATTAGTATAATTATTTATAAAAACATGAAGATGCTTATTGCTTCGTACCGTAAATCGCCATAGTAATACGGGCGTTGTACAACGGCCGTTGTCCCGTTCGGCCGAACCACGTGAAGGCCGTTGTCACGTCGTCGACAAGGGCCTCCTTCATACAAAAATCGACCGCGGCCTTCAGGCTGAACCCACCCACGTATTTTAAATATTGGACCTAAACAAAGTAAGTAAATATTGATGTAAGTATGTATTATATAAAAGTAAATAAAAGCATAATTTCGCTTTCACTTACAACATTGGAATATGTTTGGTCGTCGATGGTCTCAAAACAGTCCACCTCCTCCGGTGACGAGAGAGGAATGATCGCTGGTTTCCTTGGTGGACCGTTACGGGTGAGTTGCACACATTGGAGAACATTCTCCAATAAAGTATTCATTCTTCTGCAAGCAGAACGGATGGAAACGTAACGTATTAATAAACACGATAACATGCAATACTTACCTTAGCTCCGTCTCGATGCGCGCCGTGCGATCTTCCAGGTTCCTGCGAACATGAACATTTATAATTGAAAACTTCACACTATCAATGTTTATATAACAAAAAAGAAAGAAACACGTAAATTTACCCATTATCAGAAGGTTGTATGTTGACTATATGGTGCTGCAACGGCTCATTCCTAATGACTGTGGCGCGTGCAGACGACGTCCCTGGATCGTAATGATCCCTTAACGTTGCCAGGGCAGGAAGACTGGCAGCAGCAGGCTGTTCTGTAATATAAGAACATTTACTTGCATTAGTCGTAGGACAATCCTTTGACGTTGTAAGATCATGATTTTCCTGCAGGATTGTCCTCAAATCCTGGATGTCCCGATCGATGGATTGTTTCGTGCCGGTTGACGTCTTCTTGTTTTTCGGAGCTTCCTCCTCCGAAGAAGTCGTCAGGTATCTCGTTGGTTTGACGACCACACGCTTCTCTCGCTGCGACATGTCAGCCTGTGAGTAAAAGTACATATTACAATTCTTAGCAAAGGCGTGTTGGCTGTTTTTCCTATTTTACATGCATACATGCAATATTAACCGAACCCAAACCTCAAGACGAACCCAGGTAATGTATTACTCAATAATTCGAGTGTAACTCGACAAAGGCTATAACAGTAGAAAACGAAAAAATGACCCATGAAGAAATATTCGAACCAAACGAGAAACTAACTCATCAACAGAGATTAACAAGGATACGTGTAAATATAATATTATGAAGAGCAATACAAAAGGAAAGTATAGTACAAAAGAAGAAAATGTAAATATTATAGAGCATGCCACTCACCAGAAAATAGTCGTAACTTACCAAAAACTAGAGACGAGGCTACAAAGGGAAGACCTTTTTTTTTTTACATGGTGGAAATCCCTAACGGATACGTCACCCCCCATGGCAGGGGTGAGATTATGTGGGGCTTGCACCCACTAAAACCACCATGGTGACCGCCTGACGCGAGAAGCTACACAAAGGAGGGACTAGCAGTGAGATATATCTAGCGAAAATAAAGGTGGAAGAATTTAAATACTATGGATCTTACGGCTTCTCGGTGTGAGTAATAACAGAAACGATATACCTACGGGGTTCTGAGAGGTTCGTGTCAGTGGACATACCGTTAAGGAACTAGTTTTTGATCAGTTTAGGGAATTTCCCGCTTTAATATTTATTTTTAACCTAATAAAACTTTCAACCATAGACTTTTTATACTAAAAGATGAATTAATGTTTACACTTTAAGGAAAAATTTTAAAAAGTTGAAAATAAGTATAATTTAATTATTTATAAGGTTAGGGAATAATAAGGTGATTAGGAACTAGTTTTTGATCATCTGAAAATACATGGGAACTAATCTTTTATCAGGTCAGGAACTAGTTTGAATTATCCTGTTTTATGTTAGTAATTATTTCAAACAATTATTTAAGGACATAAACTGAAAAGAACGATTTATTTCATGAACTGATTAAAAATTAGTGCCTGATCAAGAACTAGTTCCTTAACGGTACTACAGCGAAAAGGCATTCTATAACATTTGCCACGAACCTGATCGGGGGAGATATATAAAATTTCAGGGCTCAATGTGGCGCATTTATATATGCCAATAGCCGAAGACTCTATGCCGACATCATAAAAATTATCGACTTCTAAAAATTTCCTTATACCCAAACGATACGAGTCATTGTCCATGCCAATATTGAAAATTATGCAGATCGAGCCATCGTCTGAGATGCAACAATTATCGCGTACATTTGTGCCTAGAGATATGTCATTACATTCTATCTTACGGTACTGAGAACAATTGGTGTCCTTAGTAAGGGGTCTAGATACACGAATAGAAAAATCGACATTACGATGAATGTTTGTGCCATGTGATTGTATCTCCCTCATCCTGTTGGAAAATTGTTGGAGAGGAAGAGATGGCTTATTAAGAAATTTTTCAAAAATGGACATGTTGTTTTCATAGGGAAAAGCAGAACATGAATCTAAATTACCAAAACGTCTGACATCGTTGGTTAAGTGAAGAAGACCATGGACGTTATAACTATTAAAAGTTGGGCCATATAGTTTTTCGGTACGAAGAACAAATTTCTGTAAAGCTGACTCTGCGAATCTCAAGTGGGGGCTCGATGGAGATTCTGCAACCAAAATTCTTATGGCCGCATGTAAAATTAAGAAGTGCTTGTATATTTCATCGTTGAGTACACCATACAGTACAACCGGCCCTGTATATAGAAGGAACTGACGAAACTCGGTCGCCTTATATTTACAATATTCCTCAATAGCTCTGGGACGTCTGGCAAAGTCCAAGGGACAATATCTTGCGAGATTGTTGAGTCTCGTAGATATCACAGAAATATTCAGTGCGGGCAATTTTGACAAAAATGTAAAGCTTCCAGATACCCACGCGGACAAAAGTTTCTTCATCACGCCCAAGCATACAAGGTGCATATACTCGAACGGAACTTGGGAAACCATTCCTATCTGTAGCGATGCCAATGGGCTTGGACCTTCTTTGTGATGGTTCTCGTGTAACCGTTTAGGGTATTCCTCATCGGTACGAGGAGAATCATCTATACCATCGAAGGCATAATGCTTACCGTTGAGGGTACCAGAAACCATACATTTGGAACAGGGATTTTGAGACATATGCCCAAAATGATTCAACACAAATGCTCGAGCTGGTGCGTCAGCTATGAAACATCTCAGACGTATGGGCAACTTACTGCCATGAAAATTTATACCTCCGTTGGACATGATGGCTTTGACGTTTGCAATAAATTTCTCAAAAAAAATATTGGGATCGCGTGGTTTATGGCGACCTTTATAGATTCCTACCACTATTGGCTTTATACGGGGAATATTTGAAATCCTACATTGGATGGGCCAGAACTGAATGGAACCTTTGTCCACACGACATCCGTCGGTATGAAAATCTAATTCTAACTCTCTAACAGAAGATACGGACAAAGGGAGACTTTTAACAATTTCTGTTTCCAGATCGAAATGAATGTATTCTCCTGGTTCCATGACGAATGTAACAGCAGGATTACGTGGCGTATCGAAAAGTGTTCTAACATCCTGAGGCAACTGGGAAAAACAGGAATGCGTTCGAAGGAGAGATAATATATTATTTCCTTGAACGTGTGTTAAATTGCTGTCTACGAAACAAGACGCTAAACGTTGGCGAAAAGATGGCTCGGAGAAAGTATCACAGGACAATGAAACTGTATCATGAATTGAAGAAACGCGTGACGTGGAAGTAGAAGGACCGGCGTCTTCTACATTGATATCGCGCCTAACACTGAATCTATCCGGGATAAAATTAATAGGAACGGACGAACTACAACTTGCAGATGTGCTAGCAGCATCTCGCACGTTAGAAGTATTATCCGCTACTCTACGAACGGTGTTAAATTCAGGACGGTATCGCGCTCGTAACTTTTCTCGCATCTCGCGTATAACCCTCCTTTTTCGCCTCGCCGACAATGCGTGTCCGGGTTTCCGCGACGTAGACAACTTGAAACGATTAAATTCCATAATTACTTACGTCTTGCGGATGTCTCGGGATGATATTCGTACTTTTTAATGCTCTGGAAATTCTTCGGATCTGCCGTCGATGACTGCCACCTCAGAATGAATGAGAATTCGAAACAAACGCGAACTGGGAAGTAGAGTCCCGACCAATCACGGATGACCGCAAGGCGGCGCAGCCAATCCGAGCGTAGTCCAGTGTACCGCCAAAATATTACCTCGTGGTACCCTTTATTCGACGTGGTACCCTTTGTGCTGGAAAAAAAGCGCTCGGATTGGCTGCGCCGCCTTGCGGTCATTCGTGATTGGTCGGGACTCTACTTCCCAGTTCGCGTTTGTTTCGAATTCTCGTTCATTCTGAGGTGGCAGTCATCGACGGCAGATCCGAAGAATTTCCAGAGCATTAAAAAGTACGAATATCATCCCGAGACATCCGCAAGACGTAAGTAATTATGGAATTTAATCGTTTCAAGTTGTCTATGTCGCGGAAACCCGGACACGCATTGTCGGCGAGGCAAAAAAGGAGGGTTATACGCGAGATGCGAGAAAAGTTACGCGCGCGATACCATCCTGAATTTAACACCGTTCGTAGAGTAGCGGATAATACTTCTAACGTGCGAGATGCTGCTAGCACATCTGCAGGTTATAGTTCGTCCGTTCCTATTAATTTTATCCCGGATAGATTCAGTGTTAGGCGCGATATCAATGTAGAAGACGCCGGTCCTTCTACTTCCACGTCACGCGTTTCTTCAATTCATGATACAGTTGTCCTGTGATACTTTCTCCGAGCCATCTTTTCGCCAACGTTTAGCGTCTTGTTTCGTAGACAGCAATTTAACACACGTTCAAGGAAATAATATATTATCTCTCCTTCGAACGCATTCCTGTTTTTCCCAGTTGCCTCAGGATGTTAGAACACTTTTCGATACGCCACGTAATCCTGCTGTTACATTCGTCATGGAACCAGGAGAATACATTCATTTCGATCTGGAAACAGAAATTGTTAAAAGTCTCCCTTTGTCCGTATCTTCTGTTAGAGAGTTAGAATTAGATTTTCATACCGACGGATGTCGTGTGGACAAAGGTTCCATTCAGTTCTGGCCCATCCAATGTAGGATTTCAAATATTCCCCGTATAAAGCCAATAGTGGTAGGAATCTATAAAGGTCGCCATAAACCACGCGATCCCAATATTTTTTTTGAGAAATTTATTGCAAACGTCAAAGCCATCATGTCCAACGGAGGTATAAATTTTCATGGCAGTAAGTTGCCCATACGTCTGAGATGTTTCATAGCTGACGCACCAGCTCGAGCATTTGTGTTGAATCATTTTGGGCATATGTCTCAAAATCCCTGTTCCAAATGTATGGTTTCTGGTACCCTCAACGGTAAGCATTATGCCTTCGATGGTATAGATGATTCTCCTCGTACCGATGAGGAATACCCTAAACGGTTACACGAGAACCATCACAAAGAAGGTCCAAGCCCATTGGCATCGCTACAGATAGGAATGGTTTCCCAAGTTCCGTTCGAGTATATGCACCTTGTATGCTTGGGCGTGATGAAGAAACTTTTGTCCGCGTGGGTATCTGGAAGCTTTACATTTTTGTCAAAATTGCCCGCACTGAATATTTCTGTGATATCTACGAGACTCAACAATCTCGCAAGATATTGTCCCTTGGACTTTGCCAGACGTCCCAGAGCTATTGAGGAATATTGTAAATATAAGGCGACCGAGTTTCGTCAGTTCCTTCTATATACAGGGCCGGTTGTACTGTATGGTGTACTCAACGATGAAATATACAAGCACTTCTTAATTTTACATGCGGCCATAAGAATTTTGGTTGCAGAATCTCCATCGAGCCCCCACTTGAGATTCGCAGAGTCAGCTTTACAGAAATTTGTTCTTCGTACCGAAAAACTATATGGCCCAACTTTTAATAGTTATAACGTCCATGGTCTTCTTCACTTAACCAACGATGTCAGACGTTTTGGTAATTTAGATTCATGTTCTGCTTTTCCCTATGAAAACAACATGTCCATTTTTGAAAAATTTCTTAATAAGCCATCTCTTCCTCTCCAACAATTTTCCAACAGGATGAGGGAGATACAATCACATGGCACAAACATTCATCGTAATGTCGATTTTTCTATTCGTGTATCTAGACCCCTTACTAAGGACACCAATTGTTCTCAGTACCGTAAGATAGAATGTAATGACATATCTCTAGGCACAAATGTACGCGATAATTGTTGCATCTCAGACGATGGCTCGATCTGCATAATTTTCAATATTGGCATGGACAATGACTCGTATCGTTTGGGTATAAGGAAATTTTTAGAAGTCGATAATTTTTATGATGTCGGCATAGAGTCTTCGGCTATTGGCATATATAAATGCGCCACATTGAGCCCTGAAATTTTATATATCTCCCCCGATCAGGTTCGTGGCAAATGTTATAGAATGCCTTTTCGCTGTAGTATGTCCACTGACACGAACCTCTCAGAACCCCGTAGGTATATCGTTTCTGTTATTACTCACACCGAGAAGCCGTAAGATCCATAGTATTTAAATTCTTCCACCTTTATTTTCGCTAGATATATCTCGCTGCTAGTCCCTCCTTTGTGTAGCTTCTCGCGTCAGGCGGTCACCATGGTGGTTTTAGTGGGTGCAAGCCCCACATAATCTCACCCCTGCCATGGGGGGTGAGGTATCCGTTAGGGATTTCCACCATGTAAAAATAAAAAAAAAAAGGTCTTCCCTTTGTAGCCTCGTCTCTAGTTTTTGGTAAGTTACGACTATATTCCGGTGAGTGGCATGCTCTATAATATTTACATTTTCTTCTTTTGTACTATACTTTCCTTTTGTATTGCTCTTCATAATATTATATTTACACGTATCCTTGTCAATCTCTGTTGATGAGTTAGTTTATCGTTTGGTTCGAATATTTCTTCATGGGTCATTTTTTCGTTTTCTACTGTTATAGCCTTTGTCGAGTTACACTCGAATTATTGAGTAATACATTACCTGGGTTCGTCTTGAGGTTTGGGTTCGGTTAATATTGCATGTATGCATGTAAAATAGGAAAAACAGCCAACACGCCTTTGCTAAGAATTGTAATATGTACTTTTACTCACAGGCTGACATGTCGCAGCGAGAGAAGCGTGTGGTCGTCAAACCAACGAGATACCTGACGACTCCTTCGGAGGAGGAAGCTCCGAAAAACAAGAAGACGTCAACCGGCACGAAACAATCCATCGATCGGGACATCCAGGATTTGAGGACAATCCTGCAGGAAAATCATGATCTTACAACGTCAAAGGATTGTCCTACGACTAATGCAAGTAAATGTTCTTATATTACAGAACAGCCTGCTGCTGCCAGTCTTCCTGCCCTGGCAACGTTAAGGGATCATTACGATCCAGGGACGTCGTCTGCACGCGCCACGGTCATTAGGAATGAGCCGTTGCAGCACCATATAGTCAACATACAACCTTCTGATAATGGGTAAATTTACGTGTTTCTTTTTTTTTTGTTATAAAAACATTGATAGTGTGAAGTTTTCAATTATAAATGTTCATGTTCGCAGGAACCTGGAAGATCGCACGGCGCGCGTCGAGACGGAGCTAAGGTAAGTATTGCATGTTATCGTGTTTATTAATACGTTACGTTTCCATCCGTTCTGCTTGCAGAAGAATGAATACTTTATTGGAGAATGTTCTCCAATGTGTGCAACTCACCCGTAACGGTCCACCAAGGAAACCAGCGATCATTCCTCTCTCGTCACCGGAGGAGGTGGACTGTTTTGAGACCATCGACGACCAAACATATTCCAATGTTGTAAGTGAAAGCGAAATTATGCTTTTATTTACTTTTATATAATACATACTTACATCAATATTTACTTACTTTGTTTAGGTCCAATATTTAAAATACGTGGGTGGGTTCAGCCTGAAGGCCGCGGTCGATTTTTGTATGAAGGAGGCCCTTGTCGACGACGTGACAACGGCCTTCACGTGGTTCGGCCGAACGGGACAACGGCCGTTGTACAACGCCCGTATTACTATGGCGATTTACGGTACGAAGCAATAAGCATCTTCATGTTTTTATAAATAATTATACTAATGTACTTTGCGTGCATTACTTTTTCAGAAGCGGTGTCTGGGAACCCGCATTTCAACAAGCCCCTCCGATCGGACTTTCAGCTATATATGCAGCGGGCACTGCGGACCGCGAAAGAAAGAGTACGCAGCAGGAGGTGTGGTCCACGGGCGACGGCAGCCCCCTCCAAGTGCCTTGCAAAGGCGCCGCGAGTTTTGGAGCGACCAGCAGCCCGAAGAAGAAGCTGATGACGTCTGAAGAACTGTGGCAGATGTTTTATTTGACGAAATATGCCCATTAAAAGTTGAGATGTGTCTCCTTTTACAGTGGCGAAGAGACCAAACGGTACTTTTCAGTGCCCATTTTAATCGAGTCCAACGGGAACAACCTCTCGACGTTCACAAGGAACAATAATCGGCACTTTTCAGCGCCAGTCTTTTAAAACGTACTAAACCAAACAGTACTTTTCAGTGCTCACTTTACTTTAGCATCACTGAAATAAAGTACTTAACGTTTAATAAAATATTCATCGGTACATTCCCAGTATCGTTTCAATTTTATACTAAGGTTGTATTTCTTTTCAGAGTTAACACAAGCAGGGATATGGTGATTCTATGCAAAAACAATAAGTCGAAAATCTATATAAATAAAAATGTAATGTAGAATAAAAGTTCGTTCTCGGGAAAATTGGCTTATGTTTGCATCTAGAATCACCATTTCCAAATGTAAATATTAAATGTTAATATATGTGCCACTTATATATATTTTGTACTTGTAATATTAAAGAATAAACACATACCTTTATAAAAAAATAAAGAACTTATTTAATATTATAATAATTCTCTACGAGCAGTAGAAAGGGTGGGGATACACCTAGTGTGACGTCACGCGTAGAACGCTCAGAACGCAGCCAAATGCGGACACAGACGACTACGGATCTGACGTCAGATTCTGCGCTCTCATGCCAGACTCTGCTACCAATCTGATGTCAGATTGGCGTCAGATGGTTATCAGGGCTAAAATTTAAAAATTATTCAAACCCTAACCTAGAACTACATACCTTTGACGTAAATACTGAAACAAATATACAAAAACGTTAATGAAAGCTGTATAAAAACTGTATGAAAACAATATAAAAACTGTATAAAACCGGTTTACAAACATTCGATCAGAAACATTTAAACATATGCCTTTGTGTTTTTTTTTTCTAATGTTTCTTTGAGCAAATGTTCATAAACATTTATATGTCCCAGTATATATATATATGTATGTACCTGTGCGATCTATCCATATTTTGTGGATGCTTTAGATTAGACAGCGGTTGCAATCCTTGCTTTCCTTGAACTGATTGTGATGAACACATTTCTCACATGGCGCACAGCCTCTTTTGAACGCCTGGTTCGGACGCAACCAAAGCTTTTTAAAACGTCTGTAAAATACATTTTTAAAACGTCTGCAAAGTACGTTTTCTGGACTTTTTCTGGATGTTTTCTGGACATTTTATGGATGTTTTCGAAACATCCAGGAAATGCTCCAAACATGTCCAGAAAAAGTCCAGAAAATGTTTTAAAAACGTACATTTTCACAAATCAAGCCGTGGACGTTCAGACCTAAAATGGACGTAAACTGGATGTTTTCGAAACATCCTGTGCTATCTGGGTAAGCCATTTTGAAATTAACAAAAGGTAAAGCGAAGGACCTTTTGGAAGCGTCACTCGAGCCTCTAAAGCAGTAGCGAGCAGTAGTGTTGTAGAAAACCTCCGGAAATTGAGATAGCTATAGCTATTTTGTTAATTAAAGTTTCTAGTTTTGAGTTCTAATTGTTCTTTTATTGTGTTATCCTCTTATTTATTATTCGTTTTCATTACATTTATTTCTTGAATAATCCGCGTCCAAGGAGCAGAGTGCCTTAGCATTCCACGGGCATCGACCCTCGCCGAATTCCCTACGAAGGATCCAGGAGAACCAGTCGGCCACGCAACAATACAGAATAGAACTTGTTAATTCCATAACGAAAGATGAACCACAAGATGGAGTACTATTAACTGATGGTTGGAAAAATTCAATAGCTGACATTAAAAGCTGTTGTGGCCATGTTACCTGTTACAGAATTCAAAATAACGCTACAGCAACGTTTAACGAAAGTCATTCTCTCATATGGATTAGCAATTTTGTCAATGAGCACAGGTTCGTTGTCAAACGAGAAATCGGTTAAAAGACCACAAATTGGCAAAATTAGTGGGATTTTATAATTGAAGGTGCTGATTTTCCATAAAGGAAGAGGAAAGAAGAAGAGAGAAAAATGAGACTGGCAGGGGCACAGTTTGGAAGAAGTAAAGGAGTTCAAAAACCTAGGGTATAATTTCCATAAAAATGGGGGCAGAGAGATGCATATAAGGGAAGTCATAAACAAAGCAAGAATCGCTTATTTTCGTACATTCATTTCTAATTACTTTACCTTTCACGATTCATTTTGTATTAATTTTTAATAAAGACTTACAAAACAATAATTATTAATACTATTAAAAGTACTAAGAAGTAAGAGCACGCTTTCATATCACTTTCACACGGTTTAAACACTTTTTTGGGGTTAGGAAAGTGATAGTTTTCGATGTAATCGATGTATATTCTACAGTATTCTATAGTAATCGCATGCAACCAACAAGCGTGCCAGATACTTAGAGCATATACTATGGAGGTCTCATTGAAAGCTTGAAACTGTCCCCAACATGGTGCGAGAGAGAAAGACGTGCGAGCGAGAGAAGTATGTGTCCTATTTGACCGTAACACGCAAGCGCCGATATCGTGCGAGAGAGAAACATATCTTGCGAGCGAGAGAAGTATATTACGGCCGATTGTTCTCCTATACTTCTCTCGCTCGCACATGTCTTTCTCTCTCGCACGATATCGGCGCATGCGCATATCGGTCGAATAGGACATATACTTCTCTTTTTCTCTCTCGCGTGATGTTGCCCGACAGTTTCGAGGCAGTCACTCTAAAGGCTCGTATAGACTGGGCGATAATCGCCGGCGACTTTGTCGCCGGAGTTGCTGGCGGGTCGGTGGGATAACCGACTTGTCTCCAGCGACTTGTCTCCGGCGACTTTTATTCGGCGACTTGTCCGACAAGTTGTGTCTGGCGACTCGTCCTTTAAAGGTTAAGAGATACGAATATACCTGGGAAAGTCGCCGGATACAAGTTGCCGGCGACTTGCAACAATCGCTGTGGGATACAGCAACTCGACCCTTGCCTTAAACGGCCTTCTAGAAATGACTGTTGGCCACATGTTCTCGAAAAACTGTATTCAAGTGGTCGGTGAGCAACATCGCCCGAGTGTCTAGTGCCTGTATTCTGTTTCCCGTTCTGAATGGGAAACATCGCCGACTCTGTGACAACACACCACACATATATATGTATATACGGTAAGTCGGGGAGAGATGGCCCACTTTTTTAAAAAATCTGCACACCGTAAATTTAGTGGTTTTATAAAGGACAAAAATATATTTGCAAAAGGAGCGTGATCGAGCCATCTCACCCGGAATTACTCTACATCATATAGTAGATGTATACGTTAAAAATTTACTATACGATGTACTTCAATACTTTACAGTTAATTATCAATTTCTTCTTTTTTTTCTTTAACACGCCCCGTATTGTTCTTAATCTGTACAATTTCACTAACTTTTTTCTCGATGTAATGCATCGCAACTACCCATCGATGTTTTCTTTAACATCGAATACTTCTGCGTTTTGAATTAATTAACAGGCCATAAGTAGTGAAATAAAATAAAAAACCGAAAAGAATAATTTAGAATAATACTCATTTATTATCATTACAATACCAGTATTTTATTTAAATGTCCCAGGGTTCTTTCTGTAGGCATAGTAACAATAATAGTTTGCTCAATCGTTTAACCTCCAGCAAAGAAATGGATTGGACGGTAAACGATTCAACAAACTATTACTTTTACTACGTCTACAAAAGGAACACTGGGACATTTAAATAAAATACTGTTATAGAAATGATAATAAATAGATTTGATTCTGAATTGTTCTTTCCATATTATTTTTGCTACAATATCAAACATATCGAATAAAGAGTGACCCGAAAGTGAGGCCTTTTTTAGTCTTTTTTATTTTCGAACTGAATTTTGTGCCAAATGATAGCTTATGATGAGACATAAATCACAACAAATTTTCAAATTGAGGTAACAATTAGTTTGTGAGATATGGGAGGTGAAAGAAGTGAAAATTCATTAACGCGTCAGCCCATACGCTTCGATGTATGGACTTTTATGTCATTCCGATAATTTAGATAATTACTTCCATGGGTTTTGCTGACTGCTAACAACGAATTTGAACTTAGTGAGTCAGCGGTTGACAACGCTACCTGCGCGTCCGAAGTCACCATGTATACCACCCATTATCGACATCTGGTAGACAAATGTTTCCTAACGAACACTTCGAGAACAAGTTATTGCCTAGTCGTAAAGAAATGAAGAAATTTCGCTTCAAAATTACTAAATTGCCAGCTGTAAAATATAACTGAATTCGGACGCGCAGGTAGCGTTTTCAACCGCTGACTCACGGGACAATACGGTCATAAACGGTACGCTTCTCGATACCGCTTGTTGCAGCCGAAATCCGCCGATCAGCTGTCGCGCGGATTTAGGTGTGCGTGCGAGACCGTGTCAACACTGGTGACACACCGTCCGGTAAGACGGTGACATACGTCACGCGTTTTTGCATGGATTCGAGCGATGCGCGCTCTTCCAGGAATCCGTTAGTCGCTTCCAAGAACATCTGACGACAACAACACGCTCCCGCACGCACAAGATATAACGGCTTTTGTCGCCCTGCGACCCACGAGCAACGTTTTGCGGAACCTTTTTAAAACGGCCCTTCTAGCCTTGGCGCCCCGCGCCCCTGTACATAGCTTGTACATATTTCTGTTCCGTGTAACTGCGTGGTTGTAAGTCGTGTGTGTCCGTTCTGTGTCTGTGGAGTGCTCGTCCGTTGTTGTAACGACGCCCACAGCCGATCAAATAAACGTGCCGTCTCAACATTTGGTGGACGTAATCATCTCGATTGGAGCGCATACCTTCTCTGGCCATACCAGTGGCAATCCACCCCACCTTCCTAAGGCCTTCGCTTAAACATTTGGTCCTTCGAGCCGGATTGCCTTGAAGGATGGCTCCAACCACCAGGGATGGCGACAACGAGGACACTTCTCCAAGATGGCAGCCGTTGGTGAAAGAGATTCGGGTGCTTGTCCAAGGGTCCGTTCGCCTCCTCGCCAACTTCAAAAAGATGGGGAGGGCGAAGTTCACCGCAGAGAACACGGAGGATAGGTTGGCCAAGCTCACCGAGACGTGGGCCCGGTGCGAAGCCCTCAATATGGAGCTGGAGCTCCTGCTCTCGGACGCCGAGAGGACGACGTGCCCGTTCACGCAGGCGAAATTTGTCATCGCGGAAGAAGACTATTGGGCTGCCCGGGACTTTCTACGCGAGGTCCTGAGGACGTTCCAGACGCCGCCTACATCGGGGTCATCACAGGGGACGTACGAAGGACTAAGCAGAGGCCTTGCACGCCTTCCGACCATCGCGCTACCGAAATTCTCCGGTGAGTACACGGAGTGGCCGAGTTTCCGCGATCTGGTCACGTCGTTGGTCATCGGCAACGCGACGCTCAGCGACACGACGCGACTGCAGTATCTGCAGTCGGCGGTGGAGGGCCAGGCGGCCGAGACGATCGCTCACATTACCGTGACCGAGGCCAATTTTGGCACCGCGTGGGATCTCATGACCCGAGAATTTGAAAACAAGCGAGCGATCGTCTCGGCCCACCTGCGTGACCTTCTCACTCTACCGCCGATGGCGGCTGCGTCGGCCGATGGGTTGAGGCGTTTGCGTGCCCCTACCAACCGAGCGCTCTCCCTCCTCGCGAACCTAGGTCGCCCCACCGAGCACTGGGATGACGTCATCGTCGCTCTGACGACGATGAAGCTAGATCCCGAGCTCATGGAGGAGTGGGAGCTCTCGCTTGGCGTCAGCACCGACCCCCCCTCGTACGCGGAACTCGATCGGTTCATGAAGGCCCGAATCCAAGCGCTGGAGGCCGCGAGACGCGCCAAAGACTCCGCGGCATTTGATCGCGACGACGTGGCGGATTCATCGCCCGGCGCTGTCGCTCGGGTTTGCACCACGCACCCTGCGCCAGGCCCGTCGTCATCCGGCATGACATCCCAGTGCCCCGTGTGTCGGGCGCGACACGCATTATACAGATGTGTGGCATTTAAGGCCCTCCGCCTCGATCAGCGCCGCCAAGTCGCGACGAATAACCGCGTATGTTTCAATTGCCTCGCGCCCGGCCACATGGCCCCGTCGTGCCCTGTCGAGACCAATTGTTCGCGTTGCAACCGGCGGCATCACTCGCTGCTCCATCCACCGTCTTCCAACACGGCAAGCAGCACCGACGGTGCCATCGGGGCTCCGTCGACCAGCGACGATCAGCCCCCCGCGGCCGCGGTAAACTCCATTGCGTCCCCCCCGACCACGGATGGAGCGCCAGTATTGCTTGCCACCGTGCTTGTCGGCGTTAGGTCATCGGGCGGCAACGTGCTGACCATCCGGGCACTACTGGATCAGGGATCCCAGGTGTCCCTGGTATCGGAGTCCGTGGTCCAGGCGCTACGGCTCCCACGGCAGGCCAACGCCATCAAGTTTATTGGCGCCCTAGACGGCAACTTGGGTACCTCGCGGGCGACGGTGGAAATGACATTGTCGCCGCCTTCTGGAGTCTCCACTACTGCCGTCACCATCACCGCCCATGTCGTGCCCAAAGTATCGTCATACCTGCCCGAGTGGACTTCGATCACGCAGCGGAAGGACTTCGCTGACCTGCCCTTCGCGGATCCAGATCCATCGACCCGTCGCCCGATTGACCTGATCGTCGGCGCCGACTATTTCGGAGCCCTGTTGCTCCCCGGGTTGCATCGCGGCACACCCTCGGCCCTCATTGCCCAAAGGACCCTGTTTGGATGGATTGTCTCCGGTCCGACCGGTCGTTCGCCCGCCGTTGGTGCGCTGCACCACGTCACGGCCCAGTCCGTGGCAGCGGAGGATGACCTCCACGCGTCGGTACGGAGATTCCGGGAGGCCGAAGAGATCACTGTGCCAACTACCCTCGGCCCCGACGACGAGCGTCGCGAACAACATTTTGCGGCGACGTTCTCACGGCGGGCGGACGATCGGCACATCGTGTGACTCCCGTTGAAGGCCGGACGTACGCTCCGGCCAACGTACCGGCAAATCCGCATGCACCCGAACGACGCGAAACTCCAGTGCGCACTGTACAGAGCGAATCCTTACGGCCGATCAGTTGCGTCGTCTTTCTTCCCGGCTCCCCTGCGCCTGTTGACGAGATCACGACGTGAACAAGACCTGTACCACCTCGCAATAAATGTACCGTGCCACTCCGGTCCACCTAGTAGCGTCACTGCGTGTCACGGCGGGCTGACGCCCTGCGTCGGCGTCCACCATGGTCGGTCCGTTTCTCCGGACCGAGGCGGGCGGAATGTTGCAGCCGAAATCCGCCGATCAGCTGTCGCGCGGATTTAGGTGTGCGTGCGAGAGCGTGTCAACACTGGTGACACACCGTCCGGTAAGACGGTGACATACGTCACGCGTTTTTGCATGGATTCGAGCGATGCGCGCTCTTCCAGGAATCCGTTAGTCGCTTCCAAGAACATCTGACGACAACAACACGCTCCCGCACGCACAAGATATAACGGCTTTTGTCGCCCTGCGACCCACGAGCAACGTTTTGCGGAACCTTTTTAAAACGGCCCTTCTAGCCTTGGCGCCCCGCGCCCCTGTACATAGCTTGTACATATTTCTGTTCCGTGTAACTGCGTGGTTGTAAGTCGTGTGTGTCCGTTCTGTGTCTGTGGAGTGCTCGTCCGTTGTTGTAACGACGCCCACAGCCGATCAAATAAACGTGCCGTCTCAACATTTGGAGGACGTAATCATCTCGATTGGAGCGCATACCTTCTCTGGCCATACCAGTGGCAATCCACCCCACCTTCCTAAGGCCTTCGCTTAAACACCGCTGATGTACGTAGCATTTGTGACGGTAATAATTATCCAGTCTTTGAGGCTGCAACTGCTGGCGTAAACCATTGGTAGGTATCTGTTTCAAGAGGCAGTGGCTACTGCGAGCCACCCGTGGCGCAAACACGACCACGCCCGGTGTTTTCTATTCGAGCAGTTTTCTTCCAGTGGAAATCAGTAAATGTGCAAGCGCAATATCTCGAAAATCAGTTAAAATGAAGTGTACACATTATAGGTTATTGAATTTGTTTAGAAACTTATTATCAAGTGATCTCTAAAAAGAAAATAGTTCCATTTAAAAACCCGAACTTGACCATCCTATCTGTTGCAGCCGAGATTCGCCGATCAGCTGTAGTTTGGATTTAAATGTGCGTGCGAGAGCGGGTAAACACGATGACACACCGTTCGGTAAGACGGTTACATACGTCACCCGTTTTTGTCCGGATTCGAGCGTTGCGCGCTTCTTCGAATCCGGCAGTTAGTTCCTAGAACACGTCGGTTGTCAACACTCGCTCTCGCACGCACGGATTAACGGCTTTTCTTTGTCGCCCAGCGACCCACGGACAAAAAGAACGTTATAAAACGGCTTCACGAGTCTTTGCGCCCTGCGCCCGTGTACATATATATATATTTCCGTTAATTGTTATTGTGTGTTTTGTGAGTCGTATATTCGTGCTGTATTTCTGTGGAGTGTTCGTCATTCTTGTTAACGACGCCCACGAGCCGAATAAAAGACGTGTTCGTCCAATTTGGAGTGCATCCCTTCCCTGGCCCTACCAGTGGCGATCCACAACGCCTTCCCAAGGCATCGTTGAAACACTATCTGTTAAAATAATAATCGAAGAAAAGTATCGTATGCGCTAATAATTTTATCCCCCCCCCCCCCCCCCCAAGCATGCAGTTGAATATAAACAATTTTTTGTATTTCCAATACGTTGGGAACCATCCAGCTGTTTACTGTTCCCGTGGATACCTGCGTATTAACGAAAAGTCGCATTTTTTTCACAGCGAATAATCTATAAATTCTTAAAGACTGCGAAGGTACGATCTTAATTGCCCTTTGAAAATCTGGCAACCAGATATTTTAGCTATTGACGGATCCATGGCTACTAAATAGAGTTTGGAATGGATGCCGAAGGGTCTTGGTCATAAGGTGGGGTACACAAGTTGCCGAGTCGCCAGACACAAGTCGCTGGATACCAGCCGCTCGGTAAAACTCGCTGGAGACAAGCCGATCCATCCCAGCGAGTCGCCAGGCGACCCGCTGGGGTCGCTGGCGACAAAGTTGCCGGCGATTATCGCCCAGTCTATACGAGCCTTAAGGCAAAGATACCTCCATGTATATATGCTCTAAGGTCAGATAGAAGTCTATTTTTCCAACACATTAATTGTTGAAACTTAAAAATAATGAATATTTCTATTTAAAAATGAACTTTACTCAATTAGACTTTTGAATACGTACATATATTCTAAAATACAGAAATAGCTGTTGGCTGTTCTACTAACAAGATTGATCTGATCTTTTACAAAATGACGCCTCGCTTGTCACCTCCGAGTGCCCTACTCCAATTTTGAAGTCTTCCTCTGACTCCCTCCTCGGATCCTTTCGGCCAATCAAGAGGGTGTCGATGTCGTCCCTCAAGCTTCGTTAGTGGGCTGTCTTTCGCCCTTCCTTCATGCTTCCTCCCACTCTCCTCTGGTGATCGAGGTACGCTTTCCGATTACATAGCGGTAGTACATAGGCTACGTACAGTATATACATATCTCGCAGGTAAGTAAGCGCAACCCTCGGGGTCAAGACGACGTCACCCGGAGAAAGTTTATGGCTTTATGACTTTCAGCCTTCCCCGACCGGAGTTTTTACCCTAACAGGACATCGACAATTATTGAAAGGGAGGACAGAGTTTTAAGTACTTTTACGACACGCGCAGCCGCTCGCTCGACGAAATTTGGCACGCAGATGTGCAGAGGAAAAAGTTAAGCTATTTACTATCCTCGCCTGGTCTAACGGTAACTTGAAACATTTAAAACTAGCAAGGAACCCCCCCCCCCCCAAGAAGCACAACGCGCTTTACAATAAACTCTTCCTTGTCCTCCGTTTCACATTTGCTTAAGACCTTAATGTTCCGTTCGCTTCGAATCTATATATATTATTCCTATCTTTCAATACAAAAGGATTTTGAATTTCGCTCTACATCTAACTTCATAATACGTGGATTAACACCAGCGGATAACGCAACACGTAGCACCGAAAATAATGAACCTAAACCTAAACTTTCTATTTTGCATGAAAAATCCAAATAAACTAAATTCAATTTTTCAAGAAAATTATTCAATTTCACAATTATATATTGCCCCTGATGTGTAACCGTCAGTTCACCATAAATTAAAGGAGCACGAAGTTTCAACCGAATGCTGTATTCCCGTTTCCTTGCCATGATGTGAACCATGTGCTCCCCTCCTCGAAGTGACAGAAAACATAACCTATATGCTATACCTGATTTCATAAAGATACTGTTGCGGCGTAATAATAATATTTTGGAAGGATGTTGAGTCATACATAGTTGACAAATGTAGCGTAGAAGAACGAAATAGCCAATAAACATTTGTTGTCATGCAGCATATAGGTTATATTTTCTGTCACTTCGAAGAGAGGACCACATAATAATCACGCGCATCCAGCCTGCGCATTTTCACCAGACCGCGCGGCCGCATGGAAGGGTACCTCCCCCAGGCTGTATTAGTGGTAGTTGGAATCAGAGATGGGCAAAAAATTATTTTAAATAAAAAATTGGTTTCGAATAAAAGGTAGAAATTTTAATTGAAACTCATCAAATATAAATAACCCGGAGTTATGTGTTATTCGAAGCGCTGTAAATAATGTTTTCATTCGACGGGAATTCATCTGAAGATTCGAATAATGCTCTCCCTTTCATTTATATTCATGTCCGAAAGTTATTTCAAGCTTGGCGAGCCTTGAGCGCCTTTGATCGAAGCCGTCGGCTCCTCGAGCCGAGCGACATTGTATCGTTCACCCGTCTAATCTGCACCGCGCGAGAATGCTCGGCGATGTATCATCGATTATGCCGAAACGGAATTTCTTCATTTTTCATCATATCAATATGAAAGTGACAGCAATGGATTCCTTGCATTCTCCCGATTAAATTGACAAAAAAAAAAAAATAAAATCGGACCACTTTTAACGAAACGGGATTTCAATCCTGCAAACTAATTTTATACGTAATATCGTTGATCGTGGCAGTGAGAGCAAACAATGGACTAACCTACATTCTTTTTGAAATTGAAGCAGTAGCAATAACGTATTCCAACTTGAAACCACATTCTTCAGCCCGATGTACGTCACTATAGGGTGACTTACGTCAATATCATTTTTTGAAACGATACGCCACTATGGTGGCTTTCACAGGCAGGTGGCGAAAAATCAAGCCAACCCTGTCGTAGCCAAAAATTTTCAATTTGAGACGGGTACGAGACCAGTCGACACATTGTTTGCAAACCTCGTTACAGTAAGCTGGGGTGCGAGTGGTCAACCGGCCATAAAAGCGGAGCGCCCAGCTGATTTTCAAGCCCTCCGATGACTCAGTGCTACGAACCGCCCGATAGCCTAACTCCCGGTCACGTCGTCGGTCGCGCGTTCCTAGAGTTCTTAGCTCAACTGTCTCATTGAGAGTTTGTGGGACCAAAATTAGTGTATTGCAATATCCTTCCAAAATGCTAATATTAATTATAAAAGTAAATGATATCGGCGCATTGATTCGGTCAATTTTCCGAATCAAAGCGCCGATATCATTTACTTTTAAAATTTTGAAAAATTCACGGTCGAAATTCTAATTCACTTTAGCTAATATTACATGCTTTTATTTAGCTTCACTTGTGAGTTTGTAAGTTAGTTTGTGAGGATGAAATCTTGTAAGCTAATTTTGACCCACTTCCACATGTCCGATCGACTTGAAATTTGGCACACATATGTAGTTCAGATGACAATACAATATTTTCATGTCTCCAACCCGGTTATGGAATCAGGAAAGCAGGTAACGGGAGTCGCTGGAGTCTTCGAGAGTTAAAGGCAATGCCGCCGATAAGCCGTGCCGCGATGGGTTTCGAGGACTTCGATCCTCGAGACCACGGGAGGCCGTACAATGTTGCCCCCTAAGAAGTGATAAATAAAAAATTCTACATTTCTTATCGGATCTTGGCGAAAGTGGTGTGAATCGATTCCTTATGTTTTCCCGGTGAAAATGGTCAAAAAACGACACAAATCGTATCGTAATTAAGGAATCTTCATAATAAATTGATTTCCAGAACTTCGTTAAAAATAAATAGATTTACATGATATTTAATATGATTTTCATCGGAAAAACATAAGGAATCCATCGGCGTCACCTCCATATCGATACGATAAAGTATAAAGAATTATTTTGAAGAGAATTTAATATAGATAATACAGATTAAAATTCTGGAATACTAAAAAGCATAAAATAAATTAAAATAAAAAAAAATTTAAAACAAGCAGTTATTAAAATATACTAAAAAATAAAAATAATTTTGTTACCGGCCTAAATGACTGCCTTAAACGAATTCCCTCATATGACCAAACATAAAAGCATGGGGCGTAAATATTGAAATGCCCTTGTTATATAAAATATTTATAATGCTTTACGTAGTTTAATACATTACTTTTCGCATTCTGCTAGAGATCAGTCTAATTCCTTAATAGAATATGAATATAAAGACAGTAATACTATTGTTACGAGCCGGGGCTGCGGCAACGCGACAGGCCGGCAAGAGGGGTATTTCCCAAGGAATACGGATATGAATTTGTTAGTTAGGTGCGCGGACGAACCTGATGCGAAATCAGGGAGCCTCTAGGAATGGAGTCAGACACGGACGAACCTGATGCGTAATCAAGGAGCCGTAGGAGGGTGAAATGTCGTGAACGAACCCGATGCGAAATCGGGGAGTCACTAGGATAAATTTCACAGACGAACCTGGTGCGAAACCAGGGAGCTGCTAGGAGGTTGGATTATTCACAGACGAACCTGATGCCAAATCAGGGAGCTGTTCGGAAGTAGGTAGATTTACAGACGAACCTGATGCGAAATCAGGGAGCTGTAGGATACGGACGAACCTGATGCGAAATCAGGGAGCCGTAGGAGAGGTGAGATTTTGTGGACGAACCCGATGCGAAATCGGGGAGCCACTGGGTTGGAGAAGATGACTTGCTTTGATAAAGAGGTGCGAACGAACCCGATGTAAAATCGGGGAGTCGCAGGAAATGTTAGTAATGCCTCGTAACTCTTATTTAAAATTGATACAACTCGAGCAGTAAAGTTGTATCTGTGGGTGAGTGCCACTAATATTATAAGGATCGCTGGGTGAAAGATAGGTTTAACGAAATCGACTCGATGTACAAGTGAACACCATAAGTATATTGAGCAAACAATTGATACAAATGTAAGTGCCGCGAGTAGTTAATTAAATAGAAGTTGTGTTTTACCACTGGATGCTCGGTGTTGACGCACTGGCGATGCGGGGCGTACGAGTGGCTACTTTGATTCTGACGGAGACTTTAGCCCGATCTTACTTGATAACTGACTCTGTACGAGCGTGACACGACGTGACGTTACGCGTGACTATACCTTTGAACCGACGAGGGTAGAAACCAAAGGGTTTATATAGTCCCACAAATGAGTGGGGATGCGTTAGGAATTTCCATATAAGGAAATCCTTCGGGGTCGTCGTCGTGTCACTCCTGTTCCCATGGTCGTGATGCAGATGGTAGAGATCTTGACCCCCATTAGTGGTGGTTGATAAGCGGAAGGCTTTTAGGGCGTTTTCCCTTCGCAGACGCGAGCTCGAAAGACGGTTGAGAGCGACGTTTGGGAAAATTCCACATACGTAACACTATTTATATAAAAGGGCATTTCAGTATTTACGCCCCACGCTTTTATGTTTAGTCATATGAGGGAATTCGTTTAAGGCAGTCATTTAGGCTGGTAACAAAATTATTTTTCTTTTTTAGTATATTTTAATAAAAGTTTGTTTTTGAAATTTTTTTCATTTTAATTTTTAATTAATAAAAACGAGGCATAAATCCTTTGGTAACTGTAGTTAACAAAATGCGACGGTTTTTTCGTCGATTTCGGCCCTGAAAAGGGGCGGATGATTAATACTTTAAAAATCTTGCTGGAAGTGGCCACCATTATGCCGTAGGCAGGCGTGTGTCCTCTTCACCTTGTTCCTGAATACTCGATCCAACGTTTCTGGTGTAACGTTGGCGATCGAAGCGGTAATGTTGTCCCGCAACTGCTCCATGGTGTCCGGATTGGTGGCGTACACCTCGCCCTTCAGGGTACCCCACAAAAAGAAATCCGGAGGCGTCAGATCTGGCGATCGCGGCGGCCACAAACCCTGGGAAATGACCCGGTCGCCAAAACATTCCTCCAGCATTGTCAGCATTGACTGTGCTGTGTGTGCTGTTCTCCTTTCCTCGGGTTCCAACAGGGAAATAAATTCATATAAAATCTCTTGATACCTACATGCCGTTATGGTGGTGTCGAAGAAGAGTGGTCCAACAATTCGCTTACCCATACAGCACACTTCGTTGCAGCTTTATTGCAGGAACGTTATTGCAATATTGCGTTGTTGCAGGTTGCATCGCAATATTTTAGGAACGTTCCTGCAATATTGTCGTGCATTATTGGAGTGGCAATGATCCTACAATATTGCAAGAACGTTGCCGTGCAAAGTTCCATTGGCAACGATCCTACAATATTTCGGCAATAGTGCGCGCACATCGACGTGCAACGTTCCACTGGCAACGATCCTACAATATTTCGGCAATATTGCGCGCAAATCGATGTGCAATGTTTCAGTGGCAACGACCCAGCAAAATTGCCTACGTATTGCCGTGCAATACTGTAGTGGAAATATTGTAGAGACAGTACAGCAATATTCTGAAGCAACTATAACTTTGACGAAATTTGAAACATGACGTCGAGTAGATTTCACAGCATGTTTCATTTAATTGGATATGCTAGAATTTCTCGTTGGCCGTTGAATATATGAAAACAGTGTTATTGTGAGAGCTGTTTGTTCATGAATTTAAATTATAGAAGAGATTTGAAAATGAATTTGTTTAGATAGAGTAGATATTATATATTTTAATGTGTGAAAGTATTATTAATATTAATATTATTATTATTATTAAACGTCTTTATTGCACAATCACGTATATACAATCAAGCAAGAGAATATACTCCTGCAATATTGCTAAGGCGGACATAGGAGTGAACCTGCAACTTCCCTGCAATGATACGGTTCAACATTTGCAATCTCGCACCGCAATATTTCCGAAGAGTTGCAGGATCATTGCCACAATTTTGCCGTTTCGTTGCAGAATCATTGCCGGAACGTTGCAGGACTACATGTTTGCAATGCTGCCGCAGCATTACAAAAATACACATCTGCAATATTGCGAAGGCGGACATAGGACTGAACCTACAACGTCTCTGCAATGTTATGGTGCAACATTGCAATCTTGCACCGCAATATTGCAGAGACGTTGCTGCAATGTTATGGTGCTGGGTGGGTACGCGAGATCGCACACCAGACACCAATCTTCGCCGAATGAAGGGGCTTCTCCCGGATTTCCCTCGGATTCTCTGTGCACCAGCTCCTGCTGTTCTGGTTGTTTACCTGGCCGTCTAGGTGGAACCAGGCTTCATCCGTGAAAAATAATTTATCTGAAACAGAAAAACCCTCTACCTCCAGGAAATCAAGGAACTATTCACAGTACCTGCGCCTTGCCTCGTAATCCGGCTCCTTGAGCTCCTGGACCGTCTGGTGTCGGTATGGATGTAAATGTAGCTGCTGCGTTGCTCGATGAGCGCTTCCATACGACAAATCGCACTGCTGTCGCAGCTTCGCCAATGACGTATGGGGCGCTTCCTCCAGAACTTGCTGCACCTCGGCCAGCTTCTGGTTCGTCAGCACAGTTGCCTTCCGATTGTGCTTCCGATTATGCACGCTGCCACCCTCGCGTAATTTCCGTGACAAACGGCTGATAGTACTCTTATGTGGTACTGGAGTGTCCCGGTATTTGTTCTGGAAGGCTACTTGGGCTTCCACATATGATCCCGTGCGCCAATAATGGTGCACGAGACACGTTCGCTGCTCTACAGAATACTGCATTTCTACTTAATAAGTAGTTATGTTAAGTTGAGTTTTTCGGTAGTACTGAAAAGTACTGATTGTGCTATTTGCTGTTCAGTGTAACACTGAAGAGTACTGATGATCTGCGTTGATGCGTCACTGCACGATGTGCTCTGCTTCTGTGCTGAGTCAGTACTCATTTTCATTTCGCAAAGTCCACCGTTTTATAGGAGTTTATGCTTCCGCGGCCAGAGCCAATCAGAACGAGGCAGGTAGGTGTCAAGACCTTTGTTTCAGTTCATTTCCTTGTTGAAACACGAGGGAAGGGGGTGCTGATTCCAGCAGGATGGGGCATCAGCACCCACAGCACGGTCAACGAGGCCGATGCTAGAAGACTTTTTCAATGAACGCGTAACTTCTCAGGATTTGTGGTTACTGCGATCGCCAGATTTGACGCCTCACGATTTTTCTCTGTGGGCGATTTTTCACTGAAGGGCGAGGTGAATGCCACTAATACACGCACCATCGAGCATTTGCGTAATAATAACACCCCTTCGATCGCCAACGCTACACCGAGAACGTTGGATCGAGTATTCAGGAACAAAGTGAAGAGGACACACGCCTGTCTACGGCATAATGGTGGCCACTTCCAGCAAGATTTTTAAAGTACTAATCATTGGCCCTTTTGTCAGGGCCAGCAGTAACCAACGGCCCTTCTCAGGGCCACCAAAACCTTTAACGAGAACAACTCTGAACAACAAACATCATCTCAACAAACATATCCGATTCAATAAACATATCAGCCATTGCACCCCAAATCGCCCACAATTTCACACATGGTCACCGTTGCGTAACCGTAAAATTTGAGATTTTTTTAAAAGTAGTACGTCGTCGGGAAGCGTACCCAGATAGCACACGACGTCTTTACGACGTCCATTTCACGTCTGTTTTTGGTCTGAGCGTCTTAGACCAGGCCTGCCCCATCGGGTGCAAATACCTCCTGAATTTCTGGGACCCGGGCAACAGCCGAGCGCGGGACTGTAAAGTTGCTACACATTGCGAAATTTGTAATAAGAGAACTGCATGAGTGTGCGTCCATGTAGGCTCGTACCACGACTCTTTGCGATTCTGGGCGCCGGGTCAGGAGCCAAGCATGGAGCTATTTCGTTGCTTGGTTTCACGCTCGGCTGTGCTATTCTTTGCTACTATAGAATTATTTATTATGGTAAGGAACCCCGGGATGATGCATATGTGTAACAAGCAATAAAATTGAAAATATAGAAACTTATTATACAATTTCACCGAAACATAACATATTTAGAATGTTATTACTATAAAAATAAATAACTTACACAGATTAAGAACAGAATTTTATTGAACGATATATATACACACACATTTGCAAAAGTTAAAAATTATATACTAATAAATATATACATACATATTATATACATTTGTGTATTAGTCTTTATTGCACTCAGCGATCGAGTGAAGCGCAAAATTATATACATATATACATTGGTGTATTAGTCTTTATTGCACTCAGCGATCGATGCAAGCGCAAAGTTTTATACATAAGGAATGTGTATGTACATTACTGTTATACGGGGAGTTAATGAAAATAAAATGGGTTGAATAAACCTGCTAAACACACACGCACGCACGCACGCGCCGCACATCCATGCAGATAATGCAGAACATTGTACATATACACAGACTACAAAATTATATACATAATATGATACACGCAAAATTCAAGAGGAATAGGAGGTGGGGTGCGATATTGTATGTGTACAATAGGTTATGGCGATTGGCAGTTATGCAAACCGAGATA
The DNA here is from genome assembly GCA_929113495.1 of Andrena minutula. Classification (NCBI taxonomy): domain Eukaryota; kingdom Metazoa; phylum Arthropoda; class Insecta; order Hymenoptera; family Andrenidae; genus Andrena; species Andrena minutula. The sequence continues at coordinate 21,245,321 of OV815993.1, forward strand.
CACTTTACTTCCACTTGCGTAACCCATTGTGCACATTCAATAGCGCACCCGACCTTGTATTCCTCTTGAAGTTTGCGTGTATCGTATTATGTATATAATGCACAAATTTGATATTGTATGTGTAGAATGGGTTACGCAACTGGAGCTACACTTTAATTACTAAAGTTACTAAAGTTTAGTAACCAAAGTGCAGTTCCAGTTGCGTAACCCAGTGTACACATACAATATATGCAATGGTGCATATATATGGAATTAGAACATATCATGTTAGTGTATTTTTAATTTTGTCTTTAGTCAACGTTGTAGTGTTTCTTTCACTAAACGTGGTATATCAGGGGCCAGATTTTTGTGGGCACTTAGGATTAAACTACATCTTAAATTATAATCTTTCAATGATGCCCGACTTGATGATTTGGTTTTCTTCATGGTAGAAAACAGCTGTTCGCATAAATATGTTGTACCGAACATTGCTAAAATTTTTGATGCGGTCTTGTATAAATCATGATGTAAGGACATAAGGTGTGCTCGTGCGCACCCTTTACAAATTAGCCAATAACGTGCCCTTCCCAAGATCGTCCATATTGGATTGTCAACCAATACGACAGTTGCATTAACTTATTCAAACTTCGCACCTTTACAGTTTGCGCTACACGAAGTTAGGTAGTACATTATAAACCCCATAATGTAACTAGGCGGCCATATTTTAACATGGCGGAAAGTGGGAAGGCGCAGTAGAAGGCGAAAATGAGCCGCTGCGCGAGCACACCTTATGTCTTTACATCATGGTATAAATGGGGGTATTTTATTTGTGGGAAATTTATATAAAAACTACTCAGATCATTTTTAATAAAGAATTTCTCTGTCATGAATAGATCAGATCTTAAATTTTGAAGCTCTAATTGCAGCGCAGGTGAAACCGTGTTTATTTTTATTGAAAATGGATTCGAAAGTGTTTGAAATTGAATTTGGAGCGCCTTTATGTCACCGAATCGTTTTTTAAATTCATCACCCAACTTTGTTAATGTATTTTTATACTCATCAGCACTTTTATTGGGCGTGATTAGGGATCCTAATTTTGGAAATTGGGAGACATTATTTTCGTTTAATTGCGTTTTCTACAATTCAATTTTCGCTTCAAAAGCGCAAATTGATTTGTGGCAATCAACAATTGTGTTGTCCTTCCCTTGCAATTCTAAATTTAAAGAATTCAAATGATCTGCTAAATCAGACATGAATCCTAAATCACACAACCAAAACAAAAATTGTCGACCTCATCGCTTCGCTGTGAAGTGCTATCATTAGGATTATACAATATATATAGTGTTGTGCAAATTTACGTTTAAAAAAAAATGGCTTCAACTTCGGCAATTGGGAGTCCACGGATTGTAAAGCCCATAAAGACCATATGGGAGGAACTGTTCTTCGTTACGGAGCATAGAGGTGCCGCTATATGCCTTGTGTGTTGCACGAAATTTAATTGCATTAGGAAATCTGTGTCAAAAGACATTATGATAATCATCACGCCAATGACTACAAAAATTTGACGGGTCGACGGCGGACACAGAAAATTCATTGATTGAAAGAAAGCCTGAGACAATGTGAGGGAGATTCATTGGATGAGGTAAGTAATTTTTCATCTTACGGATTATTCCGTGTCAGATCGATCATTTCTTACGTGAAAACTATCGGTTATACCCCTTTACGCGGAATAACCCATGTCCTGCCTTGTTCCAAGAATTTTCTTTCATTATCAATTCTTCTTTTAACTTTTAATTATTTTTTAACATTGACTGCCGATAGTAATTCATTGTTTTAATCATAGAAAAATAGTAGTACGAGTTGTGAAGCTGTAACACGCAGCTTCAAAATTGCGCTAGAAATAGGGAAAGCCTCACGACCATACACAGATGGAGAATTCGTGAAGGAGTGCCTGCTGGTTTGTGCAGAAGATCCACAGCAGCACAAGAAATTGGAAACAATTAGTCTTGGGCGGAATACAGTCACGCGCCGCATTCGGGAGATGGCTGAAGATGTGATGCGCCAGTTACGGGATTTATGCCAGACTTTTATTGCATTCAGCCTAGCCGTGGATGAATCCACGGACATTTCGGGGACTCCGTAGGTCGCGATATTTATTCGGGGGGTTAATGAAAATTTAATAGCAACGGAGGAACTGCTAGATTTTTGCCCCTTGAAAGACACCACAACAGGAGAAGACATCATGTCGTGTGTGGAGGAGGCGGTCGATAATTTGAATTTAGATTGGACGAAGCTAGTATCTGTCTGCACTGATGGTGCTCCTGCCATGGCTGGCAAGAAGACAGGTTTCGTTGGCCGCCTCCGAAGAAAATTATGAAATTTAGCAGTTCCTAAAGAAATTGACGCAATACATTGTACTATACATCAACAAAATTTGTGTGCCAAGAGTATTGAATTAGAACATGTCATGTCAGTGGTAATTCAGACTACAAATTATATTAGAACGAATTCCCTAAAACGACGACAATTTAGAATACTTTTGGAAGACGTGAATTGGGATTGCGGCGAGCTACCATTGCACACCGAAGTACGATGGCTTAGCAGGGGAAGAATTCTGGATCGATTTTTTAATCTGCGAGAAGAAATTTCTCATTTTGTGGATGCGGTAGGTCGGCCTGTACCCGAATTGGTCGACAATAATTGGTTGTGTGATTTAGGATTCATGTCTGATTTAGCAGATCATTTGAATTCTTTAAATTTAGAATTGCAAAGGAAGGACAACACAATTGTTGATTGCCACAAATTAATTTGCGCTTTTGAAGCGAAAATTGAATTGTGGAAAACGCAATTAAACGAAAATAATGTCTCCCAATTTCCAAAATTAGGATCCCTAATCACGCCCAATAAAAGTACTGATAAGTATAAAAATACATCTTAGACCATATTAAGACGTCTTTAAGACGTCCTTAAGACGTCCGTACCAGGACCTCTTTTAAACGACTGAGTTAAGGGGGTAGACACGGGTAATGCAGCGCGCTGTATACCGACACAATCTGGCCCGAAACATGGGTCTGGGAAGGTACGTTGTTTGTCCTTATATGAGAAGATTTTGGGCTGGGCGAGGTCTCATTCGAAAGAGGAAGCTTCAATGCAGTCCGCTCTGGTCATGATTCGACGAGATTGTGTTGATATCTAATAATATGAGTCCAAGCATTTTTAGGTCACTAAAAGAGTTTTGTGACTCAAACGATGACCAGAGCGGACTGCATTGAAGCTTCCTCTTTCGAATGAGACGTTACTCAGCCCGAAATCTGATCATATAAGGACAAACAACGTACCTTCCCAGACCCATGTTTCGGGCCAGTTTGTGTCGGTATACAGCGCGCTGCATTACCCATGTCACGTGGCGTGTTTACGTCCTTAAGTATTTTTAGGTCATTAAAAGAGTTTTGTGACTCAAACGGTTATCCCAGTGCTCCGCATTGAACCTTCCTCTTTCGAATGAGACCTCGCCCAGCCCAAAATCTGCTCATATAAGGACGAAAAAGGAAAAATTCCAAACCCATGTTTCAGGTTAGATTGTCGGTATTACAGCGCGGTGCATCGCCCGTGTCACGTGACGTGTCTACCCCCTTAAGACGTCTTAAAGATGTCTGTACCAGGACGTGTTTTAAACGACTGAGTTAAGACGTCTTAAAGACGTCTGCGCGGAGACATTTCTAAGACGTCTGTCTACAGACGTCTGTGAGACGTCCTTAAAGCGTCTGTGAGACGTCCTTAAAGCGTCTGTAACAGGATGTCCTTTATACGACTGTGTTAAGACGCCTTTAAGACGTCTGTCCTGAGATGTTTCTAAGACGTCTGTCCGAGTAAGTGTTTAGGACGTCTCTAAGACGTCTATGCCAAGAAGTTTTTTAAACGACTGCGGTTAGATGTCTTAAAGACGCATTTGTACATAAACAAGTCATGACTAGGCCGGCTCGCGATGGATAGTACCCTACACAGCATACAGCCGTCCTAAAAGCGTCCCAGGGACGTCTGTCCCAGTCGTACAGAGTTGGGCATTATCTAGTTAAGAAAATTATTTAAATCATAAATCGAATAAAATATACTATATCTTTATCCGTTATTCGAAGTTCGAATAACCGAAGAGTATCTTATTCGAAGCGCCAACGGATGAAACGTTTATTCGACGGAAATTCATTCGACGAGGCAAAGTTACTTTTTTATTCGAAGGTCTTCCACTCTGAGGTTCGAATATTTTTTCCTACTTTACCTGTATCTTTATTCGAAGGTTTCGAATACTTTCGGCAGGCGCCTGAGTCGTTCAAGGGCTGAGGCGAGTAAAGCAGCGGTCCTCTGTTACGGTCGCCCCGCCGCGGTACGTACTTTAAGTGAGAGTCATTAATAGTATTGAATATGGAATGCAACAAAAATTAAAGTTCTTTATTTTTCGTCGTATCGATCTGAAAGTAACATCGATCAATTCGATCAATTCGATCATGTAAATCGGAAAATTTTTAACGAAGTAGGCTTTAAATTCTTTACCGCTAGACAGCAGTGATACCCGAGCTTCGAGAATTTTAGGCTGGTCTCTTTTAAATTAACGTTGCAAAGAATTATTCAGAAATTCCCGGCCCGGGTTGAAAAATTTGGGGCCTTTTTCATATAACTTTTGAACTATAAGAGATATCGGAATGCAATTTGCGCCGAAAAATGAGGAAAAATTATTCCCTCTTAATGATGGATAATTTAGCATATTTTACGTTTACTTAATTTTATCAATTTTTTAACCATAATTGGTTAAAAAACTTTTACAAACTGTTTATTTGATAATGTATTTAACGCTGTTTTTAAAATTCGTGGTTGTTGCGATGCTGACGGTAAGGTAATGAGTCCTTTCCATGCTTTAAACGATAATTACTTTTATTAACTGAGGATGGGCACCCACAAGTCCCACACTGCGTGGGCTATCGTTGCGCTTCGAGGTACGACTGACTAGCGAGACGCGCACGTCTCGATCACCGTGCTAGGTGTACACACACTCATGCTCATGACCCACACAGGTGTTAATCACGCATATAATACAGAGGGGCCATACGGCGTCTTAACACTGCCCGCCTTGCACTTAACTGCAACAAAAAAAATCTAACGTTTCATTACTAGTCGAATAACGGGGTAGATAAATAAACAATTAAATCTGTTGCGAGGAGAACAAAAGGAACAAATAAAACGGAATTTTGTACTTAATTTAACTTATGTTGTACCCCGGTTTATTTGGAAAGGTTGATTAGGACAATGCCAAACCTTTGGTACATTTTGGTAAATCCTATAGTCTCCACCTACGAGTCACACAACCACCGAACTCTTGTAAGACAGGTAAACCTGACGAGCCTGCTCACTGACGGGTTAATAAATCAACTTGTGAACGGGACGTACAAACGTTGACGTTTCAGATCGCACGGTTGCAACCCTTACCAAACCCGACCGGTCGGCTTCAACGGATATTACTCTGCCTAAGGGCCAGTATGCGGCAGGGGTTGTTTCCTCCTTCAATATTACGACATCCCCCACCTGCAGATTACGTTTAGGAAAATACCACTTATTGTATTGCCGAAGTTGATGTAAAACCTCCTTCTTCCATGTTTTCCAAAAACTGTTTTTCATCGCCAGCAAAAAGGTGTACCTACTTGAGTAGGTCTTGGATGTGTCGCACACATCCGAGCAGGGTGGTAAGGTTCGCAATGGGCGACCTATTAAAAAATGTCCGGGGGTGAGTGGGATTTGATCTCGGCTGTCGGCACTGATGGTGCAGATGGGTCGAGAATTTAAGCAGCCTTCGATTTGAGCAGCTAAAGTGGAGTGCTCTTCGAAGGTGAGCGGTGTTTCACCTAAAACTCTCTTGTAGTGATATTTAAAAGATTTAACTGCTGTCTCCCATATGCCGCCGAAATGCGGTCCATATGGAGGAGAGAACGACCACGTAATTCCAAGGTTGGCCACATAATCTTGTATTTCTTCAAATTGCGGTGACGTGCTCTTGAACCGCTCTGCAATCTCTCTTTCTGCGCCGACGAACGTTGTTCCATTGTCGCTGCGAATGGATTCGGGTAATCCGCGGCGGTTTGTGAAGCGATCGAATGCCGCTAAAAATGTCTTAGTTGAGAGGTCAGATACGATCTCGACGTGTATAGCTCTGGTTGCGAGGCATATGAACACACAAATGTAACCCTTCGTGGAGGTGACTCCGCGGCCTCTGGAGGGTGTCACTTTGATCGGACCTGCATAATCAAGGCCAGTGGCTGCGAAAGGATGTGTAAATTCAAGCCGATCAATTGGCAAAGGTGCCATTTGCTGTGACAAACAGCGACCAGAGTAACGAAGGCAAGTGGGGCATTTGCAGAGTACAGATTTTATTACGCGCTTTCCGCAGATGATAAAATATTTTCTAGAGATAGCAGACAGGACTAGCTGGGGTCCACCGTGTAAGAACATGTGGTGGTAGTCCCAGGCTAACATTCTAGATATGCTACTATATCTATCTAGAACGATGGGATATTTTTCATCATAAGTGAGGAATGGGCAATTTTCTATTCTGCTTCCCATTCTCAAAATACCTTCATCATCCAGAAAGGGTTTAAGACGTGCCAACATACTTCGACGTGGAATACTCTTCTTACTTTTCAGCAGTGCGAGCTCTTTTGAGAAATGGCGCGATTGATCGAACCGTATAATCTGTAAGAGACTCAACTCCTGAGCGGTCAGCATTCTCGGTATATCATGACGATTATTATTTCTCATGTAAAGCCACCATCTCCTTGCGGTTGCGATTACCCTGGTTAGCTTTGAAAAGCTTGAGAAGCCGTCTAGCCAACTATCTTCTTTATTTTGCCTTGCGAGTAGGAAAGTGTTAATGGCGAGAGGGACTTTATCTTCTAAATCAAGTTGATGAGGCCATTCTGCTGAATTTTGCAACCATCCAGGCCCTACCCACCATAAGGAAAGGGTTTTAAGGGCTTCAGCCGACACACCTCTTGTAGCACTATCAGCTGGGTTTTCGTTTGTTGGAACGTATTTCCACCTCACGTTTGGCAATATAGTAATTATATCGCTTACCCTATTGGCATCGAAAACTTTCAGCTTGACTGGACTTATTTTTAACATGCACAAGACGTTCCTTGAATCGCTCCAACACTGTATACCCGAGGGTTTATTATTGAAGGATGGCAACACGTACTCTATAAGTTTAGCGAGCAGGTGTGCGGCCGATAGCTCGAGCTTAGTTACCGTTATCGTATTGACTGGAGCTACCTTAACTTTCGCGCATATTAACGCGGTTGGACCGGAATCGGGAACGTAATATACGCAAGCCGCGTACGCTCTTTTTGACGCGTCCGCGAAACCGTGAAGTGACCAACGTGTATTGGATTCGCCGCCGAGCCATCTCGGAATTTTTATAGTGTCGATCCCATTTAGTTGCCCTTTTATGTTATTCCACGAGTGATGAAGCTCGGGGTTCAGGGGCGTATCCCAATCCAAACCGTCAATCCACAAATCTTGGTGGTATATCTTAAATGATATCAAGACGGGCGAAACCCATCCAAGCGGGTCAAATAGTTTTGATGAGTCCGAAAGGACTTCCCTCTTAGTCACTTCTTTCGCTTGAGGTTTATCCCGGGACTTCCATACATACGAGAATCTATCCAAGGTTGGGGACCACTTGAGTCCAAGCGTGGTAATCACTTCATGTAAGTAGACGGTCTTATCGTTTTGATCGACATTCGATAGGCCCGACAACAACCGTTTATCGTTGGCTGCCCATTTACCCAAACTGATTTTCGTCGAGTTGAGCACTTCGATGAGTTTATTACGGATTCCTAACGCGCCTTCCATCGTGTCGGAGCCTCCAAAAAAATCGTCTACGTACGATAATTCCCGAAACAGCTCTGTTATTTTCGGTAGCTTCTCCGAAAGTTTTGAGAGGATTGCGAGCAGCACGCGAAGTGATTGAAAGGGGGCGCAGGAAGTGCCGTATGTCACCGTGCACAGGCGAAGATGTTCGAGGCCGTTCCCAAAATCGTACACGATACGTAGCCAATCGCGATCGCGGGGGTTAATCAGGATTTGGCGAAACATTTTGATTATGTCACTTGTGAAGACTACTTTGAAGCAGCGCCATTTAATAAGTACCTTTACGATGTCTTGTTGAAGTTTTTGACCTGTGTGCAATGTATCGTGAAGAGATAGGCCGTTAAAGAAGGGCATGGAGGCGTTAAATACGACTCTAATTCTGTCGTGATGAAAAACGGCATGGTGCGGTATGTAATATACCTCCGTCTTATTAATTTCCTCAAGTGGAACCAGCTCCATATGTTTCAGCTCCAAATACTCTTTCAGGAATTTATCATATTCTGCTTTGAGCCCTGTATTTTTGGCTAAGCGAGCCTGTAATCTAGTGAAGGATTTAACGGCTATTTTTTGGGACCCTGGAAAATTAGGCTGAGACTTAAATGGTAACCGCACACCAAAACGACCGTTGACCTGGTAAACTGTCTCCGTAAAATGCTTTTCACAAGCCACCTCCTCGGGGGTTAAAAACGTTTTAATGGGAATCTTATCCATCTCCCACGATTTCATGAGCGCCTCTGAAATGCGCGTATCCTGCTGACTAAAAAAGGAATTAATGCAGACGCCCACATTTACTTCCAGGCAGTCGTGCTCTGTCGGGCATGTTAGACCCATCAAAATCCAACCTAACCTCGTATTTTGTGCCATAGGGGCATCTGACGGTCCAGTTTTGATTCCGTTGAGTATTATATGGGCGTATATATCTGCTCCTAAAATGCAGTCGATGCGTTTTGGCTTCATGTAATCTGGATCAGCCAGTTTCAATTTTTCCAGGTGTGGCCAATTGAACACTCTAATTTCCTTTGGTGGGAGCTGTGAGGTCAATTGACCCAAAATCAAGGCGGAGAAGTCGAAATTAAAATTACCATCGACGTGTGAGGCCAGAGTCAGATGACAAAAGCCTTTCGTAATAGCAGCCGACGTATCTCCTATTCCTTTTATGCCGATATCCACTGGTGTAGTTTTTAAGTTGAGTGCAGCTACAACTCTGCTCGACACGAACGACCTCATAGAACCCTGGTCTATCAGAGCATTTACACCAACTTTGTCCCCTTTTTTATTCTTCAGAAAAATCCTAGCCGTAGCCAGCAGTACGGGTTGAGCGGTAAATGCACAGTTGGTTGACTGTGGAGAGTCTGGACCTGAAGCATCGAGCTCGGGCACCATATTATGAGATCGAGACGAACGAGCATCCTTGTGCAGCAAAGTGTTGTGTTTTCCTCGGCACCCATCCACGCTACAGCCAAAGGGGTTCGGGCAGTTGGGGGTCGTGTGTTTTGTTGAAACACAAGATTCGCATATATTTTTGGACTTAATGAAATTTGCTCTATCGTCAGCACTTAAGTCTAGAAACTGGCGACATTTATATATTGAATGGGATTCGCCACACTTAGGACACTTAAATTGCCATTTACTCTTACCCCTATCTTTCGGTTTTGTAGAGTTATCTTGTGCAACGTGCGAGTTTGTTTGCTTGTTCGAGTTCTTTGCACTGTTCTTATTATCCTTATTACCTGTATTACTCTTTTTCGGATTGGGGTCGCTATTTGGATGAGTTGGCCAATTTTGAGGTGTTTTCAAACTAGTTATTCTGCCCTCCAGAAATTTTAAGAGATTAGCATAGGTTGAAAATGTACTAACATCTTCCTCGTGAATTGCCCAACTCAGCCTTGTGTCTGGGTCCAGCTTCCTTTCAATCATGTGGACGAACCAAATATCATAATGATCAGTGGGACATTTCAACTCTTTTAACCCTTTTACGATCTCTTCCGCTCTATCTATGAGAAAGCTCAACTCTGCCCCGGAAGCTTGCGTAACGGTGGGTAAATTAACGCAACTCTCTAAGTAGTTGAACAGCTTATGTTTGGTTATGTCATACCGACGAAGCAATTTGTCCCAGGCAACCTTAAAGTCCGAAGAAGAAACAGAAACCCCCTTTAAAGCCGTTTTGGCTGGACCATGAACGCAATTCAGCAAGTGCTGCAACTTTATTGCATTAGGTTTCCTACCATCATTAATGACTACCGCAGTGAACAACTCCTTCCACGTATCCCAGTCGTCCTGGGTACCATCGAATTGTGGTATCTCAAGTTTCGGAGTTGAGTGACTCGCGGGCGGAAGTACATTAGATGTGTTAGTAGGACTCTGCCCAGATTGTGGTGATCGCGTCCCTGCATCTATCTCTAACATTCTACCGATCTCCTCCTGAATCGCCGTTTTAGCAGCTACAAACGCATTTTCACCGACGAGATACAGCTCTTGCACAAAGTACTCGTGACATTTTGTTGTATCCTCATACTCGTATTTAAGAAGCTGGGTATTATTATTGAAAAAGGCCGACCAATAATCTTGTAACAAGGTTAGATGATTTTCGAAATGTGTCAAGGTGCGTTTGTCTGCGCTAACTTTGTCGACCGAATTTTTGACAAAATTTTTGATGTAGTCTAAAAGTTTTAATTGCGCGTTAAATTCTAATTGTGCTTGCGAAGGAGGCATGTTGGTAGTTATACGGTAAGAGTGAATGCAACCACTCTGTCACGTGTTACCACAGCTTATTACTTAAGGTGCAAAAGTATGTGTATGCTTTTTAACCGATATTCAACGGCGTAGGAACTCTACTCCACAAAACCAACTCTGGCGATTATTCCCTGAGGTATATTATCTGCGCAACATATATCCGCTGACTGTAAACGTACGGTTTTGTACAATACTAAAAAAAACGCGTACAACAAAGAAGACGATGCTTCCTTGCTTGAAAACACAAGGGCCGCTACCGTAGCTATGTACCGCGCAATTGTTCTCGTTATGTTTTAGTTGCGCTTTATGTGCACTGCATGTGTACATATAATATAAAATAATTAACGATACGTTCAGTGATCGGTGCCCCGATGACGTCGTCCGCTCCACGTCGAACCGACGCTGTACTTTCGAAGACGATGAGCTCCTTCCTCTTCGTGTAAACAAACGGGGACGTCCAGGTTCCAACATCAGACGAATTCTGTATCGTTCCAAGCTGCTACACACACATGCGCGCCATACGCCTTCATGCGGTGTTTATTTCCTGTTCCACACACACACGAGCTAAACGCCGTTGTGTATGTGCCAACCAGGGAGACACAATGGCTGATTACACACACGCGCCACACGCCTTTGTGTGCCAAAATGTGATCCGAGCTGGTTTCCTTGATAATGGCTGAAGAAGCGTCCTCCTCCAAGTATGCCACGTGAATTCGACTGGCCTGTCGACATTCGCTGCTGCCAAGCGACGCAAATTTTAATGTTGCGCCGCGAAGCCAACTAACCCGCCTTTTGTAAGGGCCCCAATTGCACGGAACACTCAACGTATTTACGAAGCGTATAATATGTGGCGTATACACCTTGTTTGATGACCACGTGCGAGCCACCTGTCCATAAAGAGTCGCAACAATGCGAGACTCTATTTAGTGCGCGATACACAAAATTGTCTACGAGGTACACACTAAATAGGCGTATATACCTCTACACTGTATAATCGCGCGCGAGACCGGCCACTTATCCTTCTCGCGTGTACAAACGCCACGAGGTAGCCATATTTGACTACTCGTTAGTAGAAGAACCGGGAGTCGCACCGAAGACGCGAACGAATACCTGAGCACACACGCCCTGTAGAGTACTGTTTTACGCTCTGCTACCATGTGTCGATGCTGACGGTAAGGTAATGAGTCCTTTCCATGCTTTAAACGATAATTACTTTTATTAACTGAGGATGGGCACCCACAAGGCCCACACTGCGTGGGCTATCGTTGCGCTTCGAGGTACGACTGACTAGCGAGACGCGCACGTCTCGATCACCGCGCTAGGTGTACACACACTCATGCTCATGACCCACACAGGTGTTAATCACGCATATAATACAGAGGGGCCATACGGCGTCTTAACAGTGGTATTGATAAACAATAGGCTAGTTGTTTCTGTAACATTACTTACATAAATTGAGAAATTAAATTTTTATTCAATTATGTGTTAGTTCTGCAGACCTCAGAATTTATTGTTCTGGTTTTATTTTTTATGATTTTATCCTTAATTCGGTGCATTTCTAGATCAAACGTAAGAGGTAACTGATGGGATGTGTCTTTGATTGTAGCGGTGTTTGAATTTTTGTTCTAGAACTTTTGTGATTGAATGTTTTAGCTACTCAATGCCACTGTTGCGTGGCCGGCTGGTTCTCCTGGATCCTTCGTAGGGAATTCGGCGAGGGTCGATGCCCGTGGAGTGCTAAGGCACTCTGCTCCTTGGACACGGATTATTCATGAAATAAATGTAAAGAAAACGAATAATAAATAAAAGGATAAACTTAATAAAAGAACAATTAGAATTCAATACTAGGAACTTTAATTAACAAAATAGCTATAATATCTCAATTTCTGGAAGTTGTCTACAACTCGACTGCTCAACACTGCTATTCGGGCTCAAGTGACGCTTCCGAAAAGCCCTTCGCTTTTCCTCTTGTTAATTTCAAAATGGCTTAGTTACCGAGAGCCAATCGCAAATTTACTAATTAACTACCTAAATTCCTATTCGTCTATTCGATTTCTTTTCGGTTCTCAATTTTTACAGAACAAGCGTTTAACTACACGGCGCTGGAATTACACACCTAGGAGAAGGAAAGAAGGAGAAGTTCATTTATTCAATTACCCGTTTCCAAGTGGCTATCGATTAGTTTATAATCTTGAAGTCCTCTTATTAAAAGGATATTTAACTATTTTCAAACCCCTCGGCATTGTGCGAACTTCACCTAATCTTCCTTTCCTATTACATTCGTGTGATCCGATTTGAACTTCGCGCATCTAAAGCTTAAACTACACGCCGCTAGACGGGAATCGCAACACCACGCGTTGTTGCGTACCGCGCAACCTCGAGTTGGTAACAATGCGTTTTCACTATAGAAAGATTTGGGAGCTTCTGCTACGAGGTTGTCTGCCATGATAATTAGCTAAAGTTTAAATTTGACGCTTTCTTAAATAAAAATGCGAATTGTATATTTGAAGACATTATAATTAAGTTTAGTTTATGTTCATTAGGATGCGTTGGGTTGTTATATTGTAATCTATAATTTCTATACACGTCATAGATTTAATCAATGCGAAGCCAACATGTTTGAATTTCGACTTTTGCATGGCATATAAGGAAGCCGCTCGATGTATTAGCTTTTGTCACTTTTTGCCGTAGAAACGAAAAATAACAAATCAAGAGATCGTCAGACCAATCTTGCCTGTACTAGCGTTAACACGTTTATTCCTGAGCTCAGTTACAATAGTTACAATTCATATTTCCATTTCTTAAGTAGTCAAGAGTTATAATAAAACAATTAAGAATATAAAAATATCATATAGTTGCATAATTAAAGTGTTAATTTATTTAAACGCGAACGCGCGACTCCGAGCAAAGCGGTTCTGCGCTTTACGGGCATCGATCCAGCCCCTAGGACCATCATCGGCTGCAGGAATACCGGCTTCCGTTAATGCCATTTTTTGGAACGATGCGCCCTTATTGTGGCTTTTACAAGCTGGTAAAATTGTTTAAATTGAGACGAGTACACCATCAGTTGACATTATCTTCAAACCTCATTACAGTAATCTGGGGTGTGTGTGGTAAAACGATCATAAAAGCGGAGCGCGCGGCTCGATTACCTGGGCCGGGAAATTCACAATACCTAGCTCTTTGCGACGCTAAAATTTTTGAAGCTTGGGCATCACTCTTGTCCAGCGGTCGCTGGCAGCTCTCCGCTGAGCCGGTGCATGGTTGTAGTGGAATGCGTCCGTGAGGCGGTTTTGCCATTTTACAATGAACCTGCATTGTCCCGCACTTCGACAGTGGGCAACGGTGGGTACGGGTGCGAAATTACCCTGGACCTATACCTACCACCCCCTAACAAAGCAATATACGGATTAACGTAAAGGTCGCTCTTTATTCTATTTTCAAATTTTATATTTAAGCCGTTATATTGTGTTCTGTATTTTGCCTTTATGTTGTGTTCTTAATTATCCCAAACGAAGCGGACCCTGGAAGGTGACAATTGAGAGCGATGCGAAAATTCATATATCGTTTATGATTTTCGTTTAATTACATGCAATAGCGGTCATCGTACTTTAAGTGAGAGTCATTAATAATATTGAATATGGAATGCAACAAAAATTAAAAATACAAAACTGAAAATGTCACAACTAGCCCCGGTCTCCCCTATTACCGGAACACTGAACGACAGGGTCGTAAACCCACACCGTCACAACGGTGTGAGATTCGCGACAAAAATCGCCCGACAGCACAAATCTTGACCGATTCCAATAATTTTTCTTTAACATAATCCTAAAGAACTCAGCAATGACGAAGCACTGCAATAAAGCCAGTATCTGTCGATCTAATCTGTAGAAAACACTATTTAGCATAACATAAAATCATAAATAAACAAATTTTGCAGATTAAAGATATTAAAAATTAATTTTGTTGTAAATTAATATTAGCTATAAAATTAAAAATTTACTTTAAATTTACAAAATTTATGTTTTAAATAATATGTACAAATAATTCAAATCTTATATTTTTAAATTAATAATTTTTTAACAATTGTAATTCGGAGTAATTACAACTGAATATTTTATGTTAAAAAAGTATTTTATGAAATTGCATGATTCGATGGAGCAAATCCATTGGTGTCACTTCCATATCAATACAATAAGGAATAAAGAATTTCTTACTACGCTGAAATGAATATTTCACATTTTCACTCCCAACTGCGGAGGATCGACCTCAATTCGCCTCGGTCGGCCGAGGATTCATACCTGTGTGACGCCCCACGATTTTTCGCACGCAGTTAAACTAACATGCACTCATAAACCACTATACAACTCCACTCAAATCTCCCCAAACCTCAATTCTTACCCCTTCTCCATGACCTCGACCGCCTTGGCGATGTACCTTAGCGGTCCCCATCTCAAGACGGTCAATCAGTGAATCTCCCCCACCTATTCGCCCAACGCGGCACAAACTATTCCCTCCTATCGAATCTAAACAAGTCCCTTAACCCTTATATCTCTTAAATCGAGACCACGTCTCAAGCCCACTAAATGACCATAGAAGTCAAATCTATTATCACCCCTTTCCTATCAAAAACACCCAAAATCCATTCGAGGAGTTGAGCATTTCCAAATCACATGTATAAAAACCCCAGAAGGATAATTGCGAGGATTATTTGGCGTACGTGCCGAAATTGCGAGTCCAAATATAGACCAATCTTTGGTTCTTACAAAAACCCCGTCAAGGTGCGTACTGTGCACCCCCCTTCAAGCCGAAAAGATTGTAATTAGTATAAATACGAGGGATCCGCGAGAGCTCGTTCTCGTTCTACGGAAATCTATCTTCGAACCTCTTTCTACAGAAGTACTCATAAATATTATAACATATCAAGAAATTGTCACCGTTTAAACCTTAAATTCAGTGTTCAACGGCAACTACCGTAAGAATTTATATTACCATTTAAAATACTGCGTATCATCACCATTCATATTATTTTACATTGTTATTCATATTATTTTGCATTACTATTCTTATTGCTATTCATATTATTTTGTCTTGCTATTCTTATTGCTATTCATATTATTTTGTCTTGTTACGCTTAAGTGCTTTTCATATTATATTGTGTTATTAACGCTCATTGCGACCATATTCCATGTTCTTATCAATGTTTACTGCTTATATTATTCCATCTTAAAACATATACTGTATGTCACGCTCATAATCACACTATATATATATATATATATATATATATATATATATATATATATATATATATATATATATAACCATTTATATAAATGTTCTGTGCCAATGATTAATGTTTAAACGCATTCTATGTTCAACAAAGCACTTTCACAAACAGTGCCTATATTTTTCGCCTAAACTAATAAACCGCTTTGCTTAACTAACGTTTCGAGTCATTGTGTTAATCCTTCGGCTACGAAGATCCCGAAATCCAATCAGGTTGCCGGAACAGCTGATTACGGGCAACGACCGCGGAAAGCATCGCAGTTAGGCCGTCCCGAAAAAAATGAAAATGACTGCAGCGTTAGGCCTTAGTGCGGGAAAGTTGTGTCTTGGGATCAATAACAACTGTGCAAAATTTCAGCCCTGTGAGTTAATATCTTCTGTTCCGGCAAGAGCCTTGAAATTTCGAAATTTGATCAAAAAGTATAAAAATGATTTGATAGTGAATCACACTTTATTATACAGCATTCTTAGATTAAGATTCCGAAAATAGAGAATGTAAGATGCTTGTGCGAGAGGTATATGCAGCTTTTCGCCCACCCTATGACAAGAGAGTGACTCAGAACTCACCACGCGAAGGTGGCTGCATGTCGAGTTCCTCCCTAGCCCACCCAACCACCCTACCTTATGGACTAGAAGACGGAATTTATAGACTTGATGTAGTGGAAAAATGGGATTTGTACTCAAAGGCGGGCATATGACTGCGCGACTCAAGTGTGGCTCGAATGAAGTCATCCCTTGCGTCGACTCCAATGACTTTGTTGGATGCCTCTGTTACGAGCTTTACCATACGCTCCACAGCCTGAGTGTGGCAAGGGTATGCCTCAAAATCCCAGGATTTGGGGATCTTTCCCTCCTCCAGCATTTTTTTCAGGGAAATGGTTTCAACAGAGTCCAGTACAGGTGGTGAAGTTATTGCACATTCGTCCCAATTGATCAAGTCGGCATAATCGGTACCATCGAAATTCAACGAAGGTGGAGAACATTTTCGGATTTCTACCGACTTTGGTTTCTCACGTGCTGCCAGCACTCTACGCATAGCAAGTTTTCTGATGTTGTCTCTGTCATCAGTTAAGATAGCCAAAAGGACGTTTTCTGGTAAGACGAAGTATGCATTATTTGAAATTACCTTATCAATGATTGACCTGTATTTCTTGGCTAAGTAACGCGAGGATTGAATAAATTGCCATACAGGGTTATCCACTGAAGACTGGCGGCGCTCAATGAGAACGGCAACAACGTCACACGCATAATTTTATTTTTAGAACCTATACTTTTAGCAACAGCCCATAGATGACGGATGTATCGACATATGATTGTAGTAGTAATTATGCGTGTGACGTTGTTGCCGTTCTCATTTCTACTCGCGCGAGCGCCGCCAGTCTTCAGTGGATAACCCTGTACATGACGAGCACCATACTTAACAGAATGTTCCCCTTTGATTCTGAACCATGATGGTGCATAAACCTTGAGAATAAAGTTAACAAGCAACTTCAAATGTGCACTGGGCTGTCGGGTGGAAACGTAAAGCCTCAAGATTCTATTGGCTGTGGTCAACCATCGTGAAAGATTAAGTGCACCTGGTTCTGACTTCAGAAGATCTTCGGGAACCACACCAACCTTAATGGCAGAAGCAATCCTCAACAAATATTTTTGATCCTTACTGAGAATGGATGGGTCAATACCAAGAAGCTCACAATCAATGGCTTTGAAGCAATTTACTGGAAGGTTCTCACATCCTTTCAAATTTTGGCCGATGATACCACAATAGGCCCTTGGTCCAGAAGTGTGCCCATCGACATGAGAGAAAAGATGCCGGAAAGGCAGCTCATTGAAATGTAATAAACAAATAATCCACTGAAGTGGCCTGCCCAATTTAACTTCTAGGAGTCTGATGGCACCTCCATGAATACCTGTATTTACAACAGTTCCGTCGCAACCTACGACGCGAATATGTGCTACACCACCAGGAACTTCTTCATCTAAGTAAGTATAAATACTTTCTGAAATGTCAGCACTACAGCCTGACTTTGGCGATACGTGGCCGAGATATTTAGATCCTGGTTCTTTGACCAGTGAATAATGATCTTCCTTTATAGTTTTTTGAAAGTATTTGGCGCCGTGCTTTTCTCTAAACAAGGTGTTATCATGGCGGCCATCAAAATACAAACCTGTTAGATGACCATTATTATCTTTCTGAGCTGCTACTTTAAGTTCTCTTCCTGTGCGTGTTTTTTCTCGAGAGATCTTGTTCTTATCAATGATACGTGTTCTGTCTGTTTCGGATATGAAGCCCATGTCTTCAAGAAGAGCTGACCCGAAAGCCGCAGCTCCCCTGTGTGAAATATTGTATCTCTGAGCAACAATTACAGCGTTTGTGAGTTTCAATCTCATTTGACTACTATTAGAAGCAGATGTGGTTGGCTTATACTCTTTGTCAAAAGTCAAATTATCGTCATCACTGCAATCGATTTCTTGAACCATCTGTGAAGTGGTAGATGACGAAGGAGTACCCGCGGAAGTACTTGGAGTAGATCCGTTATTATACTTACGCTCTAGTCTTTTATTAAGTTTTAATGATTGAACAGCATCTACCCTGCCCACGCCCATTTTTCTCTCAGTTCTTTGATCAATAAGAAATTGTTGCTCAATTTTAGGCACCTTTTTTTCTTTAGGACAGTGACAAAGTTCATTAAAACCTAAGCATTTGCATGCTGTGACATCAAACAAGTTTTCAGCATCTTGTTTGAATACTGCAATTCTAGCTTTTACAGTTTGACATTCATTCTCTCGTTTAATCACATCTTTAATACTAATGTACTTTTTGTGATACGATTGTATCATCGCAATAATACGCTGTCGAGAAACGGTGGGGATAGATGCTACCTCATAGATCTGTTCAAGCTTTGTAGCAACTCTCTCTACAATAGCTGACAAATGTAGTTCCCTATTGCCACCTGATTCAAAACCTATAACCCACCGTTCGTATAAACAACAAGAAATTACATCCTTGTATGTTGGGAGGACACGTTTAGAACTGAAATCAGTTGGAGGACCAAAAAAGGGGCAATTTACAGATCGCCTGAAGGCAAATTTTGACGATTTGCTGAGACTCATTGTTTACGCTGTGATGGCAGACGCAATTCAGCACCCCAAAAACGTCTCCAGACAAAAGCAAGACTAAGACTGACGTGGGCTGAGGGTGGAAGAACTACGCTGACACGGTTAAGGAGGTACTGTCGTTTGCTGAGAAGATTGTGTCCAACGAGCAGACAGGCAAGAGCTGGTGTCCACGTTTGCACTTCGCTCGCATTGGCTCGCACCGCTTGTGTCTCGTTCACTCTCTTCCCTATTAGCCGACGCGACATCTATGAATCGGTAAGTAGCACCACGTGCCTCACGTGACGAAGAAACCGAACGGGACGCGCCCTCGGACGCAATCTTCTCAGCAAACGACTGTAGATACAAGTAATAAAAGTCACTTATTATTGCGCAATCGCACTTCGCGCAACATTGTAAATTTTGTAAAACTTTTCTTATTGTATAAACGGCTTTGAAGAATACTTTACATTCAATACTGACGACACTGAAGTTAACAACAATACGGATAATGACTTATAAGCAATTTTTACACTTTTTACTCAAATTTCGAAATTTCAAGGCTCTTGCCGGAACAGAAGATATTAACTCACAGGGCTGAAATTTTGCACAGTTGTTATTGATCCCAAGACACAACTTTCCCGCACTAAGGCCTAACGCTACAGTCATTTTCATTTTTTTCGGGACGGCCTAATCGCAGTGTTTACTAACTTACTTTCGTATAGGTTTCGCTTAACCGTATGACTAGCTGATTTTGCGGAATCATTACGAGTGTCTTTTACCTCGATGCAACGGTAAATCCGATTACCAAAGCCAAACCACAATAAGTGCTGTAACGGGTGTCTCCACAAAAGGTACCAGTTATTAAACCTTCCCTGGTCGATCAGTGTGCTGGATTATAGATTCGCGCCTGACATTCCCTCAAAATCCTCAGTGTGCTGGATTATAGATTCACGCCTGACATTCCCTCAAAATCCTCAGTGTGCTGGATTATAGATTCGCGCCTGATATTCCCTCAAAATCCTCAGTGTGCTGGATTTTAGATTCGCGCCTGACTATCCCTTCAAAACCCTCAGAGTGTTGGATTATAGATTCGCGCCTGATTTTATTCCCCATGTCATTGTCCCCAAAGACCTCCACCCGGGACGTGACATAATTTTGGTGACAGCGGTGGGATGTGCGTTTGCCGTTGATAGAAGGAAATTCTATGATACGGTGCTCACAAAGTCCCTATTTTCTAGTATGTGCATTAATTGCCCAAATCGGGGTGTACTGAACTATCGTAGCCACAGATTACAAAGTTTGACTGCGTATATGCGATGGATGATCTGCGTTTCTGGGAGCATAGCAACAACCATTGACGGTGACGATATTTGTTTCAGCTGCTCTCTACGAGATCCAACAGACACCGAAAGAGCTTATTTAATCCATTATTGCCAAACGCCTTACGTGTTCCCCAATTGCCCACGGTGCACAGTGGTGCCTTTTCCCGAAAAGCTGGCCAAAAGTCAATTTCTGAAGTGAATAGCAGCTTGTTGATAGTATGGTACATTTAATATATATACATCAGTGCAACGAATGCCGTTCGAAAATTGAAAATATAGTGGTCGGTTAATGAGATATAGGCTATCAAAGTTGCCTCCCCCGGGGTCGATCGCCTTGTCGTGGTGGGGAGGCTCCTGGAAGTTGGCTATGCTTGGCGTCGGGCGTTATGTATGTAACATGTTACATGCCTAGCGGCCGTCGTTGGGTGCTGACCTCCTGGCTAAGGATCGGCCATGCTCTGGTAGCTGACCTGCAACATAAGTGGGAAAAGGATACACAAAGGACACAGTCTGAGATCCGGCTATACGTACCTGATGGTTGTCCTGTGGTTGGTGGTGTCTTCATTCCCCTGGGACTCCTGGGATAATCCTGCGATGAAATCCTGAAAAGACCTGGAAAGAGAAAGAAAAAATTAGTGTGGATTAAGATCTAGGTGATGGGAGTGGACCCGGGTGGTTCCCTTCCGCTGCACCGCTGTTGCGGTGCGACGGATGGGGCCCTCCTGCGGGTGCTCTGGCCGATACGGGTCATTGGGTGGGCATTTGGGATGATTTCGGGGGGTCGCGGGGTCTTTGGCCCGAAGAACGGGGCATAGTGTGCGGGAAGGTTACTGGAGGTGTGGACTTAGCTGCTTAGAGTCCCCTATTATCGATAGACAGCCAGGCCGCACATCGGGGCCGTAGGTTTATGAGACCGCTGGGCGGTGGGGCTTCCGCCCTTAAAAAGGAATCATGGAAGACACATCAAAAGCAGCCTCGGAAAAAACGATGCTTTTGGGGGGTCACCCAAACCAACCCGCAGCTAGCGGCGGGTCTGGTCCGGACGGTGCTAGCGGCAGTGACTCGAGACGGCGGAGCACTGGTAGCCTCACGGCAAAATATGCGTCAGCCGAAATAGGAAGTTCTAAAGGTAATGAGACGGTTTTGATAGATCTGGACGAAATCAGGCATGGTGACAACACGGCAAAGCCCAAGGTGAAAGAGATTGGCGAGACGGGGAGGATTTTTGAACAACCCGAGAGCCTGAAAAAATGGATGGCTAAGGCCAGGGAAACCAGGCAGCAGCAGCAGCAGCTAATACAAGAGCAGCAGCCACGTGACGTGGGGATTACTCCCAGTTTGACGGAGACTAAGAAGAGGGGTGAAAGGAACAGAGAATCCCTGATTAGAAGCGATTCTCGCTCTCGTGTGCGGAGGGACACCGGCGAATCGGACGCCGGTAGTGACGCTAGCGAGTCGGAGGTTTTTCGTACTCCCAGGACGCTGGAGAGGACGAGGTCGAGGACGAGTGACCGTACGCGGGATGAAGATGATGAGGGTTGGATTAGTTGTGACACGATTGAGAAGTCACAAAAGACAAAGAGAACTCCACCTATGGTGGCAATTGAGCCGCCTCCTGATAAGAGCAGCCTCAACATGCCAAACGCATTGAGCGTTTTAAAACGTGTAGGTTCGGGACACCCCCGTTATAAGAATAGGGATGTGGATGCAACGATGGAGGAGATCGATCGTTGTATTGATAAATTGACAACGGCTAGGGGGCGCTTGGACCCTATTCGCACGGCTGTCAGGGGGGATAACAGCTTAAGAAAAAGAGTTGATGTAGAAAAGAAAATGGTGGAGGAACTGCGGCAAATTTTAATAAAGATAAAGATGAGTAGGCAAGAGGAGATAAGGAACCGCGGGGACCGCCAGTTGGCGGAGCAAACACAGGAGGACCCTAGTGAGGGAAATAATGCCACCCACGAGGGCACCCCTGAGTGCCAAATGAAACAACGAGCGGACAAAGGGACACAAATGACCCCAGATAAAGGGACCACGAGGGTCTACCACCAACAGACCAGTCGCAGCGAGATCGGGACCCAAACGGATGACCCGGTGAGGATCGAGGAACCCGAAATCATGCAGCGGGACACTATTACGCAGGAGGTGGGTACTCAGACGAGCCCCGGCACAAGAGACACGGCTGGTACTGGCGGGGGCGTGCTGATGGGCCCTGGGGGCTTACATCGGACCGATAAGGACAACCCAAGGGACAGTGGTCGCTTGGAGGAACCTATGTACAAAAGGAAGGAGAGGTCTCCTCAGGATGAAAATCCTCCTAAAAAGGAGAAGGACACTGGTGCCCCGAAAATAATACCTGGATCGTCGAATGCGTTGCCGGCCGACGAGCAACGATCACAGGGACGCGGGCTAAAAACTAAGCAGAACACTCAGGAAGCGAAGGGGCGCAAGGTGCAATATCCGCAAAAGCAGACCCCCCCTCTCTCTCGAACTACAACAAAGAGGAGGACTAGAAAGGAGGAGATGACCGAGGGAACCTCCAGCGAGAACGACGAAGGGTCTTCCGACCCACCGCAGAATCCCATTGGGGGATGGATGCAGGCGGGGAGACGCCGTAGAGCCGTTAAGGAGGGGGTGGGTCGTGAAAAAAGGATTCAGGAAAGCGGTACTGAGTTGAGTAATGTGGAGTCTAGGACGGTGACCGGAGGGGAGATGGAGGAAGGGGAGCATCCCACACGATACAGGAAGCGGCGAAACCCTAGAACAAAAGACAGTAGGGGAAGAGATGCCGGAGCGGGCCCTAGTAGGACTAGTAGACCGGAGGCTATATTGGTTAAAACGGTGGAGGGAAGGACATATGCCGACCTTTTTAAGGATATCACCTCGTCCAACGGTGGGAAACTAGAGGGTATTAGATCGGTGAGAAGGTCCAGGACGGGAGACCTACTCTTGGAGGCTACCACGAGCGCCGACTTGGGACGGCTGTTGGAGGTCGTGGAGGACGCCGTCGGTGATAAGAGCCGAGTTAGGGCAATGAGGGATTTGGTCACGATAGAGATAAAGGGTCTGGACCCGATCATCACCGGCCCAGAGATTAAGGCTGATCTGGCGACCCATTATAAGATGGACGAGAGAACAACGGACCGGATTAAAGTTAAAACGGTTAGAACAGCATATGCTGGCACCAGATTGGCGGTATTGGAGATGCCTGGTAGTATTGCTAGGATGATGAATGAGGCCGATAAGATTAAAATCGGATACGTGATAGCTAAGATACGGATCGTACCCAACGTTATTCGGTGTTTTAGATGCCATGAGTTTGGCCATATTTCATACGCATGCAAGGCTCAAGTCAACGGTAAGGAGATATGCCGGAAGTGCGGTATGGATGGTCACAGCATCGTGGGATGCAAGGCGGAGCCCCGATGCATTTTATGCACGCGGAGAAAAGTCCCCGAGGCGAAGACGGGACATGTTGCGGGTGCGATTGCGTGTCCGCAATATAAAGCTGCGGTGCAGAGCATCTATGAAGGATGGCGCTCGAGGAGAAAGTAACAAGGGTCCTCCAAGTGAATTTAAATCATTGCCGCCTGGCGCAAAACTTGTTAATTCAGGCGGTAATTGAGCTGGACGTGGACATCGTTATGGTGGCTGAGCCACTTTTTAACCCGGGTAACTGGTTTTTCGATGAAAGTAGCACCGCGGCGATATGGTTTACCGGCCGACACGGAATAGTTCCTTGCGACGATGACATCCGGATAGGTGGAGGTTACGTGGGTGCCTCAGTTAACGGTGTGACGTACATCAGCACCTACGAATCTCCTAATAATGATATGGAAACGTACGATGCCTACTTAGATAGATTGGTCATGGTAAGAAGCGAGATGGGCCCACGGTTCCTTATAGCCGGGGACTTTAATGCGCACTCGCCCGCATGGGGGTCCGAGCGAGTAAACGGTAGGGGGGAGGCCCTCATGGAGGCCCTGGACGAGATGCGCCTGGTACCGGTTTTGAGCGGCGGGGGTCCAACGTTCGAGAAGGCTGGTAGGTCGTCGAAGATCGACTTCGCGGCAATGGACCGGACTATGGCTCGGAGACTGCGGTCGAGCGAAGTTTTAGAGATGTATACTGGTTCGCACCACAGGTACGTCCTGCATGAGATTGATGGAGACCCGGTTAGTAGACAGGGCAGTAACAGAGATACGGATAGGGGTTACAAAAGATGGAACGGTAAAACACTAGATGCCGATAAGATGAGAGATACCTTCCTGATGCATACGGCGCACCTACCATCGGACCGACCCTTGGACAGAGGTCAGATAGCGGAATATCTGAGGGCGGTTACGGTGGCCTGCAACGTGTCCATGAGAGTCGTGAGACATAGGACAACGGCGGACAGAACTCCTAACCCGTGGTGGAGTGAAGCTCTAAGTGCCCTTAGAACGGAGGCTAACAGGGCCAGAAGGAAAATGTTGCGCATAAGGGACAGGAAATCGGTGACTTTTATGACAAGACAAAGCGCATATCGAACGGCCAAGAGGGCGTTAAATCGGAGTATCGCGGAGGCCAAAAGAGCCACTTACGAGACAATGAGTGAGGAACTCCTAAATGATCCCTGGGGAAAGCCGCATCAGAGCATCATGAGGAGGGTCAAGGGCATCGGCGGCCTACCCAGACTTTCGAGCGGACTGGCCGTTGAGGTTTTGGAAAGGTTGTTTCCCCCAGGAAACACCGTGGTGGCGGATACTAGGACCATGAGGGGCTGGCTGAGAGGCAACGCGACCGCAGATACCGAGGTCAGGCATGAAATCGAGGATGAGGATATGAACTGGATCTCCGTGGAAGAGGTTAAGCAGGCGGTGATGAGGTTGGATGTCAGGAAGGCCCCCGGCATGGACGGGGTACCTATCGTGGCCACTAAGATTGCCGCAAACCTGGATATCCCCAGACTCTGCGCAGTCTTTAATGGTTGCCTGAGGATGGGAGACATCCCGGACCAATGGAAAAGGACCAGGTTGGTCCTAATAAAGAAGACGGGCAAGGACCCGGCCACCCCGGAGGCGTATCGACCGCTTTGTATCATTGACGGTCTAGCCAAGGTCTTCGAATACATAGTCAAGGCTAGGATAATGGATGAGGTGGTACCGGCTGGTTCTTCTAAAAACCAGTTTGGTTTTGCCAAGGGGCGAAGTACTACCCAAGCCTTGTATAGGGTGAAGGAATTCGCTGAAAGGGGGAGGGGTAGGTATACGGCCATAATTACTTTCGATGTTAGAAATGCTTTTAACTCCCTTAGGTGGGATGTGATACACGAGGAAATGGAGAGGAGGGATGCTCCAAGGTACCTTAAAAGAGTCCTCAAGGGCTACTTGAGTAACAGACAGGTAGTCCTTCATTTACAGGAGAAAGCGGTCGAACGCAGGATGGAGATGGGTGTCCCACAGGGTTCAGTAATAGGCCCGACCTTGTGGAACCTAGTGTACGACCAGCTGCTGAAGAGGAAGGTTGGGCAGGGCTGTGAGGTCATCGGTTATGCCGATGACATCGCACTACTGGTGATGGCTACAAACATAGATGTCCTGACAAGTCGGGCGAAACAGGAGGTGTTGGCCATTAAGGAGTGGCTGCATGAAGTAGGATTGAGGCTCGCTGATGAGAAGACAACTCTCACGATGCTTAATAATAAGAGGATCCCCCCGGACTTCAAAATATCGGGACCAGGTTTCGAGATACACCACACTAAAGAGGTCAAATATCTAGGAGTTATGGTTGACCGGAGGAGGACTTACCGCTCCCACATAAATATGGTGGTCGGCAAGGCGTCTAGGGTCATGGCGGCACTTAGCCGGGTTTTACCCAATATTGGCGGAGCGAGAAATAGTGCAAGGAAACTATACTATCTAATCGTCGAGTCGATAGTCCTATACGGAGCCCCTTTTTGGGCCAGCAAATCGGCAGATGGGTCTAACGCGACCGCCATTAGGCGCGTACAGAAGCAGTGATGATATCTCGGGCGGGTTTTCTTGCGCATGCGCAGCGATTTTAGCATCAGTATAGTACAAGTTTCGGAAAAATGGGGTACCTTGAACACCCTGCTGCTTTCCTGGCAATGACACTACACCTATTAGTTGGGCCCCAACATAGATACGGTACTGCAAAAGCTGCGCATGCGCAAGAAAACCCGCCCGAAATATCATCACTGTACAGAAGAGAGGCCTTATTAGAGTGGTCAGGGCGTATCGAACGGTCCCCTGGAAAACGTTGTGTGTTCTTGCTGGGTATCCCAGCTTGTTACACGTTATTGAGGAGAGAGCCTGCCTCTTCGAATTCAAGGAGGATGAAGAACCTGGCCCTGATGCAAGGGCTACGGAGATAGCAGCTTTCTGCGAACAATTTCGGGTTAAGAAGAAGGAATTACGCGAGGACACCCTGAGGAAATGGGACCAGGAGTGGCGCGAGGGGGGAAATGAGTGGACAAGGAGGTGGATACCTGAAACCGGACCATGGCTGAACAGAAAGCATGGGGAATTGGGCTTTCATCTTACCCAGATGCTAACCGGCCACGGAGTCTTCGGCTCCTTTCTCCTGAGAATCAGGAAGCAGGGCGATGACATTTGCTGGTACGGCTGCGAATGTAAAGATGACCCGGAGCACACGTTAGTGAACTGCGAACACTGGTACGAGGAGAGAGAAATAATGGCGGAGGAAATGGGGATTAAAGAAGAGGAGGTCTCCCCCGAACTATGCATGAAAGCGGCCCTCGCCAGTAAACGAGGATGGGCGGCGCTAAATTGCTTCTGCGTTACGGTAATGAGAAGCAAAGAAGAGGACGAGAGACACAGGGAGAGAAAATTGCGCCGTAAAGGGCCTTTAAATGACACGCAGGAAGTGTGCTATACATAGTGCTTTATTTTATACTTATACATATAAGTTTTACATTTTCGCATATTTTACATATCTACATATATAAGTTTTTACAATCTACATGACACATTTACATATTTACATATTCACATATTTACATTTTAAAAATCATACATTTTATTTTATCACTCACAGCTTTTATACTATTTTTAGGGTGCGGTATACATATACATAGACACGCACTTGTTTTTTGCTAGTGGTGACTATGTTTTAATTGTTGGACAAGTGGAGGTACTCCCCCTGGGACCGCCGATTGCGACCTGGGCTTGAGGAATGGAGGGACATAATCCCGAAAACGAAGGGAAACAAGGATGGAGTATGCGCGCTATAGCGCAAGAAGAAGAAGGACGCACTAGAAGAGTGCGGTAGGAGGTAAAGGGTAAAGGGTGAGTAGGCTTGAGGGCAATGACCCGACCTATCCCTAACCCTAATCAAAATGCGGCCCCTGCACTCCGGGGGGCGGCCAGAAGAGGAAGCGTATTACGCAACCTGGTCGCCCTTGTCTCATGCAGGGGAGGGGCGGATGGCGTGGAAAAAAAAAAAAAAAAAAAAAAAAGGCTATCAAAGTTGACGAAATTTCGTACTTTTTAGATGGCTTGAAAACGCTCGCAAGTTTAATGTATCAGGCAAAGTTTATTTTTAAAAAATTCATATGTAACATATTTTACCATCAAGATACGTGTTACAAACATACATTTTGCACATGAGTAATGCAAAATATCTTTGAATTTACTCTTGTACTTCCCTTCTCAAGATGTCCTAAATCGTACTCATATTTTAGTACAACGGAAGGAAAATAGTTACTTTATTCACCGAACTTCACTCAGTTAAAGGTTTCTTGACGTAAAGTAATATGTGAAGTATGATATCCAATTGCAAAATCTTGCGCATATTTGCGCCTTTTTAAGATATCTGCATTTAAAGTGCCTATTAGTATCTATCTACGCTCTCCGTGAACGAACTCTTGCAGGTCTGCACTTTTTGGTTTGTGGGAATTTTTTTCATAGACAATTATTAATAATAAGAGTTTAAATCTGAACTTCAAATTTTTTTTAACAAAATGGCGAATCCAATATGGCGGACATGTATATTAAAAATTTGATAGATCTGCACGAAAATTGGTATCCTATTGTTTTTCGGGTCGCTGATTACGAATCTGTACTTCAAAATTTTGAAAACAAAATGGCGAATCCAATATGGCGGACATGTATATTAAAAAATTGATAGATCTGCACGAAAATTGGTATCCTATTGTTTTTCGGGTCGCTGATTACGAATCTGAACTTCAAAATTTTGAAAACAAAATGGCGAATCCAATATGGCGGACATGTATATTAAAAAATTGATAGATCTAATATTATTGTCTATGTCTATGTACATTTATTCTGATTCTGATGAATCTGATATTATACTCGTGCTCTCTGAGCTTTCATTTTCATTTTCATGGTGACATACTACCATTTCGAGTACTGTCACGTCCTGGGTGGCGGGTTTTAGGACAGTGACATTGTGGGAGGGTAACGGGAGTCGAACGCGAAATCCTGTTTCGCTGCTCCGAGAGATAAGGAGGATTTAAGCCCGAAATTTTGTTTCGCTGCTCTAAGCGATTGCAAGGTTTAGGCACGGAATCCTGTTTCGCTGCCCCAAACGGTTTGCAAAAGTTAGGCACGAAAATCTTTTCGTTGCTCTATGGAATAGGAAGGATCTAGGCACGAAACCCTGTTTCGCAGTCCTGGTGAATATGAAGGAATTTAGGCACGAAACCCTGTTTCGCAGTCCTGGTGAATAGGAGGGATTTAGGCACGAAACCCTGTTTCGCAGTCCTAATGCGTAGGAAGGTTTTTAAGCACGAAACCCTGTTTCGCAGTCCTAATCGACCAGGGGAGGTTGGGTAATAATCGCGCACCCGTGTGACACCCGTTAGGTTATTCGCGAAGGAAAACGGTTGTAGAAAGGCCGGTTATGATTTTAAACGTTTTAAGTAATAGAACCACTATTTATTGGTAAGTGAGTGAAAAAGCGGTGCGTTTCTGATGATTACAATAATGCATGTACATAGAGCATTGGGACAAACATTTATATAACGGTGAGTAAAAATATATTATAACATGTGACGAAATTGTAGCGCTAATAATGATTTAGTATAATTAATGAAATCAAGCAATAGAATAATTAACCAGTAAGCAATTGAAAGCTTGAGAGAAAGCAATACAATTGAGCGATGTACATATAAAGCAATAAGCAAAATCGAAACGAATAATATAAAGCAATAAGCAAAATCAAAGCGAATAATATAAATATAAAGAGTTAAACAATATCGTTGCATGTGAGCAAAAGAAAATAGGATAATGAAAGTTATAATAATTAAATGCTTACAGTGATACAAAGAGGTGTAATCCTTATAACACTTTGTGACGTAGCGTCCCAGCACGTGAGGAATCGAGCGCGCGGTAATCCGACCGGGAGTGAGTGAAACGCCAAATGGCCGGCTGACCGCGTCCGAACCACGCCGACCCGGGCCGAGGCCCACCAGGCTCGCGACGAGTCAACGCGATGACGATAACTCCCCACCGCGCCGCTAGATCGCGTCGATTTCTCGCTGCAAAAATACTCCGGACATCGGGACATAAGCCTCGCCGCGACGCAAAACAGGCAGTTCGAGTGGGGCTACGGATTCCCCCTCCCTAACAGCGCATATCTGGATGTTGCCCAGTGACGCGTTCAAAGGAAAACCAAAGCCGGTAATCGCCGATCAAACGATCGCCACCCATAGTGCCGTTTACAGAGACGCCAGGATGATGCCCGGTCTCTAGGCCTGCCTCCCCGTTTACAGAGACGCCCGGATGCTGCCCGGTCTCTAGTCACCGTAGCGAGACGCTGGAAGTTGCCCGGTCTCAACGCCCCCTTGCCTCCCCGTTTACAGAGACGCCCGGATGTTGCCCGGTCTCTAGCCGCCGTACCGCGACACCTGTAAATTGGCCGGTCTCTATCCGCCCGCACCGAGACGTCGGGAAGCTGTCCGGTCTCCAAAGCGCTTCGCGCCAACATAGAATCACCGGGATACCGCCCGGTCTCTATCTCTAGTCCGTTCCGAGTAAGAGGTGCGAGGACTCGGTCCGACCTCCACGACTACGCCGTATCAAGAACCAGTTAACAGTATTAAGCTAACCAAACACCTGTACACCTCGACCGCCGTCTATGGGTATATGTATTAAAATACAAGACGAGGAATAAAGGATTACGTTATTAAGTGATCGGTGTACACGAACCCTGTCTTACCGACTCTAGCTAATTTCACCGATCCTTACCTCCTGAGTGACATACGTCACAACTTCACTAATAATACAGACACGTGGCGTCGCGAAAGTTGCAAAGAATCTATTGACTGAGAGATCGTAACTGAATGGTCGATTGTAACTGATTGACGATGCGCGGTCCCTATAATTTTCGCCCAACCCTAACTAGCTCCCTCCTTATATGACCTACCCAAGAATCTACTACTATCTACAAACCACAACTCTTAACCCTTTACCACTCATCAGATCTTGGACGATGTACCTTAGCGGTTCCCATCTCCAGCTGATCATATACGAAATTCCCCTTCCCCTCTTCGCCTTAGAGGCATAATTCCCCCTCAATCACGAATTGCAACAAGTCCCTCGCCCCAACCTTTCTAAATCAAAACCTCTTCCCTCCCCCTCTCTACCAATGAAAACCACAAAAGTCCACCCAACGGATGGAATGCCCCTTTTCAAAATCCCATTGTCTTACAGCCTAATTATAGATCAACCTTTGATTCTTACAAAAACCCCAGAGTTATTACGACACATACTTTACGGACGACTCATCACGCATACCGCAAATTCCACGCATAATTTGGGCATGAGTCATCACGCATACCTCAAAATCCTCGCATACCTCACATTCCATCAGTTTGTATAAATACCGGTGCCGAGTGGCCCACGCATTCATTATTCCTTGCTATCGTCAGTCGCGATCATCATTATGTCTTACCTCAGACTTAAGTGGTTTACCTTATTAGTTATATTCTAACATTTACAGTCAGTGTTCATCAACCAGCGTCTACATCACTGTAAGCGTTTCCATTTCTCTTATTTTATATTATTGTTCATGCTTTTGTTTATAACATTTAATTGCTATGTTATTTCTTTATATTAATTTCTTTGCTTAGACTTACGCTTATCGCTTTATATATATATACATTGTTTAGTTTGCATTTATATCGGTTTCTCTTGCTTAGGCTCTAGCCTCATATTGTTATATTGCTATCTTTATCATATAATCTCTTATTGTCTAACTCCATTGCTTCGCATCTTTTGCTATTTTGCCTAACGTTAATTATCTATCATTTACCTTTATATAAATGTTATGTGCCTATGCTGAATGTCCAACGCATAATTATAAAGTGTTTGTTGCTATCTGTTACGTGTTCCAATAAATAACGCTTTCGCTTTTATCTTTAACCGTTAATTCTCGCTATTTCGCCTCGAATACCTGGAACCATTACGCGCAACGACTACAGCTGATCGGTCTCCGCAAGCGCCGGGAGTTCTTGCCCGTGTTTACTAACGTTCTTTCATATAGAGTCCCGTATGGCTATTCCCAAACCTATAGTAAAAACCCTACTATTTACGCATCTTTTCATACGATGCAGTTAGTAAGCCAATTATCGAGCCATAAATCAAAGCCAGTACTCTCACGTGCGTCACTCGGGTGTACGATCACCATACAGCCTTCCCTGGTCGACACAAGTCGCGAAGCATAGCCTTCATGGTGAAGCTGGTCTTCCCACGAAGCAAAGTTTTCGAGCTCTCCTACAAGGCGCAAAGCATAGCCTTCATATTGAAGCAGGTCTTCATACGAAGCAAAGTCTTCGAGCTCTCCTACACCTCTCCACAAGTCGCGAAGCATAGCCTTCATATTGAAGCAGGTCTTCATACGAAGCAAAGTCTTCGAGCTCTCCTACACCTATCCGCAAGTTCCGAACCATAGCCTTCATAAAGAAGCAGGTCTTCTTACGAAGCAAGGTCCGCACGCAACCTCCCTATACTTATATATATGTTACAATCCAAATCCCGCCACCCAGGACGTGACATAAATTTGGTGACAGCGGTGGGATGCGTTTACTGTTAATCCAAACAAATTCTATAGCATACGGTACCCACAGTATCCCGGAATGTGTATTAGGGTAAAGGCAGGTAATATGGAACGGCACGTAATATGGAACTTCGTAATATTTCGATAACGAAATAACGAACACTGCAGGCAATCGTGTATATTAGATCCCTAGACACAATAGACGATGATACTGACAATTGAGCACCAGTCGGGCATCTATCATTGAAAGAGAAACGTTTATATTTTTTCTGGGGTGTAAAAGTTTCTGAAAAGTGCAACAAACGGTCAATATTGTAGCGAAGGTATGTTACAAAGTATTATTTTGATATAATTTATCATTAAATATGCGTGATCTTGATTATTCAATAATAGTTTACTAATAAAGTTACTATCTTCTTAGAATAATTCTTCATTTCTTGTCGGAACATGTGTGTACGTAATATGGAACATACCGAGTAACATAGATGAAGTTGATAATGACGATGACGACGATGATGCGGAATGCTCACTTTACGATGGTAATTATAAAAATAATGGCAATGAAAAGTAGACCCAATGTATTCACTGCTTTCAGTGGGCACACGAAGAATGTGGAGCTTTCGACGTATTATTCACGTGCCCAACGTGTAGGAGACACAGAAAGCAGGAATAAATTACAAAAATGATGTATATTTATTTATTTGTATCTTCTACTTAATAAATCTTCAGTTTTAGTAAAAAAAGGTAAAGATTTTTAAGTTTTCTTTACAAATTTTCTAGGTGTTCCATATTAGGACCCATTTTTTCGAACGGACGATTTTCAGTCTTTTCAGTTTTTTTATTATAACTGCAAAACCATTGGATTTTTTTACATTTGACTAGGTAAGTATCATTATGCATTAGTTCCTTCGTCCCCTCATGTCCGTTTTATTAAAAAACACAAATTCCCCTGCTTTTGACAAGCTTTTGAAATCAGATGTTCCATATTACCTGCCTTTACCCTAATTGCCCAAATCGGGGCGAACTAAACTACCGTGCCCGCAGGTTACAAAGTTTGACAGCGTATATGCGGTGGATGATCTGCGTTTTTGGAAGCATTGCAACAACCACCGAGGGTGAGGATATCTGTTTAAGCTGCTCTCAACGAGATCCAACAGACACCGAAGTAGTTTATTTAATTCACTATTGCCAAACGCCTTGCGTGTTCCCCTTCTGCCCACGGTGTGGCATTGTTTTGCTCCACACTCGTCCCGCTGACCAGTGCGCGGAGTGCATAGATTGGTATCTCGCTTCCGAAAGGAGTTATAACGAATTCGACAACGTCTACCCGTGTGAACAAACCCCAGATTTTTAAGTAATAACTAACAATTGTCTGACGTAACGTAACTTTGGTTGCTCCTAACAGAAACTAGACTTTCAATTTTCGGTACCCTCAATACCCGGTATTTAGTATGTGCGATCGGCGTCAACGCCGGGACACATTATATTACCCGAGCCGCAGACTACGGGACATTTCGACAGAATCGAACGCGTTGATCTGTGTATCGGGAGGCGTAGCAACGACCACGGAAGGCGAAGATATTTGTTTAAATTGTTTCAATTTGGACCCAGTAGAAGTAGACGAAATATATCAAGTACAGTACTACCAACCCAACGATATATTCCCCGAGTGCCCTCGCTGTAGAGACCATTTACTTCAAACGCGCCCCATAAGCAGTTGTGTCGCGTGTAACGAACATTACCTCCGCTCAAATAGGAGACGTCGCGATTACAATATTACCTACACGGGTAGAGAACACCGCTGATTCTGAATAACGGCTGCCGGAAGCCAGAATAACGAAACTTTAAAATCACCCCACAGACAACAAAACCACACTAATCATGTCCGTGTACGGTGAAACCAACGACACTTGCGCGAACGACCAAGGCGCGAGCACTAGCGCTATAGACCTCGCGACCAATGAATTGCTAGAACGAGTGGAATTATTGCGAGAAAAACAAGCGCAAATCGACAGGTTGCACGAGCTATATGTCGCAAACCCGAGTACTAACACGCGTCCCGCTTTAACTACCACTACTGACAAACCGGTGTTAGAAGATCTCTCCGCTCAAATACACGGTACCCGCGAAATGATAGAGAAACTCATTGTACCCCCGCAACAAAATTTTGCAACCCCGGGTTCCTCGCGTTTTGACAGAAACCCGGCACCCGGCTATAACTTCCTTCCGGACCCAGATCCCTCGCCCCAGATTAAGCTGAAGGACGCAATAGAAACCGTGCCCAAATTCGACGGTCACAATATTCCGGTATTACAATTCGCTAGGGCCTGCAATAGGGCTAAGGCTCTGGTTCCCCCGCACGCTGAACCTCAGCTTGCGAGGTTGTTACGAAACAAATTACAAGACCACGCTTACTTGGCCGTTGCGGATAGGGTCTTCAATTCCGTAAATGACCTTATCAAACAACTTAAACGTACCTTCGCCCCCGCTAAGACATCGGACCATTACCGCGGGGAGCTCGCCAATATTATAAAAGCTACCCACGAACACATACTAGAATACATCTCTCGCGTCAAGGATCTCCGATTCGCCATACTGGAAGAGGACAGGGAATACTATCGCGATTTCGCACAAACTCATCCTCAAAGCCTCGACCGACTGACATTAGATTCATTCATCGACGGTATTCCACCTTACTTAAGGATGCGCCTACAACAGCACCACTTCGACACGTTAGATGAGGCTTTCGACCTAGCAGTCCTCGTGGGTAAAAAGATGGACCGGGATCGACTCAGGTTTTCGGAACAAAAGCCTCCCAAGGTGACCTGCCAACTGTGTAATAAGACGGGTCACGACGCTCGATCTTGTCGAAGCAACCAAGGCTCCACCCCTCAACCCTCCGAGAAACAATCCCCAAATCGCACAGCAGAATCCGGGTATCAAGCACCCCCACCCCTACTCCCTTATTGGGATAAAAATCACCCCCCTCCACCAAAACCCACAGAGATACGAATCTGCAGTTATTGCAAAAATCCCGGACACTTGATCTCAGAATGCAGAAAACGCATGTTTAATCGCAACACAGACCTTGGAATTGCCCCAGCACAAGATTCGGGAAACGCCCCGCCTCCACGGACAACCGCGGACGCGTACCGTGAAACGGGCCAACTAGGAGCGCGTCCAGTAATAATACTACAGGACCAAGGACCATCGGAGCTAGGATTGCCACCACGCAATTAAAGCCAGTGGGCGAAGCCCCATCCGTAACCATCCACTCTCCAGACTTCGAAACGATACCGGAATTAATGATCGACACCGGCTCCGAAGTAAATCTATTAAAAATCCAAGCCGTAAAGAGAATCCAGGACACCGATCCAGTGAACCAGGTATTCCTTAAAGGCATTGCAGAAGACAACGTCGCCACCCTCGGGACCATAAAGATAACCCTCTTGGGCAACGACGTCACGTTCCACGTGGTCAAAAATGACTTCCCCATCAAACCTCAAGGAATACTGGAGACGGAGTTCTTAAGAGAACAAAACGCCACAATAAACTATTCCAAGAGACAGTTGGATGTCCATGGAACCACCATTCCTTTCGTAAACAAAAATCAACAAATTCTGTTACCCGCGAGATCAAAAAGCACCTGTTTTGGACACGTGTTACGTACACAGATTTATCTTTGACTTTCTAACCCTTTCGGTTGTCTGGAATGCACGTGACCCGACGGGGTCATCGTTTCCTGCAGTGGTGTGATGCAACCAAGTTTTCCCCGAAAACCTAATATTCAATGAAGGCACTCATGCCCCCACTACTTTCTAGCCGAATTTCACCGTATAAAAAGGGCCACGAATCCACACTCGGGGGCTCATTTCAAGTGTAATACGTTTAGACTAAAGAGGCTTGTAAGATCGAGAGACATTCTTCTTCAAGTATTAATTCAACTTAAACCATACAGCTCGCAGTGTTGCTGATAGGTGTTGTAATTGTTAAACTCTTTGAGACCCCCGCATTTCTCAGTGCGTGAAAACCGAGAGGTGGACTTAGGTACCGCGACAACTAAACTCTTAAACAATTGTAAGAACCGAGCTTATTGAATATAATTTGTTATTTCTTAATCAGAGTTCTTTTATTTGAATCAATCACTATCTGAATTTCCTCTTCGAGATAAACCCACATAGATACTCCTTTACCGCTCAAGGTGTATCACATTATAAAGTTACGAGGCTAAACTAACATTCCTAGTGGCTCCCGGGGATACCAGACCCCGGTTCGTCCACGACTTCTACCTTCCTAGTGGCTCCCGGGGATACCAGACCCCGGTTCGTCCACGATTTCCACCTTCCTAGCGGCTCCCGGGGATACCAGACCCCGGTTCGTCCGTGAAACTTACCTTCCTAGTGGCTCCCGGGAATACCAGACCCCGGTTCGTCCACGACATCCAACCTCCTTATAGCGGCTCCCGGGAATACCAGACCCCGGTTCGTCCGCTACTAACAAACTCAAACCACCAAAAAATCAATCCTCGGCCTCGCAGCCGCCATTCTCATTGCCCTCAGCCTCGGCTCGTAACAAATTGGTGACAGCGGTGGGATTTATTCTCTTAGCTGATTATTCAGATTTTGATGTGTTCTCAGCACGATTCAAATCTTACGGCCCCGCGTCCGAAAAGGTCTGTTAGAGTTAGGCCGGAATATCGCGAGAACATTTGTATTAAAGGTTGGGCTACAACCTTGGTCGATGGTAGCATAATCTGCTCACAGTGTGCTTTAACCACGCCTAAAGAAATATCAAGTACCGCATTAGAACATCGGTTCCAGCGTGATCCGCCTATAGTTCTTTGTGAGTCTTGTAACGAGTTCTTGTACGAGACTCAACTAATTTTGTATTGCCCTCGTTGCATACTAAATTACCTCACGCACGGTCCGTGAACGGTTCGGATAATTTGAAGCAATCAAATTATCTGTAAAAGGAAAGAAAATCTTTCGCTTTTATTTTAACGCCTGTTCGGGTCGTTATTTTATTAATTAATCATGCCCGGGACAGAAGCCTCGGCCTCTCCGGAGGATATAGCTAATCTGACTTTGTCAATGGCCAATTCAATGGCTTTACTTACACAGCGTAACTGCATACAGTACGCTGCAGCTTCAATTCCGGTTTTCGACGGTGAGACTCCACCCCTCTCGGTTTTCGCGCAAAATGTAGAAAACGGGTTGGCATTGATACCGCCAAATACGGAGCCTGAATATCTAACAATCGTATTAACAAAACTCACGGGTCCTGCGAGAATTAGTATTTGGGATAAGTCATTTCCTGATACGTCGGAGTTATTAAAATATCTTAAAAAACGATACGCTCCAGGACGTAATCTGGCGCAGTTCCAAAGGGAAATAGCTCGACTCAAAATTCGTAGTGACGAATCTTTAAGAAGATATATCGACCGGGTTACTCGCCTTGCTCATCGCTCTCGTGCGGCAATTCGGGATCGGTACGATGCGAACGTCGATGAAATAACTAAAGACATGGAGAAAGACATACTGGAAAACTTCATCGAGGGATTACCGGAACGCGTTGCGTGGCGAATGGCGGCATTGGGTGAAAAACACAAGGATTTGGACGACGCGATTGAGGCCGTCCTCCTAATAGATCGTCGCCTCAGGAATCGCCGTGAAACTTACGACGACCGATCGACAGATTACGATGACGAGTACCGCAGAAGAAGACGGAACCGTGAACGGGATCACGGGCCGCGACCTCTGTACCCTCAGTCACCCTCTCCTTCGCGTTATCGCAGGCAATACTTTAGGGACAGTAGTGCATCCAGTTCGGAAAATGAATACGAAGAACGACCAAAACGCGTGACGGCTATGACCTTATGTAGGAGCGATTCACGTTCCCCATCCTATAATTCTGACACGACAGAAGAACGTAATCACCACGATAGGAAATACGCCGGGAAAAGTAGTGATAGGCAAGAATTATACTGCTGGAATTGTGGCGTGAAGGGACATGACGGGAAGACTTGTAGGGAAAGAAACAGATTTCAGCGTATTACTAGACCACCGATAACTTCGTCCGCCGGACCAAGAAAATCTTTAAACTACGAGGACGCTCATCACAACGCCGATCCGGTGAGAATTTTTGAAAGGGATCGCCCAAATAACAATCAGGATCACCGACGAGAAGAACGAAGATTATTTAAAGAAGCGCCAATACCGAGAGTCAGAGTCGACGTCCCGGAACTGAAAAACAGACAAGGGGAGTTCCTCATAGACGGAGGAGCCTCCGTTAACCTGGTCGCCCTTAACGTATTGAGAGATAAGACCGAGATCACTTCCAGAGAAAAAATAGAGATAACGAGTCTGTCTCCGTCGCCCATTCATACTTTGGGAACCACTACGTTGCATATCAATGGCATTCCAGCGTATTTCTATGTTATTAAAGACCTTCCCGTATCAGCAGACGGTCTCATAGGAAGCCCTTTTTTGTTACAAGAACAAGCAGAGATTTCCTACCACCACAAAACTCTCGTCATTCACAGTCAACCGATTAAGTCTATCAGATTTACTAATTTCCCAGAAATGGAGGCACGAAACCCTACAGCAGTTTGCTTACCTCTCACCTCTAAGGGGAAGACGAACCCTGACACCAACACCATCGGACATCGCATTAGGACATTATGCCGAAACCAAGAGGCGAAGCCAAACTACAAAGAACCCAGTTCTGAAGATTCTGATGAAGCCGCTACACCGGTTGCTCGCCGAACGCATCGAAAAACTAAACCACCACAAAGCGTGCTAAAAAGGAAAATACCTCTTACATTACCAACCGTACAACCTGCACCGATAAATCAAGAAGAAGAGGAACCCATCGAGGAGGATAGGACTTTAACCGCAGATTCAAATCCTTTCTATGACTCGAATCCTTTGGACGCTACCTTAATACCCGCAGACCAAAGTCAATTATTTTCACAGACAATCCTGAAAGGACCAAACGGATCAAATCTTCCCATATCACCAGTATCAACCAATTTCAGTAATCCAATTATCACATCCACACCCATTCCTTTAAGAAACATAACGAC
Source organism: Andrena minutula (assembly GCA_929113495.1). Lineage (NCBI taxonomy): Eukaryota > Metazoa > Arthropoda > Insecta > Hymenoptera > Andrenidae > Andrena > Andrena minutula. Next base: position 21,284,783 of record OV815993.1, read on the forward strand.
TCCTTTACAAAATATATCCATCCCTCTACAGAATTTATCCATTCCTTTACAGAATTTATCCCTTGGAACAAATACTCCCAGGAAGATAGATACCGTCCTGATAGATTGTGAATCTTCACCACCTGAAGATAGCAGTTCGGATCAAGAGGAACCACCCAACATCCCAACCATGTCACAGTCAACCATATCAAGCAGTAATCTCCTAAATCCGCCAGATGACACCAGGAAACAACTGATTGAGGAAGCACATAGCAGCCTCAATGGAGGACACAAAGGTGTTACCAAAACATCCAATCGACTACAAACAAAATACCATTGGCCGGGTATGCGAAGAGACGTACAAGATTTCATCAGGAAATGTAGGAGTTGTCAGGAACAAAAATTAGTTAGAGCAAAAACACGGCAACCTATGATCATCACCGATACGCCTTTGGAGCCTTTCGATAAAATCGCTTTGGACACCGTTGGACCTCTTCCGGAGACTCCCGCTGGAAACCGTTACATTCTAACAATGCAAGACAGCCTCACGAAATATTGCATCGCAGTTGCAATACCGAATATTCGAGCCACTACAGTCGCAGATGCTTTCGCAAGACATTTTATTTCAATCTATGGGACACCTCGTTCAATATTAACAGATAAAGGAACCAGTTTTGTGGGGAAAGTAATGACACACCTCGCTGAAATCTTCAGGATAAAACAATTAACTACTCCCGGATATAGGCCTCAAACAGACGGATCTTTCGAGGGAAGCCATATCGTCCTTACAGAATATTTAAAACATTACATGGAGTCGCATGAAGAATGGGATCTTTTCATTCCATTCGCCATGTTTTCCTACAACACATCTGTGCACGAAGCCACTAATTTCACACCACACGAGCTGGTATTTGGAAAAATGGCTCGTTTTCCCAGCACTTTTGTTGTCGACCAAAATACAGAAACCTACGGGAGTTATCTTACAGAACTAATCACTCGGATGATAGATATCCGTAACACCGCAGCGGACCACTTCAACAGAGCTAAGGAACGATCAAAACGGTACTACGACAGACGAAAACATTAAGGACTGGACCCCTGGTAACTTGCTGAAGGTGCAGACTGCAGTTCAACCCGAGGTATTGCAGAGACGACACCTCCCAGAGGACCGAAGACTGAGGCCACCCAGCACCCATGACATCGCCCCACAGTACACTACAATTATCACACACACACACCGCAATAGGCCGCGGAAGGTTTGGTTTCAACACACCTTTACACGAGTGAGTAATATTTTGTTTAGTCGCGTGCATTTCCGACACCGAAAGGTGGAAAAGCATCGTAATAAACGATGTTTTATCTAAAGGGGGAGGTGTTACGTACACAGATTTATCTTTGACTTTCTAACCCTTTCGGTTGTCTGGAATGCACGTGACCCGACGGGGTCATCGTTTCCTGCAGTGGTGTGATGCAACCAAGTTTTCCCCGAAAACCTAATATTCAATGAAGGCACTCATGCCCCCACTACTTTCTAGCCGAATTTCACCGTATAAAAAGGGCCACGAATCCACACTCGGGGGCTCATTTCAAGTGTAATACGTTTAGACTAAAGAGGCTTGCAAGATCGAGAGACATTCTTCTTCAAGTATTAATTCAACTTAAACCATACAGCTCGCAGTGTTGCTGATAGGTGTTGTAATTGTTAAACTCTTTGAGACCCCCGCATTTCTCAGTGCGTGAAAACCGAGAGGTGGACTTAGGTACCGCGACAACTAAACTCTTAAACAATTGTAAGAACCGAGCTTATTGAATATAATTTGTTATTTCTTAATCAGAGTTCTTTTATTTGAATCAATCACTATCTGAATTTCCTCTTCGAGATAAACCCACATAGATACTCCTTTACCGCTCAAGGTGTATCACATTATAAAGTTACGAGGCTAAACTAACATTCCTAGTGGCTCCCGGGGATACCAGACCCCGGTTCGTCCACGACTTCTACCTTCCTAGTGGCTCCCGGGGATACCAGACCCCGGTTCGTCCACGATTTCCACCTTCCTAGCGGCTCCCGGGGATACCAGACCCCGGTTCGTCCGTGAAACTTACCTTCCTAGTGGCTCCCGGGAATACCAGACCCCGGTTCGTCCACGACATCCAACCTCCTTATAGCGGCTCCCGGGAATACCAGACCCCGGTTCGTCCGCTACTAACAAACTCAAACCACCAAAAAATCAATCCTCGGCCTCGCAGCCGCCATTCTCATTGCCCTCAGCCTCGGCTCGTAACACACGTATCCAACTCAGAGAAAAAAGAAGGGTATTTACCGCGACTAGACTTAGGGGCGGGAATCCTTGCTGGTAACGCTCTTGTCCGTAACCAAGACGGCAAGGCTTATTTGCAAATAATAAACTCGAATGAGATAGACATACCAATCGCGATACCAACAGTCGAACTAGAGGATTTCGACGAGGTAATCACGGAACGCAAACCGCTACTGCCGAAAGAGACCGTAACGCCTATAAGCACCAACTCCTTCTCCAACTCAACAAAACGCAAGCCCCTCTTACCACAGGATCCGTCAATCCGTTACCTCGAAGCACACACGAAGGTGCACTCAGCCCCACTCCCCGGCCATCACGCCGATTCGCCCTTTTCCCCAAATTCCCACAAGTCTCTAGCGGCAGTTCCGGAATCAAACCCGACGGAAAACTCCGAGAAGGCTCCCTCCAGGGCTGAAAAGTTACTCCAGTCCATCTCCACGAAGCACATGAACCCAGAAGAAAGGCTCCACGTTCAAGAAATCGTAGAGAAACACCACGATTTGTTTCATCTGCCTGAAGAAAAGTTAGGGCACACAAATGGCATTCAGCATGCAATCCAGACGACGGACCCAGCTCCGGTCAACACGAAGCAATATCGCTTTCCCCCTATACATAAAAAGAAATCAACAACCAAGTACACAAGCTACTTGAAGACGAAATTATCAAACCATCATTGTCGCCCTACAACTCGCCCATCTGGATAGTGTCCAAGAAGCCAGGACCTAACGGGGAAGCCTTGTGGCCGATGGTAATGGATTTCAGGGAACTCAACAAAAAGACCGTTCCCGACGCATATCCACTTCCAAATATTAATGAAATATTGGATCAATTAGGAGGAGCCAAATACTTTTCAGTATTCGACCCCGCCTCGGGATTCCACCAGATACCTATGAAACCCGAAGACGCGCCCAAGACGGCCTTCTCCACACCCCATGGACACTATGAGTTTGTAAGGATGCCATTCGGACTCCGCAATGCACCAGCGACTATCCAACGTCTGATGAACCACACACTTGCAGGACTCCAAGGGACGGAAATGTTCGTCTACTTGGATGACATCGTCTTATATGCAAGCTCCCTCACTGAGCATTTAATTAAATTTATAAAACTCGTCCACCGCCTACGGGAAGCGAACCTTAAACTTCAACCTTCAAAATGTAAATTCCTACATAAAGAAGTAGCATATCTAGGACATATAATCACTGAGGAAGGCGTGAAACCTGACCCACAGAAAATTCAAGCCGTTCAGAAATATCCCTCACCTCGCTCACCAAAAGGGATTAAAGAATTTCTCGGGCTAACCGGATACTACTGAAGGTTTATCCCTGAATTTTTCAAAACTGCTCGACCATTGACCTCACTATTAAAGGAAGACGCATTATTTGAATGGGGACCGTCCCAACAAATCGCCTTCGATCAATTAAAGTCAGCATTGCAACAGGAACCTATTCTACAATACCCGAATTTTGAATTGGAATTCCACGTCACCACTAACGCTTCTGACTACGCAGTGGGAGGAATTTTAAGTCAGGCCGTCGCAGGGAAGGAATTACCAATTGCTTATGCCTCCCGCCTCCTAAACAAAGCGGAAACCAATTATTCTACTATAGAAAAAGAATTGTTCGCCATTGTATACTGTGTCAAGCATTTCAGGCCTTATCTCTACGGAAGGAAGTTTATCCTATATACGGATCACCAACCTTTAAATTGGCTACATAAGGTAAAAGACCCAACTTCACGCCTTGTTAGGTGGTGATTAAAATTGGCAGAATACGAATACGAGATCCGGTACCAACCAGGTAAAAGCAACAAACTTGCCGACGCCTTATCTCGTAATCCCCCTATAGTAGAGGCATGCCCTATTAGACCCCGAGAGGAAGCAGACGACAATTGGGAGGATCAGCCTCCACCTAAACGCGGCCCCCGAAGACCCCGGGTCCCCAAGGTACCAACCCACACCCGTCTAAAGGCAAAGCCCACCAGAAAACAACCTTCTCGAAAAGCCCGCAAAAAGGACAATCCCCCAGAAACAATTAGTCAGGAGGACGAAGAAGAGAACCAAGCAGAAGAAGGGGAACAATCAGGAATCCCCTACCAGGCCATTTCGCCTCCACGACCTTCAACACCTCAAACCCAGGGTGACCATGACTTCGAGGTAGAATCCAACGCATCATACGAGTCGATTTCAGACTCGGAACTATCAATTATCGACTTGGATGAACCTCTCGTTGCTGCATACGAGGCAGATCCCGAGCGAAATATCAGAATAACACCGTTAACCAGTCGCGACCCATTGTCCTTACGAAAGGAAACGCTCGTCTTCTTCCTAAGTGCTGACGGAAAGGCTTGCGATGACGGAGCTAAGCAGCTAGACGAAATGGGAATGTTAACGGAAACAGGCGAACTAACACTGGGCAGAGCCCACGTAACATACAATCGAGGACAAATTCTAATCGGGTTAGTTATTAAAGAAACACACGATACGCCTTTAATAATGACAACATGGAACGAGGCCCTCTCCTCCCTTAAAGACGTGGTACGAGAGCTCATAGTACACTCGATCAGTATAGCCAAGACAGCCAATATCGACCAATTAGACTGGCAGGACATCATCATGGACGTCCTTGAGGTCCTCAACGACGAAGAGATCGATGTTACCATTTGCCTACAGCTTGTCCGAATCCCCGAGGAATCGGAACGGACGAATATAATTACCGAGAACCATGCATCCGCAGTAGCCGGACATAAAGGCGTAACTAAAACCTACCACCGTATACGATATCATTACTTCTGGAAAGGTATGAAGAAAGCCGTGGAAGATTTCATTCGAAGCTGCCCGGAATGCCAAAGGAAGAAACTTGTACGCGTAAAAACCCGGCAACCTATGATCCTCACCGACACACCGGGACGCGCCTTCGATGAAATCGCTTTAGATATTGTAGGACCTCTACCCACTACAAGAGAAGGCAACACTTACATATTGACCATGCAGGACTTATTAACTAAATACTTTGTATGTGAACCCCTAAAACAAGCCACGTCGATAAAAATTGCGGACGCATTTATAAAGAAATTCATTTGTCAATTCGGTGCCCCTAGAGCCATCCTCACCGACCAAGGAGCAAACTTTACCGGCAATTTCATGAAAGCAGTAGCCCGTAAGTTTAAAATCCAACAATTCAGAACCACAGCCTTTCACCCACAGACTAACGGTTCCTTAGAGCGATCGCACCTTGTTTTAACAGAGTACTTGAAAATGTTTATTGATAAATACAGCGACTGGGACGAGTGGACAGACTTAGCCGCGTTTTCTTATAATACTAGTGTCCACGAGGGCACTGGTTATACCCGCTACGAATTAATATTCGGGAAAATAGCTCGGATACCCAGCCGAACTCCGGTGATCGAGGACTTCGAGAAAGAAACGTACAATCACTATCTTGCAAAATTGAGTACGAGGGTACAAGAATTACAAACCGCCGCAGCTAAGAGGTTAGACCAATCAAAACTTAGGTACAAAAAATAATATGATCGCCACATAAACGAAGAGACCTTCAAACCCGGAGACTTAGTTTACGTTCTAGTAGAACCGCGGAAAGGAAAATTCAGCGACCAGTACTCTGGCCCGCACACGATATTAGAAGTAATCCCCTCGCAAAATCTAAAAATATCCTGGAAGGGCAAAACGAAAATAATCCACGCTAACAAAGCGCGTCTTGGTCGCCAGCGCGAGAGTCCCGGTTGACCGTAATACTTTAGAAATCAAAGACTTCAACAAGTTTATTCCTAGGTCTACATCACCCATCTACATCTCCAATTACAAAGCCAAAGATGCCGTCCCCCCAAGACCCGATGGCTCCTTCCAAAAGGAAGACTAAGGGAGGAGGCCGATCCAGGCGCCTGTCGAGGATGCGACGGCAGCGCCGGGAGTACTTGAAAGCTGGGAGAAGCCTCTCACCCCTTCTCCCGCGGGTCGTCTCCGTCGAGGTAATCAGGGAGGCAACGCCTGCGGACCCGGGGACACCACCACCGACTCCACAGGACACGGAGGCCCCACAGGGAAGCAGCAGTTCGCCGTGGCTCCCCAAAATTGTGGCGGCCTACAGCTTGATGGAGTCCACGGAGGAACCCAGCGTGGTCACCATCGAGGACTTCCCCCCATCAACGCCGATGGTCCCGTATAGTCCTCCCCCATACGAATGGATGGAAGAAGGAGCACTCTCCCATCCTCCTCCTCCCCCATACCAATCTCCTCCCCAGCACCTTACATCCCTAGTCCCTTACATAACTCCACCCAACCCCGGAGTGGTGGAATTCTTGGACACGGGGTCAGCCACCAAGGTACCGGACCATGAAGAACTGACGCCCGAGTACCTAAGATGGTTAGATGGCCTGCGTAAAAGCGGCTACGACCCCACCTTCCTCCTGGAGGAACCCAACCCCTTTCCCGACGTTACTCCACGTTCTACCTATAAATAGTTCCTAAACCTTCCTACCAGCCCTTCCTTGTAAATAGAATCCCCTGTATATAGTTCCTCTTTCGACGAAAGATTTTCTCGTATTTTTGTTTCATAATTTAGTTATTTTTCAACCAAAGACCTTCTTTTATTTTGTTTTCACAAGTTTCGTAATTTAGTTATTTTTCAACCAAAGACCTTCTTTTATTTTCGTTTGCTTTATACCAAAGATTTTCCTTTATTTTTCCTTCCCTTACACCAAAGACCACTTTTGTTTATTCTCCCCACTATACTCATTCATTTTCTTTCTTTCCCATTAACGGTGATGTTTTATTTTTCATATTTTTCATGCAACTTCAACAAATTATTTTCTTCGTCTTCCAAACATATATTTTGTTTCCTTATCCATCTTCTTTATTCTGTGCAAACGCCATAAACACCCAATCGAGAGCGTGCTCAATCCAGTCAACCCCGCTCTTTAATGTTAAGAAATGCACGCATTTCTTCATATAAGGGGGGAGGTGTGACGTCCCTATAATTTTCGCCCAACCCTAACTAGCTCCCTCCTTATATGACCTACCCAAGAATCTACTACTATCTACAAACCACAACTCTTAACCCTTTACCACTCATCAGATCTTGGACGATGTACCTTAGCGGTTCCCATCTCCAGCTGATCATATACGAAATTCCCCTTCCCCTCTTCGCCTTAGAGGCATAATTCCCCCTCAATCACGAATTGCAACAAGTCCCTCGCCCCAACCTTTCTAAATCAAAACCTCTTCCCTCCCCCTCTCTACCAATGAAAACCACAAAAGTCCACCCAACGGATGGAATGCCCCTTTTCAAAATCCCATTGTCTTACAGCCTAATTATAGATCAACCTTTGATTCTTACAAAAACCCCAGAGTTATTACGACACATACTTTACGGATGACTCATCACGCATACCGCAAATTCCACGCATAATTTGGGCATGAGTCATCACGCATACCTCAAAATCCTCGCATACCTCACATTCCATCAGTTTGTATAAATACCGGTGCCGAGTGGCCCACGCATTCATTATTCCTTGCTATCGTCAGTCGCGATCATCATTATGTCTTACCTCAGACTTAAGTGGTTTACCTTATTAGTTATATTCTAACATTTACAGTCAGTGTTCATCAACCAGCGTCTACATCACTGTAAGCGTTTCCATTTCTCTTATTTTATATTATTGTTCATGCTTTTGTTTATAACATTTAATTGCTATGTTATTTCTTTATATTAATTTCTTTGCTTAGACTTACGCTTATCGCTTTATATATATATACATTGTTTAGTTTGCATTTATATCGGTTTCTCTTGCTTAGGCTCTAGCCTCATATTGTTATATTGCTATCTTTATCATATAATCTCTTATTGTCTAACTCCATTGCTTCGCATCTTTTGCTATTTTGCCTAACGTTAATTATCTATCATTTACCTTTATATAAATGTTATGTGCCTATGCTGAATGTCCAACGCATAATTATAAAGTGTTTGTTGCTATCTGTTACGTGTTCCAATAAATAACGCTTTCGCTTTTATCTTTAACCGTTAATTCTCGCTATTTCGCCTCGAATACCTGGAACCATTACGCGCAACGACTACAGCTGATCGGTCTCCGCAAGCGCCGGGAGTTCTTGCCCGTGTTTACTAACGTTCTTTCATATAGAGTCCCGTATGGCTATTCCCAAACCTATAGTAAAAACCCTAATATTTACGCATCTTTTCATACGATGCAGTTAGTAAGCCAATTATCGAGCCATAAATCAAAGCCAGTACTCTCACGTGCGTCACTCGGGTGTACGATCACCATACAGCCTTCCCTGGTCGACACAAGTCGCGAAGCATAGCCTTCATAGAGAAGCTGGTCTTCCTAAGAAGCACAGTCTTCGAGCTCTCCTACACCTATCCGCAAGTTCCGAACCATAGCCTTCATAAAGAAGCAGGTCTTCTTACGAAGCAAGGTCCGCACGCAACCTCCCTATACTTATATATATGTTACGATCCAAATCCCGCCACCCAGGACGTGACACTACATTTAAAATTTTTTAATCGATATTTCCAAAAATGGGAAATGTGTAATCGAAAAAATGACCGCTTTATTCAAACAAATTTAAACTGGTTGAATGAAGAAATAAGTTTTGATTTTGAAAATATTGAAAATACTCCAAGTACTTCAAGTAAGTATTTAAAAAATAAGACTGTTGGATCAATATTGAAACAACGTTCAGTTCTTACACAGAAATATTTTTTATGAATTATGTTATGGCTGATACTATGGTGTTAAGTTAATATTAATAATAAAGATAGAATAATTCCATGTTATACCACATTAGGTACACCAATGGGAAGACCGCTTGTATCGTTTGCAGCAGCCAGTGAGCGAAGGAAAAGACGAAAAACGGAAACATTAAGATCATCATATGACGTTAAGGAACTGTCCGTAGCAACTTCTATGACATTTCGTGCAGAAGGTAATAAACCTGCAGCTAAACTAATCGAAGAAATTATAAGCAACTCGGCAGAACACGCCGGTAAAATCTTAAATACATGGAAAAAGAGGGATGAGAAAATCCAACACGTATATACGCCTGAAGAGGCTTTATGTTTCTTAGTTGGAAATAATATAACAAAAAAGCAATATGAGGCTATGTAGACGGGAGCAAAAATCCGTAACTTCGATTTATATCCCAGTTATAAGAAACTTTTGAAAGCTAAAAAAGCTGCTTATCCTCCTGATGTAATAATCAGTGAAAAAATATGCGAAATTTCATTGCAGTCTCTATTGAATCATACTTGTAGTAGACTTTTGCAAGCTCTACAACTATCTAACGAAGATAATGCGCAGGAAAACAATTATTTACTAATTTGTAAATACGGTTTCGATGGCAGTAGTGGACACTCAAATTATAAGCAGTCTTGGAGCGAAGAAAACATAAATGATCAAAGTCTCTTTTTAACAACAATTGTTCCACTTCAGCTTCAAAATGTTGAAACGCAGCAAATTTTATGGACAAATCCGAGACCCGCATCTACCCGTTTTTGTAGACCCATAAGACTACAATGGCTTCATGAATCCGATGAAATTTCCAAATTAGAAAAGGAAATTATGGATAAACAAATTTCTGAATTGAAACCGTTCAGTGGGTTTAATTGCAAGATTTCATTTTCTATTCATCTCACAATGGCTGACGGTAAAGTAAGAGAAATACATATTCAATAAATAGTTCTCTTCTTGTCAAATTTTTTATATGTTGTTCTTTCTGCAATACATGAAAATGCAATATACGTATATATTGAAAATTATGTTAAAGTTATACAATTACTTTTGAATCGAATGCAAATCACTTTTAAGACATTATGAACATGTAAAATAATGTCTCCAAAATGTTATTATATTAATCGTATTTTTAGGTTACTAATGCGTTAACAAATACGTCTAGTATGTGCTGCAATATTTGCGATGCTACAATCTCCCAGATGAATGATTTAAATCGCATTGTAAATAGGAACGAACATCAATCTTCACTGGAATTTAGTCTTCCAATTCTACACTCATATATTCATTTTTTCGATTGCCTCTTGCACATTTCGTACCGATTAGAGTTTAAAAAGTGGCAGGTCAGTAAGCTCCGATTATCATTATATAAAAAGTTATTTGATTATATGTGTACGTATAGTATATATTAATAGTCTTATTAATAATTTTTATATTAGGCATGTAAAGACGACGGCACAAAGTGTATAATGGAAGCCCGGAAAAAAATAATACAGAATAAGTTTCTGTCAGAATTGTCCTTAAGAGTTGATTTTCCGAAACCAGGCTTTGGGTCGTCAAATGATGGAAACACGGCTCGTAGATTTTTTGAAAACCGTGCTAAGTCTGCCGAAATTACTGGTATAAATTACTTAATGTTCATTTTATTCGCAATACATATTTTTGTTCAATATTTATTATTATTCCTTAAATATTTAAATTATAGGAATCGATGAAACATTAATAGAAAGGTTTCATAATATTTTAATCACGATTTCTTGTGGCTATACCATTAATTATTCTATGTTCAAAAAGTATTGTATCGATACAGCGAAACTGTATTTATCATTGTATTCATGGTACTACATGCCACCCACGGTATATAAGGTATTAATCCATGGTCCTTCTGTGGTCAAAAACTGCGTTCTCCCAATAGGGCAAGGACGCACAGGGAGCCTTTTTCAGCGCCTAGCGGCAGGCAACCAGCCGTACGCCGTTACTAAGGGTAGAGTCGGTGAGGAGAACTGTAGTAGTGTAGGTGCGGGCTCGTAGGCGCGTGGCGTGAGTAAATATGGCTGGGTCCCTTGTGGGGCCCCAGTGCAGAGCAGGTCCCGTAATATATTTCGGCGAGGTCATGAAATTTCCAAAACATTTGCTACTGCCGTCATTTCGTATGACTTGACAGTTCGATTTTACTGATAATAAAACAATTATTGCTAATAATAGTTATCTTTTCAGCGTCACATAAAATAATTAGAAAGTTAATAATATAGAAATAAATAACTCGGACACAAAGAAAACAAAATTTTAAGTAACGATATACCTATATCATTTATAAAAGCTGGAACATGATATATGAATAAATATATACATATCTACAGTACGCATCTGGTGCTCGTGATTGCACTTAGTGATATTTACAAGCAGAAAGTTGCATAACTAATAAATTTGAGCACGTAACAATATACGCGGGAGTTAAGCAATATGCAGTATGGTCAGCTAATAATAATAATATACATATACATATGTACTGTACGCATCTGGTGTCTATCATTGCACATAGTAATAGTCTTATAGTTGCAATATTATAAACATAATAGTATGTATATACACTGAACAATACACGCAAAATTCATGAAGAATACGAGATGGAGTATGCACATATCATTTATAAAAGCTAGAACATGATATATGAATAAAAATAACTAATAAATTTGAGCACGTAACAATATACGCGGGAGTTAAGCAATATGCAGTATGGTCAGCTAATAATAATAATATACATATACATATGTACCGTACGCATCTGGTGTCTATCATTGCGCATAGTAATAGTCTTATAGCTGCAATATTATGAACATAATAGTATGCACATACACTGAACAATACACGCAAAATTCATGAAGAGTACAAGATGGAGTATGTATGTGAAATCACATTGACAACATATAACTATAAATAAATTATAATAAAAAAATAAATTTAAAGACAAGCTTTTATTAAAATGCACTAAAAAGAAAAAAATAATTTTGACACTTGTTGTACGTTTTTTTCCACTCGATTGCAAGCAGTCTAATTTCTCAATTCAAAGTCTGTCCTGAGATCTAACCAGATTAAAAGCCAATACAAAATCATGCTGTTTAGCATTTAGTTTTTGCATAAGTTTTAATATTCAATTTTGCGCCCCGCGATATTTTTTGGTCATATGAGGGAATTCTTTACCTCGTCACGGGGTACCAGACGGCATTTCATTGACAGGCATCGCGACACAATCACCACGTGTATCACTTATAATCCGGTCGTAGACATGAAAATATTGTATTGTCATCGGAACTACGTAAGTGTGCAAAATTTCAATTCGATCGGACATGTGGAAGTGGGACAAAATTAGCTTACCAGATTTCATTCTCACAAAATTACTAACAAATGAACTTACAAGTGAAGCTAATAATAAAAGCTTGAAAATAAAAATAAAAGCTTGTAAAATTGATCTACTTTTTCCAATTGCATAACAGCTTCTCCATCGCTAAGTATTGAATCCTTGGTGTTAAAGTACGACTGCTTTTTAAAAGCATACAGCATTTTAAATTCTGGTCTGTCAGATTTGTCCGTTGTGGTGATTTTGCCGCCTTCATCGAAGAGAATAATTTTTCGCAGCAGTACGTGGACCCGAACATTGCCAATACATTAAGAAATGTGCGGTATAAATGTGGATACATGGTTCGATTAATGTTTTTGTAAAAATCTAAAATGTTTTCTGTGTCAAAAAATCTTTTCCGCATTATTGGATCGGATCTTAAATTTGACAAATCGGACTGCAATTGAGGTGTTGTCGTTTCCAAATCTACTAAAAATGGGGAAATTACCGTATTCAACACATTTTCTATTTCCTGCAGGTCCTGGTACCGCTTCGTAAACTCGGCACCCAAATTTCGTAACGCAGATTGATACCGATCAAATTCGGTATCCTGTGTGACTAGGGATTTTAATTTTGGGAAGTGGCTTAGGTCCTTTGCGGCTAATTCTGATTTCCACATTTCAATTTTTAACTTAAATTCCTGAATGGAAGTATAATATTGGTAAATAGCTCGGTTTTCCCCTTGTAGCTGTTTATTCAATTTGTTTAAGTGGTCTGCCACATCTCAAAAAAATCCCAAGTCACACAGCCAATCTGCATTACATAATTCGGGTGCGGAATATCCTTCCATGTCCAGAAAAAGAGAAATGGCTTCTCGGACTTGGAAAAATCTATCTAACGTATTTCCACGGCTAAGCCATCGCACATCCGTATATAGTGGTATTTCACCATAATCGGACTGCAAATCTTTTAAGAATGACTTGAACTGGCGTCGTCTCAAACTATTCATTCGAATATGGTTAGTAATTTTTAAAACTACCGACATTACATTCTCCATCTCGATACTATTTGCACATAAATTCTGCTGGTGTATTGCACAGTGTATTGCGGTAATTTCCTGAGGAACTGCTAGATTTTTTAATTTTCTTCGGAGGCGACCAATGAAACCAACGTTTTTTCCAGTCATTGATGGAGCACCATCTGTGGTGACAGACACTAATTTATTCCAATCTAAATTTAAATTATTTACCGCCTCCTCCACACACAAAAAAATATCCTCCCCTGTCGTGGTTCCTTTTAGCGAAGAAAAATCTAGCAGTTCCTCAGTTACGAGTAAATTTTCATCGACCCCACGAATAAAGATTGACATTTGCGCGGTTCCGGATATATCCGTCGACTCATCTAAGGCCAAACTATACGCAACGAAAGTTGCTGCCAACTCCCGTAACTGGCGCGTTACATCTATCGCCATTTCGTTTATCCGCCGCATAACCGTCATCCGCGATAAGTGAATATTTTCATTTCTCTGCTGGTTCTCCGCATTTGCATCGGTTGTCGACACTAAACATTTCTTGACGAATTCCCCAACTTTAAATGGGCGAGATGTTTGGGCTATCTGGAGGGCGATTCTATATGAGGACTCAAGCCCTTTTATAGTGGTGGCCGTATTGTTAAATGTATTTTCCTACGACCAAAACAATAAATTATTATAATGAATCTTAAAACAATGATTGATGATCGAAAAAAATTTAATGCGGCTACATTGCTACAAACTTCATTGTTTTAATGAGATTTTCAAAGTCACCTTATCTTTTTAAAACTCTTATTTTACTCACATGAAAGAATTCAGAAAATCGACTGGTACTTTTTCGAATCAATCCAGAGATGGGAACAGCATTAAACAAATTAACCGGTTAACTGGCAATGTATTATACATGATCAAAAAAATCTGGCCAATTCTGCTTACGTAACATATATGATCAAACGGAATAACTTTTCTGATTTTCAAACGATTTGAATGAAACTTGGTATGTAATAGTTTTTGGGGTCGCTGAATCTGAATTTGGCATTGGAATTTAAAATTTCAATATGGCAGACTCAATATGGTCGAACCAAAATGACTAGCGAATTGTTGGGATTTTTATAAATTATTCGTACTGTATTAAATTTCATAAGTAAGCTCTTACTTCACAAATAGAAAGCTTTTAAATAAAAAAAAGGTTTAGCAAAGAATTGAAAAAACTCACCCCTATATCTAATTTTTTAGGGGTTGGGGTGTCAGATGAAAAAATAAACCCCGGAATCGATTCAGCGACTCAAAAAACCCCTGTATACCAAATTTTGTGTGATTCACTTAATTTTTCGATGTTGCCAGTTTGGGTACGAATAGTAAAAAAAGCCGTGCCAGTTAACCGGTTAAGTACCGTAAATTGAACTTCGAATATTGGCTTTTACCTTGAAAGTAAAGAAATTGTATTGCTCATATTTAAAGAATGGATGCCATCAGGTTTAAAATTATTGTAAACACCAGATAATACCTTGAAACAGAGCGTAAATATTGGACAGAATGATCCTTAGATTGTAAAATAACTTACTTTATCCGGGATGTCTTCCTCCTCCTGTATTGCTCGTTCTTTTAAAAGATGAATTTTTTGAAGACGTTGCTCACGTGTGAAATGTTTGTAGGCAATATCATGACTTCGAGTGTAGTGCCGCTTCAAATTGAATTGTTTTGCACGCGTTAATGTCGTGCCACAAACAAGACATTTTGCACCACCTCTATGCTCTGTGAATAGCCAATCTTCCTCCCACTTCCTGTTAAAAACGACCGCCGCACCTACAGCCTCTCGTCTCGATGTGGATGCCATTTACACTATAGTTTTCACACTTATTACTTTGTACTTTACACAATGTACTTAGGACCGATTATCCAGTGACAGCTAAGTATTTTGACTTTGTAAGCGCGAGTTTGGCATACCATGCAGCACTGAAAGAAAAGCGGGACTGTTCCGTCTTCTAGGCGAAAAGTCGCCTCGGAGGGAAGGGAAAATACATTTTTTCGTTTACAGCCGGCAATTTCATATTTTTCGAAACACAATTCATTTATTCGTTTACAACTAGATAATTGGCGGTTTTCGACGCGTTCGTCGGGAAACATTTGGCTGCCAGATGTTGAAAAGGGCCAATAGACAACGTGCCGATTTTTTCACGGATTTCTACTACCTTCGCTTCGAGTTAATCTGTACCTACATTGCTCTGTCGGCTGGTGGTACCTTGTCCACTGCCCATCCGCGAGGTAAGGCAATAAACCGCGACCCTCGCGGGACGCTCTGTCCGATCATTCCGCCGGCTATAGGCACTGTACAATGCATCAGCAAAACTTATGTGCAAAGAGTATCGAGATAGAACCAGTTATGTGTGAGACATCTCGGACAAAGTAAGTTATTTTACAATTTAAAGGCGAAATCAGACGGCACTAGGATCGGCGAGCCGGCTCGGCTCGCCATGGCTCGCCGAGGATCGCCCTCGCTCGCGTGTCGGCGATCCATAAGCGTTCTCACGGCGCGTGGGCTCGGCGAGTCTCGTGCCAGGCTCGCGGTTTATTGCCTTACCTCGCGGATGGGCAGTGGACAAGGTACCACCAGCCGACAGAGCAATGTAGGTACAGATTAACTCGAAGCGAAGGTAGTAGAAATCCGTGAAAAAATCGGCACGTTGTCTATTGGCCCTTTTCAACATCTGGCAGCCAAATGTTTCCCGACGAACGCGTCGAAAACCGCCAATTATCTAGTTGTAAACGAATAAATGAATTGTGTTTCGAAAAATATGAAATTGCCGGCTGTAAACGAAAAAATGTATTTTCCCTTCCCTCCGAGGCGACTTTTCGCCTAGAAGACGGAACAGTCCCGCTTTTCTTTCAGTGCTGCATGGTATGCCAAACTCGCGCTTACAAAGTCAAAATACTTAGCTGTCACTGGATAATCGGTCCTAAGTACATTGTGTAAAGTACAAAGTAATAAGTGTGAAAACTATAGTGTAAATGGCATCCACATCGAGACGAGAGGCTGTAGGTGCGGCGGTCGTTTTTAACAGGAAGTGGGAGGAAGATTGGCTATTCACAGAGCATAGAGGTGGTGCAAAATGTCTTGTTTGTGGCACGACATTAACGCGTGCAAAACAATTCAATTTGAAGCGGCACTACACTCGAAGTCATGATATTGCCTACAAACATTTCACACGTGAGCAACGTCTTCAAAAAATTCATCTTTTAAAAGAACGAGCAATACAGGAGGAGGAAGACATCCCGGATAAAGTAAGTTATTTTACAATCTAAGGATCATTCTGTCCAATATTTACGCTCTGTTTCAAGGTATTATCTGGTGTTTACAATAATTTTAAACCTGATGGCATCCATTCTTTAAATATGAGCAATACAATTTCTTTACTTTCAAGGTAAAAGCCAATATTCGAAGTTCAATTTACGGTACTTAACCGGTTAACTGGCACGGCTTTTTTTACTATTCGTACCCAAACTGGCAACATCGAAAAATTAAGTGAATCACACAAAATTTGGTATACAGGGGTTTTTTGAGTCGCTGAATCGATTCCGGGGTTTATTTTTTCATCTGACACCCCAACCCCTAAAAAATTAGATATAGGGGTGAGTTTTTTCAATTCTTTGCTAAACCTTTTTTTTATTTAAAAGCTTTCTATTTGTGAAGTAAGAGCTTACTTATGAAATTTAATACAGTACGAATAATTTATAAAAATCCCAACAATTCGCTAGTCATTTTGGTTCGGCCATATTGAGTCTGCCATATTGAAATTTTAAATTCCAATGCCAAATTCAGATTCAGCGACCCCAAAAACTATTACATACCAAGTTTCATTCAAATCGTTTGAAAATCAGAAAAGTTATTCCGTTTGATCATATATGTTACGTAAGCAGAATTGGCCAGATTTTTTTGATCATGTATAATACATTGCCAGTTAACCGGTTAATTTGTTTAATGCTGTTCCCATCTCTGGATTGATTCGAAAAAGTACCAGTCGATTTTCTGAATTCTTTCATGTGAGTAAAATAAGAGTTTTAAAAAGATAAGGTGACTTTGAAAATCTCATTAAAACAATGAAGTTTGTAGCAATGTAGCCGCATTAAATTTTTTTCGATCATCAATCATTGTTTTAAGATTCATTATAATAATTTATTGTTTTGGTCGTAGGAAAATACATTTAACAATACGGCCACCACTATAAAAGGGCTTGAGTCCTCATATAGAATCGCCCTCCAGATAGCCCAAACATCTCGCCCATTTAAAGTTGGGGAATTCGTCAAGAAATGTTTAGTGTCGACAACCGATGCAAATGCGGAGAACCAGCAGAGAAATGAAAATATTCACTTATCGCGGATGACGGTTATGCGGCGGATAAACGAAATGGCGATAGATGTAACGCGCCAGTTACGGGAGTTGGCAGCAACTTTCGTTGCGTATAGTTTGGCCTTAGATGAGTCGACGGATATATCCGGAACCGCGCAAATGTCAATCTTTATTCGTGGGGTCGATGAAAATTTACTCGTAACTGAGGAACTGCTAGATTTTTCTTCGCTAAAAGGAACCACGACAGGGGAGGATATTTTTTTGTGTGTGGAGGAGGCGGTAAATAATTTAAATTTAGATTGGAATAAATTAGTGTCTGTCACCACAGATGGTGCTCCATCAATGACTGGAAAAAACGTTGGTTTCATTGGTCGCCTCCGAAGAAAATTAAAAAATCTAGCAGTTCCTCAGGAAATTACCGCAATACACTGTGCAATACACCAGCAGAATTTATGTGCAAATAGTATCGAGATGGAGAATGTAATGTCGGTAGTTTTAAAAATTACTAACCATATTCGAATGAATAGTTTGAGACGACGCCAGTTCAAGTCATTCTTAAAAGATTTGCAGTCCGATTATGGTGAAATACCACTATATACGGATGTGCGATGGCTTAGCCGTGGAAATACGTTAGATAGATTTTTCCAAGTCCGAGAAGCCATTTCTCTTTTTCTGGACATGGAAGGATATTCCGCACCCGAATTATGTAATGCAGATTGGCTGTGTGACTTGGGATTTTTTTGAGATGTGGCAGACCACTTAAACAAATTGAATAAACAGCTACAAGGGGAAAACCGAGCTATTTACCAATATTATACTTCCATTCAGGAATTTAAGTTAAAAATTGAAATGTGGAAATCAGAATTAGCCGCAAAGGACCTAAGCCACTTCCCAAAATTAAAATCCCTAGTCACACAGGATACCGAATTTGATCGGTATCAATCTGCGTTACGAAATTTGGGTGCCGAGTTTACGAAGCGGTACCAGGACCTGCAGGAAATAGAAAATGTGTTGAATACGGTAATTTCCCCATTTTTAGTAGATTTGGAAACGACAACACCTCAATTGCAGTCCGATTTGTCAAATTTAAGATCCGATCCAATAATGCGGAAAAGATTTTTTGACACAGAAAACATTTTAGATTTTTACAAAAACATTAATCGAACCATGTATCCACATTTATACCGCACATTTCTTAATGTATTGGCAATGTTCGGGTCCACGTACTGCTGCGAAAAATTATTCTCTTCGATGAAGGCGGCAAAATCACCACAACGGACAAATCTGACAGACCAGAATTTAAAATGCTGTATGCTTTTAAAAAGCAGTCGTACTTTAACACCAAGGATTCAATACTTAGCGATGGAGAAGCTGTTATGCAATTGGAAAAAGTAGATCAATTTTACAAGCTTTTATTTTTATTTTCAAGCTTTTATTATTAGCTTCACTTGTAAGTTCATTTGTTAGTAATTTTGTGAGAATGAAATCTGGTAAGCTAATTTTGTCCCACTTCCACATGTCCGATCGAATTGAAATTTTGCACACTTACGTAGTTCCGATGACAATACAATATTTTCATGTCTACGACCGGATTATAAGTGATACACGTGGTGATTGTGTCGCGATGCCTGTCAATGAAATGCCGTCTGGTACCCCGTGACGAGGTAAAGAATTCCCTCATATGACCAAAAAATATCGCGGGGCGCAAAATTGAATATTAAAACTTATGCAAAAACTAAATGCTAAACAGCATGATTTTGTATTGGCTTTTAATCTGGTTAGATCTCAGGACAGACTTTGAATTGAGAAATTAGACTGCTTGCAATCGAGTGGAAAAAAACGTGCAACAAGTGTCAAAATTATTTTTTTCTTTTTAGTGCATTTTAATAAAAGCTTGTCTTTAAATTTATTTTTTTATTATAATTTATTTATAGTTATATGTTGTCAATGTGATTTCACATACATACTCCATCTTGTACTCTTCATGAATTTTGCGTGTATTGTTCAGTGTATGTGCATACTATTATGTTCATAATATTGCAGCTATAAGACTATTACTATGCGCAATGATAGACACCAGATGCGTACGGTACATATGTATATGTATATTATTATTATTAGCTGACCATACTGCATATTGCTTAACTCCCGCGTATATTGTTACGTGCTCAAATTTATTAGTTATTTTTATTCATATATCATGTTCTAGCTTTTATAAATGATATGTGCATACTCCATCTCGTATTCTTCATGAATTTTGCGTGTATTGTTCAGTGTATATACATACTATTATGTTTATAATATTGCAACTATAAGACTATTACTATGTGCAATGATAGACACCAGATGCGTACAGTACATATGTATATGTATATTATTATTATTAGCTGACCATACTGCATATTGCTTAACTCCCGCGTATATTGTTACGTGCTCAAATTTATTAGTTATGCAACTTTCTGCTTGTAAATATCACTAAGTGCAATCACGAGCACCAGATGCGTACTGTAGATATGTATATATTTATTCATATATCATGTTCCAGCTTTTATAAATGATATAGGTATATCGTTACTTAAAATTTTGTTTTCTTTGTGTCCGAGTTATTTATTTCTATATTATTAACTTTCTAATTATTTTATGTGACGCTGAAAAGATAACTATTATTAGCAATAATTGTTTTATTATCAGTAAAATCGAACTGTCAAGTCATACGAAATGACGGCAGTAGCAAATGTTTTGGAAATTTCATGACCTCGCCGAAATATATTACGGGACCTGCTCTGCACTGGGGCCCCACAAGCAGAGATGGGCATTATTTAAATAAAAAATTATTTAAATAACTTTTTAAATAAAGGAGACTTTATCTGTATGTATCATAAATAAAAATTCCCAGAGTTATTTATTATTTGAAGCGCCATAAATAATATTTTCAATCGACGGGAATTCATCCGTAGGTCCATAAATAAAATTTTCAGCGACGAGAATTCATCCGTAGGCCCATAAATAAAATTCTCAACGGACGGGAATTCGTCCGTCGCTTTGGCCAATTTTCTCACTTTCATTTGTATTTATTTAAATAGCTCTAGGCGTGGCTTCGGAGGCCCTCGGGCCTCAAGCGCCTTTGATCGAAGCCGCCGGGTCCTCGAGGCGAGCGACATTGTATAGGCTGTGTTCCGATTCACGCATTATGCGCATAGACTGCAGAGAAAAACGTTCCGCTTCAGTCTATGCGTGCATTGGTTGCGTTGGTGGCGCATAGCATTCCCTAGAATTCTCGACTTCTAGCGCATGAAGCGTGCAGTTCATGCGCGCATGCGTATTTGTCGCTTTACGTACGCTTTGAAAAACATGCACGAAATTATGTGGTCCGCTACTCGAAGTGACAGAAAATATAACGTACATATATGCTACATGGCAATAAATGCTTATTGGATATTTCGTTCTTTTACGCTATATTTGTCACCTTTTTATAATTTAACATCCTTCCAAAATATTATTGTTTTCATTGATATGAAAATTCAATGTAGTGTATTACTATATTATTTCAACATGTGCTGTGAGGTAAGATCGGCCAAAATTGAGGGGTAATCGTAGCCAGCTTTTAACATTACTTTTTTCTGGCTTAAATGCAACTGACATAAAAGAATTACGAATAAGGCAGAATGAAGCCAGGAATATTACTTTACACGCTTCCACATAAAAACCCAAAATGAAACAATTCAATTTTATAGGCATATAATACTATGAAGAATGTTCAGGATGGAATACCCCTGAAGAATACATTTGTGATTCATGTATGTAGTAATTAATTTTAAAACATAAAAATAATATTTTTTTTATTAATTTTACAGTTTTCCCACTTCTTTTATAAAGAAAAATCATGGCCAGAATTACCCCACGTTAATTCTGTAATTCCAATCAAATGGACATTTTTATGTTATTGCTTCCAACTTTGTTACAACGTAAATTTTTACTTTCTCTGTTATAAGAATAAAAACTAATTAGACACTTCAAACTAGCAATTCATATAAAAAACCAGAATACAGAAGCACACGTAAAGCGACAAATACGCATGCGCGTAATATGCGCATTGACTGCCCATGCTTTTATTTTCTGCACTTGCTGCACGCATTATAAGCTAGAAATTGGAGGATTCTAGGGAATTCTACGAAATTGGTACTGCCATCTCTGCAGTCGCTGTATGAATTGCAACCAACGTAACGGACTCAATTTCGAAGCGAACAACACATCCCTAGAAGGTTTTAGGCAGGGTCGGAAAGAAAGATGAGGAAGGAAGCAAATACGTAGCGTGCATATTTATTTCTTAAAGGCTTTTACTGCTAAGTTTTTCGAAGGTGCTCTTATAATGCTAACTTTACAGCTGTACTCTAATCCAGAAGACGTACGAGAGCCTGCGGTTCTATTCAATAGCCTTCAAAACCTTGAATTTACCCCGGACGCGGATAATAAATAACTTCATTTTTCTTTTACACATCTGTTTACCAAATTACATTGGGTAAGCAGCAGTTCGTCCTGTAGAACTCATAAAATATGATCTTCGCTTTCAATAATTATCGCTGTTCAAGAAGAATAGAAAAACTAGGGTTGAGAAAATCCAGGAACCAATTAAGCCATCAAATTTCGTTAGGAGTCGGTCCCCGATCCTTAAGACGAAGTAACCGATGTTGTTAGGAAGCGTGCTTCGACCACCGGCCAAAAGTCTCGAATTAAATTAACCGTAATCCATCCAACTGTAAGTAAGTTTGAACATTCCCGCGTAACCTCACGAGCATCAGACGCATCGAAACCCGTTCCGTTTCGTTACTGCGGTTCATGTGCTGCTGGAAACGGAACGCGGTTCATGCGCGCAGCGTCTGCGCTGCGGTCTATGCGCATAATGCGTGAATCGGAACACAGCCATAGTTCACCCGTCTAATCTGCAGCGCGGAGTTGCTCGGTGACGAGTCATCGAATGTACAGAAACTGAATTTCTTTATTTTTTATCGTATCAATATGAAAGGGACACCAATGCATTCCTTGCATTCTCTCGATTAAATGGATAAAAAAATATTTAAATCGGGCCAGTTTTAACGAAACGGGCTTTCAATCCTGCAAATTAATTTTATGCCTAATATCGTTAATTCAGGTAGTGAGAGCAAACAACGGACTAACCCACAATCTTTTCGAAATTGAGTTAATAGCAATAGCGTATTCTTATAGATTAGTATTACATACATTATTATGTCCAACATCAAATTTATACATAAGGGAAATCCGAAATAATTGAGAGAGAAATTAGCATTTACGTGGTATTTTCAGTGGTCCTGGCGAAATTAAGAGTTGTAATCGATAATATGAGACAGTGTATAACAGTAGAATTTCTGCGAATGTATTTCTGCCCTAAGGACACTTGTTACATATGGTAATAGTAAAGTAACGCTTTAAAGTTCATGAAAATGACCACAAATGGCGTATATAATTTATTCAATTCGTGTAACACGGGAGTTACACTATGATACTAATGGTTAAAAAAAACAATAACAGAATGTATCATTTGAAGTATCTGATGTTAAAATTATTTTAAATGTATTGGAAGTGCTGTCCAGAAAATTGCTCACCAATACATAACGTTGACGTACCGTATTTAAACACAAACATAAAGGAATGAATGTGTTTCCAAAACACGTTTTGTTATAATTGGCAAATTTACCAGTTCATCTAGTTGAACTTTTACCAGACAAGTGACAAAAATTATAAATATTCAAGGAAAATGTTTTCGTTTCAAAAGTATGAAATATATTTATATATTTAATAAACACTTTGTATCCATAAAACGAATGAACGTCTGCACCGATCTAATAATCATAATATTAACTGAAAAGAATGTACGAATCGTCTGTTGTCATCTTTCTCTATGTAAAATGGTTGAAGAAAAATATTAAAGATGTATAATGGAACTCGTGGTACTCTGCATGTAATTACTTCTTGGCACAATCGGTAAATTCCTTTTGCCGATTCTCCTTGTCCTCTCTCTCTCTCCCCCCTCTCCCTCTCTTTGCCTATTTGCCTACATACCCCATACGCACAAATAATGCGATCAATCTCATTCGATGAAATTGAAACTGTCTTAGGACGCATGCACACGGCGACTTTTTGCAGCGATACAGTCACGATACACTCGCGATGCGAACGCGATGCAGTTGCTGTCCGTCCACCTTTGCACACTTGCGTTTGCATCGATACAATCGCTGGCACTGTATCGCTGCAAAAAGTCGCCATGTGCAGACGCCCTTAATTCGTGAAATTCGTGTTATACGTCGTAAAGTATTTTTTTTTAGTTACAATTAGTAATTCAGTTTCTAACATGCAATTAAATTATGCGTCATTAAAATCATGCACAACTCATTAATTGTAACTAAGTAGTTGTTATCGATGCGAAACTCTGGTTAAGAACATCGTAATACGGAGCTACTATTCTAGGCCGTAGAATCGACGGTATTGTCAATATTGCAGTTGAAAGTGTAGAGACGCGTACCTGACCGTGTTAAGACGTGGGACGATATTGCGCATAAAATTAATTTGCAGGATTGAAAGCCCGTTTCGTTAAAACTGGCCCGATTTAAATATTTTTTTATCCATTTAATCGGGAGAATGCAAGGAATCCATTGGTGTCCCTTTCATATTAATACGATGAAAAATAAAGAAATTTAGTTTCTGTACAATCGACGACTCGTCACCGAGCAACTCCGCGCTGCAGATTAGACGGGTGAACTATACAATGTCGCTCGCCTCGAGGACCCGGCGGCTTCGATCAAAGGCGCTTGAGGCCCGAGGGCCTCCGAAGCCACGCCTAGAGCTATTTAAATAAATACAAATGAAAGTGAGAAAATTGGCCAAAGCGACGGATGAATTCCCGTCCGTTGAGAATTTTATTTATGGGCCTACGGATGAATTCTCGTCGCTGAAAATTTTATTTATGGACCTACGGATGAATTCCCGTCGATTGAAAATATTATTTATGGCGCTTCAAATAATAAATAACTCTGGGAATTTTTATTTGCTGAGTTTCGAATAAATTTTCTACTTTTATTCGAACCCAATTTTTTATTTAAATAAAAAATTTGCCCATCTCTGCCCACAAGGGACCCAGCCATATTTACTCACGCCACGCGCCTACGAGCCCGCACCTACACTACTACAGTTCTCCTCACCGACTCTACCCTTAGTAACGGCGTACGGCTGGTTGCCTGCCGCTAGGCGCTGAAAAAGGCTCCCTGTGCGTCCCTGCAATAGGGTGTTTTACAGAAGAGGTCCTGGAATCATGTCACAAACTGTGTAAGTTGTACAGGAAGGGTTACAGTCTTAAGACATCCCGAAAAAGGACGAATCAGGACATTTTCCAACGATTACTGCTGCACTCTGACCCTTATATTACCCTTTCCGATGCTATTCCAAACCGCAAAAAGAAAAAAATTCCTGTGAAAGTACTCGAAATGGTAGTATGTCACCATGAAAATGAAAATGAAAGCTCAGAGAGCACAAGTATAATATCAGATTCATCAGAATCAGAATAAATGTACATAGACATAGACAATAATATTAGATCTATCAATTTTTTAATATACATGTCCGCCATATTGGATTCGCCATTTTGTTTTCAAAATTTTGAAGTTCAGATTCGTAATCAGCGACCCGAAAAACAATAGGATACCAATTTTCGTGCAGATCTATCTATTTTTTAATATACATGTCCGCCATATTGGATTCGCCATTTTGTTTTCAAAATTTTGAAGTTCAGATTCGTAATCAGCGACCCGAAAAACAATAGGATACCAATTTTCGTGTAGATCTATCAATTTTTTAATATACATGTCCGCCATATTGGATTCGCCATTTTGTTTTCAAAATTTTTAAGTTCAGTTTCGTAATCAGCGACCCCAAAAACCCCCGACCACCAATTTATGACAAAATTGAAGTACGTTTAACACGTTGCATCCGGCACCAAAAATAGTTGACCTTCTCCTAAATACAAGAAACAGCTGCACCATGGTGAAAAAAAATGCAAATTTGTAACGACATGCACACGCCGATGAACACGTTCGTACTGAATGCGTATGCAAAAGGAAAACTCGGTACCTCAAATATTCTTCTTCACCTTCCACATTTATTGGGACCGAGCCCAACAGTCCCATGACGTGACCGTACACGTCACCCGGACGCAATGTGTTAAGGGTTTTGCCGCTTTTTTTGCGATTTGGAACCACTGTGCGGTGCGGCATTGTCTTGCTCCACAAACGTCCCGCTGATCAGTGCGTTGAGTGCATAAATTGGTATCTCTCTTCTGAAAGGAGTTATAACGAATTCGACAACGTCTACCCGTGTAGACAAACTCCAGATTTATAAGTAATAATTAACAGTTGTCTGAAGTAACGTAATTTTGGCCACATAAGGTGGGATCTTCGTATACCGTTGAAAGAAAAGAAATTCTTTTTCCACACGGTCCCCGTGATTTAACATGTACATTACTCGCACACAACAGATCGCAGTAGCCTATCGAAGCCGCAGGGCACAAAGTACAACTGCGTGTATGCAGAATTTAATTTGTGTAAAAGGAAGTCTAGCAACTACGAAACAGGGCGGCAAAATTTGCTTGTGCTGCTCTTGGTTGTACCCAGTAAATACGGTTCAAGTATACATCATTCACTATTATCGAAACCCCAAGACTTATTCCCCTTGCCCTCGTTGTAATAATGCAATATTTCAAACGCGCCCAATGAATAGGTGCACCGTGTGCACGGAATATTACCTTCTCTCCGACGAGAGCTATGACCTATCCAGTGATTTCGAAGATTTCGATTTTTAAAGTAACGATAACCTAACGCGACACAATTTTGGTCGCCCAAGGGGGAACGTTTGTTTACTATTGTCAAGAGATAAATCTGTCGAATATAAGATACCAGTAATATTCTTTTGACTAGTATGTGTGATCAACAACGAAATCAAGACACACTATGCAGGGTGTAAACAGTATACGTAGCAATATTTTAGGGGGTGGTAGGGGAGGTCCAATGGAACATAAAAGTCCTATGACATAATGTCCGATCTGTCTCCATTTTACAGTAATAATGCCTCAAAGTTAACATGTCTATATGCTAAACTAATAGTCGCAAGATTCCATAATTTTGCACATACATTGGAGACCACCAGTAGAGTAAAATGGTCTGAATACAGTTTGTTGTATCTCGTATAGTTTCGCTGTTATAAAGGTTTAAACATCGGAGATGTTTGTGGAAAAGATCGTCGCTACACGCACACAGATGAGCCGTAGCACAAAGACCGCCCGTTGTGAGCTGTTCAAGATGACCCAGTTAGCAAGTAACTACGGGCCCCTTACAGTAGCGGTCCCATTGAGGACCTGTTTGGAGTAGCGGAGGCACTTAGGGTCGTCAGCTAGAAAATAAGAAACAAGTGAACGAAAACTCTACACGTGTTCTTAGGCCAGGCGTGCAGTGGTGGCAATTTGTTGCATGACAGTTTTGATGCTCAAGAAAAATGCATTGATTTACATGGAAGTAAATTCCTTTGACGACGTGACTGCAAAACGTGTTGTTTTTTTCAGAAAGTGATAAAACTGTTTCTTTCCTTTTAGTGTGACTAAACTGTCACGCAACAAGCTGCTGTCAATGCGCGGCTACTCTGACCTGAATGTGTAGTAAAGAAATACAAATTTCGCTACCTACATTTATTTGCAAAAGATGCTCGAAATGGTTGCCGTTTGCATCCAGACACGCCTGACACCGACGTAACCAATTGTCGCGAACGCGGGCGAATATTCCAGGCTGCTCGCGTATAACGTTACCAGCATGAAATACTCTACCTTGCAATTCCTCTAAGGTTTCAAATTCGATGTCCGTGTATACTAATGACTTCATGTGGCCCCATACGTAAAAATCTATTGGATTTAAATCTGGGCTTCTTGGCGGCCACGCAACCGCACCATTCCGTGCAATTATTCGGTTCCCCCATATTCGTTCCATAGCTGGTATAGCTCTTCCCATATGGGCTGGGGCGCCGTCGTGAAGAAGCCACATATTTCTTCGGGTGGCCAGGCAAATATCTTCTAACAGAAGTGGCAAATCCCGTCGAAGAAATCTAGCATATTTTGCGCTATCTAGACGCGCCGGAAAAATATGCGGTCCGGAATACGGCAACGCGTGCTTTTCTTTTGAAAATCGAACGCGTGTTTATACTCGAGAGATAAGGGATCTGTCTTGCACTTGACGGTAGGGTGAAGCAGGCCGGACTACGCGCAGTCAGCGGACTACCCCTTCTCTTTCTGTGTCTCTTCGCGAGGCGTATTGATGTTGGATAATACTCTTTAATTTCTAGTTCTCCAAAATTAATCAGGCTGGTAGAGAACGATTTACTACTATTTTGGGTAATTTATGGCTTAACTGGTTCCGCCTCGTAGCAAACGTGAACTCAGGGCATCGGGAAACGGAAACAGGATTGGTATGCCTTTTCTCCTTTTGTAACAGTTCGAGGACTTTTCTGTTTCTCGTCTCTTCGGACCCTTTCGAACCGAAACACGTGGTGTCTGCTGTCTATCTCTAAGCAATGGGTACATTGGCAGTAAAAGAAGGGAGCGCGGGCTTTTGTGAAAGTGTAGGATGGTTCGTTCGTTGCACTTATGCAACGCACATGTGCCTCGAAAATGTGCTTGCTTCTTTTTACCTAAAGCATCTTGTCCTGGTGGGAGTTAACTCATAATGGAACGAGAAAAACTACTTGGAGTAGAGGAACTTGCTTGGAAAAATCCTGTCAGTTTGCAATCGCGTCAGAGAAGTGTTTTCTACACAAGTGTATTACGCGTTGTTCCGAGCATAAACCTAGAACAACGGAGACGCAATTACTGCTGTACGAGCATTTGGGCAGCTATATCCGCGGCACCGGACGCCAAGTGAAAATTCATTTTCACCAATTTTTATAAGGTACGAACGCGTTCCATGAAAAATAAATTAAGTGATCAGTGTTAGTAAGAGTGCAGTGAAGTGAATATTCGTTATCTACATTAACCCAATCGCAATTGACGTTGCGACCCTTTTACTTTGGTTATTGTCACGTACCTGGGACCAGCTGTGCACTGGACGCATCCGTCGCTGACCAGCATCAGTTCAGTGACCTAGTGACGCAGGTTTTCAAGCTGCAGGTGAATTTCCGAAAGAGTGAGTTTTAGTTACTTTATTGGTGATTATTAGTTATTAAATTTAACGCAGGCTATGGCTTATTTCCGGCGATATTTATCTAAATTTCCGTACCTAAATTTTGTCTTCGGGGGTTTTAAACAGACTTATTCATCATCAGCAACAGTGTTGGCCGTTATTAAACCACGGATTCTTATCACAATAACGAACTACGATCACGTTTTGTTTATTTCCTGTTACATTACTTTTTCATTTAAGCGATATTTGAAAACGAAATCTACGTATTTCTTGTCCTCTCACTTCAAATAATTATTATTTTCGATTCTGTTTTAAAAAAAATGTGTATTCACTTTTTTACGTTTGACATGATTTGCCTCGATTTATCTTTTACTCGTAATTCACTTTAAATGACAACCAAACGATGACGAAAGGTATCGATTGCCGTCGTTTTCGCAGAGATCTGATGAGAAATGCGGAGCTGAAAGAGTTTGGTTCTTAATAGGTATTCAAACCCCTTCAAGGGTCGGAAGCCATAAACTTGCGGTGAAGCATCATGGTGTGTTGTCTTCGCCACGGGATATGATGCGGCATCTCCTTGAGTCGAGTCGCTGGAGGATCACTCTTAAGAGTCTTTCCTTCCGAAAAACACACCACTTTGGGAATTACATGAAAGATCAGAAGTCAACACCCTGTTTCAATGTGTTGGTCTCACCAATATGCGCGAGCTACTACCCGTTTCAAACGCATGGTGCAAACTTTAGGGCATTATTACTGTAAAATGGAGACAGATCGGACATTATGTCATAGGACTTTTATGTTCCATTGGACCTCCCCTACCACCCCCTAAAATATTGCTACGTATACTGTTTACACCCTGTATTACACAAGCCGTAGATTTAGAGGCGTCTTGTTAGATTCTAACGCGCTAATTTGTACCTCCGGAGGAGTAGCTACGACCACAGAAGGCGAAAATATTTGTCTAAAATGTTTTAATTTGGATCCGATAGAAGTAGACGAAATATATCAAGTACATTGCTACCAGCCCAACGACATATTCCCCGAGTGCCCCCGTTGTAGAGACCACTTATTAATAGCACGTCCCATTAGTAATTGTGCCGCGTGCACAGAAAGATATCGTCATTCGAATAGGAGACGTAACGAAATTAACGTTTATCAAGGTAGAGAACGCCGTGAGATTTAGATAACGGCTGACGGAAGCCTAAACCTAGGAAAGTTCCCTAAACTGGCGAATAATATAGAAACGGGCGCTTTCAAAATGTCTGTGTACGGAGAAACCGACGACTCGTGCGTTATAGACCAAGACGTGAACCAATTTACTGATCGAGTAGACATCGCAACTGCCGAAATATTAGAACAGATGCGATTGCTAAAAGAAAAACAAACGAAAATTGAAGGGATATGCGAAAAATTCGGTATCGGCAAACGACCTACTACACAACCGAGTGTGGAAACCGAAACGGGCGGCCTTACGTTGGAGGGTCTTTCCGGTCAGATGCAAGTTATACAAGGGCTAGTAGAAAAACTTCTTGCACCCCCGCCACTCGCGAATAATTTTGCTACGCCGGGTTCCTCACGTTTCGATAGAAAACCGGTGTTAAATACTAGTAAAATTCCGAGGTATCGACTCGTAACAATATTCCGGACCAGGATCCAACACCCCAGATCAAATTAAAAGACGCTATAGAAACCGTCCCTAATTTTAATGGACATAATATACCAGTTGAGCAATTCGCGAGAGCCTGCAATAGGGCTAAAGCTGTGGTTCCCCCGCAAGCTGAGCCCCAGCTGGCGAGGTTGTTACGCAATAAACTACAAGATCACGCCTCCTTGGCCGTTGAGGATAAGGCTTTCGACTCCGTAAATGATTTAATGAAACAACTCAAACGAACATTTTCCCCCGCGAAAACGTCAGATCATTATAGAGGGGAACTGGCTAATATTATCAAAGGGACGAACGAACACGTATTGGAATATATTTCGCGCGTTAAGGATCTTAGATTCGCTATTTTGGAAGAGGATAGGGAATATTACCGCGACTTTGCACGGAATCATCCCGAGGATCTAGACCGTTTGACTCTGGACTGATTTGTGGATGGACTTCCTCCCCATATTCGAACAAGATTACTACAACATAACTTCGACACGCTCGATGAAGCTTTCGAGCTAACTGTACTCGTGGATAAGAAAATTGATCGAGACCGCCAGAGATTTTCCGAGCAAAAGACTCCCAAAACAATTTGTCAAGTTTGTAATAAGAAAGGACACGACGCACTGTCCTGCAGAAATAACCAAAATTTAGTTTCTCAACCAACCGAACGATATACCCAAAATCCCATTGCGGGATATGGTAATCAGGCCCCAAACCCTTTACTCCCCTACTGGGACAAAAACCGACCTCCTCCCCCAAGGCCTATGGAACTGCGTATCTGCGCATATTGTAAAAAACCTGGCCACCTAATCTCCGAATGTAGAAAACGCTTATTCAATCGTAATGAGAGAAGCCCTGGAACCTTCCAAGAACGAGACTCGGGAAATGCCCTGCCCCTACGGTCAACTATGGAGGCGTATCGTGGAACGGGCAAAGCTGCAGCGCGTCCAATAATAGTAAACCAGGAGGAACAGGGAATGTCAAGACTAGAATCGCCACCGCATGGGTGAACACTGTTGACGAAGCCCCGTCCGTAATTATCCAGTCCCCAGACTTCGAAATAGCTCCAGAATTAATGATTGATACTGGTTCCGAAGTGAATATATTGAAATTTTACGCCGTAAAACAAACTCAAGACATAGATAAGAACAAACAATTACAACTTAGGGGCATCGCTAAGGACCTCGTCTCCACACTTGGGACAATAAAAATAACTTTAATGGGCAACGACGTTACGTTCCACGTAGTCGAAAATGACTTCCCTATTAAACCACACGGCATACTAGGAACTGAATTTTTCATAAAACTAAATGCCTCCATACATTATTCGAAGAAGCAGTTAGAATTCAACGGAAAAACCATTTCGTTTGTAAATAGAGCTCAAATTGTGCTACCCGCTAGATCAAAAACCGTTTCCTACGTTAACGTATCGAATTCAGACATAAAGGAAGGGTATTTATCCCGGTTAGACTTAGGCACTGGGATTCATGCTGGTAACGTTCTAGTCAGTAATCAGAACGGTAAAGCGTATTTACAAATTATAAATTCTAATGAAAAGGACACAACAATCACAATTCCTACTGTTGAATTGGAAGAATTTGAAATTGTGACTCCAGAACCCAATCAAAGACGACCAAAAGAGACTAAGACGTCTAAATGCGTCTCCCCTATGCCAGCCCTAACAAAAGTCAAGCCCCTCTTAAACCAGGATCCGTTGATCCATCCTATAGAGGCACCCGTGAAGGCGCACTCACTCACACCCCTTTTGCATAATGGTAAATCAACCCTTCCCCTAACTTCCCAAAAGTCTCTCGCCGTTGCGTCGGGTGAGGAAATATCAATAAATTCTGAAAAACCCTGAACAAGGATGGAAAAAGTGCTCGAATTAATTTCGACGGAATATATGAATCCGGAGGAAAAACTTCATGTCCAAGGAATTTTAAGTAAGAACCATGACCTTTTCCACCTACCTGATGAGAAGTTGGGTCATACGAACGCTATCCAGCATGGAATCCAGACGACGGACCCAATGCCTATCAATACTAAGCAGTATCGTTTCCCTCCAGTACACAAGAAGGAAATTGAAAATCAAGTACAAAAATTATTAGACCAGGAAATAATAAAACCATCGATGTCACCTTACAATTCACCCATCTGGATAGTATCCAAAAAGCCAGGACCCAACGGGGAATTCCTGTGGCGGGTACTGATTGATTTTAGATATTTAAACAAAAAGACAGTTCCTGACGCATATCCAATTCCTAATATTAACGAAATATTGGACCAATTGGGAGGAGCCAAGTACTTTTCCGTGTTTGATCTAGCCTCGGGTTACCACCAAATACCCATGAAATCTGAGGATGCACATAAGACAGCTTTTTCAACACCATATGGACACTATGAATTTAAAAGGATGCCATTTGGACTTTGTAATGCTCCAGCTACCTTCCAACGCGTAATGGACCATACCCTTACAGGACTTCAAGGCACGGAAATGTTCGTATATCTGGACGATATCGTCCTTTACGCAAGTTCTCTAACAGAGCACTTAATCAAATTTAAAAAACTCGCTCACCGTTTACGAGAAGCAAATTTAAAGTTACAACCTACAAAATGTAAATTCCTACGTAAGGAAGTCGCTTACCTGGGACACGTAATTACCGAGGAAGGGGTAAAACCTGACCAAAACAAAATCCAAGCCATTCAAAACTACCCTGAACCTCGTACACCGAAAGGAATTAAGGAATTCCTCGGTCTAACTGGCTATTATAGAAGATTTATCCCCGAATTTTCTAAGACAGCTCGCCCTTTGACTTCCCTATTGAAAAAGGATATATCTTTCGACTGGGGATCGCCCCAGCAGAATGCGTTCGACCACTTAAGATCAGCATTACTAAAGAATTATCCTGCCTATACCTATCCTGCAATATCCAAATTTTGACCTGGAATTCC
This sequence comes from Andrena minutula, assembly GCA_929113495.1. Taxonomy (NCBI): domain Eukaryota; kingdom Metazoa; phylum Arthropoda; class Insecta; order Hymenoptera; family Andrenidae; genus Andrena; species Andrena minutula. The sequence continues at coordinate 21,318,391 of OV815993.1, forward strand.
ACGTCACTACTGATGCCTCCTGTTTTCGCCGGGAGCGAAAGTTCAAAATTGCCGGAGCAAATAGCGTGACGAGAAGGAGCGAAGACGATACGAGCCTTTTTGGGACTGGCACACTTTATTCTCCAGTGGTCACTTGGCCACTGGACGTCACAAACAATGAGATACACAGAGACGACGAACAATATAGTACAGTAACGCGTGGGCGTTTAGCGACAATGGGTCGCGATAGAAAAGTGATTTTGGCGCAATGGGCGCTGAGAACGAAGTGCCTGCGTGCGTGCGTGTCTCGACGTTGAGGTGTTCGAACTAACGGTCGCCGGGCGAGCGCCTCGAAAAGACGGTTGGCGTAAACAACCGTCGACATAGGCCTACGCCGACTCCTTGGCGGTTGCCACGAGTCAGCGGGCACACGTTTGAACGACCAGCGCGGTCCGCTCAACGCGGCCGCAACACCTCCGAATACGCCATCGGAGGAATATTAAGTCAGGCTATTGACGAAAAGGAGCTACCAATTGCTTACGCGTCCCGTCTTTTAAACAAAGCTGAAACCAATTACGCAACTATAGAAAAAGAACTCCTAGCCATAGTTTATTGTGTCAGATACTTCCGTCCTTACCTTTATGGAAGGAAATTTATTTTATATACCGACCACCAACCTTTAGTTTGGTTACACAGGGTAAAGGACCCGACGTCGCGCCTCGTTAGGTGGCGCTTAAAATTAGCTGAATACAATTATGAAATTCGTTATCAACCGGGAAAAAGCAATAAACTTGCCGATGCCTTATCCCGTAATCCACCTACGGTGGAGACATGCCCCATACGACCAAGAGAGGAAGCCGACGATGACTGGGAAGATCTGCCCCCGCCTAAACGACGCCCAGGGAGGCCTCGGGGCTCCCAAAGCAACCACCTCCACACAAAAATCTACAAGTAAAATTCGCCACAGAACGGCGCCTACGAGGACACAACCACGCCGAAAAGTACGCAAGGACCCGACGCCGATAATAGCGCCACCGGATTTCCCCTCGCTAAATCTACCAGAATCAGGAAATGTTATAGAAGAGGAAACACAGGCAGCAGAAGAAGAACCTGCAGATGAGCCATATTCGATTATTTCGCTTCCGGAATCGCCAACACCGCCGGAACAAGACGACTCAGATTCCGATGTGGCATCCAATGCTTCTCACGAATCAACGTCAGACTCGGAATCATCGATAATAGACTTAAACGATTCCCATGATGCAGCATACGAAGAGGATCCAGACCGAGAAATCATCATAATACCGTCAGTCAGTCGCGACCCATTGTCCCTACGTAAAGAAACGCTAGTCTTCTTTTTAAGTGCCGATGAGAAACCTTGCGACGAAGGAGCTAGACAATTACAGGAAGCAGGAGAACTGACGATAGCAAGCGAACTCACTCTGGGCAGGGCTCATGTATCATATAAAAAGGGACAAATTTTCGTAGGTTTGGTTGTCAAGGAGACACAAAATATTCCCCTAACCACGACAAATTGGAACGAAGCCCTTTCTTCACTTAAGGATGTAGTACGCGAATTAATTATATATTCATTCAGCATTGCCAAGACGACAAATATTGATCAGCTAAGTTGGCTAGATATTATAATGGATGTTCTCGAAACCATTAATGAAGAAGACATCAGTGTCACTATATGCTTACAGCTAGTCCAGATTCCCGAAGAATCAAAAAGACAAAATATTATTACGGAAAATCACGCGTCTGCATTAGCCGGACACAAAGGAGTAACTAAAACTTATAATAGAATTCGTCACTATTATTTTTGGAAAGGTATGGAGAAAGCCGTGGAAGATTATATACGAAAATGCGAGGACTGTCAGCGGAAAAAACTAGTTCGTGTCAAAACCAAGCAACCGATGATCCTTACCGACACGCCTGGACACGCCTTTGACAAAATTGCATTAGATATAGTAGGACCATTACCTATCACTAGAGAAGGAAACACCTATATATTAACAATGCAAGATTTATTAACTAAATACTTCGTGTGCGAACCCATCAAACAATCAACGTCTATAAAAATTGCAGATGCGTTCATAGAAATTTATTTGTCAGTTCGGAGCTCCCGGAGCCGTCCTCACGGACCAAGGAGCTAATTTCACTGGTAAATTCATGAAAACTATCGCGCAAAAATTTAAAATTGAACAATTTAGAACCACAGCTTTCCACCCACAGACTAACGGTTCTTTAGAGCGATCGCACCTTGTCCTAACGGAATATTTAAAAATGTTTATTAGTAAATATAGCGACTGGGACGAATGGACCGACATGGCCGCGTTTTCCTATAATACCAGCGTCCATGAGGGAACTGGTTACACTCCACACGAGTTAGTATTCGGGAAAATAGCCCGGGTACCCAGTCGGAAAAAGGTGCCCGAAGATTTCGAAAACGAAACTTATAATCGATACCTCTCGAAATTAAGCGTAAGGATGCAGGAGCTGCAAACTGCTGCAGCAGAAAAGTTAAATCTATCCAAAATTCGTTATAAAAAATATTACGATCAACATCTGAACGTAGAGACCTTCAAACCGGGTGATCCGGTCTTCGTTATAATAGAACCACAAAAAGGGAAATTTGGCGACCAGTACTCTGGTCCGCATACCATATTAGAAGTAATCCCCTCTCAGAACCTCAAAATATCATGGAAAGGCAAAACAAAAATTATACATGCCAACAAAGCGCGTCTTAGTCGTATGCGCGAGAGTCCCGGTTGACCCCAAGTCACAATAAACAAATACTTTAAATCAAATTTTTCACTATAGATCGTTGCAACTGCAACACTCATAGCAAAACCCGAGCTATGCCACACAGAAGGGCCACCCACCCCAACAGACCCCAGAGCGGGGGTGGGTTGAGAAGAAAAATACAACACATCCATTGGATGCGACGAGAGGCCTTACGGAAGGGAAGGAGCCTGTCGCCCCTCCTCCCGAAGATAACCTCCACCATCATCATCAGGGAAGCTGACCCACCCACGGAAGTCATCACCATAGATGACTCCCCCCAACCAACGCCTCTCGACTGGGAGACGCTCCAGGAGGCACCGACCCCGTCACCCCCTAATCGCTCTTCCCCATTCGAGTGGGTAACCAGGGAAAACCCACTCCCTGAACACCCTCCTCCCCAACTTCCCGAAACCCAAGTCCCTTCCACCATCCCTCCAAATCCAGGAGTAATAGAATTCCTGGACACGGGGTCAGCAACGAAGGTCCCAGACCACACTGAGCTGACGCCCGAGTTCATGCGATGGTTCGATGACCTCTACCAAAGTGGTCAAGACCTAAGCTTCATCCTTGAAGACGACACTTTCCAGACCCTTTCCTATTCCTATCCCCCCTAAAAATTTCCTTGAAAATATATCCCCTCAATCCGCTGTAAATAGTCCCTTGTATATACCCTTTACCCATACTTATTTTTCTTTATTTTATATATATATATATATATATATATATATATATATATATATTCTTAAGACCGTAAAGTAGGCCCTTTTGGCCAAACAAGTCTGTTTTTTTCTTTATTTTCTTCTTTTCTACAACAAACCTCATTATATTTTATTTTTTTCCACAAAATTATACTCTTTATTTTTCTTTAACGCTGCAAAGGGTAGAAAAAAGTAACTTCAAATCCACCCCGCTCCTTACGGTGAAGAAATGCATGCATGTCTTCATATAAGGGGGGAGGTGTGACGCCCCACGATTTTTCGCACGCAGTTAAACTAACATTCACTCATAAACCACTATACAACTCCACTCAAATCTCCCCAAACCTCAATTCTTACCCCTTCCCCATGACCTCGACCGCCTTGGCGATGTACCTTAGCGGTCCCCATCTCAAGACGGTCAATCAGTGAATCTCCCCCACCTATTCGCCCAACGCGGCACAAAATCTTCCCTCCTATCGAATCTAAACAAGTCCCTCGCCCCTTATATCTCTTAAATCGAGACCACGTCTCAAGCCCACTAAATGACCAAAGAAGTCAAATCTATTATCACCCCTTTCCTATCAAAAACACCCAAAATCCATTCGAGGAGTTGAGCATTTCCAAATCACATGTATAAAAACCCCAGAAGGATAATCGCGAGCATTATTTGGCGTACGTGCCGAAATTGCGAGTCCAAATATAGACCAACCTTTGGTCCTTACAAAAACCCCGGAAATGTTACTGCGACGCATATGCGTAAATATGTCAAGGTGCGTACTGTGCACCCCCCTTCAAGCCGAAAAGATTGTAATTAGTATAAATACGAGGAACCGCGAGAGCTCGTTCTCGTTCTACGGAAATCTATCATCGAACCTCTTTCTACAGAAGTACTCATAAATATTATAACATATCAAGAAATTGTCACCGTTTAAACCTTAAATTCAGTGTTCAACGGCAACTACCGTAAGAATTTATATTACCATTTAAAATACTGCGTATCATCACCATTCATATTATTTTACATTGTTATTCATATTATTTTGCATTACTATTCTTATTGCTATTCATATTATTTTGCATTACTATTCTTATTGCTATTCATATTATTTTGTCTTGCTATTCTTATTGCTATTCATATTATTTTGTCTTGTTACGCTTAAGTGCTTTTCATATTATATTGTGTTATTAACGCTCATTGCGACCATATTCCATGTTCTTATCAACGTTTACTGCTTATATTATTCCATCTTAAAACATATACTGTATGTCACGCTCATAATCACACTATATATAACCATTTATATAAATGTTCTGTGCCAATGATTAATGTTTAAACGCAATCTATGTTCAACAAAGCACTTTCACAAACAGTGCCTATATTTTTCGCCTAAACTAATAAACCGCTTTGCTTATCTAACGTTTCGAGTCATTGTGTTAATCCTTCGGCTACGAAGATCCCGAAATCCAACCAGGCTGCCGGAACAGCTGATTACGGGCAACGACCGCGGAAAGCATCGCAGTCTTTACTAACTTACTTTCGTATAGGTTTCGCTTAACTGTATGACTAGCTGATTTTGCGGAATCATTACGAGTGTCTTTTACCTCAATGCAACGGTAAATCCGATTACCAAAGCCAAACCACAATAAGTGCTCTAACGGGTGTCTCCACAAAAGGTACCAGTTATTAAACCTTCCCTGGTCGTTCAATGTGCTGGATTATAGATTCGCGCCTGACATTCCCTCAAAATCCTCAGTGTGCTGGATTATAGATTCACGCCTGACATTCCCTCAAAATCCTCAGTGTGCTGGATTATAGATTCGCGCCTGACATTCCCTCAAAATCCTCAGTGTGCTGGATTATAGATTCGCGCCTGACATTCCCTCAAAATCCTCAGTGTGCTGGATTATAGATTCGCGCCTGATATTCCCTCAAAATCCACAGTGTGCTGGATTTTAGATTCGCGCCTGACTCTCCCTTCAAAACCCTCAGAGTGTTGGATTATAGATTCGCGCCTGATTTTATTTCCCATGTCATTGTCCCCAAAGACCTCCACCCGGGACGTGACACCTGTTTCAGAAAAAAATAATTCTTTATTCTTTATTGTATCGATATGGATGTGATGCCGACGAATTCCTTATGTTTTTCCGATGAAAATCATACCAAATTTCATGTAAATCCGACAATTATTAACGAAATTAGCTTGAGGTTATGGAAATTAATTTTTCATGGAATTTCCTTTGTTATTTTCCGAATCACGTCGTTCTTGGTGTCATTTTCATCGGCGAAAAATAAGGAATCAATTGGCGTCGTTTTCGCAAAGATCTAATGAGAAATGCGGAAATCGAAGATTTCTCACCTCTTAAGGGGGTATACCCGTTTGAACCCTTGGAAAATGTGTACATTTTGTGGATTTTTTTACAAGTGAACGGTTTGATGCAGATTTCCCGTTTTTTTACTATCTTTACATAGTATTATGAACTACTCAAAAAAAAAGTTTCAGTTAAAAATATATTCTTTTTGGGAAGTTATGAATACACATCCGAAAGTCTTTCGATTTTAGACGGCTAAACGGTGGCCCTGAAAACAACTGTATGTCGTGTCTGAAATTAAAAACATTAAAATTTTCTTATAAAGTATGTCAATAGCTATCGTCCAACGAAGCCGATTTGGAAAATTTTGAAAAATAAAGAAATGGTGAGAGATCAAAGGTAAAGTTAGATTTATCTAATAGAAAAATCCACCTTTTTTCTTTATAAATAATAAACGGGGAGTCGGAATAAAAAAAGCCTTCGTTGGACGATGCGGAATCTTATTATGATTCTGCATGCAAAATTGGAAGTGAATTGGTTGAACGTAGCGCGAGTTTTTAGGGCCACCGTAATGAAAAATATAGTTTCGCTGCGGTCGGTCGAGCCGCCGCGTCGCGCCGCTCCCTGCTACCTGGGATGTTTCACTCAAATGCCTATAACTTCGTCAATTTTCCGAATTTTTACATCAGACCTGTTTTATACTATTTCTAAAACATTAATCTGTGAAAATATGTAAAACAGGCCACCGTAATGAAAAATGTAGTTCCGCTGCGATCGGTCGAGTTGCCGTGCATCGCTGTCCGGTGCTACCTGGGTGCTTCCACTCAAATGCCTGTAACTTTGTCAGCTTTCCGAATTTTTACATCGGACTTGATTTATAATATTCCTTAAACATCAATCTATGAATATATGTAAAAAGAAAAAATCCGATTTTTGACACTTTCAAACGGTTATACCCCCTTAATAGGCACTTCAACCCCTCTGGCGGTCGAAAACCGTAAGCCTTGTTTCACACGTGCCGTCACGGCAATTGACCGCAATGACGGCAAATTTCTATAAGATCGTCACATGTTTTGCCGTGCCGTGCCGTGCCGTGATGTGTGAAACAAGGCTAAAATTCGGCGAGTCACTGCGGGTGATTGTCCTCGCCACGGGGTACCAGGCCGTATCTCTTTGACGGACGTTGCTCCAGAATGACCCTTTACCATTAAGAAGTGGATTTCCACATTTCTCTTCAGCATTTTACGAAAGTGTCATGAATCGAATCCTTGGGTTTTAATGAAAATGGTCCCCATGAAAATGGTACCAAACCCGACATATTTCGGGCTGTAATTAACAAAGTTACACGAAAAATTGGTCGGCAGAATTTAAAGCCTACTTCGTTAAAAATTTTCTGATTTACATGATATTTTGTCCTTTTAATCGGGAGAATGCCAGGAATTGATCGATGTTACTTTCAGATCGATACGACGAAATATAAAGAACTTTAATTTCTGTAAAATTGGTGAAACGTGGCGGGGCGACCGTAGCAGAGGACCGCTGCCTCGCTCGCCTCAGCCCTTGAACGACCCAGGCGCCTGCCGAAAGTATTCGAAACCTTCGAATAAAGATACAGGTAAAGTGGAAAAAGTATTCGAACCTCAGAGTGGAAGACCTTCGAATAAAAAAGTAACTTTGCCTCGTCGAATGCATTTCCGTCGAAGAAACTGGCTCTTCGAATAAAGATACTTCGGGTTTTTTTATTCGACGGCGAACGAATAAAATTTTTCTCTTTTATTCGAAGTTGAAATTTTTTTGAAGATAATTTTCTGCCCATCTCTGCAGTCGTACCGGACGTTCCGGGAACGGCCTGAATTTCCCACGAACGGCTTATATACGTCCTCTGAAGGACGAATGTTACAAAAAAAGTCGTCCCCAGTACGTCTTTTCAAGCGCCTGAATTCGGACTGAAGAACAGTTTAAAAGACGTCTTTGGGACGCCTTAAACAGGCCTGGATTAGCACTGAAACTGGCGTTCAAAAGACGTAATTAAGACCTATTTATCGATAAATTAGGTCAAATCCAGCTCTTTAAAGGGTTGTCAAAATGAAATAAAAATTCATTTCTATTTACTATATTTATTTATTTAAAATTTGACTACCACTATAGGCGATCTGACTGGACCGTCTATGCAGTGGATTACCACCGTAGAAAAGGAAAGAAGGACTGCGACGGAACTTGTATATATACTAACTCGGTCCACGATCACCGGCGAGAAATTCTCAAGCCGTGTCGCCCTCTGGTGGAGCTTGAGGAATTATACACCCCGCAAAGACGTATTTAACACGTTTCATACGCGTCCCAAACGTGTCCCACAGACATCATTAAGACTTTGTATACATGGTGCCAGGGTAGTTACACGACGTCCCTAAAGCGTCCGAAAAGCGTCTATAGACGTCCCAAAGACGTCTTGTTACAAACCGGGACATTCATACCTATAGACCTAAAACAGACGTTCTCGGGACATCGTGTGCTGTGTAGGACGCGACCGCCAGGCGGCGACCAGGCCGAGCGATTCTCGCAGGTGGGATATAGCAGTCATGCCTCTAAGAGAGCCGGGCAGATCATATCGTCACTCTCGAGTACACGTGTTTTGATGAAGGAAATTTATATTTTTCACTTGAATTCAAGTGAGTATGCCAAAGAATGTCTCCGTCATTCGTTATTGAAAGACGTTTTTTCTTTTTTAAGAAGAAATGAAAATATTGACCAGCATGATATAATTAATTTCATTAAAAGATATTAATTCTAATAAACACGAATCAAGTCACGCTTAATATCTCTAATATCTCTTCAAAGAGCTGAGGTAGGCCTAATCAAGTCCTTACGAAGACGTCTTTGAGGCGTCGTGAACATCTGAAATGAACGTCTTTCAGACGTCTTTACGACCACTTATAGACGTCTACAAGGTGTTTAAAGGACGTCTACAAACTGTTCAAAAGACGTACGGTTTCCTGACTCGGGACATTCAAACATGTCTATAGACGTCTTTAGGACGTCTTTCAGAAAATAGCAGACGTCTTTAGGACGTCTTTCAGAAAATAGCAGACGTCTTTAAGACGTTTTGAACGTCTGAAACAGATGTCTTAAAGACGGCTCATAGACGTCGAGTGCTATCTGGGTAGTTAATTCAGCTACAATCACTACATACTATATTTTCAATTAAAAGATGCATCGTTGAAAACATCGACGAAAAAACTGTCGCATTTTGTTAACTACAGTTACCAAAGGATTTATGCCTCGTTTTTATTAATTAAAAATTAAAATGAAAAAAAATTTCAAAAACAAGCTTTTATTAAAATATACTAAAAAAAAAATAATTTTTTTACCGGCCTAAATGACAGCCTTAAACGAATTCCCTCATATGACCAAACATAAAAGCGTGGGGCGTAAATATTGAAATGCCCTTTTTATATAAATAGTATTACTGTCTTTATATTCATATTTTATTAAAGAATTAGACTGATCTCTAGCAGAATGCGAAAAGTAATGTATTAAACTACGTAAAGCATTATAAATATTTTATATAAAAAGGGCATTTCAATATTTACGCCCCACGCTTTTATGTGTGGTCATATGAGGGAATTCGTTTAAGGCAGTCTGTTAGTAATTTAAGCGGGTGAGCACGCTGGAGAGTGAGGTTAGGGAACGACGATGGGAAAGTGAAGCACTATGAACACCAAAAGTTGAGTCAATGATGACTGAGTCAATTTATTATAAAATAACTTTAGTCACTGTGTGCACAATACTGGTGTGTGATGAACAGAGTATTTTGCTGAGCACAAAATACGCGGTCACGCTACACACGATGAGCACACGTGTTGAGCACTGGTTTTTAACGAACAATAATAATATTCGCGTGAACAATTGAGTGAGAATTGAGCCGAGCACTGAAAAGTACTGATTGAACAGAATTCGTACGTTGCGAAAAGAGCAATGAAAAACACGTCTAATGCGACAAACGGTATGAATGCAAGTGAACAAAGAGAAAGCCGAAAGCCGTTGAGCGTCTTCTCGAACAATCCTCGAGAATCGACCAAGAAAGTACGCTCTCCGATTGGGCCGCCAGTTTCACGTGGTGAACGGCGATTGGCTGAGCAGGGGACTAGGAGAATCGATCGCCGGATCGATCGTCGATCAGCGGTGTGTTCCGCTGCCCAGGAGGAGCTGCGACGAGCATTGGCACGGCGGAACGCTGAACTAATGGAATCTCAAACATTCTCCCGCCATCAACATCTGTTGGAAGATGTTGATGTACAATCTGAAACAGGCAACACTGCCAATTTTGCAATTGGCCTGATTAATGTCGTAGTGGCAGTCTTGAGTGTTACCACTCTGGTGAGCCCATCCTTTCCTGGATGAAGAGTGACGACTCGAGCAAGTTGCCACTTGCTCGGTGGAAACCGTTCATCAGTGATGAGCACTAAAGATCCGATCTTGATCTCATTTGATGGGTGGTGCCACTTCGAGATGGAGAGTTGACGTTGGAGATAGTGTGATGACCATTGAGTCCAGAAACGTTGCGCTCGTTGTTGAATTACTCGCCACCTTGCTGATGGTGAGATGTTTTCATGCACGACAGATGGTTCTGGTAGCGTTGTAAGAGGCTGCCCGATGAGGAAGTGAGCAGGTGTGAGGGTTGAGATGTCTTCAGGGTCATCACTGAGAGGCTCGAGCGGTCGTGAGTTGAGCATAGCTTCTACCTGGGTAAGAAGTGTGCAAAATTCTTCATAGGTGAGTACTGTCTCACCTACGGCTCGCCGAAGATGGTGTTTCATCGACTTCACGACTGCTTCCCATTTGCCCCCCATATGAGGAGCTGCTGGTGGGTTGAAACACCAGCCAGTGTTGTCATTGACAAACAGCTGACTGAGCTGCTGATGATCTTGTGAGCCCTGAATGAACATACTCTTGAGCACGGCGTCAGTTCCGATGAAGTTGGTACCACAATCGGAGTAGAGCTTAGTTGGAATTCCTCTTCTTGCTGAGAACCGTCTGTAGGCAGCGATGAAGCCTTCGGTTGAGTAATCTGTGACGACATCCAGATGTACAGCTGAGGTCGTGAAACAGACGAAGACACAGATCCAGCCCTTCTGAGTCTTTGCGCCTCGCCCTTTCCACGTCTCAAGAGTGATGGGACCCGCGTAGTCGATGCCAGTGTGTGTAAATGGTCGTGAGGGTGCAACTCTCGAAAGAGGTAGTTGGCCCATCAATTGATGAGCACGGATCCCCCTTTGTCGAGCACACACAACACACCGTAGCACATGAGTCTTGACTGGCGCTCGCCCTCCGATGATCCAATAATTGCTTCTGATGTGAGCGAGGGTAAGCTGGGTCCCTCCATGCAGAGTTTTGCGATGTGCATGGTCTATGAACAGAGCAGACAGACGTGAATGGCGAGGTAAAATTGCAGGATGCTTACTCTCATACAACATGTGAGCATTATTGAGTCGGCCTCCAACTCGAATAATTCCTTGATCATCGATGAAGGCTGTAAGTCGATTGAACACATGGGATGTCGGCATCGAAGAGCCTGAGCTGAGCACCTTGAGCTCGGTTGAGAAGTAGATTGCCTGTGTGGCTTTAATCCAGAAGTTCCTGGCCCATTCCAAGTCCTCTGGCAAAAGTGAGATGATTGGCAGGGACAATGGCAACTTCTTCATTCTCGTGAGGAGTCTGAAACAAACTGAAGTGATGCGGTAAAGTTTGTTAAGAGATGAGTATTTGTAAATGAGGTCCCAGTGGTATTTGATCTCTTGTATGTTGAGCAGATTTGAAATTCCTGGACGAGCTTCGAGTGCACTCGCGTCGTCCTTCAAAACTGGTTGAGGTGGCCATGTGTCACTGGGTTGTATGAGCCATGATGGTCCCGTCCACCACAGCTCGTGCTGTTCAAGCTGAGCAGTTGTTAAGCCTCTTGATGCGCAATCAGCTGTGTTTGACTTCCCTGGAACATGTCTCCAGTGTGCATCTTGGGTGAGCTCATGGATTTGGGAGACACGATTCCGTACATAGTCCTTCCAACGTGATGCGTGAGCTTTGATCCAGATTAGTGTCACTTGTGAATCCGTCCACAGATGTGTAGTAGCTATGTTGAGCTGAAGGGTTGCTTGAACATATTTCATGAGCTTTGCAAGCATCAATGCTGCTGTAAGCTCGAGCTTCGGGATTGTGAGCTTCTTAAGGGGTGCTACCTTTGTCTTGGAGCACACTAGTGTCGACACTTTGTGGTTTGTGGACGGTGATGTCACAGTAATATAAATTACCGCTGCCATGGCGAGCTGAGAAGCGTCAGAGAAACCATGTAGTTCCACTGTTGAGCAGCTGAGGGTGTGAAACTACCTTGGTATTGAGAGCCTGGCCAGGCTTGTGAGGTCTTCTCTGATGATGAGCCAATTGGATGTGACTTGGGATGGCAGTGGGTCATCCCAGCTGAGCTTGTGCAGCCATAACTCTTGCAAAAGTGTCTTTGCTCGAATGATGACTGGTGACAGAAATCCGAGGGGATCAAATATCTTAGCTACTTCTGAGAGGATGAGGCGTTTAGAAAGAGCAGAAGTTGAGCTTGCTTTTGACGAGAATGAAAAGTTGTCATGGAAAACATTCCAATGTAGTCCGAGTATTTTGGTAGTGCAGTCGTCTAGTGATATGATTGAGCCATGAGCTCGTGTGGTCCTTGAAATTGATTCAAGCAACGGAGGGAAGGTTGAATGCCATTTGGCAAGTGGAAAACCTCCCGCGTTGCACAGGTCTCTTAATTGTTGAGCAATTGTGATGAGTGACTCACCTGTGTCAGCGCCACCAAATATGTCGTCAACGTATCTGGCGTGGGTGATACATGGCACTGCCAGTGGGAAGCGATGACCTTCGTCTTCCACCAATTGCAGGAGAGCTCTGACAGCCAGAAACGGAGCAGCCTTCGTTCCATATGTGACTGTGGTGAGCTTGTAAGGCACCTCCTTTGAATTTTCGTCTATCCAGAGCACCCTCTGGAGATCTTGATCCTCTTCATGCACCTTGACTTGACGATACATCTTTGTCACATCTGTGGCAAAGATGAACTTGTGCTGACGGATCCACAATAGCACATCCGTGATGTTGAGCAGAAGATTTGCGCCAGTGTGCATGAGGTCATTGATCGAGTGCCCAGATGTAGTCTGGCTTGATCCATTGAAGACGACCCTCAACTTTGTCGTCTCACTGTCGAGTTTCATCACTCCATGGTGTGGTAGATAGAAAACAGAATAAGTGTTAGGTGATATGGATGGTGCTCTTACCATATGTTGAAGCTCCTCGTATTCCTTCATGAATGCTTGGTACAGATTAAAGTACTCGTTGTTTCTGTTGAGCTTGTTTAGCGTGCGCTTCAAGCAAGCATGTGCAGTCAGATAGGAATTACCAAGTAGCTTCAGAGATGAGCGGAGAGGGATGCGCACAATGTAACGTCCTGTAGAATCACGAGTGTGTGTCGCTCGAAAGTGATCCTCACACTCTTGTTCTTCAGGGGTGAGAAGAGTTGGTGTGTCCATTGGGAGTTCTTCTTAAATCCAAAACTTGGTCAGTAGATCTTGAAGATCGTTGTCCTTGTGCTGCACAGTGGCAGAGTGATTATTATTATTATTATTATTATTATTCGACGGGAGAACCCTTTAGAATACATAGAATTGTACCAATGAGTACATGTAAGAAAACAGGTGAACGGCTTAAAACTAACTTAAACATAAAGGAAAAAGTATAACAAAATGACAAAAATAAATAAAAAATAAAAAAGAAACATAACAGTAACAATCAAACAACAACACAATACCAAGGTGTGAGATTAAGGTGGCAGTATCCTCAGCAACTGATTTTTGAACGCAGAAAGAGAGGCTAAGAATAAATCGGTTTCAGCAGGGCATTGATTAAACGCACCCAATGCTCGATTAATGGGGTCATTGGTGTAGTAATGATATTCCGGGACACATTCTACAAAAAGGGGTCTTCGACGCAGAGACCGTTGCGGAGCGTGAAAACTAATCCTAGCTACTAACTCTTGGCAGTTAAACTGACCATGGAAAACTTTATAAAGGAACATTAGGTCCGATATGGCACGACGGTCGCTAAGAGTAGATAGCCTAAATCTTAGTAGGGCAGGTCCATAATCGTGATCGTTGAACCTCATAGGGCTACCTGAGGCCCTTAGGGCAAATCTAAGAAACTTATGCTGGACCGATTCAATTAAGCAGGTATATTGCTTGTGCCTAGGGTTCCAGATCACTGACGCATATTCTACCAGTGGCCTTACTAATGCAACATAAAGCAACTTAAGTGTCCTGATCTGCTTAAAGTGCTTTGCAAAACGGGCGATGAACCCAAGGGTTCTCATCGCCTTACACGTGGTAATGCGATAATGGTTTCGAAAATCAAGACCTGTGGCAAAAGTAACACCCAGGTCTAAGACTTCCGCAACCTCAGACAATATAGAGTCACATAATGTATACTCCGAGGGAATACCAATGACTGCCCTATGTGATCTTAGTAACACACATTTCGCTGTGTTTAGCCGCATTCTATTTACGGTACACCACCGCTCGAACCTCAAGAGATCTTCCTGTAGCAGATTCACTTCGGAATCACATCTAATAGTGCGAAAAATCTTCACGTCATCCGCATACATAAGGAATCTACTATTCCGGAAAACCTCACTTAGATCGTTAATAAAGAGGAGGAAGAGTAGAGGACCAAGGTGCGATCCCTGCGGGACACCAGATGTTACATTGACCGGATCAGATAATTGATCCCGCACCCTGACAACCTGAACACGACCTTCGAGGTAACTAACGATCCAAGCCAGGAGCGAGCCACTAATACCGATTGAGGCCAATTTTTGATGCAGGATACAATGATCCACCGAATCAAAGGCCTTCCGGAAGTCAGTATGCACGGTATCAACCTGAAGACCCGCATCCAGTGCAGCAGAGGTGAAGCAGTGGTATACCGCGAGATTGGTAGCCGTCGATCGGCCCGGAACGAATCCATGCTGCTCTTCGCATATTACATTAGTAAGACAAGGCGTTAAATGCTCCGTTATTAGTTCCTCGAAGATCTTTGGAATGACCGATAATTTACATATAGGACGATAATTTCTTACATCGGAGCGGTCACCTGCCTTGAATACCGGGGTAACTAAAGTAGACTTCCAAGCCACCGGGAAAGTCCCCAACGCCAGTGAGGAGTTAAAAATATGCCAGAGGGGCCTTGCAAGAATGAAACTGCACTCCTTTAAAAACAAAGGCGGGATACCATCAAATCCTGGGCCCTTGGACGTATCGAGTGACTCGAGCTTGGAATAGATTTGGCTAATGGAGATATAAATCGAATGTATATTTACATTACTATTAGAGGACAGACCAGGAGACAAGGCAGGCGCCACTCCAGCCGGAGGACTATAAACAGAGCCAAAGAACTCCGCAAAGAGATTAGCAACTGACACATGCGACGAGGCAGAAGCGCGGTCAAGATGCACCATGTTAGGAATACCATGCCCAACACGCTTTGTGTTTACAAATTTCCAGAAGCTAGATACGTTGTCGCACACCGCTTTCTCAACGCCGTCAATATAAATACGATGCTCGCGCGCCAGGGAGCTCTTACAAGTCGAACGGATATTAGAGAAAACAACATAATCACAGAAATCGCCGGAACGTTTAAAGATTCTGTGGGCCCTTTTCTTCTGACGGATCAGGGACTTTAAGCCAGGAGAAAACCAACAAGGAAACGTGGAACGGACCACAGTCCGCACCGGAATATAAGCGTCGATAGCATGATTGATGTGGTCATATAAACGATCAAGGGCAACATCAGGATCAGAGTCACAAGTCTCTTCATCCCAATTCACACCATTAAGATACTCCCGTACACGGAGGAAGTCACCCCGCTTAAAGTCCCTAAATTTGAAGATTTCACCCGAGAGGTCGCTACACAAGGCCAGTCCTGTGAACGTTATATACAAGGGTGGATGATAGGCATCCGGTTCGATAAGGGCTTCAGTGACTCGATCAACCGTGACGTTTGGACAGCTGACAAAGATGAGATCAAGCATAGCACCAAAATTATTAAGAACTGTGTTCACTTGGTTAAGGTTGCAGTAACCCGCACAGCCAAGGACGAGATCGATGGCTGCCGACTCATTAGACGAAACGCCCGACCTTCTAACGCACGATTGATCCGAGTCACTGAACCAAACCGCGTGAGGTAAATTGAAATCTCCATACAGGCAAAACTTATCCTCACTATACTTATGAAATAACTCCACGACAGAATCAGCGTGACTAGCATACAGTGATAACTGAGACGCCGGCGGTATATAAATGGCCCCCATAAGTAGATATTTATTACTATCAAGGTGAACTCTAACAAACACTTGTTCAACCTCGGAACAGCTGACAGTAACGGGGTAAGACGATATTGAGCTTTTGACGGCTATGAGAACACCACCACCTCTAGAGAAACGGCTAGTCCGCTGAGTTCTGTCACACCTGTACACAGTATAGTGGTTCAGCCCGAGTTCGGTCGAAGATATCTCGGAGGTGAGCCAGGTCTCAACGAAAATGATTATGTCGTAGGACACTACAGACGTAAGTACAGAATTAATAAGAATATCTAACTTAGTGCGCAGACCACGGACATTTTGTACATAAACTAAAGGGTTCCGACTTAGTTTTTTTGGGACAAGACCTGACGCGGTTTACCCGAAACTATCTTCGGAAAACCACGAATATAACGAATGGTCATATGTGTTTTCCCTTGAGCATGTAAATCTCGAAGCCTTTCCCTGAGTTGCGATAGGGTCTCGCGCTGTTGTTTAGTCCTATCATCTGAGATCTTATATGGGCCTTTGTACTGCTGCTTGCACTGAAGTATCCTCTTCACTTCAGCAACGGAGTCGAGGCGGACGCAGAGAGGCCTACTCGTTGATTTGCCCTGTTTGCCGAGACGATAGACCACAAGAGCATGGTTGTTTAGGGGGCAGATCTCATTTAGGACACCACGTGCCGCTTCTCCATCGGATGATCGCGCTTGCTCAGGAGAGGATTCACGAGGCTCCGGGATTCCAAAAATAATAATATTTTTGGACCTAGTTTCCCTGTCCTTCCATTCTTCCAAGATGTCATCCATCTTGGACGAGGGCTGCTGATCCGAAGAGATGGCAGACTTATCTTCAAGCGCCTTGACGCGATCGGACAAAGAATTTATGTCCAACCTCATTTCACTCAACTCGGCTCTAATACTCTCTAAAAAGTCTTCGCGCAGTACCGCCAGCTTCTCATCGATTAGATCGCTCACGATACCCCTGATCGTATCGGCTGATGGTAATGCCGAAATCGTCTGAAGCGTTGCTGTTGGTATAGCAGATAATGGCTGAACCTGCGATGCTATGTTCTGGCTAACGGCGGGTTGAGACCTTGGAGACCCGGAACGGCAATCAAGGAGAGTATTGCCAACCCAGGGATGTCCGGTACGACCAAGACATGAAGGGCCTGGATGCGAGTGTATCCCACAACCAGGGCAGGTGACTGGTTTGGCAACTGAGGCCGAACAACCCTTGCACTTCTTTGAACCACCAGGCATTTCAAACTGAACAAGATTCAGGGTCCACCGATAGACACGAACAAATGCAGATGAAGTGATTAGAATGGATAATTCTAAACGGTAACAGTAAATGTAAGGAGCACAAAGAGTAAATCGTTGGAGGAAACTCAAACAGATCAGTAAACCGAAATTAACGGTTTCACGAACTAAACAGAGTCACCGGATCGGGCACGTGCTAGCACAAACCAAACAAACGTCCTGTCACCTCAACAGCTGAGAGTATACTTGTAGAGTGATGCAAGGAGCTGAGTTGATTGGAATCAACGGTGATTGGTCCAAGAACGAGCCACCCAAATATTGACAACTGAGCAATTGGCATTGAAGGATCGCCCTTCCTAATATTGGGCTTGATGATCTGCCCATAGGTATCTGCGCCGATGACAATATCTATGGGTCGTGACGTCAGGAAATCAGAATCTGCCAATTGAAGACCGTTGATATGTGGCCATTCTAGATGAGGTGGTTCCATCGATGGCAAATTTGACGTCAGGGCCCTGAGTATGTGCGCTTGAATGTGCACAGTTGCTGAGCAGTGGTTGGAGCGGAGCGTAATTAGCACAACTCCACGAGTCTGAGTAGCTTTGTTGCCTCCAATGCCAAATACTGAAGTTGTAGAATGAATGCGTTGAAGCTTGAGCTGAGTAACAAGCTCCTCCTTGATGAAGGTCAGTTCAGAGCCTGAGTCGATGAGCATCCTAACTGGTAGTGACGTCACCGATGAGATGAGCTGAGCGTTGGCAGTTGCCAACAGTGTGGTGGTAAATCTTGATATGTTCTTGGCTGCGGAATGAACAAATACTGACGAACCTGTTGAGCTGAGCTGAGTGGGACCTGTTGAGCTGAGCAGAGTGGGACTTGTTGAGCACGGGGTTGATGCGACGACTGCACCGACGCTTCATTGCGTTGTATCTTGAGCAGCATGCGAATGTGCTGCTTTGTCGCTGGCCTGAGCAGAAGGCTGCCTCGAGGGCAGATGCAGCATAGTGTGGTGCTGAGCGCCACGCGACTTGCATCTAGTGGCCGACTTGCAGGTCTCGGTGTGGTGTCGACCGCAGCAATTGCGACACAGGTTGTTGCTGGTAATTATCCTGCGCCGTGCTTCCACAGTCATGCCCCTAAATTGAGGGCACACGACCATAAAGTGGTCGCCCTTGCACACATCGCAGGGATACACGGTGGACCTTGACCGTTGAGCAGGTTGAGCAGGTTGAGCAGGTTGAGCAGGTTGTGCCTCAGGCTGTGCTTGCGCTGTGTGCGTGACAGCCCTTTTGTGAGCAGAGCGTGCTGGTGCGGGTGCGCTGGCTGACGACTTTTTCGTTGGGCCCTCCATCTGCTCCAATGCTGCGCTTTTCGCCTCGATGAAGGCCAGGAGCTTCTCGTACTTGGGAAACTCGTTGTTGTTTGTCAGCGAGGTTTCCCAAGCCTCTCGCGTCACCTTGTCGAGGGCCTTGGTGACGGTGTGCACAAGGATGCAGTTGTGCATCTCCTCGTGAGCACTGAGGGCCACCAAGGACTCGTTCACTTTGTTACGTCCCGAAACTTCAAAAATTTTTAAAATCATTGTTTAGTTGTGTTTTCCTTTGTCAATGGGAAGAGTGCTTCGACAACGCTTAGCGTTCTGGGAAATCCCTAATCGAGCGCACTTCTGCTTATACTCGGTACTAGGAACGTCGTCGTCGCCGCGACGTTGGTCGCTGCGCTGTACCCTGAACGTGGGACTGTGCTGAGGCATCAGCGTAGTTCTCAGTAGTCCGTTCAAAATGAGCAGTGGTTCTCATACCTCGCGACACTGATTAAATGTAAGCGGCGGGGGTGTGTCTTGACAATGCATCTAGCATTCTGGTTTAACCTAATCGAGCGCATCTACAGCCGTCGAATCGTCGCATCGAGGAAAAGGAGTGATCTGAGTGTGAGAAGCGTGAGGATGAGAGTCACCCTGTTCTACGCCGGTAGCGCATAGGTGAAAAGTATGGAAGAATGAAAGTGAGAACATCTAATGAAATCATGCGACGGTTACTGGGGTATGATTGGGACTGCAGCGTCAGCTTTTCTGAGCGGGCCTTGCGGCCGGACGCTCTCGGGGGCGCGAAGCTAAGGCACTCTTTGTCGTACAGTCGCGGAGAGCGTGACGAGTGTCCGTGGATAGTAATTTCTTTTCCTTAACTTAAATTCTATTTCGAGCCAGAGATTCATAAATTTTAGTGAATGGACTCATCTTTCCACGTTAAATGTGTTTTAATCATCGTTTTCTTAATTTTATATATCTGCGTTTTACATTCGCTTAATAACCTTGTTTAATATCCTGTATTGCGTTGGGATCAACCTTCTGTTAGATCTCATCCTCTTTTGTGCTTTGAGCTATTTTGTTTATCACTTTTAAATTATTATCGCAAGTATTGTGAGAGTGAGTGTGATATTCTTGTTCTCAGGCATAGAACAGGTGTGTTCATAAAGCATAAACAAAGGAATTTCAAACGTGTATAAAAATTTAAACGATATAGCGGGTGAGTGCGCATTTCTTTTCCTAAAATATTGTAATTGAAATAACGATTGGCGAGCGTAAACTCATGTAAAAGAAATATTATTCATGTTATATTGTCAAATGGCGAATGCAGAGGTAACAGAGAGTCAATATTGGCTTTAGCCAATATTTTGGGATTACCCTTGGCTCTTTAAATCTTTTAAAGCCAGAAAAGAACAAGAATAAAAATATAATTATTCACACTTGAACCTTACATTAGAGCAGAAGTTATTTAATGATGAACTAACTAAATCCTTACAATAACTCAGTGCGGGGCCTGTATAGGACTAGATCTTGGATTCCCGATACCAAACAGAATTCTTTAAATTCTTAAATAATAATTTGTACTGTAACGCGCATAACATCCTTCCGATTAGACTGATTTAGATACCAATTACTCGGAATCCACGCTTACCTCCTAATTGCGTTAACAGAACTGGTGGCAGCGGTGGGATACTATATCGTGCATTGAGTGATTGTCCATCTCACGAAGCGGTAAAATTACTTTATTTTGTTTTATATAAAATTCTTAAAAAAGCTCAAGTGTGACGTTCAAGTGTCGGACATTTTGGTGGCGTTCCGGACTATATTTCGAAATTAATACTGTTATTTGTGTGTGATCTTGTGTTTGTAAACTTTGTACTAAAAATGCCGGAAACAGGACGAGCTAGTGCTTCGGGCACGAATGCGAATGTTTCTGGAAATAATACTGATCTAAACGTTTTAAACGCTATGATGACATCGATGGCGGAGTGCTTCACACTTCAGCACAGTACTTTAAACATTCCGTTTTACGATGGTAAAAACATACCTTTGAAAAACTTTTTACAAGATATCAGAAATGGAGCAGTCTTTGTTCCTCCCGCGTTAGAATCGTCGTTTTTAAAAGCAGTGTTAGGTAAATTGCAAAAGACAGCTAGAGATAGCACTTGGGGCAAGACGTTCAATAATTTGGACGAATTGATAAAACATTTAAAAGCCAGATTCGGATCAGATAAAACGTACCCTGATTATCATCATGAAATCGAAAATATTAGGATGAATCGCGGGGAAACTGTTAACGACTTTCATGACCGATTAAATATTCTGTTTAATGGTGCTAAAACCGTGTTAGAAGATAAATACCCCGAAAATGCGGGACAAATGTTAGAACCAATTAAAGAAGTAGCTCTGGAAGCATTCATTCGAGGGTTGCCTGATGAAATCACACGAGCGGTAGACGCACGTGATCCCAAAAATCTTGAGGAAGCTTTAAAATTTGCGCGTCGGGCGGAAATTAAAATCAGATCAGGAATATTACCCTCCGGTGAAACTTCGCGGGTAACGTTCGCGGAAAATAATTATTCATCAAATTCAAGACCAGTTTCTCCATCCTATTCGAATTCCAATAATTATGGCACATCGAGACACTACCAAAATTATTCAATAACCAGACGCGAAGGGAATCATTCGCGATCGCCATCCCCGAAACCAGTTGATACACAGGATGTTAAATTGAAATCACCTAAACCTACTCAATCGGAATACAAGAATTATCCTCGATACTCGGATCGCCAACGATACGAACATCAAGGGCATCCAACCTATCCGTTTTATCCACCTTATTTTTATCCTCAAATGGCACCATTTCCTCCATATTATTCACCTTATCCATCATACCATCATGATTTGAATAATAGACCTCCAAACGCATCGAGTCGACCAAATTCGCCATATTCGAGTAGACCACCTTCGCCACATCCAAGTAAAATTAATTCGACTACCGACAGCAATAATTTAAACTCACAGACGACTCGTCGCGAGGACGCGGCGATGAGTCCTGCGTCAACAGAGCGTCATACAACCGCGAGAAATCTAAAGCGAGCTCAGTAATGTTAACCGTAAATACTGAATCCCCGGTGGTTAAGATGTCCGGAGACAAATTGCGATCCGGGCACGCACATTTCTTGGTAGATACAGGGGCAGATATTAATGTAATTAAATTAGATGCACTATTAGATGATGCAATCGTGGCACTTGACGAATCGGCAACTCTTTCAGGAATTACGCCGGGAACATCAGAAACATTAGGAACCACTTTCATCACGTTGCAATCAGAACCGATTAGATTTCACGTTGTAAAATCTTGTTTCCCAATACGAGCTGACGGTATATTAGGAAAGGAATTTTTAAGACAAGAACAAGCGGAGATATCATTTGCTCATAACACATTGGTTACTCAGTCAGATCCAATTAGACCTATACGTTTTGTGGGGGAGAAACCTTTAACAAAAAAACGATTGAATTATAAACCTCGCATTTTACGAATTAGTGCACGAGGCAGACAGCCAATTGCCATCGATGTCATAAATAGCGATTTGAAAGAGGGATATTTACCAAAGATCAATACAATAAACGGAGTCTATATCGGCGAAGCCGTTGTATCAGTAAATGATCAGGGCAAGTGCCATGTCCTAGCAATTAACACATTGACAGAGGATGTTGATATCGAAATTTCACCACAGGAATTAATTCCATTTGAGCACTATAGCTTGCCAGAGGAAGAAAATTTTGATTCGGATTCAGAATTCTCAGAAATTATAACGAACCGAGTAGATGAAATAATAAAAAGATTACGTCTGTCTCATTTGAGTGATGAGGAGGTAAGTCACGTGATTGATCTTGTTGAGGAATTTCCTGAAGTATTTCATTTGCCCGGTGATAACTTGCAAGCTACGCCGAATATAAAACATAAAATTCCTACTGTCGATGATGTTCCAATAGACACGCGACAGTATAGATTTCCCCCGGTACATAAAGAAGAAATAGCTAAACAAATTTCGGCCAAATTAAGTAAAGGAATAATAGAATTTTCGAGTTCTCCATTTAACTCTCCACTTTTGATCGTGCCAAAGAAACCCGATCCAGATGGCAACCTACGGTGACGAATAGTAATAGATTTCCGTAAATTGAACGAAAAAACGATTGGAGATGCCTATCCATTACCGAACATTACGGACATATTAGATCAATTAGGAGAGGCGCGTTATTTTTCTATATTTGACCTAGCAAGTGGATTTCAACAAATTGAAATGGATCCGGCAGATAGTTTGAAAACGGCTTTCTCGACGCCAAACGGTCATTATCAGTATAAACGCATGCCGGAAGGTCTTAAGAACGCTCCAGCAACGTTTCAAAGATTAATGGACCAGGTGTTGCGTGGATTGCAAGGAACAGAAATTTTCGTATACCTAGATGATATCGTAGTTTACACTAAAAATTTAGAAGACCACGGAAAGAAAATTCGACGTTTATTCAATAGATTGGCGGATGCAAAGTTGTCTCTTCAACCCAGTAAATGCGAATTTTTGAGAACAGAAGTAGCTTATTTAGGTCATATCATCGGGCAAGACGGAGTCAAACCCGACCCCAACAAGATCAGGGCCGTGAAGAATTTTCCTCGTCCTCAAAATCCTAAAAATATTAGACAATTCTTGGGTCTTGCGGGTTATTATAGACGTTTCATAAAGGATTTTTCGGCTATAGCAAAACCATTATCCGAACTATTAAAAAAGAATGCTAAATTTGTCTGGGGTAAAGAACAAAAAGATAGTTTCAAGAAATTACGAAAAGCGTTATGCACTCGACCAATACTGCAATATCCTGATTTTAAAAGGCCATTTACTCTAACAACAGATGCATCTGATTATGCAATTGGTGCAGTCCTGAGCCAGGAGAAAGATGGTCACGATTTGCCTATAGCATATTTATCCAGAATGTTAATAAAACCCGAACAAAATTATTCTACTACCGAGAAAGAATGTTTAGCGATATTATATGCAGTGCTACATTTCCGACCTTATCTTTATGGACGTAAATTCACGTTAGTTAGTGATCATGAGCCTTTGAGATGGATAAATTCTATTAATGATCCCGGCCAGAGATTAGTAAGATGGAGATTGAAATTGCGAGATTATGAATACGAGTTCGTTCACAAGTCTGGTAAATTAAATACAAATGCAGATGCATTATCGCGAAATCCTGTTGATGAAACTTTGACAGAATCTTCTGATGATTCAGATGAAGGCACAAAAGTAGAAAAGAAGCAATTGTTTCCACTCAAAGAAAGTGAGAAGACTAGCGACTCGCCGACACCTTCAGTGTCTCAGTCAAAACCCGTGAGTCAATCAAAAATTCCAAAACCGGGAAAAACATTGGGTTCAAGAACAAGGGTAAAACAACCAACAATACTTGATCAGAGTGCTATTGCCACTAGAACCCGTTCCAAATTACCACAGCTTTCTAAACAATCAATAGCAGGACCTTCAAAATTATCCGAACCTCCTAGCGTAGCAGTAACTGAACCTTCTACGTCATTAGACAAGGGATCGTCTCATGATGATCCTCCGATTCTCAGACAGCGAAAGAGTGTTTTTCCTAATCTGGAATACTATCCTGAAACACGGATACTGGAAAATCCTAGTGTTCCAGAGGAGGAAACCGCCGCACAGTGGGACAAACTGCTCTTTTTTGTGTCAAAATCGTAGAACTCTTGATAGGAATAAGATAGAGGGATGGCACTTTTTGGAGGTTAAAGCTAAGAAGTTGCAGATTAAGGGAAAATGTTTAGAATGTATAAAAAAAAAAATTTGACCTTGAAAATCTAAGTCAAAGTTGGCATTTTCGACGAGAATTTCGGTTTTTCCGTTATAATTCGTGGTTGAAGTTTTTCCATTACTTGTTATACATCATTTCTTATAGATTTTGTCGCGCTGATTTCAAATCCGTTCGCAAAATTTGTCTACCCCCTCAGGATTTTGAAAAAAAGCGATTTTGAGTTTAACACAGATTTTCAAAAGTAAAAAACTTTCGTACCATAATTTCATTAATTTTCCCTTAATCTGCAATCTTTCAGCTTTAATTTAAAAAAAAAATCATCGCCCTATCTCATTTCTATCAAAAGTTCTTTCATTTTAACACAAACTTCTCACTTTGCCCCACTGTGTGGCGCACATGTGGGGCAAAGTGAGAAGTTTGTGTCAAAATGAAAGAACTTTTGATAGAAATGAGATAGGGCGATGATTTTTTTTTTAAATTAAAGCTGAAAGATTGCAGATTAAGGGAAAATTAATGAAATTATGGTACGAAAGTTTTTTACTTTTGAAAATCTGTGTTAAACTCAAAATCGCTTTTTTTCAAAATCCTGAGGGGGTAGACAAATTTTGCGAACGGATTTGAAATCAGCGCGACAAAATCTATAAGAAATGATGTATAACAAGTAATGGAAAAACTTCAACCACGAATTATAACGGAAAAACCGAAATTCTCGTCGAAAATGCCAACTTTGACTTAGATTTTCAAGGTCAAATTTTTTTTTTTATACATTCTAAACATTTTCCCTTAATCTGCAACTTCTTAGCTTTAACCTCCAAAAAGTGCCATCCCTCTATCTTATTCCTATCAAGAGTTCTACGATTTTGACACAAAAAAGAGCAGTTTGTCCCACTGTGCGCCGTCGTTGTTAATCCAGCAGAAGTACAGGACATTATAGCAGACGAACCTGATAAAACACCAGATTACTCTATCGAGTTAAAGGACCTTCAAGAATCCTTTAGAAAGTTTGATCAATCTATGCGAGAAAGAGGTATCATTCACGTGGACGATGAAGAAGAACCAATAGAGTTTCGAGAAGACATAGTTTCAGAACCAGTAGAAGCAGTTTCGGATGAGCCTGACTCTTCCGATGATGAGGCGGAGAAGGAAGTTGTCCGAAGTCGGAATGTCGAAGATTTGATACGAAATTCGAGAGGTACTATTTCTACTAGCAAATTCGCGTTACAAGCACCTTCACTTAAAGTTATCCCGGAAGATACAGAATTGAATATAACCCCTCCCTTGAATAGCTCAGCAATTGTCAAACCTACCTATCAAACTACCATACCTTCACCTGTCTCAACAACCAGACCATTGGCACTTTCTACACCTTTTCCGGACCATTTAAGTAAACGATCTTCTAAGGAAGGAGGGAAAACTCCTTTAAAATCGAATATACCCATTCCACGACGAATCATACCCCGAAATTCACAAAATTCTCATTCAACTGGTATAACGGTAACTGAAGATATACCACCGGATTTAGAAACCGCCAAACCAATAGATTTTTCTGAATTACCTCCCGAGGATAGTGAAACAGTATCCATGACAAGAGAAAATTTAACGTACTCTCGTTCTCATTATGTTCATTTTATGTCCTCGGATTGCGAATTAGTAACGCCAATTAGTAAATTGTTATCTGATTTAGATATCATCAATGTAAATGATATGAAACTAGCAAAGCCAAAAGTAGGGCAAGTATTAATTACGGAACGAGGAAAACACAAGGTCTTTAGCATAGTGATAAAACAATTCCATGGAGATAAAATTTGTGTAGGAAACTTAACATCAGGCTTACTGAATCTAAAGAATATACTAATCAAATCCAATGTGCAGTCTTTTAGAATTTCACAATCAGGTGATTTTTTAGATGAACTTCCTCACAGTACATTAGCATCTTTACTAACGCACATTTTCGAAGACAGTGGACTAAAAGTAATTATTTGTTCCGGAAATATTCGAGTCCCTCCGGAATCCATACGACAGAATATCATTTCAGAATTTCACGAAGGGTTAATTGGCGAGCATAAGGGAGTAACGAAAACCTATCTTAGAATTAGGGAAAAGTTTTACTGGCCAGGATTACGAAATGACGTCCAAAATTTTATCCGCACTTGTAATAGTTGTAAAAGTAAAAAGTTAGTAAGAGCAAAAACTCGAGAACCCATGTTAATCACTGACACTTCGATTGAGCCTTTCGATAAGATAGCTCTGGACACTGTAGGACCTCTTCCAACCTCATCATCGGGAAACCGTCATATCCTCACTATGCAGGACAATTTAACCAAATATTGCATCGCTGTTCCTATTCCTGATATTAGGGCGGAAACGGTAGCACATGCATTAACAACAAATTTAATATTGCAATATGGGGCTCCTCGTGTGATTTTAACCGATAGGGGTACTAGTTTCATAAATAAATTAATGCAACAGCTGGCAACGATTTTCAAAATTCATCATGTTAGTACATCGGGATATAGACCTCAAACAAATGGAGCTTTAGAACGAAGTCATATAGTATTAACAGAATATATCAGTCATTATATTAAAGACTACGACGATTGGGATCGTTTGGTACCTTTTGCAATGTTTTCATACAATACCTCGGTTCATGAAGCCACTAATTTTACACCATACGAGTTAGTATTTGGTAAAATAGCTCGATGTCCAAATTCTTTTCAAGACGAAAATGAAAATTTACTCGTATATAATTCATACCTGCAAGACCTAATAATACGCCTTTCTGAAATGCAAACATTAGCTGGAAATAATTTGATCAAAGCTAAGGAAAAGTCTAAATTATATTATGATAAATCGGCACGACCGTTTAAGGGAAAGGTGGGGGACATGGCACGTGTCCTGGTCGAACCAAAAAGAGGAAAATTTGGTGAACGCTACCATGGTCCATACAGGATTGTTGGAGCCTTGGAGGGAAGAGGCATTGTATTGGAGGACGACAAGGGAAAACTTTTTACGAAACACCCGGATAAATTAATATTGGTTTAAAGAAAGGAATGGGCAACTCACGGCTGAATCGATTAAATTTGGTAGTTACCTGGGCATGTCTAGTGACCATGAGTAAACCTATGGAAGAGCCTGATGACGACCTGAAGGACTACCGTATCACACGGATGCCTGCTAATCCGGGACTGTACTACGAAAGGGGAAGCGGCGTAGAATTCGCGAGAGCGGATTGGCGTGTAGCGTTATTCATCGACATCCAAAAAATTAGCAAAAATTGGGAACATGAGAACGAAACGTTGGAAACTGTCTATCAAAATTGTATATCACTTGTAGTTAAAACGGACTGCACCTCGCTATTAAGAATAGGGTACTTGAAGGGTAGAGTGACCGAGGTCATGCACCTGCACAAGGAAGCAGAACGATTAATCTCAGAAATCATCACGCCGCCTTTGAATATTGCGAAAGCTCCGAAAACGATAACTCGCCGAAGCGTACCGCTTGGGTTCGTGGGTTCTTTAAGTCGTTCCTTGTTTGGTACACTGAACATGGAGGATGCTAAGTATTTTGACAGGGAAATTGATAGATTATATGATTATCAACGTGTTATAACTCAAATTGTTAAAAATCAAACTCACATAGTCATGAGCGACCTACATCATACCCATGAAATAATGGAACAATTAGCGAGCAAAATTGATAGTAACAGGCTCGAAATAAACAAATTAATTGAAGCGCAAGGAGCATTCAAAACATTAAATTATTCTTTGGCTTTGATTCAATATTCAAATTCAGTGGAAATCTCCCTTAATCATTATATCAAGGGAATTCAAACGTTTATGACAGCGATAGTGGCAGCTCGTCAAGGTGAATTGCACCCTTCCTTGCTTAGTGGACCCAGACTGGGAGTCGTCTTACAGGAGATACGAGAATCTGTTACGGGCTATGAACTTCCTATGTACATCCGTAGAATCGAAGAATTGTCAAAACTAACTACAGTAGACTTGGGATATTATAACGGGAAAATAATAGTCACAATACACATACCATTAATAGACCGAATTAAATTTGAGCTTTACCATGCGTACTCTTGGCCTTCTAAACAAATTATAAATTCAAATGTTACCGCATCCGCGTACCTTGTGCCACGAGCAAAGAATATAGGGTTGAGCACGGACCTCCGAACATATTTCATCGTTGACGATAGCTTTTTAAGTTCTTGTCTAAAACTGCATGGGCGCTTCTTGTGTCAACCAGAAACACCTTTATATGAAGTACAAAATTCAAAATCCTGCGAACTTCGGCTGCTGTTGGGGACTGGAAGTCAGGAAGACACTTTTCAAAACTGTAATATTCGGATGAAGTCATCTCACGAGCAATACTGGGAAAAACTTAAAGTATCAGGCGCTTGGTTATATTCTTTGGATCAAACTGAATCTCTCCAAATAATTTGCAATGGAAGAAAAAGCCAAATTGTTACAATAGAGCACAGCGGAATACTAGAATTACATCCCGACTGCACCGCAAGAACACAGACAACTACGTTAACGGGAGTAAAGATCGTTCAAGATAAACACTATTATTATTATCAGCCAGATCTACGTTTAAATATCACGGAATTGGTACCATCTCTGGAAGAATATACGGAAACCCATGAAGTCACCAAGGAACACCCGGGACCAATGCCGTGGAAATTCGACACGGACAATTCACTCCGGGAAGTGGAGGAAAAACTGGAGATCATCGGACACCAAAGGCGTGAGAGGGAACATCATTTGCGATTGACATATGGATCATACCTCGCTCAAATTACTGTAGCTCTATTGCTCGTACTCTATCTGTCACGAACTCTTATTTACAACTTTATCATGAGGCTTCGGAAATTTTTCATAAAACAGAAATATTCTCCGTCAGAAGCTACTCGCGAGGGCAACGAGCACCCTTTAGAATCATTACAAATGAACAGACCTCCATTACCTCCGCAATGATTATTGGTTAACTGACCAGATTTATACTGTGTGTCATACCATAATATTTTCTCTTACGATGCTTACTGTATTACCTGCAGGTTTATCATGGCTACAGAACTTAATACCCGCAGGGTATTTGTGTCTCGATTGGCTCCTTATACGAAGAAGGAACACTTGCTAAAGGTGTTCGAGCCGTTCTGCCCGATTCATGCGGTGGTCCGGAGGAAGAGTACAGGAAACGTAGCATTCGTCACCTTTGCTACCCCGGAGCAGGCTGACCTAGTGGTGGAGTCAGTAGCGGCACAACCAATCCTGTGCCATAAGCGCAAGCTAAAAATATCTCTTGCGGACTCCTGGCATGAGGCGGTGCTAATTCCTCTCAGCACAGCGCCGGCTGATCCACCGGGTCCGGATCCATTCGGAGGCTTGATCATCAAGCCTTGGGGCGCATCCGTACTACCGGAGGAGTGCGTGGCGATGATTGCGGCGCTGCTTCCGTACCCAGACCGAGCAAGGATGGAGCAAGTCTCGCGGCTGTGGAGAAGAGCGAGCTTGGCGTCTCACCGGGGAACGACGACCGTCAACTTGGAGGACTGGAGGTGGGACAACGAATGGGGTCACCAGCCCATTTCCACGGAGGCATTTTATTGGATGCTTCAGCGTTGCGGGCGATATGTATCGCACGTTAGTCTTGACGACCGTTCCTTGTCTAAATCACTGAAACCGCAAGTACTAGCAATAGCTTGTGAGGGCTGCGTAAATCTCAGCACTATAGATTTGAGAAGCGTCACGATTCGCCCATCAGCGCTGCGGGCTTTAAAGGGAAAGCTGACGCTGAGGTCACTGTCGTTGGGAAGATGCGAGGGGCCCGTTGACCAATACTTATCGGAGGTAACGAGCGGATTGCGACGTTTGTCGATTCAGAATAATACGTTCACGGGGAGATCTATAGAGAAGGGTTTTAAATTAGAAACGCTGAAAATCGAGAATTGTCAAAACCTCAGAGATGTTTGCATCTCATCGGCACTAGCGTTGTGTTCGGGTTTATGCCAATTGCTGATATCGCGGTGTCCCGGGCTCAGGTCCCCCGGTGTACTTAAAGCTTTAACAGAGAACACAAAGGTGGCCGAAACTCTCGAGTGTCTGACGTTCGGTACCGTCAATTTTGATCAATCTCCACTCATCGGTGAGACGGAGGAGTTCGACATGATATTTTTATCACCAGAACTGACCGTCACCGCTGTGAATTTTATTACTCACTACAAAAACATCACCTCGCTAAGCGTAGCCCTCTGTAGATGGGTTGACGGTAATGTCGTCCAGGCCATGGGAGCACACATGAAGTCATTAAAACGACTAAATGTGAGCTCTTGCATGTCTATAAGAGGCGCAGAGCTTGCACCTCTTGGGGAGCTTACGCAATGCGAGGAGCTTATCATGAACTGCATGTACGGTGATGTCGAAGCCACATTTCTGGCCCGTTTAGACAATCTAAAACGATTGGACGCTCGAGACAATTTGGGGATCACAGATCTGGACATTCGTGGCTTTCTGGAAAACGCAGTTGATGTTGAGTTGATCAACATCGAGGGGTGTAACCGGATAACTCGGGCTACCGTGATATCAGCAGGGACTACTATCCCTATTAGAGGTCAAAAATTGCACATGTACCTCGGCGAAACTCAAGCGTACCACGTGAAAAGGGACCGGAAAAACATCCTTCTGACAATAACCTATGATAGGATCACCCCGCGTGGGTATTTTCTGGTGAGCGATCCCTGATGTGTGACAGTGCGCATACTGCACTACGGTAAAACCTTGTTACACATTATGGGGTTGTTTCTCCGGCGTGCCGTCTCGGTGGTTGGTTCGGCGGTGCCCCGTCGCGGTCGCGTCGTCGGGACGACGACGTTTCTAAGGAAGGAGGGGTGTTACGTCCCGAAACTTCAAAAATTTTTAAAATCATTGTTTAGTTGTGTTTTCCTTTGTCAATGGGAAGAGTGCTTCGACAACGCTTAGCGTTCTGGGAAATCCCTAATCGAGCGCACTTCTGCTTACTGTATAGTATTTTATTATTTTTTTTATGAAAACGGATACTCGGTAC
Source organism: Andrena minutula (assembly GCA_929113495.1). Taxonomy (NCBI): domain Eukaryota; kingdom Metazoa; phylum Arthropoda; class Insecta; order Hymenoptera; family Andrenidae; genus Andrena; species Andrena minutula. Next base: position 21,350,023 of record OV815993.1, read on the forward strand.
TAGGAACGTCGTCGTCGCCGCGACGTTGGTCGCTGCGCTGTACCCTGAACGTGGGACTGTGCTGAGGCATCAGCCTAGTTCTCAGTAGTCCGTTCAAAATGAGCAGTGGTTCTCATACCTCGCGACACTGATTAAATGTAAGCGGCGGGGGTGTGTCTTGACAATGCATCTAGCATTCTGGTTTAACCTAATCGAGCGCATCTACAGCCGTCGAATCGTCGCATCGAGGAAAAGGAGTGATCTGAGTGTGAGAAGCGTGAGGATGAGAGTCACCCTGTTCTACGCCGGTAGCGCATAGGTGAAAAGTATGGAAGAATGAAAGTGAGAACATCTAATGAAATCATGCGACGGTTACTGGGGTATGATTGGGACTGCAGCGTCAGCTTTTCTGAGCGGGCCTTGCGGCCGGACGCTCTCGGGGGCGCGAAGCTAAGGCACTCTTTGTCGTACAGTCGCGGAGAGCGTGACGAGTGTCCGTGGATAGTAATTTCTTTTCCTTAACTTAAATTCTATTTCGAGCCAGAGATTCATAAATTTTAGTGAATGGACTCATCTTTCCACGTTAAATGTGTTTTAATCATCGTTTTCTTAATTTTATATATCTGCGTTTTACATTCGCTTAATAACCTTGTTTAATATCCTGTATTGCGTTGGGATCAACCTTCTGTTAGATCTCATCCTCTTTTGTGCTTTGAGCTATTTTGTTTATCACTTTTAAATTATTATCGCAAGTATTGTGAGAGTGAGTGTGATATTCTTGTTCTCAGGCATAGAACAGGTGTGTTCATAAAGCATAAACAAAGGAATTTCAAACGTGTATAAAAATTTAAACGATATAGCGGGTGAGTGCGCATTTCTTTTCCTAAAATATTGTAATTGAAATAACGATTGGCGAGCGTAAACTCATGTAAAAGAAATATTATTCATGTTATATTGTCAAATGGCGAATGCAGAGGTAACAGAGAGTCAATATTGGCTTTAGCCAATATTTTGGGATTACACTTGGCTCTTTAAATCTTTTAAAGCCAGAAAAGAACAAGAATAAAAATATAATTATTCACACTTGAACCTTACATTAGAGCAGAAGTTATTTAATGATGAACTAACTAAATCCTTACAATAACTCAGTGCGGGGCCTGTATAGGACTAGATCTTGGATTCCCGATACCAAACAGAATTCTTTAAATTCTTAAATAATAATTTGTACTGTAACGCGCATAACATCCTTCCGATTAGACTGATTTAGATACCAATTACTCGGAATCCACGCTTACCTCCTAATTGCGTTAACAACTTCGTTGGCAGTTGATGCCAAGTCCTTAAGGGCCATCGCTGAGCGTGTTGAGACTGGAGGAAGTGAGAGCAGTTTCTCCAGCTGCTCTTGAATGAGCAAACGTTTGTTTGCATACCTCTTAGTGAGGAGGTCCCAGCACGCCTGGAATGAAGAGCCCCTGAAGGGAAAACCATTCACTCGTCTTGCTGGCTCTCCAGTCAAACTTGAGCGCAGATAGTGGAGCCTATTAATGTCCGTGAGCTGAGCATTTTGGATTATTAGAGATGAGAAGAGCTCGCTAAATGTTGGCCAGTCAGTGTAACTGCCTGAGAACTTCGGCAACTCAATCTCGGGCAGCTTAGTTGCTTGTGCAGGTGCAGTCGGGGCAGGGGCCTTCCTCAGGTCATTTATCACCTGTACATCAAGCTTGAGGCGATGCAGATGTAGTTTCATCTCCCAAGCCAGCTGACGCTCCTTCACCTCCACCTTTGTGGTGAAATACTCGTGGTCGAGGAATTTAAGGGGCCACACAGCCTCGAAGTTTTCATGTTCACGGTGGAAGGCCTGGTGGATCTCCTCGACCTGTGCCGTGAACAGTTGCACTTCCTCTAAAGAGGTGGAATGTGCATGAGAAGGTAATTGATTTTTAAGCATCGTGAGCGACTCGAGTCGACCCATCTGTGTTCTCGTCTTTATGATGAGCTGAGATGAGAGGGTTGATGGCGATGCTGCTCGTGCACGAACTTTGCCTTCCGTTCCACTGGCTGACGGCTGTTCGGTGGGGACAGTGAGCGTGGCTGCCACTGCCACTGGCTGCTCACCCTTGTCCTCCGTGGCCTCCTTGGACACCTTGGCCTCCTTGGACACCTTGCCTTTGGGGAGCTCATGATCAGCCATTGTTGAACACTAATAACTGCACTTTCACTGCACTTTCACCGTCGCTCCGGCTCGAAGGACCAAAAATGTTAGTAATTTAAGCGGGTGAACACGCTGGAGAGTGAGGTTAGGGAACGACGGTGGGTAAGTGAAGCACTATGAACACCAAAAGTTGAGTCAATGATGACTGAGTCAATTTATTATAAAATAACTTTAGTCACTGTGTGCACAATACTGGTGTGTGATGAGCAGAGTATTTTGCTGAGTACAAAATACGCGGTCACGCTACACACGATGAGCACACGTGTTGAGCACTGGTTTTTAACGAACAATAATAATATTCGCGTTAACAATTGAGTGAGAATTCAGCCGAGCACTGAAAAGTACTGATTGAACAGAATTCGTACGTTGCGAAAAGAACAATGAAAAACACGTCTAATGCGACAAACGGTATGAATGCAAGTGAACAAAGAGAAAGCCGAAAGCCGTTGAGCGTCTTCTCGAACAATCCTCGAGAATCGACCAAGAAAGTACGCTCTCTGATTGGGCCGCCAGTTTCACGTGGTGAACGGCGATTGGCTGAGCAGGGGACTAGGAGAATCGATCACCGGATCGATCGTCGATCAGCGGTGTGTTCCGCTGCCCAGGAGGTGCTGCGACGAGCATTGGCACGGCGGAACGTTGAACTAATGGAATCTCAAACACAGTCATTTAGGCCGGTAACAAAATTATTTTTCTTTTTTAAGTATATTTTAATAAAAGCTTGTTTTTGATTTTTTTTATTTTAATTTATTTTATGCTTTTTAGTATTCCAGAATTTTAATCTGTATTATCTACATTAAATACTCTTCAAAATAATTCTTTATACTTTCTCGTATCGATATGGAGGTGACGCCGATGGATTCCTTATATTTTTCCGATGAAAATCATATCAAATATCATGTAAATCTAATTATTTTTAACGAAGTTCTGGAAATCGATTTATTATGAAAATTCCTTAATTACGATACGATTTGTGTCGTTTTTTGACCATTTTCATCGGGAAAACATAAGGAATCAATTCACACCACTTTCCCCAAGATCCGATGAGATATGCAGAATTTTTTATTTATAACTTCTTAGGGGGCAACATTGTACGGCCCCCCGTGGTCTCGAGGATCGAAGTCCTCGAAACCCATCGAGGCACGGCTTATCGGCGGCATTGCCTTTAACTCTTGAAGACTCCAGCGAGAGGATAACCCGTTACCCGCTTTCCTGATTCCATAACCGGGTTGGAGACATGAAAATATTGTATTGTCATCTGAACTACTGTGCGCCGATGGAAAGAAGATACTTGAGAAACTCTAGGGTCCGAATAGTATATCCCTATTGTTTGGCGCGACAACGTCGACGAATACAAAGTAAGCAAACGGGGCACAGGCAGCGGGAGCCAATGCGAGCGAAGAACCCCTCTCGCCCCCCTGACATTTCGAGTATCATCTTTCCATCGGGACACAGTACGTATGTGTGCCAAATTTCAAGTCGATCGGACATGTGGAAGTGGGTCAAAATTAGCTTACAAGATTTCATCCTCACAAACTAACTAACAAACTCACAAGTGAAGCTAAATAAAAGCTTGTAATAATATTAGCTAAAGTGAATTAGAATTTCGACCGTAAATTTTTCAAAATTTTAAAAGTAAATGATATCGGCGCATTGATTCGGAAAATTAACCGAATCAATGCGCCGATATCATTTACTTTTAAAATTAATATTAGCATTTTGGAACGATATTGCATTACAATAATTTTGGTCCCACAAACTCTCAATGAGACAGTTGAGCTAAGAACTCTATGAACGCGCGACCGACGACGTGACCGGGAGTTGGGCTATCGGGTGGTTCGTAGCACTCAGTCATCGGAGGGCTTGGAAACCGGAGCTTCGGAGCGGGCTGGCAAAATACCGACGAGATCTCGATACCTCGAGATTCTCTTCAAATTCCCGACGAGAGTTTTGAATTTGCTTCGACCTTTATTCGAATTAAGATGTTTTGGAAAGACTTGAACAGTTTAGTCAGTTTAGTTAATACTTTTAAAATAAAAGTATTAATTGTTGAATAAAATTATTTTCAGTGTCCCTTTTATCGCGGAATCAATTTAAGGAAAATATAATGATAGGCTTGTAAGAGAAATTGAATGTTGAAACGTGCGAGAAGCCAATTCTCGTATCGGCCCGGCGTTCGAAGCTGTCAGCAAACGCTGGACAGCGGTGATGCCCGACCAGCTTCGAGAATTTTCGAATGGTCTCTTTCAAATTAACGTCGCAAAGAACTATTCGGGATTTCCCGGCCCAGGTAAGCGAGCTGGGCGCTCTGCTTTTATGGCCGGTTGACCACTCGCACCACAGCTTACTGTAACGAGGTTTGCAAACAATGTGTCGACTGGTCTCGTACCCGTCTCAAATTGAAAATTTTTGGCTACGACAGGGTTGGCTAGATTTTTCGCCACCTGCCTGTGAAAGCCACCATAGTGGCGTATCGTTTCAGAAAATGATATTAACGTAAGTCACCGGGCGTACGTAAGAGGCGTACATCGGGCTGAAGAATGTGGTTCCAAGTTGGAATACGTTATTGCTACTGCTTCAATTTCAAAAAGAATGTAGGTTAGTCTATTGTTTGCTCTCACTGCCACGATCAACGATATTACGTAAGTAGTTAAGCTATGCCGATTCTGGATCAAGTGGAGGCGAGGGGTGAGGCGGGGCGGGGGGTACCGCGCGATGGGCGAGGGGGAGGTGGGGAGGGAGTACCGCCGCGGTCTTCCGTGCGATGGGCGAGGGGGAGGCGGAGAGGGGGGGGGGGGGTACGCAGTTCGTGGACGAGGGGGATGACGTCACAGGGGAGGGGGACTTTCAAAATTTTCAAAAAGGCGTCGCGCGCGCAGGTCGAGTTTGTAGGCGAGGGGGATGACGTCACAGGGGAGGGGGATTTTCAAAAATTTCAAAATGGCTTCGCGCGCGCAATTCGAATTCGTGGGCGAGGGGGGTGACGTCACAGGGGAGGGGGATTTTCAAAATTTTCAAAATGGCGTCGCGCGCGCATGTCGAGTTCGTGGGCGAGGGGGCTGACGTCACAGGAGAGGGGATGAATTTTCAAAATTTAAAAATGGCGTCGCACGCATTTCGTATTGGCGCCGTCTACTGGATGTTTAAGGTACTTTGGGTCCGCGTCGCCGCCGCGCAATCTCCGTACGTGTGCGGGGATCGGTGCGCAGGCGCGACCGCGACCGATTCGTGGAAATTCAAATCGCGTATTCGATGATGATTTCTGAGAAAGAGGGTGTACCAATGATTTCTGAGAAAAGATAAGGGATCGACAGGATTGAACGCGTTTTGTGCATCTACGTGCACGCGCTTCCTGCAGTGTGTATATATTTGAATCGTGGGACCGTTACAGTCCACGTACAATGATGTATACATATAGCGATAATTATTATTATAAATCAATCATCGCCATAGCCCATGGAATAAACATTGCACCGCGCCATGTCGTGTATTTATATCTGAGCAGGATTGAACGCGTTTTGTGCGCCTACGTGCATGCTCTTCGTGCCGTGTGTTTATATTTGAATCGTGGGACCGATACCGCGCACGTACAATGATGTATACATATAGCGATAATTATTATAAATCAATCGTCGCGATAACCCATGGAATAAATACGTCGTTGCATTCGATGGGGATTTCTGAGAAAGGGGTGGTACATGATTTCTGAAAAATCATAGAGCGAACCGCGCCGTGCCGTATGTTTATATCTGAGCAGGATTGAACGCGTTTTGTGCGCCCACGTGCACGCTCTACGTGTCGTGTGTATATATTTGAATCGTGGGACCGATAGGGCCGCGCAAGCAACCATCGTAAACATACAGCCATAATTATTCGGGGTAGAGTTCCGAGCATTTTCACGATCGAGGAGGCTGTAAGTCAATCGTCGCGGTAGCCCATAGAGTAAACATGACGTTGCACCGCGCGATACCGTATGTTTATATCCGAGTCGTGGGAGTAGTAGCGACCGTGTAAGAGTTAAAAGAGTTCGATGTAGACCCATGGGTATCTGATTTACAGTATACCAATGTCAGTACCCTGCGATGTCACAGTTGGACCTCCAAACGCTTACGATCGAGCAGCATAAGATCCGCGACGTGTTAAGCCCACCGTCATTATTCGAGACTTCGTGGAGTTGTATCGTTCAAAACGGATTTATGCAATTGTCACATCACCATCGTCAATTGCTACGCCATATTGCGCGATATAGTACTGCGAGTAAATGCACATTGTATTACATCGTTGGTGATAAGGACGTGCATCGCAAGCAAGTGAAGTACTTTACCGCGATCGTGTGTACGCCGTTAACGCTTCTGCATGACATTGAGAACGGCACGGTCGAAGTGTACAAAGTGTTATACCCTCGAACATTTACTATTACCGTGGACTCGTTTTTGTGTCGTGAATTAGTGAGATTTTTGGATAAGCACCCGACACCGATTCTACGACTACACTCGAAGCCAGTGATGCCAGAATCGTGGGACACGGGACGGGACGCTTACCCCCACTATGACCTACCGTCCTCTCCCACTATGCCCTACCGGCGTCCCCCACTTTCTTCCCACCGCACTGCACACAAGCATATTTTTACTCCTGTCCGTGTGAGCTGCCTGTCGAACTGCCGAGCACACGGACAGGGGTAGGGATATGCTTGTGTGCAGTGCGATGGGAAGAAAGTGGGAGACGACGGTAGGCCATAGTGGGAGAGGACGGTAGGTCATAGTGGGGGTAAGCGTCCCGTCCCGTGTCCCACGATTCTGGCATCACTGCTCGAAGCGCATCATTTTGCCGTTAGGTTACCGATTTCCGAATACGGACCGCATCACCTGGAAAAGTCGTATCACCCATTCGGCGCAATTCGTGCGTGTCTGGTAGACAAAATCCATTGTGATTAAGCGAATATGGAGGGGTTCATGGACATGTACAAAGTTTTGTCTCGGATGTCTAAGCTTTTGCGCAGTATTGCGGAATTCCGAGACTGGGTGGATCAATGCGACACGTACCTGCAACTCATCCGCGAGTACCAGAGCAGCGGAAGGGTGACAGTGGCCGCGAAACAACGCCTAGTGTCGCTGATCGCGCGAATAAAGACATTGCGCGCGATCGTGCGGGAAAAGTTTTCGCGAGTCGGTTGCGGGGTTTCGGGCCGATCGACGGGACCCAAAGTCCTATGGGAAGACGTGGAATCCGCGTTTATAAGCCGTATTTCAACCGGTGCGGTCATCAACGCGGGGCACGGTGATCCGCGTCGATTTTTAGAGGATGCTCGATGCATTGTGATTTCGCGTGTCACGAACGCTATCACGACGCATAAGAGCGTGGCTGTTAATACAAATTTAAACGCGGAGTTTATGTTGGGTGAGAATACAGACATAAAAAGGTTCGGTACGCGAAATCATGTACTGTTGATGACTTCGAACGTGCGCGAGTGGTACTCGAAACACGTAGTCGCTCCCACGTTAGTGGCGATCGAGGAGTTTCAAGATCGCGACAGTGGATGGACCCTAAGGGCTGTGCTAAATATTCTAGTGAATATTAATAAGCATAATCCACTTCGAGCCGGTTGCGACGTACCGCTGCCGCGCGCCGTTGCCCTGAAGAAAGCGGTGGTGAACATAAAGAACAGAGACAATGCGTGCTTCTTGTGGGCAGTCATCGCCAGTTTGTACCCTGTTGCTACAAATGTGAATAGGGTCGCGTCGTACCAACACTACTCGGAGTTGTTTCGCACGGACGATATAACTCTTCCCGTGACGGTGGACCAGCTGACGAAGTTCGAGAGGATGAACGACGTGTCGGTGAACGTGTACGCGTGGTCCGACGGAAGCTGCTCTCCTCTGCGTTTGACCGAGGACAAGCGAGAGAGACACGCGAACCTACTGCTGGTGCAGGACCCTAAGGAGCCCCAACGATACCATTTCGCGTGCATTCGAAGCATGTCGAGACTGATTTCGAAGCAGCTCGGCAATCACGGACATCAAGTATTCGTTTGCGAAAGGTGAGTCAAATACGAAATACTTCGATCGGTGTATTATTTATTATTTTTATTATTATTATTATTTCTATTATCGTTGCAGATGTCTGAATTACTTCTATTCGTCCGAGCAATTGACTAAACACACCGTGGACTGCCAACGTATGAACGAGTGTGCAGTCGAATTGCCGTCCGTGGAGGATAAATGGTTGCAGTTCAAGAACTTTAAGAACAAGGAATGAGCACCATTCACCATTTACGCGGACTTGGAATGCATGCTGGAGGACATTGAGCCTGCAGAGCGACTACGGACGTACACGTACCAACAGCATAGAGTGTACAGCGTGGGATACTACATCCATTGCTCCACCGACGCATCTCTGTGCCGTTATCGCGCGTATCGTCACGAAACCGAGTGCGTGAAGTGGTTCTTGAAAGAACTTCGTGACTTTGCAGACATTGCGTATTCGTGGTTGCGGAACGCGAAACCCATGAACTCGTTGACGAGTGAACAGTGGCAAAGTTTTAACGAAGCGATCGCGTGCCACGTGTGCGGACAACCATTCGTAGTCACGGACAAAAAAGTGCGCGATCATTGTCACTCGACGGGCGAGTACCGAGGCGCGGCCCACGTGTCGTGTAATTTACAATTTCAGCGGTCGTACACTATACCGGTAGTATTCCACAATCTATCAGGCTACGACGCGCATTTCGTCATCAAGGAGTTGGCCACAGCGTTCGAGGGACAGATCGACCTGCTGCCGTTGACGAAGGAACGGTACATATCGTTCACGAAACACGTCAAGGGAATCGACGCCGAGAACAAGGATTGGAAGCGGGGTTTGAAGTTCCGTTTCATCGATTCGTTGAAGTTCTTAGCAGCCAGTCTGGAGAAACTCGCTTCGGACCTTGGCAAAGAACGACTCGCGATTCTACAACGCGAATTTCAACATCTGCCGGACCATCATTTTGATCTCTTAACCAGGAAGGGCGTCTTCCCGTACGACTACGTGACGTCGTACGCCAAGCTGAACGATACGCGTTTACCGTCCCGCGAGGCGTTCTATAACCGGTTGAACGATCGCGCCGCGTCGGAGTCTGATTACGCGCACGCTGTGAACGTGTGGGATACTTTTCGCGTACGGACATTGGGCGAGTACAGTGATTTGTACTTGAAAACAGATGTGCTGTTACTCGCCGACGTATTCGAGAGTTTCCGCACGGACTGTATCGCGAGTTACGACCTGGATCCTGCGCATTATTTTACGTTACCGAGTTTCACGTGGGACGCAATGCTCAAGTACACCGGCGTACGATTAGAGCTTTTAACGGACGTGGACATGCTACTGTTCGTGGAGCGTGGCATACGCGGTGGTCTGAGTCAGTGCTCGCACAGGTACGCGCAAGCCAACAACAAGTATCTACCGGCGGAGATGTACGACGAGTCGAAGGCGTCGACGTATCTGATGTACTTCGACGTCAACAACTTGTACGGATGGGCGATGTCGCAGGCTATGCCGCATGGAGGTTTTCGATGGCTGGACGATGCGACAGCGGCCGCGCTCGACGTATCATCCCTGCCCGACGGTGAGGACTCCGAGGAATCTGAGGGATACCTGCTTGAGGTGGACATCGAATATCCCAAGGAAATCCACGATGCCCATGCTGACCTACCATTCTGCCCGGTGCGCGAGCACGCGCCAGAAGGAAAACAGACCAAGCTGCTTGCCACGCTCGAAGGTAAGAAGCGATACGTCATCCACTATCGCTACCTGAAACAGTGCGTCCAACACGGTTTACGCGTGACGCGAGTTCATCGGGTGTTGCGATTCGACCAGTCGCATTGGCTGCGCAACTATATACAATTGAACACTAATTTAAGGACGCGCACCGCAAGTGAATTTCAGAAGACTTTATTCAAGTTAATGAATAACGCGGTGTATGGAAAAACAATGGAGAATGTGCGGAATCGCGTAGACGTGCGACTGTTGACGCGGTGGGACGGTCGTTACGGTGCGGAAGCGCTGGTCGCGAAACCGAACTTTCACAGTCGTACGATCTTCTCCGAACAACTCGTTGCGATCGAAATGCGTAAACTGAAAGTAAAGTTCGACAAACCGATATACGTGGGAATGAGTGTGCTGGACGTATCGAAAGAATGTTTGTACGAATTTCACTATTCGTATATGCGTGCGAGATTCGGTGATCGGTGCAAGGTTCTGTACACCGACACCGATAGTTTAATGTATAGTGTTGAATGTGTGGATGTATACGAAACGATGAAGTGCGACATCGCGCGGTTCGACACAAGTGATTACGCGGTGTACAATTCGTATGACATGCCCCGCGTAAATAAAAAGGTGCCGGGTCTCATGAAGGATGAGAACAATGGCGCCTTGATGACGGAGTTCGTCGGACTGCGATCGAAGATGTACGCGACTAGAACATTTAACGCGACAGTGGGGTCTACGAGTGAGACGAAAAAAGTGAAGGGTGTGCGGAGACACGTAGTCGCGAATGAAATTCAATTTAACGATTACATTCGTTGTCTCCGCGATCTCACTGAGAAGTCGGTTCGACAGAATAATATACGCTCGAAGAAGCATGACGTGTATTCCGTGAGCGAGGAAAAGAATGCACTCAGCCCATTTGACGATAAGCGGTGCATTTTAGCCGGTGGAGTCGACACCCTTCCGTGGGGGCATTGTCGAATCCCCGAGCTCCAGACTCACGAATTACTCGGACATGCACCCGACGAGTCCATTGTAAACCCTGCTGTATACAGTGTTTGCATGATTGTATGTTTGCATGATTGTATGTTTGCATGTTTGTATGTTTGCATATACATATGTATATATCTTACGTTGTAAGCCTTTCTTTTGTTCATATAAATTTACGAATATGTAATATATGTAATATATGTAATATATGTATATCATTGAATAATCAAAAATTATATTTTTTCCTCATATATTAAAATAAATTGTACGTATATATGATGAAGAAGAAGAATAAATGTACAATGTATATATTTATATGTATTTATTTTTTATTTATATCAGTAACATAGAGTACGTATACGATCGCGAATCATAGAATATCCTTGTCGCGTATCCACGAGTTCCGCGACGAATCGAATCCGAGCCACTTGACGTACACCTGGTTTCCCTTGCGTCGAATAATCTTCTCGACCAGATAGACGTCTGGAATCGCGACCGAATGCAGTTCGTACTCGTAGAAACCGCCGGAGATCGACTCTCCCGCGGAATCACGCAGAATATACGTCACCGGGGACGTTCGTTTGTATCCATCGTCATCATCGACGTCGCTAGCGTTGTTTCTATTATTGTTGCTGTTGTCATCAGCGTTATTCTCGTTCTTTTTCTTGTTGTACAATTCGGTAATAACCTCGATGTAAATGTCAGTTGCAGGAGATGCTGTAACAGCCATTTCTTCTTTTCCAAGCCCTTCACATACACTACATCAATGTAACATTACATTCGCTTTTCGTTTACGGATACGGCCCACGCGTATTTGCTGAACATATCGATAATCGCGAGTTGATGTTGTCGGCGTTGACGTCGGCGTTGGTGTTGACGTTGATGTTGTTGGCGTTGTCGATGTTGTTGTTGTTGTTGTCGATGTTGCTGTTGGTGATGTTAGGAGGAATACAATCAATTGCGGGTTAGTTTCGAAAAAAGAAACGTCGGGAGGTACCAAACTTGTTCACCGACATAACGATGCGTATTAAGATTACAATCCATGCCGCGTGATGTAAACCACATACCACTATATTATGTACATATATGTGTATATGTTTTAATAATAAATGTATGACTTTCACATCAATACCTGTAACGTTTTATTTATAATATCCTTTCAATAACAATACCAATAACAACATCGATAACAACAACACCGACAACAACATCGACAGCGTCAATAACGTCAACAACATTAACAACAGCAACGCCAACGCCAACGCCAGCACCAACACCGACAACAACAACAATAACAACATCAACTCGCGATTATCGGTATGTTCAACAGACACGTCGCGGCCGTACCCGTGAAAATGAAAAGCGGCCACGACGTGCCTGTTGAACATACCGATAATCGCGAGTTGATGTTGTTATTGTTGTTGTTGTCGGTGTTGGTGCTGGCGTTGGCGTTGGCGTTGCTGTTGTTAATGTTGTTGACGTTATTGACGCTGTCGATGTTGTTGTCGGTGTTGTGGTTATCGATGTTGTTATTGGTATTGTTATTGAAAGGATATTATAAATAAAACGTTACAGGTATTGATGTGAAAATCATACATTTATTATTAAAACATATACACATATATGTACATAATATAGTGGTATGTGGTTTACATCACGCAGCATGGATTGTGTAACGTTCTCGAACGAGACGTTGCCGTTCCTTACAGGTTATCCACGAATAGAGCGGTTACCCGTGAATTTGTGGGATAGGTTCGTGTGACGTGCGATTAAGAAATGAATTTCACGATCCAAGAGTCCTTCTTTTAGTAAATAATAACAAGGTTTATTCAAAATAAGTTGCGACACGAAGTCGTATGAATAATTATAATTAATTAACATAAGATACGTAACGACGTATTGTTCGCTTAATAGTTAGGACTTAACCCTAGGTAGGTAATTATAGATATAGATTTATAGATAAAACGCTGAGTCGGTAATACAGAGATTGACTATTTGTCGATTTAGTAATTGAATTTGATCAAGACGCTATGTCGATGATACAGAGCACGACTATTTGTCGATTTAGTGAGTTTGAATTTGATTACGACGATAAGTCGATGACATAGATTTAGTGAGTTTGAATTTGATCACGACGCTAAGTTGATGATAAAGAGAACGACTATTTGTCGATCTAGTGAGTTTGAATTTGATAGTGACGCTATGTCGATAAGAGGATTTCTTCTGGTGCCTATTAGCTGGCCCACGCTTTAGATTTAGAAGGCTTAGTGAAATTTGACATGTGAAGGAAATCTGAGGGGCTAGTGAAAGCGACCTCGAAGGATTTTGAGGGGCTAGCGAAAGCGACCTCGAAGGATTGAGGGGCTAGTTAAAGCGACCTCGGAACGGTGTGAGTGGCTAGTTAAAGCGACCTCGGATAGGAGGTTGAGGGGCTAGCGAAAGCGACCTCGGAAGGGATGAAGTTTAAAGAATACTAGTTGCAAGACTGAGGGGCTAGTTAAAGCGACCTATTGCTTGGTGGTTCGGTAGTAGAACCAAGTCTGATTACTGCTGTCGGCGACCCGGTATTTATACCAGTTCGGCGTATTCAGCCCGCCAATCGCTGGCTGTGCGAATATTACGCGCCAATGATAATTAGCATCCGGTTCGCGCCACTCGCGGACTACGCTTAGTTTATTCGGCGTCCGGTTAGCCGTACGGTGTGCGCATGCGTCCTTACGCGCGGCACTGAGTCTGCTTGTTTGAATACGCGGGTATGCGCAAGCGTTGCGCGTTACTAGATTCGTTGCGGTATGGAAGTCGTTCGCGAATATTTACAATATACTTAATGCTAGTTAACATAAGAAGTAGAATAAATGATGAAATTAATAATTATTATAAGAAGTATAGAAAAAATGTAGGGCGGTTCGTAGCGGAACGTTACATCTCGCCGCCGGGTTTTTCTCTCGTCCCGAGAGATGTATTTAGATATAGACGATGTGGGAGGAGGTTTGGTACTCTACCTCTTCTTCTATTTGCTGGAGGGTTCCTACGTCTGTGTCCAGATTGGCTGGTGTTCCTGTGGTTGGGGCTGGTGCGTTTTGGCTTTCGAACAGGAAGATGTACTTCCAAGCGCGCCGCCGTGGATCGCCATGGGTGAGCTTTTTATAAGGTTGCCAGTCGACCTCTGGTATCGATAATGTCCGTAGTTTCCAAGGTGTTGGCTCGGGTGGAGTTGGATTTGACGGTGGTGTCGACGGCGTCGTTGATGTTGTGGAATTCGTCAGCTTGGAACTTCTTATTTTAACTAACTTTTTGCCTGATCGGTTAGGCATAATGCTTCTATTCTTACTAAATTTCACTGCGTTAGGTTCGGATACTTGAGATCGAATGAAGCTTGGCTGTATAATGTCCCCTAATGTGTACAGCTTATTCTATTTACAATGTCTTATTTATGTTGTCGAGGTATAAGGTGTCTATGGAAATTTCCTATTCTAATTACTACGGGACTCTGTTTACAGTATTCAGATTTCTTATTCTGTTCTAATTACTATGGGGCTCTGTTTACAGTTCAAGAATGCGCGGTTTGTTTACTTGCGTGTAGGATTCTCGTTCCCACTTGCTTCAATGGAAAGGATAGGGTTAAAATAATTGTTTTGCTATTTGTGGGAAAAAATATGTTAATTTATTGGGGCCGTGGTTGGCCTCGTTCATGGGCCTCCAATACATTTAGGGCAAGCCCTAAATTGAGTGCCTCCTCATTTCTCGCGTTTATATGCATGTATGTGTCGAGGCAATCGGTGCAGTGACCTGCTACACTGATCTCGAAGATCTGCTCGGTGCAGATCATGCAATATTTGAAATTAATCAAGTTTCGTCTGAGTGTCAGTAAGTGTTTGCTTGCGAGGGTATAATAGGGTGTATCTTCTGCTCTTAAATTTTTAAAACACGTTTCGCAGATTTTTCGCCGGTAAAGGTCGCTGAGGTCCGTTCTGTGACCGGGCCATTTGGCCTTTAAACAAACCATCCTTAAAATCTTTGTAAGATGATCTTCTTGATCTTCGGGTCTAGGACGGTGGACGAATCTTTCTTCGGCCGAACGTCTTACCATTTTTTTTTCTTTTCTATATGATCATGTTATATATATATGTATATTTTTTTTTTATTTTTAGTATTTTAATGACTCGATTTTTCTTATATATTTTAAATATTGTTCCTACCTTATATTTTCTTTCCCTTGGTTTTCTTCCTCTTGCTTGCACTGACTTTATATATATGCTTCTTGTAAGAATGTTACTTAACAAGTGAGTCCTTATGCAGTCCCCACTACTTTTGAATTTAAATGCTATGAAGTTGCTAGTGGTTCGCCCTAATGTCCCTAGGGGTGGCGCAGTCTGGCGGCGCATAGGCCTTTTTTATTCTGTCCTGGTGGACAACCTTAGTACGACGGGGGCTCACAGCTATCTTTACATTATTATGTTCAAGAATTTCTACTATTGTGTATGGTCCGTCATATTCGTCGCTAAATTTATCTCTTTTTGGTTTTAGGACTAGTACTTGTTCGCCTATGTGGTAATTAACTGAAGATACTTTTTGGTCATAATAGTATTTTTGACGATATTTTGAATTTTCTAAATTTTGGCGTGCTAGTTCACGAATGTTAATTAATTTTGTTATTAACCTATCTACAAGGTCTGGATATGTAGTAAGGGAGTCATTTGGTATTAAACTTGACGGTTGTCTGGCCTTTCTACCATATAATAATTCGTAGGGAGTGTACTTGGTACCTTCATGTATACTAGTGTTATAAGAGAACATTGCTTGTGGTAGCCATTGGTCCCATTGTTTTTCTTGGGTTATGTAATGTTTTAAATATTCAACTAATACATGATGGCTTCTTTCCAGGGAACCATTTGACTGTGGATGAAATGCTGAAGTTTTATACTGCTTGATATTGAAAGCCTTTGCAAAGTTTTGCATGAGAGAACCGACGAATGAAGATCCTTGATCTGTGAGAATGGCTTTGGGGCACCCGTATTGGCATATGAAATGTGTGGTAAATGCTTGGGCTATTTCTTCGCTTGTGAATGAAACTAGTGGTATTGCTAATGAAAATTTTGTTAGATTGCCCTGTATGGTGAGTATATACGTTTTCCCTGACTTTGTGAGTGGCAATGGTCCCACAATATCCATGGATATTTTGTCAAAGGCATCTAGTGGCGTATCTGTTATTATCATTGGTTCTTTATTTTTAGTTCGCACTAGTTTCTTCTTTTGACAACTTATGCATGTTTTAATGTGTTGCCTCACATCTGTTTTCATGTTTGGCCAATAGTACAAGTTTCTAATTCTGTTGTAGGTTTTAGTTACGCCTTTGTGTCCCCCTACTGGTGATTCGTGGTTTTCTTTTATTATTATTAAGCGGTCTTGTTCTGATGGTAGCTGTACAATGCCATTGCAGATAGTGATATCGTTGTTTGTTTGTAAGAACCTTAGTATAATCATTTGTTTTAATTTACCCCATGATATATTAATTTCTGTTTTGGGTAATGAGATTTTATTAATGTTATTCTCTATTAATTTATTATATAGGGTCCTAATTGCAGTATGATAGGCTTCTTCATTAGGAGGATCTGGCATTACCATCCCTAAGATGGTTCGTTCTGCTTTTGGAATTTCTATTATGCTTCCTGCTTGGAATGGTAAAAGTGAGGTAATTTTAATTTTTTCTTTTATTATGAATTCAGTGCTTCCTTCGCCTATTGGTTTGCCGTGTGTAGAAATGAATATTCCCGTGGTTTCCCTTCTCATCCATAGATGGTCTGCAATTTCTTTGATTCTGCTTTGGATTATTTCTTGATTGGTTACTTTGGGTAGTGTTGGCTGTCGAAATGGTCTTTGTTGTTGTGGTAATTCTTTTTGACGTGATGATACTTGCTGTCGGGGTGGTTCAGTGAATGTTTTAAAATTATTGTTTGTGTCCTTTTTTTATAATTATTGGTGATACTGGTCCGGACAATGTTTCACTAGAATCTTGTGTGCAGTATTTTTGTCCTTTTATTGGTGGGCTATCTGAATCGCTGCTACTGCTGTTGCTAGAGTTTATTTTAGGAGGCTCTCTATAGGTATGATTTTTCGTGACTTCTACGTTTTCGCCTATTTCCATAATTTGGTCCCAGTCTGGTTCGATTAACTCAGTTTCCATTTGTTGTGGGCTTTGAGGACGATTAAGGGTGGTTGGTCTAGGGGCTGACGGTGGAAGACCGATTTGTTCAGGGGAGGGGTGAACCTCTACTGATACCTGAATTTTTGTTGCTTCGTAGCTATCGGTGGATACTTCCATTTCTTCTGATTCCCCTTTCTGTGTAATTCCCCTTTTTTTTCGACTGGTCTGCTTGATGATGTGGATGTTGTAGTTCTATGTTTTCTTTTTAATTTCCTTCTCATTTGTATTTGATTAGGATTGAATTCGGATGATGATGAGGAGGATGATCCATCTCCCCTTGGTTGTTTTGTTTGGCCTTGGTTTGGTGATCCTGAATTTGTACCGGTTGGGGAGTGTGTTCTTTTCCCTTGTAACGGGAGTATGGTCACTGGATTCCGTGAGAGGGCATCGGCGTTAGTGTTATATCTTCCGGGCTTGTATATGATTTTGTAGTCATATTCCGCTAATTTTATTTTCCAGCGCATCAGTCTTGAGGTAGGATTATCTAAAGTATGGAGCCATTCCAGTGGTTTATGGTCCATGACTAGCGAAAAACGTTTCCCGTATATGTACGTGCGGAAATGTTGTACTGCGTATATTACAGCGAGTAATTCGCGTTCTGTTGGGGCGTATCGTGTTTCGGCTTCGTTTAATATTCTTGAGGCGTAAGCTATTGGTAGGTCTTTCCCTATTTCTCCTTGGCTTAGGACTGCTCCTACTGCATAACCAGAGGCATCCGTAGTTATAATAAAAGGTTTGTTGAAATCTGGGTATTGTAATATGGGTTCCTCGCATAATGCGTTCCGTAATGTCTCGAAAGCTATTTGTTGTTTGGTCGTCCAGTCGAATTTGCGGTCTTTCCTGGTTAGGTCGGATAAAGGCTTTGCTATTTTGGAGAAGTTTCTTATAAATCGTCTGTAGTATCCGGGTAATCCTAAAAATTGTCTTATGCTCTTTGTAGTTCTTGGAGGTGGGAATTGTTTAACTCCTTCTAGTTTCTTTGGGTCTGGCCTGACCCCTTCTTCACTAATGATGTGACCTAGGTAACGCACTTCTCTTTTTAGAAATTCGCATTTGTCAGGTTGCAAAGATAGGTTGGCTTCTCTTAATCTATTCATTAATTTGATGAATTTTGTAGTATGTTCTTGAAGTGAGTTAGCGTAAATTACTATGTCGTCTAAATACACGAATAATTCTATGCCTTGTAATCCAGTTAGTACTTGGTCCATTAATCTTTGAAATGTTGCTGGGGCGTTTTTGAGGCCAAAAGGCATTCGGTTGAATTCATAATGCCCATAGGGCGTAGAGAATGCGGTTTTGTGTTTGTCGTCTGGATGCATAGGTATCTGATGGAAACCTGATGCTAGATCGAATACTGAAAAGTATTTAGCGCTGCCTAGTTGGTCTAATATATCGACTATGTTGGGTAAAGGATATGCGTCACCTATGGTTTTTTCGTTTAAATGACGGAAATCTATTACTACTCTCCATTGTTCATTACCCTCGCTGTCCTCTTTCTTAGTTACTATAAATACTGGTGAGTTGTATGGAGATGTTGAGGGTGAGATTATTTTTTTTTGTATGAGCTCGCGTATTTGTCGGTTAATTTCTTCCTTATGAACTTGGGGATATCGATATTGTTTAACATTTACTGGCGCCTCGTTTTCGGTAATTATTCTGTGTGATACTACGTTTGTTACTCCTAATTCTTTACCTGGAAGGTGGAATCTATCGGCATATCGTTTGATTAAATTTTCGATGTTGGCTCTTTCTTCTGAATGTAGGTGACTGAGGCGAAGTAGTTTAAGTACTTGCTTAACGTGATCTGGGGATGTTAATTCTCCTTCAAACTTTACTTCTTCGTATGGTTCTATCTCTACTGATGGCATTTCAATTTTTATATCCTTGGAGGATGTGTTAATGGCGTAAAGATATCCTATTCCGTCGTCGTTTGAAACTATAGCATTTCCCATTAAGATTTTGGGGTGTACGTTCAATTTTGGTACATAACCTGTTTTTAGATCTTGATTTAGAATTCTGATCGGAATTTGATACCTCATTCGAGCAGGGATTTTTATTTCTACGTTTTTAAATGGAATCAATTCGTTTCTTACGGTGATCCCTTTTCTTGAATAATCTATAACAGCTCCGCTGCTGTGGAAAAAATCTGAGCCCAAAATTCCGTCCTGAGCTGTCGGTAGGGTTTTGACCAGGGAGTCGAGACCGAAGCAGAAACCGAATTTCTGACCGGTCGCGACCGGTCTAGCGACCACTAACCGAAGCGAAAACGAACCGCTGTTGTGACCGTAACAGTGAGAGGTTGTGGAGGGAAACCGAACTCCAGACCGATTGCCTCTCGACCGGGAATCTCAGACCGTACTTTTAACGAGACCAATCGAAACCAAACCGAAGGCATGACCAGTCGGCCGACGGTCGGTTGACCGGTCGCAAACGGTCGCGTTAATTTATGGAGAGATTTCTGTTCCTCTCCATAAAATACGAGTCGGGACGGTTCTGTTCCGATCGGTTCAACCTAGCTGAATAAGCCGGGAAGGTATGGATGCTATTCCTGCCGCTCACACTGTTTGTCACTCTCGTGACGGGTTTTTTGACAACAGACTTTTGCAGTTATTTGTTATTGTAACACTGTCCATTCCAAACTATGTCGATCTGCCGAGATATTATTGTATTTCAAATACTAGTTATGTATTATTTCACTAGAAGTAGATAATTTAAATAAATTATTGTTAATATACAAATAACAAGAAAATTGTTGAAAATATAATTCTACATGTGATTATTTTAAAAGTATGTCCAAGTGTGGAAAAACAGAAAATAGGAATGTAATAAAATGTAAATATATTTTTTTTCAACACCTGCATGAAAATGGGTGTTTTTTACGCCTGCTGAGCGTGAGCAAAAAAATCTGGATGTTCGATTGCTTTTTTATTCTGTCGAAATTAATAAGTACGTGTATTACTAAAATTACTGATTCCGATAATGATTCTAATTTGGGGTTATCGCGCCACTCCATAAATTTTTTGCATATCGTCTAGTACTTTTCTTTTGATTTTGATGGCAGCTTTTCTTCAATCGCTTTTGCAGTTTCTACTACTTCGGGGGCGTGTGGTATCCCGTATCGCTATCACTCTCATTATTACTCATTTTATCTTTTAATTCTATCTTTTAATAAAAAGGGGTGCTGTGACATTTGTAATATCAAGATAAAACACACATGATCCATAACGATTAGTCGAATAACTGCATCTTCATATCACAGGGTAACGTCAAACTCCGGTTTCCTTGGGAGCAAAGTAAAAAAGTGCAAATACGCATGCGCGTAAAATCTTTTTCCCTTGGGAGAAAAGTAGAAAACGCGATTACGTCTGAAATTGGTCATTTTGCTACCACCCAACAGGCGTAAAAAACACCCATTTGCATGCAGGTGTTGAAAAAAATGTGTTTTGATGTCCTTTATACATATCATAAGAACCTCATGTTACATTTTTAATAAAGTTCATGAATTTCTTTAAAATCGCCATCACAGTTATCCTACCATTTTTGGGAATCTAGAAGGTTTGGCCCATTTGATTAATATTTTTTCAAACTGAAAAAAATATTTTTGTAAGATAGTAAATTACAAAACAAATTTTTATTTTGCAAAAGTCTCTTCGAAGGAATCTAAAACTTGGAGAAAATATTACCAAATACTTTGAAATTCTAACTACAAAATAAGCACATTCTAAAAAGGGATTCTTTAAAATTAACGTCGTAAGACGTTAACAAATTTAAATCCAAGTTAGAAATGTTCTGTAACTCAGGAACCAATTTCACTTTTATGAAGAGAGTACACGGTGTGTTTATGTAAGGTTACAGGTACTAAAGAATGGCAACGTACAATCATGACGGGGCCATCCTTGTCTTACGTTAGATGTACTACTCGCATCACAGGAGTATTTTCCGATGTACCACTCTCTTTTCTTATATATGTATATCGTATTAAAAATTGAAGAAGTAACGCTTATACAACTGATTCATAAGATGTTAAATAATATTTTCACACGTTATTCCGAGAGATAAAAATTGAAACATTATAATAAATTTTGCTGTGAAATTTGTTATTTATACTATTGTTAAATATATTTAAATTTTATTACATTCCTATCTTCTGTTTTTCCACACTTGGACATACTTTTAAAATAATCACATGAAGAATTATATTTTCAACCATTTTCTTGTTATTTGTATATTAACAATAATTTATTTATATTATCTACTTCTAGTGAAATAATACATAACTAGTATTTGAAATACAATAATATCTCGGCAGATCGACATAGTTTGGAATGGACAGTGTTACAGTAACAAATAACTGCAAAAGTCTGCTATCAACAAACCCCTCACGAGAGTGACAAACAGTGTTAGCGGCAGAAATAGCATCCATACCTTCCCGGCTTATTCAGCTAGGTTGAACCGATCCGAACACAACCGAGCCGCTCCGAACTGTTCCGACTCGTAATTTATGGAGAGGAACAGAAATCTCTCCATAAATTAACGCGACCGTTTGCGACCGGTCAAGACCGAAAGTCTGAGAGAAATTCTCTCTTGAGTTTTGGGCGAGAGAAAACTCCTGACCGCTCGTCGCTCTTTAGTTCGGTCGAGGGAAAAATCCTGACCGTTCGGTCGCTCTCTAGTTCGGTCGAGAGAACCGTAAATGCCATATTGGTCGGTCTCACTGACCGCGACCGCGACCGAAACCGAAATTCTATCGGTCTCGACTCCCTGGTTTTGACTACGTGGATTTCTGCTATTGTATCTAATATCTTGGTTTTTATGTATCCTATAGTGGACAGACAACCATCCGTAATTCCCGTTAGTTCGTAGGTTACGTCAGTAAAAATCGGTGTGTCTGATGAAACGACTTCTTCTTTGATCACGCTTAAATCAGCTCCTGTATCTATCATCATTATCACTCTATCTGGAGTTCATTCCGGACTGGATAAGGCTAAACTAGGGGCTCTCCACGTTTCTGATATTCGTAACTTTAACACGGATTGACTACGTACAGGGTTTTGGGAGGGACCCGGTGTTTGCTGTTCGGGTTTTGATGATTCCTCAGACCTTCGTTTGTCGTTATACATTTTCTTTCGGCATTCTTGAATAGTGTGACCCGTTTTCTTGCAGTATCTACATTCTATTAATTGAGGTTGGCGCGGCGTTGTTTGAGACCCGGTATTGTTTGGTGAAGGATTATAGGATGTGGAATTCGGTGCGGAGTTTATCTTCCGGCATTCCTGAACTGTATGTCCTATCCTACGACAGTGGTCGCAATATTTTTATTGCCAACTAATCTGTGCTATTTGTCCTCCCGAGATTTTACTGCTACAATTATTGGCTGAGTGTCCGTACCCGAAGCAATTAGAGCACTGCCCGGAGTGACATGAACCTTCTGCGAATTTATTTCGCATTAAATTATCCTGACACTCGGCTTCGGCTCTGATAGCGGTGCTAATGGCGGTATCGAAGACGGAGAATTCGATAGTACGCATTCGTGCGTATATTTCTGTTTTTAATCCTGTTAAGAAAGCTTTGATAAAATTGGTTTCCGCGGATTGATTATATTGGGCGACGTGTAAGGGAACTTCTATTTCATTGCAGTGTTTCAACTGGAGGAGAATCCCGGAGACTCTACTGCTATAATCTACGGTTGCTTCATTCGGTAGCTGGGCGATTTTGAACAATTCTCCATATAACTGGACTGAAGAGTGTAGCGGAGCGAAACGTGAACTTAGGACTTTAATTACTTCTTCTATCGTATTATAATCGCCGTTTAATATTACTCGAGAGGCTTGCCCGGACAATTTACATTTGATTAATTGTACTAGACCATATTCGGCGTTAGGTGCGATCATATTCTTCGCGTTCCTACAACATTTTGAGAATTGATGTATCGTGATGTTTCGCCCGTCGAAAATCGGAACCGTATCCGCGGCATCGCGAATTCTCGTATGCGATTGGCGCCCGTTTTCCTGACTTAATTGTAAACGTTGTAATTCTTCTATAACTGCGTCTACTTGAAGGGGATTGGTGCCTAAACCGCTTGTAGCCATGATTTAGCCTTTATTAACGCAGCTGACATAGTAAGAAAGAAGGAGTCTTGTTCTTCGCTAGGAGAGCGTATCTCCTTTGCCACTCGTATGCGGTTGCAAAGCAATTTTATATCCCACCGCTGTCACCAAAATTAACTACCTGTAACGTTCTCGAACGAGACGTTGCCGTTCCTTACAGGTTATCCACGAATAGAGCGGTTACCCGTGAATTTGTGGGATAGGTTCGGGTGACGTGCGATTAAGAAATGAATTTCACGATCCAAGTGTCCTTCTTTTAGAAAATAATAACAAGGTTTATTCAAAATAAGTTGCGACACGAAGTCGTATGAATAATTATAATTAATTAACATAAGATACGTAACGACGTATTGTTCGCTTAATAGTTAGGACTTAACCCTAGGTAGGTAATTATAGATATAGATTTATAGATAAAACGCTGAGTCGGTAATACAGAGATTGACTATTTGTCGATTTAGTAATTGAATTTGATCAAGACGCTATGTCGATGATACAGAGCACGACTATTTGTCGATTTAGTGAGTTTGAATTTGATTACGACGATAAGTTGATGATAAAGAGAACGACTATTTGTCGATCTAGTGAGTTTGAATTTGATAGTGACGCTATGTCAATAAGAGGATTTCTTCTGGTGCCTATTAGCTGGCCCACGCTTTAGATTTAGAAGGCTTAGTGAAATTTGACATGTGATGGAAATCTGAGGGGCTAGTGAAAGCGACCTCGAAGGATTTTGAGGGGCTTGCGAAAGCGACGTCGAAGGATTGAGGGGCTAGTTAAAGCGACCTCGGAACGGTGTGAGGGGCTAGTTAAAGCGACCTCGGATAGGAGGTTGAGGGGCTAGCGAAAGCGACCTCGGAAGGAATGAAGTTTAAAGAATACTAGTTGCAAGACTGAGGGGCTAGTTAAAGCGACCTACTGCTTGGTGGTTCGGTAGTAGAACCAAGTCTGATTACTGCTGTCGGCGACCCGGTATTTATACC
The DNA here is from genome assembly GCA_929113495.1 of Andrena minutula. NCBI lineage: Eukaryota > Metazoa > Arthropoda > Insecta > Hymenoptera > Andrenidae > Andrena > Andrena minutula. The sequence continues at coordinate 21,374,239 of OV815993.1, forward strand.
AGTTCGGCGTATTCAGCCCGCCAATCGCTGGCTGTGCGAATATTACGCGCCAATGATAATTAGCATCCGGTTCGCGCCACTCGCGGACTACGCTTAGTTTATTCGGCGTCCGGTTAGCCGTACGGTGTGCGCATGCGTCCTTACGCGCGGCACTGAGTCTGCTTGTTTGAATACGCGGGTATGCGCAAGCGTTGCGCGTTACTAGATTCGTTGCGGTATGGAAGTCGTTCGCGAATATTTACAATATACTTAATGCTAGTTAACATAAGAAGTAGAATAAATGATGAAATTAATAATTATTATCCTGATACGTGGAAGACCTCATTGGTCACCCCGGTTTTCAAGGCGGGAGATCGCGCGGACGTCAAAAACTATCGACCCATATGCAAATTGTCCGTTATGCCTAAGGTTTTCGAGGAATTAATAACGGAACATTTAACTCCCTGCCTCTCCAACGTCATTTGTGATGAGCAACACGGATTTGTCCCCGGTCGATCTACGATTTCAAATTTGGCGGCGTACCACTGCTTCACCTCGGCTGCGCTTGATGCGGGTAGTCAGGTCGATACTGTTTATACTGATTTTCGTAAAGCTTTTGACTCTGTGGATCACTGTATCCTGCATTTAAAACTGTCTGCAATAGGGATCAGTGGTTCGCTCCTTGAGTGGATTGCTAGTTATCTGAAAGGTAGGGTGCAGGTTATCAAGATTCAAGATCGAATTTCTAACCCGGTCAACGTGACCTCTGGTGTTCCACAGGGATCGCATCTTGGTCCTCTCCTGTTCCTGATTTTCATCAATGATCTCGGTTCGGTATTCCAGCATAGTAGATTCCTCATGTATGCTGATGATCTTAAGATTTTTCGAACTATAAATAGTGCTTCCGACGTAAATCTGTTGCAGGAAGATCTAGCAGGATTCGAGCGGTGGTGCTCCATCAATAGAATGCGACTGAACACAGGGAAATGTGTATTTTTGAGATCCCATAGGGCTATCTGTGGCAATCCCTCTAATTACTTGCTGTGTGACACAACTTTGTCTGAGGTAGACGAAGTGTTAGATCTAGGCGTTACATTTACTGCGTGTCTGGATTTCCGTAATCATTATCGCAGGATCACGTGTAAAGCAATGAAAACCCTTGGGTTTATCGCCCGCTTTGGCAAGCACTTTAGGAAGGTCAGGACACTTAAGTTGCTTTATGTTGCACTTGTGAGACCACAAGTAGAATATGCGTCGGTGATATGGAACCCCAGACACAAACAGTATGTCGGCTCGATTGAACTGGTCCAGCATAAGTTTTTAAGGATAGCAATGAGGGTCTCAGGTAGTCCTATGCGGTTTAATGATCACGATTATAGTCCTGCCTTGCAAATAATGAGGCTTTCTACGCTTTGCGATCGCCGTGACATCGCGGACTTAATGTCCCTCTACAAGGTCTTCCATGGACATATTAAATGTCTAGAGCTTGTATCATTGATTTGTTTTAACGCTCCACAGCGGACGTTGAGATCGAGACCCCTTTTTGTATCAGGTGTCCCAACTTATCAGTATTATTCCAATGATCCCATAAATCGCGCCATGTGTATATTGAACCAATGCCCTAAGGACATTGATTTCTTCTTAACATCTCTCACAGCGTTTAGGACTCAACTACTGAGGTGTATACCATCGACGTAATACATACTTTTAGCACTAAGTCATATTTATACTGCAGACTGTTTACTTGTTTACTTGTTTTTGTTGTATAATTGTTACTTAATTGCTAGAGCTTATTTCTTTATTATATATTTTATTTTATTTTTATCTTTTCTGTTACTAGTTTTCTATGTATCTTTTTCTGATATATTGTAATTTATTTCTGTATTCTAAAGGGTTCCCCCGTTTATTAATAATAATAATAATAATAATAATAATAATAATTATAAGAAGTATAGAAAAAATGTAGGGCGGTTCGTAGCGGAACGTTACAATTGTAATCTTAATACGCATCGTTATGTCGGTGAACAAGTTTGGTACCTCCCGACGTTTCTTTTTTCGAAACTAACCCGCAATTGATTGTATTCCTCCTAACATCACCAACAGCAACATCGACAACAACAACAACAACATCGACAACGCCAACAACATCAACGTCAACACCAACGCCGACGTCAACGCCGACAACATCAACTCGCGATTATCGATATGTTCAGCAAATACGCGTGGGCCGTATCCGTAAACGAAAAGCGAATGTAATGTTACATTGATGTAGTGTATGTGAAGGGCTTGGAAAAGAAGAAATGGCTGTTACAGCATCTCCTGCAACTGACATTTACATCGAGGTTATTACCGAATTGTACAACAAGAAAAAGAACGAGAATAACGCTGATGACAACAGCAACAATAATAGAAACAACGCTAGCGACGTCGATGATGACGATGGATACAAACGAACGTCCCCGGTGACGTATATTCTGCGTGATTCCGCGGGAGAGTCGATCTCCGGCGGTTTCTACGAGTACGAACTGCATTCGGTCGCGATTCCAGACGTCTATCTGGTCGAGAAGATTATTCGACGCAAGGGAAACCAGGTGTACGTCAAGTGGCTCGGATTCGATTCGTCGCGGAACTCGTGGATACGCGACAAGGATATTCTATGATTCGCGATCGTATACGTACTCTATGTTACTGATATAAATAAAAAATAAATACATATAAATATATACATTGTACATTTATTCTTCTTCTTCATCATATATACGTACAATTTATTTTAATATATGAGGAAAAAATATAATTTTTGATTATTCAATGATATACATATATTACATATATTACATATATTACATATTCGTAAATTTATATGAACAAAAGAAAGGCTTACAACGTAAGATATATACATATGTATATGCAAACATACAAACATGCAAACATACAATCATGCAAACATACAATCATGCAAACACTGTATACAGCAGGGTTTACAATGGACTCGTCGGGTGCATGTCCGAGTAATTCGTGAGTCTGGAGCTCGGGGATTCGACAATGCCCCCACGGAAGGGTGTCGACTCCACCGGCTAAAATGCACCGCTTATCGTCAAATGGGCTGAGTGCATTCTTTTCCTCGCTCACGGAATACACGTCATGCTTCTTCGAGCGTATATTATTCTGTCGAACCGACTTCTCAGTGAGATCGCGGAGACAACGAATGTAATCGTTAAATTGAATTTCATTCGCGACTACGTGTCTCCGCACACCCTTCACTTTTTTCGTCTCACTCGTAGACCCCACTGTCGCGTTAAATGTTCTAGTCGCGTACATCTTCGATCGCAGTCCGACGAACTCCGTCATCAAGGCGCCATTGTTCTCATCCTTCATGAGACCCGGCACCTTTTTATTTACGCGGGGCATGTCATACGAATTGTACACCGCGTAATCACTTGTGTCGAACCGCGCGATGTCGCACTTCATCGTTTCGTATACATCCACACATTCAACACTATACATTAAACTATCGGTGTCGGTGTACAGAACCTTGCACCGATCACCGAATCTCGCACGCATATACGAATAGTGAAATTCGTACAAACATTCTTTCGATACGTCCAGCACACTCATTCCCACGTATATCGGTTTGTCGAACTTTACTTTCAGTTTACGCATTTCGATCGCAACGAGTTGTTCGGAGAAGATCGTACGACTGTGAAAGTTCGGTTTCGCGACCAGCGCTTCCGCACCGTAACGACCGTCCCACCGCGTCAACAGTCGCACGTCTACGCGATTCCGCACATTCTCCATTGTTTTTCCATACACCGCGTTATTCATTAACTTGAATAAAGTCTTCTGAAATTCACTTGCGGCGCGCGTCCTTAAATTAGTGTTCAATTGTATATAGTTGCGCAGCCAATGCGACTGGTCGAATCGCAACACCCGATGAACTCGCGTCACGCGTAAACCGTGTTGGACGCACTGTTTCAGGTAGCGATAGTGGATGACGTATCGCTTCTTACCTTCGAGCGTGGCAAGCAGCTTGGTCTGTTTTCCTTCTGGCGCGTGCTCGCGCACCGGGCAGAATGGTAGGTCAGCATGGGCATCGTGGATTTCCTTGGGATATTCGATGTCCACCTCAAGCAGGTATCCCTCAGATTCCTCGGAGTCCTCACCGTCGGGCAGGGATGATACGTCGAGCGCGGCCGCTGTCGCATCGTCCAGCCATCGAAAACCTCCATGCGGCATAGCCTGCGACATCGCCCATCCGTACAAGTTGTTGACGTCGAAGTACATCAGATACGTCGACGCCTTCGACTCGTCGTACATCTCCGCCGGTAGATACTTGTTGTTGGCTTGCGCGTACCTGTGCGAGCACTGACTCAGACCACCGCGTATGCCACGCTCCACGAACAGTAGCATGTCCACGTCCGTTAAAAGCTCTAATCGTACGCCGGTGTACTTGAGCATTGCGTCCCACGTGAAACTCGGTAACGTAAAATAATGCGCAGGATCCAGGTCGTAACTCGCGATACAGTCCGTGCGGAAACTCTCGAATACGTCGGCGAGTAACAGCACATCTGTTTTCAAGTACAAATCACTGTACTCGCCCAATGTCCGTACGCGAAAAGTATCCCACACGTTCACAGCGTGCGCGTAATCAGACTCCGACGCGGCGCGATCGTTCAACCGGTTATAGAACGCCTCGCGGGACGGTAAACGCGTATCGTTCAGCTTGGCGTACGACGTCACGTAGTCGTACGGGAAGACGCCCTTCCTGGTTAAGAGATCAAAATGATGGTCCGGCAGATGTTGAAATTCGCGTTGTAGAATCGCGAGTCGTTCTTTGCCAAGGTCCGAAGCGAGTTTCTCCAGACTGGCTGCTAAGAACTTCAACGAATCGATGAAACGGAACTTCAAACCCCGCTTCCAATCCTTGTTCTCGGCGTCGATTCCCTTGACGTGTTTCGTGAACGATATGTACCGTTCCTTCGTCAACGGCAGCAGGTCGATCTGTCCCTCGAACGCTGTGGCCAACTCCTTGATGACGAAATGCGCGTCGTAGCCTGATAGATTGTGGAATACTACCGGTATAGTGTACGACCGCTGAAATTGTAAATTACACGACACGTGGGCCGCGCCTCGGTACTCGCCCGTCGAGTGACAATGATCGCGCACTTTTTTGTCCGTGACTACGAATGGTTGTCCGCACACGTGGCACGCGATCGCTTCGTTAAAACTTTGCCACTGTTCACTCGTCAACGAGTTCATGGGTTTCGCGTTCCGCAACCACGAATACGCAATGTCTGCAAAGTCACGAAGTTCTTTCAAGAACCACTTCACGCACTCGGTTTCGTGACGATACGCGCGATAACGGCACAGAGATGCGTCGGTGGAGCAATGGATGTAGTATCCCACGCTGTACACTCTATGCTGTTGGTACGTGTACGTCCGTAGTCGCTCTGCAGGCTCAATGTCCTCCAGCATGCATTCCAAGTCCGCGTAAATGGTGAATGGTGCTCATTCCTTGTTCTTAAAGTTCTTGAACTGCAACCATTTATCCTCCACGGACGGCAATTCGACTGCACACTCGTTCATACGTTGGCAGTCCACGGTGTGTTTAGTCAATTGCTCGGACGAATAGAAGTAATTCAGACATCTGCAACGATAATAGAAATAATAATAATAATAAAAATAATAAATAATACACCGATCGAAGTATTTCGTATTTGACTCACCTTTCGCAAACGAATACTTGATGTCCGTGATTGCCGAGCTGCTTCGAAATCAGTCTCGACATGCTTCGAATGCACGCGAAATGGTATCGTTGGGGCTCCTTAGGGTCCTGCACCAGCAGTAGGTTTGCGTGTCTCTCTCGCTTGTCCTCGGTCAAACGCAGAGGAGAGCAGCTTCCGTCGGACCACGCGTACACGTTCACCGACACGTCGTTCATCCTCTCGAACTTCGTCAGCTGGTCCAACGTCACGGGAAGAGTTATATCGTCCGTGCGAAACAACTCCGAGTAGTGTTGGTACGACGCGACCCTATTCACATTTGTAGCAACAGGGTACAAACTGGCGATGACTGCCCACAAGAAGCACGCATTGTCTCTGTTCTTTATGTTCACCACCGCTTTCTTCAGGGCAACGGCGCGCGGCAGCGGTACGTCGCAACCGGCTCGAAGTGGATTATGCTTATTAATATTCACTAGAATATTTAGCACAGCCCTTAGGGTCCATCCACTGTCGCGATCTTGAAACTCCTCGATCGCCACTAACGTGGGAGCGACTACGTGTTTCGAGTACCACTCGCGCACGTTCGAAGTCATCAACAGTACATGATTTCGCGTACCGAAACTTTTTATGTCTGTATTCTCACCCAACATAAACTCCGCGTTTAAATTTGTATTAACAGCCACGCTCTTATGCGTCGTGATAGCGTTCGTGACACGCGAAATCACAATGCATCGAGCATCCTCTAAAAATCGACGCGGATCACCGTGCCCCGCGTTGATGACCGCACCGGTTGAAATACGGCTTATAAACGCGGATTCCACGTCTTCCCATAGGACTTTGGGTGCCGTCGATCGGCCCGAAACCCCGCAACCGACTCGCGAAAACTTTTCCCGCACGATCGCGCGCAATGTCTTTATTCGCGCGATCAGCGACACTAGGCGTTGTTTCGCGGCCACTGTCACCCTTCCGCTGCTCTGGTACTCGCGGATGAGTTGCAGGTACGTGTCGCATTGATCCACCCAGTCTCGGAATTCCGCAATACTGCGCAAAAGCTTAGACATCCGAGACAAAACTTTGTACATGTCCATGAACCCCTCCATATTCGCTTAATCACAATGGATTTTGTCTACCAGACACGCACGAATTGCGCCGAATGGGTGATACGACTTTTCCAGGTGATGCGGTCCGTATTCGGAAATCGGTAACCTAACGGCAAAATGATGCGCTTCGAGCAGTGATGCCAGAATCGTGGGACACGGGACGGGACGCTTACCCCCACTATGACCTACCGTCCTCTCCCACTATGGCCTACCGTCGTCTCCCACTTTCTTCCCATCGCACTGCACACAAGCATATCCCTACCCCTGTCCGTGTGCTCGGCAGTTCGACAGGCAGCTCACACGGACAGGAGTAAAAATATGCTTGTGTGCAGTGCGGTGGGAAGAAAGTGGGGGACGCCGGTAGGGCATAGTGGGAGAGGACGGTAGGTCATAGTGGGGGTAAGCGTCCCGTCCCGTGTCCCACGATTCTGGCATCACTGGCTTCGAGTGTAGTCGTAGAATCGGTGTCGGGTGCTTATCCAAAAATCTCACTAATTCACGACACAAAAACGAGTCCACGGTAATAGTAAATGTTCGAGGGTATAACACTTTGTACACTTCGACCGTGCCGTTCTCAATGTCATGCAGAAGCGTTAACGGCGTACACACGATCGCGGTAAAGTACTTCACTTGCTTGCGATGCACGTCCTTATCACCAACGATGTAATACAATGTGCATTTACTCGCAGTACTATATCGCGCAATATGGCGTAGCAATTGACGATGGTGATGTGACAATTGCATAAATCCGTTTTGAACGATACAACTCCACGAAGTCTCGAATAATGACGGTGGGCTTAACACGTCGCGGATCTTATGCTGCTCGATCGTAAGCGTTTGGAGGTCCAACTGTGACATCGCAGGGTACTGACATTGGTATACTGTAAATCAGATACCCATGGGTCTACATCGAACTCTTTTAACTCTTACACGGTCGCTACTACTCCCACGACTCGGATATAAACATACGGTATCGCGCGGTGCAACGTCATGTTTACTCTATGGGCTACCGCGACGATTGACTTACAGCCTCCTCGATCGTGAAAATGCTCGGAACTCTACCCCGAATAATTATGGCTGTATGTTTACGATGGTTGCTTGCGCGGCCCTATCGGTCCCACGATTCAAATATAAACACACGGCACGAAGAGCATGCACGTAGGCGCACAAAACGCGTTCAATCCTGCTCAGATATAAATACACGACATGGCGCGGTGCAATGTTTATTCCATGGGCTATGGCGATGATTGATTTATAATAATAATTATCGCTATATGTATACATCATTGTACGTGGACTGTAACGGTCCCACGATTCAAATATATACACACTGCAGGAAGCGCGTGCACGTAGATGCACAAAACGCGTTCAATCCTGTCGATCCCTTATCTTTTCTCAGAAATCATTGGTACACCCTCTTTCTCAGAAATCATCATCGAATACGCGATTTGAATTTCCACGAATCGGTCGCGGTCGCGCCTGCGCACCGATCCCCGCACACGTACGGAGATTGCGCGGCGGCGACGCGGACCCAAAGTACCTTAAACATCCAGTAGACGGCGCCAATACGAAATGCGTGCGACGCCATTTTTAAATTTTGAAAATTCATCCCCTCTCCTGTGACGTCAGCCCCCTCGCCCACGAACTCGACATGCGCGCGCGACGCCATTTTGAAAATTTTGAAAATCCCCCTCCCCTGTGACGTCACCCCCTCGCCCACGAATTCGAATTGCGCGCGCGAAGCCATTTTGAAATTTTTGAAAATCCCCCTCCCCTGTGACGTCATCCCCCTCGCCTACAAACTCGACCTGCGCGCGCGACGCCTTTTTGAAAATTTTGAAAGTCCCCCTCCCCTGTGACGTCATCCCCCTCGTCCACGAACTGCGTACCCCCCCCCCCCTCTCCGCCTCCCCCTCGCCCATCGCACGGAAGACCGCGGCGGTACTCCCTCCCCACCTCCCCCTCGCCCATCGCGCGGTACCCCCCGCCCCGCCTCACCCCTCGCCTCCACTTGATCCAGAATCGGCATAGCTTAACTACTTACGTAATATCGTTGATCGTGGCAGTGAGAGCAAACAATGGACTAACCTACATTCTTTTTGAAATTGAAGCAGTAGCAATAACGTATTCCAACTTGGAACCACATTCTTCAGCCCGATGTACGCCACTTACGTACGCCCGGTGACTTACGTTAATATCATTTTCTGAAACGATACGCCACTATGGTGGCTTTCACAGGCAGGTGGCGAAAAATCTAGCCAACCCTGTCGTAGCCAAAAATTTTCAATTTGAGACGGGTACGAGACCAGTCGACACATTGTTTGCAAACCTCGTTACAGTAAGCTGTGGTGCGAGTGGTCAACCGGCCATAAAAGCAGAGCGCCAAGCTAGCTTACCTGGGCCGGGAAATCCCGAATAGTTCTTTGCGACGTTAATTTGAAAGAGACCATTCGAAAATTCTCGAAGCTGGTCGGGCATCACCGCTGTCCAGCGTTTGCTGACAGCTTCGAACGCCGGGCCGGTACGAGAAGTGGCTTCTCGCACGTTTCAACATTCAATTTCTCTTACAAGCCTATCATTATATTTTCCTTAAATTGATTCCGCGATAAAAGGGACACTGAAAATAATTTTATTCAACAATTAATACTTTTATTTTAAAAGTATTAACTAAACTGACTAAACTGTTCAAGTCTTTCCAAAACATCTTAATTCGAATAAAGGTCGAAGCAAATTCAAAACTCTCGTCGGGAATTTGAAGAGAATCTCGAGGTATCGAGATCTCGTCGGTATTTTGCCAGCCCGCTCCGAAGCTCCGGTTTCCAAGCCCTCCGATGACTGAGTGCTACGAACCACCCGATAGCCCAACTCCCGGTCACGTCGTCGGTCGCGCGTTCATAGAGTTCTTAGCTCAACTGTCTCATTGAGAGTTTGTGGGACCAAAATTATTGTATTGCAATATCGTTCCAAAATGCTAATATTAATTTTAAAAGTAAATGATATCGGCGCATTGATTCGGTTAATTTTCCGAATCAATGCGCCGATATCATTTACTTTTAAAATTTTGAAAAATTTACGGTCGAAATTCTAATTCACTTTAGCTAATATTATTACAAGCTTTTATTTAGCTTCACTTGTGAGTTTGTTAGTTAGTTTGTGAGGATGAAATCTTGTAAGCTAATTTTGACCCACTTCCACATGTCCGATCGACTTGAAATTTGGCACACATACGTACTGTGTCCCGATGGAAAGATGATACTCGAAATGTCAGGGGGGCGAGAGGGGTTCTTCGCTCGCATTGGCTCCCGCTGCCTGTGCCCCGTTTGCTTACTTTGTATTCGTCGACGTTGTCGCGCCAAACAATATGGATATACTATTCGGACCCTAGAGTTTCTCAAGTATCTTCTTTCCATCGGCGCACAGTAGTTCAGATGACAATACAATATTTTCATGTCTCCAACCCGGTTATGGAATCAGGAAAGCGGGTAACGGGTTATCCTCTCGCTGGAGTCTTCAAGAGTTAAAGGCAATGCCGCCGATAAGCCGTGCCTCGATGGGTTTCGAGGACTTCGATCCTCGAGACCACGGGGGGCCGTACAATGTTGCCCCCTAAGAAGTGATAAATAAAAAATTCTGCATATCTCATCGGATCTTGGGGAAAGTGGTGTGAATTGATTCCTTATGTTTTCCCGATGAAAATGGTCAAAAAACGACACAAATCGTATCGTAATTAAGGAATTTTCATAATAAATCGATTTCCAGAACTTCGTTAAAAATAATTAGATTTACATGACATTTGATATGATTTTCATCGGAAAAATATAAGGAATCCATCGGCGTCACCTCCATATCGATACGAGAATGTATAAAGAATTATTTTGAAGAGTATTTAATGTAGATAATACAGATTAAAATTCTGGAATACTAAAAAGCATAAAATAAATTAAAATAAAAAAAAATTAAAAAACAAGCTTTTATTAAAATATACTTAAAAAAGAAAAATAATTTTGTTACCGGCCTAAATGACTGTGTTTGAGATTCCATTAGTTCAACGTTCCGCCGTGCCAATGCTCGTCGCAGCACCTCCTGGGCAGCGGAACACACCGCTGATCGACGATCGATCCGGTGATCGATTCTCCTAGTCCCCTGCTCAGCCAATCGCCGTTCACCACGTGAAACTGGCGGCCCAATCGGAGAGCGTACTTTCTTGGTCGATTCTCGAGGATTGTTCGAGAAGACGCTCAACGGCTTTCGGCTTTCTCTTTGTTCACTTGCATTCATACCGTTTGTCGCATTAGACGTGTTTTTCATTGTTCTTTTCGCAACGTACGAATTCTGTTCAATCAGTACTTTTCAGTGCTCGGCTGAATTCTCACTCAATTGTTCACGCGAATATTATTATTGTTCGTTAAAAACCAGTGCTCAACACGTGTGCTCATCGTGTGTAGCGTGACCGCGTATTTTGTACTCAGCAAAATACTCTGCTCATCACACACCAGTATTGTGCACACAGTGACTAAAGTTATTTTATAATAAATTGACTCAGTCATCATTGACTCAACTTTTGGTGTTCATAGTGCTTCACTTTCCCACCGTCGTTCCCTAACCTCACTCTCCAGCGTGCTCACCCGCTTAAATTACTAACATTTTTGGTCCTTCGAGCCGGAGCGACGGTGAAAGTGCGGTGAAAGTACAGTGAAAGTGCAGTTATTAGTGCTCAACAATGGCTGATCATGAGCTCCCCAAAGGCAAGGTGTCCAAGGAGGCCAAGGTGTCCAAGGAGGCCACGGAGGACAAGGGTGAGCAGCCAGTGGCAGTGGCAGCCACGCTCACTGTCCCCACCGAACAGCCGTCAGCCAGTGGGACGGAAGGCAAAGTTCGTGCACGAGCAGCATAGCCATCAACCCTCTCATCTCAGCTCATCATAAAGACGAGAACACAGATGGGTCGACTCGAGTCGCTCACGATGCTTAAAAATCAATTGCCTTCTCATGCACATTCCACCTCTTTAGAGGAATTGCAACTGTTCACGGCACAGGTCGAGGAGATCCACCAGGCCTTCCACCGTGAACATGAAAACTTCGAGGCTGCGTGGCCCCTTAAATTCCTCGACCACGAGTATTTCACCACAAAGGTGGAGGTGAAGGAGCGTCAGCTGGCTTGGGAGATGAAACTACATATGCATCGCCTCAAGCTTGATGTACAGGTGATAAATGGCCTGAGGAAGGCCCCTGCCCCGACTGCACCTGCACAAGCAACTAAGCTGCCCGAGATTGAGTTGCCGAAGTTCTCAGGCAGCTACACTGACTGGCCAACATTTAGCGAGCTCTTCTCATCTCTAATAATCCAAAATGCTCAGCTCACGGACATTAATAGGCTCCACTATCTGCGCTCAAGTTTGACTGGAGAGCCAGCAAGACGAGTGAATGGTTTCCCCTTCAGGGGCTCTTCATTCCAGGCGTGCTGGGACCTCCTCACTAAGAGGTATGCAAACAAACGTTTGCTCATTCAAGAGCAGCTGGAGAAACTGCTCTCACTTCCTCCAGTCTCAACACGCACAGCGATGGCCCTTAAGGACTTGGCATCAACTGCCAACGAAGTGAACGAGTCCTTGGTGGCCCTCAGTGCTCACGAGGAGATGCACAACTGCATCCTTGTGCACACCGTCACCAAGGCCCTCGACAAGGTGACGCGAGAGGCTTGGGAAACCTCGCTGACAAACAACAACGAGTTTCCCAAGTACGAGAAGCTCCTGGCCTTCATCGAGGCGAAAAGCGCAGCGTTGGAGCAGATGGAGGGCACAACGAAGAAGTCGTCAGCCAGCGCACCCGCGCCAGCACGCTCTGCTCACAAAAGGGCTGTCACGCACACAGCGCAAGCACAGCCTGAGGCACAACCTGCTCAACCTGCTCAACCTGCTCAACGGTCAAGGTCCACCGTGTATCCCTGCGATGTGTGCAAGGGCGACCACTTTATGGTCGTGTGCCCTCAATTTAGGGGCATGACTGTGGAAGCACGGCGCAGGATAATTACCAGCAACAACCTGTGTCGCAATTGCTGCGGTCGACACCACACCGAGACCTGCAAGTCGGCCACTAGATGCAAGTCGTGTGGCGCTCAGCACCACACTATGCTGCATCTGCCCTCGAGGCAGCCTTCTGCTCAGGCCAGCGACTAAGCAGCACATTCGCATGCTGCTCAAGATACAACGCAATGAAGCGTCGGTGCAGTCGTCGCATCAACCCCGTGCTCAACAAGTCCCACTCTGCTCAGCTCAACAGGTTCGTCAGTATTTGTTCATTCCGCAGCCAAGAACATATCAAGATTTACCACCACACTGTTGGCAACTGCCAACGCTCAGCTCATCTCATCGGTGACGTCACTACCAGTTAGGATGCTCATCGACTCAGGCTCTGAACTGATCTTCATCAAGGAGGAGCTTGTTACTCAGCTCAAGCTTCAACGCATTCATTCTACAACTTCAGTATTTGGCATTGGAGGCAACAAAGCTACTCAGACTCGTGGAGTTGTGCTAATTACGCTCCGCTCCAACCACTGCTCAGCAACTGTGCACATTCAAGCGCACATACTCAGGGCCCTGACGTCAAATTTGCCATCGATGGAACCACCTCATCTAGAATGGCCACATATCAACGGTCTTCAATTGGCAGATTCTGATTTCCTGACGTCACGACCCTTAGATATTGTCATCGGCGCAGATACCTATGGGCAGATCATCAAGCCCAATATTAGGAAGGGCGATCCTTCAATGCCAATTGCTCAGTTGTCAATATTTGGGTGGCTCGTTCTTGGACCAATCACCGTTGATTCCAATCAACTCAGCTCCTTGCATCACTCTGCCACTGTGCAGCACAAGGACAACGATCTTCAAGATCTACTGACCAAGTTTTGGATTTAAGAAGAACTCCCAATGGACACACCAACTCTTCTCACCCCTGAAGAACAAGAGTGTGAGGATCACTTTCGAGCGACACACACTCGTGATTCTACAGGACGTTACATTGTGCGCATCCCTCTCCGCTCATCTCTGAAGCTACTTGGTAATTCCTATCTGACTGCACATGCTTGCTTGAAGCGCACGCTAAACAAGCTCAACAGAAACAACGAGTACTTTAATCTGTACCAAGCATTCATGAAGGAATACGAGGAGCTTCAACATATGGTAAGAGCACCATCCATATCACCTAACACTTATTCTGTTTTCTATCTACCACACCATGGAGTGATGAAACTCGACAGTGAGACGACAAAGTTGAGGGTCGTCTTCAATGGATCAAGCCAGACTACATCTGGGCACTCGATCAATGACCTCATGCACACTGGCGCAAATCTTCTGCTCAACATCACGGATGTGCTATTGTGGATCCGTCAGCACAAGTTCATCTTTGCCACAGATGTGACAAAGATGTATCGTCAAGTCAAGGTGCATGAAGAGGATCAAGATCTCCAGAGGGTGCTCTGGATAGACGAAAATTCAAAGGAGGTGCCTTACAAGCTCACCACAGTCACATATGGAACGAAGGCTGCTCCATTTCTGGCTGTCAGAGCTCTCCTGCAATTGGTGGAAGACGAAGGTCATCGCTTCCCACTGGCAGTGCCATGTATCACCCACGCCAGATACGTTGACGACATATTTGGTGGCGCTGACACAGGTGAGTCACTCATCACAATTGCTCAACAATTAAGAGACCTGTGCAACGCGGGAGGTTTTCCACTTGCCAAATGGCATTCAACCTTCCCTCCGTTGCTTGAATCAATTTCAAGGACCACACGAGCTCATGGCTCAATCATATCACTAGACGACTGCACTACCAAAATACTCGGACTACATTGGAATGTTTTCCATGACAACTTTTCATTCTCGTCAAAAGCAAGCTCAACTTCTGCTCTTTCTAAACGCCTCATCCTCTCAGAAGTAGCTAAGATATTTGATCCCCTCGGATTTCTGTCACCAGTCATCATTCGAGCAAAGACACTTTTGCAAGAGTTATGGCTGCACAAGCTCAGCTGGGATGACCCACTGCCATCCCAAGTCACATCCAATTGGCTCATCATCAGAGAAGACCTCACAAGCCTGGCCAGGCTCTCAATACCAAGGTGGTTTCACACCCTCAGCTGCTCAACAGTGGAACTACATGGTTTCTCTGACGCTTCTCAGCTCGCCATGGCAGCGGTAATTTATATTACTGTGACATCACCGTCCACAAACCACAAAGTGTCGACACTAGTGTGCTCCAAGACAAAGGTAGCACCCCTTAAGAAGCTCACAATCCCGAAGCTCGAGCTTACAGCAGCATTGATGCTTGCAAAGCTCATGAAATATGTTCAAGTGTTGAAATTAAGAAATAAAGAACAAAAACCCGTGTCGGGCTCAAGATAAGTTTCTACTTTAGTCCTCACACACACTGCAGACTAACAGCACCCACACTCGGTATACAGAAAAAAGGTTTCTTATCGATCAACGATCTGTCTGTTACCCACGTCTGTCGCTCTCTTCGTTAAGACTCAGACTCACACTACAGTCATACCGGTCGACCTGTTCAAACTCTCTAGCATACACACACTCTCAGTCATACCAACCTAAAGAGAACACACTTTCCTAAAATTAATTATATTTATTATTTCCAACATCACTCCTTAATTTCAGAAAAGTTTGTTCTCCTTTTTTTTTTTATTGTATACTTATAATTCTAGTTTACTATCTCGTTTCTCAGCCTTGTAAATTTAGTTTTATCTAATGGCTTTGTAAAGATATCCGCCAATTGTTCTTCGGTCGAACAATACTCTACCAGCATTTTTCCTTCTCTAAATCGCTCAGTTATAAATCGGTATCTCGCGTCAATATGTCTCGAACGCTTGTTTACAATTCCTTTTTTGACAATTTGAATAGCACTTTGATTGTCCATATTTAGTATTGCTTTAACATTTTTATCGGTGAGTTCCTCTATCAGTTCTTTTATGTACAGCATGGACTTGGTACATTCTGCCGCTGCTACAAATTCAGCCTCTGTGGTTGAAAGCGTCACTAGAGGCTGCCTTCGACTGCACCAGCTTACAGGACCCCCAGCGAAGTAGATCACATATCCAGTCGTGCTTCTGCGAGTTTCAGGGTCACCCGCAAAATCAGAGTCAGAGTAACAGTCCAGTTCCACATCGCCGTCACCGGTTTCGTCTGAGTGATATCCAATGCCCATTTCTTTGATTAGTTCCATCATTTCTCTTTCATCTCTGGAGACTATGAGGCCATCATCAACATAAAGTGTCAGAATCAATGTCTTTGTATTATTCACAAACACGCATGGTTCCAGAGATGACGTTTTGAGTCTCTGTGAATTTAAAAAATCCGAAAATTTTTGATTCCATATCATCGGAGCTTGTTTCAGTCCATATATAGCCCTCTTTAATCTGTAGACTTTTTCGACTTCTTCTTCAAATCCTTCTGGTATTTCCACATATATTTCTTCTTTTAGCTCTCCATACAGAAAAGCTGCTTTGACATCAAATGTTATTATGTGTCTTTCTTCTTTGACTGCTATTGCTATAACAGTTCTCAGAGCATCCATGTTTACTACAGGGCTGTAAGTCTCTCCGTAGTCTTCCAAGAATTTTTGCTCGCAGCCTCGAGCTACCAGTCTGGCTCTGAATTTCCCATCATCTTTCACTTTAAACACCCATCTAGTGCTCAGAATCCTTTTTCCATTTGTTTCTTGTCTGTTTACTGCTTCCCAGACTTGATTTTCTTCCATTGATTTCTTTTCCTCTTCTATTGCAGCTTTCCATTTTACACCTTCCGGTCCATTTACTGCCTGAGTATAGGTTAGGTATACACTGCTGTCATATCGCTCCGTGGTTTTCTTTTCCCTTTCTGATCTTCTTAATCCTTGTGTTACTTCAACAATGTTTTCCACTTCATCCTCTTCTTCCAGTGCAGTCTGTCTATCTATCTTCTTCTTCTTCTCAGTTTCATCTTCCAATTTTTCTTCTTCGCCTTCATCCGATTCTCTCGGGACATACAGATTAGCGCATATCAGATTTTGTTTTATCTTCACTGTTTGTCTTGTCGCTGGACTTGGTCCAAACTCAACATCTCTTGCTATTACTATTTTTCTTGTTGTTGGATCCCACAGTCTGTACCCATTTTTATTATACCCCACAAATAAGTGCTTTCGGCTTCTGGTTTCCAACTTTTTGAGAGGCCCCAACTTCTTTGCGTAAGCTTCGCTTCCAAAAATTTGTAATCTAGAGAGGTTAGGCTTCCTATTCTCCCATTTCTCTATGGGTGTCAATTCTTCATCTGTAGTTGGAGATCGGTTCAACAAGTAGGTGGCTGTATACAGGGCCTCGCCCCACATTTCTTTATCCAATCCAGAGTCAAAAAGTAACGCTCTCGTCTTCTCCATCAAGGATCGGTTCAGTCTTTCGGCTTTTCCATTCAGCTGAGGCGTGTACGGAATGGTCCAATCGAACTCCGTGCCTCTCTTTTTGGCCCATTCAATCATTCTTCTGTTCTTGTATTCCTTGCCGTTGTCGCATCGAATCTTTACCACTTTGCTGTTCCAGTGAGCCTCTGATTTATTTACGAATTCAATTAACGCATCTTGAACTTCAGATTTGTGTGTTAGTAATGCGATTTCAGCATAATGAGTGAAATCATCGAGGAAGGTCGCAATGTAGTACTTGCCATCCCACGTTTTATTTTCCACTGGTCCACACACATCAGTGTGCACCAATTGCAGTGGCCTTTCTGCTCTCATTCTGTCATTTCCGAATTGCTTCCTTGCTTGCTTTGCCTCAAAGCATATTTCGCAGTTCAATTCACTGTTTTTCACCTCAGCGTTGTTCACACTCACTCCTTCAGTTTTATCCAACAATTTCAACAGTCCTTGTTTACTTATGTGACCCATTTTCCTATGCCATTCGAGCACTTTTTCTTCTTGTGTCAGTGCTAGGTTCGATTCTTCTCTTCCTTCACGTTTTAGTTTCACTTGGTATTGACCTTGATCCGACGCAGTTCCTTTCAGTACTTCCAGTCCATCCTTTGTTATGAGTACGTCGTTCCCTTTGAACAGTACTTCTCCCCCATTTTTGGTGATTTCTCTAACAGACAGTAAATTCGCACTTACTTCGGGAACCACCATCACCTTTTCCAATATACATTCATGAAAATCCAGTCTTCCTACACTGATTGCTTTCATCGCTGAGTTAGCTTTCGCCACTCCTACTTCGGACTCTATTTTTCTTCTTTCACTCAAGTTTGAGTCGTTATGTGTCATATGTGAGGTTGAGCCTGAATCTACTATCCAAGTATCAGCAACGCTTTCACATACAAGTGAGGTTAGGAACGCCACTTTTTCTCCTCTGCTATTCCCTCTTTGGTTTTTGTTTCTGTAAAAACATTCTGCAGTTGTGTGATTAGTCCTTTTACATACCGAGCATTGTTTTTCCTTCTTGTTGGACATTCCCGTTTCGGAACAGTTTGCTGCGAAGTGACCGGCCTTATTGCATTTGAAGCACAGTTTCCTTTCAGCCCCTGTTTTCTGCTTATTTTTGCAGTTTCTTGCCCAATGTCCCACTTCATTGCATTTATAGCATCTACTGCTGTTGGCTTCGAAGGCTACAGTGTTACCTTCTCGTTCAGTTCCATTGATCTTTGCTTCTTCGGCCAACAGTCTTGCAGTCAGATTCTCCACCGTTCGTTGATCTTTTTTCGTTGACTCCCAAGCCGTTGAGAAGTGATTGTACTGTGCAGGCAGCGTAGCTATCATTTTCACCATCAGCATATCATCATCAATTTCTGTATCTAGAACTTTCAATTTGTATCTAAGATTTTGTAAACTGCTAATGTGAGAGGACATATTATTATTCTTAACAAAAGTATAGTTAAAAAATTCTTGCAATAAATTGCATTTTTGCTGCTGTGTATCTCTCTGAAAAATCGCACATAATTTCACCCACATATCATTTGCAGTTTCACAGGTGATAACGTGCATTAGTAAGTGTTTTTCCATGGTCATCATAATTATTTTCGTGGCTTTTGCGTCCTTCGTTTGCCACGCGGCCACTCTTTTTTCTGGTTCGGTTTTGGCTTGAACTTGAATGTACAAATCACCTGCTTTCAGTAATATTTCTAACTGAAATTTCCACATTTGAAAATTTTCTACTCCCTTTAATTTCTCAATCTGATTCAGTTCTTCACTCCAACTAGACATTTTACTTCAATTTTTTAATTTCCTTTTCAGACCCCAACACGTGTTCGTTTATGGAATGTTCTAGAATTCTAACCTCCAATTTCCACGTGGGTCTGGGCCCATAACCTGTTGAAATTAAGAAATAAAGAACAAAAACCCGTGTCGGGCTCAAGACAAGTTTCTACTTTAGTCCTCACACACACTGCAGACTAACAGCACCCACACTCGGTATACAGAAAAAAGGTTTCTTATCGATCAACGATCTGTCTGTTACCCACGTCTGTCGCTCTCTTCGTTAAGACTCAGACTCACACTACAGTCATACCGGTCGACCTGTTCAAACTCTCTAGCATACACACACTCTCAGTCATACCAACCTAAAGAGAACACACTTTCCTAAAATTAATTATATTTATTATTTCCAACATCAAGCAACCCTTCAGCTCAACATAGCTACTACACATCTGTGGACGAATTCACAAGTGACACTAATCTGGATCAAAGCTCACGCATCACGTTGGAAGGACTATGTACGGAATCGTGTCTCCCAAATCCATGAGCTCACCCAAGATGCACACTGGAGACATGTTCCAGGGAAGTCAAACACAGCTGATTGCGCATCAAGAGGCTTAACAACTGCTCAGCTTGAACAGCACGAGCTGTGGTGGACGGGACCATCATGGCTCATACAACCCAGTGACACATGGCCACCTCAACCAGTTTTGAAGGACGACGCGAGTGCACTCGAAGCTCGTCCAGGAATTTCAAATCTGCTCAACACACAAGAGATCAAATACCACTGGGACCTCATTTACAAATACTCATCTCTTAACAAACTTTACCGCATCACTTCAGTTTGTTTCAGACTCCTCACGAGAATGAAGAAGTTGCCATTGTCCCTGCCAATCATCTCACTTTTGCCAGAGGACTTGGAATGGGCCAGGAACTTTTGGATTAAAGCCACACAGGCAATCTACTTCTCAACCGAGCTCAAGGTGCTCAGCTCAGGCTCTTCGATGCCGACATCCCATGTGTTCAATCGACTTACAGCCTTCATCGATGAACAAGGAATTATTCGAGTTGGAGGCCGACTCAATAATGCTCACATGGTGTATGAGAGTAAGCATCCTGCAATTTTACCTCGCCATTCACGTCTGTCTGCTCTGATCATAGACCATGCACATCGCAAAACTCTGCATGGAGGGACCCAGCTCACCCTCGCTCACGTCAGAAGCAACTATTGGATCATCGAAGGGCGAGCGCCAGTTAAGACTCATGTGCTACGGTGTGTTGTGTGTGCTCGACAAAGGGGGATCCGTGCTCATCAATTGATGGGCCAACTACCTCTTTCGAGAGTTGCACCCTCACGACCATTTACACACACTGGCATCGACTACGCGGGTCCCATCACCCTTAAGACGTGGAAAGGGCGAGGCGCAAAGACTCAGAAGGGCTGGATCTATGTCTTCGTCTGTTTTACTACCTCAGCTGTACATCTGGATGTCGTCACAGATTACTCAACCGAAGGCTTCATCGCTGCCTACAGACGGTTCTCAGCAAGAAGAGGAATTCCAACTAAGCTCTACTCCGATTGTGGTACCAACTTCATCGGAACTGACGCCGTGCTCAAGAGTATGTTCATTCAGGGCTCACAAGATCATCAGCAGCTCAGTCAGCTGTTTGTCAATGACAACACTGGCTGGTGCTTCAACCCACCAGCAGCTCCTCATATGGGGGGCAAATGGGAAGCAGTCGTGAAGTCGATGAAACACCATCTTCGGCGAGCCGTAGGTGAGACAGTACTCACCTATGAAGAATTTTGCACACTTCTTACCCAGGTAGAAGCTATGCTCAACTCATGACCGCTCGAGCCTCTCAGTGATGACCCTGAAGACATCTCAACCCTCACACCTGCTCACTTCCTCATCGGGCAGCCTCTTACAACGCTACCAGAACCATCTGTCGTGCATGAAAACATCTCACCATCAGCAAGGTGGCGACTCATTCAACAACGAGCGCAACGTTTCTGGACTCAATGGTCATCACACTATCTCCAACGTCAACTCTCCATCTCGAAGTGGCACCACCCATCAAATGAGATCAAGATCGGATCTTTAGTGCTCATCACTGATGAACGGTTTCCACCGAGCAAGTGGCAACTTGCTCGAGTCGTCACTCTTCATCCAGGAAAGGATGGGCTCACCAGAGTGGTAACACTCAAGACTGCCACTACGACATTAATCAGGCCAATTGCAAAATTGGCAGTGTTGCCTGTTTCAGATTGTACATCAACATCTTCCAACAGCTGTTGATGGCGGGAGAATGTTTGAGATTCCATTAGTTCAGCGTTCGGCCGTGCCAATGCTCGTCGCAGCACCTCCTGGGCAGCGGAACACACCGCTGATCGACGATCGATCCGGTGATCGATTCTCCTAGTCCCCTGCTCAGCCAATCGCCGTTCACCACGTGAAACTGGCGGCCCAATCGGAGAGCGTACTTTCTTGGTCGATTCTCGAGGATTGTTCGAGAAGACGCTCAACGGCTTTCGGCTTTCTCTTTGTTCACTTGCATTCATACCGTTTGTCGCATTAGACGTGTTTTTCATTGTTCTTTTCGCAACGTACGAATTCTGTTCAATCAGTACTTTTCAGTGCTCGGCTGAATTCTCACTCAATTGTTCACGCGAATATTATTATTGTTCGTTAAAAACCAGTGCTCAACACGTGTGCTCATCGTGTGTAGCGTGACCGCGTATTTTGTGCTCAGCAAAATACTCTGCTCATCACACACCAGTATTGTGCACACAGTGACTAAAGTTATTTTATAATAAATTGACTCAGTCATCATTGACTCAACTTTTGGTGTTCATAGTGCTTCACTTTCCCATCGTCGTTCCCTAACCTCACTCTCCAGCGTGCTCACCCGCTTAAATTACTAACAGACTGCCTTAAACGAATTCCCTCATATGACCAAACATAAAAGCGTGGGGCGTAAATATTGAAATGCCCTTTTTATATAAAATATTTATAATGCTTTAGGTAGTTTAATACATTACTTTTCGCATTCTGCTAGAGATCAGTCTAATTCTTTAATAAAATATGAATATAAAGACAGTAATACTATTTATATAAAAAGGGCATTTCAATATTTACGCCCCACGCTTTTATGTTTGGTCATATGAGGGAATTCGTTTAAAAGGCTTTCATTTAGGCCGGTAAAAAAATTATTTTTTTTTAAGTATATTTTAATAAAAGCTTGTTTTTGAAATTTTTTTTCATTTTAATTTTTAATTAATAAAAACGAGGCATAAATCCTTTGGTAACTGTAGTTAACAAAATGCGACAGTTTTTTCGTCGATGTTTTCAACGATGCATCTTTTAATTGAAAATATAGTATGTAGTGATTGTAGCTGAATTAACTACCCAGATATCACTCGACGTCTATGAGCCGTCTTTAAGACATCTGTTTCAGACGTTCAAAACGTCTTAAAGACGTCTGCTATTTTCTGAAAGACGTCCTAAAGACGTCTATAGACATGTTTGAATGTCCCGAGTCAGGAAACCGTACGTCTTTTGAACAGTTTGTAGACGTCCTTTAAACACCTTGTAGACGTCTATAAGTGGTCGTAAAGACGTCTGAAAGACGTCCATTTCAGATGTTCACGACGCCTCAAAGACGTCTTCGTAAGGACTTGATTAGGCCTACCTCAGCTCTTTGAAGAGATATTAGAGATATTAAGCGTGACTTGATTCGTGTTTATTAGAATTAATATCTTTTAATGAAATTAATTATATCATGCTGGTCAATATTTTCATTTCTTCTTAAAAAAGAAAAAACGTCTTTCAATAACGAATGACGGAGACATTCTTTGGCATACTCACTTGAATTCAAGTGAAAAATATAAATTTCCTTCATCAAAACACGTGTACTCGAGAGTGACGATATGATCTGCCCGGCTCTCTTAGAGGCATGACTGCTATATCCCACCTGCGAGAATCGCTCGGCCTGGTCGCCGCCTGGCGGTCGCGTCCTACACAGCACACGATGTCCCGAGAACGTCTGTTTTAGGTCTATAGGTATGAATGTCCCGGTTTGTAACAAGACGTCTTTGGGACGTCTATAGACGCTTTTCGGACGCTTTAGGGACGTCGTGTAACTACCCTGGCACCATGTATACAAAGTCTTAATGATGTCTGTGGGACACGTTTGGGACGCGTATGAAACGTGTTAAATACGTCTTTGCGGGGTGTATAATTCCTCAAGCTCCACCAGAGGGCGACACGGCTTGAGAATTTCTCGCCGGTGATCGTGGACCGAGTTAGTATATATACAAGTTCCGTCGCAGTCCTTCTTTCCTTTTCTACGGTGGTAATCCACTGCATAGACGGTCCAGTCAGATCGCCTATAGTGGTAGTCAAATTTTAAATAAATAAATATAGTAAATAGAAATGAATTTTTATTTCATTTTGACAACCCTTTAAAGAGCTGGATTTGACCTAATTTATCGATAAATAGGTCTTAATTACGTCTTTTGAACGCCAGTTTCAGTGCTAATCCAGGCCTGTTTAAGGCGTCCCAAAGACGTCTTTTAAACTGTTCTTCAGTCCGAATTCAGGCGCTTGAAAAGACGTACTGGGGACGACTTTTTTTGTAACATTCGTCCTTCAGAGGACGTATATAAGCCGTTCGTGGGAAATTCAGGCCGTTCCCGGAACGTCCGGTACGACTGCAGAGATGGGCAGAAAATTATCTTCAAAAAAATTTCAACTTCGAATAAAAGAGAAAAATTTTATTCGTTCGCCGTCGAATAAAAAAACCCGAAGTATCTTTATTCGAAGAGCCAGTTTCTTCGACGGAAATGCATTCGACGAGGCAAAGTTACTTTTTTATTCGAAGGTCTTCCACTCTGAGGTTCGAATACTTTTTCCACTTTACCTGTATCTTTATTCGAAGGTTTCGAATACTTTCGGCAGGCGCCTGGGTCGTTCAAGGGCTGAGGCGAGCGAGGCAGCGGTCCTCTGCTACGGTCGCCCCGCCACGTTTCACCAATTTTACAGAAATTAAAGTTCTTTATATTTCGTCGTATCGATCTGAAAGTAACATCGATCAATTCCTGGCATTCTCCCGATTAAAAGGACAAAATATCATGTAAATCAGAAAATTTTTAACGAAGTAGGCTTTAAATTCTGCCGACCAATTTTTCGTGTAACTTTGTTAATTACAGCCCGAAATATGTCGGGTTTGGTACCATTTTCATGGGGACCATTTTCATTAAAACCCAAGGATTCGATTCATGACACTTTCGTAAAATGCTGAAGAGAAATGTGGAAATCCACTTCTTAGTGGTAAAGGGTCATTCTGGAGCAACGTCCGTCAAAGAGATACAGCCTGGTACCCCGTGGCGAGGACAATCACCCGCAGTGACTCGCCGAATTTTAGCCTTGTTTCACACATCACGGCAAGGCACGGCACGGCAAAACATGTGACGATCTTATAGAAATTTGCCGTCATTGCGGTCAATTGCCGTGACGGCACGTGTGAAACAAGGCTTACGGTTTTCGACCGCCAGAGGGGTTGAAGTGCCTATTAAGAGGTGAGAAATCTTCGATTTCCGCATTTCTCATTAGATCTTTGCGAAAACGACGCCAATTGATTCCTTATTTTTCGCCGATGAAAATGACACCAAGAACGACGTGATTCGGAAAATAACAAAGGAAATTCCATGAAAAATTAATTTCCATAACCTCAAGCTAATTTCGTTAATAATTGTCGGATTTACATGAAATTTGGTATGATTTTCATCGGAAAAACATAAGGAATTCGTCGGCATCACATCCATATCGATACAATAAAGAATAAAGAATTATTTTTTTCTGAAACAGGTGTCACGTCCCGGGTGGAGGTCTTTGGGGACAATGACATGGGAAATAAAATCAGGCGCGAATCTATAATCCAACACTCTGAGGGTTTTGAAGGGAGAGTCAGGCGCGAATCTAAAATCCAGCACACTGTGGATTTTGAGGGAATATCAGGCGCGAATCTATAATCCAGCACACTGAGGATTTTGAGGGAATGTCAGGCGCGAATCTATAATCCAGCACACTGAGGATTTTGAGGGAATGTCAGGCGCGAATCTATAATCCAGCACACTGAGGATTTTGAGGGAATGTCAGGCGTGAATCTATAATCCAGCACACTGAGGAGTTTGAGGGAATGTCAGGCGTGAATCTATAATCCAGCACACTGAGGATTTTGAGGGAATGTCAGGCGCGAATCTATAATCCAGCACACTGAGGATTTTGAGGGAATGTCAGGCGCGAATCTATAATCCAGCACACTGAGGATTTTGAGGGAATGTCAGGCGCGAATCTATAATCCAGCACACTGAGGATTTTGAGGGAATGTCAGGAGTGAATCTATAATCCAGCACACTGAGGATTTTGAGGGAATGTCAGGCGCGAATCTATAATCCAGCACACTGAGGATTTTGAGGGAATGTCAGGCGCGAATCTATAATCCAGCACACTGAGGATTTTGAGGGAATGTCAGGCGTGAATCTATAATCCAGCACACTGAGGATTTTGAGGGAATGTCAGGCGTGAATCTATAATCCAGCACACTGAGGAGTTTGAGGGAATGTCAGGCGTGAATCTATAATCCAGCACACTGAGGATTTTGAGGGAATGTCAGGCGCGAATCTATAATCCAGCACACTGAGGATTTTGAGGGAATGTCAGGCGCGAATCTATAATCCAGCACACTGAGGATTTTGAGGGAATGTCAGGCGCGAATCTATAATCCAGCACACTGAGGATTTTGAGGGAATGTCAGGAGTGAATCTATAATCCAGCACACTGAGGATTTTGAGGGAATGTCAGGCGCGAATCTATAATCCAGCACACTGAGGATTTTGAGGGAATGTCAGGCGCGAATCTATAATCCAGCACACTGAGGATTTTGAGGGAATGTCAGGCGTGAATCTATAATCCAGCACACTGAGGATTTTGAGGGAATGTCAGGCGCGAATCTATAATCCAGCACACTGAACGACCAGAGAAGGTTTAATAACTGGTACCTTTTGTGGAGACACCCGTTAGAGCACTTATTGTGGTTTGGCTTTGGTAATCGGATTTACCGTTGCATCGAGGTAAAAGACACTCGTAATGATTCCGCAAAATCAGCTAGTCATACAGTTAAGCGAAACCTATACGAAAGTAAGTTAGTAAAGACTGCGATGCTTTCCGCGGTCGTTGCCCGTTATCAGCTGTTCCGGCAGCCTGGTTGGATTTCGGGATCTTCGTAGCCGAAGGATTAACACAATGACTCGAAACGTTAGATAAGCAAAGCGGTTTATTAGTTTAGGCGAAAAATATAGGCACTGTTTGTGAAAGTGCTTTGTTGAACATAGATTGCGTTTAAACATTAATCATTGGCACAGAACATTTATATAAATGGTTATATATATAGTGTGATTATGAGCGTGACATACAGTATATGTTTTAAGATGGAATAATATAAGCAGTAAACGTTGATAAGAACATGGAATATGGTCGCAATGAACGTTAATAACACAATATAATATGAAAAGCACTTAAGCGTAACAAGACAAAATAATATGAATAGCAATAAGAATAGCCAGACAAAATAATATGAATAGCAATAAGAATAGTAATGCAAAATAATATGAATAGCAATAAGAATAGTAATGCAAAATAATATGAATAACAATGTAAAATAATATGAATGATGATGATACGCAGTATTTTAAATGGTAATATAAATTCTTACGGTAGTTGCCGTTGACCACTGAATTTAAGGTTTAAACGGTGACAATTTCTTGATATGTTATAATATTTATGAGTACTTCTGTAGAAAGAGGTTCGATGATAGATTTCCGTAGAACGAGAACGAGCTCTCGCGGTTCCTCGTATTTATACTAATTACAATCTTTTCGGCTTGAAGGGGGGTGCACAGTACGCACCTTGACATATTTACGCATATGCGTCGCAGTAACATTTCCGGGGTTTTTGTAAGGACCAAAGGTTGGTCTATATTTGGACTCGCAATTTCGGCACGTACGCCAAATAATGCTCGCGATTATCCTTCTGGGGTTTTTATACATGTGATTTGGAAATGCTCAACTCCTCGAATGGATTTTGGGTGTTTTTGATAGGAAAGGGGTGATAATAGATTTGACTTCTTTGGTCATTTAGTGGGCTTGAGACGTGGTCTCGATTTAAGAGATATAAGGGGCGAGGGACTTGTTTAGATTCGATAGGAGGGAAGAGTTTGTGCCGCGTTGGGCGAATAGGTGGGGGAGATTCACTGATTGACCGTCTTGAGATGGGGACCGCTAAGGTACATCGCCAAGGCGGTCGAGGTCATGGAGAAGGGGTAAGAATTGAGGTTTGGGGAGATTTGAGTGGAGTTGTATAGTGGTTTATGAGTGAATGTTAGTTTAACTGCGTGCGAAAAATCGTGGGGCGTCACACCTCCCCCCTTATATGAAGACATGCATGCATTTCTTCACCGTAAGGAGCGGGGTGGATTTGAAGTTACTTTTTTCTACCCTTTGCAGCGTTAAAGAAAAATAAAGAGTATAATTTTGTGGAAAAAAATAAAATATAATGAGGTTTGTTGTAGAAAAGAAGAAAATAAAGAAAAAAACAGACTTGTTTGGCCAAAAGGGCCTACTTTACGGTCTTAAGAATATATATATATAAAATAAAGAAAAATAAGTATGGGTAAAGGGTATATACAAGGGACTATTTACAGCGGATTGAGGGGATATATTTTCAAGGAAATTTTTAGGGGGGATAGGAATAGGAAAGGGTCTGGAAAGTGTCGTCTTCAAGGATGAAGCTTAGGTCTTGACCACTTTGGTAGAGGTCATCGAACCATCGCATGAACTCGGGCGTCAGCTCAGTGTGGTCTGGGACCTTCGTTGCTGACCCCGTGTCCAGGAATTCTATTACTCCTGGATTTGGAGGGATGGTGGAAGGGACTTGGGTTTCGGGAAGTTGGGGAGGAGGGTGTTCAGGGAGTGGGTTTTCCCTGGTTACCCACTCGAATGGGGAAGAGCGATTAGGGGGTGACGGGGTCGGTGCCTCCTGGAGCGTCTCCCAGTCGAGAGGCGTTGGTGGGGGGGAGTCATCTATGGTGATGACTTCCGTGGGTGGGTCAGCTTCCCTGATGATGATGGTGGAGGTTATCTTCGGGAGGAGGGGCGACAGGCTCCTTCCCTTCCGTAAGGCCTCTCGTCGCATCCAATGGATGTGTTGTATTTTTCTTCTCAACCCACCCCCGCTCTGGGGTCTGTTGGGGTGGGTGGCCCTTCTGTGTGGCATAGCTCGGGTTTTGCTATGAGTGTTGCAGTTGCAACGATCTATAGTGAAAAATTTGATTTAAAGTATTTGTTTATTGTGACTTGGGGTCAACCGGGACTCTCGCGCATACGACTAAGACGCGCTTTGTTGGCATGTATAATTTTTGTTTTGCCTTTCCATGATATTTTGAGGTTCTGAGAGGGGATTACTTCTAATATGGTATGCGGACCAGAGTACTGGTCGCCAAATTTCCCTTTTTGTGGTTCTATTATAACGAAGACCGGATCACCCGGTTTGAAGGTCTCTACGTTCAGATGTTGATCGTAATATTTTTTATAACGAATTTTGGATAGATTTAACTTTTCTGCTGCAGCAGTTTGCAGCTCCTGCATCCTTACGCTTAATTTCGAGAGGTATCGATTATAAGTTTCGTTTTCGAAATCTTCGGGCACCTTTTTCCGACTGGGTACCCGGGCTATTTTCCCGAATACTAACTCGTGTGGAGTGTAACCAGTTCCCTCATGGACGCTGGTATTATAGGAAAACGCGGCCATGTCGGTCCCATTCGTCCCAGTCGCTATATTTACTAATAAACATTTTTAAATATTCCGTTAGGACAAGGTGCGATCGCTCTAAAGAACCGTTAGTCTGTGGGTGGAAAGCTGTGGTTCTAAATTGTTCAATTTTAAATTTTTGCGCGATAGTTTTCATGAATTTACCAGTGAAATTAGCTCCTTGGTCCGTGAGGACGGCTCCGGGAGCTCCGAACTGACAAATAAATTTCTATGAACGCATCTGCAATTTTTATAGACGTTGATTGTTTGATGGGTTCGCACACGAAGTATTTAGTTAATAAATCTTGCATTGTTAATATATAGGTGTTTCCTTCTCTAGTGATAGGTAATGGTCCTACTATATCTAATGCAATTTTGTCAAAGGCGTGTCCAGGCGTGTCGGTAAGGATCATCGGTTGCTTGGTTTTGACACGAACTAGTTTTTTCCGCTGACAGTCCTCGCATTTTCGTATATAATCTTCCACGGCTTTCTCCATACCTTTCCAAAAATAATAGTGACGAATTCTATTATAAGTTTTAGTTACTCCTTTGTGTCCGGCTAATGCAGACGCGTGATTTTCCGTAATAATATTTTGTCTTTTTGATTCTTCGGGAATCTGGACTAGCTGTAAGCATATAGTGACACTGATGTCTTCTTCATTAATGGTTTCGAGAACATCCATTATAATATCTAGCCAACTTAGCTGATCAATATTTGTCGTCTTGGCAATGCTGAATGAATATATAATTAATTCGCGTACTACATCCTTAAGTGAAGAAAGGGCTTCGTTCCAATTTGTCGTGGTTAGGGGAATATTTTGTGTCTCCTTGACAACCAAACCTACGAAAATTTGTCCCTTTTTATATGATACATGAGCCCTGCCCAGAGTGAGTTCGCTTGCTATCGTCAGTTCTCCTGCTTCCTGTAATTGTCTAGCTCCTTCGTCGCAAGGTTTCTCATCGGCACTTAAAAAGAAGACTAGCGTTTCTTTACGTAGGGACAATGGGTCGCGACTGACTGACGGTATTATGATGATTTCTCGGTCTGGATCCTCTTCGTATGCTGCATCATGGGAATCGTTTAAGTCTATTATCGATGATTCCGAGTCTGACGTTGATTCGTGAGAAGCATTGGATGCCACATCGGAATCTGAGTCGTCTTGTTCCGGCGGTGTTGGCGATTCCGGAAGCGAAATAATCGAATATGGCTCATCTGCAGGTTCTTCTTCTGCTGCCTGTGTTTCCTCTTCTATAACATTTCCTGATTCTGGTAGATTTAGCGAGGGGAAATCCGGTGGCGCTATTATCGGCGTCGGGTCCTTGCGTACTTTTCGGCGTGGTTGTGTCCTCGTAGGCGCCGTTCTGTGGCGAATTTTACTTGTAGATTTTTGTGTGGAGGTGGTTGCTTTGGGAGCCCCGAGGCCTCCCTGGGCGTCGTTTAGGCGGGGGCAGATCTTCCCAGTCATCGTCGGCTTCCTCTCTTGGTCGTATGGGGCATGTCTCCACCGTAGGTGGATTACGGGATAAGGCATCGGCAAGTTTATTGCTTTTTCCCGGTTGATAACGAATTTCATAATTGTATTCAGCTAATTTTAAGCGCCACCTAACGAGGCGCGACGTCGGGTCCTTTACCCTGTGTAACCAAACTAAAGGTTGGTGGTCGGTATATAAAATAAATTTCCTTCCATAAAGGTAAGGACGGAAGTATCTGACACAATAAACTATGGCTAGGAGTTCTTTTTCTATAGTTGCGTAATTGGTTTCAGCTTTGTTTAAAAGACGGGACGCGTAAGCAATTGGTAGCTCCTTTTCGTCAATAGCCTGACTTAATATTCCTCCGATGGCGTATTCGGAGGTGTTGCGGCCGCGTTGAGCGGGCCGCGCTGGTCGTTCAAACGTGTGCCCGCTGACTCGTGGCAACCGCCAAGGAGTCGGCGTAGGCCTATGTCGACGGTTGTTTACGCCAACCGTCTTTTCGAGGCGCTCGCCCGGCGACCGTTAGTTCGAACACCTCAACGTCGAGACACGCACGCACGCAGGCACTTCGTTCTCAGCGCCCATTGCGCCAAAATCACTTTTCTATCGCGACCCATTGTCGCTAAACGCCCACGCGTTACTGTACTATATTGTTCGTCGTCTCTGTGTATCTCATTGTTTGTGACGTCCAGTGGCCAAGTGACCACTGGAGAATAAAGTGTGCCAGTCCCAAAAAGGCTCGTATCGTCTTCGCTCCTTCTCGTCACGCTATTTGCTCCGGCAATTTTGAATTTTCGCTCCCGGCGAAAACAGGAGGCATCAGTAGTGACGTGGAATTCCAGGTCAAAATTTGGATATTGCAGGATAGGTATAGGCAGGATAATTCTTTAGTAATGCTGATCTTAAGTGGTCGAACGCATTCTGCTGGGGCGATCCCCAGTCGAAAGATATATCCTTTTTCAATAGGGAAGTCAAAGGGCGAGCTGTCTTAGAAAATTCGGGGATAAATCTTCTATAATAGCCAGTTAGACCGAGGAATTCCTTAATTCCTTTCGGTGTACGAGGTTCAGGGTAGTTTTGAATGGCTTGGATTTTGTTTTGGTCAGGTTTTACCCCTTCCTCGGTAATTACGTGTCCCAGGTAAGCGACTTCCTTACGTAGGAATTTACATTTTGTAGGTTGTAACTTTAAATTTGCTTCTCGTAAACGGTGAGCGAGTTTTTTAAATTTGATTAAGTGCTCTGTTAGAGAACTTGCGTAAAGGACGATATCGTCCAGATATACGAACATTTCCGTGCCTTGAAGTCCTGTAAGGGTATGGTCCATTACGCGTTGGAAGGTAGCTGGAGCATTACAAAGTCCAAATGGCATCCTTTTAAATTCATAGTGTCCATATGGTGTTGAAAAAGCTGTCTTATGTGCATCCTCAGATTTCATGGGTATTTGGTGGTAACCCGAGGCTAGATCAAACACGGAAAAGTACTTGGCTCCTCCCAATTGGTCCAATATTTCGTTAATATTAGGAATTGGATATGCGTCAGGAACTGTCTTTTTGTTTAAATATCTAAAATCAATCAGTACCCGCCACAGGAATTCCCCGTTGGGTCCTGGCTTTTTGGATACTATCCAGATGGGTGAATTGTAAGGTGACATCGATGGTTTTATTATTTCCTGGTCTAATAATTTTTGTACTTGATTTTCAATTTCCTTCTTGTGTACTGGAGGGAAACGATACTGCTTAGTATTGATAGGCATTGGGTCCGTCGTCTGGATTCCATGCTGGATAGCGTTCGTATGACCCAACTTCTCATCAGGTAGGTGGAAAAGGTCATGGTTCTTACTTAAAATTCCTTGGACATGAAGTTTTTCCTCCGGATTCATATATTCCGTCGAAATTAATTCGAGCACTTTTTCCATCCTTGTTCAGGGTTTTTCAGAATTTATTGATATTTCCTCACCCGACGCAACGGCGAGAGACTTTTGGGAAGTTAGGGGAAGGGTTGATTTACCATTATGCAAAAGGGGTGTGAGTGAGTGCGCCTTCACGGGTGCCTCTATAGGATGGATCAACGGATCCTGGTTTAAGAGGGGCTTGACTTTTGTTAGGGCTGGCATAGGGGAGACGCATTTAGACGTCTTAGTCTCTTTTGGTCGTCTTTGATTGGGTTCTGGAGTCACAATTTCAAATTCTTCCAATTCAACAGTAGGAATTGTGATTGTTGTGTCCTTTTCATTAGAATTTATAATTTGTAAATACGCTTTACCGTTCTGATTACTGACTAGAACGTTACCAGCATGAATCCCAGTGCCTAAGTCTAACCGGGATAAATACCCTTCCTTTATGTCTGAATTCGATACGTTAACGTAGGAAACGGTTTTTGATCTAGCGGGTAGCACAATTTGAGCTCTATTTACAAACGGAATGGTTTTTCCGTTGAATTCTAACTGCTTCTTCGAATAATGTATGGAGGCATTTAGTTTTATGAAAAATTCAGTTCCTAGTATGCCGTGTGGTTTAATAGGGAAGTCATTTTCGACTACGTGGAACGTAACGTCGTTGCCCATTAAAGTTATTTTTATTGTCCCAAGTGTGGAGACGAGGTCCTTAGCGATGCCCCTAAGTTGTAATTGTTTGTTCTTATCTATGTCTTGAGTTTGTTTTACGGCGTAAAATTTCAATATATTCACTTCGGAACCAGTATCAATCATTAATTCTGGAGCTATTTCGAAGTCTGGGGACTGGATAATTACGGACGGGGCTTCGTCAACAGTGTTCACCCATGCGGTGGCGATTCTAGTCTTGACATTCCCTGTTCCTCCTGGTTTACTATTATTGGACGCGCTGCAGCTTTGCCCGTTCCACGATACGCCTCCATAGTTGACCGTAGGGGCAGGGCATTTCCCGAGTCTCGTTCTTGGAAGGTTCCAGGGCTTCTCTCATTACGATTGAATAAGCGTTTTCTACATTCGGAGATTAGGTGGCCAGGTTTTTTACAATATGCGCAGATACGCAGTTCCATAGGCCTTGGGGGAGGAGGTCGGTTTTTGTCCCAGTAGGGGAGTAAAGGGTTTGGGGCCTGATTACCATATCCCGCAATGGGATTTTGGGTATATCGTTCGGTTGGTTGAGAAACTAAATTTTGGTTATTTCTGCAGGACAGTGCGTCGTGTCCTTTCTTATTACAAACTTGACAAATTGTTTTGGGAGTCTTTTGCTCGGAAAATCTCTGGCGGTCTCGATCAATTTTCTTATCCACGAGTACAGTTAGCTCGAAAGCTTCATCGAGCGTGTCGAAGTTATGTTGTAGTAATCTTGTTCGAATATGGGGAGGAAGTCCATCCACAAATCAGTCCAGAGTCAAACGGTCTAGATCCTCGGGATGATTCCGTGCAAAGTCGCGGTAATATTCCCTATCCTCTTCCAAAATAGCGAATCTAAGATCCTTAACGCGCGAAATATATTCCAATACGTGTTCGTTCGTCCCTTTGATAATATTAGCCAGTTCCCCTCTATAATGATCTGACGTTTTCGCGGGGGAAAATGTTCGTTTGAGTTGTTTCATTAAATCATTTACGGAGTCGAAAGCCTTATCCTCAACGGCCAAGGAGGCGTGATCTTGTAGTTTATTGCGTAACAACCTCGCCAGCTGGGGCTCAGCTTGCGGGGGAACCACAGCTTTAGCCCTATTGCAGGCTCTCGCGAATTGCTCAACTGGTATATTATGTCCATTAAAATTAGGGACGGTTTCTATAGCGTCTTTTAATTTGATCTGGGGTGTTGGATCCTGGTCCGGAATATTGTTACGAGTCGATACCTCGGAATTTTACTAGTATTTAACACCGGTTTTCTATCGAAACGTGAGGAACCCGGCGTAGCAAAATTATTCGCGAGTGGCGGGGGTGCAAGAAGTTTTTCTACTAGCCCTTGTATAACTTGCATCTGACCGGAAAGACCCTCCAACGTAAGGCCGCCCGTTTCGGTTTCCACACTCGGTTGTGTAGTAGGTCGTTTGCCGATACCGAATTTTTCGCATATCCCTTCAATTTTCGTTTGTTTTTCTTTTAGCAATCGCATCTGTTCTAATATTTCGGCAGTTGCGATGTCTACTCGATCAGTAAATTGGTTCACGTCTTGGTCTATAACGCACGAGTCGTCGGTTTCTCCGTACACAGACATTTTGAAAGCGCCCGTTTCTATATTATTCGCCAGTTTAGGGAACTTTCCTAGGTTTAGGCTTCCGTCAGCCGTTATCTAAATCTCACGGCGTTCTCTACCTTGATAAACGTTAATTTCGTTACGTCTCCTATTCGAATGACGATATCTTTCTGTGCACGCGGCACAATTACTAATGGGACGTGCTATTAATAAGTGGTCTCTACAACGGGGGCACTCGGGGAATATGTCGTTGGGCTGGTAGCAATGTACTTGATATATTTCGTCTACTTCTATCGGATCCAAATTAAAACATTTTAGACAAATATTTTCGCCTTCTGTGGTCGTAGCTACTCCTCCGGAGGTACAAATTAGCGCGTTAGAATCTAACAAGACGCCTCTAAATCTACGGCTTGTGTAATACAGGGTGTAAACAGTATACGTAGCAATATTTTAGGGGGTGGTAGGGGAGGTCCAATGGAACATAAAAGTCCTATGACATAATGTCCGATCTGTCTCCATTTTACAGTAATAATGCCCTAAAGTTTGCACCATGCGTTTGAAACGGGTAGTAGCTCGCGCATATTGGTGAGACCAACACATTGAAACAGGGTGTTGACTTCTGATCTTTCATGTAATTCCCAAAGTGGTGTGTTTTTCGGAAGGAAAGACTCTTAAGAGTGATCCTCCAGCGACTCGACTCAAGGAGATGCCGCATCATATCCCGTGGCGAAGACAACACACCATGATGCTTCACCGCAAGTTTATGGCTTCCGACCCTTGAAGGGGTTTGAATACCTATTAAGAACCAAACTCTTTCAGCTCCGCATTTCTCATCAGATCTCTGCGAAAACGACGGCAATCGATACCTTTCGTCATCGTTTGGTTGTCATTTAAAGTGAATTACGAGTAAAAGATAAATCGAGGCAAATCATGTCAAACGTAAAAAAGTGAATACACATTTTTTTTAAAACAGAATCGAAAATAATAATTATTTGAAGTGAGAGGACAAGAAATACGTAGATTTCGTTTTCAAATATCGCTTAAATGAAAAAGTAATGTAACAGGAAATAAACAAAACGTGATCGTAGTTCGTTATTGTGATAAGAATCCGTGGTTTAATAACGGCCAACACTGTTGCTGATGATGAATAAGTCTGTTTAAAACCCCCGAAGACAAAATTTAGGTACGGAAATTTAGATAAATATCGCCGGAAATAAGCCATAGCCTGCGTTAAATTTAATAACTAATAATCACCAATAAAGTAACTAAAACTCACTCTTTCGGAAATTCACCTGCAGCTTGAAAACCTGCGTCACTAGGTCACTGAACTGATGCTGGTCAGCGACGGATGCGTCCAGTGCACAGCTGGTCCCAGGTACGTGACAATAACCAAAGTAAAAGGGTCGCAACGTCAATTGCGATTGGGTTAATGTAGATAACGAATATTCACTTCACTGCACTCTTACTAACACTGATCACTTAATTTATTTTTCATGGAACGCGTTCGTACCTTATAAAAATTGGTGAAAATGAATTTTCACTTGGCGTCCGGTGCCGCGGATATAGCTGCCCAAATGCTCGTACAGCAGTAATTGCGTCTCCGTTGTTCTAGGTTTATGCTTGGAACAACGCGTAATACACTTGTGTAGAAAACACTTCTCTGACGCGTTTGCAAACTGACAGGATTTTTCCAAGCAAGTTCCTCTACTCCAAGTAGTTTTTCTCGTTCCATTATGAGTTAACTCCCACCAGGACAAGATGCTTTAGGTAAAAAGAAGCAAGCACATTTTCG
Organism: Andrena minutula; assembly: GCA_929113495.1. NCBI lineage: Eukaryota > Metazoa > Arthropoda > Insecta > Hymenoptera > Andrenidae > Andrena > Andrena minutula. The sequence continues at coordinate 21,410,551 of OV815993.1, forward strand.
AGGCACATGTGCGTTGCATAAGTGCAACGAACGAACCATCCTACACTTTCACAAAAGCCCGCGCTCCCTTCTTTTACTGCCAATGTACCCATTGCTTAGAGATAGACAGCAGACACCACGTGTTTCGGTTCGAAAGGGTCCGAAGAGACGAGAAACAGAAAAGTCCTCGAACTGTTACAAAAGGAGAAAAGGCATACCAATCCTGTTTCCGTTTCCCGATGCCCTGAGTTCACGTTTGCTACGAGGCGGAACCAGTTAAGCCATAAATTACCCAAAATAGTAGTAAATCGTTCTCTACCAGCCTGATTAATTTTGGAGAACTAGAAATTAAAGAGTATTATCCAACATCAATACGCCTCGCGAAGAGACACAGAAAGAGAAGGGGTAGTCCGCTGACTGCGCGTAGTCCGGCCTGCTTCACCCTACCGTCAAGTGCAAGACAGATCCCTTATCTCTCGAGTATAAACACGCGTTCGATTTTCAAAAGAAAAGCACGCGTTGCCGTATTCCGGACCGCATATTTTTCCGGCGCGTCTAGATAGCGCAAAATATGCTAGATTTCTTCGATGGGATTTGCCACTTCTGTTAGAAGATATTTGCCTGGCCACCCGAAGAAATATGTGGCTTCTTCACGACGGCGCCCCAGCCCATATGGGAAGAGCTATACCAGCTATGGAACGAATATGGGGGAACCGAATAATTGCACGGAATGGTGCGGTTGCGTGGCCGCCAAGAAGCCCAGATTTAAATCCAATGGATTTTTACGTATGGGGCCACATGAAGTCATTAGTATACACGGACATCGAATTTGAAACCTTAGAGGAATTGCAAGGTAGAGTATTTCATGCTGGTAACGTTATACGCGAGCAGCCTGGAATATTCGCCCGCGTTCGCGACAATTGGTTACGTCGGTGTCAGGCGTGTCTGGATGCAAACGGCAACCATTTCGAGCATCTTTTGCAAATAAATGTAGGTAGCGAAATTTGTATTTCTTTACTACACATTCAGGTCAGAGTAGCCGCGCATTGACAGCAGCTTGTTGCGTGACAGTTTAGTCACACTAAAAAGAAAGAAACAGTTTTATCACTTTCTGAAAAAAACAACACGTTTTGCAGTCACGTCGTCAAAGGAATTTACTTCCATGTAAATCAATGCATTTTTCTTGAGCATCAAAACTGTCATGCAACAAATTGCCACCACTGCACGCCTGGCCTAAGAACACGTGTAGAGTTTTCGTTCACTTGTTTCTTATTTTCTAGCTGACGACCCTAAGTGCCTCCGCTACTCCAAACAGGTCCTCAATGGGACCGCTACTGTAAGGGGCCCGTAGTTACTTGTAACTGGGTCATCTTGAACAGCTCACAACGGGCGGTCTTTGTGCTACGGCTCATCTGTGTGCGTGTAGCGACGATCTTTTCCACAAACATCTCCGATGTTTAAACCTTTATAACAGCGAAACTATACGAGATACAACAAACTGTATTCAGACCATTTTACTCTACTGGTGGTCTCCAATGTATGTGCAAAATTATGGAATCTTGCGACTATTAGTTTAGCATATAGACATGTTAACTTTGAGGCATTATTACTGTAAAATGGAGACAGATCGGACATTATGTCATAGGACTTTTATGTTCCATTGGACCTCCCCTACCACCCCCTAAAATATTGCTACGTATACTGTTTACACCCTGCATAGTGTGTCTTGATTTCGTTGTTGATCACACATACTAGTCAAAAGAATATTACTGGTATCTTATATTCGACAGATTTATCTCTTGACAATAGTAAACAAACGTTCCCCCTTGGGCGACCAAAATTGTGTCGCGTTAGGTTGTCGTTACTTTAAAAATCGAAATCTTCGAAATCACTGGATAGGTCATAGCTCTCGTCGGAGAGAAGGTAATATTCCGTGCACACGGTGCACCTATTCATTGGGCGAGTTTGAAATATTGCATTATTACAACGAGGGCAAGGGGAATAAGTCTTGGGGTTTCGATAATAGTGAATGATGTATACTTGAACCGTATTTACTGGGTACAACCAAGAGCAGCACAAGCAAATTTTGCCGCCCTGTTTCGTAGTTGCTAGACTTCCTTTTACACAAATTAAATTCTGCATACACGCAGTTGTACTTTGTGCCCTGCGGCTTCGATAGGCTACTGCGATCTGTTGCGTGCGAGTAATGTACATGTTAAATCACGGGGACCGTGTGGAAAAAGAATTTCTTTTCTTTCAACGGTATACGAAGATCCCACCTTATGTGGCCAAAATTACGTTACTTCAGACAACTGTTAATTATTACTTATAAATCTGGAGTTTGTCTACACGGGTAGACGTTGTCGAATTCGTTATAACTCCTTTCAGAAGAGAGATACCAATTTATGCACTCAACGCACTGATCAGCGGGACGTTTGTGGAGCAAGACAATGCCGCACCGCACAGTGGTTCCAAATCGCAAAAAAAGCGGCAAAACCCTTAACACATTGCGTCCGGGTGACGTGTACGGTCACGTCATGGGACTGTTGGGCTCGGTCCCAATAAATGTGGAAGGTGAAGAAGAATATTTGAGGTACCGAGTTTTCCTTTTGCATACGCATTCAGTACGAACGTGTTCATCGGCGTGTGCATGTCGTTACAAATTTGCATTTTTTTTCACCATGGTGCAGCTGTTTCTTGTATTTAGGAGAAGGTCAACTATTTTTGGTGCCGGATGCAACGTGTTAAACGTACTTCAATTTTGTCATAAATTGGTGGTCGGGGGTTTTTGGGGTTGCTGATTACGAAACTGAACTTAAAAATTTTGAAAACAAAATGGCGAATCCAATATGGCGGACATGTATATTAAAAAATTGATAGATCTACACGAAAATTGGTATCCTATTGTTTTTCGGGTCGCTGATTACGAATCTGAACTTCAAAATTTTGAAAACAAAATGGCGAATCCAATATGGCGGACATGTATATTAAAAAATAGATAGATCTGCACGAAAATTGGTATCCTATTGTTTTTCGGGTCGCTGATTACGAATCTGAACTTCAAAATTTTGAAAACAAAATGGCGAATCCAATATGGCGGACATGTATATTAAAAAAATTGATAGATCTAATATTATTGTCTATGTCTATGTACATTTATTCTGATTCTGATGAATCTGATATTATACTTGTGCTCTCTGAGCTTTCATTTTCATTTTCATGGTGACATACTACCATTTCGAGTACTTTCACAGGAATTTTTTTCTTTTTGCGGTTTGGAATAGCATCGGAAAGGGTAATATAAGGGTCAGAGTGCAGCAGTAATCGTTGGAAAATGTCCTGATTCGTCCTTTTTCGGGATGTCTTAAGACTGTAACCCTTCCTGTACAACTTACACAGTTTGTGACATGATTCCAGGACCTCTTCTGTAAAACACCCTATTGGGAGAACGCAGTTTTTGACCACAGAAGGACCATGGATTAATACCTTATATACCGTGGGTGGCATGTAGTACCATGAATACAATGATAAATACAGTTTCGCTGTATCGATACAATACTTTTTGAACATAGAATAATTAATGGTATAGCCACAAGAAATCGTGATTAAAATATTATGAAACCTTTCTATTAATGTTTCATCGATTCCTATAATTTAAATATTTAAGGAATAATAATAAATATTGAACAAAAATATGTATTGCGAATAAAATGAACATTAAGTAATTTATACCAGTAATTTCGGCAGACTTAGCACGGTTTTCAAAAAATCTACGAGCCGTGTTTCCATCATTTGACGACCCAAAGCCTGGTTTCGGAAAATCAACTCTTAAGGACAATTCTGACAGAAACTTATTCTGTATTATTTTTTTCCGGGCTTCCATTATACACTTTGTGCCGTCGTCTTTACATGCCTAATATAAAAATTATTAATAAGACTATTAATATATACTATACGTACACATATAATCAAATAACTTTTTATATAATGATAATCGGAGCTTACTGACCTGCCACTTTTTAAACTCTAATCGGTACGAAATGTGCAAGAGGCAATCGAAAAAATGAATATATGAGTGTAGAATTGGAAGACTAAATTCCAGTGAAGATTGATGTTCGTTCCTATTTACAATGCGATTTAAATCATTCATCTGGGAGATTGTAGCATCGCAAATATTGCAGCACATACTAGACGTATTTGTTAACGCATTAGTAACCTAAAAATACGATTAATATAATAACATTTTGGAGACATTATTTTACATGTTCATAATGTCTTAAAAGTGATTTGCATTCGATTCAAAAGTAATTGTATAACTTTAACATAATTTTCAATATATACGTATATTGCATTTTCATGTATTGCAGAAAGAACAACATATAAAAAATTTGACAAGAAGAGAACTATTTATTGAATATGTATTTCTCTTACTTTACCGTCAGCCATTGTGAGATGAATAGAAAATGAAATCTTGCAATTAAACCCACTGAACGGTTTCAATTCAGAAATTTGTTTATCCATAATTTCCTTTTCTAATTTGGAAATTTCATCGGATTCATGAAGCCATTGTAGTCTTATGGGTCTACAAAAACGGGTAGATGCGGGTCTCGGATTTGTCCATAAAATTTGCTGCGTTTCAACATTTTGAAGCTGAAGTGGAACAATTGTTGTTAAAAAGAGACTTTGATCATTTATGTTTTCTTCGCTCCAAGACTGCTTATAATTTGAGTGTCCACTACTGCCATCGAAACCGTATTTACAAATTAGTAAATAATTGTTTTCCTGCGCATTATCTTCGTTAGATAGTTGTAGAGCTTGCAAAAGTCTACTACAAGTATGATTCAATAGAGACTGCAATGAAATTTCGCATATTTTTTCACTGATTATTACATCAGGAGGATAAGCAGCTTTTTTAGCTTTCAAAAGTTTCTTATAACTGGGATATAAATCGAAGTTACGGATTTTTGCTCCCGTCTACATAGCCTCATATTGCTTTTTTGTTATATTATTTCCAACTAAGAAACATAAAGCCTCTTCAGGCGTATATACGTGTTGGATTTTCTCATCCCTCTTTTTCCATGTATTTAAGATTTTACCGGCGTGTTCTGCCGAGTTGCTTATAATTTCTTCGATTAGTTTAGCTGCAGGTTTATTACCTTCTGCACGAAATGTCATAGAAGTTGCTACGGACAGTTCCTTAACGTCATATGATGATCTTAATGTTTCCGTTTTTCGTCTTTTCCTTCGCTCACTGGCTGCTGCAAACGATACAAGCGGTCTTCCCATTGGTGTACCTAATGTGGTAAGTAGTAATACTAAGCGGGTTCTAACCCAAATTTGAGTTTCAAGGCCACGATAAGGATTTTCCCCCTGACCTTGAAACTCAAATTTGAGTTTCAATGTCGGCGGAAAAAACTCTCCGCGGGCGGCGCGTGACCGGGCGGCGCGTGGCCGGGGCGGCGGCGGATGACGTCATCGAGATCGGGCGGCAGCGGATGACATCATCGAGATGGCGGAATGGTTATAGCGCGAGGACCGATATCAAATCAATCGATAACCGAAACGATACCGAAACCGCCGCATCGAGGAGGAGTGCCTGACTGTCGGTAAGGAAGGAAATATTAATTTAAAATATTAATATAAATGAAAAAACAGAATCACAGGCGACGGGGCTCGAACTCAAGACCTCCGCGGTACGAGTCAGCCGCCTGACCAACTCCCCCAACGTCGGCTCTCTAACATCAGTCTTTAATGAATGGTATATATGCCAAGCGTCACCAAGCATTCGTTTTTCATCGGATAACGTCGGGAAAGATCGGCTTTTTAAACACCGCGTCTTCGGATAGATGAGAAAGAGACAGAGCATGCATTTTAAAGCTAAAATTCTGAGGGAGGGAAAGAGACAGTCTGAAACCGATTTTTCTTATAGTTCTCACCGTTACTAACATTACGATTCACTAAAAAATATGATAATGGAAACTTACGGTATTAATCGATTGTATTTCCATGTGTTGAACGATTGATAATATCCTTCAAAGCAATTTCACAACTATTAGCTGTCACTTTGACTATGATTTGAATGCAACTGGTCTCGCTGCATATCCTGGCTCTCACATGCTAAAATCCCATCCTATTATGAAATCGAGAAGTGCCTAGCTTTGCAACAGTACGATGTCATTGTTCTTCATTATCTTCGTCACAGGCCACCCGTGTCCTTATCTTCTTCTTCACTGACCATCCTCTTCTTATTCACATGTATCTTCTTTCCCTTCTTCGAACCATATGCATCGAACGGCTTTTAACGGCTTTGATCGTGAGGCTTGAACGAATTTTTCAGAAATTGTTTCGAACAATGTCGGGAAAGATCGGCGTTTTTTTTTTTCGACACCGCGTCTTCGAGGGAAAGAGACGGAGCATTACTTTAAAGTTAAAATTCTAGGAGGGAAAGAGAGAGTAATACATAGGGGATAGAATCGCATGCATTCTAAAGCTAACAGTATTTCAAAGGGTTCCGATTTAACGTCGCCGCGTATCGCGCGATAGCATGCGTAATTCGACTCCTCTGGAGCAGCCGCGCGGGATGATATCATTTGATGGCGCGAAGAACGCTCGAACGAAACAGAATTAGCGCGAATCATAGAAAGAATTATGCAGCGTCAGCAAATCTTAAAGTTAGGTGGCAAGGAGGATGACGGGTAAATAAAATTGAGAAATTATATACGTTTATGATATATATATATATATATATATATATATATATATATATATATATTGTTACAAATCATAAAATTAAAAGAATATAATTTACAATTTTTTACTACGACCATCATCCACAATATGATTGAGAGTACAATCACATTTTATTCTAAAGCTAACAGTATTCTAAAGCGTTCCGATTTAACGTCGCAGCGTCTCGCGTGATCGTATGTAACTTGACTCCCCTGGAGCAGCCGTGCAGGGTGACGACATTTGACAGCGCGAAGAACGCTCGAATCATAGAAAGAATTATGTGGTGTCAGCAGAAATTTTTTTTCCATACCAATATGTGATGGAAATTTTTTCCCCAACACAGAGAAATAATAATTTTTTAATCACCGATATATAACGAACTATTATGTAGCAAACAGATATAATTTTTTCCGAACCATTATATAGCCAGCATTCTAAAGTTAACAAGTTTTTAAAACGTTCTGATTTAACGTTGCAGCGTATAGCACGATCGTGTGTAATTTGACTCCTCTGGAGCAGCCGCGCGGGATGATATCATTTGGCAGCCAGATGAAGGCACGAACAAAATATAATACTTTTTTCGGAAACGTCGAATCTCAGAATTAGGTGGCAAAGAGGGAAGGAGAATGATGGGTGAATAAAATTGAGAAATAATATAGAATAATACAAGCACAAATATAAAAATATAAAATACAATACAATAAATTAATAAAATAAAAATATAAAAACATAATATAAAAATAGAATATAAATAGAATATAAAAATAAAAAATAAAAATATATAAAAACATTATAAAAAGAAAAAATATAGGAATAACAATAATAATAATTTAATTTATTATCCATTTTTGTGTTACAATTTAAGGATCCTATACTCTTTCCATTTCATTCCCGTGATTGTGTCAATGTAAGTCCTACCGTTCTAATGTATCCTGCTGAGTCACAACAATTTTTTCTATTTTACAAGTGTTTCCTAATCTATTTTATGTTGCATAATCTTCTTTTATCATTTTCCTGTTCTTCCCATCTTTTCCTTCTCCCTATTATCTCCCGTAGAATAGCCAAGTTTTTCCCTTCTCCTCTAATTACCTCTTTCCAATTCCTCCCACTCTCTCCACTTACTTCACATGCTTCAATCACGTTTCACTGTTTCTTCCTCTTTCTTACAAAGCCTACATATCCTTTCTTCGTTCATTAGCCAATATTTGCATACCCTTGTTTCACTATCCTTTATGAATCTTCCTACCCTTTCTAATTCTCCTCTCCTTTTTTTCACCCATAAGTATTTCGGCTTATTTCCTGGTTTCCTTGCCACCTCCCTTAATTCTCTTAGGAACTTTGACTCTTCTATTTTCATCTCTCTTTCTTGTTCTTGAATGTATTTACTTATCAGCTCTATTTTGGTTCACACGTCTTCACCAATAAAAAATATATATATATAATTGAATATAAAAATATAAAAGTACAATTAAAATAAAAAATAAAACACAATACAATATAAAAACATATAAATATAAAAGAACATAAAATAAAATAATAAAAGAAAATACTATTAAATAATAAATATAATATGAAAAGAAAAAAGAAAATAGAATATAAATGAATAAAATATAAAAATATAAAATAAAAAAAAATAAAAAATATAAAAAACATTATGAAATAAAAGGAATAGAATAAAATAATAAATATAATATGAAAAGAAAAAAAAATATAAAAATTCGTTATAAAAGAATATAATATAAAAAGAAAAAATATAAAAAAACAATATAAAATTAAACGAATAGAATAAAAAAATTCAGTATAAAAATAAAAATATAAAAATACAATATAAAAAGAAAAATATAATAATAATAATAATAATTTAATTTATTGCCCACTTTTGTGTTACAATTTAACGATCATATACTCCTTCCATTTAAATCCCGTGATCGTGTCAGTGTAAGTCCGACTCTTCTAATGTATCCGACTGTGTGCTAACAATTTATTTTCTATTTTACAAGTGTTTCCTAATCTATTTTATGTTGCATAATCTTCTTTTATCACTTTCCTGTTCTTCCCGTCTTTTTCTTCTCCCTATTATCTCCCGTAGAATAGCCAAGTTTTTTCCCTTCTCCTCTAATTACCTCTTTCCAATTCCTTCCACTCTCTCCACTTACTTCACATGCTTCAATCACATGTTTCACTGTTTCTTCCTCTTTCTTACAAAGCCTACATATCCTTTCTTCGTTCATTAGCCAATATTTGCATACACTTGTTTCACTATCCTTTATGAATCTTCCTATCCTTTCTAATTCTCCTCTCCCTTTTTTCTTTTTTTCACCCATAAGTATTTCGGCTTATCTCCTGGTTTCCTTGCCACCTCTCTTAATTCTCTTAGGAACTTTGACTCTTTTATTTTCATCTCTCTCTTTCTTGTTCTTGATTGTATTTACTTATCTGCTCTATTTTGGTCCACACATCTTCCCCATTTAATCTTCTTCTTCTTTTCCATTCTTCGTTTGACCATCCTCTCCATTCCAAGAATTTGATTCTTATTCTTTCCCTTTTCGTTACTTCATTTCCTCTCATTAATATTCTCCCACGTTCTTCCTATCCTTCTTCCGAGTTTATTAACCTCTCTTCACAGCTCATTTCACTTACTCACATTTTTAATTTCTTTCTCTTCATGTTTCTTTTAACAGCCAGTATGTTGGTGTTGATCTCTCCAATTTCATTATCCACCGTATGTATTCCGCCTGCAATTTTTCTATTTCGTCATACCTTCTCCATCCCCATATCTCTGTTCCATACGCCACGGTGCTTCTAACTAGCGCATGATACAGTTTCGTTCTTCTTTCAAAGTCATCTCTGAATAATCTTTCTCCAATCCCCCACATACTTTTCCTAGTGTCATATCCGCTTTCCTAACTACCTTCTTAATATGGTCTGTATCCTAGTTGTTCTCTCTCTCTCTCTCTCTCTCTCTCTCTCTCTCTCTCTCGCTCTCTCTCTCTCCCACTGTATAACCTAAATATTCGAGTTCTCTTACTCTTTCTATTTCTTCTTCATTTCAACGAAATCTTTCCTCATTTCTTCTTCCTCCGGCTTTCCTGCATATCATTTTCTTAGACTTTTGCACATTTAACTCCAAGCATTTCTTATTTATGTATCTCTCGAATCTCTTTATCATATTCTTCAGCCCCTGTGCATTATTTACCATTAACACAACATCATCCGCGTATGAAATTGTCCAAATTTTCCTTCTACCTATTAGGACTCCTCCTTCCTGTTCTTTGCTCATTTCTTTTTTCCAGGTCTGCAAATGCGACATTGAAAAGTGTCGCGCTTAACGGGCACCCATGTCGAACACACTTTCCTGTTAAAAACTTTCCTATCAGTTCCCTCTTCACTCTTAAATTGCGTATAGTTCTGTCGTACATTTCCTATATCCTTATTCTTAGATGTTCGCCTACTCCTTCTTCTTAAAGCTTTTTCCAAATTTCTTCCCTTTCTATCTATCAAATGCTCCCTTCATATCCGTGAAAAACAGGTATAGCTTCCCTCATTTTTTTTTTTTTTGAGGTTTCTATATCTATAGGCGTTTTAACTGCCACTATTGCGTCTACTGTTCCTCTCCTTGTCCTGAATCCCATCTGCGTATCGTTTAATATCCCATTTTTCCATTTGTTCTTCTAATCTTCTCCTTAGAATTTCCGCATATATCTTATAACTTGTATCCATCAAAGTTATGCCCCTATAGTTTTAAATCATAACCCTTTCTCCTCTTTTTGAACATCGGACTTATTATTCCTTCTTTCCATTCTTCCAGAAAGTTCCCCTTTCTTCCATGTTCTGTTTATCACATTTGTTAGATTACCTATAGTTATGAAGATGATTGCGTCCTCGATGTTGAATTAAGATATAATTTAAATGCAGGAGTTTAAATTTTAAGTCAGTCAGACTTATAATATTTTATATGATTTGAGTTCAGATCGACGTGAACCAGATCGGTTTTCAATCTATATTTATCTAATAAGTTTTTTGTACGAAAGGACCTAATTTATAAATAATTTTTTCATATATTCAATAAAAATTGGGTTTTCGTATTTATTAAGAATAGGTGTTTACCCTATGATAATTGTTGGTTGGACTTAAAATTCTAATTATTCAATATTAGAAGCGATTGGGTCAATTTCACTGTCAGATTCTTATGAAGTAATTTTATTTTTAACAATATTTTTGTAATATACGTTTAAGATATATATATATACATATACAAAAAATAATATAGAATAATACAAATAAAAACATAATAATACAATTGAAATATAAAATACAATACAATACAACATAAACAACAATATAAATACAAAAGAAAATAATACATATAAAAATATAAAAATACAATTAAAATATAAAATACAATACAATATAAAAAAATATAACATAAATGAATATAAAAATATAAAAATACAATTAAAATAGAAAAGAAAATACAATACAATATAAACAACAATATAAATGTAAAAGAAAATAAAATAATAAAATAAAAGAAAATACAATTAAATAATAAATATAATATAAAAAAAGAAAAAATATAAAATTGAATACAAATAGAATACAAAAATATAAAATAAATATTAAGAATATAAAAATTCAATATAAAAATACATTATAAAAAGAAAAAATATAATAATAATAATAATAATGATTATTTAATTTATTGCCCACTTTTGTATAACAATTTAACGATCCCATTTCATTTCTATGATTTTGCCAATGTAAGTCCTACCCTTCTAATGTATCCTGCTGTGTCTTAACAATTTTTTTCTATTTTTACAAGTGTTTCCCAATCTGTTTCATATTGCATAGTCTTCGTTTATCACTTTCCTGTTCATCCCATCATTTCCTTCTCCCTATTATATCCTGTAGAAAGGCCAAGTTTGTCCCTGCTCCTCTAATTACCTCTTTCCAATTCCTGCCACTCTCTCCACTTACTTCACATGCTTTAATCATGTATTTCACTGTTTCTTCCTTTTTCTTACAAAGCCTACATGTTCTTTCTTCTTTCGATAGCCAATATTTGTATGCTCTTGTTTCACTACCCTGTATGAATTTTCCTATCCTTTCTAATTCTCCTCTCCTTTTTTCTTTTTTCCCATCAGTATTTCGGCTTATCTCCTGGTTTCCTTGCCACCTCTCTTAATTCTCTTAGGAGCATTGACTCTTTTATTTTCATCTCTCTTTCTTGTTCTTGGACGTCTTTACTTATCTGCTCTATTTTGGTTCTCACTTCTCCCCAATAAAAATATAAAAATACAATAAAAATATAAAATAAAACACAATACAATATAAAAATCAATATAAATATGAAAGAAAATAAAATAGAAGTAAGTAATAAATATAATATAATATAAAAAGAATATAATATAAAATAAGAAAAAATATAAAAAAATCAATATAAAAATACAATATAATAAAAATAAAATGTAATAATAATAATAATAATTTCATTTATTATCCACTATTGGCTTACAAATTAACAATCATATACTCTTTCCATTTCATTCCCGTGATTGTGTCAATACAAAATTGGCTCGACCATATCGATCGGATCATGTATCAAACATCTTTCGCACCACTCGGAACGTGAATCGAACGTGAATCGAACGACATCGAACGTGCACCGAACGTGAATCGAACGGCTTGGAACGTGAATTGAACGACTTGCGTTCAATACCCGTTCGGTGCACGTTCGATGCACGTTCGATGCACGTTCAATTCACGTTCCAAGCCGTTCGATTCACGTTAGGTGCACGTTCGATGCCGTTCGATTCACGTTCGATGCACGTTCAATTCACGTTCGGTGCACGTTCGATGCCGTTCGATTCACGTTCGATGCACGTTCAATTCACGTTCGGTGCACGATCAATGTGGTATGAAAGACGTTGGATACACTATCGGAACGTGTATCCAACGTGAATCGCACCACTCGGAACGTGCATCGAACGCGAATCGAACGTGCATCGAACGTGAATCGAACGTGCATCGAACGTGCATCGAACGTGCACCGAACGGGTATTGAACGCAAGTCGTTCAATTCACGTTCCAAGCCGTTCGATTCACGTTCGGTGCACGTTCGATGTCGTTCGATTCACGTTCGATTCACGTTCCGAGTGGTGCGAAAGATGTTTGATACATGATCCGATTGATATGGTCGAGCCAATTTTGTATTGACACAATCACGGGAATGAAATGGAAAGAGTATATGATTGTTAATTTGTAAGCCAATAGTGGATAATAAATGAAATTATTATTATTATTATTACATTTTATTTTTATTATATTGTATTTTTATATTGATTTTTTTATATTTTTTCTTATTTTATATTATATTCTTTTTATATTATATTATATTTATTACTTACTTCTATTTTATTTTCTTTCATATTTATATTGATTTTTATATTGTATTGTGTTTTATTTTATATTTTTATTGTATTTTTATATTTTTATTGGGGAGAAGTGAGAACCAAAATAGAGCAGATAAGTAAAGACGTCCAAGAACAAGAAAGAGAGATGAAAATAAAAGAGTCAATGCTCCTAAGAGAATTAAGAGAGGTGGCAAGGAAACCAGGAGATAAGCCGAAATACTTATGGGAAAAAAGAATAAAAGGAGAGGAGAATTAGAAAGGATAGGAAAATTCATACAGGGTAGTGCAACAAGAGCATTCAAATATTGGCTATCGAAAGAAGAAAGAACATGTAGGCTTTGTAAGAAAGAGGAAGAAACAGTGAAATACATGATTAAAGCATGTGAAGTAAGTGGAGAGAGTGGCAGGAATTGGAAAGAGGTAATTAGAGGAGCAGGGACAAACTTGGCCTTTCTACAGGATATAATAGGGAGAAGGAAATGATGGGATGAACAGGAAAGTGATAAACGAAGACTATGCAATATGAAACAGATTGGGAAACACTTGTAAAAATAGAAAAAAATTGTTAAGACACAGCAGGATACATTAGAAGGGTAGGACTTACATTGGCAAAATCATAGAAATGAAATGGGATCGTTAAATTGTAATACAAAAGTGGGCAATAAATTAAATTATCATTATTATTATTATTATTATATTTTTTCTTTTTATAATGTATTTTTATATTGAATTTTTATATTCTTAATATTTATTTTATATTTTTGTATTCTATTTGTATTCAATTTTATATTTTTTCTTTTTTTATATTATATTTATTATTTAATTGTATTTTCTTTTATTTTATTATTTTATTTTCTTTTACATTTATATTGTTGTTTATATTGTATTGTATTTTCTTTTCTATTTTAATTGTATTTTTATATTTTTATATTCATTTATGTTATATTTTTTTATATTGTATTGTATTTTATATTTTAATTGTATTTTTATATTTTTATATGTATTATTTTCTTTTGTATTTATATTGTTGTTTATGTTGTATTGTATTTTATATTTTATTTGTATTTATATTGTATTGTATTTTTATATTTTTATTTGTATTATTCCATACTATTTTTTTTATATTGTATTGTATTTTATATTTCAATTGTATTATTATGTTTTTATTTGTATTATTCTATATTATTTTTTGTATATGTATATATATATATCTTAAACGTATATTACAAAAATATTGTTAAAAATAAAATTACTTCATAAGAATCTGACAGTGAAATTGACCCAATCGCTTCTAATATTGTATAATTAGAATTTTAAGTCCAACCAACAATTATCATAGGGTAAACACCTATTCTTAATAAATACGAAAACCCAATTTTTATTGAATATATGAAAAAATTATTTATAAATTAGGTCCTTTCGTACAAAAAACTTATTAGATAAATATAGATTGAAAACCGATCTGGTTCACGTCGATCTGAACTCAAATCATATAAGATATTATAAGTCTGACTGACTTAAAATTTAAACTCCTGCATTTAAATTATATCTTAATTCAACATCGAGGACGCAATCATCTTCATAACTATAGGTAATCTAACAAATGTGATAAACAGAACATGGAAGAAAGGGGAACTTTCTGGAAGAATGGAAAGAAGGAATAATAAGTCCGATGTTCAAAAAGAGGAGAAAGGGTTATGATTTAAAACTATAGGGGCATAACTTTGATGGATACAAGTTATAAGATATATGCGGAAATTCTAAGGAGAAGATTAGAAGAACAAATGGAAAAATGGGATATTAAACGATACGCAGATGGGATTCAGGACAAGGAGAGGAACAGTAGACGCAATAGTGGCAGTTAAAACCGCTATAGATATAGAAACCTCAAAAAAAAAAAAAAAATGAGGGAAGCTATACCTGTTTTTCACGGATATGAAGGGAGCATTTGATAGATAGAAAGGGAAGAAATTTGGAAAAAGCTTTAAGAAGAAGGAGTAGGCGAACATCTAAGAATAAGGATATAGGAAATGTACGACAGAACTATACGCAATTTAAGAGTGAAGAGGGAACTGATAGGAAAGTTTTTAACAGGAAAGTGTGTTCGACACGGGTGCCCGTTAAGCGCGACACTTTTCAATGTCGCATTTGCAGACCTGGAAAAAAGAAATGAGCAAAGAACAGGAAGGAGGAGTCCTAATAGGTAGAAGGAAAATTTGGACAATTTCATACGCGGATGATGTTGTGTTAATGGTAAATAATGCACAGGGGCTGAAGAATATGATAAAGAGATTCGAGAGATACATAAATAAGAAATGCTTGGAGTTAAATGTGCAAAAGTCTAAGAAAATGATATGCAGGAAAGCCGGAGGAAGAAGAAATGAGGAAAGATTTCGTTGAAATGAAGAAGAAATAGAAAGAGTAAGAGAACTCGAATATTTAGGTTATACAGTGGGAGAGAGAGAGCGAGAGAGAGAGAGAGAGAGAGAACAACAAGGATACAGACCATATTAAGAAGGTAGTTAGGAAAGCGGATATGACACTAGGAAAAGTATGTGGGGGATTGGAGAAAGATTATTCAGAGATGACTTTGAAAGAAGAACGAAACTGTATCATGCGCTAGTTAGAAGCACCGTGGCGTATGGAACAGAGATATGGGGATGGAGAAGGTATGACGAAATAGAAAAATTGCAGGCGGAATACATACGGTGGATAATGAAATTGGAGAGATCAACACCAACATACTGGCTGTTAAAAGAAACATGAAGAGAAAGAAATTAAAAATGTGAGTAAGTGAAATGAGCTGTGAAGAGAGGTTAATAAACTCGGAAGAAGGATAGGAAGAACGTGGGAGAATATTAATGAGAGGAAATGAAGTAACGAAAAGGGAAAGAATAAGAATCAAATTCTTGGAATGGAGAGGATGGTCAAATGAAGAATGGAAAAGAAGAAGAAGATTAAATGGGGAAGATGTGTGGACCAAAATAGAGCAGATAAGTAAATACAATCAAGAACAAGAAAGAGAGAGATGAAAATAAAAGATTCAAAGTTCCTAAGAGAATTAAGAGAGGTGGCAAGGAAACCAGGAGATAAGCCGAAATACTTATGGGTGAAAAAAGAAAAAAGGGAGAGGAGAATTAGAAAGGATAGGAAGATTCATAAAGGATAGTGAAACAAGTGTATGCAAATATTGGCTAATGAACGAAGAAAGGATATGTAGGCTTTGTAAGAAAGAGGAAGAAACAGTGAAACATGTGATTGAAGCATGTGAAGTAAGTGGAGAGAGTGGAAGGAATTGGAAAGAGGTAATTAGAGGAGAAGGGAAAAAACTTGGCTATTCTACGGGAGATAATAGGGAGAAGAAAAAGACGGGAAGAACAGGAAAGTGATAAAAGAAGATTATGCAACATAAAATAGATTAGGAAACACTTGTAAAATAGAAAATAAATTGTTAGCACACAGTCGGATACATTAGAAGAGTCGGACTTACACTGACACGATCACGGGATTTAAATGGAAAGAGTATATGATCGTTAAATTGTAACACAAAAGTGGGCAATAAATTAAATTATTATTATTATTATTATATTTTTCTTTTTATATTGTATTTTTATATTTTTATTTTTATACTGAATTTTTTTATTCTATTCGTTTAATTTTATATTGTTTTTTTATATTTTTTCTTTCTATATTATATTCTTTTATAACGAATTTTTATATATTTTTTTCTTTTCATATTATATTTATTATTTTATTCTATTCCTTTTATTTCATAATGTTTTTTATATTTTTTATTTTTTTTTATTTTATATTTTTATATTTTATTCATTTATATTCTATTTTATTTTTTCTTTTCATATTATATTTATTATTTAATAGTATTTTCTTTTATTATTTTATTTTATGTTCTTTTATATTTATATGTTTTTATATTGTATTGTGTTTTATTTTTTATTTTAATTGTACTTTTATATTTTTATATTCAATTATATATATATATTTTTTATTGGTGAAGACGTGTGAACCAAAATAGAGCAGATAAGTAAATACATTCAAGAACAAGAAAGAGAGATGAAAATAGAAGAGTCAAAGTTCCTAAGAGAATTAAGGGAGGTGGCAAGGAAACCAGGAAATAAGCCGAAATACTTATGGGTGAAAAAAAGGAGAGGAGAATTAGAAAGGGTAGGAAGATTCATAAAGGATAGTGAAACAAGGGTATGCAAATATTGGCTAATGAACGAAGAAAGGATATGTAGGCTTTGTAAGAAAGAGGAAGAAACAGTGAAACATGTGATTGAAGCATGTGAAGTAAGTGGAGAGAGTGGGAGGAATTGGAAAGAGGTAATTAGAGGAGAAGGGAAAAACTTGGCTATTCTACGGGAGATAATAGGGAGAAGGAAAAGATGGGAAGAACAGGAAAATGATAAAAGAAGATTATGCAACATAAAATAGATTAGGAAACACTTGTAAAATAGAAAAAATTGTTGTGACTCAGCAGGATACATTAGAACGGTAGGACTTACATTGACACAATCACGGGAATGAAATGGAATGAAACTTGGCTATTCTACGGGAGATAATAGGGAGAAGGAAAATATGGGAAGAACAGGAAAGTGATAAAAGAAGATTATGCAACATAAAATAGATTAGGAAACACTTGTGAAATAGAAAAAATTGTTGTGACTCAGCAGGATACATTAGAACGGTAGGACTTACATTGACACAATCACGGGAATGAAATGGAAAGAGTATAGGATCCTTAAATTGTAACACAAAAATGGATAATAAATTAAATTATTATTATTGTTATTCCTATATTTTTTCTTTTTATAATGTTTTTATATATTTTTATTTTTTATTTTTATATTCTATTTATATTCTATTTTTATATTATGTTTTTATATTTTTATTTTATTAATTTATTGTATTGTATTTTATATTTTTATATTTGTGCTTGTATTATTCTATATTATTTCTCAATTTTATTCACCCATCATTCTCCTTCCCTCTTTGCCACCTAATTCTGAGATTCGACGTTTCCGAAAAAAGTATTATATTTTGTTCGTGCCTTCATCTCGCTGCCAAATGATATCATCCCGCGCGGCTGCTCCAGAGGAGTCAAATTACACACGATCGTGCGATACGCTGCAACGTTAAATCAGAACGTTTTAAAAACTTGTTAGCTTTAGAATGCTGGCTATATAATGGTTCGGAAAAAAATATATCTGTTTGCTACATAATAGTTCGTTATATATCGGTGATTAAAAAATTATTATTTCTCTGTGTTGGGGAAAAAATTTCCATCACATATTGGTATGGAAAAAAAATTTCTGCTGACACCACATAATTCTTTCTATGATTCGAGCGTTCTTCGCGCTGTCAAATGTCGTCACCCTGCACGGCTGCTCCAGGGGAGTCAAGTTACATACGATCACGCGAGACGCTGCGACGTTAAATCGGAACGCTTTAGAATACTGTTAGCTTTAGAATAAAATGTGATTGTACTCTCAATCATATTGTGGATGATGGTCGTAGTAAAAAATTGTAAATTATATTCTTTTAATTTTATGATTTGTAACAATATATATATATATATATATCATAAACGTATATAATTTCTCAATTTTATTTACCCGTCATCCTCCTTGCCACCTAACTTTAAGATTTGCTGACGCTGCATAATTCTTTCTATGATTCGCGCTAATTCTGTTTCGTTCGAGCGTTCTTCGCGCCATCAAATGATATCATCCCGCGCGGCTGCTCCAGAGGAGTCGAATTACGCATGCTATCGCGCGATACGCGGCGACGTTAAATCGGAACCCTTTGAAATACTGTTAGCTTTAGAATGCATGCGATTCTATCCCCTATGTATTACTCTCTCTTTCCCTCCTAGAATTTTAACTTTAAAGTAATGCTCCGTCTCTTTCCCTCGAAGACGCGGTGTCGAAAAAAAAAAACGCCGATCTTTCCCGACATTGTTCGAAACAATTTCTGAAAAATTCGTTCAAGCCTCACGATCAAAGCCGTTAAAAGCCGTTCGATGCATATGGTTCGAAGAAGGGAAAGAAGATACATGTGAATAAGAAGAGGATGGTCAGTGAAGAAGAAGATAAGGACACGGGTGGCCTGTGACGAAGATAATGAAGAACAATGACATCGTACTGTTGCAAAGCTAGGCACTTCTCGATTTCATAATAGGATGGGATTTTAGCATGTGAGAGCCAGGATATGCAGCGAGACCAGTTGCATTCAAATCATAGTCAAAGTGACAGCTAATAGTTGTGAAATTGCTTTGAAGGATATTATCAATCGTTCAACACATGGAAATACAATCGATTAATACCGTAAGTTTCCATTATCATATTTTTTAGTGAATCGTAATGTTAGTAACGGTGAGAACTATAAGAAAAATCGGTTTCAGACTGTCTCTTTCCCTCCCTCAGAATTTTAGCTTTAAAATGCATGCTCTGTCTCTTTCTCATCTATCCGAAGACGCGGTGTTTAAAAAGCCGATCTTTCCCGACGTTATCCGATGAAAAACGAATGCTTGGTGACGCTTGGCATATATACCATTCATTAAAGACTGATGTTAGAGAGCCGACGTTGGGGGAGTTGGTCAGGCGGCTGACTCGTACCGCGGAGGTCTTGAGTTCGAGCCCCGTCGCCTGTGATTCTGTTTTTTCATTTATATTAATATTTTAAATTAATATTTCCTTCCTTACCGACAGTCAGGCACTCCTCCTCGATGCGGCGGTTTCGGTATCGTTTCGGTTATCGATTGATTTGATATCGGTCCTCGCGCTATAACCATTCCGCCATCTCGATGATGTCATCCGCTGCCGCCCGATCTCGATGACGTCATCCGCCGCCGCCCCGGCCACGCGCCGCCCGGTCACGCGCCGCCCGCGGAGAGTTTTTTCCGCCGACTTTGAAACTCAAATTTGAGTTTCAAGGTCAGGGGGAAAATCCTTATCGTGGCCTTGAAACTCAAATTTGGGTTAGAACCCGCTTAGTATTACTACTGTGGTATAACATGGAATTATTATATCTTTATTATTAATATTAACTTAACACCATAGTATCAGCCATAACATAATTCATAAAAAATATTTCTGTGTAAGAACTGAACGTTGTTTCAATATTGATCCAACAGTCTTATTTTTTAAATACTTACTTGAAGTACTTGGAGTATTTTCAATATTTTCAAAATCAAAACTTATTTCTTCATTCAACCAGTTTAAATTTGTTTGAATAAAGCGGTCATTTTTTCGATTACACATTTCCCATTTTTGGAAATATCGATTAAAAAATTTTAAATGTAGTGTCACGTCCTGGGTGGCGGGATTTGGATCGTAACATATATATAAGTATAGGGAGGTTGCGTGCGGACCTTGCTTCGTAAGAAGACCTGCTTCTTTATGAAGGCTATGGTTCGGAACTTGCGGATAGGTGTAGGAGAGCTCGAAGACTTTGCTTCGTGGGAAGACCAGCTTCTCTATGAAGGCTATGCTTCGCGACTTGTGTCGACCAGGGAAGGCTGTATGGTGATCGTACACCCGAGTGACGCACGTGAGAGTACTGGCTTTGATTTATGGCTCGATAATTGGCTTACTAACTGCATCGTATGAAAAGATGCGTAAATAGTAGGGTTTTTACTATAGGTTTGGGAATAGCCATACGGGACTCTATATGAAAGAACGTTAGTAAACACGGGCAAGAACTCCCGGCGCTTGCGGAGACCGATCAGCTGTAGTCGTTGCGCGTAATGGTTCCAGGTATTCGAGGCGAAATAGCGAGAATTAACGGTTAAAGATAAAAGCGAAAGCGTTATTTATTGGAACACGTAACAGATAGCAACAAACACTTTATAATTATGCGTTGGACATTCAGCATAGGCACATAACATTTATATAAAGGTAAATGATAGATAATTAACGTTAGGCAAAATAGCAAAAGATGCGAAGCAATGGAGTTAGACAATAAGAGATTATATGATAAAGATAGCAATATAACAATATGAGGCTAGAGCCTAAGCAAGAGAAACCGATATAAATGCAAACTAAACAATGTATATATATATAAAGCGATAAGCGTAAGTCTAAGCAAAGAAATTAATATAAAGAAATAACATAGCAATTAAATGTTATAAACAAAAGCATGAACAATAATATAAAATAAGAGAAATGGAAACGCTTACAGTGATGTAGACGCTGGTTGATGAACACTGACTGTAAATGTTAGAATATAACTAATAAGGTAAACCACTTAAGTCTGAGGTAAGACATAATGATGATCGCGACTGACGATAGCAAGGAATAATGAATGCGTGGGCCACTCGGCACCGGTATTTATACAAACTGATGGAATGTGAGGTATGCGAGGATTTTGAGGTATGCGTGATGACTCATGCCCAAATTATGCGTGGAATTTGCGGTATGCGTGATGAGTCATCCGTAAAGTATGTGTCGTAATAACTCTGGGGTTTTTGTAAGAATCAAAGGTTGATCTATAATTAGGCTGTAAGACAATGGGATTTTGAAAAGGGGCATTCCATCCGTTGGGTGGACTTTTGTGGTTTTCATTGGTAGAGAGGGGGAGGGAAGAGGTTTTGATTTAGAAAGGTTGGGGCGAGGGACTTGTTGCAATTCGTGATTGAGGGGGAATTATGCCTCTAAGGCGAAGAGGGGAAGGGGAATTTCGTATATGATCAGCTGGAGATGGGAACCGCTAAGGTACATCGTCCAAGATCTGATGAGTGGTAAAGGGTTAAGAGTTGTGGTTTGTAGATAGTAGTAGATTCTTGGGTAGGTCATATAAGGAGGAAGCTAGTTAGGGTTGGGCGAAAATTATAGGGAAGTCACACCTCCCCCCTTATATGAAGAAATGCGTGCATTTCTTAACATTAAAGAGCGGGGTTGACTGGATTGAGCACGCTCTCGATTGGGTGTTTATGGCGTTTGCACAGAATAAAGAAGATGGATAAGGAAACAAAATATATGTTTGGAAGACGAAGAAAATAATTTGTTGAAGTTGCATAAAAAATATGAAAAATAAAACATCACCGTTAATGGGAAAGAAAGAAAATGAATGAGTATAGTGGGGAGAATAAACAAAAGTGGTCTTTGGTGTAAGGGAAGGAAAAATAAAGGAAAATCTTTGGTATAAAGCAAACGAAAATAAAAGAAGGTCTTTGGTTGAAAAATAACTAAATTACGAAACTTGTGAAAACAAAATAAAAGAAGGTCTTTGGTTGAAAAATAACTAAATTATGAAACAAAAATACGAGAAAATCTTTCGTCGAAAGAGGAACTATATACAGGGGATTCTATTTACAAGGAAGGGCTGGTAGGAAGGTTTAGGAACTATTTATAGGTAGAACGTGGAGTAACGTCGGGAAAGGGGTTGGGTTCCTCCAGGAGGAAGGTGGGGTCGTAGCCGCTTTTACGCAGGCCATCTAACCATCTTAGGTACTCGGGCGTCAGTTCTTCATGGTCCGGTACCTTGGTGGCTGACCCCGTGTCCAAGAATTCCACCACTCCGGGGTTGGGTGGAGTTATGTAAGGGACTAGGGATGTAAGGTGCTGGGGAGGAGATTGGTATGGGGGAGGAGGAGGATGGGAGAGTGCTCCTTCTTCCATCCATTCGTATGGGGGAGGACTATACGGGACCATCGGCGTTGATGGGGGGAAGTCCTCGATGGTGACCACGCTGGGTTCCTCCGTGGACTCCATCAAGCTGTAGGCCGCCACAATTTTGGGGAGCCACGGCGAACTGCTGCTTCCCTGTGGGGCCTCCGTGTCCTGTGGAGTCGGTGGTGGTGTCCCCGGGTCCGCAGGCGTTGCCTCCCTGATTACCTCGACGGAGACGACCCGCGGGAGAAGGGGTGAGAGGCTTCTCCCAGCTTTCAAGTACTCCCGGCGCAGCCATCGCATCCTCGACCGGCGCCTGGATCGGCCTCCTCCCTTAGTCTTCCTTTTGGAAGGAGCCATCGGGTCTTGGGGGGACGGCATCTTTGGCTTTGTAATTGGAGATGTAGATGGGTGATGTAGACCTAGGAATAAACTTGTTGAAGTCTTTGATTTCTAAAGTATTACGGTCAACCGGGACTCTCGCGCTGGCGACCAAGACGCGCTTTGTTAGCGTGGATTATTTTCGTTTTGCCCTTCCAGGATATTTTTAGATTTTGCGAGGGGATTACTTCTAATATCGTGTGCGGGCCAGAGTACTGGTCGCTGAATTTTCCTTTCCGCGGTTCTACTAGAACGTAAACTAAGTCTCCGGGTTTGAAGGTCTCTTCGTTTATGTGGCGATCATATTATTTTTTGTACCTAAGTTTTGATTGGTCTAACCTCTTAGCTGCGGCGGTTTGTAATTCTTGTACCCTCGTACTCAATTTTGCAAGATAGTGATTGTACGTTTCTTTCTCGAAGTCCTCGATCACCGGAGTTCGGCTGGGTATCCGAGCTATTTTCCCGAATATTAATTCGTAGCGGGTATAACCAGTGCCCTCGTGGACACTAGTATTATAAGAAAACGCGGCTAAGTCTGTCCACTCGTCCCAGTCGCTGTATTTATCAATAAACATTTTCAAGTACTCTGTTAAAACAAGGTGCGATCGCTCTAAGGAACCGTTAGTCTGTGGGTGAAAGGCTGTGGTTCTGAATTGTTGGATTTTAAACTTACGGGCTACTGCTTTCATGAAATTGCCGGTAAAGTTTGCTCCTTGGTCGGTGAGGATGGCTCTAGGGGCACCGAATTGACAAATGAATTTCTTTATAAATGCGTCCGCAATTTTTATCGACGTGGCTTGTTTTAGGGGTTCACATACAAAGTATTTAGTTAATAAGTCCTGCATGGTCAATATGTAAGTGTTGCCTTCTCTTGTAGTGGGTAGAGGTCCTACAATATCTAAAGCGATTTCATCGAAGGCGCGTCCCGGTGTGTCGGTGAGGATCATAGGTTGCCGGGTTTTTACGCGTACAAGTTTCTTCCTTTGGCATTCCGGGCAGCTTCGAATGAAATCTTCCACGGCTTTCTTCATACCTTTCCAGAAGTAATGATATCGTATACGGTGGTAGGTTTTAGTTACGCCTTTATGTCCGGCTACTGCGGATGCATGGTTCTCGGTAATTATATTCGTCCGTTCCGATTCCTCGGGGATTCGGACAAGCTGTAGGCAAATGGTAACATCGATCTCTTCGTCGTTGAGGACCTCAAGGACGTCCATGATGATGTCCTGCCAGTCTAATTGGTCGATATTGGCTGTCTTGGCTATACTGATCGAGTGTACTATGAGCTCTCGTACCACGTCTTTAAGGGAGGAGAGGGCCTCGTTCCATGTTGTCATTATTAAAGGCGTATCGTGTGTTTCTTTAATAACTAACCCGATTAGAATTTGTCCTCGATTGTATGTTACGTGGGCTCTGCCCAGTGTTAGTTCGCCTGTTTCCGTTAACATTCCCATTTCGTCTAGCTGCTTAGCTCCGTCATCGCAAGCCTTTCCGTCAGCACTTAGGAAGAAGACGAGCGTTTCCTTTCGTAAGGACAATGGGTCGCGACTGGTTAACGGTGTTATTCTGATATTTCGCTCGGGATCTGCCTCGTATGCAGCAACGAGAGGTTCATCCAAGTCGATAATTGATAGTTCCGAGTCTGAAATCGACTCGTATGATGCGTTGGATTCTACCTCGAAGTCATGGTCACCCTGGGTTTGAGGTGTTGAAGGTCGTGGAGGCGAAATGGCCTGGTAGGGGATTCCTGATTGTTCCCCTTCTTCTGCTTGGTTCTCTTCTTCGTCCTCCTGACTAATTGTTTCTGGGGGATTGTCCTTTTTGCGGGCTTTTCGAGAAGGTTGTTTTCTGGTGGGCTTTGCCTTTAGACGGGTGTGGGTTGGTACCTTGGGGACCCGGGGTCTTCCGGGGCCGCGTTTAGGTGGAGGCTGATCCTCCCAATCGTCGTCTGCTTCCTCTCGGGGTCTAATAGGGCATGCCTCTACTATAGGGGGATTACGAGATAAGGCGTCGGCAAGTTTGTTGCTTTTACCTGGTTGGTACCGGATCTCGTATTCGTATTCTGCCAATTTTAATCACCACCTAACAAGGCGTGAAGTTGGGTCTTTTACCTTATGTAGCCAATTTAAAGGTTGGTGATCCGTATATAGGATAAACTTCCTTCCGTAGAGATAAGGCCTGAAATGCTTGACACAGTATACAATGGCGAACAATTCTTTTTCTATAGTAGAATAATTGGTTTCCGCTTTGTTTAGGAGGCGGGAGGCATAAGCAATTGGTAATTCCTTCCCTGCGACGGCCTGACTTAAAATTCCTCCCACTGCGTAGTCAGAAGCGTTAGTGGTGACGTGGAATTCCAATTCAAAATTCGGGTATTGTAGAATAGGTTCCTGTTGCAATGCTGACTTTAATTGATCGAAGGCGATTTGTTGGGACGGTCCCCAGTCAAATAATGCGTCTTCCTTTAATAGTGAGGTCAATGGTCGAGCAGTTTTGAAAAATTCAGGGATAAACCTTCAGTAGTATCCGGTTAGCCCGAGAAATTCTTTAATCCCTTTTGGTGAGCGAGGTGAGGGATATTTCTGAACGGCTTGAATTTTCTGTGGGTCAGGTTTCACGCCTTCCTCAGTGATTATATGTCCTAGATATGCTACTTCTTTATGTAGGAATTTACATTTTGAAGGTTGAAGTTTAAGGTTCGCTTCCCGTAGGCGGTGGACGAGTTTTATAAATTTAATTAAATGCTCAGTGAGGGAGCTTGCATATAAGACGATGTCATCCAAGTAGACGAACATTTCCGTCCCTTGGAGTCCTGCAAGTGTGTGGTCCATCAGACGTTGGAAAGTCGCTGGTGCATTGCGGAGTCCGAATGGCATCCTTACAAACTCATAGTGTCCATGGGGTGTGGAGAAGGCCGTCTTGGGCGCGTCTTCGGGTTTCATAGGTATCTAGTGGAATCCCGAGGCGAGGTCGAATACTGAAAAGTATTTGGCTCCTCCTAATTGATCCAATATTTCATTAATATTTGGAAGTGGATATGCGTCGGGAACGGTCTTTTTGTTGAGTTCCCTGAAATCCATTACCATCGGCCACAAGGCTTCCCCGTTAGGTCCTGGCTTCTTGGACACTATCCAGATGGGCGAGTTGTAGGGCGACAATGATGGTTTGATAATTTCGTCTTCAAGTAGCTTGTGTACTTGGTTGTTGATTTCTTTTTATGTATAGGGGGAAAGCGATATTGCTTCGTGTTGACCGGAGCTGGGTCCGTCGTCTGGATTGCATGCTGAATGCCATTTGTGTGCCCTAACTTTTCTTCAGGCAGATGAAACAAATCGTGGTGTTTCTCTACGATTTCTTGAACGTGGAGCCTTTCTTCTGGGTTCATGTGCTTCGTGGAGATGGACTGGAGTAACTTTTCAGCCCTGGAGGGAGCCTTCTCGGAGTTTTCCGTCGGGTTTGATTTCGGAACTGCCGCTAGAGACTTGTGGGAATTTGGGGAAAAGGGCGAATCGGCGTGATGGCCGGGGAGTGGGGCTGAGTGCACCTTCGTGTGTGCTTCGAGGTAACGGATTGACGGATCCTGTGGTAAGAGGGGCTTGCGTTTTGTTGAGTTGGAGAAGGAGTTGGTGCTTATAGGCGTTACGGTCTCTTTCGGCAGTAGCGGTTTGCGTTCCGTGATTACCTCGTCGAAATCCTCTAGTTCGACTGTTGGTATCGCGATTGGTATGTCTATCTCATTCGAGTTTATTATTTGCAAATAAGCCTTGCCGTCTTGGTTACGGACAAGAGCGTTACCAGCAAGGATTCCCGCCCCTAAGTCTAGTCGCGGTAAATACCCTTCTTTTTTCTCTGAGTTGGATACGTGTACAAAACAGGTGCTTTTTGATCTCGCGGGTAACAGAATTTGTTGATTTTTGTTTACGAAAGGAATGGTGGTTCCATGGACATCCAACTGTCTCTTGGAATAGTTTATTGTGGCGTTTTGTTCTCTTAAGAACTCCGTCTCCAGTATTCCTTGAGGTTTGATGGGGAAGTCATTTTTGACCACGTGGAACGTGACGTCGTTGCCCAAGAGGGTTATCTTTATGGTCCCGAGGGTGGCGACGTTGTCTTCTGCAATGCCTTTAAGGAATACCTGGTTCACTGGATCGGTGTCCTGGATTCTCTTTACGGCTTGGATTTTTAATAGATTTACTTCGGAGCCGGTGTCGATCATTAATTCCGGTATCGTTTCGAAGTCTGGAGAGTGGATGGTTACGGATGGGGCTTCGCCCACTGGCTTTAATTGCGTGGTGGCAATCCTAGCTCCGATGGTCCTTGGTCCTGTAGTATTATTACTGGACGCGCTCCTAGTTGGCCCGTTTCACGGTACGCGTCCGCGGTTGTCCGTGGAGGCGGGGCGTTTCCCGAATCTTGTGCTGGGGCAATTCCAAGGTCTGTGTTGCGATTAAACATGCGTTTTCTGCATTCTGAGATCAAGTGTCCGGGATTTTTGCAATAACTGCAGATTCGTATCTCTGTGGGTTTTGGTGGAGGGGGGTGATTTTTATCCCAATAAGGGAGTAGGGGTGGGGGTGCTTGATACCCGGATTCTGCTGTGCGATTTGGGGATTGTTTCTCGGAGGGTTGAGGGGTGGAGCCTTGGTTGCTTCGACAAGATCGAGCGTCGTGACCCGTCTTATTACACAGTTGGCAGGTCACCTTGGGAGGCTTTTGTTCCGAAAACCTGAGTCGATCCCGGTCCATCTTTTTACCCACGAGGACTGCTAGGTCGAAAGCCTCATCTAACGTGTCGAAGTGGTGCTGTTGTAGGCGCATCCTTAAGTAAGGTGGAATACCGTCGATGAATGAATCTAATGTCAGTCGGTCGAGGCTTTGAGGATGAGTTTGTGCGAAATCGCGATAGTATTCCTTGTCCTCTTCCAGTATGGCGAATCGGAGATCCTTGACGCGAGAGATGTATTCTAGTATGTGTTCGTGGGTAGCTTTTATAATATTGGCGAGCTCCCCGCGGTAATGGTCCGATGTCTTAGCGGGGGCGAAGGTACGTTTAAGTTGTTTGATAAGGTCATTTACGGAATTGAAGACCCTATCCGCAACGGCCAAGTAAGCGTGGTCTTGTAATTTGTTTCGTAACAACCTCGCAAGCTGAGGTTCAGCGTGCGGGGGAACCAGAGCCTTAGCCCTATTGCAGGCCCTAGCGAATTGTAATACCGGAATATTGTGACCGTCGAATTTGGACACGGTTTCTATTGCGTCTTTCAGCTTAATCTGGGGCGAGGGATCTGGGTCCGGAAGGAAGTTATAGCCGGGTGCCGGGTTTCTGTCAAAACGCGAGGAACCCGGGGTTGCAAAATTTTGTTGCGGGGGTACAATGAGTTTCTCTATCATTTCGCGGGTACCGTGTATTTGAGCGGAGAGATCTTCTAACACCGGTTTGTCAGTAGTGGTAGTTAAAGCGGGACGCGTGTTAGTACTCGGGTTTGCGACATATAGCTCGTGCAACCTGTCGATTTGCGCTTGTTTTTCTCGCAATAATTCCACTCGTTCTAGCAATTCATTGGTCGCGAGGTCTATAGCGCTAGTGCTCGCGCCTTGGTCGTTCGCGCAAGTGTCGTTGGTTTCACCGTACACGGACATGATTAGTGTGGTTTTGTTGTCTGTGGGGTGATTTTAAAGTTTCGTTATTCTGGCTTCCGGCAGCCGTTATTCAGAATCAGCGGTGTTCTCTACCCGTGTAGGTAATATTGTAATCGCGACGTCTCCTATTTGAGCGGAAGTAATGTTCGTTACACGCGACACAACTGCTTATGGGGCGCGTTTGAAGTAAATGGTCTCTACAGCGAGGGCACTCGGGGAATATATCGTTGGGTTGGTAGTACTGTACTTGATATATTTCGTCTACTTCTACTGGGTCCAAATTGAAACAATTTAAACAAATATCTTCGCCTTCCGTGGTCGTTGCTACGCCTCCCGATACACAGATCAACGCGTTCGATTCTGTCGAAATGTCCCGTAGTCTGCGGCTCGGGTAATATAATGTGTCCCGGCGTTGACGCCGATCGCACATACTAAATACCGGGTATTGAGGGTACCGAAAATTGAAAGTCTAGTTTCTGTTAGGAGCAACCAAAGTTACGTTACGTCAGACAATTGTTAGTTATTACTTAAAAATCTGGGGTTTGTTCACACGGGTAGACGTTGTCGAATTCGTTATAACTCCTTTCGGAAGCGAGATACCAATCTATGCACTCCGCGCACTGGTCAGCGGGACGAGTGTGGAGCAAAACAATGCCACACCGTGGGCAGAAGGGGAACACGCAAGGCGTTTGGCAATAGTGAATTAAATAAACTACTTCGGTGTCTGTTGGATCTCGTTGAGAGCAGCTTAAACAGATATCCTCACCCTCGGTGGTTGTTGCAATGCTTCCAAAAACGCAGATCATCCACCGCATATACGCTGTCAAACTTTGTAACCTGCGGCTACGGTAGTTTAGTTCGCCCCGATTTGGGCAATTAGGGTAAAGGCAGGTAATATGGAACATCTGATTTCAAAAGCTTGTCAAAAGCAGGGGAATTTGTGTTTTTTAATAAAACGGACATGAGGGGACGAAGGAACTAATGTATAATGATACTTACCTAGTCAAATGTAAAAAAATCCAATGGTTTTGCAGTTATAATAAAAAAACTGAAAAGACTGAAAATCGTCCGTTCGAAAAAATGGGTCCTAATATGGAACACCTAGAAAATTTGTAAAGAAAACTTAAAAATCTTTACCTTTTTTTACTAAAACTGAAGATTTATTAAGTAGAAGATACAAATAAATAAATATACATCATTTTTGTAATTTATTCCTGCTTTCTGTGTCTCCTACACGTTGGGCACGTGAATAATACGTCGAAAGCTCCACATTCTTCGTGTGCCCACTGAAAGCAGTGAATACATTGGGTCTACTTTTCATTGCCATTATTTTTATAATTACCATCGTAAAGTGAGCATTCCGCATCATCGTCGTCATCGTCATTATCAACTTCATCTATGTTACTCGGTATGTTCCATATTACGTACACACATGTTCCGACAAGAAATGAAGAATTATTCTAAGAAGATAGTAACTTTATTAGTAAACTATTATTGAATAATCAAGACCACGCATATTTAATGATAAATTATATCAAAATAATACTTTGTAATATACCTTCGCTACAATATTGACCGTTTGTTGCACTTTTCAGAAACTTTTACACCCCAGAAAAAATATAAACGTTTCTCTTTCAATGATAGATGCCCGACTGGTGCTCAATTGTCAGTATCATCGTCTATTGTGTCTAGGGATCTAATATACACGATTGCCTGCAGTGTTCGTTATTTCGTTATCGAAATATTACGGAGTTCCATATTACGTGCCGTTCCATATTACCTGCCTTTACCCTAATACACATTCCGGGATACTGTGGGTACCGTATGCTATAGAATTTGTTTGGATTAACAGTAAACGCATCCCACCGCTGTCACCAAATTTATGTCACGTCCTGGGTGGCGGGATTTGGATTGTAACATATATATAAGTATAGGGAGGTTGCGTGCGGACCTTGCTTCGTAAGAAGACCTGCTTCTTTATGAAGGCTATGGTTCGGAACTTGCGGATAGGTGTAGGAGAGCTCGAAGACTTTGCTTCGTATGAAGACCTGCTTCAATATGAAGGCTATGCTTTGCGCCTTGTAGGAGAGCTCGAAAACTTTGCTTCGTGGGAAGACCAGCTTCACCATGAAGGCTATGCTTCGCGACTTGTGTCGACCAGGGAAGGCTGTATAGTGGTCGTACACCCGAGTGACGCACGTGAGAGTACTGGCTTTGATTTATGGCTCGATAATTGGCTTACTAACTGCATCGTATGAAAAGATGCGTAAATAGTAGGGTTTTTACTATAGGTTTGGGAATAGCCATACGGGACTCTATATGAAAGAACGTTAGTAAACACGGGCAAGAACTCCCGGCGCTTGCGGAGACCGATCAGCTGTAGTCGTTGCGCGTAATGGTTCCAGGTATTCGAGGCGAAATAGCGAGAATTAACGGTTAAAGATAAAAGCGAAAGCGTTATTTATTGGAACACGTAACAGATAGCATAATAACAGCGATGCTGAGCCTCGCCCTTTCTGTATTAGTGTTCTAACCATTTTACGTTGTTTCGATTGTTTTTTTTGTTGTAAGAGAATAAAGACGATTAAAAAAAAAGATAGCAGTAAACACTTTATAATTATGCGTTGGACATTCAGCATAGGCACATAACATTTATATAAAGGTAAATGATAGATAATTAACGTTAGGCAAAATAGCAAAAGATGCGAAGCAATGGAGTTAGACAATAAGAGATTATATGATAAAGATAGCAATATAACAATATGAGGCTAGAGCCTAAGCAAGAGAAACCGATATAAATGCAAACTAAACAATGTATATATATATATAAAGCGATAAGCGTAAGTCTAAGCAAAGAAATTAATATAAAGAAATAACATAGCAATTAAATGTTATAAACAAAAGCATGAACAATAATATAAAATAAGAGAAATGGAAACGCTTACAGTGATGTAGACGCTGGTTGATGAACACTGACTGTAAATGTTAGAATATAACTAATAAGGTAAACCACTTAAGTCTGAGGTGAGACAGAATGATGATCGCGACTGACGATAGTAAGGAATAATGAATGCGTAGGCCACGCGGCACCGGTATTTATACAAACTGATGGAATGTGAGGTATGCGGGGAATTTGAGGTATGCGTGATGACTCATGCCCAAATTATGCGTGGAATTTGCGGTATGCGTGATGAGTCATCCGTAAAGTATGTGTCGTAATAACTCTGGGGTTTTTGTAAGAATCAAGGGTTGATCTATAATTAGGCTGGAAGACAATGGGATTTTGAAAAGGGGCACTCAATCCGTTGGGTGGACTTTTGTGGCTTTCATTGGTAGAGAGGGGGAGGGAAGAGGTTTTGATTTATACTCGAAGTCATGTAAGAAGGATTGTGGCGACCGACGAGTTTAGACCGGTTCTGCGCATGTTGGCGCTCATTGGCTATGTCACCACCAATGGTCTTTCGGCTGCGCATGCGTGCTGCGCCGAAAGGATTGGTGTGGTGCCACTTTTGTATATACCGCGTGTTTCGACTTTTTGTCGGATTTGATTGTCTCTTTTTTACTGCAAATTTAATAGAATACACGTTTTATTTGGTTACCCGGTGCATGGTACCTGGGTGGTAAAGTGGGGGAACAGAGACCTCGCGACAGTTGAAGAGATTATTCTACATGCGCGAAAAAGATCCTTCTTACATGACTTCGAGTATAGAAAGGTTGGGGCGAGGGACTTGTTGCAATTCGTGATTGAGGGGGAATTATGCCTCTAAGGCGAAGAGGGGAAGGGGCATTTCGTATATGATCAGCTGGAGATGGGGACCGCTAAGGTACATCGTCCAAGATCTGATGAGTGGTAAAGGGTTAAGAGTTGTGGTTTATAGATAGTAGTAGATTCTTGGGTAGGTCATATAAGGAGGGAACTAGTTAGGGTTGGGCGAAAATTATAGGGACCGAGCATCGTCAGTCAGTTACAATCGACCATTCAGTTACGATCTCTCAGTCAATAGATTCTTTGCAACTTTCGCGACGCCACGTGTCTGTATTATTAGTGAAGTTGTGACGTATGTCACTCAGGAGGTAAGGATCGGTGGAATTAGCTAGAGTCGGTAAGACAGGGTTCGTGTACACCGATCACTTAATAACGTAATCCTTTATTCCTCGTCTTGTATTTTAATACATATACCCATAGACGGCGGTCGAGGTGTACAGGTGTTTGGTTAGCTTAATACTGTTAACTGGTTCTTGATACGGCGTAGTCGTGGAGGTCGGACCGAGTCCTCGCACCTCTTACTCGAAACGGACTAGAGATAGAGACCGGGCGGTATCCCGGTGATTCTATGTTGGCGC
Organism: Andrena minutula; assembly: GCA_929113495.1. Classification (NCBI taxonomy): domain Eukaryota; kingdom Metazoa; phylum Arthropoda; class Insecta; order Hymenoptera; family Andrenidae; genus Andrena; species Andrena minutula. The sequence goes on from OV815993.1 coordinate 21,443,666, forward strand.
GAAGCGCTTTGGAGACCAGACAGCTTCCCGACGTCTCGGTGCGGGCGGATAGAGACCGGCCAATTTACAGGTGTCGCGGTACGGCGGCTAGAGACCGGGCAACATCCGGGCGTCTCTGTAAACGGGGCAAGGGGCGTGAGACCGGGCAGCTTCCAGCGTCTCGATACGGCGGCTAGAGACCGGGCAGCATCCGGGCGTCTCTGTAAACGGGGAGGCAAGGGGCGTTGAGACCGGGCAACTTCCAGCGTCTCGCTACGGTGACTAGAGACCGGGCAGCATCCGGGCGTCTCTGTAAACGGGGAGGCAAGGGGGCGTTGAGACCGGGCAACTTCCAGCGTCTCGCTACGGTGACTAGAGACCGGGCAGCATCCAGGCGTCTCTGTAAACGGGGAGGCAGGCCTAGTAAACTCTGTAACTCTCTTGTCGATTTATTTAAAATCACTTGAGCGTGAGCGTGAGCGTTCTGAGAGAGTGTAACACAGATAATGGCTACGCATGACCACGCCGGCCGGTCGCAGCACGTGTTGAGCGCGGTGAGAAGAACGTTAATAAAATATAGCAGTGAGTAAAATCATGAGAAATAAACAAACAATGATAACTGCTATGCACTGTGAGCAAGGTGAGAAGTTTTACACAATGGTTTGCGCACAAGTTAAGAAAGGTCGGAGAGCTATAAAGACGCGTCCGTATCTATACACTATGTGAACAAGAGTGATTGCAAGATGGTTGATTTCCGGAACGCGTCTTCTCGAACATGCTCGAGAGTAGATCTACGCGTGAAGCAGTCTGATTGGCTGAGCTGAGGTGCGTGGTGTGCGGTGATTGGTGAGCTGAGATACGTGGTGAGCGGTGATAGGCTGAGCATTCGACTGTGAATATCGATTGATCGATTGATTGTCGATCGGCGATCAGCCGCTCCTTCCGCTGCCCAGTAGGTGCTGCTCCGAGAGCGAGGGTGGTGGCTTTGGGAAGTAATGCATTCCCAAACACTTACTTCTTTAGCTCTTACGCAACTCTTAAAAACTACTCCTTAAAAACTACTCCTTACACCTAAACCTTACATTTAATCTTACAAATATTCGCCCGCTCGCTCGCCACCGCCTCGCCCCCTCCAGCTCCTCCCACCCTCCTCCGGACCCCCGCTTCCGCACGCCTCCTCTCACTCACATTCCTTACCCATTCATTCCTCTATCTTGTACCCCCCTCCACTCTTCCACCTTCCTCATCCACCCTTCTCCCTCTCCATCATCTCCCAACACTTCCCCCGCCATCTCCTGCCATCCACTTCCCTCTCCCCACCCCGTACATTCCTCCCAAACATGTTCCCATGTTTCCTCCCCCCACCCGCAAACCCTACATCTCCTTTTCCCCTCATCCTCCCAATATCTCCCCCCTCATCTCACTCCCAACCTGAACCTCGCCACCCTCTTCCATCTGCTCTTCCCCACCCCTTCCTCAGGTATCCAGGCACCCCCACCCCCTTTACCGCCCCATACCACCTATTATACCTAGCCTCCCTAATCCTTTCCCACCTATCCCCTTCCTGTAACCTCTTCTTCACACTTACCAGCTCCTCTCCACTCAATTCTCCCCTACCCCTCATCCTTTCCACCCCCTCTATCGTCCATCCCCTCTCCTCATAGAACCCCTTCCTCTCCTCTTCCCATCCCCCTAGGACCCCCCATCTACTCGCCCTCCCCTTAATCTCCTCCCAACACATCCTTGCCACCTCCCGTCCTTGCCCCTCCTCCAACCTCCTCTCATACTCCCATGCCCTCATCCCCGCCCTTCCCTTCAACATCTCCCGCTGGAACTCTTCCCTCACTAAATAACCCGGCGTACACCAATCAACCCACAAAACCCATTTTAAAAACCTGTCCTGTACCCCCTCCACCCTCTCCCTACCTTTCCAACCCCAAATTTCCACCTCATAACTTAGCACTGCCCACACCAACCTATCAAACAACCAAACCCTTTTCTTCCAATCCTTTCCAAATCTCCTCTTTCCTATTCCCCACACCTGCCTCATCACAGCCGCCGCCTTCCTCACTCTCACCCTTACATGTGCCTCTTGCCCTCCATTTCCCATCAGTGTATATCCCAGATATTTAAACTCCCTTACCTCAGCCAGCTCCTTTCCCTTCCACCTCCAACCCAACTTTTTCCATCTACCTCTACCCCTCCTGCACCTCATAACCTTCGATTTCTTAACGTTCAACTGTAGCCCCTTCCCATCCATATATTTTTCCAAATTCCCCAGCATCCCCTTCATCCCTTCCCCATCCTCTGCCATCACGGCAACATCATCTGCGTACGCCAGGGTATATACCTTCTTCCCCCCCAATGTCACCCCACCCCATCCTCCTTTTTGTAGCTCTTCATCTAAATCCGCAAGCAGCAGCGTGAACATGCTCGGGCTTAGCGGGCACCCCTGTCTCACTCCTCTAGTCGTCCAAAACACCTTCCTTCCTCCTCCCCTACTCTCACCTTACAAACTGATTCCTTTAAAACCTCCGCACACCTTTCCACTAATCCCCCCCTTATCCCTCTTTTCCTCATCGCCTTTATGAGTACCTCCCTGTCCACCGAGTCAAAGGCCGCCTTCAGGTCTATAAAGAAAATTACCATTTTCTTCCCCTTCCTGTTAACCTGCCTGTTAATCAGGTAATTCAACGCATACACGTTGTCGATAGTTCCCCTACCCTTCCTGAAGCCGGCCTGATTCGGTGGCAGCAACCCTCTTCCCTCCTCTTCCTCCCCCAATCTTTCCGCTAGCACCGACGCATATACTTTATACGCCGTCTGCGTCAAAGTAATGCCCCGATAAATTTCCACACTTTTTCCACTCCCCTTCTTCAACACCGGCACTACCACTCCTTCCCTCCATTCCTCAACCCAACCTTCCCCCCTCCACACCCTTCTACATATATCCCACAGCCATTGTTCGACCTCTTCACCCCCATACTTCCAGATCTCCTTGGGTATGCCGTCCCCCCTCCTGCCTTACCCTCCTTCAAGCTCCTTACCACCCTCCTCACCTCCTCAATCCTTAACTCCTCCTCTTCATCCTTCCCTCCCTTTCTTTCACCCCCTTTCCTCACCCTCCACTCTACCCCTCCCAGCAACCCCTTAAAATACACTTCCCACTCTTCCATTCTTATTCCTTCCTCCACTCTCCTCCTCTTTCTCCTATCCCTATTTACCACTTTCCAAACCTGCTCTTCCGTCCTGATCCCCTCCACTTCTTTTTCCCACCACTCCTCCTCCCTCTTCTTCTTCTCCTCACACATTCTCCAATACTCTCTTTTTTTCTCCCTATACTCTAACCCCTCTCCTCCCGCCCTTCTCCATCTTCTCAGCTCTCTCCTTACCATACTTTTCTTCTCCCGACACTCCTCGCCCCCCCCTTTCCTGCCCTCTCACTCCCATTCCTCCCCTTCTCCAGCGCTCCCACTATCCTACCTCTCAGCTCTCTCCATTCCTCTTGTATTCCTCTATCCCCAGCCTTCCTCTTTCCGCACCTCTTTATAAACTTCTCTCTCCCCTCCTCTGTCCAGATTCCCCTCCTCAACCCCCTACCCACAACTTTTTTCTCCCACTTTTCCCACTCCCCCCACCCCTTCCCCCTCAGCCACACCACCACCGGATGATGGTCCGATTCAATCCTTTCACCCACTTCCATCCTTTCAACCCCCTCCCTTGTGTCCTCATTCCCTACTATGTAATCTATCACTGAGTTCCCTCTCCCTCCCGTGTACGTCCACTCTCCATCCTCATCCCCCTCCATATTCCCGTTCAAGATTCCCCACCCCCCTCTCCTCCAAGAATCTACATAGCCTCTTGCCTTCCCCATTCACCTCACTATCCTTCGATCTCCTGCTTTCCGCTCTAATTTCCTCCCCCTCCTCTTCTCCCCCCAGATCCATCCCCCTTCCCTCCCCGTCCTCGCATTAAAGTCCCACCCTATTACCACCCTAACTCCCTCCTCTCTACCCTCTACCCACTCTTCCATTTCCTCCAGCTTCCTCTGCAAATCCTTATTTACATATACTCCTACCATCCTCCACCAATCCCCCCCCCCCCCCAACAATACCTTTTTCACCATTATCCCTTCCTTCTCCCCTTCTTCCTGTTCCCTATATTCCACCTCCTTTCTTACCCCCATCAACATCCCCCCAATCGCCCTCCCTTTTTTATTTTCTCTCCTCGCCCACTGCTTCCACCACACGTATCCCTTTGGTAGTCTATTTCTGGCGATCTCACCGTTTTCCCACTCTTTTTCAAACCGCCTCTCCTCCCCTCTCCCCCCGCCCCTTCCTCCTCCTCCCTCTCTCTCTTTTTTCCCCAGTAGTCTTCCAAACTCCCTACACTACTCCCCACACTGCTTGTGCTGTCCTTCCTGACCCTTTCCTCGCTCTTTCCCTCTCCTTTTCCCTCCCCCCTTTCCCGTCCTCCCCTCCCATTTCCTCCATTTGCATCTCTCTATCACCCTCAGCCCCCCCTGCCCCTCCATCCTTTCCCTTATTCATTTCAGTATATTCACTTTCTCCTTTCAAATTTCGCGCCTTCTATCCCTTCTCCTCCCTTTCCTATCCCCTAGATGTCTCCACTTTCCTCGTATCTCTCTTTCCCGCCACACTTCTCTCACCTTCCACCTAACCTCCAAACCTTCTCTTATCCCTCCTATTTCTCCACTATTCTCACCCCCAGCCCTCTTCTCAATAACCCTTTCCCTCCAACTTCTCCCCCACACCTTCCACACACACGCTCTCCACTCTCTATCACCACTTCCCCACACTATCCTTCACCCACTTATCTCACTCGCTTCCAAGCACCTTCCACACACGCGTCCAGAAACGGAAGTCCTATTCATATAGTAATAGTATCTGAAGAAATGTGGGAAACATTGTGACGAAGTCACGTCACGAGGACCGCGCGAGCGCGCGAAAACAAAACAAAGGGCGAGGTGCAGTACGCACCCATGCCGCTAAGTGGCCACTGGGCCCGCGTATTGCCTCGCTTGCGAAGATGCACGGCTCCTGCATAAAAGGCCGCAGCGAGCGGAATCAGGAGCTCTTGTGCGTGTCGCTTACGCGCTTCACGCGGTACGGCAAGATGCTCATTTTTAGCTCCCATGAGGTGTGTCAATGGTCGGCCATCGCCACCACTGTACCATAACCAGCCTCCTCCGAAATAGGCCGAGAGAAATCTTGCGCCCTGCCTACGTCAGAGAGGTGTCTCCGCGCCCATTAGGCCAGAACCCTACTGCACTCTGATACGAGATTATACGACTCTCAACGGACGTGCCCCATAAGGCCATCCCTGAGCAGAACGTTCAATAAATCCGCATCCCACTTTCCTAACCGCTCGCCGACAAGCCGACGCCGCCGTGCACCGACGCGCCGCTACGAGAAACCGCTCGAGCGCCGCGCTACCGAAACATATTCGCCGGAAGAACCGACGCGTTCGCTAAGAGATACCGCTCAAGCATCGCGCTAAATACGGTAGTTACCGGACCGCCCGCCAAAACTGTGAACGGCACGGGACATATGTAAACCATACAGCCACTATACAGACTTTTACCAATAAACACTGTTATTGTTAACAACGCATTTTACTCATTCGCCGAACCCGGACACACCGACTGAGTCGGCATCACAATCCCTTCTCCGTCCCACCGATAATCGTCTCGCAACCGGAGACCATTACAACATCATAAAGGATTTCCAAGTCAAACTGGGTAACGGGTCAGCTAGTAGAAAATAAAAACTTTGAAAGACAAATGATAATGTATAAGTTGATATGTATGTAATCATAGTAAATATAGTATATCTTAATATATTATATTGGTCTTTATTGATTCCCCTAGGGGTTACAATCTCTTTACACCTCCGTCTCCCACACCATCTTCTTCCCTTAAATCTATCTTATATCTACCTTAACCTATCCTAACCTATCTTAGCCTACTTCCTCCTTCCGCCTCTACCCCCTCGCCGCTCGCTCGCTCCCTACTCTCCTCCCCGCCGCTCGCACACGCTACCACCAAAGAAACGCTTCCCCCACTCTCCCGGACCTCCGCTTCCGCTCGACTCCCCTTCCACTTTCATCTCCTCATCCATGCTCCATACCTTCTCTCCTCTCCTCAATTCTTCTGAGCCACACTTCCCCCTCCCCCCCCCCGTAATCTAGAACCTCTCCCGCCATCTCCTGCCACCCCCTCTCTTCTCCCCACCCCATACAAACCTCCCATACGTGTTCCCACGTCTCTTCCCCCCTTCTACACACCCTGCACATCCTCCCCTCCTCCTTATCCCAATACCCCCCCCCTCATTTCATTGCCCAACCTATACCTCGCGACCCTTCTCCATCTACTTTCCCCCCACCCCTTCTTCAAATACCCCGGTAACCCTTCCCCCTTCACCCTACCATACCACCCGTTGCTTCTTGATTCCCCTATCCTTCTCCACCTCTCCTCTTCCTGCAGCTTCCTTTCCCTGCTCACTAACTCCTCTCCTCTTATTCCCCCCTTTTCCTTATCCCTTCCATCTCCTCCCCGGTCCAACCCCTTTCCTCGTAAAACGCTTTCCTTTCTTCTTCCCACCCCTCCAAGGCCTTTCCCCTCTTGATCCTCCCCTACATTTCTTCCCAGCACCTCCTCGCCAGCTCACCCCCTTGCCCCTCCTCCAGCTTCCTTTCAAACCCCCACGTCCTCATCCCTACCCTTCCCTTCATCATTTCCCTTTGCAATTCCTCCCTCACCATATAACCCGGCGTACCTCTTTCCACCCCCAGCACCCACTTCAAAAACCTATCATGTAGGCGTTCCACCTTCTCCCTTTCCCTCCACCCCCACACCTCCGCTCCGTACCCCACTACCGGCCACACCAGCTTATCAAATAGCCATAATCTCCTTTCCCAATCGTTAGCAAACATCCTTTTCCCAATACCCCATACCTTCCCCATCACCGCCGCCCCTTTTTTCACCCTTTCCCCCACATGCTCCTCCTGCCCCCCGTTCCCCATCACCGTGTACCCCAAATACTTGAAGCTCCTCACCTCCTCAATCTCCTTCCCCTTCCATCTCCAAGTTACCCTCTTCCATCTCCCCCCTCCCCTCCTACACCTCATGACCTTCGTTTTTTCTACGTTGACCTGCAGTCCTTTCCCATCCACATACATCTCCAATTTCCCCATTAGCCCCTTCATCCCCTCCTCGTCCTCCGCCAAAACCGCCACATCGTCGGCGTATGCCAACGTGTTACCTCCCCCCCCCCCCTAGTTTCATTCCCCCCTCATCCTCCATTTTTCATTTCTTCTTCCAGGTCCGCTATGAGCAGGGTGAAGAGGCTCGGGCTCAGCGGGCACCCCTGCCTCACCCCTCTCGCCGTCCAAAACCTCTCCCCCTCCTCATCCCCCACCCGCACCGTACAATATGTTTCCCTAAGGACCTCCTCGCACCTCCCCACTAACTCCTCCCTCACCCCTCTTCCCCTCATAGCCCTAACCAATACCTCCCTGCCCACCGTGTCAAACGCCGCTTTCATGTCTATGAATAAAACCACCATTTTCCCCTTCTTTCTTCCCACTTGCCTATTTATTAAATAATTCAGCACGTACACATTATCCATACACCCCACCCCCCTCCTAAAGCCCGTTTGACCCGGTGGCAACATTCCCTTCCCCTCCACCTCCCCCCTTAGCCTCTCCGCTAACACAGACGCGTATATCTTGTATGCCGTCTGTGTTAGGGTTATCCCCCTATAATCTTCCACCCTCTTTCCCAACCCCTTCTTTACTACTGGCACCACCACTACCTCTCTCCGCCCTTCTGGCCAGCCTTCCCCCCTCCACACCCTCTTACACATCCCCCATAGCCAATTCTCTACTTCCGCGCCTCCACACTTCATTCGGAATCCCATCTCCCCCTCCCGCCTTCCCATCTTTTAGGTTCCTTATCACCTTTCCTATTTCCTCCCTCTCTATATCCGTCACTCCATCCTCCCTCCTTCTTGTCCCCCCCCTTCTCACCCTCCATTCCACCCCCCCCCCCCAGCAACCCCCTAAAATACCCGTCCCATTCCCCCATTGAAATTCCTTCATTAACTCTCCTTTTCCCTCTCCTTCCCCTGTTTACCACCTTCCACACTTGCTCTTCCGTTCTTACTCCTTCCACTTCCCTCACCCACCTCTCCACCTCCTTCTTCCTTTTTTCCTCACACAACCTGGCATACTCCCTCTTCCTCTCCTTATATTCTCTCCCATCCCCTCCTTCCTTCCTCCATTTGCTCAACTCCCTCCTTACCTTACTCTTCTCCACTCTACATTCCTTATCCCACCACCCTCCCTTCTTTACCGTCTCCCCCCCCCCCTTCCCCGTTTTACCCAACGCACCCTTAATCCTTTCTCGCATCTCACACCATTCCTCCTCTATTCCCCTCTCCCCCTCACCCCTTTTCCCAACTTTCCTCATAAATTCCCCTCCTTCCCTCTTCCGTCCAGTCTCCCCTAAAACCGCCCCTCCTCCCTCCTTTCCTCCTTCCCTCTTCATCCCTCCTCTCCCCCCTTAACCACACAACCACCGGGTGGTGATCTGAATCAACCCTCTCCCCTATCTCCAACCTTTCCACTTTCTCCCTTGTATCCTCGTTCCCTACCACATAATCTATTACCGTGTTCCCCCTTCCCCCTGTGAAAGTCCACTCCCCCTCCTCATCCCCTTCTGTATTCCTATTCAATATTCCCCACCCCCTTTCCTCTAGCCACCCACACAGCTTCCTACCTTCCCTATTCTCCTCCTTATCCTTGGATCTCCTTCTCGCTCCCCCTCTCCCTTCATCCTCCTCTATCTCCCCCCCCCCCTGCCTCTCCCGTGCACGCATTAAAATCCCCCCCTATCACTACTCTTATCCCTACCTCTGTCTCCCTCTCTCTTCCGCCCACTCCCCTAAATCCTCTAGCTTCTCCTTCAAGTCCCTGTTCACATACACACCCACTATTTCCCCCCCCCCCCCAATTTTCACTTTCTTAGCCATTATCCCCTCCTTCCCTACACTCCTCCCTCTCCCACTTCTAACTCCTTTCTCACCCCCAACAACATTCCTCCTATCGTTCTTCCCTTCTGACTATCTCTCCTGGCCCACTGCTTTTCCCATACATACCCTCTAGGTAGTTTCCTTTCTACGCACCCCCAAACTTTTTCTTCCATCTACGTCTCACTTAGCACCATCACATCCCATTCCTCCAGCCCCCTCCAAAATCCTTCATCCTTCCTCTTTACCCCTGCCACATACCAGAACGCCACCCTCCATAATCCCCCTTCCATTCCCCTCTCCTTCCTCTTTCCCCCTTTCCAGCTCATTCGTTTCCCTGCACCTCAAACCATTTCTCCCTTATCTCGTCCCACCTTCTTACCTTCCCATCTACCCACATCTTCAGATACCCCACCTGCACTTTCCTTCCCTTCTCCCTCTCCATTCGAGCCTCTCCCTCTATCCTCCATTTGCCCTCCGTTCCTCTTCTGCGAGGTCATCCTCTATCCTTTCCCTTCTGCCCCTCAGTTTTTTCTTTGCTTCCATCACCTCCTTCTTTTCCTCCCTCCCCTCCAACCTCAGCAGCGCCATTGCACTCCCCTCCTTTCCTATTTTTCCTATTCTCACCACCTCCTTTATTCCCTTCATCCCCAACCCCATCCTTTCCCATAACCTCCCCACCTCCCCCTTCACCTCCTTTCCTTCTAGCCCCAACCCCCCTATCACCACATTATTCCTTCTCAACTCCCTATCTTTCTTGTCCTGCACGACCTCTATCCTTCTGATCCTCATCCTCCATTCCTCCTCTTCCCCTTCCCCCACCCTCCTCTCCACCCCTTCATTCTCCCTTCTTTCCTTTTCCCACCTTCCTACCTTCTCCATCACCCCCTCCATCCTCCTATCCCAAGCTTCTCTACCATCCCTCCTCTTCTCGCCCTCTCTTTCCTCATCTCCTCCTCCCAACTTCTCCTTTCCTCTCTCTATTCCTCCTCCCATCTTCTCCTTTCCTCTCTCCGCTCCTCCTCTCTTCTTCTTCTGTCCTCCCTTTCCGTTTTCATCTCCTCCCTCTCCTTCCTCATCCCCTCCCCTATCATTCTTCTCTCTACCCTATCCTTTTCCATTTCCTCTCTCATCTTCTTCATCTCCGACATCATTTCCCTCATCATTCCTTCCAGTAGTCTCTCTTCTTCTCCTCCTCCCTCCTTCCTCCCCCCTTTACCACCATTTTCTGGAGACCTCCGCGTCTTCCAGCTTCTCTTAAACCCTCCTACTTTATCCTGCTCCATTGCCCCAGAGTCCTCCTCTCTTTCCCTCTTCTTTCCCCACACACTATCTAAACTTCCCGCACTACTCCCCATGCTGTTCTCACTGTCCTTTCTAGTCCTTCCTTCATTTGCCGTCTTTCCCACTTCTTTTTCTCCCCCTTTTTTCTTCTCCATCTCTTCCTCTCTTCTCTATCTCCTTTCCTCTTTCTTCCCCTTTCCCACTCTCCTTACCCTGTTACCCCTTTATCCTACCCCTTTATCCTTTTTCACCTGCTCCTTTTTATCCTTTACATTTTCCTCGTCCTTCCTTACACTTCTTACTTTCTCCTTCTTTCAAACTTCCCGCCTTCCCACCAGCTCTTCTCTCCTGTTTCACTCTTCTCCCGCCTGCGCCACTACCTGTCACACTCCACGTTCCTTCCCGCCTTTTTCTCTCTGCCTCTACCGCCTAACCTCCAATGCCTCCCTTATCCCTCCCGTACTTCTGCTAACCCGTAACTCCGCCCTTTCCCTTTATCCCCAGACCCTTCCTCAACTCCCCTCTACCTTTCACTCCATTTTCCACTCTCTCTCTTACCACTTCACCTGCCTTCCACTCCAGCCACAAACTCCACTCACTCTAACATACAACTATCTCTCACGCGACCGGAAACGGAAGTCCATATATCTTAATATATAAAGCAGGGAGTTTACAAACTTTAGAACAGTAAAGTCTGATAAAACATATGTCTCAGCTTATTATGTCTAGCTAATCCAGATGAATGTAAATATTTTCAGCTTGCTACGTTGTTATAAAGTAATATCGGATCAGCGCTAGAGTATTGATAGCTTTTAAGACGAACAGTCACACATTAAGGTTTGTCGCAAAACACTAATTTTACGGTAAGATTAACGAAAGAGTTTTATTTTAAAGCGTGTATAATTTGTTATCTAGTTCACATTAAACGTTTATTTGTCTTAATAAATACAGATTAGTCAACGGTCCTTTTAAGTGTTTTACACGGTACAGTTATAATTTGAATGGACAAAGTCAAATACAATAAACAGTTATTTTACATAAATAATTTACACTCAACAAAAGTATTAACTGGCGCAAGCAAGGAACACCAGCGTGAATTTAGCTAAGCAAGGTAGCTAAATAGTTATTAAATCAAATCGCAGGCAATGTGCGTAACAAAAGACGCAAGCAATGTGCGTTAGTAAAGTAGCGCAAGTAAGGTGCGTAAGTAAAGATAATTACCCAAAGTGATGTCAGAAGCAAGTGGACGATTCCCAGAAATCGACCGTGATTTCTAGGAATCGCCAGCCTTCCCCTTCCATAGGTCGCGAGTCGATGGAAGGGGACGCGATCCGCGCTCCACATGAGTGAGCAGGCCGTTGCCACTTGCCTAATTAATATCACTTCCCAAGAGATGTCGTTACAATGCTCCCTTTTCGAACATACGTCTTTCCATTTCCTAGTTAAGATTTAAAGTAACTAAACTAACTAATAATCTAAATTCGGAGCAAAGCCAGGTAGTAAATACACTATAAGTACAAAACTGAATTTCTGAATGTAGAAAAGGAAGCAGCGAAGATATCGATACTATCTCACTATCTATTTGCGAGCATACATAATCTGTCAATGCAATTATATTTACCATACAGAGTAACACAATATTTGTATTACAACTTTTTTATTGTATCAATTTGTGTTAATAATTCATTTACAAATCAATTAATTCAACAGTCAGACAATTAGCGGTTCACAAGCAGCAAATCCATTCACATTTTGTATATTTTGAACTAAAGGTCTGTAACATATATCATAATTAAAAAAATAAAGAGAAAACTTGGCGATTGAAAAATGGAGTGATATTTGATCACACAATCGATTAACCATAATAATATTTAAATTATGAAATAAAAAAATGAATGAAAACCTACTTGCACATTCAGTGAAAAATATCCTTTTCGATGCTGGAAAATTTCATCAATATTCTCGAATCTAGTGGACACTAATGTGATGTGTAGGTACTGTCAATGGCTCCATCGATACCAGGAAGACTGATTGCTTCATTTTCTTTCTCAAAATCATTGGAAAATTGATGATACTCCTCGCATGCTTCGAGATGTCTTGGTAGTTTTATATAATCCAAAATTAAGCTGGCAAGTAAGAGATTTACTCAAAAATAATTCTGGACCAGCTTCTGCCCAGCAGCAGCTGTAAATATTTTTTAAAGAATTTCCTAAATACACACTCTTCAATTATGAATATTTCAGATATTAAAAATAGAATATTATAATTCTAAAGTACCTGAAAACTTGCAGTTGCATATTACCATAAGCATACACGTAGTTGCAATTGCATGGAATGGACAAGCCACGGTTTTCAATTTTCACAAGTCCTTCGTGGATCGTTTGTAAAATAGCATAGAGTACGGGAGTCCTTGTCAAATCGATAACGCCTTGTGAATTCATCTTCATCGTAATGATGAAAAGGATTCTGCCTGTCACGAATATAACCTCTGATAACAGAGCTATTGTTCGCTACATCATCATTCATATCGCTAATATCAATATCCTCAATATCACTAATATTAATATTTTCAATATCAATGTATTCAGGATCCATTAAATCTATTTTTCTCTGACATTTCATTACACTTGCTTTTTCGCACATATACTCGCTTCCTTGACCAAATAATGGCGTTGAATGGCGTATAAGCTGGACTTAAGTCATGTAAAAGGTTGACTTGAAAATATAACCTCACTTTGCGCGAATAAGATCATCTTAAGAAGTTCTTATTTGACTGAGAATACATACGCACTTAAGCCATGCTTAAGAAGGTACTGACAATCTCGAATAAATGAAGATTTCTTAATAAAGTAAGTACTTGAGTCACAGCCGACTCTAGTACTAGCCATGCTGTAGGCAAAATGGCAACACCGCGAGAGTCCGGTTTCGATATATCTAGAGACGCGGTAGCGTCTCGACGCTGTTACGTATTTTAGCGGGGAAATTGGGATGAGGACGCGGGTTAGTGCCTGTGGAGCGCTGAACCGCTCTGCTCGTTGGAGTGCGCGGGTATTTGGAATAAAACAAAGTACACGGAACTATTTTAAGTTAAACTTCAAACTGTATTTTGACTACTCAAGGGGCTGGCTGTCGACAGAATGAATGCAGTGTACAAGAAAACGCGCCGAGCTTATCGACGAAGTCGCTGCCAAGATCCTGTTGATCCTCCCCTAGATCCTTGTTGTCCAATCAGCACGATTGCATCCCTCAAACTTCATCAGTGGGTTGTCCTTCGCCCTTCCTTCACGCTTCCTCCCACTCTTGTCTGGTGATCGAGGCACACTCCCCGTTTTACATATACCCACACAGCACACAACATCCCGAGGACGTCTGTTTTAGGTCCGTTCTAGGACTGTAGGTGTGAATGTCCCGATTGGTAACAAAACGTCACCGGGACGTCTGTGGATAGCTCTGGGATGTCTATAGACGGTTTCGGGACGTTTTTGGGACATTGTGTAACTACAGTGGCGCCATCTGTACAATGTCCTAAGGAGGTCTTGGGGATGCGTATGGGACGTGTCTTTGCGGGGTGTGTAATTCCTCAAGCTCCACCAGAGGGCGACGCGGCTCGAGAATTTCTCGCCGGTGATCGTGGACCCAGTTAGTATATATACAAATTCCGTCGGAATCCTTTCCTTTTCTAAGGTGGTGACCCACTGCATAGACGGTCCAGTTAGATCACCTAATTTATCGATAAATAAGTCTTAACCCTCTAGGTGCGGGGATGATTTAAACTTGCAGTAGAATTTTTTGAGCGTTAAAATGTTCTATTTTATACGTCGGATTTGGAAGCTACACGGTTGGAATGGTGAGAATGTGAAAATCATTGATTTATGGTATGGGACGTACGAGTCCCACCCGGACATACGGGTAATTTTTCGAACATTGATCGAAAATATTGAAAACAACATAAATATGTGCTTAAATGATTTTTTTAATATGGGATATCATATTTGAACACTAAGTAGTAATGAAAAATAATGTTATAATTTTAAATATCTGCGTATTCTGTATTTTTATGGTAATTGTAAAAACAACCATTGCTTTTATTACAACACAGATATAGGTAACACTTTTCACAAAATAAAAACGGTTTATTTACAATGCAAAGAGTGCATCTTTGTCTAAATTCGCTAAATAATGGAAAATAATGTCAAATCAAATCTTATGTCTTTCGTGGGTACACTCAGCTCTGTTGCGTACCGCGCAACCTCGAGTTGGTAACAATGTGTTTTCACTATAGAAAGATTGTAGATATCGTATAGATATCGTAGCTTCTGCTACGAGGTTGTCTGCCATGATAATTAGCTAAAGTTTAAATTTGACGCTTTCTTAAATAAAAATGCGAATTGTATATTTGAAGACATTATAATTAAGTTTAGTTTACGTTCATTAGGATGCGTTGGGTTGTTATATTGTAATCTATAATTTCTGTACACGTCATGGATTTAATCAATGCGAAGCCAACATGTTTGAATTTCGACTTTTGCATGACATATAAGGAAGCCGCTCGATGTATTAGCTTTTGTCACTTTTTGCCGTAGAAACGAAAAATAACAACTCAAGAGATCGTCAGACCAATCTTGCTTGTACTAGCGTTAACACTTTTATTCCTGAGCTCAGTTACAATAGTGTTAGCAGAATTACACTTATAGCGCACGTGGGAACGATGGGACACTCACGAGATAGTTGTTAAGTTCTAAGTAGTAACTATAATGTCTATATATGTCTATTTTACAATATTTACAATAAACTGGTTGAATTAATATAATGGACTGTATTTACAGGTTGCGCTTGATTTAATTACGTCCTACGCTGTAGGTTATCTTTAGTAAAGCGATGCACGTGTAATCGGCCCGATTACGTACAAGCAGGGCTTGAATAGGTTCGAAAAATAACTGTTTCAAACTGTTATATAAAGGTTCTGACTGAAAGAGTTATGAAGAACCTTTATTCTGAATAACCGTTATAAAGTACCTAAATATCAAACTATATAAGTTTAAGTTAAGGTTCCAATATAGCTGTATAACTTTTATTTTTTAGGTTCTATATAAGTTTCAAAACGGTTATAGAACCGATTTAATAACTTTTATTTTTAAGGTTCTATATAAGTTCCAAAGCGGTTATAGAACCGGTTCTTGTAACGATTGTACAGAATTTTATAGAAAATGAAATTACAACATATTACAACTATAGACTACTGTGTATTACCAACTTGTTTAAAGATAATAATATATAAGTATATAAATATATATTATGTACACATCTGTACAAAGATATTCAATTATTTTGTAATATGAAGTGATCGTTAATATAAATGTTTGGTTGTTATACCGATGAGGGTCTAGCTCCCCGATTTGAATAATTTTTTAATATCAGAGTCAGAGTTCGACGTTCTGCATTCGACGATATGTATGGCACAATTGTTTATACTAGTATTGCGTGAGTGCGAAGACTGTCCGATTGACAGGGTATGTTTGGAACAGAGCGATTGGGATCGAAAGAGGATGTCTATGGTAGACTATCGAATACGTGAGGGGTGTGAGGTTTGAACGGTTTCTTCTATTTATACATGGCCGATCACTTTCGTTATCTGACGACAAAGCCTTCTGTAGTTTCATAGCTATTATACCGCAAACAGAAATAATTAATGCCGAAACTGTTTGAACTGTCCGAAATAATTTTAGCAATTCCGCCAGCACAAGTAAGTGTGGAACGCTTATTTTCGGCGTTAAAGTTTATCTCGTCCCTCCACCGTTCGTCAATGAAGTCAGACATTATAGAAGACAATTTCTTACTCCGCCTAAATATGCCAAAGCTACCACAAGCAGGCACTTGACAAATTATAATTAATAATATCCATTCTGTTTATTATTATTGCAAAAAGTGTAATAAATATTTAATACCATAGATTGAAACTTTTATTTGGCAACTTCATTTTTTCAATTAGGGGCCACCACAGCATCAGGACCATGATTCTGACAACATATTAAAAAATCATTCAAATCGGGGAGCTAGACCCTTATCGGTATAACAACCAGACATTTATATTAACGAACACTTCATATTACAAAATAAATGTATATGTATGTACAAATATGTACATAATATATATTTACTTACTTATTTATAATAATTTTTAAATAATTTGGTTATACATAGTAGTCTATAGTTGTAATATGTTGTAATTTCATTTTCTATAAAATTCTGTACAATCGTTACAAGAATCGGTTCTATAACCGCTTTGGAACTTATATAGAACCTAAAAAATAAAAGTTATTAAATCGGTTCTATAACCGTTTTGGAACTTATATAGAACCTAAAAAATAAAAGTTATAGAGCTATATAGGAACCGTAACTTAAACTTATATAGTCTGATATTTAGGTTCTTTATAACGGTTATTCAGAATAAAGGTTCTTCATAACTCTTTCAAGAACCTAAATCTTTATAATAACCGTTTCAAGCCCTGCGTACAAGTAATTTCCGATAAGCGAATACCGAAATATAGAGAGGAGAGCGAGACTAGCGTGATACCTTTTTGACGACTCGTCGATCAGTAGATCGAGGAATCCGTTGCCGAATTCCTCGAATCCTCGAGCTCTCCCCCTTCCATCGATCGCTGATCCATGGAAGGGAGACCGGATCGCCGCTCCACATGGGTTAGAGTGGGGCCAGAATTAGTTTCGGTACGAGGTTCGCTTGATCTCGCGAGATGGCGCGTAAAGTACGATTTTTCGTGAACAATAGTTACAATTCATATTTCCATTTTTAAGTTGTCGAGAGTTATAATAAAACAGTTAAGAATAAAAAAATATCGTATAGTTGCATAATTAAAGTGTTAATTTATTTAAACGCGAACGCGCGACTCCGAGCAAAGCGGTTCTGCGCTTCACGGGCATCGACCCAGCCCCTAGGACCATCGCCGGCTGCAGGAATACCGCAACAGCTCAAACGATTGTGGCCGTTCGAGATTCGATTGCATTCGAGCTTACCAGGGTCCGCTTTTTCACATCGCTAACATTCTACAGTATTACATGAACATGGTGAGGGCACTGCCAAGCCACAGGTTCCCGTCTAGAACACTTTTAATTCATGATGAAACACCACTGTGGCACCATCTGCCTATGATTGTCATAATTATATAAATCTGCGCGATCGGCTTTGTTCACGATGCTGTAGCGTAAATGACGCCAAAAATAAATGTCAAATGACTTTTATTACAATGAACCTAAAAAAAAAAACATAATAATTTTGAGACTGTAAACGATAAATTTGTAATGTCCAAAATAAATAAATCAATGGATTTATAATGGAAGACACAAATAAATAGAGCGGGATAGTGGGGTAATGATATATTGTTTATTTGTTTCCCCTTGGGGATTACGAGGACGAGAAAGATACGCGATGCGTTCGAGAAGCTTCCGTTGGACAAGAGAGTTTTCACAAGAGTGAGAATATGGAGGACTACCGCTCACGCTTCTTCTCAGTTCTTCGAGAGCAGCGTCGCTGGTTTCTGGTTGGCTGTTAGGTTCACGTGTTACGCGGTGATTGGCTGAGCGTTCGATGATGAGTATCGATCGATTGACTGACCATCGATCGTCGATCAGCAGCTCGTTCCGCTGCCCAATAGGTGCTGCCGTGAGAGTGAGTGTGGCGGCGTGAGGAACTATGCCATTCCCAAACACTGTCACTCTGTCCATGCGAGCGGCGGACGCGGGCTCTTGTTGCACAATAACAACAACGGACAAAATTGAAATAAATTAAAAATGGTAGTAAAGTCACTTTGCCGCAATTATGAAGTGACATTACAATGCATGGAACAATTAAATAAAAAGAAATAAATTTTGAAGTAACATACAAAATAATTAGGAAAATAAAAATACTGATAAAATAAAAGAATATAAATGCTGCGGTTATGTTTATTTTCCCGTTGTTAACATGAAATAACGGATAGTAAATTTTGAAACAAATGCATATTTCTTTGCTCAGTAGTAGACTATGACAGTTCTAACCCGGGTGTGCTGAGGGGAGCGCGGGGGCAGGGAGAAAGTGAGGGCGCGCGGGGGAGCGCGGCGGAGGGAAACCTGGGCGCGGTGCCTGCGGGGTGAGGAAGACAGGTTGCGCGCGCACACGCCGCGGAGTGGAGGAAGCCGCGACGATGAAGGGGATAGTCCAGGCCGTTCTTTCAGAACTTGGCCCACCCGAAAAATTTTTCAGACCTAACCCAGGGTGAAGACTGTCCTGGAACTTTTTTTCTCCAAACCAATAATTTTTCAGAAATTGTTTCGGACAATGTCGGGAAAGATCGGCGTTCTTTTTGGCACCGCGTCTTCGAGGGAAAGAGACGGAGCATTACTTTAAAGTTAAAATTTTAGGAGGGAAAGAGACGCCACTACATAGGGGATAGAATCACATGCATTCTAAAGCTAACAGTATTTCAAAGCGGTCCGATTTAACGTCGCCGCGTATCGCGCGATAGCATGCGTAATTCGACTCCTCTGGAGCAGCCGCGCGGGATGATATCATTTGATGGCGCGAAGAACGCTCGAACGAAACAGAATTATATGACATCTGGAGAATTCCGAAACGTCGAATCTTAAAATTATGTGGCGAGGAGGAGGAGGAGGAGGAGGACGGGTAAATAAATTGTGACAGAATATATATATTGTTACAAATTAAAAATTGATTATATTTATTTATGAATTTCTCTCTGGCGTTTAGTCCACCAGTTGAATATTTTAAATACATTTTGCAAGGCACAGTGCTTTGCGTGTCTGCCACATCGCAGAGTATCAACTACATTTAGCTTATTTAGAGATTGTATATCCTCGTAGTCAAGGTCCAGCGTCTCGATGATCACATCCGCTCTCGTACTTTCATCGAGGAAATCCGCAAGCCATTCGCGTTTCTGCAGCCCTTTAACGTACACGACATGACACGTGTCATCTTCTTCGTCGATCGCATCAGCTACAGCTTTCGTAATTAGCTGTTTAGCCATACTGTATGGAACTTCTCCATCGTCCCAGCGTAGCCCATGATGTTTCACCGTCAACCACCGGATGCTTGATGTGTCAGATTTCGTAAGAAGATATTGCGGCATCGAACTCCGAAAAATATAATGCGAGAGAATTGTTCCCTTTCGCAGGACAGCCACTTCCTTGACGACAAATCTTCCATCGACGATGAACCCTTGCAGGTCAACAAATGTTGGCGCGGTCATTATCGATACAATTTAGAGGCCAGCTCGCTTCCAAGACAGATGGGGGAATGCAGTCTTTCTCGTAAAGCATTCTCTTTCTTTTCTTTTGGTATGAATTTAACACAGGAGAGGGCAGGCAATTTAATTCATTTTGCGCACCACGTTTGTCAGCGGATTGTATTCAACCACCCGATCGTGCAGAATCAGACAATAGGCCGTAGTATTTGCCGGTACGTTCTCTTTACATTCGAATTCTATGCGCACATCCACGGTACCGCATTTAACCGACTCATTTTGTCGCGAACAATCAATCACCACGAAGGGACCAAATTCTAAAAATTCGGCCACGGTGAATAATCCATCGTTACAGTTGTAATATGATTTACGGAATTGCGTGTACATGTGAAACAAGGTGGCATGCTTATCCATGTCAGAGTCCACCTGCATGTCATCATATGGGTGAAAATCCGAGTTGAGAAAAGCTTTTACATTGGTTAATTTGCATTTGTCAAACATAGTAGCATCTTTGGACATATCATACTTTCGATCAGTCTGTAGAGCAAGGATAATGACACGCGGCTTCTCCAACTGTGCAGATGCTTTCACGGCCCATGAATGCTTGGTAGTGCTCTGTAAGAGAGGATACTCGTACATATCCCACGATTGAAAACAAATGCTCAGGTTTCGTCCACTCTCCAAAGTACGTAGCAACGATAGCTTATTAACGTCGTTCAGCGTCACATGAGGCATACGCCATTGTACTTTAACTAATTGAATTTCTGGTTCCAACATCGACGATCCAATTAGAACATTGTTATCGTTGCGCGATCGTATTAAAATCAATTCGTGACGCGCATTAATAATAATGCGTTTGTAGTCCTCGCAAAATCCCAGCCAATATTTCAGTGGGATACAAAAATTGAAATGATTTTTCACTTTTAGCCCATCGCGTCGTTTCTAGCCCCATCTGGCATTCTCCATATTTTTGTCTTCGCCAGGTGTCAGCGATACATAGTTATTAAGCGTGCTAGTTATTCCGACGTTTCGGTTGCGATCAATTTCCACACCATTCAGCTCGTATCGAATCTCATCGAATAAGAACGTCATGCAATTATTTCCCAATGTCACCGTTAATGCGTCGTTTGGTTTATTTATCTTCAATTTTCCCTCCACGTAGAGGAAACTTTCACACGGCAATGTGTATAAATCCTGCTGTTGTATGGGTATTCTTATCTCATCGCTGTACCCCAACGTTGTGTTGACGTATGGGTTGTATGTGTGAGTCCTGAGCTTGACGATGCGATCATCAAACGTCGGCTTCCCCCCAATGCTTAGAATGTCAACCATTTTTCAACTTAACTGCGCACAATGAATCCCAAGGATTTCAAAAATGCAATGTTCGCAGCAGTGAGTCTCTTCTTTTTAGCGTGATCAGAGCTGTTGTTGTTGTTGTTGTTGTTGTAAACAATTTGGTTTGAAAGAAACGAGTGTCTGGAATCGTTCAACACAAGCATCTCTTTCGTTCGCACCACGCGTATTATCGTCGTCGCCGTCGTACGTGCAATCTGATGGTAATCTCTTCACCTTGAAAATCGAGCAGCCGTCCGTCTTGATCAACAACCCGTATCGTTAGATCCGTAACGATCCGTGCGGTGATTGGAAGGTAAATGATCTGCGCGGGCGTTTCCGATATCTTATATCCTGGTGGGACTCTCGGAGAAAATTCATGTATCGTATGTACGCGCTTTCCATTGTTGTACGCGCCAGCGGTCGCGCTGCATTCTACGCGAATAATGTTCACGTTCATGATATTAATCGGATCGTCTGATTCGTGCCACCGCCCTGGTTCCAACTCCCGATTCGTCGAGAATCTCAGTAACGATCCAATGTTATTGCGCTTCGTAAAGTCTACGGTGAACGAGCAGTACAGCTCGCTTTTCATGGTATTGTTGTTGGGAGACAACAATATAGGATACACATCGCCATCGTCAGCATCGGTACCGTCGAGATTTTGAGGATACCGATCGAGTAATCGCTGCCTCAAATACTTGGCAATGGCGTCTAGTTCGTAGGAGCCGTGGGGAATCGTAATGTATTCAGGAGTGGTGTAAATGCTGTTGCTGATGTCATAATTTGCGGTGAAGTAGAATTTATCGTTGCTCGAGTCGATGTTCGGTATTGTATGATAAGTTTCAAAGGTTGTTAGACCAAGCTCGTAATCATCGTCGCTCAAATCTATGGGTGGAAAGTAGCTCACCGCGAGGGTGCTACTGTTGCCGGTTAGAGTGAATGTTAGCGACATATTCCAAGCTGTACGACTCCCACAACTGATCAATGTGTCTTTCAAACTCTCTGAGTAGAATAATCTTTGGTATATATTTCAAATGCTCAGAGGTTAGGTCTCGAATATTGCAATTATCCGTCAGGATCAGAAGCATTTTGAATACTGAGGTGTTTTCGCTTCGGCGCGGACCTATAAATAGGACGTGTCGTCGCTTCGAAAATCAGTTTTCACAGTTCACATCGAGGATGCGATTCGTGTGACAACCTGTAAGGATACGCGTGACAAATTTTGACGATAAATCGGAAATGATGTCACCGAATTCGAAGCGTAGCAATGCAATGGGGCGTCACTCGAACGTTGACTGCTTCTATCTCTGTCAGACGTATGCAAAGATTCCCAAACGTCTTATACGCGACAATGCGAATCTGTTGATTCTGTTTAAGCAGGATGGTACCAACTTGAAACATGTGTACAACGATCACGTAAACACCGATATGTCATACGAGGATTTCTGCGCGTTGTGTCGTAATTGTTGGCAACGAGAGTATGGTTTCGTAGTAATAGACAAGGATAGCGCGATGTCCAATGGACGTTATAGAAAGGGATTTAACGAGTTTGTCATACCGTGAGATGGTCAATCGCTGTCAACACTTCGATGTGAAAGCAACGTCTGCGGTACAACGATGATGATTGATATCGATAGTCTGGAGGTTAAGGATCGCGAGAGAATAGCGAAGGAAATTGCAAAAACTAGTGCAGCCATTCGCAAGAAACACTTGGCTTGGAAGACTGGCAAGATGGAGGAAGATATCGCGTTGGAGAGATACTTTAAACCTATCGTCGAACCCTTGAAACATATAGTGAAAAATACCACAGAGGCAGACACATTATCACCAGTGAGCATTGACGTTGAAAAGAATGAAACATTAATCGCCTGAAACAAAAATTCACCCGAAAGGGAACACGTCGACGTTGAAGAGAAAGAGGAAATCACTCGTAACCTCCACACCAGTTCAATCGAAGCGGAAACGACGGAATACTACGTTAAACGAGCCTACGGTCCCTATCACGCCAATAAATACAATTCCTCCTGTACAATCGCTCTCAGCCATTGACGATGATGATGGTGATTATGATGATGACGTATTCGAAACTTCTCCCAATGAGTCATTTGTGACATCTATTAGACAACAACTTCGAACATCCGAGGGACAAGAAACGCTTCGCAGTTATTTTGGTCCGCTGGGGCAAAAATACATAGATGTAATCCTAAGTGAGGATAAAAATAAGACCATAGACTATGTATAAGGTGTATACTTTACCGATGATAATAAGATGATGCTTGGGAATAAGGTTTTCGATATCGACAAGCGTGATAATATACTCATCGATGGTGTAAGATACAAGGGAACGCCCGGCCTTTACGAACTGATTTTCAAGAAACTTCCAAATGATGCTGTATACACCGAGGCAGATAAACAAAAATACAAAAGTATACTGCTTGCGACGAACGCTCACAGACAAAAACATGGTGATCACAATCGCATAATGAGCAACAAGGGATACAAGTACAAACATGTAATTGCACCGCTAGTCCCCAGTTCATCGGCTAAAAGGGCAGGGAAAGGTCTAAGGACACCACGACTCATGACGGTAAACGATAACATGATCGATTACGTGCACTGGGACGATCCCAACGAGCTGGTCGATAGACTTAAATTGCTCATTGCATCGCGCGCGGCAGGTCACACGGGTCTCGATAACGAAATCGCATCCATCGAGGAGCAACTTCGCGAGGCGGGCCACGTTGTATAAATTAAACCGCACACCGATGACGCGCACTGTATGCATCGAGATGCCGATCAACAAATTTGGAGTGTCGCTCGAGAAGAGTGGAACAGCTGGAATGGACTACAAATGGAACGGTTTGCTTCGAAATTACATGCGAGATAACGCTCTTTGCATGACCGGTGTCGACTTTGATGCAAAATCACGCACGATACGACGGGTAGCGCAACCCACGGCTGACACCGATTCTGTCAATAAACTGTATATGGAAAAGAGCATTAAACTTTTGAGAGAGCAACAGGAAGAATTAGAGAGGAAGCTGGTAGTGTTTCAGAGAGATATGCTGGGGTTGCAAAACAGCGTTCCAAAGGTATCGCATGCGTCGAATTCTATCCCACAGCAACGCTGCGAAGGAGAATCGTGCGAGACGGTTGATGGTGGAGGGTGGTAGGGGTATATGTAAATAAGGATCTGCAGAAGAAGCTAGAAGAAATGGAGGAGTGGGTAGAGGGTAGAGAGGAGGGAGTTAGGGTGGTAATAGGGGGGGACTTTAATGCGAGGACGGGGAGGGAAGGGGGACTGATCTGGGGGGGGGGAGGAAAATAGGGGGGAAGGCAGGAGATCGAAGGATAGTGAGGTGAATGGGGAAGGCAAGAGGCTATGTAGATTCTTGGAGGAGAGGGGGGTGGGGAATCTTGAACGGGAATATGGAGGGGGATGAGGATGGAGAGTGGACGTACACGGGAGGGAGAGGGAACTCAGTGATAGACTACATAATAGGGAATGAGGACACAAGGGAGTGGGTTGAAATGATGTAAGTGGGGGAAAGAATTGAATCGGACCATCATCCGGTGGTGGTGTGGCTGAGGGGGGGGGGGGGAAGAGGGAGCAAACAGTTGTGGGTAGGTGGTTGAGGAGGGGGATCTGGACAGAGGAGGGGAGACAGAAGTTCATAAAGAGGTTCGGAAAGAGAAAGGGAGGGGAAAGAGGAATACAAGAGGAATAGAGAGCTGAGAGGTAGGATAATGGGAGCGCTGGAGAAGGGGAGGAATGGTGGTGAGAGGGCAAGAAAGGGGGGGGGGTGGGACGAGGAGTGTCGGGAGAAGAAAAGTATGGTAAGGAGAGAGCTGAGAATATGGAGAAGGGAGGGAGGAGAGGGTTTAGAGTATAGGGAGAAAAAAAGAGAGTATGGGAGAATGTGTCAGGAGAAGAAGAAGAGGGAGGGGGAGAGGTGGGAAAAAGAAGTGGAGGGGATCAGGACAGAAGAGCAGGTTTGGAAAGTGGTAAATAGGGATAGGAAAAAGAGGAGGAGAGTGGAGGAAGGAATAAAAATGGAAGAGTGGGAAGAGTATTTTAAGGGGTTGCTGGGAGGGATGGAGTGGAGGGTGAGGAAAGGGGGTGAAAGAAAGGGAGGGAAGGATGAAGAGGAGGAGTTAAGGATTGAGGAGGTGAGGAGAGTGGTAAGGAGCTTGAAGGAAGGTAAGGCAGGAGGGGGGGACGGCATACCCAACGAGGTCTGGAAGTATGGGGGCGAAGAGGTGGAACAATGGCTGTGGGATATATGTAGAAGGAGGGGGGAAGGTTGGGTTTGATGAGTGGAGGGAAGGAGTGGTAGTGCCGGTGCTGAAGAAGGGGAGTGGAAAAAGTGTGGAAAATTATCGGGGCATTACTTTGACGCAGACGGCGTATAAAGTATATGCGTCGGTGCTAGCGGAAAGATTGGGGGAGGAAGTGGAGGGAAAAGGGTTGCTGCCACCGAGTCAGGCCTGCTTCAGGAAGGGTAGGGGAACTATCGACAACGTGTATGCGTTGAATTACCTGATAAACAGGCAGGTTAACAGGAAGGGGAAGAAGATGATAATTTTCTTTATGGACCTGAAGGCGGCCTTTGACTCTGTGGACAGGGAGGTGCTCATAAAGGCGATGAGGAAGAGAGGGGTAAGGGAAGGATTAGTGGAAAGGTGTGCGGAGGTTTTAAAGGAAACAGTGTGTAAGGTGAGAGTAGGGGAGGAGGAAGGGAGGGTGTTTTGGACGGCTAGGGGAGTGAGACAAGGGTGCCCGCTAAGCCCGAGCATGTTCACACTGCTGTTTGCGGACTTAGATGATGAATTACAAAAAGGAGGATGGGGTGGGGTGAGATTGGGGGGGGAAGAAGGTATATACCCTGGCGTACGCAGATGATGTGGCGGTGATGGCAGAGGATGAGGAAGGGATGAAGGGGATGTTGGGGAAATTGGAAAAATAAATGGATGGGAAGGGGTTACAGTTGAACGTAAAAAAATCGAAGGTGATGAGGTGCAGAAGGGGTGGAGGTAGATGGAAAACGGTGGGTTGGAGGTGGAAGGGAAAGGAGCTGGCTGAGGTAAGGGAGTTTAAATATCTGGGTTATACACTGATGGGAAATGGAGGGCAAGAGGCACATATAAGGGAGAGAGTGAGGAAGGCGGCGGCTGTGATGGGGCAGGTGTGGGGAATAGGAAAGAGGAGATTTGGAAAGGATTGGGGGAAAAGGGTATGGTTGTTCGATAGGTTGGTGTGGGTAGTGTTAGGTTATGGGGTAGAAATTTGGGGTTGGAAAGGTAGAGGGTGGAGGGGGTACAGGACAGGTTTTTAAAATGGGTTTTAGGGGTTGATTGGTGTACGCCGGGGTATTTAGTGAGCGAAGAGTTGCAGCGGCAGATGTTGAAGGGAAGGGCGGGGATGAGGGCATGGGAGTATGAGAGGAGGCTGGAGGAGGGGCAAGGACGGGAGTTGGCAAGGATGTGTTGGGAGGAGATTAAGGGGAGGGCGAGTAGAGGGGGGGGCTCTAGGGGGATGGGAAGAGGAGAGGAAGGGGTTCTATGAGGAGAGGGGATGGACGATAGAGGGGGTGGAAAGGATGAGGTGTAGGGGAGAATTGAGAGGAGAGGAGCTGGTAAGTGTGGAGAAAAGGTTACAGGAAGGGGATAGGTGGGAAAGGATTAGGGAGGCTAGGTATAACAGGTGGTATGGGGCGGTAAAGGGGGTGGGGGTGCCTGGATACCTGAGGAAGGGGTGGGGGGAAAGCAGATGGAAGAGGGTGGCGAGGTTTAGGTTGGGGAGTGAGATGAGGGGGGGGGGGATATTGGGAGGATGAGGGGAAAAGGAGATGTAGGGTTTGCGGGTGGGGGGAGGAAACATGGGAACATGTTTGGGAGGAATGTACGGGGTGGGGAGAGGGAAGAGGATGGCAGGAGATGGCGGGGGAAGTGTTGGGAGATGATGGAGAGGGGGAAGGGTGGATGAGGAAGGTGGAAGAGTGGAGGGGGATTCAAGATGGAGGAATGAATGGATAAGGAATGGGAGTGAGAGGAAGCGTGCGGAAGCGGGGGTCCGGGGGAGGAAGGGAGGAGCGGGAGAGGGGGGGGGGCGAGGCGGTGGCAAGCGAGCGAGAGAGCGAAAGAGCGGGCGAATAGTTGTAGGATTAGTATAAGATTAGGTTTAAGGTTTAAGTATAAGGAGTAGTTTGTAAGGAGTAGGTATAAGAATTGTAATCCCCAAGCGGGCACAATAAAGTATACTACAATAGTTTCTATTTCACAAGGGTATATTATAATGTCCCCAGGGCAGAGTGTCGGTCGAATCGGGTACGATATATCGCTTGTCATCGTGCTCACTTAGAGCGATTTTGGATTCTGAAATGGTGTACAATTTTGTGCAATTTAGACCGTATGCACGATTGTCTGCGAACCATTTCGATCTCCATTTCCAAGCACTGCGCGTAGTCGTCGAAAGTTATCGTTCTGGTTATGACGTTGGTCTTGACGCCTTTCGCTTTCTTCGTATCTTTTTTACCGTCTACGCGAAGTGCATACATTTTCGCTCTAAGACCTACGAATTCGGTTATTATCGCACCGTTATTTTCGTCCTTCATCAGCCCTGGAACCTTCTTATTTAAGCGCGGCATATTATATACATTGTCGATGGGATAATCGCTGGTGTCGAATCTGTCGATATTGTGCTTCATAGATTCATAGATATCGTCGCATCGAATATGATAAATGAGGCTGTCTGTGTCTGTGTATAGAATTTTACAATTTGTTCCGTGCTTGGGCGACATGTACTCGTGGTAAAATTCGTACAAACAAATTTTTGATATGTCCAGAATGCACATACCCACGTATATCGGTTTTTTGAATTTCACCTCGAGCTTTCGCAATTCAACAGCTATTAAATTTTTCGAAAAAACACTTCGGCTGTGGAAATTCGGTTTCGCGATTATTGCCTCCGCGCCATATCGCCCATCCTAATGCGTTAAGATCCACATGATTTCGCACATTTTCCATTGTTTTACCGAATACCGCGTTGTTCATCAATTTATACATTTCTAAACCGTGTGTTGAGTTCGATGTAATCGCGGAGCCAGGTTGATTGAACGAATTGAAGCACGCGGTGTATCTTTGTAATACGAAGACCGTGACGCATGCACTGCTGCAGGTTGCGATAATGAATAACGTAACGCTGCTTATCGTATACCGTCGCGAGTAACTTGTCCTGTCTGCTGCCGGGTGGTTTGGCACGCGTCGGACAGAACGGTAGATCGGCATGAATGTTGTGCAGACGTTGCGGATATTCTAGATCTACTTTGAGAATGTATCCCGTGGACGAATCGACAGCGATTGAAGACACGTTAAAATTTGCAACATCTTCGACCCATTGAAATTTAGCGTACGGCAGAGGCTGACACATTGCCCATCCATACAAATTATTCACGTCAAAGTACATCAAGTACGATGACTCTTCCGATGCGTCGTAAGATGGCATGTACTTGTTATTGGCATGTGCGTATCTTCCGGAACATTGACTTAAACCACCGCGTATACCGCGTTCGACAAACATGACCATATTGACGTCTGTGAGCAATTCGAACGTATTTTTGGTATGTTTTAGCATAACATCCCACGTGAAACCAGGTAAAGTGTAATAATGCGCAGAATATAGTCCATAGCTCTTGATACAACTTTCGCGAAAATTTTCAAAAATATCTGCCAATAACAAGACATCTGTCTTCAAATACAAATCGCTGTATTCGCCCAAGGTTCTAATCTCGAAACGTTGCCAAATAGTCTCGGCGTGCGCGTAATCGCTCTCGGATACAGTCTCACCCGTTAACGAACTGTAGAATGATTCGCGCGGTGGCAAGCATGGGTCCTGCAGCTTATTCGCGCAATCAAGGTATTCGTACGGAAAGACACCCTTTCGCCTCAATAAATTAAAATCATCGGCGGATAATGTTTCAAATTGGGATCGTAAAATTTTTAATTGATCTGTGCTAAGAAAAGATGCTAATTTGTCGAGACTGGTGTTCAGAAATTTGTACGAATCGATGAATCGCAATTTAATACAATTTCGCGAGTCTGAATCAGCCGTATCTTCGACATTTTTTGTGAATGAAATGTACTTTTCTTTAGTTATGGGCAGTACGTCAACGCTGCCTTCAAAAGCGGCCGCTATTTCCTTGATAATGAAATGCGAATCATAGCCTTATAAATTATGGAAAACTATGGGGATGTAAAACGCATTTTTATAATTTAAATTGCACTCCGAATGTGCTGGTCCTCTAAACCGTCCGGTGAGATGACAGTGATCGCGAACTCGTACATCGCTAGCCTCGAATGGTTCTTCGCAAATATGACAATGTGATGCATCGCGAAATGTGGTCCACTGTTCGGTGGTTAAATCAAGCATGGGAACATTACTGACTAGGATGGGTTTAGCGAAGTTTGCAAAATTTTCCAATTCATTGACGAACCATGAAACACAATCCGCGTCGCGGCGACATCGATACGTCGATAGCGATGTATCGTACGAGCAATGCATATAATATGCTATGCTGTGCACTTTATGATGCTGGTACGTGTGTAATTTATTATCACCCATTCGATTGTCCTCCGTTTTTTCAATAATGCAGTCCAGATCTGCGTACACCACGAAGAAGAGCCGCTCCTTCCTGCAGTGGTTGTTGAAACTGAGGAGATTTTCACCTTCGCTGGGCAGCAGGATGGCACAGTCGTTCATTTGCCCACAATCCACTGTATGAACCTCCAACTTCTCGGCAGATCCGAAATAGTGCATGCAGCTGTAAAAACAAAATTTTTTTTATTTGATTTTTTTATTTTAATTTTTTTTTCGCGACGCATTTCATAAGTTTCTATACGTTTCTATACGAATTTCTTTCCATCGTGTCTGCTCAGCTGTGCGCTCACCAGCCGAGACAAATTCTTGATCAGCACAAAGTGCCCTACATCACCGTGCTCTTGATTCGACGTATAGAGCAAGTTTACGTGCCGATCCCTCTTTTGACTGGTGAGGCGCAGTGGAAAGACCGTTGGCCCCTTCTTCTTCTTCTTCTCCATCTCAAAGCTGTACACGGTGATGGAGATTTCGTTCAGCCGTTCAAACTTCGCAATCTGTGCCAGAGACATTGGAAACTCAATGCCCTGGAGATTTAGCGTGGAAGCGTAGTCGGGGTATGAACTTGGACGATCGGGATGTTTTTCCGCCGGATGTAGAGCGGCGATCACTGCCCA
The DNA here is from genome assembly GCA_929113495.1 of Andrena minutula. Taxonomy (NCBI): domain Eukaryota; kingdom Metazoa; phylum Arthropoda; class Insecta; order Hymenoptera; family Andrenidae; genus Andrena; species Andrena minutula. The sequence continues at coordinate 21,473,838 of OV815993.1, forward strand.
CGCGAAACAGGCGTTGTCCGAGGATTGCACACTAATGGTTGCCTTCTTCGACAACAATTCCCGCGGCAACTTGTGGTGGCACCCCGCGCGCAGCGGATTATACTTGTTGACATTGTCTGTCAGGTTGAGAATTCTCGTCAATGCCCATCCGCTGTCGCGATCCTGGAACTCTTCCAGCGATGCCAGGGTGGGTTCGACGACGCATCGTTGGTACCACTCCTGCAGATCGGATGTGTGGAAGAGTTCACAGTTCCGGGTATTGATGCTTTTACAAGCACGCTTGTCACCCGCCACAAATTCGCCGTTGAACACCGTATTCACTTTGAGGTTTCGATGTTTCCTCAAAGCGCCCCGCACATGCTCCAACACAATGGTCCCCGCATCTTGGAGGAAGTTGCACGGTTCGATGTAATTCGAATTTAGCACGGCATCAGTTAATACGCGGGTATCGGACGCAGTGTCTATTTCGCGCCACAAAAGTCCTGTGCTAGAATGTCCGGCACCTTCGCGCACGAAACGTCCGCGCAGCGAATATTTCAGTCCTTCGAGCCGCGCGATTCGAGCAACCAACGATTGTCGAACACCGATCGATAATCGGGGACGTTTCACTCGACTGTGTTCTTCCAACGATTCTATACACTCGTTGCACCGTTCTTCCCACGCGAGGTACTCTTCCCGCGAAATCAATCGTGCAGATTGATCCAATAATTGGCGTTCTACTTGCACGAATTCTCCCATGATTGTAAATGGAATGTATATGTAACGTCCCTTCCACGCAACACGTTGCAACGATTTGAGGCTTTGTGCAGGTTGGAGCATGCCTTTATGACTGATACCACGATTTGCTATCTCTCTCTCTAACTCTTTCGATGTTCCCTCTCTCTCGAATGCATATCAGTGATACAATGCTGTATCAGTTTCTGCTGATACAGCATAATTCTATGAATCACACGTATGACGAATTAGCGCGCGAGATCATCCGACATAGTTTCTGCTGATTCCGCATAATTCTAAGACTCGACGCTTGCACAGGTATTATATTACATTCAACACGTGTGGAGTCTTTTATCCTCGAGGGTGGGACTCAAGTTACATGCTACGTTCAGATTCAAAAACATTATGGAAAAATTGGTAGCTTTAGAATAATATGCTGTGGCGGGGGAGGCAAATGCACCTCTATTTAACCCGAGCTCTCGGACGCTATTCCATCAAACGCTCAGTAACCTCAGTGACTTTGACGGAATAAATAGTGCTCTGATAACATATAATGCATAGTACCAGTGCCGAAGGGAACGCTAAACGTATGAATTATTACGTTCCGATTGTGCAAGATGATGGCGTAGCTCAATGCGGGGACACTACAGTTGTTTGGTAAGGCTTAATTTTTACATCTCAAAATTTGTATTCCTAATACAAGTTAGCAATTTCATAGCTTTGATTGTTCTCATAGCTCGGGACGAACATCGCGTATCATGGTCAGAAGATACGCATTAACATCCATGGGTAGTAAATACCTAGAAATTGGAATCAGCGTACGGCCTAAGATCGATGTGGAATTTGTTCTCGGCGACAATCATGGGATGTATCTCACGTTACCATCATATACATGGTATGCGCTATGCAACAATCGTACAACCATCGAAGAACGTTCACGATTACCAGGATCACCTTCGATGCAGATGGATCAATTAACGATGCATTTTGAGAGATCTATAATTCTTCGATTGTAAAGATGACGTTACATGATAAACCGCTGTATTTCAAACCGGAGACAGTAACATTTTTATTAAATCTTGAGCCATGTATAGACTATGTATATCTGCGGCTGTGTCAAATTGTAGGAGATGTGCAGACGAAATTTGAAACTTTTGTTAACGTGCTACAGCAGAGCGATTTTGCCTGCGAAAAATTAGATGCATGTCATGCTGCTAAAATCATACGCGATAGCGAACATTACTGTGAGGATTATTATATAGATTGCGAACTGGTAGCATGTGCCATCAATGATATTTTAGCTGATGCGCGTAGGAAAAATCTTAAATTGTATTCATTTAAGGGGTCTCCCTAGTGTGACGCCTGGAAAATAGGGCTATATTTGGGAATTTTTTTGAAGGAAATGTACTTGATATTGCGGTTTCTAACTTTGGGGTATTTATTCAGTTACATTTTGACAATCTACTTGAATTTTTTGAAGCATTAATGATAATTGTATTTTATGTTATAAGGGTTACAATGAAAAGCTCGCAAAAAAACGCCTGCTGCTGGCGATCACGATTCCGGCTGCCATGGTTATCTGAAACAAAAAACACAGTTATTTTCTTAAGCTATATGAATGTAGCTAGGACTTGACCTAGAATGAAAATAGAAAATCACCAAATAAAAAAATGGCGGCACTTTAAAGAAAAGTTTTCATTTCGCGGCAAAAAAGTGGTCAGTTTTTTGAGCTGCAAAATTCGAATTTTGCAAATAATGACTTCATTCTAGGTCAGATCCTAAGAGAACACGCACTCAATATATATGTTAAGTTTTAAGTCGTTTGGTTGAGTAGTTTTGGAGATATCGTGATCGCCGGGCCGAAAAATGTAGTTTCGAGTAAAACGCGTTTAAAGATTCAAGTACCATTTTTCAAATAATAAATCATACTTACGATTAGTCTCCGATGCCTGGCCCATAGAGTACACCTTCCTCTTCTTCATACAATTCTTGTAAAGCTGCATTTGCTTTCCTTCGAGCAGTTCGAGCTTCTTTTGATGCTTCCTGATGCCTTTTCTCTCCAAGGCAAACTCTGTTCACGTCTTGCGTATCGGCAAAACTTTTGGCTTCTGGGCCAATTGTTACTCCCATCGTATTTAATACTCTTAATAGTGACTGGTAGCCATCGTTAAATATGCCAGTTGCTAAATATGTTGCTACTTCAACTGTTTTTGGCCCAGAGTATATATGTTTGGGGGCGAAATGCCAAATTAACTGATTAAAACTTTCGTTATTGTTCTGTGTGTTTCCGCCTAGACATCGCTCTATCAATTCGTGTTGGGATAAATTGGTATAAATGGGCTTTATAACCTGCTGTACGAGTTCAGTAAGGGGTGGATCATGAGTGTAATTGTCGAGGGCGCCTTTTGCTTCAGCGCAGCGCCACGAACACCAGCTGTCGGCTCCGGTAGGGCAGTAATCATGTTCGGGCGCTGTATCAGTGGAGCACTTATGGTGATACGTTGCCCAAATCGCATTCTTCATTTCCTCCACTGAATCCGTGTGTCGTGTAATTGCTAACCCATAATATGCTGTTAAATCATTTATTAACTTATCCGTTAATTTTCCCGGACCTTTTCCCCCTATTCCTTTATGTTTCTTTTTTTCTGCTCTCAAACGAGAACCCATCCTTTTTTTAACGTGTAAAATACACTCTAACTTTTTCACCTGCACGTCATATGGATTCAAATCCACAATGCCCTTATACGTTTTACTGTCGCCATCGCCAATGTAGCGGGTATACATGGCGCCATATCGGTCGCGCGCTACTGTTCATAGCTCACAGCGTTGCCAAAATTTCGAATTCAGCTATAATATTTTAGGAATATGTTCTTAAGATGTTGAACTTTCAGAAAAAAACAAAAAAAAAATCGATTTTTTTGAACCGTCACACTAGGGAGACCCCTTAATCTATCTATATATATAAAAATGAATGTTTGTTTGTTTGTTTGTCCCGCATGCGTTCCTATACCATTCAACCGATTGCGATGAAACTTTGCTGAGTTGTTGTGCGCACGCCCGCGAAGGTTTCTGAATTAGTAAAACCATTTTATAATAGGTGGCGTGCGAGTCGTTTCAACAAATGTGTGTATTTCGAATGTTTTGTTCGTTTGTTCCGTATGCTTTCCTAAACCAATCATCCAATTACGATGAAACTTTGGTGAGTTGTTGTGCGCACGCCCGCGATGGTTTCTGAATTAGTACAATCATTTTATAATAGGTGGCGCGCGAGTCGTTTCAACAAATGAGTGTATTTCGAATGTTTTGTTCGTTTGTCCCGTTTCCTAAGCACTTCAATAAACAAAATTAAAACACAAACACTTTCTTTCGTTGAGTGGCATTGCAACTAATGCCGGGTACACATATACTATAGTCGTGTTCAGATTTGTTGGTCGGTGAGTTCGGTTTCTCGAGCAGCGCGCGAGGAGAAATCAGCCACTACCACCTGACGATCGTGGATTGGCAGTCGAAGTTGCGGGATCCCCGAAGGGTATGGTGGGGCAAGGGGAACGGTGCTCGACTCCGCCTGATCGATGCCGTGTGGCTGTTGTTTATTCATAGCGTAATAGTAGTGTGCGTTACGAATCGTATTGGCTACGCATAGCTAATACGAGACGAATCTACGGCAGAATCCCGTTAGCCGCTGACCAAGCCTTAATTCCGAGTATGAGTTTCTCGCTTCTTTCTGGCCGAAGGGGGGAGCGAGATGGAACGCTTTGCAAACCGGTTTTCCAGTGCTCAGGGAACCGTACGACGGCCAGGCGTAACCCGAGAAAGAGCGAGAACGTAGATAAAAGGAGCACCGAGGTAGGCAAGCGGTGTGGTGGGAGAATACCCCTCACGAAACTCACCGGCCAATAAAGCTGAACACGACTTTAAATATATTATCGCATTAAATTGAAGACCATGCGAACGTACATTCATATAACAAACCCGGGCAACGCCGGGTACTTTAATCTAGTTTTAAATAAATTATTATTTTAAACTTATATCGTTTCTCCATTTATTTGCCCGTCCTCCTCCTCGCCATATAATTTTAAGATTCACCGTTTCGGAATTCTCCAGATGTCATATAATTCTGTTTCGTTCGAGCGTTCTTCGCGCCATCAAATGATATCATCCCGCGCGGCTGCTCCAGAGGAGTCGAATTGCGCATGCTATCGCGCGATACGCGGCGACGTTAAATCGGACCGCTTTGAAATACTGTTAGCCTTAGAATGCATGTGATTTTATCCCCTATGTAGTGGCGTCTCTTTCCCTCCTAAAATTTTAACTTTAAAGTAATGCTCCGTCTCTTTCCCTCGAAGACGCGGTGTCGAAAAGAAATGCCGATCTTTCCCGACATTGTCCGAAACAATTTCTGAAAAATTATTGGTTTGGAAAAAAAATAGTTCCAGGACAGTCTCCACCCTGGGTTAGGTGTGAAAAATTTTACGGGTGGGCCAAGTTCTGAAAGAGATTTTTTCGGGGGTCAATGCCTCCCTCTGAAAAATTTCCGACGGTGGGTCCGGTCTGGAGAGGCCTCCGCGGCGGCTCGGCCCGTACTGATCTCCTCCATCGTCGCGGCTTCCCCCACTCCGCGGCGCGTGCAACCTGTCTTCATCACCCCTCAGGCCCCGCGCCCAGGTTTCCCTCCGCCGCGCTCCCCCGCGCGCCCTCACTTTCTCCCTGCCCCCGCGCTCCCCTCAGCACACCCGGGTTAGAACTGTCATAGTCTTACTACTTTGCTCTACACATTTCCACTAATAATGAGCGTCTTGGATTTTAATCTATGAGGACTGCTAGGAATAAAATACCACAAGACTTTATACATCTCAGTATTCTGGTTTCCTTGTCATCTCTACGAGATATATAACTTTCGTTTCCATTCTATTCTTTATTGCCCCACCATCCCCCTCTATTTATTTGTTTCTTCCATTATAAATCCCTTGATTTATTTACTTTGGACAAGACTTTATTCATCTGAGTATTCTGGTTTCCTAACCCTTGCCATCTCTACGAAATATATAACATTCGTTTCTATTCTATTCTCTATTACCCCACCATCCCCCTCTATTTATTTGTGTCTTCTATTATAAATCCCTTGATTTATTTATTTTGGACATTACAAATTTATCGTTTACAGTCTCAAAATTATTATGATTTTTTTTTTTGAGGTTCATTGTAATAAAAGACATTTGACATTTATTTTTGGCGTCATTTACGCTACAGCATCGTGAACAGAGCCGATCGCGCAGATTTATATAATTATGACAATCATAGGCAGATGGTGCCACAGTGGCGTTTCATCATGAATTAAAAGTGTTCTAGACGGGAACCTGTGGCTTGGCAGTGCCCTCCCTAGTACCATTTGTTGTTGGCATACAGTTGGGCCACGCACATAATTTTGGTTGGCCAACAGTTAGATTTGGCACTTTTATCAGGTTGGGCCAACAACAGATGGCCAAGGTAGGCTTTTCTACTCTTGCCCAACTATTTATAGGGCTTACCGTAAAAGCTCCATTGAAAGTTTCTTCCCAGAAGGCGTCTTAAACAACTTCAAAAGACGTTGTAAAGACGTATTCTTCAGGTCTGGCTTAGGAAAAAAAAATTTCGCGTTGAGGGGGGGAATTGAACTCAGACTTTCCGCTTAGAAAGCAACCGCTGTTTCCAACTATCCAATACACTTACTTTTAAACAGTTCTAATTTTTAGGTACATAACAAGTATTAAGTGTTTCTAAAAACTGCATTTGAGCTGTGTGTACTGTTGCGTGGCCGGCTGGTTCTCCTGGATCCCTCGTAGGGAATTCGGCGAGGGTCGATGCCCGTGGAGTGCTAAGGCACTCTGCTACTTGGACGCGGATTATTCATGAAATAAATGTAAAGAAAACGAATAATAAATAAAAGGATAAACTCAATAAAAGAACAATTAGAATTCAATACTAGGAACTTTAATTAACAAAATAGCTATAAAATCTAAATTTCTGGAAGTTGTCTACAACTCGACTGCTCAACACTGCTATTCGGGCTCAAGTGACGATTCCGAAAAGCCCTTCGCTTTTCCTCTTGTTAATTTCAAAATGGCTTAGTTACCGAGAGCCAATCGCAAATTTACTAATTAACTACCTAAATTCCTATTCGTCTATTCGATTTCTTTTCGATTCTCAATTTTTACAGAACAAGCGTTTAACTACGCGGCGCTGGAATTACACACCTAGGAGAAGGAAAGAAGGAGAAGTTCATTTATTCAATTACCCGTTTCCAAGTGGGTATCGATTAGTTTATAATCTTGAAGTCCTCTTATTAAAAGGATATTTAACTATTTTCAAACCCCTCGGCCTTGTGCGAACTTCACCTAATCTTCCTTTCCTATTACATCTTAGAGCATATATTAAAAACGAATTAGTGTTCTCGGCGCACTGGTTCGGTCAGTTTTACAATTAAGCTAATTTGCAATTTTAAATTTTAATAATATCCCGACGTTTCGGTCTGTGGTTTAGACCTTTTAGTGTTGTTCAGGCTCTTACCACGTTAACTTCAATTAGTGGTATACAGACGGTTGTCGTGATATGGAAAATGTTCGTTTGATTTATAACTTTAAATATGTTCTGACTCTTTAACGGTCTTTCTTTTGACTCCTTCCGACCACAGTTTGCTTCACCTTTAGATGCTCCTGAATGTTATGATTACTTTAGTCACGTTCCAACCGGCTCGCGAGTCACACGCCTTATCAAACGTGTGACTTCAATAGCGAAAGCAATATTTTAAAATCTTTCCTTGAAAAACTACTAAAGTAATCATAACATTCAGGAGCATCTAAAGGTGAAGCAAACTGTGGTCGGAAGGAGTCAAAAGAAAGACCGTTAAAGAGTCAGAACATATTTAAAGTTATAAATCAAACGAACATTTTCCATATCACGACAACCGTCTGTATACCACTAATTGAAGTTAACGTGGTAAGAGCCTGAACAACACTAAAAGGTCTAAACCACAGACCGAAACGTCGGGATATTATTAAAATTTAAAATTGCAAATTAGCTTAATTGTAAAACTGACCGAACCAGTGCGCCGAGAACACTAATTCGTTTTTATTATTAAAATACGGTCGATATCTAAATTACTTTTAGAGCATATATACATGGAGGTATCATTGCCTTAGAGTGACTGCCTCGAAACTGTCGGGCAACATCACGCGAGAGAGAAAAAGAGAAGTATATGTCCTATTCGACCGATATGCGCATGCGCCGATACCGTGCGAGAGAGAAAGGAATGTGCGAGCGAGAGAAGTATAGGAAAACAATCGGCCGTAATATACTTCTCTCGCTCGCAAGATGCGTTTCTCTCTCGCACGATATCGGCGCTTGCGCATTACGGTCGAATAGGACACATACTTCTCTCGCTCGCACGTCTTTCTCTCTCGCACCATGTTGGGGACAGTTTCAAGCTTTCAATGAGACCTCCATAGTATATGCTCTAAGTATTACATTCGTGTGATCCGATTTGAACTTCGCGCATCTAAAGCTTAAACTACACGCCGCTAGACGGGAGTCGCAACACTTCCCTCCTTATACAAAAGATGTTTTCCAATGGAAACAGCTTTTGCAATAATACATTTATCAAATTTAATTTTAATTCTTAATTGAAACTATAAATAAACTTCTTACAGTGAAGATTCCTGAGCCTCCCCTCCTCGCCTCCCCCACGGTAGCCGAGCTACTCGGTCCACCCGGGTTCCCGCGAAGAATGCGATTCGAAAGACGCTACAGAATGTTCACTGTGTTACTATTTGTTACAATTTTGTCTACTAGACACGACGTCTCCACATTGATTCTGGGTAATACATGAAATTTTAATTATAAACTAACGCGGCATCGAATTCACAAACAAATGGAATAAAGTTGATCTTAACTTATGCCAAGGTAATGTAGCACATTCCAACAATAAAGGAATATAACAACGGTACCACGATAAAGGTAAGTATTCATAAAGTGTCTAATCTTATGCAGGCTAATTTTAATTAGTTCACATAAACTACTTTGAATTTATTAACTCTTATACCTTTTCTGCATTCAAATTATCAAATATTCTAACAATTTTGTAAAGTGCTAACCAGCTAGAATCGAGTTAGATGTTATTGGTTCTTTCAATACATATATATCATCATCTACTAAGAATTTATAAGAATTGACCCTTCTGTCGAAATCTAATTTGCTATTCTGCTTTATTCTTTCCAGATTTGCCACTGCTACAGCCTGGGTTGTGCTTATTTTTGAAAATAAGTCATCCAAATGATTAACAAACATTCATAGAATTGTTTAATGAACTCCGGGGGAATATAGCCTTTTGCACCAGATACAAATTCACGTGGAAGAATATACGAATACTTGATGACTACCGATGGTGAATTCATAAAATTCTTTATGGAGGAATTAGAGCCTATTGTAAGTGCTGCTATAACTTGATTGGTAGGGACCTTAATTGCTTATTCTAACCCATTTAATTCCTGTTTTAGAATTCATTCAATGAAATCCCAACTAACAGGCTGGATATTATTATCATATTCAGAGATACTGACTGCTTCGATGACCAAAGTATTTATAAGGTGTTTGAAGGAAATTACCAAAAATTTAAGATGGTTCTGACTTACTGATTCTGCTAGACGTGACTCTACAAAAGATGAAGGTAAGAGATGTTATGTTGAGAAAGTCCATTGTTCCTCTGACATTGGTGTTATATTATGTAATCTATCCGAATGAAAAATCATTATAGAATAACAAATCTTTAATGGCTTGAGAGGATTTCATAATCGAGGGGAAGGAGGGAACAAAAATGAATAAAATTATCCTTGTACAGATAGAGGTAATCTCTAGAGTAAATAACATTAATAAGAAAAGACCGATGAATGATTGGCATTAATGAAGTAGTCTTTGTCATTAAAACTACTATTACTTTGTTCAACTAGGTCACTGTTTCCTGAGGCCACATCAACGGAGGATCGTGTCCAGAGTTGGGCATTATTCGGCTAAATTTTCATTCGAATAATTATTCGAATAAATTTGTGCGAATAAATTTTTATTCTAATAATCGTCGAATACAAAATTCGAATAAAATGAAATTAGTCGACAATAACGAATGTTTTTTTATTCGGCTGATAATTTTTTGGAATAATTTCTTATTCGAATAAAAATTCAGTCGACTCAACGGACGAATAAAATGTTCACGCGACTTCGGCGATGTATAGTGTCACCACGTACTGTCACCCATGAGATCTAATGTTTTAGGTTAAGTAACTCCTATCATTGCTTGCACTTTGCAGGAAGATATATGACCGCAGCACTACATAGAGTGGCGTTTTGATTTATTTTAGATAAAATTTACTCATGTCAATCCATTTAACCTAATGAAAAAATCCATCTCTTCAAATTATAAGCGTTCATTGAACCTTTTAAATAGGGGAGACCGGGCAGATTGTAACAAAAAAGTTTTCACAGTTTTTTCTCGAAAGTGTTTTCGTCAATCTGGAAATAATTTCCGTGATTTACTACTTACATATGTGGTGAACTGATTGCGTGAAAGTACGTGTTTTTTTTTAGTTTTAACTCAGCAAACGAGAAACTAAACATCAAATTACTAAAATGCGTACACATTATAATAAACCAATGTGTACTGATTCGTTTGCGATAAAGAAGCAAAAATTCAAACGGTTTCTAATGACGGTTAATTGAAATAAAAGTGCTTAGACAACATTTACTTACGTGCTCCAAATACTAATATTCTGGGCTATAGTCACAAAATGAATACATAATACTCGTTTGTGTCACTAAAACCGACGGTGCTAATTTCGTGAAGCAGCTCTCGCATGCTGTGGGTTACCAGATTTGTCGTTCAAAAGATTTTACTTATGTTACAATTTACCCCGTGTTACAACCTGCCCCGGTCTCCCCTACATACAAATAGTCATGCGAATATTCACATAGGGTAGGTGTCCATATTTCTGTCAGTGTCCCTATTACTGCCGTTTTATTTATTTTGCTTAATAAAAATGTAACGTATAAAGAATAGTGTTCAACAATAATATTATTATTAAGTTGGGACTGTTCTTATTATTATTAATATTATTGTTGTGCACTATTCTTTATACGTTACGGTTTTATTAAGCAAAATAAATAAAGTGGCATTTATATGGATACTGACAGTAATAAGGACATTTGAGGAAGTCAGAGCATGAACGGACCAACCCATATTAAAAAAAAAATTTTTCCTATTTTATATGGTTAGTAGTAGAGCTGTTCGAGTACTTTGAACAAGCGAGCCGGGATATACTCGGTTCGAATAACCGATCCGAGCCGAGCGCTCGAAAAAACCGAGCGGCTCGATCAAAAAGCGAGCGGCTCGATTGAAAATCGAGCTGATTTGACACTCGTCAGGAACGTCAGGTTATAAATTTGGAGTAGATTGCACAATGAAGGTAGCGATTGACGAACGAAACAATTGTTTTCAGCCGCTCGCTTTAAGGGGGGAGACCACTGTCTCGGTCCGAAATGTAAGGGTGTTTTCGGGAATTTATTTCAACCAAACAACGCAAGTAAATCAATTTATTGCTTAGTATAGTTAATAGTGTACATATCGAAAAGTAAGAAAATTTTTTTTTCAAACAAATTCATAAATCCGTTTCCTGTATACTCTTCGTCAAAATTTGCGTTGCGGCAAAAACATGCTAGTCGCGTTGACAGGCCCCAGGCCATATGGTTAATCGGAATTTAAAAAAACAGTAATATTTAGAAACTAGAAGCCTGCCTCTATTACGTGACGATCAGAAAATGTCAAAATTGTAAAAAATAACAAAATGGCGGACCACTGAAAAAAAAGTCGCGTTTTCGGGGTACAAAATTGGACAAATGTTGTTAAAAAAAATAGAAGCAGGTCGAAAATTGAAAAAAGCTGATCGTCACGTAATAGCGACGGGTTTTCCGAACAATAAATGCCCTTACTCATGTCAATTGGACGTATAGTTTTCTCTGTAGACTGTCAACGCGGTTGAAAAATGTCATTCTGAGGAAAACGCGTTCAAAGTTCCGCGTGGCTCAGTGGCGCGTTTGACACCGCTTCACGAAAAACACCATATCTCCATCAATTTTGCGAATTTCTTCATAAAATTTGGAGAGAACATTCTTGAAACATACGTCTTTCAGAAAATGTAAAAAAAAAAAAATCTTTTTTTCCGAGTTATAATGGTCCGAAAATTAAGGGTGTTTTTGGGAATTTATTTCAACCAAACAATGCAAGCAAATCAATTTATTGCTTAGTATAGTTAATATGTACATAAAACAAAAAACAATTTTTTCAATCAAATTCAAATTCGTTTTCTCTATACTCTTCGTCAAAATTTGCACTGCGGCAAAAACATGCTTGTCGCGTTGACAGTGTCCAGGCCATATGGTTAATCGGAATTCAAAAAAACAGTAATATTTAGAAACTAGAAGCCTGCCTCTATTACGCGACGATCAAAAATAGTAAAAATTGTAAAAAATAACAAAATGGCGGACCACTGAAAAAAAATCATTTTTTCTTTGGTACAAAGTTAGGGAATTGTTGATAAAAAAAATAGAAGCAGGTCGAAAATTGAAAAAAACTGATCGTCAGGTAATAGAGGCGGGTTTTCCGAACAATAAATGCCCTTGCTCGTGTCAATTGGACGTATAGTTTTCCCTGTAGACTGTCAACGCGGTTGAAAAATGTCATTCTGAGGAAAACGCGTTCAAAGTTCCGCGTGGCTCAGTCGCGCGTTTGACACCGCTTCACGAAAAACACCATATCTCCGTCAATTTTGCGAATTTCTTCATAAAATTTGGAGAGAACATTCTTGAAACGTACGTCTTTCAGAAAATGTAAAAAGAAAAAATAAAAATTTTCAGATTTGAGACAGTGGTCTCCCCCCTTAATCGAGCGCTCGGCTCGGTTCGGAAACCGAGTCCCGGCTCGACTCGAATTTCGAGCTACTCGAATATTCGAGTACTCGAACAGCTCTAGTTAGTAGAGCCTATTGGAATACGTTATTGCTACTAATTCAATTTCGAAAAAAATGTGGGTTAGTCCGTTCTTGCTCTGACTGCCTCATATACCCTATGCATATATTCAGAGTTAGTTATAGAGCAACTTATGCTATGTTTTTTGGCTAATTACTAAATTGTAAACAAGTTACTTATAATTAAATTATTGGGTGTATAACTTAAAAACCGGAATTTGACACTAGATGTCAACACTTGTGTATGAGCTGTAGAAAATCATTGACATACATGCCATTTTGAAGCTCTATTCGTAACCTATCAAAATCAGTCAACAATGTTTGATTTGCTTGTGCGCATCATATTTTTTTCAATCATGGAAAATTTTGAGAATTAGCGAAAAAAAACAGCATGTGCGGGAAGTTTTGCGGAGTCACTTTTTTGCAAAGAAAACTGCAGCCGAAAGTCATCGTTTGCTCGTGGAATTGTATGGCGAACATGCTCTTGCGAAAACACAGTGTTTCGAGTGGTTTCAACGCTTTAAAAGTTGCCAGTCGACACCGAAGAAGAATATTCACGTCGCCAATATAATGCTCTGTATTTGGTAGGACCAGAAGGGAGTTCCGTATTATGAGCTTCTAAAACCGGGTGAAACCATTACTGGAGAGCTGTACCGAAAACAACTGATTCGTTTAAAGAGAGCATTGAAGGAAAAATGACCAGAATGGAAGACCAGACATGAGACATTGATTTTCCAACATGACAATGCTCGGCCACATGTTGCTCAACCCGTTAAAAACTATTTGGAAAACAGCGGATGGGATGTTCTGCCCCACCCGCCATATAGTCCAGACTTGGCGCCTTCTGACTACCATTTGTTTCGGTCGATGCAGAATGCACTTTCCGGAATACGCTAGACTTCAGTCCAAAGCATCAAAAATTGGTTCGATTCGTTCTTTGATTCAAAAGATGACCGGTTTTTTGGGGATGGCATCCTTAAATTGCCAGAAAGATGGGGAAATGTTGTAACTTCCGATGGACAATACTTTGAATAACAGGATTGTACAAGATTTTCTTTAATAAAACGTTTAAATTTCCTAAAAAATTCCGGTTTTTAAGTTATACACCCAATATATTAGAAGGATTAGGAAAAAATATACACTCTTTTCATAAAATGTGTTTTTATATTCTATCTTTATTCAACAAATTTGCTTTTAATACCACTCTCTGCTCAAATAATGCATCGCTTAGTCGATTTGCTTTTCCTGAATTAATGATTGTGGCAAAGGAAAATAATCGTTCCACCGGTGCTGATGAAGGTAATGAGGTATTATATTGTAGAAATAGATTTTTGACCGGTGGGAAATTATTTAAAATACTATAGTCGTTGTTAGAATGTGTGAAATATTGCAGAGTAATCAATTCTACATTATTGATGGATAAAATTGTTTGGTCAATAACTGTATTAATAGATGTAGCAAAATTAAAGAAAGAACTTAGATTATTATTTTGTTCATTTGGCTGTTGATTTGGTTCTGTATTCGCTTGTTCGGTTTCGGTTTGTATTTCGGATAGTATTGCTGTTTTAAAAATTGATAATAGTTGCTCATGTTTATCTCTGGAGATACTTGCTAACCATTTGTTTTTAAAAAAAGGATGGGAAAATGCGGCAATTGTTGCTTCTTTGGCTTCTGCACACGTAAAGTCTAAATAATTGCAAAATCTATTTTCAATACTATGTTGTAATGTTTTTATAAGGGGTTCACAGAATGTCCACTTGGTTTCGTTTAGAGCGTTTAATTTATGTTGCAATGATACCAAACATGGAAGAACCATCCCATAAAAAGTATTATTCTCTCCCTGGAGAATATCAAGAGCATGGGCTACAGGTCTTGTAATTGCAACATGCTCTTGAATGTATAAATATTCTTCATCGTTCAGTATATGTTTCATTCCCAATGCTTTACATAAGTGATAATTTTTTTCTTTTATCTTTAATATCTGTGTAAGGGAATCATATAATGAATTCCAACGCGTTTCTCCTGGACGGCTTAATGTATGACCTAAGATATTCTTTATTATCTCTGCTGATTTGGGACGTGTTGCAGAATTCCACAATTGGGAACATTTATATAAAACTTGGTTATGTATTGTAGCCAACTTGTCTGTTTTTTTATTGTTTTCATTACGTCGGTGGTAACGCACAACGAGAGTGTATGTGCGAAACATCGTATGTGTTTAGGCAAAGAAACCCGTGGCATATTGGGCACATTCGGCTCATCGGGCGACTCAGGCACATTGACAATACTTAAATTTACTTGCTCCAATTCATGCAAATTTATTTCCTCCAATTCTTCATCACTACTGCTGTTACTGTCGTTTTCATCACTATCTTCGGTAGATATGAGTACTCCAAAAATTTGGAAAGCTTTCACGAAGTTACTTCCATTATCGGTCACAGTCGTAGTTAATTTTGGATATTTAAGGTCATATTCCATGTGTATTTCCTGAAGCAATTCAGCAATTTTGTCATGGCTATGTGTACCTAAAGGTTTAATTAAGGATTAATAACTTTTACAAGCAACGATGAGCTGGATATATGACGTCATTCGAAAAAATGAACTTGACCATCATATGTCCCCTATTCATTGGCCAACAAAAAAAAAACTAATCATATCGAAAAAAAACATAAAAATAGAAATGTCATCCTTCAAATCATTAAACTTTTATGTGAAAGTGAAACATTTGTTCCTATCAGGGACGGCTCTAGGGTGCTTGGCGCTCTTATGCAAGAATATATATGACGCCCTAGAATTATTGTTATTATTAAGTTTAGCAATACGTATACCTCGGCTTCTCAAAAGACCCGTTTAATAAAAGTTAATACAAATTTTCCTTTCATTTATCGATTTAATTAATTTATTAAGTAATTAATAATCGATTTAAATAACCCACCCTACAATTACAAAATTAATACCTGCAAATCTTCTGCAAGCCAGGGCTATTGACTTCCTTTTAAAAGTATTTTCTTCAATCCAGTGAGCTGTCACTCCTAGAAAACTTCTTCTTCTCCCTGACCACACATCAGCCGTTGTACATACAAACTTTGCTTCTTTTAAATTATTTTGTATCTCAATAATATTTGTAAGAAACATATTTCTTATTTCACGGCTGAGGCTCCTTCTACTAGGCACATTTATACCATAATCTGTGGTATGTATCAGAAAAATAGAAATAAACGCACTTGTTATTAAGAATGTCCCACTTTTAAATTATGAATGCATAATAGACATACCTGCGATATTCAAATGTTCCAGTAACTTTTTAAAATATGGGTCCTCCACTGATCGCAAAGATGACATTGAATGCACAATATAATTTGCTATATGACTGTTTAAACTCTCTTGCGTGATTCTGGTTCGTTGGTGGTTGTCACGGTTGCTAGTTGATTTACTCTGAGTAGTACCAGTCAACATTTCCTGTGACATCCTCAATTTGCTTATTTGCAAATAATTTTCATATTCACATAAAGCTTCAGCACCATGCCGTCTTTTCAAATGAGAGCGAAAATTCGATGTAGAATGTAATTGTCCTCGTACTTCTACATGCTTGGGCCTGCATTTATTGCATACAGCCACCACCGACATAGCGGATGACTTTTCCGGAAGGATACAGAAAAATGTGCCATCTAATATGGCACTAGTCGAGACAAAAATAGAAGTAGTAGATGTAGTAGAAGTAGTAGATGTAGAATTACCAGGCAAATAATTAATTGTTTCTTCTGTTAAGGAAGAATCTTCCATTTCATTGGATATAGCGTCCATTGAAAAAATTTAAATGATGATATAGGACGAAAATCAAATGGAAAATATGAAATAAAGGTATAAAACAAAAGTATGAGAAAGACAAAGATAGGAGAAGGTTCAGCAAAAAGGGAGAACACAACAAACGAAACTGAAAACACAGAACTCAAGATTGAAAAAAAATTAAAAGTAAAATTGATTGCTAGACTTCGCGTACTGTTGCTTGTCGCTATGGCTGAAACAGAGTTCGATTGACCCGGACCCCGGCAATCCTGCAGCGACCAGCTCGCCTTGTCTTCATTTATTTTTTCAGCTGTTTCGATTTTTGGCTCGGACTGGCGCAAATTTCCTTATATGGGCATTACCTATGGTTTGCACCAATTACGCATACAAACGCGCATGCTGGCAACGAAGCAATAGACTGTAGAGGTTCTCCACCATTCCTTTGCGTACAAAGGGTTCTCCTTGCGACGCGCAACACTCACAGAGGAGTTTTTTCGCTGAGGCTCGATGCAAACTGATTTTATTCTTTCTTTGCTTGGTACTTCTTCATCTTCTACTTCCATTTCTGTCTCGAATAGTGCCATATTAGATGGCACATTTTACTGTATCCTTCCGGAAAAGTCATCCGCTATGTCGGTGGTGGCTGTATGCAATAAATGCAGGCCCAAGCATGTAGAAGTACGAGGACAATTACATTCTACATCGAATTTTTGCTCTCATTTGAAAAGACGGCATGGTGCTGAAGTTTTATGTGAATATGAAAATTATTTGCAAACAAGAAAATCGAGGACGTCACAGGAAATGTTGACTGTTACTACTCAGAGTAAATCAACTAGCAACCGTGATAACCGTCAACGAACCAGAATCACGCAAGAAAGTTTAAACAATCACATAGCAAATTATATTGTGCATTCAATGTCATCCCAATTGTGGAATTCTGCATCACGTCCCAAATCAGCAGAGATAATAAAGAATATCTTGGGTCATACATTAAGCCGTCCAGGAGAAACACGTTGGAATTCATTATATGATTCCCTTACACAGATATTAAAGATAAAAGAAAAAAATTATCACTTATGTAAAGCATTAGAAATGAAACACATACTGAACGAGCAAGAATATCTATACATACAAGAGCATGTTGCAGTTACAAGACCTGTAGCCCATGCTTTTGATATTCTCCGGGGAGAGAACAATACGTTTTATGGAATAGTTATTCCCTGTTTGCTATATGCAATTGCATATAAACAATTTTTTGTATCTCAAATACGTTAGGAAATAATATAACTGGTTACTGTTCCCTCCGACAACCTGTATGTATCAATACATACATACGAAATACGGGACCTACAAAAATATTTCCAACAAGGGTTCATTGGTACCAAATTGATTATTTATTGGTGTAAGCAAAATTTTACATTAAAAACTGAAATTATGTTGTTTTTGTTACATATTATCATATATTTTTTCTCTTTCTATTCTCATACCAAGTTGTAAGTAAATTAGATAACATTATATCACATTGCTTGAAAAATAACGTGCCTTGTTACTTCCGCAATTAGAGACTTATGTATGTTGTGCCCTGGCAATGCCCAAGATACACGTAATACACAATCACATAATCTGATAATTTTTTACTCAAATATCGCTTAAAACCGAAGGCCGACGGCTCCAGAAGAGAATACTTCTTTAAGGCGGGATTTTCTCGGCGTTCAGACGCACCCGGCCAACACACGCGTTCAGACGTACACGCACACGTCCAGACACACACGTCCAAACGTATGTTGTTGGATGGTTGAAGTCTGTACACAGTACAGACTTCCATCGATAGGTGTCGCGTATCACATTTATTCGTCGTTGAATCAGGTCGAATAACGAATAAAACCTTATTCGAATGAATTTGGCTAGAATAACGGTACAGATTTATTCGCGAATAACGAATGATTTTTCGTCGAATACAATCGTCATTTGTTATTCACGAATAAATCTTGGGAATTTATACGAATCCGTATTCGAATAAAAATTTAGCCGAATAATGCCCAACTCTGATCGTGTCTCATCAACTGCGCGCTTGGTCACAAATAAAGTCCGGCATATTTCAGCCTCTAAGTTTGGCTCGTCAGCCCCTAACCAGACACAAGCCGCGGACCGCAGGTCGCGTACCTGGACGGGGTCCTTAAAGCCTATCCGATGTTCCAGGTCAGACGAGCCTGAGCCCTGAGGTACGTGGGCAGCCCCTAGCGACTTCTGTGGCGGGGTGCCTTCAAAGTCGGCCTTTCCGATATCCAACAGACAGCCGGGTCGGAGCACCTCCTCACGATCCCTCGAGAGCGATCCTCCAACTACTACATTTTTAAAAGGAGATTCACTCTCTCAGTTATTCCCGTCGTAAGGTGAGTGTCACAAATATTAGAACCATCATCAGAGTGATCAATCCCGACTAAGACCTCAGGTTGACCGTTGCTTTCTTTACCATGGGCAAGAAAAATTGTAGCAATTATCTTTTCACTATTTTCCCATGATCTGTCATAGTCTATACCCTTTTCCTTTTCAGAATCTGCAAGTGATGCGTCGTTGGCGCCTACGACTACCCTTTGCAGACGCTTAGAGGGAGGGGTGTCAGTATAGTCTGTCTTAGTACAGTTAGATGTGCGATTTATGGATTTCAAAAGATTTTGAAAATGGAGGGGCCTCGAATAATCAACCAATTCTAAGTTTAACTATCTTTCTGGCAACAGTTTCGAGATCGAGTAAATTATTAGCGTCCTTTAATCTATTCAGATAGAATCGCGCGGTTTCGTTCTATAAGCCCTTAATGAAGGAAATTATTGCCGTATTTTTTTTTTTTTTTTTACAAATCATTAACACCCACTATTTGTCCAGGGTTATAAGTGTCCCTGGCAGTTTCTAAACCTCCATTTAAGGTTTCGTTAACTCGGGCTCCAAAAACCTCAACCGGTTCGTTTCTGTCTTGACGCAGAGTCATTAACTCGGCATTCAAACTACGTACATTAAATGATTGCGCGATTTTTTTTTTAGAAGACTAATCAATTTCTTCTAATGTTTCAGGTTCTCGACGATTTAACAAGAGTAAATGGGCGTATCCCTCGATCCTACCCCGAATGAGGAAATGAAGACTCTTCCGACCGTCAGGCCTTACCTTGCACGTTAGTTAAGTTAAGTCGGACTTTAACCAGTCGTAAGATTTAAGAAACAAGATTTACTAATTCCGACGATTTTTATTTAGAAACTACACTCGAACAAAGCGACTCACTATTTAATTCGGACAAATTAAGGACAGGAGGATCCAATCGCGTCGGCAAATGTTTAGTTCGCGCAACTGTGACTCATCACCGGGAATTTATAAATTAGCAGCAACGACCGTGGCTGGACAGGGAAAAATACTTCGTGTTTGAGATTGTGAGAACGTAATAGGACGCTCTATTTGCATCATTTCAGCAAATACATCCTCGACTTCGAAACCCTAACGTTCATAAGCAACCCTAACGTGGTTGTCGTCTTGGTTTACGTTTCCATAACTTTTTGCTTTTACGCAACATTTTCGTAGTGTAAGTACGGAACTCTATCTTATCAAGTAATAACTAACTCAACGTAACGATAAATTACAACACCCTAATTTAACAATTGAACCGTAAATTGGATAATTTAAATAAACTTCGATCTCTCACGCAATTACAGACGAGTGTTCGATGTCGCCCCGTTGTCCTGGTTCATCTCAGCGAAGGTCCTTTGGTCGAGTGCATGTGGCTTCAGGAAAAACTGGTACGGTCGTCCGAAGTCACTTCCCTCTGGTATTCACCCGTGTTCCGGGGGAAACCGTCCAAAAACCCAGGAAAGAGGGACTGCACGAATTGGCCGATGGCTGCTCTTTGAATCCTGCGTCCACGAGCCGGCGAATTTGAAGAATCCCACCGCTGTCACCAAATTGTTGCGTGGCCGGCTGGTTCTCCTGGATCCCTCGTAGGGAATTCGGCGAGGGTCGATGCCCGTGGAGTGCTAAGGCACTCTGCTCCTTGGACGCGGATTATTCATGAAATAAATGTAAAGAAAACGAATAATAAATAAAAGGATAAACTCAATAAAAGAACAATTAGAATTCAATACTAGGAACTTTAATTAACAAAATAGCTATAAAATCTAAATTTCTGGAAGTTGTCTACAACACGACTGCTCAACACTGCTATTCGGGCTCAAGTGACGCTTCCGAAAAGCCCTTCGCTTTTCCTCTTGTTAATTTCAAAATGGCTTAGTTACCGAGAGCCAATCGCAAATTTACTAATTAACTACCTAAATTCCTATTCGTCTATTCGATTTCTTTGCGATTCTCAATTTTTACAGAACAAGCGTTTAACTACGCGGCGCTGGAATTACACACCTAGGAGAAGGAAAGAAGGAGAAGTTCATTTATTCAATTACCCGTTTCCAAGTGGGTATCGATTAGTTTATAATCTTGAAGTCCTCTTATTAAAAGGATATTTAACTATTTTCAAACCCCTCGGCCTTGTGCGAACTTCACCTAATCTTCCTTTCCTATTACATTCGTGTGATCCGATTTGAACTTCGCGCATCTAAAGCTTAAACTACACGCCGCTAGACGGGAGTCGCAACAGTACACTCGGTTCAAACGATTGTGGCCGATCGAGTTTCGATTGCATTCGAGCTTACTAGGGCTGACTTTTTTGTATCGCTAACCTTCTACAGTATTTCATGAATATGGTGAGACGGGAACCTGTAGCTTGGCAGTGCTCTCACCATATTCATGAAATACTGTAGAATGTTAGCGATGCAAAAAAGTCAGCCTTAGTAAGCTCGAATGCAATCGAATCTCGATCGGCCACAATCGTTTGAGCCGAGTGTACCTGCTTGCGAGTTTTGGAAATTTTGGTAGTCCTATTCGAAAAAATGGCCACTTCGACGTCCACGTCCTTTTTTGCCAGAATAAAATAAACGTTGATTAATTTCTTTTCTGAAATCTTTTATTTTTAATATTTTTTTTAGATTTATGGAGAACAAAGTGATGGTTTGCTTTATTTGGCTTTTTAAGCAAATAGAAAAAAAAATAGATAGGTACCACCGTGTACTCTTGAAACATGATTTATAGAAAGACTCACAAGATTATTATTCTTATCGACGCCCCGACATCTTGTTGCTGTAGTAACGATAAATAACATAAACACTAATAAAAATATGTAATTATGTACGATTTAACAAATAATATAGAATAGTACGAATATTTAAAAAACATAGAATGACATATAAGTACTCCACAATTTTCATAAATATTTACTCGTAATTCCTGGTGGGACATACACGTCCCATAAGTTTAACCCGAAAGCCCCTATATATAACGTAAATAGAGGCTGTGTTCCGATTCACGCATTATGCGCATAGACCGCAGCGCAGACGCTGCGCGCATGAACCGCGTTCCGTTTCCAGCAGCACATGAACCGCAGTAACGAAACGGAACGGGTTTCGATGCGTCTGATGCTCGTGAGGTTACGCGGGAATGTTCAAACTTACTTACAAATAGCTATGCAGTTGGATGGATTACGGTTAATTTAATTCGAGACTTTTGGCCGGTGGTCGAAGCACGCTTCCTAACAACATCGGTTACTTCGTCTTAAGGATCGGGGACCGACTCCTAACGAAATTTGATGGCTTAATTGGTTCCTGGATTTTCTCAACCCTAGTTTTTCTATTCTTCTTGAACAGCGATAATTATTGAAAGCGAAGATCATATTTTATGAGTTTTACAGGACGAACTGCTGCTTACCCAACGTAATTTGGTAAACAGATGTGTAAAGGAAAAATGAAGTTATTTATTATCGGCGTCCGGGGTAAATTCAAGGTTTTGAAGGCTATTGAATAGAACCGCAGGCTCTCGTACGTCTTCTGGATTAGAGTACAGCTGTAAAGTTAGCATTATAAGAGCACCTTCGAAAAACTTAGCAGTAAAAGCCTTTAAGAAATAAATATGCACGCTACGTATTTGCTTCCTTCCTCATCTTTCTTTTCGACCCTGCCTAAAACCTTCTAGGGATGTGTTGTTCGCTTCGAAATTGAGTCCGTTACGTTGGTTGCAATTCATACAGCGACTGCAGAGATGGCAGTACCAATTTCGTAGAATTCCCTAGAATCCTCCAATTTCTAGCTTATAATGCGTGCAGCAAGTGCAGAAAATAAAAGCATGGGCAGTCAATGCGCATATTACGCGCATGCGTATTTGTCGCTTTACGTGTGCTTCTGTATTCTGGTTTTTTATATGAATTGCTAGTTTGAAGTGTCTAATTAGTTTTTATTCTTATAACAGAGAAAGTAAAAATTTACGTTGTAACAAAGTTGGAAGCAATAACATAAAAATGTCCATTTGATTGGAATTACGGAATTAACGTGGGGTAATTCTGGCCATGATTTTTCTTTATAAAAGAAGTGGGAAAACTGTAAAATTAATAAAAAAAATATTATTTTTATGTTTTAAAATTAATTACTATATACATGAATCACAAATGTATTCTTCAGGGGTATTCCATCCTGAACATTCTTCATAGTATTATATGCCCATAAAATTGAATTGTTTCATTTTGGGTTTTTATGTGGAAGCGTGTAAAGTAATATTCCTGGCTTCATTCTGCCTTATTCGTAATTCTTTTATGTCAGTTGCATTTAAGCCAGAAAAAAGTAATGTTAAAAGCTGGCTACGATTACCCCTCAATTTTGGCCGATCTTACCTCACAGCACATGTTGAAATAATATAGTAATACACTACATTGAATTTTCATATCAATGAAAACAATAATATTTTGGAAGGATGTTAAATTATAAAAAGGTGACAAATATAGCGTAAAAGAACGAAATATCCAATAAGCATTTATTGCCATGTAGCATATATGTACGTTATATTTTCTGTCACTTCGAGTAGCGGACCACATAATTTCGTGCATGTTTTTCAAAGCGTACGTAAAGCGACAAATACGCATGCGCGCATGAACTGCACGCTTCATGCGCTAGAAGTCGAGAATTCTAGGGAATGCTATGCGCCACCAACGCAACCAATGCACGCATAGACTGAAGCGGAACGGTTTTCTCTGCAGTCTATGCGCATAATGCGTGAATCGGAACACAGCCAGAGTGCACTGCCCATACAGTATTTTGTCAATTAGAACTCTCTTTTACTGTTGCGTGGCCGGCTGGTTCTCCTGAATCCTTCGTAGGGAATTCGGCGAGGGTCGATGCCCGTGGAGTGCTAAGGCACTCTGCTCCTTGGACACTTATTATTTTGGTGTTAAATATAATGAAAACGATAATAATAAGAACAGAATAAAACGATTTGAACACAATAACTTATAACTATAATGATTGAAATAAAAGTTTGTAACACAATATCAATTCTAAAGAACGTTTTTATGCGACTGCTCGTTACTGCTTTTGGGGCTCGAGTGACGCTTCCAAAAGGTCCTTCGCTTCTGATCTGTGCGGACCTATTGAACCACTAACATGGGACGGAAAGAGATACATCCTCACGCTAATAGATGACTACTCACACTATACGGAGGTATGTCTATTAAAATATAAGTCCGAAGTTACAGATGCTCTTAAAAATTATGTGATGAGAGTAGAAGCCAAAATGAATATGAAAGTCAGTAAAATAAGATGCGATAACGGAGGAGAATACGCAAATGAAAGACTAAGAGATTGGACAAATAAAAAAGGAATCGTACTGGACTTTACTGTACCACACACGCCACAGTTGAATGGTACGGCAGAAAGAATGAACCGAACTATCTTTGACAAAGCAAGAGCAATGTTGTATGGCTCGGAAATGGAGAAAAATATGCGGGGAGAAGCCGTATACACCTCAGTATATTTGATCAACCGAAGTCCGACAGAAAAATTAAAAGTGACGCCAATAGAAATGTGGAGTAATCAGAAACCTGATTTGTCCAGACTGCAGATATTTGGCAGCGATGCATTTGTCAAAATTCTAGGTCAACTAAAGAAGCTGGATCATAGGAGTAAAAGATGTCAGTTTGTAGGTTATGCACCAAATGCATACAGAGTTTGGGATGAAGAAAAGGGAAAAGTCACAATTGCCAGAGATGTACAATTCACCAACAAGGTTCCCATTATTGAACGAGAAGAAAATATTGGCAAAGCAATACTGAGAGACAATATAGATCCACACGTGGAAGAGATCAATAACGAAGAACCCGAGACAATTGATGATGAAGAAACTGTGCCTAATGAACCACAAAACATTGAAGAAGTGCAAGGAAGCCAAGAAGATAATGACGAACAATCTGAAACTTCACCCAGAAAATCCACAAGAGAAAGAAAACACCCGGTAAGATTTAACGACTATGTATATCTAACCTACACAGAAGCTGTTACAGGACCCGATCGAGAAAAATGGACAAAAGCCATCAAAGAGGAAAAGACATCCTTGCTGAAAAATAAAACTTGGAAATTGGTCGAAAAATCAGAACTTGGAAAAAGAAAACCCCTGAGCTCAAGGTGGATCTTCAAATTAAAGGATGACGGAAAGTATAAAGCAAGACTTGTGATAAGGGGTTGTGAACAAAAATATGGACTGGATTATGAAAACACATTTACCGTTAAGGAACTAGTTCTTGATCAGGCACTATTTTTTTATCAGTTCATGAAATAAATCGTTCTTTTCAGTTTATGTCCTTAAATAATTCGTTGAAATAATTACTAACATAAAGAAGGATAATTAAAAAATATACGTGTTGTCTGTGAAAGCAGTTTGTATTATTAGTTTTTGTGAAAATAAATGTGTAAGGTAGCTCACTTGAAGGAAGTCTCTGTTGAACGCCATCTCTTAACGTTCGAACTAAGAGATCACCATCGAAGCCATAATCGATTTCTTTACTGGTTATTGCGGTATTAAAGAATATTTTCATACATTTTGCTTACAATAGTTTACTTTACAATGTAGGGAAAGAGTTTTACTATTATATGTATCATTTTGCGTTAAAAGTCAGTGATCATTATTTAGTTCCACTTTTTTCTTATGGAACCAATTTTTTATCACCTGAATAAAAATTAGGTTAGGACATTATAAAATTATAAAAAAAAATAAATTTAGATGGTTTAATACCAAAAATAAGTTTATTTGGTACTTTCTTTTTAATTAGTATTAGTATCTGATCAAATATTAGTTCCTTACCTGATAAAAAATTAATTCCCATGTATTTTAGATGATCAAAAACTAGTTCCTGACCTGATCAAAAATTAGTTCCCATGTATTTTCAGATGATCAAAAACTAGTTCCTAGTCACCTTATTATTCCGTACCTTATAAATAATTAAATTATACTTATTTTCAATTTTTTAAAATTTTTCCTTAAAGTGTAAACATTAATTCATCTTTTAGTATAAAAAAAGTCTATGGTTGAAAGTTTTATTAGGTTAAAAATAAATATTAAAGCGGGAAGCCCTCTAAACTGATCAAAAACTAGTTCCTTAACGGTAGCCCAGTCGTGAACAGCAGTAGTCTAAAAGTGCTGTTTGGATTAGCTAATAAAAGGAAATATTCAATTGTGTCCTTTGATGTAAAAACTGCTTTTTTGCATGGCGAATTGAATGAAGATGTCTATATGTTACCGCCAGAAGGCTATAACATAGGGGACAAAGTCTGTAAACTACAAAAGGCTCTCTACGGGTTGAAGCAGGCTCCAGCAAATTGGAACTTGAAACTGACAAAGTTTCTAAGACAAGAAGGTTTAGTACAACTAACATCGGAACAATGCATGTTTAAAACTAATAATAATTCTTTGTATCTAGCAATATATGTAGACGATGGAGTTGTAGTTGGAGAAAATGTTCATGAAATAAGAAAACTAGTCGAGAAACTCAAGACTGAATTTGAAATCACTGTGATCGAAGAACCAGAAACGTTCCTTGGAATGGAAATAAATAGAACGAAAAACAAATTAAAATTAACACAGGAAAACTATACGAATAAGGTATTGAACAAATACGGAATGGGAGAAAGCAAACCGGTTAGTACGCCACTTGTTAAGGCTGAATGAATAGATGAAGAAGAAGCAAGCGACAAATATCCCTACAGAGAAACAATAGGAAGCCTATTGTATTTGTCAAACAAAACCCGTCCGGATATAGGATTTGTTGGGAACTATTGCAGCAGATATGTAGAGAAACCAACTAATCAACGAATAAGGGACACGAAGAGGATAATGAGATATTTGAATAGTACAAAAGGACATGGAATCTCGTACGACGCGAACACTGATGAAGACAAAGTAATCGCATACTGCGATTCAGACTTCGCCGGAGATACTGAAACGCGAAAAAGTACAACAGGGTACGTAATAATCTATTGTGGAGGACCAATAAGTTGGAGTTCGCGGAAACAGTCAATAGTAGCAACCTCAAGCACTGAAGCTGAGTATATCGCAGCAGCAGAGTGCTGCAAAGAACTGATGTACATAAAGTCACTTATAAACGAACTAATAGCTAAGCCAATAGATATAACATTAAATATAGATAATCAAAGTGCGATAAGTCTGATAGAAACGGGAATAATAAATAGACGCTCGAAGCATATAGATGTTAAATATAGGTTCATATATGAACAAGTAAATAATAACGTTCTAAAAATCAAGTAGTGTCCAACAGATCGTCAATTAGCAGACATATTTACGAAAGCGTTAGGAACTAACAAGTTTAATAATTGTAAGAAGTATTTAGTAGACTGAACTATTTTTTATACATATATATATATATATATATATATATATATATATATATATATATATATATATATATATATATATATTCATAGTACTAAGAGTTTCAAATGATTAAGAATTGAGTTTATTTTTTTAAGATGTTTAAGATTGTAAAATTAAGAGATAGTGATAGGAAGTAATTTTACGCGACGTTTGAAAAGCGCGCCTTAGTATATAAGGATATAATAACGGAAGGAGTCCGGTTCGAGAGTCGGTCTCCTCGGAAGTTCCTTTGTGCTGATTTAGAACGAGGCAAGTCTCGATAGAGTTCTGTAAGAGAGTTTATAAGAAAGAGTTTAAAACGAAGATACTTGTAGAAAGAAAAAGTTTATTTCTATTGTTATATGTCTACCGCAGTCAATAGTGTATTGTTACTTTTATGTACAAGACCAAATTACAATAAACATTGTTTAAACGCTTCACCAAAATTACCACGCTTCGATCCTATTAACCCAACACTGAAATGCTAAAAGCCTTAAGACTTAAAGAATCGGTAAGAGCCATTAGAGATTTTAACGAGGATTCGACATGGACGAAAATCAAATTTTCTTGAGAATTACCCTTGCAAAATAATAAGAAGATATAATATTTATTGTTTGGGTATAGCCATAGCATCACCAACATTAACTTGATATTGCTTTATTGGTTCCAATGAAAGTTTACTTTCGATCCAAAAGATCCTTTTTTTCGCTTATAAATGAATTTTTTTCTATTATATTCGCACAAAACAACCCAAACATATTATAAATACAATATTATACTTGTATTAACTATCCTAAACAGAAATATTGGGTCTTATGCACGCTAATTTTAACTTGTTAGTATGTACTATTTTATATTTATTAATACCTATTACTAATTCCACAACGAGTTGCACGAGTTTTGGAATTTGCTTTTCTCTGAGGAAATTCGAAAAAAAATCGTTGATAATAAGAATATTGAGATCGAAAACGTTTGCGCGATGATAATGGGCAGAGATGAGCAGATACATAATTATCACCATTGTACTGATTTGAAAGAGATAAATGCTTATATTGGCCTGCTTTACTACGCTGGATTATGGAAATCTAACAATGTAAATATCGAAGAACTGTGGAGTAAGAGCAACGGAGTAATGTTCTACCGCTGTGTAGTGCCGAAAGCGAGGTTTATGTTTCTCTCAGTTTGCTTGCGTTTCGACGTCAGGGCTAACCGACAGCAGGATGACAGACTTGCACCTATCCGAGAATTATGGGATAAATTCATTAGAAATTGTAAGCATTATTACGAACCCAGCGACTTTTGCACAGTAGATGAGCAGCTACTTGGATTCCGGGGCCGTTGCAAATTTAGGATGTACATAAAATCAAAGCCGGACAAATATGGATTGAAAGTCGTTGCCATGGAATTCTGTACTTAGGAAAAACTGCACATCCCAAGAACGAACCAGTCTCCGAATATTTCTTTCGGGAAGTTACCGACCCCATACACGGAACCAACAGAATCGTTACATGCGACAACTGGTTTACTTCCATCCCGCTACTGCAAAACATGCTGAAAATGCCTTACAACATGAGAATTACTGGCACAATTAGAAAAAAACAAGCAAGAGATACCAGCAGAAATGAAAGTTGCAGGAACAGTTGTTCCTTCCAGCAAGTTTTGTCATACTAAGAACGTGACTTTGGTATCATTTACCCCCAAAAAATATAAAATTGTTCTCCTGGCATCATCGTACATGCATTCGACAGCAACAGGAGCTTGTGGGAAGCCACAAACTATTCTTCATTATAATAAAACGAAACGCGGGACGGATGTATTTGATGAGTTGTGCCATGCATACACGGTGAGCCGGCCAACACAAAGGTGGCCTATAAGGTTTTTCTTTGGAATGCTTGACCAAGCGCAAGTGAATGCAAGAATTTTGTATACTTGCAAGCTTGCAAAACAAGCTTCCAATTTTACAAAAATATCAGCGAAGCAGTGTCTAAAACAACTAGTTATGCACCTCGTAAAGCCATACATGCAACAAAGATCACACCATTCATCTCTACGCACGGATATTCGAAAAGGAATTTCATCAATTTTGCAAGGGCCATGTCACATTCCACAAGAGGCCCGCTGCAAACTGATTAGGAGTGTTCGGTGCACATTATGCGACTATAAAAAAACATACAAAAACACAAATGCAGTGTCCCACATGTTTGCAGCCGATGTGCGACCGGCACCGTGCATATTTATGCAATAACCCAGATAGCCGTCTTTAAAGACTCGACGTCTTTAAGACGTCCATTTCACGTCTGTTTTTGGTCTGAACGTCGTAGACCATATTAAGACGTCTTTAAGACGTCTGCGCGCAGACATTTCGAAGACGTCTGTCTACATTCTCCCGATTAAAAGGACAAAATATCATGTAAATCGGAAAATTTTTAACGAAGTAGGCTTTAAATTCTTTACCGCTAGACAGCAGTGATGTCCGAGCTTCGAGAATTTTGGGCTGGTCTCTTTTATATTAACGTTGCAAAGAACTGTTCAGAAATTCCCGGCCCGGGTTGAAAAATTTGGGGCCTTTTTCATATAACTTTTGAACTATAAGAGATATCGGAATGCAATTTGCGCCAAAAAATGAGGAAAAATTATTTCCTCTTAATGATGGATAATTTAGCATATTTTACGTTTATTTAATTTTTCTTTTATCAATTTTTTAACCATAATTGTTTAAAAAGCTTTTACAAACTGTTTATTTGATAATGTATTTAACGCTGTTTTTAAAATTCGTAGTTTTGATAAACAATAGGCTAGTTGTGTCTGTATCATTACTTTCATAAATTGAGAAATTAAATATTTATTCAATTATGTTTTAGTTCTGCAGGCCTCAGAATTTATTGTTCTGGTTTTATTTTTTATGATTTTATCCTTAACACGTTGCGTCCGGGTGACGTGTACGGTCACGTCATGGGACTCTTGGGCCCGGTCCCAATAAATGTGGAAGATGAAGAAGAATTTTTCAGGTACCGAATTTTCCGTTCGCATACGCATTCAGTACGAACGTGTTCATCGGTGTGTGCATGTCGTTACAAATTTGCAATTTTTTTCACCATGGTACAACTGTTTCTTGTATTTAGGTGAAGGTCAACTATTTTTGGTGCCGGACGCAACGTGTTAATGCGGTGCATTCCTAGATCAGACGTAAGAGGTAACTAATGGGACGTGTCTTTGATTGTAGCGGTGTTTGAATTTTTTTCTAGAACTTTTGTGTTTGAATGTTTTAGCTACTCAATACCACGCGTATACCGGCTTCCGTTAATGCCTTTTTTTGGAACGATGCGCCCTTATTGTGGTTTTTACAAGCAGGTAAAATTGTTTAAATTGAAACGAGTACACCACCAGTTGACATTATTTTCAAATCTCATTACTGTAATCTGGGGTGTGAGTGGTAAACCGATCATAAAAGCGGAGCGCGCGGCTCGAATACCTGGGCCGGGAAATTCACAATACAGTGGACGCTGGATAATATGCCGCTGTTTAAAGTGCCGTTAGGAACGCCCCAGCTCACACGAATTTCTCGCACGCGTGTGTGCACCTCCCTTTCTCTCACGCTCAGCGAGCCAATGAATGCTAACCCTTAATGGTACCTCCACACTGGAGTTCGCAAGCAATTCGCAAGCAATACATATACGTGAATGTGTTTTTTCTTTTTCTCACTAATAATAAAACTCTTGCGAACATATTTTTGTCTTATACACATAGACACTTTCTCGCGAACTGTTTGCCGATGAAGACACATCTTAACTCATACATTTTTTAATGACAGAAGTATAAGTACGTATAATATCGTTTTATTCAAATGTTTTTTTAAATATTTTGAATTATGATCAGTTACATTTTGTATTAGGCACATTTATTTCATATTGGGCATAAATAGTTATGTAAATGGGTAAGGGAAAGATAAACTGTAAAAATATACGACAGGTAGAAGGTGTACCGAAGTTACAGATTTATGTATTACAATGTTAAAAAATATATTTAACGTTAATTCTAAAAACTGAACCACTGAAAGATGCTAAAATATTACGATTATAAATAAAAGTTACATTGCTATATAAGCTTTCTTTATTCATCGTACATGTATAACGTGCTTATAGTAAAAATGTGTGTCTTCATCGGTAAACACTTCGTGAATAGGGATCTGTATAAAATTTAAATATGTTCGCAAAAGCTTTAGTGAAAGAAGTACGATTTGTACCT
Source organism: Andrena minutula (assembly GCA_929113495.1). Taxonomy (NCBI): domain Eukaryota; kingdom Metazoa; phylum Arthropoda; class Insecta; order Hymenoptera; family Andrenidae; genus Andrena; species Andrena minutula. The sequence goes on from OV815993.1 coordinate 21,505,401, forward strand.
ATACTGCTTGTGAATTGCGCGAACATCAGTGTGACGCACCTTAAGAGTATTCTGGTAGGGGGCAGCCATCACGGAAAAGAAAACAGGAGAGTTATGGGGAGAGCGCGCGTTACATTGGCTCTCGTTAATATGCCGCTTCTGAGAAAACACCGCCTCTAGAGCCCCGACTGCGGCACATTATCGAGCGTCCACTGTACCTAGCTCTTTGCGACGCTAAAATTTTCGAAGCTCGGGCATCACTCTTGTCTAGCGGTCGCTGGCAGCTCTCCGCTGGGCCGGTGCATGGTTGTAGTGGAATGCGTCCGTGAGGCGGTGTTGCCATTTCACAATGACCCTGCATTGTCCCGCATTTCGACAGTGGGCAACGGTGGGTACGGGTGCGAAATTACCCTGAACCTATACCTACCATCCGCTAACAAAGCAATATACGGATTAACGTAAAGGACGCTCTTTATTCAATTTTCAAATTTTATATTTAAGCCGCTATATTGTGTTCTGTATTTTGCCTTTATGTTGTGTTCTTAATTATCCCAAACGAAGCGGACCCTGGAAGGTGACAATTGAGAGCGATGCAAAAATTCATATATCGTTTATGATTTTCGTTTAATTACATGCAATAGCGGTCATCTGTAGTGGAAAGTACGTACTTTAAGTGAGAGTCATTAATAGTATTGAATATGGAATGCAACAAAAATTAAAAATACAAAACTGAAAATGTCACAACTAGCCCCGGTCTTCTGTATTACCGGAATACTGAACGACAGGGTCGTAAACCCACACCGTCGCAACGGTGTGAGATTCGCGACAAAAATCGCCCGACAGCACATATCTTGACCGAATCCAATAATTTTTCTTTAACATAATCTTAAAGAACTCAGCAATGACGAAGCACTGCAATAAAGCCAGTATCTGTTGATCTAATCTGTAGAAAACACTATTTAGAATAACATAAAAACATAAATTAATCAATTTTGCAGATTAAAGATATTAAAAATTAATTTGGTTGTAAATTAATATTAGCTATAAAATTAAAATTTTAATTTTAATTTACAAAATTTATGTTTTAAATAATCTGTACAGATAATTTAAATCATATATTTTTATATTAATAATTTTTTAACAATTGTAATTCGGAGTAATTACAACTGAATATTTTATGTTAAAAAAGTATTTATATGGAATTGCATGATTCGATGGAGCAAATCCATTGGTGTCACTTCCATATCAATACGATAAGGAATAAAGAATTTCTTACTACGCCGAAATGAATATTTCACATTTTCACTCCCAACTGCGGAGGATCGACCTCAATTCGCTGCGGTCGGCAGAGGATTCATACCTGTTTCAGAAAAAAATAATTCTTTATTCTTTATCGTATCGATATGGATGTGATGCCGATGAATTCCTTATGTTTTTCCGATGAAAATCATACCAATTACTAAATCATACTAATTACTACCCCGCGGGTCGAGATACAAAGTTGAAACGAAACTTGACAGAAATCATTCTTTTTTTATAAGCTTTCGAATGACTCATCGCGATTTGAATTTGGTTCAGGGGCACATTTGACCATCTTAACCAGGGCTGCGGAGTCGGCAGTAAAAACTCAAGACTCCGACTCTTCTTTTTTTTTACCAGCGACTCCGTCTCCGACCCCGACTCCGATAATCAGAAATTCCTTCTGAACTCCGACTCCGACTCCACGACTCCGACTCCGACTCCGCAGCCCTGATCTTAACCGGCTATACCCTTTCATGTAAATCGGACTATTATTAACGAAATTAGCTTGAGGTTATGGAAATTAATTTTTCATGGAATTTCCATTGTTATTTTCCGAATCACGTCGTTCTTGGTGTCATTTTCATCGGCGAAAAATAAGGAATCAATTGGCGTCGTTTTCGCAAAGATCTAATGAGAAATGCGGAAATCGAAGATTTCTCACCTCTTAATAGGCACTTCAACCCCTCTGGGGATCGAAAGCCGTAAAATTCGACGAGACACTGCGGGTGATTGTCTTCGCCACGGGGTACCAGGCCGCATCTCTTTGGCAGACGTAGCTCCAGAATGACCCTTTACCATTAAGAAGTGGATTTCCACATTTCTCATCAGCACTTTACGAAAGTGTCATGAATCGAATCCTTGGGTGTTAATGAAAATGGTCCCCATGAAAATGGTACCAAACCCGACATATTTCGGGCTGTAATTAACAAAGTTACATGAAAAATTGGTCTGCAGAATTTTAAGCCTACTTCGTTAAAAAATTTCCGATTTACATGATATTTTGTCCTTTTAATCGGGAGAATACCAGGAATTGATCGATGTTACTTTCAGATCGATACGACGAAAAATAAAGAACTTTAATTTCTGTAAAATTGGTGACACGTGGCGGGGCGACCGTAGCAGAGGACCGCTGCCTCGCTCGCCTCAGCCCTTGAACGACCCAGGCGCCTGCCGAAAGTATTCGAAACTTTCGAATAAAGATACAGGTAAAGTAGGAAAAAGTATTCGAACCTCAGACTGGAAGACCTTCGAATAAAAAAAGTAACTTTGCCTCGTCGAATGAATTTCCTTCGAAGAAATGGCTCTTCGAATAAAGATACTTCGAAGAAAATAAATTTTTTTGAAGATAATTTTCAGCCCATCTCTGCAGTCGTACCGGACGTTCCGGGAACGGCCTGAATTTCCCACGAACGGCTTATATACGTCTTCTAAACGACGAATGTTACAAAAAAAGTTGTCCCCAGTACGTCTTTTAAAGCGCCTGGATTCGGACTGAAGAACCGTTTAAAAGACGTTTTTGGGACACCTTAAACAGGTCTGGATTAGGACTGAAACTGGCGTTCAAAAGACGTAATTAAGACCTATTTACCAATAAATTAGGTCAAATACAGCTCTTTAAAAGGTTGTCAAAATGAAATAAAAATTTATTTCTATTTACGATATTTATTTATTTAAAATTTGACTACCACTATAGGCGATCTGACTGGACCGTCTATGCAGTGGGTTACCACCTTAGAAAAGGAAAGAAGGACTGCGACGGACGTTGTATATATACTAACTCGGTCCACGATCACCGGCGAGAAACTCTCGAGCCGTGTCGCTCTCTGGTAGAGCTTGAGGAGTTATACACCCCGCAAAGACGTATTTAACACGTGACATACGCGTCCCAAACGTGTCCCGCAGACATCATTAGGACTTTGTATACATGGCGCCAGGGTAGTTACACAACGTCCCTAAAGCGTCCCAAAAGCGTCTATAGACGTCCCAAAGACGTCTTGTTACAAACCGGGACATTCATACCTACAGACCTAAAACAGACGTTCTCGGGACATCGTGTGCTGTGTAGGACGCGACCGCCAGGCGGCGACCAGGCCGAGCGATTCTCGCAGGTGGGATACAGCAGTCATGCCTCTAAGAGAGCCGGGCAGATCATATCGTCACTCTCGAGTACACGTGTTTTGATGAAGGAAATTTATATTTTTCACTTGAATTCAAGTGAGTATGCCAAAGAATGTCTCCGTCATTCGTTATTGAAAGACGTTTTTTCTTTTTTAAGAAGAAATGAAAATATTGACCAGCATGATATAATTAATTTCATTAAAAGATATTAATCCTAATAAACACGAATCAAGTCATGCTTAATATCTCTAATATCTCTTTAAAGAGCTGCGGTAAGCCTAATCAAGTCCTTACGAAGACGTCTTTGAGGCGTCGTGAAAGTCTGAAATGGACGTCTTTCAGACGTCTTCACGACCACTTATAGACGTCTACAAGGTGTTTAAAAGACGTCTACAAACTGTTCAAAAGACGTCTTAAAGACGTACGGTTTCCTGACTCAGGACATTCAAAAATGTCTATAGACGTCTTTAAGACGTCTTTCAGAAAATAGCAGACGTCTTTAAGACGTTTTGAAAGTCTGAAACAGATGTCTACGCGACGTTTAAAAGACGTGTACAGGGCGTTTATAAGACGTCCGACAGACGTCTAACAAGACGTCTTAGATACTGTTCAAAAGACGTCTTAAAGATGTACGGTTTCCTGACTCAGGACATTAAAAAATGTCTATAGACGTCTTTAAGACGTCTTTCAGGAAATAGCGGACATCTTTAAGACGTTTTGAACGTCTGAAACAGATGTCTTAAAGACGGCTCATAGACGTCGGGTGCTATCTGGGAACTGTGTCGGCCAACAATAGTTTTTAATTTAACAACATTGTTACAGCTAAAATTAATTTATGTATTTTTGAAATAATAATAAATTTTTTTTCCTATGCAAATGCACGAGTTTTTCAATCCAAATGATGCCACCATCCAGTGTGCAAAATAAATACATTTTTTGAAAGCTCCGATATAGGACTATTTTTTTTATCAGAGCAGCATATCTCAGGAGTATAACTATAAATTTTTAGCTAAAAATATTAAAAATTAAAAAAGTTATGATTTTTTAAGCAAAAACCATTTTTGTCGGAACTCTTATTGCTTTGTCACGTCCCGGGTGAAGGTCTTTTTGGGGACAATGACATGGGGAATAAAATCAGGCGCTAATCTATAATCCAACACTCTGAGGGTTTTGAAGGGAGAGTCAGGCACGAATCTAAAATCCAGCACACTGAGGATTTTGAGGGAATATCAGGCGCGAATCTATAATCCAGCACACTGAGGATTTTGTGGGAATGTCAGGCGCGAATCTATAATCCAGCACACTGAGGATTTTGAGGGAATGTCAGGCGCGAATCTATAATCCAGCACACTGAGGATTTTGAGGGAATGTCAGGCGCGAATCTATAATCCAGCACACTGAGGATTTTGAGGGAATGTCAGGCGCGAATCTATAATCCAGCACACTGATCGACCAGGGAAGGTTTAATAACTGATACCTTTTGTGGAGACACCCGTTAGAGCACTTATTGTGGTTTGGCTTTGGTAATCAGATTTACCGTTGCATCGAGGTAAAAGACACTCGTAATGATTCCGCAAAATCAGCTAGTCATACGGTTAAGCGAAACCTATACGAAAGTAAGTTAGTAAACACTGCAATGCTTTCCGCGGTCGTTGCCCGTAATCAGTTGTTCCGGCAGCCTGGTTCGATTTCAGGATCTTCGTAGCCGAAGGATTAACACAATGACTCGAAACGTTAGTTAACCAAAGCGGTTTATTAGTTTAGGCGAAAAATATAGGCACTGTTAGTGAAAGTGCTTTGTTAAACATAGAATGCGTTTAAACATTAATCATTGGCACAGAACATTTATATAAATGGTAATATATATATATAGTGTGTGATTATGAGCGTGACATACAGTATATGTTTTAAGATGGAATAATATAAGCAGTAAACGTTGATAAGAACATGGAATATGGTCGCAATGAGCGTTAATAACACAATATAATATGAAAAGCACTTAAGCGTAACGAGACAAAATAATATGAATAGCAATAAGAATAGCAAGACAAAATAATATGAATAGCAATAAGAATAGTAATGCAAAATAATATGAATAGCAATAAGAATAGTGGTGCAAAATAATATAAATAGCAATAAGAATAGTAATACACAATAATATGTATGGAGATGATATGCAATATTTTAAATGGTAATATAAATTCTTACGGTAGTTGCCGTTGAACACTGAATTTATGTTCGTAATTGAACACTTTGAATTATATAATTATATAACAGGAACGTTAATAGATTTCCGTAGAACGAGTGTCGATGATAAATTTCCGTAGAACGAGAGTCTTCGATTGATTTCCGTAGAACGAGATTCAATGACTGATTTCCGTAGAACGAGAACGAGCTCTCGCGGTTCCTCGTATTTATACTAATTACAATCTTTTCGGCTTGAAGGGGGGTGCGCAGTACGCACCTTGACATATTTACGCATATGCGTCGCAGTAACATTTCCGGGGTTTTTGTAAGGACCAAAGGTTGGTCTATATTTGGACTCGCATTTTCGGCACGTACGCCAAATAATCCTCGCGATTATCCTTCTGGGGTTTTTATACATGTGATTTGGAAATGCTCAACTCCTCGAATGGATTTTGGGTGTTTTTGATAGGAAAGGGGTGATAATAGATTTGACTTCTTTGGTCATTTAGTGGGCTTGAGACGTGGTCTCGATTTAAGAGATATAAGGGGCGAGGGACTTGTTTAGATTTCATAGGAGGGAAGAGTTTGTGCCGCGTTGGGCGAATAGGTGGGGGAGTTTCACTGATTGACCGCTAAGGTACATCGCCAAGGCGGTCGAGGGCATGGAGAAGGGGTAAGAATGGAGGTTTGAGGAGTTTTAAGTGGAGTTGTATAGTGGTTTATGAAGGAATGTTATTTTATCTGCGCGCGAAATTTTGTGGGACGTCACAGCTTCAAATTTTTTTTAAGCATGATGACACTTTAAATGTCAACTTTCAACGATGGGCACATATTCTACAATGTTCAAACTTTATCTCAGAATTTTTTAGACTTAATTTAACAAATAGTTTTTAAATAACAACTGATTGAAAATTGACAGGGTCAAATTGACCCAGTGTGACAACGGCGTTCGAAAAAGTAGGTGTGACAACCGAGGGTTAAATAAACTTTTTTGTCCGTTGTTTTCCACAACGCAGGATGTTCTTCATAAATTTCTATAAGTTTTTTAATGAATACTTTACTCATGAAACGTGTGTCGATATCGTTAGATGACATTTTAGTTTTTTCAATTTCGACCCGTCGGTTTTATCTGCGAACAAAAACTGCACGTTAATGTTGAACAACTGTTTTGTCATGCGGTTGAAGTTTGTCACGAGAACCGTGACGGTATAAATCGATCATAGACATGCACCACTAACATGCAGTTAAATCCACCGACTTGAAACGCGACCGAGAAAACCGCCGGGAAATCTCTCCGTGTATGGACAGCTAATACCAGGCGCAACAACTTCAGGCTCATCGGCCTCTGCCACGACATCAGTCGCTAATACACTAGGGTCCCCATCCCTCTGCCACGAACCAAGATACTGCGAGCCCCGCGATGTTCCCTCAAGGGCCGAACAGAGCGCAGGCACCCTTGGCGAGTACAGGCTACTTCTCACGGTTCCTGAAGCGGGTTCTCGGGGCTGAGAATTACCGTATGTCAACAGTGATCCTCTAAAACTTTCATTTCCCACAGGCAAGGATGATAATAATACATTTGAACTTATTCATAAACCATTTATGACCTCATTACTCTTGGCTGCTGCTTTCCCGCGCGCTAGGAAAACAGATGCCACAATTCTCCCATTTTCAAAACATATGACTTCATCATCGACCCTGTCCACCTCGGAGCCTACAATTGATGTCTTATCTGCGCAGATAAGCACCCTTTCCAGACCCCTCGAATCAGGATTGGAATTCGTGTACATCAACACAGGTTTTGACTGGGAATCAGGGTTCAGACTTGAGTCAACGGGATTTCGAGAAAGTGCATCAGCATTAGCATTGATTTTGCCAGGTTTGTACACTATGTTATAATCGTATTCATTCAATCTAATTCGCCATCTCATTATTTTGGATGTAGGATCCTTGGCGTTATGCAACCAGACTATTGGACGGTGATCTGTAACTAAAGTGAACTGTTGTCCGTATAAATAAGGCCGGAAGTGCTCAACAGCATATAAAACGGCTAACAATTCCTTTTCAATGGTGGAATAATTAATCTCGGCGTCATTCAGGGTCCTAGAAGTATACGCTATAGGCAAATCCTTCCCAATCGACCCTTGGCTCAAAATAGCTCCCACAGCAAAATTGGAGGCATCAGTGGTAACAACAAATGATTGTGAAAAGTTTGGAAATTGTAATAACGGCTCCAAACAAATAATGTCCCTTAAAGTTTCAAAAGCAACCTGTGTTCCTGAAGTCCAGCAAAAAGGAATGTCCTGTTTTAAAAGTTGTGTCAAAGGTTTCGCGATTTTTGCCATGTTTGGAATAAACCATTTTTTTTTTTTTTTTTTTTTTTTTTTACTTGGTGGAAATCCCCTCGGATACCACCAGCCCGCGGGGGCGGGCGGGGGGTTATGTGGGACTCGGACCCACTAAAACCACCAAGATGGCCTCCTCGGGATTGGCGTCGCGCGCCTGAGGGGGAGGACTAGTGCGAGATCAAACTAGCGATACTTTCGCTTGCCTCCCCCTCCTGCGCTTGTGCTACGACGCCGCACACACTCCCGACGCACTTTGTCGCGTCGGGGTCTTCCCTGGGGGAGTAGTTCACCTCCCCCGGCTTCGACTCGGCGACACGCGACGGGCCATACGCCCACGCCGCCATTGTGTGGGGCCGCTGCTGCTAGGGTGAGTAGTGTCCCCCGACACCCCCACCCCACGGCCCCGCGATCGAACACCCCCCCCCGCTCGGCCCTGAGATGTTGGCAACGGGCCGAAGCGGTTGGGGCCGAAGGCGTGACTGGCCACGAGGGCCGCCAGGAAACACTGGGCGGCCCTTTAGAGGCCCACCCGCCCCGGGGCTGCTCGATCGTTTCAGAGGGGGCGGCAATAGTTAGCCGCCCCCGTGGAGGGCCCATTCCTCGCCGGGGCCCTCCGCTCTACCTCCCGTCTCTGCCGCCGTGGAGTTGACGCGCTGCCACCGCGCGTCCACGGCGGGACCCGCGGAGATTCTGGTGGCCCGACACTGGGGGACCACCCTTCTCTCCATCCCACGCCCCTCTCTCTCACCGAGGGCACCTTGGCCGGGGGTATTACCTTCACCCCCCCCCCCCGGACTTCCCTCCCTTCCCCCCAACACTGTCGTGGGGGGAGTCGACGACGACGCGGCCGGGGCCATTACCGGGGGAGCGGGCGACCATGTTACAAGGCCGCCGGACCGCCTCCCCCGGCTCCGGGTCATCTGTTCCGCGCTCGTCGTCTGCCGGGAGGCCTGCGGATGCGGTTCGGGTGTCCCGACCGCTCCCTGTCCCTCTCCGCCTCCTCCTTCTCGAGCATTATAAGCTCCGCGAAGAGGGACACGGCCTCCCAGCAGCCCCGATCTTCAGCCATCCGACGCACGACCGTCGGCAGACTGAGATCGGGGCCCAGCTGCGCCTCCAGGACTCGGCGGTCGTCCACCCACTCCCGGCATCGCGCCAGGGTGTGATCCGCCGAGTCCAGGTCGCCCGAGTCGCAGCTGTAGCACTGTGACGTCTCCTCCCGCCCTATGCGGCACAGGTAATCCCCGAAACAGCCATGTCCGGTGATCACCTGCGTCAGGCGGAAGGTAAGCCAACCGTACCTACGCCCAGCCCATTCCCCTAGGATGGGCAGTAGCGCCCCGACGACGCGTCCCTCCCGATGTTCAGGGAGGGACAACCACTCGACCCACTTGTCGCCGGTGCGTCGTCGGGCCTGGCCCCGTACCTCCACTTCACGTCCCATGGCCGCAGGGTCCCCCGCCTCGCGGAGAACGCGGACGGCGGTGTAGACCTCCGCCTCCATCTCCGCGAGAATATGGAATGGGGGGGGGGGGGGGGGGGCGCGGCCAAAGCGGACAGTCCGGCGTGTGACATCGTGCGATAGGCTCGCACGGCTCGGAGGAGCACGCGGCGGTGGGCTCTAGCCAAGAGCTCCCGCCCAACGCGACACTCCTCCAGGTCACCGGCCCATATGGGTGCGCCGTACAGCACCATGGACCGGATGACCGTCACATAAAGCCGCCGAACACCCTCGCGAGGGGGAATAAACCTCCTATAGTAACCCACAAGTCCTAAAAATTGTTTTATATTTTTTTTGGTTTTTGGAACTGGAAACTGTTTTACCGCTCGAATCTTATTGGGATCGGGTTTTACTCCTTCTTTTGTGATAATGTGCCCCAAATAAGATATTTCCCTCTCTAAAAAACGGCACTTCTCGGGCTGAAGGGTTAAACCCGAATTTTGCAAACGCGCCAAAAGGGTCTTTAGTTTATGGGCATGTTCCTCAAGCGAATCTGAATAAATGACAATATCGTCCATGTACACAAACAATTCTATTCCCTGCAATCCAGATAGTACCAAATCCATCACTCTCTGAAACGTTGCTGGGGCGTTTATGAGACCAAAGGGCATTCGATTAAATTCATAATGGCCATGGGGAGTAGAGAAAGCAGTTTTAGCTTTGAATGCAGCATCTACCGGTATCTGATGAAATCCGGAAGCCAAATCTAAAGTACTAAAATACTTGGGTCCTCCTAATTGGCCCAGTATTTCAGTAATATTAGGAAGAGGGTAGGCATCCCCTACAGTGTTCTCATTTAATTTCCTGTAGTCAATGACCATTCGCCATCGTGGCTCTCCGGAAGAATCTTATACGGAGATTCGGAGATTATACGCAGATGCAGATGGCTGAATTATGTTGCTATTGAGTAACGAATTTACTTGAATTTCTATTTCCTTTTTGTGGATCTGAGGGAACCGATACTGCTTAGTATTTATTGGAATTTCATCAGTAGTAATAATTGTATGTTGAGTGACATTTGATGAACCTATCCTATCTGCCGAAAGGTGAAATTGATATGAAAACTCATTAACGATTTCCAGAATGCTGGTCCTTTCACCCTCACTCAAATGGCTCAAATCTAGCGCCTTAATTAATTGAGCAAGCCTCAAAGCACGATCCCTAGATGACTCTACGTCAGGATTTCCTTAGAGACACTATAATAAATATTATTATAGTGTCTCTAGATTTCCTGTCCGACATGATCGAGAAGCTGGAGGCCCAACTTCAATTTCTTCCAACTCAATCGAAGGTATGGTAAGAACAACATGATCGGTAGTAGTGTTTATGGCATATAATTTTGCCAAACCATTTCTTTGACTCACCAGAGCTTCACCCACAAAAATACCAGGACCCGCATCAATTCTCCTGACAGAACCTGATGCATTAGTACAATTAGTTGGTACCGTAATTAAGACTTTAGTTCGAGGAGGTAAATCATGAGACGATGACGCACAAGAAAGGGTTTCTCTTTTCCCAAACTGTAAGATATCTGGTAAAGTATCCTTAAATTTTAAAGTTATTTCCTGTTTTTTTTTTTAAAAATGACAATCCTAAAATTCCAGTTTCTTTGATAGAAAAATCATTATCTACTACTTGGCAGTGGTCAACCTGGGTGATCACCCTGGGTACGAATCATTTCTGAACCAATTCCGGTAAGGTCGTAAACTATATTAGTATTGATTGCAAGAACTGGAATTAACCCTTCCCGTTTTACTAAATTTAGTTGGGAACCAGTGTCTATAAGAAATCTAGCTGTTTCTCGATTGAAATAATCGTGTTCAAGAGGAATAACCAGAGGTTGTACGGAATTCGTTACTTTGAGGTTGTAGCAGATACGATAGATCCGGCGCGTGCGATCAGGGGCTCGTTCTGCATTGGACCGGGCTGCGGAACCCCCTTGGAGTTTAAATTCTTTTGATTGCCGGAAGTTGCATTAACCTGAGGTTGCGACCTCCTGCAGGTAGTACGAGCGTTTGTTGCATAACATTGAGATTCGGTATGACCTGTTTTCCTACAATGTTTACATCTAACTCTATCACGATTTGTTTGATTAAAGTTGTTTCGTGTAGGACAATTTATACGAAAATGGCCAAATCCATTGCAATTAAAGCACTTACGCTCATCTGCATTTACGGTAAATACCCCTAACTTGCTTGCGGAAATTTTCGAATCTATAGGTTCGTTCTTATGTTGCACTTGATGCTCCATTTTAGAGGCTAGCTTAATAACAGTCGTTAAACTACTTATATTATCCTTAGCAATCAATAGCATAATCATATCGTTGCGTATTCCCCTTAAGAACCCAGCTATTGCTTCCTCCGTCAGTAAAACCTTAATCCCTATAAGTTGTTCGACATTAAATTTTTCCTGCGCAGCTTCTAATCCCTGATCTAAAATTTCATGCACTCGAGTGCCGATCAAAACTTTGCTCATATGCAGCTTTTATTAAGTTAATAAATTCCTCCACGGTCTTGGGTTCATTCCCATCAACTATTCTACTATAATCGCGTTTCTGCATTCTATTACGGATTATGGCCAATAAATAAACTTTATCTTCAAATCTAACTAATGAATCTGCGAGTCTACACTGACTAATAAAATTGGTTATGGAACTCGGTTCACCATCAAAATGTGGAATAAAATTCGTAATTAAATCAAAGGACATGCGCAATGCTGCTCTAGGAGCCCCAGAAGATGACCCCGACGCATCTGCTGTCACCATCGTGCTACTGGATGGAATGGATCCATTATCCGGAAGGGACATATCAAATCTCGGAAGAGGAATAGATTGTGCCGGCACCAAGTGTGACTCGTCGGGTTGAAACTCAGAAGTAGGTGCTGACACACCACTTGTTCCTACTAATAGCTCTTCCATCCCATAGATATTACCACCACTCAGACCAGCGTTACTCCTTTCCCCAACTACCCTGTATCTCTTTTTAAACGGAGGCATTTTTACGGATAATAACGAGTACCCCTAACTAATAACACTTTATATTAAAGCTAGGTGCTTATAGACGAGACTTACAATTAATACGAAGAATAACGAGCAATTCGAAAATAAAGTGACTTATAAGTGACTTATAAAACTTCACGGACTGTTAAGAGGAGGGCTCGAAGGACTTGGACGTTCAAACGATTCTTCACGGGGTTGAAGCCAATTACATCATCGAGGCACATCGGATCGACAAAGTCAGCGTTGGATATAGCTGGGACATCCCCTTGTATGGGAAGACGTGGAATCCGCGTTTATAGGCCGTATTTCAACGGGTGCGGTCATCAACGTGGGACACGGCGATCCGCGTCGATTTTTAGAGGATGCTCGGTGCATTGTGATCTCGCGTGTCACGGACGCTATCACGACGCATAAGAGCGTGGCCGTTAATACAAATTTAAACGCGGAGTTTATGTTGGGTGAGAATACAGACATAAAAAGTTTCGGTACGCGAAATCATGTACTGTTGATGACTTCGAACGTGCGCGAGTGGTACTCGAAGCTCGTAGTCGCTCCCACGTTAGTGGCGATCGAGGAGTTTCAAGATCGCGACAGTGGATGGACCCTAAGGGCTGTGCTAAATATTCTAGTGAATATTAATAAGCATAATCCACTTCGAGCCGGTTGCGACGTACCGCTGCCGCGCGCCGTTGCCCTGAAGAAAGCGGTGGTGAATATAAAGAACAGAGGCAATGCGTGCTTCTTGTGGGCAGTCATCGCCAGTTTGTACCCGATTGCTACAAATGTGAATAGGGTCGCGTCGTATCAACACTACTCGGAGTTGCTTCGCACGGACGCTATAACTCTTCCCGTGACGTTGGACCAGCTGACGAAGTTCGAGAGGATGAACGACGTGTCGGTGAACGTGTACGCGTGGTCCGACGGAAGCTGCTCTCCTCTGCGTTTGACCGAGGACAAGCGAGAGAGACACGCGAACCTACTGCTGGTGCAGGACCCTAAGGAGCCCCAACGATACCATTTCGCGTGCATTTGAAGCATGTCAAAACTGATTTCGAAGCAGCTCGGCAGTCACAATGGTCGAGTATTCGTTTGCGAAAGGTGAGTCAAATACGAAATACTTCGATCGATGTATTCTTGATTATTATGTTTTATTATTATCAATCCTATTATCGTTGCAGATGTCTGAATTACTTCTATTCGTCCGAGGGATTGACGAAACATACCGTGGACTGCCAACGTATGAACGAGTGTGCAGTCGAATTGCCGTCCGTGGAGGATAAATGGTAGCAGTTCAAGAACTTCAAGAATAAGGAACGAGCACCATTCACCATTTACGCGGACTTGGAATGCATGCTGGAGGACATTGAGCCTGCGGAGCGGCGACGGACGTACACGTACCAGCAGCATAGACTGTACAGCGTGGGATACTACATCCATTGCTCCACCGACGCATCTCTGTGCCGTTATCTCGCGTATCGTCACGAAACCGAGTGCGTGAAGTGGTTCGTGAAAGAACTTCGTGACTTTGCTGACATTGCGTATTCGTGGTTGCGGAACGCGAAACCAATGAACTCGTTGACGAGACAGCAGTGGCAAAGTTTTAACGAAGCGATCGCGTGTCACGTGTGCGGACAACCCTTCGTCGTCACGGACAAAAAAGTGCGCGATCATTGTCACTCGACGGGCGAGTACCGAGGCGCGGCCCACGTGTCGTGCAATTTACAATTTCAGCGGTCGTACACTATACCGGTAGTGTTCCATAATCTATCAGGCTACGACGCGCATTTCGTCATCAAGGAGTTGGCCATAGCGTTCGAGAGACAGATCAACCTGCTGCCGTTGACGAAGGAACGATACATATCGTTCACTAAACACGTGAAGGGAATCGACGCCGAGAATAAGGATTGGAAGCGGGGTTTGAAGTTCCGTTTCATCGATTCGTTGAAGTTCTTAGCAGCCAGTCTGGAGAAACTCGCTTCGGACCTTGGCAAGGAACGACTAGCGATTCTTCGACGCGAATTTCAAAACCTGCCCGACCACCAATTCGATCTTCTAACCAGGAAGGGCGTCTTCCCGTATGACTACGTGACGTCATACGCCAAGCTGGACGATACGTGTTTACCGTCCCGCGAAGCGTTCTACAACCGATTGAACGATAGCACCGCGTCGGAGCCTGATTACGCGCACGCCGTGAACGTGTGGAATACTTTTCGCGTATAGACATTGGGTGAGTACAGTGATTTGTATTTGAAAACAGATGTACTGTTACTCGCCGACGTATTCTAGGGTTTCCGCACGGACTGTATCGCGAGTTACGATCTTGATCCCGCGCATTATTTTACACTACCAAGTTTCACGTGGGACGCAATGCTCAAGTACATCGGTGTACGATTAGAGCTTCTGACGGACGTGGACATATTACTGTTCGTGGAGCGTGGCATACGCGGCGGTCTGAGTCAGTGCTCGCACAGGTACGCGCGTGCCAACAACAAGCACCTGCCTGCAGAGATATACGACGAGTCGAAGACGTCGACGTATCTGATGTACTTCGACGTCAACAACTTGTACGAATGGGCAATGTCACAGGCTATGCCGCATGGCGTGTTTCAATGGTTGGACGATGCAGCAGTGGCAGCGCTCGACGTGTCATCCCTGCCCGACGGTGAGGGATCCGGCGACGAGGAAACCGAGGGATACCTGCTGGAGGTTAACATCGAATATCCCAAGGAGATCCACGATGCCCACGCTGACCTACCATTCTGCCCGGTGCGCGAGCACGCGCCGCACGGTAAACAAACCAAGCTGCTTGCCACGCTCGACGATAAGGAGCGATATGTAATTCATTATCGCTACCTAAAACAGTGCATTCGACACGGTTTACGCGTGACGCGAATTCATCGGGTGTTACGATTCGATCAGTCGCATTGGTTGCGTAACTACATCCGATTGAATACAGATTTGAGGACGCGCGCCAATAGTGAATTTCAGAAGACTCTATACAAGCTAATGAACAATGCGGTGTATGGAAAAACAATGGAAAATGTTCGGAATCGCGTAGACGTGCGACTGTTGACGCGGTGGGACGGTCGTTACGGTGCGGAAGCGCTGATCGCGAAACCGAACTTTCATAGTCGTACGATCTTCTGCGAACAACTCGTTGCGATCGAAATGCGTAAACTTAAAGTGAAGTTTGACAAACCGATATACGTGGGAATGAGTGTTTTGGACGTATCAAAAGAATGTTTGTTCGAATTTCATTATTCGTATATGCGTGCGAGGTTCGGTGATCGGTGCAAGGTTCTGTACACCGACACCGATAGTTTAAGGGGGGATCCTGGTGTAAGAAGTCGAAAATAAAGGAATGTTTGGGAATTTATTTTGAAGAAAATATTCATTAAATCGCAATTGAAGCTATGGGGTTCTTTTATTTGGGGATTAAACAGTATAATAAAAATTTTTTCGTAGTTCTATCAAAGTATTAGAATTGAATTAGAAAGGCATGTTCACAGCGTCTCGGCGTCGAAGGTGTGAACTGGCGGGTGTCCTAGTTCCTTTTGTACTCGTCTGAAACAAAAATTCAGGAATATTTCTTACTTTTTATGAATACAGTTTGTCGATGGACCTTGAAAAGTTAAAAAAAGTTTAAAATTGACAAAATGGCGGCCCGTTGAAAACAAAATGTGATTTTCACTGAAAAATTCATCCTTAATTATGCAAAAAAAAACGCCTTAAGTCAATTAATTTATTTCATTTATTGGTCCATCGATAATGTAACGTAATGAACTATATGTATGTACAACTGCAACCCGATTGGTCAAATAGTTTTTGAGTTATTTGTCCCGCCAATTGTAAAAAAGTGGTTTCGAGAAAAACACGTTTAAAGTGTTCGGTACAAAAAAGTAAAGAAATTAAAGTGATTTTCGGATACTTACAGCTGTTGTCTGCTAGTCCGCGATCCCTGGTCCATATAGCAAACCTTCCGCTTCCTCGAACAACTCGTTTTGCTCGATATGAAGTTGCCTTCGAGCCATACGAGCCTCTTTGCTGCTCCATAAGCTGCGGCGCTCCTGCCTCTTCGTCCGCTCGGCTTTGTAATTGTCGGCGTACAACTTACATTGGGGCCCGATTGTGATGTCCAATGTTTGCATAATATTTAAGACTGCAACATAGCCTTCATTGAATATACCAGCGGCTATATAGCTGGCAATTTCAATAAGTTTGAGACCCGAGTGCAGATGCTTTGGACTTAGTCGCCAAATGGTAGCATTAAAGCTTTCATTGGCATTTTGCGTATGCCCACCTAAGCACCTTTCTAGTAGATCTGGGTTAGAAAGGCTTTCGTAAATTGGTAAAATACTCTTCGCAACCTCTGGATGAAGCGGAGGCGGGTGCTTGAAATTTAGGCCTGAGACGTGAGCGGCACGATACCCGCACCAACTGTCTGCACCTACCGGGCAATTATCGTGCTTTGGATTTTCATTCGTGGAACACAAATGAAAATAAGTTGCCATTATGGCTTTCTCCATTTCATCAGCGGATTGAATATTCCTCCTGATTGCTAATCCGTAGTATTTCGTTAGCTTTTTTATCAGGGTGTCAGTTAGCTTCCCTCTTCCGCCAAGTTTCTTTTCTTTTTTCACGTTTCGTAGCCGACTGCCCATTCGTTTTTCAACGTGGGAAACGCATTCACTTTTTATCACTTGGAAATCGTCTCCATATGGTTTTAAATCTAAAACAGCTTTAAATGTTTTAGAGTCGCCGTCTCCGATGTAGTTTCCGTATTTTACTCCATATTTTTCTTCGGATGTAGAAAACATTTCTGTGATGGAGTCGACCTCCATTTTCCCTGCCGAACCTTCATGGTTTGTTGCGCACTCTTCTTTATGTTCTTTATACCATTCGGCATACTCCTTTGTGGTTTCTTTATGTCGCCAAATCGTACATGCTTGGCAGTAGCTGCTTTTGACAACGAGATCTACCACTTTGCCGCTATAGTAGCCAATCAGTGTTGTTACACCAAACAGCGAAGTGAAGCCGCGTTTTTTCCACGACCCATCGCCGGAAACTTTTAAATTTGTCGATGATCTTCCTTCTTCCTCGGATTTTTCTTTTTCCTCGTGTACTGCTTTTTGGCATAAACTGTCAAATACTGTTTTCGTGGCAATATGAATATGCCCCACCACAAGATCGTACATAGATTTACTAAGCCCTTGCCCGATGTCCATAATGCCGCAGAATAAATTTATGCCGTCTCTACCGACGCCTAAAAGTCGCATAGCGAAAACTATTCGTCGATTAATTTCATATCCGTTATTTATGAAAGGTGCCGATGAAATTAGGCGACGGTTGCAGTGAGAGGAAACAACAATTTTAAATCCGAGGCCCCGAATTTTTTCTTCTTCGAATTTCACATCTTTCTTACAATCTTTGCAAATAACTATCTCTGACAGCGCACCAAAAAAACTCACGAATTCTATTATCCGATAAGAAAACTTCGAAGTACACGTAATGTTGGAAGTACTCGCGGTCGATAATTTTCTAGCAGACGAACTTTCTCCTACAGGTTCATCTTCGTCTCTCACATGCTGATTCCCGTGAAACTTTCGCTTTGGAGGCTTCGATGCACGAGTATTGTCGTCTTTGCTTCTTTTCGGATAAGACATTTTGATTCACAAGTCTGTTATTATGAGATGAAGTGAAGTGGAAGCTCTCGGGTTCACTAACTGCACTTTTATTTTAAACAACTGACTTTAATAACAAAATACACTTAATTTTAAATCAAGAAACGACAAGAGTATCCTCGAACACTCTGCTGCGCGTAAATAGCTTAGTTGCAATGACTGCTCGCTAAATGTCACGGTTTGGAAATGACCGGTCTTGTTTTTGGGGTTCTATTATATGTACAAATTTTTGGTGGTGGGGTACAGGGTGATGCGTCCATCGTGGTGCACCCACGATGACGTGCTTGCTGTGACACAAGCACTAGTACCCTTTTTATGAGGCGTCGGAGTCATACACGAACCCCAGTAATTCGTCACCACACAACTAATAGTAAATATATTTATGTTACCTAAACTACAAATATACCTTTTAGCAGGTATATCATGACTCACATAATGGTTCAGTAGTACATCTGCTTAGCTATTGTTGCAGCGCAGGTCAAGCGAAGGGTCCCGACAAAAAAGCCGCTGTGCGCGTGGCGCTCGCCTCCGCGCTCGTATACCTGCGCGCAAGAAATGGGCTGTGGGGCTCTTAAAACTTCGAATTTTCAACTGTAACTTTGGGAATATATTCTCTGCACATAGTACTATAGATTAAAGTAAAAAAAAAATTTTTTTTTCGACTTTTTACACCAGGATCCCCCTTAATGTATAGTGTTGAATGTGTGGATGTATATGAAACGATGAAGTGCGACATCGGGCGGTTCGACACAAGTGATTACGCGGTGGACAATTCGTATGACATGCCCCGCGTAAATAAAAAGGTGCCGGGACTCATGAAGGATGAGAACAATGGCGCCTTGATGACGGAGTTCGTCGGACTGCGATCGAAGATGTACGCGACTAGAACATTTAACGCGACAGTGGGGTCTACGAGTGAGACGAAGAAAGTGAAGGGTGTGCGGAGACACGTAGTCGCGAATGAAATTCAATTTAACGATTACATTCGTTGTCTCCGCGATCTCACTGAGAAGTCGGTTCGACAGAATAATATACGCTCGAAGAAGCATGACGTGTATTCCGTGAGCGAGGAAAAGAATGCACTCAGCCCGTTTGACGATAAGCGGTGCATTTTAGCCGGTGGAGTCGACACCCTCCCGTGGGGGCATTGTCTAATCCCCGAGCTCCAGACTCACGAATTACTCGGACATGCACCCGACGAGTCCCTTGTAAACCCTGTTCTATAGAGTGTTTGCATGATTGTATGTTTGCATGATTGTATGTTTGCATGTTTGTATGTTTGCATATACACATGTATATATCTTACGTTGTAAGCCTTTCTTTTGTTCATATAAATTTACGAATATGTAATATATGTAATATATGTAATATATGTATATCATTGAATAATCAAAAATTATATTTTTTCCTCATATATTAAAAATAAATTGTACGTATATATATATGATGAAGAAGAAGAATAAATGTACAATGTATATATTTATATGTATTTATTTTTTATTTATTTCAGTAACATAGAGTACGTATACGATCGCGAATCATAGAATATCCTTGTCGCGTATCCACGAGTTCCGCGACGAATCGAATCCGAGCCACTTGACGTACACCTGGTTTCCCTTGCGTCGAATAATCTTCTCGACCAGATAGACGTCTGGATTCGCGACCGAATGCAGTTCGTACTCGTAGAAACCGCCAGAGATCGACTCTCCCGCGGAATCACGCAGAATATACGTCACCGGGAACGTTCTTTGTACCGTTACGATTTCGAACACTTCGGTCGACCAGTTCGGAGTGTACCCCTTCTCGAAGAGTGTCTTGAACTTGCTCGCGCGTACCTTGTCCCCGACTTTGAATTTCGCGCATCGCCGAATACCTTCCGATGCGGCTGATGGGAGTGGTTCATTCGCGGCGAACGACAATCGCGTCGCGGGGGTTACGTCAACGGGTCGGGCGTTGATCGTTCGGTGCTTGCGATGATTGTACGTGTGTACTAGCGCGGATAGCAGATTGACCCAACGATATGACGCGTTCAAGAAGAATTGTTTCTGTGATGTATGTGTACGGGCACACAATAGCCGTCGGATATACCGTCGCGCTGCGGCCGAGCACTGCCGAGCAAGCCTGAGCGAGATCGGGAGTTAGGTATCCTCACGTGCGACTTTAGTCTACACACACGTTGCGAGTCATTGCGA
Source organism: Andrena minutula (assembly GCA_929113495.1). Lineage (NCBI taxonomy): Eukaryota > Metazoa > Arthropoda > Insecta > Hymenoptera > Andrenidae > Andrena > Andrena minutula. Next base: position 21,525,707 of record OV815993.1, read on the forward strand.
TGCTGTACTGTATTGTATCAAAAGCGTGTAATTCTAATATATAACAACTGGCGACGAGGATGGGATTGATGGTGTAACAGAGGTGGACTATTAAAGCCATCGGAAAACGCACGTGTTTGCAAGTAGGAAGGTGCTTGTCCGGACATTGAATAGTGAGTGCCACGAGACGTAAATTACTGTAGAAAAGTGCAGTGAAATTAAAACTATATGAGTGATCAGTCAGGAACGTCGTCGATACAAAAACTGAATAAAAAAGAGGTTACAGCCGAATTGAAAAAAATAAATATTGAATACAGTGATATTGATAAGTACGACAATTTGCGACAAATATTGAGAAAAGCAGTGAAACAAGAAATAGCTGAGAGAGAAGGAGCGGAGAGAGCTGAGAGCGACTCAGACGAAGACAACATGGCGGGCGATGGCATGAGATTGGAATTTCATCTGCATAAGGACGACTGGGAGAATTTCGCAGAGCGACTAGAACTGTACTTCATAGCAAAAGATATCAAAGATGAAACTAAGCAAGCCGCACAGTTACTGACACGCCTAAATGAAGACGCGTTCAGTTTGATAAAACAATTAGTCGCTCCAAAAAAACTGTCTACACAGAAATTTGAGGACCTGGCGGAAATAATGTCCAGCCATTTGAACCCGAAACCATCCGAAATCATGGAAAGGTGCAAGTTCAATGTAGCTAAACAAGAGCCAAATGAATCCGTTGCTGAATTCGCAGCTAAATTAAAAAAATTAGCAACGCATTGCAATTTTGAAAATATAAAAGTCTCACTTAGGGATCAGTTAGTAAGTGGGTTGAGAGATCACGACACTAAAGCAGCGTTGTTTCGCATTGAAAAATTAGACTATGAAACAGCATATAAGGAAGCCGTGGCTCGGGAAGCAGCCGAAAAAGATGCAACAAGAGTACAACAAGTATTAGAAAATAAAACGGCTAAAAGCGAAGTCTTCGCTTTCCAATCCCAGAAGCAGCAAAAAAGGTGGAGCGGACATGAACAAAAGCAGCACAGGCAGCAGAATCCAACAGCTAGCGGACATCAACAACAACATAAACAGCAGCCAAGTGGCAAAAGGCAAGTAACATGCTACTGTTGTGGAAAGCCGAACCACACAAGTGACGAGTGTCGTTTTCGAGAGTACACATGCCATAACTGCGGCAAGAAAGGGCACCTACAGGCAACGTGCCGAAAGGGGTCGACGCAACAACAAGTCAAGCAGATGCAGGACGACACCGAAGCAGACCAGGATACAGAGCCGAATTCACACCGGAACGATTTCAATAAAATTGATTTCGACGATAAGTATGTAAAATATGTTAGTGATAACGATCAGGCTGAACCAATGTTTCTTGAATTAATCGTAAACGGGATTAAACTAAAAATGGAATTAGATACAGGAACGTATGCAACAGTAATTTCAGAGAAATATTTCAATAAACTTTTAAAAGGTCATACATTAGTTAAAACGGAAAGAAATTTCAAAGTATATGGCGGAAGTATCTTGCAGCCGATAGGCAAATTAACAAAATTAACTGTTGAATTCGAAAATGAAAAGAGAGAATTGGAATGCTTTATTTTGCCTGGTGCGGGACCATCACTAATCGGACGACAATGGCTAAACGTATTTGGATTATGGCCAATAAAACTGATACATAACAATAAAAATAGATTGGATAAAATAGATGTTGAAAATGTAACTAACCATCTTTATAAACAATATAACGAATTATTCAGTGATACACCAGGGACGTATAATAAAAGTAAAACCAAAATTCATCTAAAAAGCGATGCGCGTCCAGTAGCCATGAAATGTAGGCATGTTGCGCATGCGTTGAGACCACTGATTGAAAAGGAGTTAGATCGGTTAGTTGAGTTAGGGCACTTAGAGCCAGTCGAAATTAGTGAATGGACCACGCCTATAGTACCAGTATTCAAAAGTAATGGCAAGATTAGAATATGTGGTGATTTCAAACTCACGTTAAATCCTTTTATAATTATAGATAAATATCCATTGCACACAATCGACGAAATATTCGCAAGCCTGCAAGGAGGCACAATTTTTTCTGAGTTGGATTTAACGCATGCGTATATGCAGTTTCCAGTAGACGATGAATGTACAAATCTACTCACGATCGTAACACATAAGGGTCTTTTTAAATATAAGAGAATTCCGGAAGGTGTCTCGCCAGCTCCAGCTGACGTACAAAGAAAAATGGATGAATGCTTAAGAGGAATTAATGGTGCGATCGCGTATCTTGACAACATTTATGTAACAGGTCAAGATGAGGTAGAGCATAAGACAAATTTGGAAAAGGTTTGTGCAAGACTGTAAGAATGCGGGTTAAGAATTAATAAAGAAAAGAGCAAATTTATGCAAAGTCAAATTGAAGTACTCGGGTTTGTGATAGACAAAGATGGATTGCATAAGGCAAAGTCTAAAGTCTTAGCGATGATAAAAGCCCCACAACCAAAAAACCATAAAGAATTAGCTTCATTTTTAGGACTGGTAACGTTTTACTCAAGGTTTTTAGAAAACAGAGCAGCAAGATTGACCCCACTGTATGAATTGTTAGATAAGAAGGTATTTGAATGGAACATAGAGTGTACGAAAGCGTTTGAATGGGTGAAAGATGAATTAATTTCACCACGAGTATTAGCACATTATGATCCAAAAAAGCAAATAGTATTAGCATGTGATGCGTCAGATTACGGAATTTCGGCAATACTGTCCCACAGATATAACTATGGCACTGAGAAGCCAATTGCTTACGCGTCGAAAAAAATAGGAAAAAAAGAATTAAGTCGTGCAATACTCGATAAAGAAGCTATGGCAATAGTTTACGGATTTAAAAGATTCTATGAATTTATTTTCGGGAAGGTAATTATTTTGAAAACAGACAATAAGGCATTGCAATTGATTTTAGGGCCACGTAAAGGAATACCCATTACTGCCGACAATCGTTTCCAAAGATGGGCTTATTTTTTATCAGGATTCCGATTACTATAGAACATATAAAATCAGAAGCCAACGCAAACTGTGATGCACTGTCTAGATTGCCAATCGATGATAAAGACAGTGATATACTATTAATGGAGGTAGAAACAGATTTTTTACACATAAATTTCTTCGAAGAAGGTGTACAAAGTTTTGATCATAAAACATTGGCAGCCGAAAGTAAAAAAGATAATACTATTAGAAAAATAATAAAGTATGTACTGGGTGAATGGCCAAACGCGAAAGAATTATCGAACGACGAAAGGCATTACTATCCTAAACGATTAGAATTAACGGTTGAAAAAGACTGTTTATTTTGGGGTTTACGGGCCGTCATCCCAAGAGAAATGAGGTCGTTAATATTAAATGAACTACACACTGCACACCTAGGAATTGTGAAAATCAAAATGTTTGCCCGCTCGCATGTTTGGTGGCCAAAAATAGACACCGATATAGAGAATTTAGTGAAAGGATGCAAAATTTGTCTAATTCAACATAAAAAGCCGCCACACTCGCCATTAACCACATGGCCCTGGCCAACAAAAACATGGAGCCGCATACATTCTGATTTTGCGGGACCATTTTATGGAAATATGTACTTAATCATTGTAGATGCACACTCCAAATGGCCTGAAGTAATTAATTTTAAGAAAAACACAAAAGCTTATAGGTTAATAGAAAAGTTTAAAAATCTATTCGCACGCTTCGGGTTGCCTTTACATTGCGTTACGGACGGAGGACCGCAATTCAGAAGTGTAGAATTTCACACATTTTTAGAGAAAAACGGTGTAAGGCACACGTACGCGCCTCCATACCACCCGGCAACAAACGGAGCCGCAGAAAACTTTGTACAGACTTTTAAAGATAAAGTAACAAAAATTGTTCAGGGGGGAGAAACGCTGGACACAGCGGTAAACATGTTCTTATATGATTATCGCAGCATCGAGCACTGCACTACGCGTAGAAGTCCAGCGAAATTAATGTATGGTCGCGAATTACGAACTCGATTTGACCTCCTAAAGCCGAATGTAACGGAAACGGTTCATGAAAAGCAGCGCGCTCAAATTGTAAACAGAGCAGGTAGACGCGTGGTTGAAGTATCAGCAGGTGATGCTGTTATGATTGACGATTATAGTAGAAGAAGTGACAAGCGAACGGCGGGAATAATCGTGAAACAGACCTCGCCATCAACGTACGTAGTAGAGACAGGTACGGGTACCAATCAAAAGCGTCATGTTGACCAAATGATCAAGGACAAAGCCAATGAACCGATACCACGACGCTCTCCACGTCTCCAGAAGGGTTAAATAAAAAAAGGGGGAGAGTTGTGATGTATGTGTACGGGCACACAATAGCCGTCGGATATACCGTCGCGCTGCGGCCGAGCACTGCCGAGCAAGCCCGAGCGAGATCGGGAGTTAGGTAGCCTCACGTGTGACTTTAGTCTACACACACGTTGCGAGCCATTGCGATGCTGTACTGTATTGTATCAAAAGCGTGTAATTCTAATATATAACAACTGAAAACGATGCTGTACTGTATTGTATCAAAAGCGTGTAATTCTAATATATAACAGTTTCCACATAAGGTTTTTCAGCGTGCGATTGAAACGTTCAACGATCGATGCTTTCATCACACTGTACGTGGAATAGTGGTTGATCCTGCGCATCTTCACGTATCGTTGAACCTCCGCGTTGTAGAATTCCTTTCCCATGTCGGTTTGTAAATTTCGCGGACATCTATCGCTTTGCCGCAATACATTCGTGAACGCCGCGGTCACGTCGCGTCCGCTTTTCGTTTTCACGGGTACGGCCCATGCATACTTGCTGAACGCGTCGATGATCGTTAGTATGTAGTGATATCCCCGATTTTGCTTCGCGTACGGACGCATCTCCACCAAATCAGCCTGCCATAAATCATCGTAGCCGCGAATCACGACGCCACGCCGTGGGAAATTTCGTCTCGCGGGAGCGTGTAATTCATTCACTAGTTGTATTCGCTCCTTGCTCATGTTTCGCGGGTGGGTCGGGGATGGTCGCGATGTTCGAAAGACGTCGTAGACCGTCGTTAGCTTTTCGCGGTTCCTTTCGTTTGTATAGATCCGTGGTTGTTATCGCAGTCGGTGACGTCGTCGTGAATGCTTCGATTATGTTTTTCAAGTGATCGAAGCGTCGTTCCATCGCGGTATTTAAATCATCCTCTAGCTGGGACAATTGCGCGTTAACGATATCCGACATCGTTCGTTGTACTCGCGTCTCGAGTTCAGATCTTTGATGCGCGCAGTCCAGTCGCGCGCTCGCGATAGCCGTTTCAATTTTTTGGGTAAAGCGTTCATCCACCGAGGATAATAATCTAGTCATTGTCATTCTCGCTTCGTCGCTGTTGTTGTTGTTGTTGTTGTTGTTATTGTGTAACGAGGTACCAAACTTGTTCACCGACATAACGATGCGTATGCGCGAACACTACTGACGCGACGATCACCGATTCGTTCAATTTAAGATATATATCTAGCCTCGCGAAGTTCCTCCTCGAGGGATGCGATTTCGTTATCGTGGCCCGTATGACCTGCTGCGCGCGATGCAATGAGTAATCTAAGTCTATCGATTAATTCGTTCGGATCGTCCCAGTACACGTAAACGATCGCGTTATCGGTTACCGTCATCGATTCGTCGATGGGTAATCCTCGACCTCGTCGCGTGCCCGCGCCGCCCGCGCTCCCCCTAACACGCCTGACGCCCGATGTCCGCACCCCGCCGATCATCGACGATAAGATTTTCTTATACTTGTACCCCCTGTTACCCAGCGTGCGCTTGCTTGGCGAATGGTTTTGCTACACGAGATACAAAAAGATACGTCGGTACGAGCGAAAATCAGCCTCCGTGCACGCCTGTTCGTCGGGCTCTCGCATAAACATCAATTCGTACAAACCCCGAGTCCCCGGGTATCGCGTTCCGTTCACGCGAATGTCATCACCGTCCGCGTCGATGGTTAGCACGGAATCGCCGATCATTAGATCCTCGTGGGGGCCCAAGTATACGCCGTACACGTCGTCGATTAGTCTCTTGGTATCGGTGAATAACAGTCTCAGGTATTCTCGCGACAAGGGTCCTTTCGCGTTCCGTACATACACTTCGATATCGTTGACGTGGTTGTGCAGCGAACCCAAATCATGAACCTTTGTTGACGACTCTTCATCCTGAATTTTTTCATTGTCTTCGTCATTGACATCATCAACAACATCATCAACATTATTATCTTCATCGTTAACATCGTTATCGGTGTTACGGTCGTTGCCATTGATGTTGTCGGTGTCGTTGTCGTTGTCGTTGTCATCGTCGTCATAGTCGCTAGAATCTGGAAGATTATTCGGATGTTCCTTGATTGTCAACGGAGTAACGGGTCGAAGTCTCTTGGATGATTGCTGCTGATCGTATTCGTGCTTCCTTTTCACTGATCGCGATCGAGGTGTTGGGCGTATTTTCAACGCGGCAGAGTTCTCGATCAATCGTTTCAGCGGCTCGACGATGGGACGCGTGCTCGCTTCCACAGCCGCTTCCGTAGCCATTTTAACAATTTTCAAGGCCATGCTCTTTTTACGTATAACGTCGCTGACTTTGGCGATTTCCACCTTTGCGTCCACGTCTTGACGTTTCGCACCTTTTCGATGTTTCGATCCTTTTTGATGTTTCGTTCTTTTTTTTTTGCGAATGCTTCCCGTCGACGTTGCTCGAGGTTGTCGAAGTCTCTGGCGATTCGTTAGACATTTCGTGTTGCTCGATGAACGATTCGCGGTTTACTAATGTCAACGAGCTACGACGAACTCGTTAAATCCTCTTCGATATCGACCTTCGTACATGGAACTATCCTTATCGATCACCACGAAATCGTATCGTCGACGCCAACATCTCGCACGCAAGTCGTTGAACGACTCGAACGTAATGTCTGTGTTCACGTGATCGTTATACACGCGACGCAAGTTCGTACCGTCTTGTTTGAACAGCATGAGAAAATTCGCGTTGTCCCTGATCAAATGTTTAGGTATTCTAGCGTACGACTGACACAAATAAAAGCAATCCACGTTCGAATGACGGCCCATGGAGAAGTATTCGCGTATCGCGTTCTGTTCGTCGCAAGCCACGTCATCGAATACGAAGATTGAATCGGGCCGAGCATCTCTAGGTGGAACGATTTCAGCGTTGTCCGAGTATGGAAAGTATTCGATTCCGTCGGCGAGCGACAACACCTGTTCGAGATATCGATACTTTGGCTGATGCAACGATTTCGAGTACACGTACACGTTCTCGAAACGCAAACCGTTCGGACTCACTAGCATACTTAGAAGCACGTTAGTTTTTCCACATCCGGATGGTCCGCAAATCACACCTCACACGCTGTTCGGCAGCAACGGGCCGTGTCTGTTCGATCGACTCGAATGCCTATCATCCTCGAGCATCCTGTTCGCGGTCACGCGAATGACGTCCGACTGTTTCACGAATCGCATATTCGCGCCCACGTCTATGACAATGGACTACTATTTATATTCGTGGCACGCATCGCGCAGGTCACTACCACAGTGATCGGTGGAGCGTGCGTATGCGTTTATTATTGTAGTAGCTATCGCGACTATTCTAACGTATATGGGTGCATCAGCGATTGTGACGTCTCACGGGCTAGACAACAATCAAAAGAGTAAGAAAAAGAATAAGAATAAGAAGAATCTGAAAAAGAATAGGAAGACTGGATCTGGTTTGGTTAAGGATATCATAAACCGTCTGCCGTTCGAACTACACGTTCCGGGCTATCAGTTCTGCGGACCGGGAACGCGATTACTCAAGCGATTGGCTCGTGGCGACGAAGGTGTAAATCCCCTAGACGCAGCGTGCCGCGATCACGATATCGCGTACTCTCGTCGAAAGGATTTAGAGGGGAGACACGAGGCAGATCGTGCGTTAGCCGAACGAGCGCGAGAACGGCTGCAGCCACTGGTGTGTGGGCAATGATGAAGGCTAAGACTAAACTCGGCATGGGTATGAGAAGGACGAAACGAAAACATAGAAAGTCTAGAAGGAAAAATCCGCAAAGGCGACGACAACGTCGTAATCTACGAGTGGCGAAACGTGGTGGCTTTCTTCCATTTCTTCCGTTAGTGTTACCCGCCTTATCGGCTATCGGAGCATTGGCCGGTGGAGCGGCTGGTATAACCAAAGCGGTCAACGATTCAAGGGCCTCTCGAAAACAGCTGGAAGAGACGTTGCGTCATCATCGGGCGATGGAGGGGCGAGGGATGCATCTGACACCGTACAAGCGAGGCGCGGGCTTGAACCCGAGACGGCGGCGCCAACGACGAGTAGAAACGAAAAAAAAAACGTCGATCGCGTAGGCGCGTGGCGACGGTGGCGGCGATAATTCAACAACCTATGACGAACCTGCAATTAGAGCGCGAGTGCGCAAACATCCCATTCTTTCGAGGGGTGTTTATGCGCGATACGCTTCCCACGCGCGTACGAACCAACGAATGCGGTATCGCGAATCTGGACGAGAATCGAGGCGCCGGTACGCACTGGGCGCGTATGCGAAACGCGGACCACGAGTACAATACTTTGATAGTTTTGGGAATCTGCGACCTCCCGCGGAATTGATCTACTATTTCGGACGCGGTACAACGATCACGTATAATCACGATCGTTTTCAACGTTTCGACGAGATGAATTGCGGTCACTTATGCATGCAATTTTTACAGCAAAAGTCTATGGAATTATGGTCTATGTACTAATAATGAATAATAATAATAATAATAACGGTGTGTACTAAGATTATGTTACAATGTATTCATGCGCAATGATGATCCATATCTTCTGTAATAAAGACACACGATATCGATAAATTGTCGAGAATTCTTACGCGTGCGTCACTTACCCTCCCACAGTCTCGCGAGTGTAATCTATGATATGTCGTTCACGCTGACGTTAACGGGACGGAGCAGCGTGCTCACGGTAAACTATTTTCCACCGATAGATTTGAGCGATGGTCAATACGAATTAGGACTCGCGGACTTGGAGACATTTCACACGATGCCGAACATCAAGTCGAGCAACGATAAATTCTATTTCATCGTGAACTATAACAGCACTCGCGCTGACGCTACTCATTATTACATATCGATACCTCACGGCTCCTATGAATTAGACGCTATCGCCGAGTACCTGAAACAGCAATTACTTGATCGATATCCTCGAAAACGCGGTAACAGTGAGAACTACGATGACGACACGTACCCTCTAATGCTACGAGCTAACAACAACACCATGAAAAGTGAACTGTACTGTTCGTTCTATGTGGACTTTTTCCCGAATAGTGTCTTATTACCGAGAATCTGGCACGAGTCAGACGCCTCGGTGAATATTATAAACGTTACCGTGATCAGAGTAACGTGCAACGTCACTATCGGCGCGTACAGCAACGATAAACCAGTACGCACGATCCACGAATTTTCACCTCGCGTGCCGCCGGGATATAAAATATCGGAAACTCCGCGACACGTCATTTACCTGCCGATCGTCGCGCGAGCAATACAAGATCTAACGTTGTGCATCGTCGATCAACATGATCGTCCTATAGATTTTCGTGGAGAAGAAATAACGATTCGTTTGCACGTTCAACGACGTCAGCGCGATAGATAGCGTGTGCGGTCACGTGTATGCGTGTGTAGTATGTTAGTGTTAGATCATACGTTCGACTCATCAATCGCAGTTGCTACTCCTGACGTCTCTGTCTCGCATCATCTGCGCGACCCTTTATCGACCGACGAAAGTATAAGAAGAATAAAGACGGGAGGTGCGATAAGAGGAGCACCGGTAAGAAGCATAAGAAAGCCGTTGACTCGTCGAAACGCACGGTTCCTAAGATCGTTAGGTTTCATCGTAACCTATTAGACGCGCAACCGCGATGATGAATATTTTGGACGTAACGAATACGCCAACCTTCGACAATCGTATTACGAAGATCGAGTTACACACGTATAATCCATACGCCAACACGACGTTTGACAATAGTGACAAGATAAGGATACCTATACAGCAGCAAGATCTGTACACGCTTCCATGCGAAAGTTTTCTATACATCGAAGGTCGCGGCACGTTGACAGCGCAGGACGCGAAAGGTCCTGCAACGTCCGCGACCGCTGTTCTCGATAATAATTGCGTCGCGTTCATGTTCGATGAGATTCGATACGAATTGAACGGTTTTGAAGTCGATCATTGCAGAAATCCGGGAATCACCACCACGTTGAAAAATTTCGTTTCGTTGTCACCCGAGAGAAGCAGAGTGCTCGCGAATGCTGGTTGGAATTATGAAATCGATTATAAAAACGACACTTTTCATTCGGGCTCTTTCAATTTCTGCGTACCCCTGAACATGTTATTAGGATTTTGCGAGGATTACAAACGCATCGTGATGAACATGCGACATGAACTGATTCTTATACGCGCACGAGACGATTCGAACGCGATGCACTGCACCTCCGCCACTGCGATTCCAAAACTTGAGATACGCAAGGTACAGTGGCGTATGCCTCACGTTGTTTTGGATGAAGTGAATAAACTATCGATGCTGCGTATCTTGGAAAGCGGTCGACCGATCGCGATGAGTTTCCGATCGTGGAGCCTGCACGAGTATCCGTTACTGCAAACGACGACGAAACATACGTGGACCGTGAAAACTACGTCGCAAATTGAGAAGCCTCGATACGTGTTTTTCGGTATGCAAACCAATCGAAAGAATGATGTCAAAACCCCTGCGTGGATGCTCGACCGGAATGATCTCACGAACGTTCGACTCTACCTAAATTCCGAGATGTATCCGTACGACGATATGCAAATAGATTTTAATAAGTATAAATTCGCGGTCCTGTTCGATATGTATACGAAATTTGTCCGATCGTACTACGGTCACGGGGAACCGTTACTGAGCGCGAACGAATTCTATAAATACGCGCCTATCGTGGTCATAGATTGTTCTAGGCAAAACGAGGTTGAAGAGTGGTACTGTGGACGTGCGAATAGATTTCGAATGCAAAGAAAATGTCCCTGCTAATACTTCCGCCGTCTGTTTATTCATACACGCTTGTATAGTCGAATACAGCCCTTTATCCAACATGGTACGCAAACTAATATAGTGCGCGTGCGTGAACTATTACTACTACTACTAATAATAATAATACTACTACTACTGCGGATACTGCTACTGTTTTAAAAACGCCGATGTCGAAGAGCTCAGTTACTGTTCTGACACCGTCGCAGACGGTACTACCTAAACGAATAATAATGTTCGCCATTGTCGATCTGCAAGGCTTCAATATCGAACGCGAGTTCGTCGCCAAAGAGATTGCGATTCGTGTAAACAGCATCAAGGATGAAACAACTACGATCAGCCATTGGATCATCGAACCACCATACTTCTGGGAACACCTGAATTCGCGGGAACACCGTCAAGCGTCCTGGCTCGCGAAGCATCATCACGGGATTCCATGGTCTGACGGCCACGTTCCATACTCCAAACTACCAGGACTCCTAACCAGCGCACTCGCAAACATTGACTTTGTTCTCGTAAAAGGTGCGGAAAAGAAAACGTGGATGCTGAAACTACTTCCTGACATATTCGTTATGGATGTATGTGATTTATATAACCTGCCGGCGCAAAAGATCAACAACACTAACAACAGCAACAGTGTTTAATCGTAGACCTTAGGAAGGTGGGGTGGATTGCCACTGGTATGGCCAGAGAAGGTATGCGCTCCAATCGAGATGATTACGTCCACCAATTGTTGAGACGGCACGTTTATTTGATCGGCTGTGGGCGTCGTTACAACAACGGACGAGCATTCCACAGACACAGAACGGACACACACGACTTACAACCACGCAGTTACACGGAACAGAAATATGTACAAGCTATGTACAGGGGCGCAGGACGCCAAGGCTTGAAGGGCCGTCTTAAAAGTTCCTTAAAAACGTTGCTCGTGAGTCGCAGGGCGACAAAAGCCGTTATAAAATTGTGCGTGCGGGAGCGTGTTGTTGTCGTACGTGTTCTTGGAAGCGACTAACGGATTCCTGGAAGAGCGCGCACCGCTCGAATCCATGCAAAACCGTGTGACGAATGTCACCGTCTTACCGGACGGTGTGTCACCAGTATTGACACGCTCTCGCACGCACGTTTAAATCCGCGCGACAGCTGATCGGCGGATTTCGGCTGCAACAAACAGCAATAACAGCAACAGCAACAACAGCAACAACATCAACGCGCGAACTGTCGAAGATGACGGAGGCTACGACGTTGACGATGATTATTGCGGGATCATGCATGTCACCGCGGACTCCGACGTTCCTAACCTAAAGTCTATGTCTTCCACGGATGTCATTCGATGTGCATTTCATAACAACTACGGTGTTTGCGCGCTGGATGATGTCTATAAAATATGAAATTATATACGTAGCGTCACCTAATGTAAGTACTACACACACGTTGCATCTACTTTACGCGTCATATGCAAAGAAACGAATATCTATGTAAGAATTATTTTTTTTGTTTTCTATAGTGAACACAACGGCGGGGGCGGCGGTGATAAGTTCGATGACAACTGTGCCTGCTTCCTCTAGCCACGAATATGAATATCCCTCCCATACGAACGTTATTTTTTCTTCGCAAATACTGATTTTATAATTTAAGTATGCATGCGTGGATGTACATTAATAAAACACACTGTTTTGAATAAAAAATATTTATTTAAAATTGTTGTATATTTATTTAAAATTGTTGTATATTTATTTAAAATTGTTGTATATTTATTTAAAATTGTTGTATATTTATTATCAAACATATATATACACGTACTATAGTGGTACGTCGTTCACATCACGCAGCATGGATTGCAATCCTAACGCTAACAATTCACAATCAATCAATGAATGCTTTTCAAAGTGCTCGCTTTCGGAAATTAATTTCACATAATTCGTTGGTACGGAAGCGGTACGTAAAACTTCCACAAAGGTTGCATATTTACTGCTTACAGAGTACATGTTTTCTGTTAGCCAGGTGTACATATGTTCAATGCACTGGTTGTACGCGAATAGTTTACGCATCGTGACTTCAGTCATATACAGGGTGTCCCAGGGAAGAGTGGACAGCGGGATATCTCCTAAAGTATTGGTGATAAAAATATGAAAAAAATATGGGATTGCATGGTTCGAAGGGGCTGACTTATTAGCGCGGACGAATTTTTTTTCCGATTATTATTGTAAAAGATACGATGGTCAAGTTCGGTTTTGTAAATGGAACTATTTTTTCTGAAGAGCTGAGTTGATAGTGCGTTCCAAGACAAATTCAATGAGCATTAATGTATACACTTGATTTCCACTGGTTTTTGAGATATTGAGCTTGCAAATTCACTGATTTTCACTAGAGAAACCCCGCCGGAATAGCAAGCACAGTGGACAGTCTAGCTGAAGCCACGGGTTGCCTTGCCTGTTGAAACCGATACCTACCTGCTAAAGGTCTACGCCAGAAATGGCAGGCCCAAAGGCTGGACAATTCTTTTCCGCCAGAAATGCCACTTAGGTAGGTACATCTGCGGTATCGAGAAGCGCACCGTTACTTTTATTTCGCACTTGCTTCTACGCTCGGATGGCCGGTTCTTTTTGGAGGGATGCAAGCTTGATTGGTTAGGGTTAGGAGGTGTGAAAGTTGCTAGACTAAATTTCAACTATAGGAAGCAGATTGTATTAGAACCAATCGGATTTGCATCCCTCACAAACGGCTGCTCTCTTGAAGAGGCCCTCTTCACAGCAATACCTCCTCCCCAATGGCCACCTTCTCTCGCATGGAATACGTCAACGCATGCTTTTGTTTTAATATTGAAGCTCGTGTTTATACTCGAGAGGACCACGCGTCGACAGCGGGCTACCCCTTTTCTTCCTGTGTCTCTCCACGAGGAGTATCAACGGTGGATTGTAGGAGCGTAGATGTTGGGATGCTAGTTATTGAATTCAGGAGACGATAGAAACACTTTATTACAAAACACACATGTGCTATAACAAATGATCGAACTTGCGCCCCACTTCGCGCAGACCGATTACAGGGTGATTGGCTCGGTACGCCTAATCCGCCTCGCAACCGTGACAAGGTCAAGCCAAAAGGTATGAATCCTGGGTCCTTTTTCCGAAGGAAGCCATAAAATTCGATGGGCACTGCGGGGTGTTGTCGTCCCAGCCACGGGATGAAACGCAGAATTACCCTGTTTCTGTTTCAGAAATAAAATAATTCTTTATTCTTCATCGTATGGATATGGAAGTGTCGCCGATGAATTCCTTGTGGTTTTCCGATGAAAATCATGCCAAATGTCGCGTAAATCGGACTACTTTGACATAAGGAATACAAATAGCTTGTGTCAAAGTAGTCCGATTTGCATGATATTTCGTATGATTTTCATCAGAAAAACACAAGGAATCCATCGGCGTCACTTCCATATCCATGCGATAAAGAGTAAAGAATTATTTTATTTCTGAAGCAGAAACAGGGTAGTTCTGCATTTACGCCCCTCACCACGTGGGCAGGGACAACACCCCGCAGTGCCCATCGAATTTTATGGCTTTTTTCGGAAAAAGGTATGCATCCTCGGCCGACCGCGGCAAATCGGGGTCGGTGCCTCGTAGTCAAGGGGTGACATCTGTTTCAGAAATAAAATAATTCTTTATTCTTTATCGTATCGCAGGGGAAGTGACGCCGATGGATTCCTGGCGTTCCATCGATTAAAATCATACCAAACATCATGCAAATCGGACTACTTTGACACAAGCTAGTTGTATTCCCTATGTAAAAGTAGTCCGATTTGCACGATATTTGGCATGATTTTCATCGGAAAACCACAAGGAATCCATCGGCGACACTTCCATATCCATACGATGAAGAATAAAGAATTATTTTATTTCTGAAGCAGAAACAGGGTAGTTCTGCATTTATGCCCCTCACCACGTGGGCAGGGACAACACCCCGCAGTGCCCATCGAATTTTATGGCTTTTTTCGGAAAAAGGTATGCATCCTCGGCCGACCGCGGCAAATCGGGGTCGGCGCATCGTAGTCGAGGGGTGACATCTGTTTCAGAAAGGAAATAATCCTTTATTCTTTATCGTATCGAAAGGGAAGTGACGCCGATGGATTCCTGGCGTTCCGTCGATTAAAATCATACCAAACATCATGCAAATCGGACTACTTTGACACAAGCTAGTTGTATTCCCTATGTAAAAGTAGTCCGATTTGCACGATATTTGGCATGATTTTCATCGGAAAACCACTAGGAATCCATCGGCGACACTTCCATACCCATACGATGAAAAATAAAGAATTTCTTAATCCGCTTAAATGAATATTTCACAATTTCACCCTCGACTGCGGGGGTCGACCTCCACTCGCTACGTTCGGCCAAGGATGCATACCTTTTTCCGAAAAAAAGCCATACAAATGAGGTGAGGCTCTATGGGGTACCAGGCCGCATCCTTCGTCGGGCGTAGCTTCAGAACTACCCTGTACCTACCTGTTTCAGAAATTAAATAATTCTTTATTCTTTATCGTATGGGTATGGAAGTGTCGCCGATGGATTCCTAGTGGTTTTCCGATGAAAATCATGCCAAATATCGTGCAAATCGGACTACTTTTACATAGGGAATACAACTAGCTTGTGTCAAAGTAGTCCGATTTGCATGATGTTTGGTATGATTTTAATCGACGGAACGCCACGAATCCATCGGCGTCACTTCCCTTTCGATACGATAAAGAATAAAGGATTATTTCCTTTCTGAAACAGATGTCACCCCTCGACTACGATGCGCCGACCCCGATTTGCCGCGGTCGGCCGAGGATGCATACCTTTTTCCGAAAAAAGCCATAAAATTCGATGGGCACTGCGGGGTGTTGTCCCTGCCCACGTGGTGAGGGGCGTAAATGCAGAACTACCCTGTTTCTGCTTCAGAAATAAAATAATTCTTTATTCTTCATCGTATGGATATGGAAGTGTCGCCGATGGATTCCTTGTGGTTTTCCGATGAAAATCATGCCAAATATCGTGCAAATCGGACTACTTTTACATAGGGAATACAACTAGCTTGTGTCAAAGTAGTCCGATTTGCATGATGTTTGGTATGATTTTAATCGATGGAACGCCAGGAATCCATCGGCGTCACTTCCCCTGCGATACGATAAAGAATAAAGAATTATTTTATTTCTGAAACAGATGTCACCCCTTGACTACGAGGCACCGACCCCGATTTGCCGCGGTCGGCCGAGGATGCATACCTTTTTCCGAAAAAAGCCATAAAATTCGATGGGCACTGCGGGGTGTTGTCCCTGCCCACGTGGTGAGGGGCGTAAATGCAGAACTACCCTGTTTCTGCTTCAGAAATAAAATAATTCTTTACTCTTTATCGCATGGATATGGAAGTGACGCCGATGGATTCCTTGTGTTTTTCTGATGAAAATCATACGAAATATCATGCAAATCGGACTACTTTGACACAAGCTATTTGTATTCCTTATGTCAAAGTAGTCCGATTTACGCGACATTTGGCATGATTTTCATCGGAAAACCACAAGGAATTCATCGGCGACACTTCCATATCCATACGATGAAGAATAAAGAATTATTTTATTTCTGAAACAGAAACAGGGTAATTCTGCGTTTCATCCCGTGGCTGGGACGACAACACCCCGCAGTGCCCATCGAATTTTATGGCTTCCTTCGGAAAAAGGACCCAGTATTCATACCTTTTGGCTTGACCTTGTCACGGTTGCGAGGCGGATTAGGCGTACCGAGCCAATCACCCTGTAATCGGTCTGCGCGAAGTGGGGCGCAAGTTCGATCATTTGTTATAGCACATGTGTGTTTTGTAATAAAGTGTTTCTATCGTCTCCTGAATTCAATAACTAGCATCCCAACATCTACGCTCCTACAATCCACCGTTGATACTCCTCGTGGAGAGACACAGGAAGAAAAGGGGTAGCCCGCTGTCGACGCGTGGTCCTCTCGAGTATAAACACGAGCTTCAATATTAAAACAAAAGCATGCGTTGACGTATTCCATGCGAGAGAAGGTGGCCATTGGGGAGGAGGTATTGCTGTGAAGAGGGCCTCTTCAAGAGAGCAGCCGTTTGTGAGGGATGCAAATCCGATTGGTTCTAATACAATCTGCTTCCTATAGTTGAAATTTAGTCTAGCAACTTTCACACCTCCTAACCCTAACCAATCAAGCTTGCATCCCTCCAAAAAGAACCGGCCATCCGAGCGTAGAAGCAAGTGCGAAATAAAAGTAACGGTGCGCTTCTCGATACCGCAGATGTACCTACCTAAGTGGCATTTCTGGCGGAAAAGAATTGTCCAGCCTTTGGGCCTGCCATTTCTGGCGTAGACCTTTAGCAGGTAGGTATCGGTTTCAACAGGCAAGGCAACCCGTGGCTTCAGCTAGACTGTCCACTGTGCTTGCTATTCCGGCGGGGTTTCTCTAGTGAAAATCAGTGAATTTGCAAGCTCAATATCTCAAAAACCAGTGGAAATCAAGTGTATACATTAATGCTCATTGAATTTGTCTTGGAACGCACTATCAACTCAGCTCTTCAGAAAAAATAGTTCCATTTACAAAACCGAACTTGACCATCGTATCTTTTACAATAATAATCGGAAAAAAATTCGTCCGCGCTAATAAGTCAGCCCCTTCGAACCATGCAATCCCATATTTTTTTCATATTTTTATCACCAATACTTTAATAGATATCCCGCTGTCCACTCTTCCCTGGGACACCCTGTATATGACAACGCGATTATCAGTAATTTTAATAAGTTGATTATCATGTATACGCGTGAAGTCTAGTCGTAAATTATCAATTACGATTTGAGTTTGGGGTGCTGTTGCGTTGCTGCGTAATCGTTGGAGGATGTCCACCTCGTTTTGTAGCATAAGCTTCCACGTAGACATTGAAAAGCTCAACTCGTTGCCTTTGTTGTCGACTATGGTGATCTCGACGTGACACGAATCAATGCCAATACGAATTCCAATAGCTAGACGTTTATAAGCTGTTGCGGTCAGTGGATAATCACATCCCAGGATCCGTACGACTGATGGTTTTGGTGTTTTCACCATTTTTGGCGTTGCGGATACAGAACTGTAAGAAATATGTACACGGAATTAATGCTTCATTCGTTTACGTTTAGTAAGTGAATGAAGTATGTGTAAAGTGTATAGTAACGTATACATACCTCATGTTGGATTGTTGGTGATGTTATTGGTGTTTATTTGGAAAGCCCCCATCGTTGTCGGATGCGCATGATGAATCGTTTAAGCTGCGTTTGTACATTTTGATATACACTACGAATGATTTTCATCGACGGCTAAAGAATGACGCGAACGATACTTGTTAGGACTCGAGCGTACGTGGCGTAATGATGTCCGTAGGACTGACCCACGTTATTTTATACTGATTCACGCACACGTACACGGTAATGTGTATATTACACACGACACATAGAGCGTGCACGTAGGCACCAAAACGCGTTCAATCCTGCTCAGATATAAACATACGGCAAGGCGCGGTTCGCTCTATGATTTTTCAGAAATCATGTACCACCCCTTTCTCAGAAATCCCCATCGAATGCAACGTCGTATTTATTCAATGGGCTATCGCGAGGATTGATTTACAATAATTATCGCTATATGTATACATCATTGTACGTGCGTGGTATCGGTCCCACGATTCAAATATAAACACACGGCACGAAGAGCATGCATGTAGGCGCACAAAACGCGTTCAATCCTGCTCAGATATAAATACACGGCATGGCGCGGTGCAATGTTTATTCCGTGGGCTATCGCGATGATTGATTTACAATAATTCTCGCTATATGTTTACATCATTGTACGTGGGCTGTAAAGGTCCCACGATTCAAATATATACTGTTTAGGACTGTATATCTTGTAAATATTAGATCTAAGTTGTACATTGTTTTAGCTCCTAAGATTAGATTATCGAGCGCGGAATTTCGGTAGCTGTCACAAGTCGACGTGACCAAATGGTTTAAGTGTCACCATCTTGGTGATTGCTCCCGAAACATTGTAGTCTCCCCACTCTTATTCATTAGATCCGTTTCCGCGATCGCGGCCTTCTCGAGTCAGTCGGTTCCAAAATCTCGGAGAAAGAGCTCGCTTATAGCTCCGTACTGGTGTTTAGTGCTACTTAGACAAACTCTCGTGTTAAGAGTGCGGGCAGTATCGCTCTCCTTAAACCAATTCTCGGGTCAAAGTTAGTGCAATACCAGAACACTTTTATCAGAGTTAAACTCCTTCTTGAAATCTAAATCTAAGAGACAATTCAAGCTGGAAGTTCCTTAAAGCTATATTAATCCTACTTAAGTGTACTTATATCTACCTAAACTTAATTAATACAAATTCTTAAATACTACTTACTCACTACTTATACTTACGGGTAAAACTAGAATTCTTAATCTAAGTTTACTAGAAATTACAGTTGTGCTTAAAACCCAACTGTAACATATACACACTGCAGGAAGCGCGTGCACGTAGATGCACAAAACGCGTTCAATCCTGTCGATCCCTTATCTTTTCTCAGAAATCATTGGTACACCCTCTTTCTCAGAAATCATCATCGAAGACGCGATTTGAATTTCCACGAATCGGTCGCGGTCGCGCCTGCGCACCGATCCCCGCACGCGTACGGAGATTGCGCGGCGGCGACGCGCGCACAAAGTACCTTAAACATCCAACAGGTGGCGTCGATACGAAATGTCTGGAAAACTTGGAAAATTTACCAAGGCGGGCCCAAATACCGACGCGGACGCAAAGTACCTTAAACATCCAGTAGATGGCGCCAATACGAAATGCGTGCGACGCCATTTTGAAATTTTGAAAATTCATCCCCTCTCCTGTGTCGTCAGCCGGATTATCCCCGAACGGGTCGTTCCTCGGGCTCCGATAGTTCGGGTGAAGGTGCCAGGAACGGGATTCTCGGGTTGAGCCGAGAGGTAGTGGATCGTTGCCGGTTGAAGAGTTAGAACTCACCGTAGGTTTAACAAAGGTTTATTTGAGCCGAGCGATCACGGGCGTGATCGCATTACTGTTCGATTTACAATGTTCCCCTTTGGTTGTTCGGGCGTGGGTTTACCTATATACAAGATTTTGGGTCGCGGGTTGGTGGCCGCGGGGGAAGGCCTAATGGTCTTCGCCAGTGGATCTGGGTCTTGCTGCGTATGCGGTTTACTTTTGATTGCGCATCTTGCTGAGCTTGCTGGTGTCTGTTACACCAGGTGTTATGGTTGCGTATCGTGTCATAACACTAGACACTATTCCGCGCGGTCACTGGCTCCCCCACTCACTGTCGGGCTCCTAAGGCGTCGCAGAAACGGGCTGCTAACGAGTACATACTGTAATCGTAGAAATTTAAATGTGTTGCTCGATTATTGAATAGATAATATGTTTATAATAAAAAAAAATATTTTTCAGTTTTCCTAAAAATATTGAGAGGAAAACAGATTGGCTTAAGGCACTGAATTTAGAAAATTATAGCCTACCAAAAACAGGAGCTGTTTGTTCCGAACATTTTAATTAAAAAAATTATGAATTAGGATATTGTCGTCGAATTTTGAAAAAAGATACTGTTCCTTTTGTATGTATAAAAAATCATGAAAATACTGACGTATATACTGGCACAAACGAAAATACTGACGTAGATACTGGCACAAACGAAAACCCTGACGTAGATACTGGCACAAACGAAAATACTAACACAGAAATTGAAATGGGATATCAACACCGTTCTACAAGTATGTCTCCGGAAAGGATTTTTAATTCACCAGGAAAGGATCAAATGTGCAAACTACACAGACAGGAACTAACAAAATTGAGAAACAAGTTATATGTCAGTAATTCTAGAATGAAGAAAGCACGAATAACAATCAAATCGTTACAAGGTATCCTCAAAGATCTACAGAACCGTTTGTGACAGTGATATACTTCAACAGCTAGATGCAGGTACAAAAGAATTAATTATGCGTGGTATAAGAAAAAAGAAAAAATTGCCTGTTAAAATATAAGACTGCGTTACGGCAATTTGCACTGTCGTTACATTTCTACTCGCCAAAAGCATATACTTACGTGCGTAGAAAATTTGACAATGCATTACCGCATCCGAAAATACTTTCACGATGGTATCAATCAGTAAACGGGGAACCTGGAATTATTTCTGAAGCTATACGGGCGATAAGACGACGTGTAAATTCTGTACCGTACAAATTAATTGGTACATTGATTTTTGATGAAGTAGCTATACGCCGGCATGTTGATTATTATAAAGGAAGAATGGTTGGGTATGTTGATTGTGGCGCACTTACTGAATGTGATAATGCACTAATTGCTAAAGAAGCTCTGGTTTATTGTCTAGTCTGCATGAATAACGCTTGGAAGATGCCTATTGCATATTTTTTATTAGATGGGATTAACGCAACACAAAAGAAAAATTTAACTATGCAATGTTTACAAGTACTTTATGAAACTGGCATGCATATTACTTCGCTAACGTGTGATGGTTTAAGTACAAATATTTAAATGTTAAGAAGTTTAGGGTGTAATTTTACTGTTAACTGTAAAACGTTTGAAACAAGTTTTAAACATCCTAGCAGGAACACTCGTATATATATGTTTATGGATCCTAGTCACATGTTGAAACTAGTACGAAATACACTTGGCAAATTGAAAGAACTGGTTGATAGCGATGGGAATATAATCAAGTGGAACCATTTTGAAGAATTACATAAATTATAAGAATCCGAAAGTTTACACCTTGCTAACAAGGTTAGAAAGAAGCACATGGAATATTATAAAAATAAAATGAAGGTTTCGTTGGCGACACAGTTATTAACCCTGATAACCAGGTCTGCCGGCAGATCCGGCGCAGTTTATGTCCGCATTCAACTACGGATCTGCCGACATCTGGATCCTGTCCGCAGTGCCAAGTTCGTCTGCTGTTGTTGTCGCTCCGCTTTCCCTTGCAGAAATACAAAGTGCTTTGAGACACGATCGCATCTGCAAAGAAACCGTTGGGGTCGCCCGAACCGGAAAGCCAACGAGGAAGGCCGAGCACGCGAGTAGGGAATTGCAGCTAGTCACAAGTATGCAAGCGGCTCGGCCCCCATGGCCACCACCGGACTCGTCCACCCTGAGTCATCTTCGTTCTTCCGATCTCCTCCAGTTCTCCAGTCCTTGGCTTCCTGATGGCCCCATTCCTCTTCGTGGCTTCTGGTGCTGTTCCAGGGGACCGTCTCGGTGCGACTCGTCAACGGTCCCGCTCCGCGATGTCCCCTCCAGTCGATCCAAGCTCCGCTCGTCCGACTGGTGGTTGGGGCACCATTTCCCGTCTGCTGTCCACCCGCATGAGGCAGGCCTCACCGGAAACATGTGTGGGAAATCCACGCCATACAGGCCGGAGGGGCGGTTTCACGTATGTCCGCCCCCCCCCCCCCCGTACGGACTGCTACTCTGTCGCAGCACATTCGGGGAGATCGGGGCCGCATCCAAGCCGCGGTAGCAGTCCCCCGACACCTTGTCCCTCGTCGTGGGGTATCGTGTGCCTATAACAGACTATAAGAGCGGGGGCTGGACTGCGTACGCAGTCCACCAGATTAGCTTAAGGGAATTTTTTTGAAAGGGAAAGGAACAATTGATCTTCGTAAACTTTTAGATATATTTAAACATATATTCAATGAGTACAAAAAAAATTTTTTCGCATAATATTATTAACTATGGCAGATTTATCAGCCGATTCTCGGAGCGCTTTGCCACTGCAGTCTCCAATTGGCGGGAAAGATTCTGGTCGTAATTCTGGTCTGAAATGAAAAAACCAAAATGGTTTTTAATGCTCATATATTTTTCTTCTGGGTGTTCTAAAAAAAGCAGAAAAAAGCGCAAAATCATGATTTTTTTAGTGTGATAAGAAGAATGTCTATTTTCTAAAAACAACATGTGATTTTAACGTGCTATAAAAGTGATTTAAAAATAATTTTTTAACAATCTTTGCAGTTCACATAGAAAAGAATTTAATACTGAAGAGCATGTTGTGCCCAGGCAACGCCCAAGCACACGTGTTAGATATATTATATTACGTTACGAAACGTTCGAGACGTTTCGGAGCTAAGGCAGTCGCTAACGACCGATTCTACAAGATCAGCAATATGCGAACGCATCGCTGCGGCCGGGCATAGTAACGCGTACCACGCCCAAGAAGGATATAAAACCAATGTGATTCCACAAACGAGGATTCTAGGCTTGACGCTCGCTCGCTCTGCGATGGGACGGGGGGGGGGGGGCCTCCGGAGTGGACTCGATATATGGGTATGGGGAAGGTATTTGCCGCTGGGGACCGGATAGGACCAAGCAACCGCGGGGGGTCCCCCCGGAATACGTCCGGTGGTAGGTTGCGGCCCTTAACATCGGGGGCGTAGTAGTTTTGGAGAAAATCCGCCGGGCGGTGGGGTCTCCGCCCTTAAAAAGGAAAAACCAACATGGAAGACACAACAAAAGCAGCCTCGGAAAAAACATTGCTTTTGGGGGGTCACCCAAACCTACCCGCAGCTAGCGGCGGGTCTGGTCCGGACGGTGCTAGCGACAGTGACTCGATACGGCGGAGCATTGCTAGCCTCACGGTGAAATATGCGACAGCCGAAACTGGAAATGCAAAAGCTATTGACTTGACTTTGATAGACTTGGACACAATCGGATACGAAGACGACACGGCTATACCCAAGGAACACGAGAAGGATAAACCGAGGAAAATTTCCGAACATCCGGAAAATACGAAGAAAGGGATGGAT
Source organism: Andrena minutula (assembly GCA_929113495.1). Lineage (NCBI taxonomy): Eukaryota > Metazoa > Arthropoda > Insecta > Hymenoptera > Andrenidae > Andrena > Andrena minutula. The sequence goes on from OV815993.1 coordinate 21,549,630, forward strand.
AAGACTAGAGAAACTAGCCAAAAACGCCAACAACAACAGCAAACAATACAAGAGCTGAAGGCACGAAATGTGACATTAACCCGTAGCTTGGCTGAAACAAGAAAAAGGGGTTCGGAGATTAGGAAGACCGTAAGCAGGAATGCGTCTTGCTCATTCGCACAGAGGGACGCCGTAGAATCGGATGCCGGCGAAACAAGCGAGCCAGAAGTTTTCCGCACCCCTGAGATGCAAGAGAGAGAGAGAGAAGAATGGAGAGAGGAAAGACGACGAAAAGTCAAATGGGGGATAAAGACTCAGAGGGTTGGTCTGAATGCTCGAACTTCCAGAGGACTCGAAAGACGAGAAGAACCCCGCCCTCGGCGGCAACAGAAATGACGACGGACAAGAGCTGTCTAAATTTACCTGGTGTTTTGAGCACTCCGAAGCGTACCGATACCACGAGAGACCCCTGCCAAAACAGGGGCGAGGACGAAATGATGGAGGAGATAGACCGTTGTATTGGCAAACTTACAACGGCCATGAATCGTATGGATCCAATCCCCACGGCGTCTGAGAAGTCTGAGAAAGAGGGTGGATGTCGAGAAAAAAATGATGGTGGAGTTGCGACTCAGCCTAATAAAAATGAAAAGGAGCAGAACAGAGGAGATGAAAAACCGAGGGGACCGCCAAGCGCAGGATGACCAGAGGGGGGGGGGTAGGAGTACACCCCCAGAAGGCGCATCTGAAGGTCAGAGGAAACATCTGATAAACAAGGAGACACAAATGACCCCGGATAAAAGGGCAAACAGGGACTACCACCAGGTTGTTGGCAACCGATCCGAGATAGGGACCCAAACAGATGGACCCATGGATGCTGGAGAGACTGAGCCCGGATTATGGGGTAAAACGACACAGGAAATGGGCACACAGACGAACCCCATCAAAACCTACCAACGTAGGATGGGTACTGACGAACCTGGATTAGTGGATCCTGAGGAGGTAACTTTGGCAGATTATAGTGACCCTAAGGACAGTGAAGGTCTGGAAGAGCCGATAGCCAAAAGAAAGGAGAGGTCTCCTCAGGATGAAAACCCTTCTAAAAAGAAGAAGGGGGCTGGAGGGACGAGACCACCGACGGGAGTGACGGATGAACTACGGACTGATAGCCTGAGACCGCAGCATGAACAGGAAAGAGGACAAAAGCCTAAGCAGCAAACACGGGCAAAGGTACAACTGCCCCAGAAACAGATACAGCAATCTCCCTCCTCTCTAACGACAAAGAGGAAGGACAGGAGGGACTCGACTGGGGACACCTCCAGCGAAAACGATGAAGGGCCCTCAATCCCGCTCCAGGACCCCACCGGGGGATGGATACAGGCAGATCGACGCCGCAGATCTGTAAAAGAGGGAATAGATCGAGATAAGCAGGCACAGGAAAACGGAAGAAGTAGGAGCAACGTCGAGACGATGACGGAGACAGAAAACGAGAGGGAGAGAAGGGACCAACCCCCACGGTACAGGGAGCAACAAAACCCGAAAAGAAAAGGCGGCGGGGGAAGGACAGGTGAACTGGGCTCTAACAGGGCAAAGAGATCGGAGGCCATCCTCGTCAAAACGGTGGAAGGTAAAACGTATGCTGACCTCTTCAAAGACATTACTTCGGCCAACGGAGGTAAGCTGGAGGGTATAAAGACGGTGAGAAGGTCAAGGACGGGGGATTTACTCCTGGAAGCCGTAGCGAGCGCCGATTTGGGTCGTCTACTGGAGGTCGTGGAGGACGCCGTCGGAGATAAGAGCCGGGTTAAGGCTATGAGGGACCTGGTGACGGTCGAAATTAAGGGACTGGACCCGATCATCACTGGCCCCGAGATCAAAGCTGATCTTGCGTCACATTACAAGATGGACGACAAGACAATGGAACGGGTCAAAGTCAAAACGGTGAGAACAGCATACGCAGGCACTAGATTGGCGATCCTGGAAATGCCTGGAAATATAGCCAGGAACATGAAGGAGACCGACAGGATTAAAATCGGATATATGATCGCTAGAATTAGGATCGTACCAAACGTTACGCGATGCTTTAGATGCCACGAATTTGGCCACATTTCGTACGCGTGTAAGGCACAAATAAATGGCAAAGAAATTTGCCGGAAGTGCGGCCTGGACGGGCACAGCATCATAGGTTGCAAAGCCGAGCCGCGATGCGTCTTATGTACAAGGCGGAAGATGCCAGAAGCAAAGACGGGCCACGTGGCGGGGGCGATTTCGTGCCCACAGTACAAAGCCCTTGTGCAGAGCATATATGAAGGATGGCGCGCGAAGAAAAACTGACGCGAGTACTCCAAGTGAATTTAAATCACTGCCGCCTGGCTCAAAATTTATTAACACAGGCGGTGGTTGAATTGGATGTAGACGTGGTCATGGTGGCGGAACCACTCTTCAACCCGGGGAATTGGATATTTGACGACAACAACACTGCTGCAATCTGGTTTACAGGCCGACATGGTATCGTGCCCTGTCATGACGAGATCCGAGCTGGCAGAGGATACGTTGGTGCCTCTGTGGACGGGATGACTTACATCAGCACCTATGAATCACCAAACAGCGGTGCGGAGGCGTACGATGCTTACCTCGACAGGTTGATCATGGTAAGGAGCGAAATGGATGCTCGGTTCCTCATTGCGGGCGACTTCAATGCGCACTCGCCTGCATGGGGATCCACGGCTTTAAATAACAGAGGAGAGGCCCTCATGGAGGCCTTCGATGACATGCATTTGACACCTGTTTTGAATGGTGGAGGCCCAACTTCTGAAAAAGCCGGAAGGTCATCCAAGATCGACTTCGCGGCAATGGACAGGACCACGGAAAGGAGATTATTGACGAGCGAAGTACTGGACCTATACACGGGATCTGACCACAGGGTACGTACTCCATGTGCTCGCCGCTGACCCGGTGAGGGGGCAAAACAGAAACAACGACACAGAAAACGGCTTCAAGAGATGGAATGGCAAGACCCTGGATGTCGACAGGATGAAGGATGCCTTCTTGGCGCACACGGCACATCTGCCAGTGGATCGACCTGCGGATAGAGGGCAGATAGCGGAATATCTGAGGGCGGTTACAGTGGCCTGCAATGAATCTATGAGTGTCGTCCGCCACAAGACGAACAGGGGCAGAACGCCAAACACCTGGTGGAGCGAAGCACTAAGCGTCCTCAGAACAGACGCAAATCGGGCCAGAAGAAAAATGCTGCGAATAAAGGAAGGAATTCCGAGACTTTCAAGTCAAGGCAAATTATATATCGTACAGCCAAGAGGACACCAGACTGAACGCAAATAAGGCCCCGGGCATGGACGGCGTTCCCATTGTGGCCACAAAGGTCTCGGCAAACCTGGACATCCCACGACTATGTGCGGTCCTAAATGGTTGTCTCAAAATGGGGGATATCCCGGACTCTTGGAAAAGGACCAGGCTTGTACTGATTAAAAAGGCGGGAAAGGACCCGGCCACACCAGAAGCGTACCGGCCGCTGTGTATAATAGATGGACTGGCAAAGACCTTTGAGTACATTATCAAGGACAGGATAATGGAGGAAGTGGTACCAAATGGTTTTAGCAAAAACCAGTACGGATTCTCTAAAGGACGGTGCACGACGCAGGCCCTGTGTAGGGTAAAGGACTTCGCCGAGAAAGGAAGGGGCAGATATACGGCTATCGTCACCTTCGACGTTAGAAATGCTTTCAACTCCCTAAGATGGGAAGTCATTCATGAAGAAATGGAGAGGAGGGGAGCGCCTTGGTACTTGAAAAGGATCCTTAAAGGGTACCTGAGTAATAGACAGGTAGCCCTACATATGCAGGATACAACGATGGAACGACGCATGGAAATGGGTGTCCCGCAAGGCTCGGTAATAGGGCCGACTTTATGGAACATGGTCTATGACCAGTTACTAAAAAGAAAGATTGGGCAGGGTTGCGAGGTCATCGGCTATGCCGACGACATAGCACTCCTGGTGATGGCCACAAATATAAAGACCCTTACAATCCGGGTGAAGCAGGAAGTGGGGGCCATTAGGGAGTGGCTACGTGAAGTGGGACTGAAGCTCGCGGACGAAAAAACGACGCTCACCATGTTAAATAACAAGAGGATTCCACAAGATTTTAAGATAACGGGACCGGGGTATGAACTACATCACACAAAAGAGGTTAAATACCTTGGAGTGATGGTGGATAGGAGAAGGACTTTTAGATCCCATATCAACACGATGGTAGGCAAGGCGGCGAGGACCATGGCCGCGCTCAGTAAGGTACTACCCAACATTGGAGGAGCTAGAAACAGCGCGAGAAGACTGTACTATCTGATAGTTGAAGCTATAGTACTTTATGGAGCTCCTTTCTGGGCAAACCGGGCGCCTGATGGCCCAAATGCGGCAGCCATTAGAAGAGCGCAAAAGGGGGGACTTATTAGAGTGGCGAGGGCTTACCGAACGGTGCCGTGGAGATCGCTGTGTGTGCTCACGGGTTATCCCAGCCTACTTTACATCATCGAGGAGAGGGCCAGTGTTGCAGCCGAGATTCGCCGATCAGCTGTAGTTTGGATTTAAATGTGCGTGCGAGAGCGGGTAAACACGATGACACACCGTTCGGTAAGACGGTTACATACGTCACCCGTTTTTGTCCGGATTCGAGCGTTGCGCGCTTCTTCGAATCCGGCAGTTAGTTCCTAGAACACGTCGGTTGTCAACACTCGCTCTCGCACGCACGGATTAACGGCTTTTCTTTGTCGCCCAGCGACCCACGGACAAAAAGAACGTTATAAAACGGCTTCACGAGTCTTTGCGCCCTGCGCCCGTGTACATATATATATATATATTTCCGTTAATTGTTATTTTGTGTTTCGTGCTGTATTTCTGTGGAGTGTTCGTCATTCTTGTTAACGACGCCCACGAGCCGAATAAAAGACGTGTTCGTCCAATTTGGAGTGCATCCCTTCCCTGGCCCTACCAGTGGCGATCCACAACGCCTTCCCAAGGCATCGTTGAAACATTTGGTCCTTCGAGCCGGATTTGCCGTGAAGGATGGCTCCAACCACAGGAACGACGTCCAAAGATGCAGCAACGGGTGGCCCCTCGACGTCCACTCCAGTATGGCAGTCGCTGGTCAAGGAGATGCGGCTACTGCTGCAAGGGTCCGTTCGCCTTCTCGCGAACTTTAAGAAGATGGGGAAGGCTAAGTTTACGGAGGAAAACGCCGAGGATCGATTAACCAAGTTGAACGAGACTTGGGCCCGATGCGAGGCTCTCAATATGGAGTTGGAGCTTTTGCTGCCGGATGCCGAGCGGACAGCGTGCCCGTTCGTCGCGCAAGAAGAATTCATTCAGGCGGAGACCGAGTATTGGGAAGCCCGGGATTTTCTCCGGGAGGTCATCCGGTCGTTCCAACCGCCGTCCACATCGAGAGCGTCTGAGGAGACCAGCGGGGAATCGAGTAGAGGCCTCGCGCGCCTTCCACCCATCGCGTTGCCGAAGTTCTCAGGTGCGTACACGGAGTGGCCGAGTTTTCGCGACCTGTTCACGTCATTGGTCATCGGGAACGTGACCCTCAGTGATACGACGCGGCTACAGTATCTCCATTCGGCGGTGGAAGGATCCGCAGCCGAGACGATCGCCCATATTACGATCACCGAGGCCAATTTCCGTACCGCGTGGGCCCTCATGACCCAGGAGTTTGAAAATAAACGGGCCATCGTCTCAGCACATTTGCGTGACCTCCTCACCTTGCCGCCGATGGCCAGTGCGTCAGCCGCGGAGTTGAAACGGTTGCGTGCCCCCACCAATCGGGCGCTCTCCCTCCTCGCCAACCTGGGCCGCCCCACTCAGCATTGGGATGACGTCATCGTAGCTCTGACAGCGATGAAGCTCGATCCCGAGCTATTAGAGGAGTGGGAGCTCTCGCTTGGCGTCAGCACCGATCCCCCTTCCTACGAGGAGCTCGACAAGTTCATGCGGACGCGGATTCGATCGCTCGACGCGGTGTAACATTTGAAAGAAGCCGAAGCACTCGAGGCGCCCGATCGAAGGCAAACCGGGAATGCGTCGCGCGGGTCAGTCGCTCGGGTCTGCACGACCAACCCTGAGTCCGACCCTTCGTCGGACTATTCAAAGGCCCAGTGCCCTGTGTGTCGGGCGCGACATGCGTTATATCGGTGCCCGGCGTTTAAGGCCCTCCGCCTCGAACACCGTCGCGAAGTCGCGGCAGACAAGCGCGTCTGTTTTAATTGCCTCGCGCCCGGCCACATGGCCCCGTCCTGCCCCGTCGCAGCCACGTGTTCGCGCTGCGGTCGGCGGCATCACTCGCTGCTCCATCCATTGGGCACCGAATCGCCACACGGCACCAACGAGGCCGTTGTCGGCCCGTTGGCCAGTCCCGATCAGCCCGCCGCTCCCCCTCGGCCCTGATCGCACAACAGACGATCTTCGGGTGGATTGTCTCCGGTCCGACCGGCCGTGCGCCCGCCACCGGTGCAGTGTACCACGTCGCGGCCCAGCCGGTGGCTGTGGAAAACGACATCCATGCGTTGCTCCAGAAATTCTGGGAAGTCGAAGAGGCAACCATGCCAACGACTCTCGCCCCAGACGACGCACGCTGCGAGCAACATTTCGTGAGCACGCATTCGCGGCGGGCGGATGGTCGGTACATCGTCCGACTCCCGCTCAAGTCCGGACATCCGCTGGATGTCCTGGCTGTGCTTCTCCAGTGGCGCCTCCCTCGCTTCGCTCTCAAGGCCGACATTGATAAAATGTACCGGCAGATCCTCGTGCACCCGAGTGACTCGAACCTCCAGTGCATACTGTGGCACCGTCATTCCAAAGAAGCGCCCCTCACTTTTCGGCTCCGGACCGTGACTTACGGCACTGCCTCCGCGCCCTATCTAGCCATGCGGGTTCTTCAGCAGCTAGCCACCGACGAAGGAGGGCGATACCCGCGAGGGCGACAGATTCTCAAGACTCAATTTTACGTAGATGACGTTTTATTTGGGGCAGATGAGATCTCGTCGGCACTCGCGGATCGCGACGAGCTCTGCGCTTTGCTTGCGCGGGGGGGGGGGGGGGGGGGGGGTTCGTGCTACGTAAGTGGGCGGCCAATCACCAGTCCCTCTTGCCGGACAGCACGACGTCGGCCACGTCCGAATCGCCGGTCCCCTGGGCCCCCGAGGGCTCAGACTTGCACTCCGTCCTGGGGATTCATTGGATTCCCCAGGCGGACGTGTTCAGATATGTGATTGGCCCCCCTTCCGCCCCCGCAACGACCAAGCGCACCATCCTGTCGGTGGCGGCGCGCCTGTACGACCCGCTCGGCTGGATATCGCCCGCGGTGGTGGTCGCTAAAATTTTATTACAGGACCTATGGGTGCGAGGGTCGGACTGGGATGCTCCGCTCCCGCCAGACATGGTGCAGGGATGGCAGGATCACGTTTCGTCCCTTCCCCTCCTGGAGTCGTTGCGCATTCCGCATTGGTGCGGGCACGACGCATCCGTCGTGACCTGCGAGCTGCACGGCTTCGCTGACGCGTCATCAAGGGCCTACGGCGCGGTCGTGTACTCCAGGATCGTTCGCCGACACGGGGAAGCAGCACTCGTTTCGCTTCTTGCCGCTAAAACGAAGGTCGCGCCGGTCCAGACCATGAGCATTCCGCGACTCGAGCTGAGCGCCGCCGTCCTCCTTGCGCGCCTCTTACAGCGGGTAACATCCGAGGCCCCCTGGCCTCCGTCGTCGACACACGCCTGGACGGATTCGCGCACGGTGCTAGCGTGGCTACAGCGTCACCCCTCCCACTGGAATGTGTTCGTGGCGAACCGGGTCTCGGAAATCCAAACCATGCTGCCGGCAACAGCGTGGCGTCACGTCCCGACGCATGACAACCCGGCCGATTGTGCATCCCGAGGCATGCACCCACGCGACCTACTCCAACACGAGCTCTGGTGGGGGGGGGGGGCCGAGGTGGCTTCCGCTGGCACCCTCAGAGTGGCCAGCGTGCTCGATTTCGGAGGATTCGCTACCAGTCGAGGAGGAAAGATGAAAGCAGGTGCCCCATGTTACCACGTCGCGCCCTCTTTGCCCGTTAGCCCCGCTGCCGGACAGCGTTTCCTCCTGGCCGCGACTCCTCCGAATTACGGCTCGCGTCTTGACTTTCGTGCGGCTGTGCCGTCGCGAAACCGCGGGGGGTGGGGGGTCGCGTCTGTCAGGGGTGCAGCGGGCACGCGTGTGGTGGCTCCGGTGGCTTCAGGGCACGGCCTTCGCGGACGAGATCGCCGCGATTCGAAGGGGAGATCCGGTCCGAAGGGCCAGTCCGCTCCGTCAGCTGGCCCCGTTCGTGGACGAGGACGGTTTGGTTCGCGTGGGGGGGAGGTTGCAGCATGCCCCGATTCCGTATGACGCTCGGCACCCGATAGTCCTTCCGGCACATCATGTGTCTAGGCTCATCATGGAACATGCGCACCTCCGCGCGCTGCATGGTGGGCCCCAGCTCACCCTCGGCGTCTTGCGAAATAATTTCTGGGTGATTCGTGCGAGAGATGCGGTTCGCGCTATTGTGCACCGGTGCACGATATGCGCCCGCTTTCGCGCCACCACCGGGACGCAGATCATGGCGGACCTTCCCGCCGCGCGAGTCTCGCCGTCCCGACCATTCGCGCATACTGGGATAGATTACGCCGGACCAATAATGGCACGCCCGGCAAAGGGTCGCGGATACAAGGCCCATAAGGCATACGTTGCCCTGTTCGTGTGCATGTCGACGCGGGCCGTGCATTTGGAGCTGGTGTCGGATTACACCACCGCGACATTTCTCGCCGCGTTTCAGCGGTTCGTCTCCCGACGCGCACGGCCCCAGCGTGTATATAGCGATAACGGCACGAATTTTAGAGGTGCCGCGCGGGACCTCGGCGCCGCGTTACGCGACGCGATGGGCTCACCGGAGCTCGCGGCCTTCTCCGACATCGAACAGGTCACGTGGAGTTTTATCCCCCCCGCTGCACCGCATTTTGGGGGACTTTGGGAGGCCGGGGTGAAGAGCGCAAAGCACCACCTGCACCGAGTCGTGCGAGATCACACCCTCTCGTACGAGGAGTTGGCGACGGTGCTCTGCATGGTCGAGGCATGCCTTAACTCACGCCCGCTCGTTCCCGCGTCGGAGGACGACGAAGACATCGCGCTCACACCCGCTCACTTTGTGACCGGCGCGCCTCCGTTGGCGCTGCCCCCGTTAGCGTCGGCGACCGGTCCGGCGTCGCTTCGGGCCCGATGGGAAATCGTCCAGCGGATGCGTGACCACTTTTGGAGGCAATGGCACGCGGACTACCTCCACTCCCTTCAACCGCGGCGTAAGTGGAGCAGCCCAGAGAGGAACCTCTGTGTCGGCGATGTCGTGGTACTCAAGGGCGATGATGCCCCGCCGGCGCAGTGGCGACTCGGCCGCATCTCGCGCGTCCACCCGGGTCCGGACGGTCGCGTCCGAGTAGTGACGGTGCGCACTGCCCAGGGCGAATCCCTGCGGCCTATCACCAGGGTCGTTCTTCTTCCGTGCGCCCCCGCTTCTGCTGACGACGACCATGACGTGAACGGTGCCTGTACCACCTCGCAAACGATGTAACGCGCCACTCCGGTCCACCGTGCGGCGTCACTGCGTGTTACGGCGGGCGGACGCCGGACGTCGGCGTCCATCACGGTCGGCTTGATTGAGCCGAGGCGGGCGGAATGTTGCAGCCGAGATTCGCCGATCAGCTGTAGTTTGGATTTAAATGTGCGTGCGAGAGCGGGTAAACACGATGACACACCGTTCGGTAAGACGGTTACATACGTCACCCGTTTTTGTCCGGATTCGAGCGTTGCGCGCTTCTTCGAATCCGGCAGTTAGTTCCTAGAACACGTCGGTTGTCAACACTCGCTCTCGCACGCACGGATTAACGGCTTTTCTTTGTCGCCCAGCGACCCACGGACAAAAAGAACGTTATAAAACGGCTTCACGAGTCTTTGCGCCCTGCGCCCGTGTAACGTTCTCGAACGAGACGTTGCCGTTCATTACAGGTTATCCACGAATAGAGCGGTTATCCGTGAATTTGTGGGATAGGTTCGGGTGACGTGCGATTAAGAAATGAATTTCACGATCCAAGAGTCCTTCTTTAGTAAATAATAACAAGGTTTATTCAAAAATACGTAGTGACACGAAGTCGTATGAATAATTATAATTAACATAAGATGACGTATTGTTCGCTTATATGTTAGAACTTAACCCTAGGTCGGTAATTATAAATCTATAGATATGACGCTGAGTCGATAATACAGAGATTGACTTTTGTTGATTTAGTAATTGAATATGATCAAGACGCTAGGTCGATGATACAGAGATTTAGAGAGTTTGAATTTGATCACGACGATAAGTCGATGATATAGATTTAGTGAGTTCGAATTTGATCACGACGATAAGTCGATGATATAGATTTAGTGAGTTTGAATTTAAAGTGACGCTATGTCGATAAATGGATTTCTTCTGGTGCCTATTAGCTGGCCCACGCTTTTAGATGTAGAAGGCTTAGTGAAATTTGACATGTGAAGGAAATCTGAAGGATTTTTGAGGGGCTAGCGAAAGCGACCTCGGAGGATTGAGGGGCTAGTCAAAGCGACCTCGGAACGGTGTGAGGGGCTAGTTAAAGCGACCTCGGACTGGAGGTTGAGGGGCTAGTGAAAGCGACCTCGGAAGGGAGGTTGAGGGGCTAGCGAAAGCGACCTCGGAAGGGAGGAAGTTTCAAGAATACTTGCTGCAAGACTGAGGGGCTAGTGAAAGCGACCTGCTGCTTGGTGGTTCCCAAGTGACTCGATGCTGCCGGCGGCCCGGTATTTATACTAGTTCGGCGTACGTAGCCCGCCAATCGTCGCATGCGCGAATATTACGCGCCAATGATAATTAGCATCCGGTTCGCGCCACTCGCGGACTATGCTTAGTTTATTCGGCGTCCGGTTAGCCGTACGGTGTGCGCATGCGTCCTTACGCGCGGCACTGAGTCTGCTTGTTTGAATACGCGGGTATGCGCAGGCGTTGCACGTTGCTAGTTTCGTTGCAGTATGGAAGTCGTTTGTGAATATTTACAATATACTTAGTGCTAGTTAACATAAGAAGTAGAATAAATGAAGAAATTAATAATTATTATAATAAGTATAGAAAAAATGTAGGGCGGTTCGTAGCGGAACGTTACATCTCGCCGCCGGGTTTTTCTCTCGTCCCGAGAGATGTATTTAAGTATAGACGATGTGGGAGGAGGTCTGGTAATCTACCTCATCTTCTATTTTCTCGAGAGTTCCTACGTCTGTGTTGGCTGGTGTTCCCGTGATTGGAGCTGGTGCATTCTGGCTTCCAAACAGGAAGATGTATTTCCAAGCGCGCCGTCGTGGATCGCCATGGGTAAGCCTTTTATAAGGTTGCCAGTCGATTTCTGGTACCGTTAACGTCTGTAGTCTCCAAGGTGTTGGCTCGGGTGGAGTTGAATTGGGCGGTGGTGTTGGCGGCGTCGTTGATGTTGCAAAATTTGTTAGTTCGGAACTTCTTAACTTATTTAACTTTTTGCCTGAGCGGTTAGGCATAATGCGTTTAAATTTCACTGCGTTAAGTTCGAATACTTGAGATCGAATGAAGTTTGGCTGTATAATGTCCCCTAATGTGTACATCTTATTCTATTTACAATGTCTTATTTATGTTGTCGAGGTATAAGGTGTCTATTGGAAATTTCCTGTTCTAATTACTATGAGACTCTGTTTACAATATTCAGATTTCTTATGTAGATTTCTTATTCTGTTCTAATTACTATGGGGTTCTGTTTACAGTTCAGGAATGCGCGGTTTGTTTACTTGCGTGTAGGATTCTCGTTCCTAATTGCTTCAATAAGGAAATGGAAAAGATAGGGTTAAATGTTTGTTTGCTATTTGTGGAAAAAAAATGCTAATTTATTGGGGCCGTGGTTGGCCTTGTTCATGGGCCTCTAACACGTTTAAAGCAAGTCCTAATTTGAGTGCTTCCTCATTGCCCGCGCTTATGTGCATATAGGCGACCAAACAGTCCGTGCAATGTCCTGCTATATTAATTTCGAAGATCTGCTCAGTGCAGATCATGCAATATTTAAAGTTGATTATGTTTCGTCTAAGTGTTAGTAGGTGATTGCTTGCGGGGGTATAGTAGGGTGTATCTTCCGCGTTTAAATTTTTAAAACATTTTTCGCAAATTTTTCGCCTGAAAAGGTCGCTGAGGTCTGTTCTGTTACCGGGGTCTTTTGCCTTTAAACAGACCATTCGTAGGACCCTGAGGAAGTGGTCCTCCTCTTCATCCTCGGGTCTAGGACGGTGTATGAACCTTTCTTCGGCTGAATGTCTTGCCATTTTTCTTTTTCTATATATATATATTTTTTTTTGTATTTTAATGACTCGATTTTCTTTGTAATATGTGTTTGAAATACTGTTCTTACCTTTGATTTTCTCTTCCTTTCGGGGTACGCACTGAATTTACTTTTAGTCTGTCTTGTAAGGATGTTACTTAACAAGTGAGTCCTTATGCCGTCCCCACTACTTTTGAATTTAAATGTTATGAAGTTGCTAGTGATTCGCCCTAATGTCCCTAGGGGTAGCGCAATCTGGTGGCGTATAGGCCTTCTTAATTCTGTCCTGGTGGACTATCTTGGTTCGATGAGGGCTTGTGGCTATCTTTATGTTATTGTTTCCAAGGATTTCTACGATTGTGTAAGGTCCATCATATTCGTCACTAAATTTGTCTCTTTTTGGTTTTAGGACTAGTACTTGTTCACCGGTGTGGTAATTAACTGAGGATATTTTTCTGTCGTAATAGTATTTTTGACGGTATTTTGAGTTTTCTAAATTTTGGCGTGCCAGTTCGCGAATGTTAAGTAACTTTGTTACTAACCTATTTACAAGGTCTGGGTATGTAGTGAGGGAGTCGTTTGGCATTAGACTTGATGGTTGTCTGGCTTTTTTACCATATAATAATTCGTAAGGAGTATATTTGGTACCTTCATGAATACTAGTGTTATAAGAGAACATTGCTTGTGGTAGCCATTGGTCCCACTGTTTTTCTTTTGTTATGAAATGTTTTAAATATTCCACTAATACGTGATGGCTTCTTTCCAGAGAACCGTTTGATTGAGGATGAAATGCTGAAGTTTTATACTGCTTGATATTGAAAGCCTTTGCAAAGTTTTGCATGAGAGAACCGATGAATGAAGATCCTTGATCTGTGAGAATGGCTTTGGGGCACCCGTATTGGCATATGAAATGTGTGGTAAATGCTTGGGCTATTTCTTCGCCTGTGAATGAAACTAGTGGTATTGCTAATGAAAATTTAGTTAGATTGTCCTGTATGGTGAGTATATACGTTTTCCCTGACTTTGTGAGTGGCAATGGTCCCACAATATCCATGGATATTTTGTCAAAGGCATCTAGTGGCGTATCTGTTATTATCATTGGTTCTTTATTTTTAATTCGCACTAGTTTCTTCTTTTGACAACTTATGCATGTTTTAATGTGTTGCCTCACATCTGTTTTCATGTTTGGCCAATAGTACAAGTTTCTTATTCTGTTGTAGGTTTTAGTTACGCCTTTGTGTCCCCCTACTGGTGATTCGTGGTTTTCTTTTATTATTATTAAGCGGTCTTGTTCTGATGGTAGCTGTACAATGCCATTGCAGATAGTGATATCGATGTTTGTTTGTAAGAACCTTAGTATGATCATTTGTTTTAATTTACCCCATGATATATTAATTTCTGTTTTGGGTAATGAGATTTTATTAATGTTATTCTCTATTAATTTATTATATAGGGTCCTAATTGCAGTATGATAGGCTTCTTCATTAGGAGGATCTGGCATTACCATCCCTAAGATGGTTCGTTCTGCTTTTGGAATTTCTATTATGCTTCCTGCTTGGAATGGTAAAAGTGAGGTAATTTTAATTTTTTCTTTTATTATAAATTCAGTGCTTCCTTCGCCTATTGGTTTGCTGTGTGTAGAAATGAATATTCCCGTGGTTTCCCTTCTCATCCATAGATGGTCTGCAATTTCTTTGATTCTGCTTTGGATTATTTCTTGATTGGTTACTTTGGGTAGTGTTGGCTGTCGAAATGGTCTTTGTTGTTGTGGTAATTCTTTTTGACGTGATGATACTTGCTGTCGGGGTGGTTCAGTGAATGTTTTAAAATTATTGTTTGTGTCCTTTTTTATAATTATTGGTGATACTGGTCCGGACAATGTTTCACTAGAATCTTGTGTGCAGTATTTTTCTCCTTTTATTGGTGGGCTATCTGAATCGCTGCTACTGCTGTTGCTAGAGTTTATTTTAGGAGGCTCTCTGTAAGTGTGATTCTTTGGGATTTCTGTGTTTTCACTTATTTCCATGATTTGATCCCAATCTGGTTCGATTACTTCTGTTTCCATTTGTTGTGGACTTTGAGGACGATTAAGGGTGGTTGGTCTAGGGGCTGACGGTGGAAGACCGATTTGTTCAGGGGAGGGGTGAACCTCTACTGATACCTGAATTTTTGTTGCTTCGTAGCTATCGGTGGATACTTCCATTTCTTCTGATTCCCTTTTCTGTGTAATTCCCCTTTTTTTTTTCGACTGGTCTGCTTGATGATGTGGATGTTGTAGTTCTAAGTTTTCTTTTTAATTTCCTTCTCATTTGTATTTGATTAGGATTGAATTCGGATGATGATGAGGAGGATGATCCATCTCCCCTTGGTTATTTTGTTTGGCCTTGGCTTGGTGATCCTGAATTTGTACCGGGTGGGGAGTGTGTTCTTTTCCCTTGTAACGGGAGTATGGTCACTGGATTTCGTGAGAGGGCATCGACGTTGGTGTTATATCTTCCGGGCTTGTATATGATTTTGTAGTCATATTCTGCTAATTTTATTTTCCAGCGCATCAGTCTTGAGGTAGGATTATCTAAAGTATGGAGCCATTCCAGTGGTTTATGGTCCATGACTAGCGAAAAACGTTTCCCGTATATGTACGTGCGGAAATGTTGTACTGCGTATATTAGAGCGAGTAATTCGCGTTCTGTTGGGGCGTATCGGGTTTCGGCTTCGTTTAATATTCTTGAGGCGTAAGCTATCGGTAGGTCCTTCCCGATTTCTCCTTGACTTAGAACTGCTCCTACTGCGTAACCAGAGGCGTCTGTAGTTATAATAAAAGGTTTGTCAAAGTCCGGGTATTGTAATATAGGTTCTTCGCATAATGCGTTCCGTAATGTTTCGAAGGCTATTTGTTGTTTGGTCGTCCACTCGAATTTGCGGTCTTTCCTGGTTAGATCGGATAAAGGCTTTGCTATTTTGGAAAAATTTCTTATGAATCGTCTGTAGTATCCGGCTAATCCTAAAAATTGTCTTATGTTCTTCGTATTTTTGGGTGGTGGGAATTGTTCAACTGCTTCTAGTTTCTTTGGATCTGGCCTGACCCCTTCTTCACTAATGATGTGGCCTAGGTAACGTACTTCTCTTTTTAGAAATTCGCATTTGTCGGGTTGCAAAGATAGGTTGGCTTCTCTTAATCTATTCATTAATTTGATGAATTTTGCAGTATGTTCTTGAAGTGAGCTTGCGTAAATTACTATGTCGTCTAGATACACGAATAATTCTATGCCTTGTAATCCAGTTAATACTTGGTCCATTAGTCTTTGGAACGTTGCTGGGGCGTTTTTGAGGCCAAAGGGCATTCGGTTGAACTCGTAATGCCCATAGGGCGTAGAGAATGCGGTCTTGTGTTTGTCGTCTGGATGCATAGGTATCTGATGGAAACCTGATGCTAGATCAAATACTGAAAAGTATTTAGCGCTGCCTAGTTGGTCTAATATATCGACTATGTTGGGTAAGGGATATGCGTCACCTATTGTTTTTTCATTTAAATGACGGAAATCTATTACTACTCTCCATTGTTCATTACCCTCGCTGTCCTCTTTCTTAGTTACTATAAATACTGGTGAGTTGTATGGAGATGTTGAGGGTGAGATTATCTTTTTTTGTATGAGCTCGCGTATTTGTCGGTTAATTTCTTCCTTATGAACTTGGGGATATCGATATTGCTTAATGTTTACTGGCGCCTCGTTTTCGGTAATTATTCTGTGTGATACTACGTTTGTTACTCCTAATTCTTTACCTGGAAGATGGAACCTATCGGCGTATCGTTTGATTAAATTTTCGATGTTGGCTCTTTCTTCTGAATTTAGGTGACTGAGGCGAAGTAGTTTAAGTATTTGCTTAACGTGATCTGGGGACGTTAATTCTCCTTCGAACTTCACTTCTTCGTACGGTTCTATCTCTACTGATGGCATTTCAATTTTTATATCTTTGGAGGATGTGTTAATGGCGTAAAGATATCCTATTCCGTCGTCGTTTGAAACTATAGCATTTCCCATTAAGATTTTGGGGTGAACGTTCAATTTTGGTACATAACCTGTTTTTAAGTCTTGATTTAGGATTCTGATCGGAATTTGATACCTCATTCGAGCAGGGATTTTTATTTCTACGTTTTTAAATGGAATCAATTCGTTTCTTATGGTGATCCCTTTCCTTGAATAATCTATAACAGCTCCGCTGCTGTGGAAAAAATCTGAACCCAAAATTCCGTCCTGAGCCGTCGGTAAGGTTTTGACTACGTGGATTTCTGCTATTGTGTCTAATATCTTAGTTTTTATGTATCCAATAGTGGATAGGCAACCATCTGTAATTCCTGTTAGTTCGTAGGTTACGTCGGTAAAAATTGGTGTGTCTGGCGATACGACTTCTTCTTTAATCACGCTTAAATCAGCTCCTGTATCTATCATCATTATTACTCTATCTGGAGTTAATTCTGGACTAGATAAGGCTAAACTAGGGGCTCTCCATGTTTCTGATATTCGTAACTTTAACACGGATTGACTACGTACAGGATTTTGGGAGGGACCCGGTGTTTGCTGTTCGGATTTTGAAGATTCTTCAGACCGTCGTTTGTCGTTATACATTTTCTTTCGGCATTCTTGGATGATGTGACCTGTTTTCTTGCAGTATCTACATTCTAATAATTGAGGTTGGCGCGGCGTTGTTTGAGACCCAGTATCGTTTGGTGAAGGATTATAGGATGTGGAATTTGGCGCGGAGTTTATCTTCCGGCATTCCTGAACTGTATGTCCTATCCTACGACAGTGGTCGCAATATTTTGATTGCCAACTAATTTGCGCTATTTGTCCTCCCAAGATTTTACTGCTACAATTATTGGCTGAGTGTCCGTACCCGAAGCAATTAGTGCACTGCCCGGAGTGACATGAACCTTCTGCGAATTTATTTCGTATTAAATTATCCTGACACTCGGCTTCGGCTCTGATAGCGGTGCTAATGGCGGTATCGAGATTTTTAATCCGGTTAAGAAAGCTTTGATAGAATTGGTTTCCGCGGATTGATTATATTGGGCGATGTGTAAGGGAACTTCTATTTCATTGCAGTGTTTCAACTGGAGGAGAATCCCGGAGACTCTACTGCTATAATCTACGGTTGCTTCATTTGGTAGCTGTGCGATTTTTGATAATTCCCCATATAACTGGACTGAAGAGTGTAGCGGAGCGAAACGTGAACTTAGGACTTTAATTACTTCTTCTATCGTATTATAATCGCCGTTTAATATTACTCGAGAGGCTTGCCCGGACAATTTACATTTGATTAATTGTACTAGACCGTATTCGGCGTTAGGTGCGATCATATTCTTCGCGTTCCTACAACATTTTGAGAATTGGTGTATCGTGATGTTTCGCCCGTCGAAAATCGGAACCGTATCCGCGCCATCGCGAATTCTCGTATGCGATTGGCGCCCGTTTTCCTGACTTAATTGTAAACGTTGTAATTCTTCTATGACTGCGTCTACTTGAGGGGGATTGGTGCCTAAACCGCTTGTAGCCATGATTTGGCCTTTATTAACGCGCCTGACTTAGTAAGAAAGAAGGAGTCTTGTTCTTCGCTAGGAGAGCGTATCTCCTTTGCCACTCGTATGCGGTTGCAAGGCAATTTTGTATCCCACCGCTGTCACCAAAATTAACTACCTGTAACGTTCTCGAACGAGACGTTGCCGTTCATTACAGGTTATCCACGAATAGAGCGGTTATCCGTGAATTTGTGGGATAGGTTCGGGTGACGTGCGATTAAGAAATGAATTTCACGATCCAAGAGTCCTTCTTTAGTAAATAATAACAAGGTTTATTCAAAAATACGTAGTGACACGAAGTCGTATGAATAATTATAATTAACATAAGATGACGTATTGTTCGCTTATATGTTAGAACTTAACCCTAGGTCGGTAATTATAAATCTATAGATATGACGCTGAGTCGATAATACAGAGATTGACTTTTGTTGATTTAGTAATTGAATATGATCAAGACGCTAGGTCGATGATACAGAGATTTAGAGAGTTTGAATTTGATCACGACGATAAGTCGATGATATAGATTTAGTGAGTTCGAATTTGATCACGACGATAAGTCGATGATATAGATTTAGTGAGTTTGAATTTAAAGTGACGCTATGTCGATAAATGGATTTCTTCTGGTGCCTATTAGCTGGCCCACGCTTTTAGATGTAGAAGGCTTAGTGAAATTTGACATGTGAAGGAAATCTGAAGGATTTTTGAGGGGCTAGCGAAAGCGACCTCGGAGGATTGAGGGGCTAGTCAAAGCGACCTCGGAACGGTGTGAGGGGCTAGTTAAAGCGACCTCGGACTGGAGGTTGAGGGGCTAGTGAAAGCGACCTCGGAAGGGAGGTTGAGGGGCTAGCGAAAGCGACCTCGGAAGGGAGGAAGTTTTAAGAATACTTGCTGCAAGACTGAGGGGCTAGTGAAAGCGACCTGCTGCTTGGTGGTTCCCAAGTGACTCGATGCTGCCGGCGGCCCGGTATTTATACTAGTTCGGCGTACGTAGCCCGCCAATCGTCGCATGCGCGAATATTACGCGCCAATGATAATTAGCATCCGGTTCGCGCCACTCGCGGACTATGCTTAGTTTATTCGGCGTCCGGTTAGCCGTACGGTGTGCGCATGCGTCCTTACGCGCGGCACTGAGTCTGCTTGTTTGAATACGCGGGTATGCGCAGGCGTTGCACGTTGCTAGTTTCGTTGCAGTATGGAAGTCGTTTGTGAATATTTACAATATACTTAGTGCTAGTTAACATAAGAAGTAGAATAAATGAAGAAATTAATAATTATTATAATAAGTATAGAAAAAATGTAGGGCGGTTCGTAGCGGAACGTTACACCCGTGTACATATATATATATATATATATATATTTCCGTTAATTGTTATTGTGTGTTTTGTGAGTCGTATATTCGTGCTGTATTTCTGTGGAGTGTTCGTCATTCTTGTTAACGACGCCCACGAGCCGAATAAAAGACGTGTTCGTCCAATTTGGAGTGCATCCCTTCCCTGGCCCTACCAGTGGCGATCCACAACGCCTTCCCAAGGCATCGTTGAAACAGCCAGTCTTTTCGAAATGAAGCTGGACGAAGAACCTGGGCTCGGCGCGAGTGCCACAGAGATAGCGTCTTACAAAGAAAAACTGCGTATCAAAAAGAAGAAGCTCAGGGAGGGTACACTCAGGAAATGGGACCAGGAATGGCAGAAGGAAGGAAATGAGTGGACTAAGAGGTGGATTCCGGAAATAGGGCCGTGGCTAGGCAGGTCACATGGAGAGTTGGGTTTTTATATGACCCAGATGTTAACCGGCCACGGGGTTTTTGGATCCTTCCTACTTAGAATTAAAAAACAGAGTGTGGACACCTGCTGGTACGGATGTGAATGTGGGGATGACCCGGAGCATACGCTAGGTGACTGCGAGCACTGGTTCGAAGAGAGGGAACAAATGGCGGAGGAAATGGGGATTGAAGAAGAAGAGGTCTCCCCTGAATCCTGTATGAAGGCGGTGCTGGCCAGCAGACAAGGCTGGGCGGCATTAAACAGCTTTTGCACCACCGTGTTGAGAAGTAAGGAAGAGGACGAGAGGTACAGGGAGAGAGAACTGCACCGTATAGGATCGCAAAATAATGCGACCACGTAGGAGAGACCACGCTTTAGGCTTTCTGGTTTTATGCTGATTTTATATATAACTATTTTACTTATACTTAGATGTAGTATTGACATTTTAACATTTTTAATACTTTAACGTGTGACTCTAAACTATCTACTTTTATAGTTACATGTACACATTTACGTAGTTATTCTATTTTATTTTATATACATTTTATAAGTGCGGAGGGTGTGTTCGTATAGGTATGTTACGAGCGCCGCGGAGTTCCCGGATCTGTCCGACCGCCAATTCGGCTTTAGGCGGCAGCGATCGGCGGTAGATGCCATTCTGCTGGTCAGGTCGCTGTCGCGCCGGGCGGTCGAGGGGGGCGGTGTCGGCGTGGCGGTGTCTCTCGACATCGCCAACGCGTTCAACACCGTCTCCTGGGCGGCGATCGAGCGGGCGCTTGTGTTTCACAGCGTCCCGCTCTACCTTCGCCGCCTGATCGGGGACTACCTCCGCGGCCGGGTGGTCTCGTACGTCGGTCGAGACGGGGACGGGGTGGCTCACGTGCACCGCGGCGTGCCACAGGGGTCCGTTTTAGGGCCCCTGCTTTGGAGCTTGGCGTACGACGCGGTGTTGCGGGTAGAGATGCCATCGCCGGACGTGTCGCTCGTGTGTTACGCCGACGACACGCTGGTGGTGGCTTCCGGGCGGAAATGGGTGGCAGCACTGGACCTCGCGGAGAGGGCACTGCGACGTGTCATCCCCGCGATGGAGACGCTCGGTCTGCGAGTCGCCTTCGAGAAAACGGAGGCGACGTGGCTCGCGGACAGGGTTGGGACTGGCATCCCCAACAGGGCGTCTCTGAGAGTCGGGGAGGCCTGCATCGGGGTCGGCCGATCGATGAAATATCTCGGTCTGACCCTGGACACCTACTGGCGATTCGCGCGTCACTTTCGGGTCCTGGGCCCCAGGTTGGAGCGACAGGTGTTCGCCTTCGGGCGCATCATGCCCAACCTGGGAGGCCCACATGAAGCGGTTCGGCGCCTATATGTGACGGTCGTCCGGTCCATGGCGCTCTACGGAGCGCCGGTCTGGGCCGGCGACCTGGAGGGCTGTCGCGTTGGGCGAGACCTTCTCGCGAAGGTTCATCGCCGCGCGGTCCTCCGAGCCGTGCGGGCGTACCGCACGGTGTCGCATGCCGAACTGTCGGCGTTGGGTGGGTCCCCACCATTCCATCTGCTCGCTGAGATGGAGGCGGAGGTATACTTCGCCTCCCACGATCTCAGCGGAGCGAGGGACCCCCTGGCGCCGGTAGGACCCGACGCGCGGGACCAGGCCCGGCAACGCATGCGAGTCAAATGGCTCGATTGGCTCGCCCTCCCGGAACATCGGGAGGGCCGCGTTGTCGGGGCGCTTCTGCCCATTCTTCCGCAATGGGTGGAGCGCAGGTATGGCAGGCTTACCTTCCGCCTGACGCAGGTGATCACCGGAGTTGGCTGCTTCGGGGATTACCTGTGTCGAATAGGGCGGGAGGCCACGTCGCGGTGTCACAGCTGCGACCGGGGCGTCCAGGACTCGGCGGATCACACTCTGGTGGATTGCCCCGAGTGGCAAGATGATCGCCGAGTCCTGCGGTTGCGGCTGGGTCCCGACCTCTCGCTGGCGACGGTCGTGCGTCGCATGGCGGAGGATCGGGACTGCTGGGAGGCCGTCGCCTCCTTCTCCGAAGCGATAATGCTGGAGAAGGAGGAGGCGGAAAGGGACCGCGAGAGGGCGGGTCGCCGCCCTCGCCGGGTGGTCCGGGCGAGACGGCGCGCGGGAGGATGACCCGGGGCCGGGGGAGGTCGTGCGGCGACTTAGTTGCGTGAGTCGCCCCGCTCCCCCGGTTGTCGTGAGACCCCGGGTCTCTAAGCCACTCCCCGATGATGGGAGCGGGATGGGGCCGCGCCGCGCGACGGGCGCGGCTTTTCTGTCCAGTACGCCCCCCCCCCCCCCCCCCGCGGTGAGAGAGGGGGGCAAATGTGAGTGGGCGGTGGGAGGGAGTTGGAGGTGCGGCGGCCCTCGTTGATAAGGGCCGCCGCGGACGGAACAACGGGTGGCCGCCGTGGCCGGCGCGTTGTGGCAGAGCGCGCTTAGGCTACGGCGGCGTTGTAGGGATGGCGGTACGGGGGGCCCATGTCATGGGCCCCCCTTCCGGGGGAGCGGATGTTCAATCCGCTGCCCCCTCAGAGCGATCGAGCTCTCGGGGCAAGACTAGCGGCCGATAGCGGGCCGCCCTGTAGGCGTTGGTCAGCCGCCCGACCGAGGTGTAACCGGGTGTTTTCGAACACCCGGCCGCCGAAAGGCCCTCTCGGTACGGGCGGCTTGGGCGGCCCTTAAGGCCGTCAGCGCCCCGGCCCGGCCGCGACCGTTGTCACGAAGCGGCCGGGTAGGAGTTCGATCGCGGGGTCGCGGGGTGGGGGTGTCGGGGGGCACCACCCGCCCTAGTAACAGCGACCCCGGAAGAGGCGGCGCGGGCGCGTGATCCGTCGCGCGCCGCCGGTCCCGGAGACAATTGCTGGGGGAGGTAAGATACTCCCCCAGGGACGACCCCGTGAGGGGACCTCGCGCGGTGCTGCACGAAGCGCAGGGGGGGAGGGTAGCGAAAGTATCGCTAGTTTGATCTCGCACCTAAATCCCTCCCCTCAGGCGCGCAGCGCCGCGCGCGAGGAAGATCACCGTGGAGTTTTAGTGGGTGCAAGCCCCACATAACCCCCGCCCGCCCCCGCGGGTGAGGGGTATCCGTCAGGGATTTCTCCACGTATAAAAAAAAAAAAAAAAAAAAAAAGGTATGTTACGAGCATACAGATGTACGTGTATACGGACCTATAGACAGGACCCGATAAATCGAGGAATTTTGGCGTGTCTATACAAAGAAGAAAAGCAATGGACGGATCACGGCGACGCGCCGGATGAAGGACACACCAACGGAGGGTAAATGGAGAAATAGGGTGAGTAGGCCATAGGGCATTAAACCCGGCCTTCTCCCTAACCCTTAGTAAAATGCGGCCCCTGCACTATGGGGGGCGGTCAGAAGAGGAAGCGTATTACGCAACCTGGTCGCCCCCGTCTTACGCAGGGGAGGGGCGGATGGAGTGGTATAAAAAAAAAAAAAAAAAGGCTTGACGCTCGACTTGATAACTCGGCTAAACTTCTGTAAACCTCAGTCTAGTTTTAATAAAGACTTAGTCTCTGAATTTAACCAAACTTGGTTCACCCAGTAGATTCTAATCTTTTGTTCACTCCCGAACCTACGATTATTGCCAAATCCCGTACCAGCCTTGCGAGCCATCACGTAGGGCACAACAAATTGGTGGCAGCGGTGGGATTGTGCATCGTAAAAAATTTTTTAACTAAACTGGCAATCGTCGCTACCGAGGTAGCACAGAGGACCGAGGAACAGCCTTTGAGAAAAACGTTCGACGCAGTCCGAACGACGACGAGCCAGTGACGAGTAAAATCAGCCTGAGAGTGAACGGGTGAAACTACCATCTGACTAAAACCAAATACATCTACGAGGACGTCACTGATCCGAGGACCAGGACGCACGAGAGGACTTGGGGACTGAGGAACGAGTCGAAGCCGCACCTGAAGGACGGACGGAGGGCCGTACGAGGGAAGCAGCCGTCGGAGCACGCAGTAAACAGCTGTACGGGTCAACCTTGCTGGGTCCGATTCATCTTATCATCGTCGTTGGTTCACGGACGAGAGGACGCCTGACCGAGCTGACGACATGTGGTTGCGAGCAGCCTTGTGAGTAACGAAATAGCGCAAACGTACATATTATAAACCAGAGTCCTATAGAAATTTAGAAACGGCACTTGCATGACTATAGAAGACAAGCGCGCGAATCAATTTAAACTCCCGGGTCAAAGAAGCTTATCACGATCATTCGAGTCGTTTTTCGATAAAAAACTAATCTTCGTACGAGAGGAACTAGACCTTCTACCTTCTATAGACCATCCGAGATCGTCTCGACGAACACTTCGACCGTCACCGTTGCGACTAAGCACTAGAAAAAACGACGATTCAAGTGTCGAATCTTCCCCAGAAAACTTTGTAACGCCAAATAGGAAATAGCCTCGCGATACCGCCGCCAGACTTGAAAAGATTATCTACCGCGCTATCGTTAGTCGATAAATTCTTAGGAAAATCGTCTGACGAGCTTGCAGAATTTTTGAAGTCATATACTAGCACCGCGGAGTTTGTTCCCGCGAATGAATTGCCGCGATTCTTGAAAACAGTGATAGGTACAAAAATTAAAGGCAAAGCAGCCAAGGTACTAGAGTACAAAGAAGTAGATACTTTCGATAAATTAAAAGACATCCTAACTTCCTTATTCGTAGACAAAAGGTCCATAGGAGCAGTTGGGGCAGAATTTCATGCCTGTCACCAACGAGAGGGCGAAAGCGTACAATTATTCGCGTGTAGAGTAGAAGAATTAGCTGGAGAACTATCTGAATTATCGGTAAAACCAGGAAATAGCGATGAAGTAAATAACGCGTTAACAGAGTCAGTGCAAGAACGCGCCCTAGATGTTTTTACCCTCGGGTTAAATGTAAAACTGAGAACGATTATAAGATCTCGAAACTATGCAACGTTAAATGCAGCAATAGCCGCCGCTATAGAAGAGGAACAAGCGATGGGTTTGAACACTTCGCGAAATTACAGGAAATTCGGTAATCAGCTCAAAGGAAGGGAAGGATCAAGCGTACCACGCTGCGATCGATGTAATAAATTGGGACATTTAGCAAGGAATTGTTATACACGATTAAGTATGCCTCGAGAAAACTCCCCGACGCAACAAACGACAGTAAAAAGGGAAGTTCAACGCGTCACAATGGTATGCCACTACTGTAAAAAACCGGGACATTTAATCAGAGAATGCAGAGCTAGGGAAAGAGCAAACGGACGAGAGTGCAAACCGCGCTGTACGAACACAAACTACAGACGCGAAGATACCAGACAGAATTTTAATAGAACTCCGGGTCGAGAACAATCTAACGAAAATCAAAATTCCCCTACCACGAGCCGCGGGACAACCGACGACAGACAAACAAACGCAGGATCTAGGGTAGAGTCTTACCGAGCGAATATGGTGGTGACATCCCAACTCGAAAATACAATCGAAATTAGGGCGCCGGAACTAGTGAAAGAAAGGGCGAATATGTTAGTAGACACTGGAGCCGATATTACGTTAATACAAATAGGTAAAGTACAGGGCGATGTTCGGGCCGAAGACGAAATAGTTTCCTTGCGAGGAATAGCCCCTATGGAAATTAAAACGCTGTGTCTAGTACAATTAAACATGGAAATCGGAAATAAAACAGTAACGCACCCTTGCCGATTAGTTAGAGACGACTTCCCATTAGAAGCAGACGGAATCCTAGGACAAGATTTCATGGCTAAACACGATGTATGCATCCGTGCGAACCTAGGAATAGAGATATACGGAATACAATTCCCCTACTCAGGAGGAAACGTAGTTTTAAAACCGCGATCTGAAACCATTCTCCTAGCTAGAACGACTGATAAAGGCGAAGGTATAGTGGAAGGACAATCTATAAAACCAGGAGTATTCATAGGAAATTCGTTAACAGTAGGCCAAAACGGGAAATGCGCAATAAGCGTAATGAACACTACTACGGACGAAGTCCTTATCAACATGCCAACAGTTACGTTACAAACGCTGACGAGCGATGACATTGACCCGACAGACGCGAATTGCGACAAGGAGCGCGACACGCCGACGTACGTAATACACGCCGTACACGGGAGAAATAGAATGCAAACCCTGCGCGAAAACCTTAGAACAGATCACCTAAATAAGGAAGAAGAGGCCAGCTTACTCGAGCTATGTGAGAAGTATAATAAAATATTCGGTTTAGAAGGAGACAAGTTAGGATACACCACGATGGCAGAGCATTCGATTACCCTAATCCCAGGTACTAAACCTATATACGTAAAACCGTATAGATTACCTCAAGCGCATAAGGAAGAAGTAAATAGACAAGTTCAGGAAATGGTAAAGGAAGGAATAGTTAGTCCAAGCGTCAGCCAATGGAACGTCCCATTGCTAGTAGTTCCTAAAAAACCAAACGCTTCAGGAAAACGCAAACTCAGAGTGGTAGCAAATTTGAGGCAAGTGAACGACGCGACGGTACGCGACTCGTACCCCTTACCGAATATAACGGACATCTTAGACCAATTAGGAGGAGCAAAATATTTTTCAACCTTAGATTTAGCGTCAGGATTCCATCAAATAGCTATGAAAAAGGAAGATCGTGAGAAAACGGCATTTTCGACACCATACGGCCATTTCGAGTATAATAGAATGCCGTTTGGGCTTAAAAACGCTCCCGCGACATTCCAAAGACTAATGAACACCGTATTATCGGGATTACAAGGAATAAAATGTTTCGTGTATTTAGACGATATTGTCGTCTATGGACGCTCGTTGAAAGAACACCAAGATCGTCTGGAACTAGTATTCGAACGTATACGCGAGAGTGGCCTAAAACTTCAACCCAATAAATGCGAATTTCTACGAAAGGAAACAATATACCTTGGCCACGTGATAAGTGAGAACGGCATCAAACCGGACCCTACGAAACACGACGTTGTAAAAAACTTTCCGATACCCAAAAGAATTAAAGACATACAATCCTTCTTAGGCCTAGCCGGATATTATAGGAGATTCATAGAACAATTTTCACAAATCGCGAAGCCTTTGACGCAACTATTAAAGAAAGACCAAGCATTCAGATGGACTGCACAAGAACAGGAAGCCTTCGAGATATTGAAAGAAAAACTAACAACAGCACCGATACTACAATACCCCGATTTCACGAAACCATTCGTTCTTACAACGGACGCTTCCGGAAAAGCAATAGGAGCAGTACTATCACAGGGAAAGATAGGTCAAGACTTGCCCATAGCATACGCAAGTAGAGTATTAAATAAAGCAGAAGAAAACTGTAGTACCATAGAAAAGGAATTGTTGGCCATCGTATGGGCGACGCAACATTTCAGACCTTATGTATACGGCACAAAATTTAAAATCGTAACAGACCATAAACCTCTTACTTGGCTTTTTAACGTAAAAGACCCCGGCTCAAGATTAATGAGATGGAAATTGAAACTAGCAGAATACGATTACAGCATAGGGTACAAAACGGGAAAGACAAATAAGAACGCAGACGCCCTCAGTAGAATGTTCGCGATTACGCGAGGGACGAAGCGACAGCTCAACCAGGGGGGCCAAGCTTCCCTCTTACGAAAGGTGAAGCAGAGTTTGTAGCGCCTCCTACCGATAAGGCGCTAACTAAACTGTGAATGTGTGAATTGGTGTGAATCGGGACGTATGTGTATGTGTATACGTGTAATGCACCGCTTACTTTAAGGCCGGTAGGTATTCATAGTCGCTACTTATTCTTAAGCAAATGCTTAAGCATTCGGCATCTTTTACTAGCTACTAGGTTAGTAGAGGATGCGCATGCTTAAGCATTTGCTTAAGAATAAGTAGCGACTATGAATACCGGCCTAAAACCTGTCCACGGATCGTCGCGCCAGCGACACGTATGCAGCAGATAGAAGGATAAACATTGAAATTGAATATTTCTTCTTTTCATAAGAAAATAAAATATATTCAATTTCTTTGTATATCCTTCTATCTGCTGCATACGCGTCACTGACGCGACGATCCATGGTCAGACGGCCTTAGAAAAGGTAAACCAGGGAAAGTGAGGACGCCATTTGAAGGTTATGCTTGATGCTTCCTCGCGTTGCGCCAAATGTGGCCAAATGGTGCCAAAGTAACATTTCACCAACGTCGAAAGGTTGTGTGCGTGCTCACTGATACACCTAGGTATGTGTGTGTGATGTACCTAGCGCCTCCTACCGATAAGGCGCTAACTAAACGGGTACTTCGGCCAATGAATGACGGCTTGGTCCCCCTGAGCTCAACACAGAAACACTAGCCGCCGCCAGCGAAAGCGCCAACGAAGAAGACGAATCTCAGTCAGAAGAAGAAAAGAGATCAGAAGAAGGAAAGAGACCAGAAGAAGAAAAGAGCGATACAACATATACGGAGGACGATAAAAATCGAATACTGCGCGAATTTCATGACACTCCATTAGGTGGACATTTAGGAGTAAAACGGACCCTGGAACGAATAAAATTAAATCATTCGTGGCCAGGAATGCGCCAAGACGTTGAAAAGTACATCTCCAGATGCGAAAAATGTCAGAAAAATAAATTAACGAGAATAACCAAAGCTCCCATGGTAATTACAGACACTCCCACGGAACCATTCGAAAAATGTGCACTAGACATAGTAGGACCTTTACCCGAGACAAGCAGACGAAACAAATACATACTAACCTTCCAAGATCTATTAACCAAATTCAGTAAAGCCATACCCCTCGAGAACCAAGAAGCGAACACTGTAGCTAAAGAATTCGTCACTAAGATAATTTGTGAATACGGTATACCACAACGAGTGCTAACCGATTAGGGAACCAATTTCTTAAGTCAAGTGTTCAAAAACGTTTGCAAATTGCTCAAGATCGAAAAAATTCAAACCGCGGCCTATCACCCACAATCAAACGGAGCTTTAGAAAGAAGCCATCGTACACTAGCCGAATACTTAAAGAATTTTATCGCGGAAGACCAGACTGATTGGGATGAATGGTTACCGTACGCGATGTTTACTTACAATACTACCCCGCACACGTCTACTAGTTACACGCCCTACGAACTCGTTTTCGGGAGACAAGCAACCCTGCCGACAGCACTAAACCAGGCACCGTAACTAACATACACCTACGACAAATACGCCGAAGAATTACGCGAAAGACTACGATCAACAAATAGCATAGCGCGGAAACAATAGAAATCAATAAAGATAAATAAAAAAAGCAGTACGATAAAAAGACAGCTAACAAATCCTTCAAAATTGGGGACCAAGTGCTTTTGCACGACGAGACTTTCAGACGCGGACGATCAAAGAAATTAACACCCGCTTGGATAGGCCCGTATACGATTCAAAACACACATGAAAATAATAACTATACTATAAATAAAGGACGACGAACGCTTCGCGTACACGCAAACCGACTTAAGCATTTTATCGAATAGGGCAGGAATAGGAAATGGTCGCAATCGTGAATGGAAGTAACGGTACGCGAACAACTATAAGAATTAATGAGAAAAAGGGTAATTATATTAAAAAAAAAAAAAAAAAGGAGAGAAGATAATTTCTATAAGTATATAATGGACGCTAGTAATCTACGTCCTCGAACATCGTCCATGATACAAGTCGAGGAACGGGCCCGTAAAACCAATCTCCATGGCGTTCTGGAATAATAACCGGATACAAATGAATTAAAATAGAAAATCCCACTAGAGACAAACAACACAAAGCGACGAAAAATAAATAAAAAGAAACTCACCAAACATGGCGCGCACGCCCCACGCGTCCTCGTCGTCCAAAAAGTCGGTGTTCTCCGCCTCGAATCGGCGCCGATACGTGCGGTATTCACGTACCGCCTGCCTGTATTCTATATTAATAAATCCCGGCGAGACCGGATACTCCAACCACTAGAAGAAAAATTTAGAACAATTAACACAATCACCTCAACCTCACGCACGGAGACACTAAACAGTATAACACCCACCAACAGAAACATCGCGATCTCTCGAGGTAGATCCCACAACGAAAGCATAATGAAGACTGTAACGACATAAGAAACCACGAGCCAATCGAGCTCCTGCAAAGAAGATCTGTCCTACGTTAGCAAAAATTTATCTCGCGCACGCACGAGAAGAACCTAACAACCGACAAAACGAAACGCCAACTACACCTCGACTTTATATTTTACAGGATTACCCTCCTACAGACAACGATACTACTCATAGGAGGGACGACCCCCGACACTGACTTCGCTATAAAAGAATTTCAAGATCACCCAGGCATTTATTTCGAAAACATAGGCGAACTACAAATTTATCGCGATAGTTGGAAATTAATACTACACGTAGACATATCTTACATTTACCAACGCGAAACAAACCTCCAGGCAGTTCTATACGACATTCTTGCTCAGTGTAAAACAGCTTCTACTGATAACTTACAAAAATTCTGCAAAACGTTCGGCGCGAAAATCCAAAGCAAATTAGACCGCGTAGCCAAACTCCTTACCTACGTCCAACAAACCATAAGCTCCACTACAAAACAGCGTCGCGGACTAATAGACGGATTAGGTTACATAGGCAAATCATTATTCGGACTAATGGATTCTGAAGATAGAAAAAAAATAAACGACCAAATAGATTTCTTAAAAAAACAAGACAGTAGATTGAAAAATACAATTAAAGGACAAATGCAAATCGTAAGAGCTAACGCCGAGCTTCTCAATGAAACTATAAATAACATACAAGAAAATGAAAAAACCTTTTGAACGCGACTTGGCAAATCCAATACCTACTTCAACAGACAACCGACAGTACTAAATTTCGAGAAACGATAGACGAAAACCTCGTACTAATCAATAGCGTCACAGAAACACTCCTACGCGACACTCAAGATCTATTAGAGTTCATAATGGATATAAAGAAAGGAATCTTAAATCCCCGACTGATACCACCAGCGCAAATCATAACTTACCTCACTTCCGCACTAGCTTATATACCGCAAGGACTAGACTTCCCCATAAGTATAAAATTAGAAAACATGCACGTTTTATATGAAATCCTTACACTCTCTGCATTTTCGGATACTAAATCAATTACTGTAATACTAGATATTCCACTACTAAATGCGAAAAAATTCAAGTTAAGCAAGGTACACCCTGTACCCACTAGAATAAATGAATCGTTCTACGCGTAGGTACATAGAAACCCTCAACTCCTACGTAGTACTTGACACCTCGGTGCAAGATTACATACAGTTAAGCGAACAGGACTTATCGAAATGTAAAACTATAAACGATCTATATCTCTGCACATCTAATCACCCGATATTCAAAGCGATACCATACGGACCTTGCGAAGTACAGTTGTACACCAAATTAACAAAAAAACCGAACAATTGTAAAATACGAATCATGACTTTGAACCATACAATCCTAATAGAATTACAACAACCAGGCGCATGGATTTATATCACACCAAAACCGATACAATTAGCAGCGACTTGCGACGATAAAGGCACAAACATGTATAGTATTAAGGACTCTGGTATAATAACGATAAGAAATAAATGTACTATCACTACGGCCGAATTTACGATAGAAACCGGAAAACAATACGGTATAGAAAAAACATGGAACTACTTACCTAGTTACAATTTATCACTAGACGAAATCACACTGCCACAGACCACTGTAAACTCATATCGTAATACAAATTTCGAACTAAAAAGGATAATCAAACACCCAGAAGAATTGTATAAAGTTAGCAAAAAATTAGACGACTTACAAAGTGACCTAGAAAAACCCGAGATTATACCAACCGAGTATCACTACAGCTTCTTTACGCTATCCTCGATAACGGGATTCATAACAATTACACTATGTATCATTACACTCTACAAATGTATTGTACACTTCAAACCGAGAATACCGCGACATTGTATAACGGACAACACAAGTCACGACAAAACCACGCAAAAACCCGAAGCGATAATTAAAATAATTAGTAAGGAAGGAACTTCTTCCACCAGTTCCCTTTGAAACATTATAACCATTGTATACAAATCGTTATATAATACAAATATTATAATCCATTATAGTCAAATGTAAACTAATAATGTTAAGACGTATCGTAAGAAAAAGCTATGGCTTTTCCTCCCTTAGGGGGAAGGAATGTTGTGCCCAGGCAACGCCCAAGCACACGTGTTAGATATATTATATTACGTTACAAAACGTTCGAGACGTTTCGGAGCTAAGGCAGCCGCTAACGACCGATTCTACAAGATCAGCAATATGCGAACGCATCGCTGCGGCCGGGCATAGTAACGCGTACCACGCCCAAGAAGGATATAAAACCAATGCGATTCCACAAACGAGGATTCTAGGCTTGACGCTCGACTTGATAACTCGGCTAAACTTCTGTAAACCTCAGTCTAGTTTTAATAAAGACTTAGTCTCTGAATTTAACCAAACTTGGTTCACCCAGTAGATTCTAATCTTTTGTTCACTCCCGAACCTACGATTATTGCCAAATCCCGTACCAGCCTTGCGAGCCATCACGCAGGGCACAACAAGCATAAGCTTTGGTTTAATTCAATAGGCCGCACGGTTTTTTGCTATCACGCCTGCCAATTTTAAAGAAACGTAAAAATGAAAACTGGAGAAATCGCGCTTTAAAGTTTTCGGTAGATGAAAATATTAATTATTGGTTACTTACACCAGTGATCTGCTAATCAGCTATTCCTGCCCCATATAATAGTCCTTCCGCCTGTTCAAAAAACTCATTTTCTCGTATTTGCTCAATCCTACGAGCCGTACGAGCCTCCTTGCTGTTGTATGTTTGGCGCTTGTCTTCCCGCGCGAGTCGCTGCGCATCAGTGGTATCGGCGAACGTTTTGCACTTACCGAACTCGATCGCGTTATTTATTTGTTTTGAATTTCTGGAATATTCGGTTTCTCGAAGTGTCAATAAACACGAATTGGTCCCGCATGCTCGCGAATCTGCCAGTAGCACCGGTGCAACGATTGACGGTGGTGAGAGATTCTCGTGCGTTCGCGATCTTTCGCTCGCGGTCGATCGCTACAATTCTCTACGTTCAACTTATAAAATATCTAACTCACTCTGCTCTAAGACTATTCTGTACTATTACACTGCACAACTCTGCCGTTTTGATTGTCTTTAAAAGTAATGATCGACGAATGGGGACGCGTCAAAGGGTAAAGCACGCGCCCGTGTCTGGCCGAGCGCTCGCACAGATGCTCGCCGCTTCCCTGCTCTCGGTTCTGTATCTTTAAAAATACTTCGAATTGGCCGCTATAACTTCGTGAATACATTCTTGGATAGTTTATCTATCGATTTCGATAATAAAAAAAAATCGTTTTTTTTTAACCTTATAAAGCAGGACACCCCCTTAACACTAATCTTCTTTCTTGCGGATGTTCTTATTCCTCGGTGAATTGTCCCTGGTATTTGGCAAGGCGGCGCACGTGGACCAGTTTACACTTCTTCCTAGGCGAACGTCGAATTCTGTAGACGACGTCGTTGATCCGGTCCACCACTGTGTACGGGCCTTCCCAATCCGCTTGTAATTTTGGGCACTTTCCTTTCACTCTTCGTGGTTGGTACAACCACACTTGTCCTCCGGGTTGAAATTCCACCGCATTGACGCGATTGTCGTACCACGACTTCATTTTTGAACTGTAAATGTCCAGACGGCGTCGAACGAATTCGTGGATCTTCTTCATTTTTTCTCGGATCCATTCGGAGTATCCTTGTTCAACGTCCTCGTCTTCTTCCACTTCTGGAGGCAGTCCTATCCATAATTGTATGGGTAGACGCAGTTCCTGGCCATACAGGATCATCGCTGGCGTGAGTTGTGTAGCCTCATATCGTGCTGACCTTGCAAGATATTGAAGCAATGTTCTATTCAAGCGTTCTACTAAACCATCAGATTGAGAATACAGAGGAGTTGTTCGTGTTTTCTTGACTCCCAGCAGTTTCAGCAATTCCTTGAACACAGAGGATTCGAAGTTTCTTCCTTGGTCCGTATGTATCTCCAACGGTACACCATGACGACACACTACGTTCTACAGAAGGACTGTGCCACTGTGACAGCTCGCTGGTCTGGCATCGCGATTACTTCCGGCCACCGGGTAAAGTAGTCCGCCACGACCAGCATAAACCTGTTCCCGGCCTGGGACCTCGGGGGCAGACCCACAACGTCCAGGGCAAGCCTCTCGAACGGAGCTCCCACGTTGTATATCTTGAGGTTCCCTGCTCCCTTCTGACACGGTCCCTTCTTCGCCGCACAGATGTCACACCGCCGGCACCACTCTTGAACGTCCTGTCGACACGTAGACCAGAAGAACTGTTGGCGGATCTTTGCCAAGGTGTTATTCACTCCGAAGTGCCCAGCTGCTGGCGCATCATGGAATTCCTCCAGTACCTCTGCAACCTTTTCGCTTGGCACCACCAAAAGCCACGAGGTCGTCGTACCATCGTGGGACTCCCATTTCCTAAAAAGCAAACCTTCGTGAATTTCCAGCGAGTCCCAAATTGACCAGTAATATTTCAACTGTGGTGAGAAACTAGCAACGTTTTGCCAGTCGGGTTTCTCTCCTTCCTCCTTTTTTTCAGGATGAAACCGATCGATTCATCCTTCTCTTGACTCTGTTTCCACTCGTCCTTTTTTTCGACACAGAAGATCCTGTGAATTGTGGTCTGCACTTCAGCTTCTGCTTCTTTCTTTTCTAGTCGAACACAGTTCTTGTAATTTTCTTCGATACAGGGTCTTCTAGAGAGTCCATCGGCGTTTCCGTGGACTTTTCCTTCCCGGTGCCGAATCTCGAAATCGTATTCCTGCAGTTGCTCGATCCAACGGGCGACATGTCCTTCCGGATGCTTGAAAGTTAATAACCAGCGAAGTGCTGCATGATGCGTCCTTATTAGGAATCTTCGTCCGTACAGGTAGTGACGGAAGTTTTCGATGGTTTTTACTACTGCCAGTAGTTCCCTCCGGGTAACGCAGTAATTTCTTTCTGCTTTTCCCAGCGTCTTGGAGAAGTAGGCTACGACCTTTTCCTTTCCTTCATGTTCCTGAGAGAGAACTCCGCCCATGGCGAAATTAGAGGCGTCGGTGTCCACGATGAAATCCTTGTTGATCGCTGGATAGGCAAGTACCGGGGCTCCGGTTAATTTCTTCTTCAGTTCTTGAAAAACGTCTTGACATTCTTCTGTCCATTTATAATTTTGTTTGGCCTCAGTGAGGCGATGCAGGGGTTTGTCGATCCTGGAGAAATCCTTTACAGATTTTCGGTAATACGTGCATAATCCTAGAAAGCTTCTTAATTCCGTGACATTCTTCGGCTGTGGCCATTCCGAAATGGCTTTAATTTTCTCTGGGTCTGTCTTGACTCCACTCTCCGTTACGATGTGGCCCAGATATTTTACTTCTCTGCAGAAAAAGGAGCATTTCTTCGGGCTCATCAATAGTCCAGTTTCACGTAGGCGCGAAAACACCGTTCGAAGGCGTTCTAGCTCTTGTTCGAAGTCATTCCCGTAGATAATGATGTCATCCAAGTAAACCAAGCAAATTTTCCAGGTGAGGTCTCGAAGCACGTCCTCCATTAATCGTTCGAAGGTCGCTGGGGCGTTGCAGAGTCCAAAGGGCATCACTTTGAACTGCCACAGTCCCGTCCCCACTGAAAATGCAGTTTTCTCTCGATCCTCTTCATCCATGGAGATCTGCCAGTATCCACTCTGCAAATCCACGGTTGAAAACCACGAAGATCCAGCGAGGGCGTCGAGGGTATCCTCTATTCGGGGCAGAGGATACGAGTCCTTCTTCGTGATTTCGTTCAGTCGTCGGAAATCTACACAGAACCTTATGTTTCCCTCCATCTTTTTGACAAGGGCGATCGGTGAGGACCACGGGCTCCGCGATTCCTCAATTACGCCCTGTGCCAACATTTTTTGAAAGGTAACCTCCGCGGTGCCTGTTTGATGGGGCGACCATCAAACATGTGTCGATGGTGTGTTTCATCCGGTCGCAGTTCCCAATCTGCGCTGAATCCGTGGAGAAAGTGTCCAGAAATTCGCAAAGTAATTCAGCAAATAGCTTTTTCTGTCTTTCCGACAAACCTGCAGAGCAGCGTGTAAACAGCTCTTCCAAATACTGCGGGACGACCGTTTCCTTTTCTTCTTCCTGCTTCCCCTTTTCGGTGGACGGTTCACCAAAATGTATCTCTTCTTTGCCGTGGAGGCACAGTACATTCTGGGCAAGGTCGATGCTGCAGCGGTGCCTCTTCAGGAACGCCGCTCCCAAGATGCACTTTTCTATCATTTCCACGGCGTAGAAGTCTTCTACGCTCGACAGCTCTCCAACGCTGACTTCCATGCTCATCTTACCGAACACTTTCATCTTCTCTCCAGTTTTTTTTTTTAATAATATTTTATTCAAAATTGCAATGAATACATATCACATTGTCCTATGTAGTGAATAATCTACAACTAAATCTCACCGCTCACAACCTGGTTTGTACTGATTGTTTGATAGAACTATATATAAAGTAATTTCTTCTTGTTTGCTTCCTTCTCCACTGATGTGGATAACATTTCAATTGTCCTAGAGCCGGAAAAAGGACTGAATCGCCCTAATAAAACCGGACAATATTTCTTGTCTCAAAACTTTTGGAAAAATAAAAGACATTTACACTTACATAGCACACACACACATTCATCCAACAGTACGAATACGCGTTATATCTAGTCTATTTACATATTTACAAGAGGAGAAATATACATCAGAGCAGGTATGTTACTTATCTAGCCTACAGAATATAAGTAATTTTTTCTATAGATCTTCTTGGAGATCCGAGCGAAACTTATATGCTCATGTCGGGGTTCCTTCTTCCAGCCACCAGTATTTTTTCACATTTGACTGGTATTTATTTAAGGTATCAACATTGGGAAGCGACATATTATATACCATGTCTAGGTCTGTATTTAGACAATCTACGTTTGGTCCGTAGATTATCCTTTTGTCATTAGACTTTCTCTTTACATGATAAATAGTAGGAATATTATTCCTGTCTATTATTCTTCTGGTTTTATCAAGGTATATAAAAGTTTCAGGGGGGATATTACCTGTTAGAAGAGAATTCTTGTGGTATTCATCATTTGGATAAATGGCGCCACTGATGAGACCGTTGTTGCAAATCTCAGGAATATTTGCAAAGTAATCTCTGATTAACTTGATAATGTGACTGTCAATCCTAGTAATTCCTGCTGTTTTGTATAGGGTTTTGCAATTTTCGTAATATTTGAAGTTCGTTCTTACGCTCCTGTATACTCCCGTGCAAGCTCTCAGGCATTTTCTTTCAAACTTTCTATACTTCTCCATCATGTGAGGGCTAATGTTAAACCATATGGGACATCCGTATGTGAGGATCGGGCGTACTAAAAGCATATAGCAAATTATTTTAATCCTAAAGTTTAAATAACTCGAATAGAAGATTCTACTATGGATGCGGAAAGCTTTTCTGGCTTTTAAAATCTGGGTATCCACATGCTTATTCAACAGCATGCGTTCGTCTAAATTAATACCCAGATATTTAACTATTTTTTGATGGGGAATTTCTATATCGTTTGCTTTGATTGAGAAGGATTTATACGTTTCGCGGAAAGTTCTGCATTTGTTTTTGAGTTTATCTCTGAAGAGAATTGTCTCGCATTTAAGTGGGTTTATTTTGAGCTTCCATGTTGAATAATAATCGCTAATCTTGTTATATATGCTTTGCATTTTTCTTTGGAGTTTCTTTACATTTTTACCTCTGATGTACACTATAAGGTCGTCCGCAAAGAACAATGTAAAAATATCACTCGCGCTTGTTATTTCGGAAATGTTTGGGATGTCAGCGTTATAAAAGTTAAATAGAGTTAGGGCAGTAACTGTTCCCTGTTACATGCCATCTGCAAGCTCAAAGATTTGGTCAGGACTTGCATTGTTGCCAGTTGTATAAAATTTTTTATTGCGAAGCATATTTGTTAATATTTTTAATAAATGAGGAGGACACCCTTTTTTATTAAGTTTATATACCAGCCCTTTGATCCAAACTGTGTCAAATGCCTTTTCCAAATCGATAAGGCATGCAGCTACGCTTTCCTTCCTGGCGATCGCATAGTGTACATCGGAAGATAACTTGTTTAATGCATGAACTGTACTGAGTTTATGTCTAAAACCAAATTGATTATCTGGAATTAAATCTTTATCTGAGAGGAATTTTTCTAAAGCTTTTTTTATCAATATTTCGAATATTTTCGAGATGTTAGGAAGTAAACTAATAGGCCTGTAGCTAGTTGGGTCAGAAGGATTTTTACCTTTTTTACTTATAGGCACCACTTTAGCAGTTTTCCAACCTACTGGGAAATAAAAGTTATTGAGGCAATTATTAAATATTATATTGTAATCATAGATAATTTCAAAAGGAAGGTTTTTTAAAACTATGTTAGGAATTCCATCCGTACCTGATGATTTCTTGTTATTAAGTGACCGAAAGAGTTTTAGCGTCTCTAGAGGGGTAGAAAAATAATCTACGTCGGTTTCCCAGCAAGGTGTACCTGCTTCGTTGTTGTTAGTGAATTGAACCAGCGAGGTATTTGTGTATGTAATATTTTCTATGTCACTAATGATTTCCTCATAATGTTTTTCAATCATTTCTGTTAACTTAGGCTTACCCAAGTCCTTATTTTGTGTATACACAGCTGAGAAATTGGCTCCAAGTACATTAAATTTGTCTTTTTCATTTGATATAATGAAGTTTCCGTCTTTGTTTCTTTGTAATACATTAGGGTCTATATTTGCCGCGGCTAGTAGATTTGTATGATTGTTCTGGATAATCAGATTAGGGATAGATATTTTTTCTTTGGGTCTAAATATAGAATTTATTTGAGGAAACATCACCGTAGAATTTATGGGAATCTTTTTGATCTTATTTTCCCAGAAATTGTTGACCGACTTCTGGAATTCTCTTTCGATTTGCATTTTACATTTTTTAATGCACGCTTTGAAATTTTTTATAATGTGCATGGCCTGGGGGGATGGGTTCCTATATTCATTGTTAAGCATAGTTATTAATTTACTCTTTGTTTTAAGGAGATCTTTTATCTTGGAATTGACATACGCTTCTGTAGAATTGTAATTTTGGTACTTCGGTATTTTTTATTCAT
The DNA here is from genome assembly GCA_929113495.1 of Andrena minutula. Classification (NCBI taxonomy): domain Eukaryota; kingdom Metazoa; phylum Arthropoda; class Insecta; order Hymenoptera; family Andrenidae; genus Andrena; species Andrena minutula. The sequence goes on from OV815993.1 coordinate 21,588,641, forward strand.
TGCCTCACTTATGATATTATTTATATCAGCTAGATACGTATCAATTTCTTTGTTAATTAAATTTCTGTTCTGGGGGATAATGATTTCACTAGTATTGATCACTTCTAGTTGGAATGCTTCCCAATCTGTTTTATTGTAATTTAATGCATTCTGAGGAACCAAAAAAGGTATTTGGTCATTCAAGTTTGGGAGCGATACTTGCATGCATATGGCGCTATGATCACTATCTATGTCCAATGTAATCATTGTCCCATCCGTATTGAGGTTACCTAAATGTAATCTGCTATCTAGAATACTAATATCTAAGAAGGAGTTACTCCTTGGAAATGTTGGGATATTTGTACCTTTTAGTGAGATTCTGAAATTAATTTCGTTATCGTTTATCCAGTTGTTGAGAGCCATACCCCTTCCATTATAGTGAGGGTTATTCCAGCCTGTGTGTTTAGCGTTAAGGTCGCCAGCCAATACATAATAATTATTGGGATTGTTCAAGGAAAGTGTCTTGAATATACATTCAAGTTCTCTTATGAATTCCGCTGAGTTTGTACCTGGTGCATATGCCGCTACTATGAATATATTCATGTTACTTTGCAACCTAATCTTTGCAACAACGATCTCCAGAATTTCTAAATCTGAATTTATGAAGATTTGTTCATGTTTAATATGTCTTTTAATTAATAACCCAACTCCACCTCCATTTGACAAGGTTCTATCATTTCTCAGGAAAATATAATCTTTAAACTTTGGCTTGTGAAAGGCTTTTAGTTTTGTTTCATTCAAAAGAACGAAATCAGGGTCTTCCTTCTTTAGTAAATTCAATAAATTGTGTCTTCTTTCATTACTTGCTATTGAATTGACATTAGCAGATATGAGTTTAAATTGAGATTTTGTTGTTTTATCCACTATTATCCTGAATTAATTCTACTTCATTTGGGATTGATTGTGTTCGGTCTGCATTATAACCAAAATAAATATCATGTAATTTTTGAATATTGTAAGTATTTTGACTAATGAGATTTTCTAACCTAGATACTTGCTGAATAAAGAAACCTTTGAATTCTTCCATAAAATTTCCCATGATCTTTGGAGTGTCTTCTTGTGAAAAACTTAACATATTTTCTGTGTGGCTGGAAGAGGTATGCATGTGTGGTCTCTTTGGCCTGATTTCTCTATGTAAATTTAAGTTTTGTCCAATAGGTTGTGAGCTAACATTTTTTTTAACTATTTGGGCGAAAGAGACATTAGGTCTATAGTTATGTGATGTAAGTTTACCTTAGTTATATCTAATATATTTTTATATTACCTTTATATTACCATATCTATAGTTATGTGATGTAAGTTTACCTTGTATTCTACTTAAAGTTTCATTTTTAATCTCGGATCTATTCACCATTTTGTTTACTAACCTATTTTTGATTTCTATATATTTAGGGCAACCTTTGTAAGAGGCAGGATGCCCAAACTCTGTGCATCGTACACAGAATATTTTATCTAATTCTACTTTTTCTCCTTTTTTAATTTTACACTGCCCAGGGTCATGATTGTCATTACATTTAACGCACCTAAAATCTAACTTACAATTAATGGCAGTGTGCCCTGCCCTTTGACAGCGCAGGCGCATTGTTGGTTCCCTCTTAATTAACTTTTCCCATGTCACTACTTGATGCAACAGGTACTTTACTTTCATTAATGAATGAATATCACTCTCCGGAGAGATCTTGACTAAAAAGAATGGGAGGGTTTTATTATTTTTAGATGACTTTGCAGTGACAAAATTGGAAACTTTTTCAAAGTTAACTTTTGCAAGGTTGAGAGATTTAAGCTCTTCTAAAACTTCTTCTGACGTAAAACTAGGATCTAATCCTTTCAATAATACTGAACAAGGTTTCAACGACTTAGGTGTATAAGTATAATATTTAAATCCTCTTTGGTTAAGCGTATCGATCACAGTCATATACTCACTTAATTTGTCTAATTGCACATAGTGTTTGGCATTGCTAACTCTCTTAATTTTAAAAATTCTTATACCTAAAGTTTCTTTTATAAGTCTGTAAGATATCTGTTGAGTGGACTCTAGAATTTTGATAATTGGGGGCTTTGCCTCATTTGCTTGTAAGGATATTGTTTGCTGGTCCTGTTGGAGACCATATATATTTGAATGCTCGCACGGCTGAGTTAGTAATATCTCAAAGTCCATACTATGCTTATGTGAAGATGATGGAGCTCTGTGGGATTCATGGCTGGTCCCTGATGATTCCTGTAAAGGTGACGATGTTGTGTCCAATCTTGATCTTTTATACGCCGTTTCTTCATTCCTCCTTTCTTGAGAGTCTGATCCTTGTCCAATAGTATGTACAGGTGTGCTCGTTCTGTTGTCTTCATCGTACAGGATGGCTTCTTCCGGTCGTTTCTTCGTATTTGTTGGTTTTGCCGCATTTTTCATTCTTTCTTCTTTTAATTCTGTAGATAATTTTTCGATCATCTTCTTCATATTATCAATTGTTTTTAAGAGATCACTTCGTACAGCGTCCTCTTCTGAATTTGAAGGGTTCTTGCTTTTTTTTGCTGTTTTCGTCTTCATACTGGTTGCTGCCCTCAGGGGTTGGCAAATTGAGGTTAGCTTTCTAACCTTCAAATTTGGCTTGGGGTTTGTCTTTTTGGTTTTCTCCTTGTTTTGGAGGTATTTATCCACTTGCGCTTGTATGCACGCATTTGGGGAACTGGTAATTTGCCCTTGGTTTATAAATTCGGCACGTTGTTTAATTTCTCCCTTCTTGGACTTGCCATTTTTTGAATCACAATGCTGTGAGATGTCCACGCTTAAGGAAGCGTCCCCTTTTGAGGCGATAAGAATATCCTCAATTTCAGGACTGGGCATGTGTTTCACTAACAACACTTTAAAATAAGGCACAATAATGATCCTTACAAGGCACAATTACGGTATAAGGCACAATAAGGTACTTAAATAACTTATAACAACTCCAACTAGCTCGGGAGCGTCGGAGAGACGTCGCTGTGTACGTGCAACCCTTCTCCGTCCTCATCTTCTCTCCAGTAGTGGAGCGAATGACGGTCTTTGTGCTTTGGAAGTCCTTTCTCGGGCACAATTGCTTTTCCAGAAGATTGATTGGAGAACCTGTATCTAGGATAATTTTACACGATTTTCCGTTAATTTTTCTACCTACGTAAATCTCGTCGGCCGGATTCCATTTCCACCCAGTCGCCTCCTGCATCGCCACACTCTTGACGACCGGGGGACTGTCCTTTCCGGTCCGGCGTCTCCCCCTTACACCGTCCTCTTCCCGTTTCCCTCCTGTGGTTTCCGGGTGTTGTTTCCTCCTTTCGTTTGATCATTCTTAGCCCTGAAACAATCCTTCTTCAGGTGGCCTGTTTGGCCGCACAGCCAGCATCTCGGTGCCCTCGGTGCGTCGTCCGAATTGAACTCCAGTTTTTCGAATCGCCCCTGTTTCGCCGGGTACCTTTCAAATTTGTTGGATGTTTTAGCCTTTCGTTTTTCGGAGTTTTGCTCTCGCGATTTGATCGCGGAGCCACGAGACATCTTTTCGATAGCCTCGATTTCGAGGGCTCTGGTCACGGCGGTTCTCAAAGAGGAAAAACCGCCTAGTCGCAGTTCCCGCTGCATTACCGGGTTAATCAATGCTGTGACGAATTGCGACGCGGCTAATTTATCCCGGGTTTCCGCCGGGCAATCATTAAAAGCGGATTGCGCCAGTCTTTCTATTTTTGTTGCCAGCGAGGCGATGCTCTCATCCTTTCGCTGTCTGTGGGTTTGGAAGAGCACATAATTCAGGTTGGACAGATTTTTCGCCCCGTAACGGAATTCGAGTGCGGAAACCAACTCTGCGAAACTTTCATATTGGGCTGCGGAGAGCGTCGTAAGGACGCTCCTCGCTGCACCTCCCAAGGAAGCGATCAAGGCGGTAGCCTTCTTCCGATCGTCAAACCCATTTGCGCGCGCGATCGTCTCAAATTGTATTTTGTACTCTTCCCACGAATATTTCCCGTCAAAAATTGTGGGTTTCACTGCGTACCCCAAGCTGAGTACGCACGGTTCCGGAAGAGAGGCAGCGGCGGGTGCGCTAACGGGTGCAGGGATCTACGTCGGTATAACACTATTTACAACACTATGTATCGGAGGATTTTCCCCACCCCGCGGGTTCGCGCCGCTACCATCCGAACTTGTCCCGGTTTTTAGTGAAGCGGTTACGACCTGAATCCGCTCTTCTAAATGGGACATGCGCGCCTCGAAAGCCGCCTGAGTCCGTCGGTCCTCGATCTCCTTCTCCTCCCTCCGGCGCTCCTCCCTCTGTCTTCGGCCCTCATCGTCCCTCTGCTGCTCCCGCATCTGTCCAACGATGCTTAGTTGCAGAGAGGTGAACAGCTCCTGCATAGAGGTGTCGCCCGTCGCTGCAGGAGAAAGATTTCCGATGGCCGCGGATGCGCGAGTGGGCATCCCACTTCGAGTGGGCATCCCACTTCTGACACCATTGTTACGTTTTTGTACAGACATATTTTAGGTTTACAGTAGAACAATATAACATGAACATTAACAAGTAACAGGATAACAAGAATTAGTCATGCACGGGCAATGAGGTACTCGATAACACGTCAACCCTCAATGGCATCCGTTTCTCAAGTGACAGCTTGATAGGCGACCGATCAGATCGCCTTCTTCTTGCTGTCACTTTTGTCTTCTGTCGCGAGCACCAGCGGGCCATGGATTCTATCCATAGGGTGCTCGCAACAGTATTATAGTACAAGTGTATGCGAAAATAAGATTTATGCACGAAATTCAAAATGGAAATATTACAGCCCCGATAACCATTTGTTACCAATCTGACGTCAGATTGGCAGCAGGGTCTGCCGTGAGAGCGCAGAGCCTGACGTCAGATTCGTAGTCATCTGTGTCCGCATTAGGCTGCAGTCTGAGGTACAGAGCCTGACATCAGGGCCTGACGTCAGATTGGCAGCAGATTGACAGCAGATCCTGATGTCAGATCGGCATCTGATGGACAGCAGATTCTGCCGTCTGCTTGGCATAGTGATCCTCTAGGTAGTGATACGCAGATGTGGCCACCATTTTGGCCTAAAGCGGAAGTCACAAATTGGCGGGCACATTTTGAAATAACCGAGAAAACTGAAGTTGTACTATTTCCTTCTGCCGTTCTTCATACAAATTAAAACATGTTAGGTTAAATACATGTAAAGAAAAGCACGACACGCATGGACTTGTGTCGTCGCTTCTCCTCATATTTGAATATGCCGCGTTATCAACAAATACCACGGACAGATGGCGCGGTAGAGAACGTGGGATGAAAAGTGGGAGAGTGATAAAGAGAAAAGAATAGATAGATAGATAAATAAGAAAAAGGAAATAGAAGCTTTAAATGTTGTTTCATTTATTTTTACAGGTAGGAATTAAAAGCATTAGTAAACTTGTACATAATGTAAATAAAACATTTATTTTTACAGTGAAACGCATATTAAGTTTTTAAATTCTAACCTCAATCTTGAGTTGTGGAACTCTACTACATACATTAGACTGTTTCTAGATCTCTACGGAGCACGTAGGGTTTTCCAACTTTACTTAAAAGGTAAAAGACTAAAAAGGAATATTTCGGGTCAGGCATAATAACAGCGACACTGAGCCTCGCCCTTTCTGTACATTGCGTTTCTAACTCCACTACGTTGTACCGAATATTATAAAAGAATAAAGACTAAAAGAATAAAAAAATAATTTATTATTATTATTATTATTAAAAGACGTGTGGAACTTCCAATATTTCAACATAGTTTGAAAAATGAAAAAATGCTAGATAGGATATTTTAACTGAGGAGAGCAGAATATAGGAAAGAGATTTCTGGAAAAAATCAAATCTATAAATCAGTTTCTCACATACCTTATTACATTTGGTAATTTTGTTATTTACTTTTAATCTACAGGTACAAAATTTTGAAATAATTTTCATCTGTCACACTTTCACTGCAACTGTCACAACAAAGGTTAAAAAATATGTCAAAATATCAAAACTTTCTTTTTCTACTTATTTACTTGCTCTCTCTACTTCCGGTTTCGGTCACTAATGGTGTCGACCAATAGAAAACGGCGGCCACATCTGCGTATCACGACCTAGAGCAGGCCTGCCCCATCGGGTGCAAATACTTCCTGAATTTCTGGGACCCGGGCAACAGCCGGGCAGCAAGACTGTTACGTTGCTAACCACAGCATGCCGTGCTATCGTGCTACCAAAACAGTCGCTACCGCTATCATTTACTCGTCGCCGAGCTATTCCATCCTAATTTTCATTAATATCTCATCACGGCTACTATATTTTCTAAATTTAAAGACATTTTCCTCATGTAAACCGCATATAAGCTTTTGAATGCGACCAAATTCAATAAAATCGGTCCACGCATGACAGAGATATCGTAATATCATGTCATGGATCAGTCGGAAACGGTAAGAAAGAAGTTCTTCTTGTTCTTCTGATTCTCCAGTCAAAATTTTTGTCGACATAATACGTATACGCGTTACACGCACACCTTCACTACTAACACATGTTTCGTTCGTCGACTCTCGGGATCGTCGTCCGTCTTTGTATACATATTTATTTTATAACCTACCAAGTGTTATAACCTACCAAGTGCTAAGTGTCAAAAAGTAAGTTGTCCGATTTAAAATGTCACGAGTTTTTATACACTACATAGGAGACTGAATTATTGTCTCAATTAATAAGGTAAGTCGCCAAAATTTTTTAATAGACTTTTTGTGTAAAATCACAGACTTGGAAGTTGTTCGAAGAAGGTTCGACAGAAAAGCATCTTTCTCATAAGTTTCTGGAAATTTGTACCATGCATGTACAAAATAATATATATTGTAACAAATTGCATTGCATTTAAATTGCCAGATATTTATTTTTATACCAATAATTTAGAGTTGTTATGTAATAAGAAATAGATTTCTTATGTAGAGTCGCAGACTTGGAAGTTGTCCGGAGAAGGTTCGACAGAGAAGCATCTCCTTTTGCATAAGTTTCTGGAAATTTGTATGTACCATGCATGTACAAAATAATATATATTGTAACAAATTGCATTGCAATTAAATTGCCTGATATTTGTATTTGTATACCAGCAATTTAGAGTTTTTATGTAAAGCTTATTATATTATAGAAATGAAGAGGACGCACAGGACTTCGATAAAAATGAAGGGGACGCACAGGCTTGGATAGTAGAATTGATGGGGACGCACAGGCTTGGATGGATAGAAATGAAGGGAATGCACAGGCGTGGAAGTCGTCCGGAGAAGATTAGATAGATAGACAAATCATCTTGCTTCGCACAAGTTTCTGGAAAGTCAAATAAGGTAAATCGACAAAATTATTAACATACTAAACTAATTTTATTCCAAAACCAATAAATTGTGTGTTGAAAATATTGGACCTCTTCGTTCATCTTCGCTGAATTACTACCATAGCATTTAAATTTCTGGCAACAAAACTATCTGCCATACGCTCTCATTTCCTTCAGACACATTTTGTAATCTACACTTACTATAGCAAAATGCCACTCTATTTCTATATAGTTGTTACGCTATTCATTAATGTTACTAGTTTTCCATTAATAATATTTCAATTCACCAATAAATATTTTTATTATACTATACTAAACCAACACCGGTAAAAATATTGAATCTCTTCGTTCATTTTCGCTAAATTACCATTAACATGTTTTAAATTTCTGCCACAAGACTTTCTATCGTATGGTCTCACCTCCTTTGGACACATTATGTAGTCTCGACACTTACTATAGCAAAAGGCCACTATTTCTATATAATTTCTATATAAGTAAGTTCTACGTTAAGTTGTATATAACTAAAATGTGGCTTTTATATTATAATAATTAATATATTTACAGATAATCGAAGCAGAAGATGATGCAGTGTGATCTACGTCAGACTATGTACGCACAAATTTGCAGGTAGGGTTTTGCATACGCAATTATTCATTTAGTGATCTTGACATATGAGCACGTGTGATAATTTATAAATACTTATTAGTAAATGTGTCCTGGGAACCACGTGACGTGCGCGAGAGAATAACGTGTGTACGTAGGCAGGCGAAAGAAATAGAAGAAAAGTGTGGAAAAAGTGCGCAGAAAATTACGAGGTTGGTTGGAAAACGAGGGGAGTAGACAAGGTTCCGGTGGACAGTATAATCGACAGATAATAAAGAGTCTAAGGGATAGATAAACGGTGAAGAAGAGAAGGTGTGAAACGAGTGCACGAAGTATAAGATACGTGGCAAGGATAAGTGACATCTACGGGAGTGGAAGAAGCAAGAAGACAAAGCGGAGACAGCAGTAGGTAAAGAAGAGCGGTAACTCTAATGAACCGAGCAGACGAAGGCGGGGAAGTGCAAAAGGAAACGAGAAGAAGGGGAAGACCATCGTTGGCAGAACAGCTGGGAAGAAGAAGAGCGGATAGTGAAGGCTCGATACTGGACTCATTCAAGAGGAAACGGGAGGACGAGGAGGAGTAGGAGAGGTTAAGGGCCGAAAAGGAAATAGAGGAAGAATTCTTAAAAGCGAGGAAAGTAGGGAGGTCGCCTCCGACGAAGAAAACCGAAGTAGTAACACGAACTATAGAAACGCCAGACAGTCAGAAGACAAAGCAGGAAAAAGAAATGGATGTAAAATTAGACAAATTGATGGAAGCTGTGCTGGCAGTTAAGAAAGACGTGGAAGAGATGAACAGAGAGCTGAGGCAGGGAATGCAGGAGCTGAGGGATGAGTGGAAGAGTAGGGATGAGATGTGGGAAAAGGAAAGGAAGGAAATGAGAGGAAGGATAGAAGTACTGGAAGCCAAGAAGGATCAGGCAGAGGGGCTCACAGAAAGACTGGAGGGGCTAGAAAGAAAGGAAGAGGCTAGAGAGAAAAGAGAGAGAAGAAATAATATTTCTCTAAGGGGAGAGGATTTACCGCGTAAAGAGACGCCGAAGGAGACGGTGGAATATGTGTTAAGGCACGAATTGCAGGTAGAAGCAGAAATCGAGGAAGCCTATTGGGTAGGAAAGGGAGAGAAAAGAGGGCTACTGATAGCGAAGTTAAAAAGCTGTCAACAGAAAAGAGCAGTAATGCTAAAGAAGAGTACATTGAAAGAGAAGAGGCTGTTTATTGACAATGACCTGACGAAAAAAGAAAGGGAGATACAAAAAAATATTAAAGATATTGCCAAGGCGGAAAGGGAGCAAGGGGCAAAGGTGAAAGTTGGGTATAGGAAAATAAAAATCAACGATAAGACATTTATTTGGAAAGAGGAAGGCGGGCTGAAAGAATTAAATTTTTGGAGTCGGCAAAGTTCTGTGAACCTCTAAATTATTGGAGGATCGCAGAGCTTACAAGGACAACGAAAGCACGACAAAAGGCAGTACCAACACCCGTTCCCCGCGTGCCTGCGAACGTAGATATGCGGGGAGAGGGGGGTACACAGAATCGGGAAAGGAAAAAGAATCAAAGAAATATAGATACATTTAAAATAGGATACTGGAATGTAGCAGGATTGTTCAGCAAAGACAAACAGTTTTGGGATTTTTTAAAAGAACTCGATGTAATAGGATTAGTTGAAACGTGGATTGAAGAGAAACAATGGGAAAGATTGAAAGAAAATTTGCCACAAGAATTCTCATGGAAATGTAAATATGCCACCAGAGAGAAAAAAAAAGGGAGAGCGATAGGCGGAATTATCACAGGCATAAGAAAGGGCATAGAAGAGGAGGAATCGAACGCTGGAACGGAACATATCCAAGAGAGGAGAATCAGGATACAGAATGAAAAATGGAGAGTAATAACAGTGTACAGCAGAGATATGAAGGATACGAAACAAGAGCTGGACCATTTAATAGAAGAGAGGGAAGTGGAGAAACTGATTATCGGAGGAGATTTCAATGCGAGAATTGGACAGGAAGGGGGCGATTTTAGAAAAGAAGAAAAGCATGACGTAAGGAGATCAAAAGACAAAGTCAAGAACACAGAAGGAAAGTTGTTATTAGAGATGGTGGAGGAAAGAGGATGGAATATTCTGAACGGGAATATGGAGGGAGATGATAAAGGAGAGTATACATACACGGGGCCGAGAGGCAGCACAGTAATTGATTATATAATAACAAATGTCGAGACGAAAGAAGATATCAAGAAATTCACAGTGGAAGAAAGGGTTGAGTCAGACCATATGCCTCTGATAGCAGAACTATATGGGGGAAATAAAAGAAAAGGGCGAGGGGGAAATCAGGAAGAGGGGTGGAGAGAGAGAAGAGTCTGGACAGAGGAAGGGAAAAGAGAGTTTCAAAAGGAATTAAACAAAATAAGCTTCAATACGACCGAGGTGAATGAAATGGTAGAAGAAATGGTAGGAAAAATAAATAATGCAGTACGGAAAGAAGAAGTAAAAATAAAGAAATGGAAATTGGGCAGCTTTAAGTGGTGGAATTCGAACTGTACAAAAAAGAAAAGAGAAGCCAGAAGAGCGCTGAGGAACTGGAGAAGGGGCAAAGGAGACAAAGAAGACTATCAGAAGAAAAGAAGGGAGTACAAAAAAGTGTGCGAAGAAAGGAGAAGGGAATTACAAGAAAATATAGAAAATGATATAATGCAATTAAAGGGAGAAAATCAAATATGGAAATATATAAATAAACAAAGAAAGAAAAGGATAGGGATCTCCAATAACATAGACTTAAAAGAATGGAAGGATCATTTTAAAACATTACTAGAAGGCGTCGACTGTAAAAAAGAAGTAGGAGAGTTGGAAGAAATAGACAACACGGAAGGAGAAGTGGAGGAGGAAATAACAGAAGCAGAAGTAAAAGAACAAATCAGGAAATTAAAAAAGAAGAAAGCAGCAGGGGAAGACAAAATAGAAAATGAAGCCTGGATTTACGGCAACGTGAAAATAGTAAAAAGGATCACAGAAATTTTCAATAAAGTATGGAAGGGAGAAGGATTCCCGGAGAGGTGGAAAGAAGGGGTGATTTCACCAATATTCAAAAAAGGAGATAGAGAAAAGGTAAGCAACTACAGGGGGATAACGATCCTAAACACAGCGTACAAAATATATGCTATGGTCCTAGAAAAAAGATTAAAAGAGGAATTGGAAAAGAACCACATAATACCAGAAACGCAAGCAGGATTCAGGAGTGGTAGGTCCACAACAGATAACATTTTTATTCTGAACTATGTAGCTAACAGAGAAATACAGAAAAAAGGGGGGAAGCTGTATACGTTTTTCGCGGACCTAAGCGCGGCATTTGACAAGGTGGATAGAGTAAAACTTCAGAACATCATGAAGAAAAAGGACATAAGTAAACGCTTGAGGACGAGAATCGGAGAAATTTACAAGGAAACAAGAAATACCATAAAAGCAAACGGAGAAATGTCATCCAAATTCTGGACAACAAAAGGGGTAAGACAGGGATGCCCACTGAGTCCAACGTTATTTACAATATATGTAGCGGACTTGGAGGAAATCATGAGGAAAAACCAAGCAGGAGGAGTTAGAGTAGGAAAAGACAAAATCTGGACTCTAGCATATGCGGACGATATAGCGTTACTAGCAAATGAACCAAAGGATCTTAAGGACATGATACGAAGGTTTGGAAAATACCTTGAAAGGAAAGGATTGCAACTGAACGCAGAGAAATCTAAGGTGCTGATTTTCCATAAAGGAAGAGGAAAGAAGAAGAGAGAAGAATGGGGCTGGCAGGGGCACAGTCTGGAAGAAGTAAAGGAGTTTAAATACTTAGGGTATAATTTCCAGAAAAATGGGGGCAGAGAGATGCATATAAGGGAAGTCACAAAGAAAGCTAGAATAGCAATGGCGCAGATATGGGGAATAGGGCAAAGAATGTTCAAGAACAATTTTGAGAGAAGAATGAGAATATTCAGAAGCATAGTGAAAAGTATCTTGTTGTACGCGTCAGAAATTTGGAGATGGATGGAAGCAGAAAAAGTAGAGAAAATACAGGAGAAATACATAAGGTGGACTTTAGGTCTGGACTTCAATACACCTGCATATCTAATTTTGGAGGAAACAAAAACGGACAAAATAAGGATAGAAGCTGGGAAAAGAGCAATAAAATATGAGGAGAAAGCGAAACGCCTGAATAAGAATAAAATAGTACAAGAATGCTGGAGGGAAATAGACACGAAGCAAGCAGAGAAAAAATCGAAATGGGAGGAGATGAGAGACGCATACTACAGGCAAAAAATTATGGATATGCAAGAAATAGAAATAGAAAGAAGGAGGGGAAGAGAGTTTGCCGAGGAACTGGCGCAAAGAGACAGGGCAGAGCAGATCCAATGGCAATACGACAGAATACAAGGAGGCAGATACAACGCACATTACACAGAAATCAGGGATAATCAGAGAGCAAATTACCTAAACGGAAACTACAGAGGCAGAGACCAAAGCATGATTGCAAGGTTCAGATGTGGGAACGAAGAGCGGGGAAGCAAGTACTGGAAGGAGGAAAAAGAGATAGTATGCAGACTATGTAATGGGGCTAGAGAGACGCTGGGTCACATGCTACAAGACTGTAAGGATCTGAAAAGAGAAAACGCAACGATCAGAGGGATACTAAAGGGAGAAGAAGAAGGAGCGGAGTGGATGCGAATGGTTCTAGAACAAAGGAGAAGAAAAGAAGAACAAGATGAAGGAAGAAGTCAAAACGAAAGCACAATTTTGAATTAACAGTCCCAGAAACACTTACACACATAACACATGTAACCCCATTTTGAGGCCGAAAGGCGAAAAATAAACCTATTTACTACTACTAGTAAATGTGTCCTATTTTTCAGTTAACGAAGCAGGCGAAGAGAATTAATTCAAGAGCTGAAAGAGAATGTAACCCTACTGCACGAGCAAATGAAATAAGTAAATTTTCATGTAAAAAAACATGAAACTTTTTTTTCATATAAAAAAAGTAAAAAAATACGCCAAGTATATGAAACCATATAAATCACAAAAAATAGAAGATAATAATTGTTGTAAAGGCAAAGATAACCCTCCTTATCGACCAGCCTAATGACCATGATAGACTCTAGATGGTATCACCATCGGGTCTTACAGGTGTTCTAGAAACGTGCAGAAAGTACGACTCACGTCTTCTGAGGTATTCGCGAAGAGCGATTGTGTAATCGACTTGCATCATTTATTTGCAATAAACTCTTTAGTTAAATACGACATTTCTGTGGTCTTCAATAAATAACCTATATTCTAACAGGTTATGGGCCGAGGCATAAAGTCTATTACTAAAAGATTCCACTATAAAAATTGAGACTGTGACCACGTGCCAATTGAGTAGTTTTATCGTCAGTGAAAAACAGGAAAACCGTTAACAATAAAATGTCGAAGACGTCTACAACAATCACGAAGTTAAATAAAGAGAATTTTGACACGTGGGAGATGGACATGAAGGCACTCCTTATCAAATGTGATTTATGGGGTTATGTTAAGGGTAATATAAAGCAACCCAGTACTGATCAAGCCAAAGTAACAGAATGGATCAACAAAGATGAAAAAGCACTAAGTGAAATTATTCTATCAGTATCAGATTCAGAAAAGAAACACATTAAGAAATGCGTAACTTCGAATGAAGCATGGTTAAAATTAAGAAGTGTTTATCAATCAAGCGGACCTGCCCGTAAAGCCATGTTCATGAAAAATATTATATCACACAAAATGAAAGAAGGTGATGATGTAAAGTGTCATCTGGACGAATTTATGAATAACGTTGACAAACTTGGCGAAATTGGAATAGAAATCAATGAAGAACTATTGTCAGTACTTATGTTATGTAGCTTACCATCATCTTTTGAAATGTTCCAACGAGCTATGACCTCTAAAGACGATATCCCAAAGCCCGACGTGATGAAAATTAAAATTTTAGAGGATTACGAGTCAAGAAAGTCCTTCGCTAGCGAAGAGCTAAGCGATCAAAATGTTATGTATGCAAAAGCAACAAGATACAATCAATTCAAAAACAACTATAAAATTAACAAAGGTACAATGAGGTTTGGAAACGATAGAGTTGCAGGTGATCAACCAAACCAAAATGTAGACAAATCAAGTGTGTTGAAATTAAACATAACTTGTTATAGATGTAATCGAAATGGTCATATTGCTCGTTTTTGTCGTTCTAGATTCCCTCTGTCACATATAAGCAACCAATCTCAGTCCGCTGGGAAAGCTGAGGAAGAAAATGAAAGTGAAAACTCAGATGATCAAGCAGACTTTGTACAAGAAGTGTCATTCTATCATGAAGAACTGCATAATAAACGTGCATCACGTTGGTGCCTCGATAGTGGGAGCTCCTCACACATGGCCTCAGATAAGGTATTCTTCAATAAAATCACAAAAATAGAGAAATCATTGAACTTAGCCAATAAAGATACCACAACGATCTCAAGAGTAGGAAAAGTAAACTTAATAACCAAAGAAAATAATATTAATCGAAAAATCAATTTAAATAACGTTTACCATGTACCAGATTTAAGAACTAACTTACTATCAGTCGGAAAAATTACTGATCAAGGATATGAAGCCCTATTTAGACAGAATGAGGCAATTGTAACGAATAAAGATGGAAATATCTTACTAACAGCCAAAAGGATAGGAAATTTGTATTATGTTGTAGAAGATGTGGAAATTGGTTGCGTGGCGCAAACATTAGCTGAAGTGACAGAGAGGAATAAACCAATGAGCAAATTAGAACTATGGCATTGCGCCTTGAGGCACTTAAACGAGGCAGACTTGAAGAAAATGCTAAAGAAAGACATTGTTTATGGTCTGAATTTTAAACAGGAAGAAAACCTGCAAAAATGTGAGGTGTGCGCTAGAGAAAAAATAACACGTACACCATTCAAAACCGTCGAGGAATATCGAACAAAGGAGATTCTAGAAATCGTTCACACAGACATATGTGGACCAATGCGTGTTCCATCAGTAGCAGGAGCACGATATTTCATTGTTTTCGTCGATGATAGGTCAAGATGGTGTGTTGTCGATTTTCTCAAGGAAAAATCTGAAGCTTTAGAATCGTTTAGAAAATATAAATTACGTATGGAAAAACAAACCGGGAAAAATATAAAATTCCTACAATCGGACAACGGAAAAGAGTTTGTAAATAAACTGTTTGAGAAGTTTCTGGAGGAAAATGGTATACAGAAACGACTTACATGCCCATATACGCCTGAACAAAATGGATTGGCGGAAAGAATGAACCGGACCTTAGTAGAGATGGCAAGATGCTTGTTGAGGCAATCAAACGTGCCAATTAAATTTTGGGCGGAAGCAATAAATACTGCTTGCTATATCCGCAATCGATGCATAACTAAAGCATTAAAAGGAGAAACACCACATAAAGCGTGGACAAACAAAAAACCTACATTATCATATATGAAAATTTTTGGATGTAAGGCATTCGTACTTGATAAAACTCAAAAGAATAAATTTGGATCAAGAGGTATTGAATGTATTTTCATGGAATATTCAACAATTTCTAAGGCATACCGCCTTTGGTGTCCAGAAAAAGGAAAAATTATTGTCAGTAGAGATGTCAGATTTATGGATGTTCCAGGGTTTCCTAGAAAAGTAAATGACAAAAATGACCTTAACAATAATCATAATTCTGAATTTGAGGAGATAGAACGGGACCCCTTAGCCGATTCTGAAACTAAGAGTATTGAAACCATTTACAACCCAACAATACTTCCTCAGGAACATACCCCTGTTCGTCGCGGGAGAGGTCGCCCGAGAATTTGTAGAACAGGTTCCGTCGGCCGACCAAGGCTAATTTATCAAGAAAATCAAACACCAAATGAAGTGAATAATGAGGATCTTGATGATGTTTTCGCTAACTATTCTTGCTTGAATGATCCGAATACTTGGAATGAAGCTGAAATGTCTAAAGACATTAGCGCTTGGCAGAGCGCTCTCGAAGATGAATACATTTTATTGCTGTACAACCAAGTCTGGGATATAGTTGAATGCCCAGACACTCAAAGAATTATCAAAAACCGTTTGGTTTTTAAAACCAAAAAGAACGGAGTAAACGAAAAGAAGAAAATACGTCTAGTCGCCAAAGGGTGCGCTCAACGTCCAGGTATCGATTATGGAGAAACTTCGTCACCGGTTGTCAGATCTACATCAATACGCTTATTATCAGCTTTGTCAGCAGAGTTTGGACTGATTATCCATCAAATGGACGTGGTCACCGCGTACTTGAATGGTTTCCTTGACGAAGATATATTTATGGAGGTTCCTGATCAATTACAAACGATCCTCAACAAGATTATTACCGGCAAACGTGTTGGCTCAAAGGAAGAAGAAATAACTGATAAAAGGTTAATAAATACGGCAAAGACCTGGCTGAACGCCCTAAAATCTTGTGGAAGACCTTCCTGTCATCTAAAACGAGCTCTGTATGGACTAAAGCAGGCTGGTGTTCAATGGTATAAGAGATTAGTCGAGGTATTGTACAAAATCGGTTTTAAATCCACGGTTTATGAGCCTTGTATGTTTTATCAACGGAGAAATAACTCCATTATTATCATTACAATCTATGTCGATGACATTTTAATCGCATCGGATAATGAAGAATGGATTGGTAAAATCAAACAGACATTGTCCAGTGTTTTCCAGATGGTAGATTTAGGGCATATTAATAAATGTCTAGGTATTGACTTTTCTCAGGACAAGATCAGCTATAAAGTACATTTAAATCAAAGAAACTATATAATGGAATTATTGGATAAATTCCATATGTCTGAGTGCAAACCGGTTTCAACACCACTAGAATCGAAGTGCACATTAAGACGACCAGAGAAAGCAGACGAGGACTTGATGAATCGTTACCCGTACCAACAGCTGATTGGTAGTCTACTATACCTTGCTGTAACCACACGTCCTGACATAGCCTTTTCGGTCAGTTTCTTGAGTCAATTCAACTCAAATTATAACGAATCACATTGGACCGCTGCTAAGCGGATTCTTCGATACTTGAAAGAAACCCTAAATTACGGATTGGTTTTTGAAAGGACGGGAGAAGATTTATATGGAATGGCTGATGCTGACTGGGCAGCTAATTTGACTGATCGCCACTCTTACTCCGGTTACGTTTTTATACTGGCGAACAGCCCAGTAAGCTGGGAAGCGAGAAAGCAACGTACAGTAGCGTTGTCCAGCGCAGAGGCCGAATACACATCACTATCAGAAGCCGCTAGGGAAGCGACATATTTTCGTGGGATTCAAGCAATCGGTTTACAATTGGAAAGCACAACTATCTGGAATGACAGTCAATGTGCGCAAAAGATGGTAACAAGCCAATCAATGTCATCTCGATCCAAACACATAGACATTCGTTGCCATTATGTTCGAGAAATGTTCGAACAGGGCAACATAAACTTAAAATATATACCAACAGAAAATATGTCGGCTGATATTTCCACCAAAGGTTTAGGCTCTACAAAGCATTTAAAGTGCATTGCAGAATTAGGTATAAGCATTAATTAACTATTTGTTTTTTGTAACAGTCAAATAAGGAGATTACTTTGAGAGGGGGTGTTGTAAAGGCAAAGGTAACCCTCCTTATCGACCAGCCTAATGACCATGATAGACTCTAGATGGTATCACCATCGGGTCTTACAGGTGTTCTAGAAACGGGCAGAAAGTACGACACGTCTTCTGAGGTATTCGCGAAGAGCGATTGTGTAATCGACTTGCATCATTTATTTGCAATAAACTCTTTAGTTAAATACGACATTTCTGTGGTCTTCAATAAATAACCTATATTCTAACAATAATAATAAATCACAAAAAAATAAGAATATATACAAATCACAAAAAATAGATGACAATAATAATCTTTGTAAAAAGAAGTGAGATCCCCATCAAAAACTTCAAAAAAGTACAAAAATACGCCAAGTACATGAAATAAATCACAAAAAATAGAAGATAATAATAATAAATCACAAAAATAGATGATAATAATAATAAAAATAAATCGCAAAAAAATAGAAAAAAATATACAATACAAAAAAAGATGTGAAATCAAACGGAGCTGCCAGTACATAAAGGTGCTTTCCAACTGCGCCTAACCAATTCGAGGCGCAGCGCCAAGTATTTTGAATAAAATATTTATTCGTATTAAAATATTGATTTCTATAAAAATATATCTGTTTAATATTATTTAATATATTTTTTCTTTGTATAAATACCCATTGTTATAATTGGCGCAATTGTTGTATATCATTAATTTTGTAATAAATCTATTAATTTAAGACAATGGTTTTAAATGGGATTCTTTTTTATGGATTAATAAAAATGTCCGCGATATGAGTAATGGAATGTATGAACACAGCATTTTAGCTGTGTATATGTTATTATATATAGTTGTATCATCTTAGGCGCAGTTGGAATGCACCTTTATGTACTGGCAGCTCCGTTTGATTTCACATCTTTTTTGTATTGTATATTTTTTTATATTTTTGCGATTTATTTTTATTATTATTATCATCTATTTTTGTGATTTGTATATTTTCTTATTTTATTTTTGTGATTTATTATTATTATCTTCTATTTTTTGTGATTTATTTCATGTACTTGGCGTATTTTTTTACTTTTTATATACGTACCTATTGACGAAATATACAGGGTGTAAACAGTATACGTAGCAATATTTTAGGGGGTGGTAGGGGAGGTCCAATGGAACATAAAAGTCCTATGACATAATGTCCGATCTGTCTCCATTTTACAGTAATAATGCCCTAAAGTTTGCACCATGCGTTTGAAACGGGTAGTAGCTCGCGCATATTGGTGAGACCAACACATTGAAACAGGGTGTTGACTTCTGATCTTTCATGTAATTCCCAAAGTCCAAAGTGGTGTGTTTTTCGAAAGGAAAGACTCTTAAGAGTGATCCTCCAGCGACTCGACTCAAGGAGATGCCGCACCATATCCCGTGGCGAAGACAACACACCATGATGCTTCACCGCAAGTTTATGGCTTCCGACCCTTGAAGGGGTTTGAATACCTATTAAGAACCAAACTCTTTCAGCTCCGCATTTCTCATCAGATCTCTGCGAAAACGACGGCAAACGATACCTTTCGTCATCGTTTGGTTGTCATTTAAAGTGAATTACGAATAAAAGATAAATCGAGGCAAATCATGTCAAACGTAAAAAAGTGAATACACATTTTTTTTAAAACAGAATCGAAAATAATAATTATTTGAAGTGAGAGGACAAGAAATACGTAGATTTCGTTTTCAAATATCGCTTAAATGAAAAAGTAATGTAACAGGAAATAAACAAAACGTGATCGTAGTTCGTTATTGTGATAAGAATCCGTAGTTTAATAACGGCCAACACTGTTGCTGATGATGAATAAGTCTGTTTAAAACCCCCGAAGACAAAATTTAGGTACGGAAATTTAGATAAATATCGCCGGAAATAAGCCATAGCCTGCGTTAAATTTAATAACTAATAATCACCAATAAAGTAACTAAAACTCACTCTTTCGGAAATTCACCTGCAGCTTGAAAACCTGCGGCACTAGGTCACTGAACTGATGCTGGTCAGCGACGGATGTGTCCAGTGCACAGTTGGTCCCAGGTACGCGACACTAACCAAAGTAAAATGGTCGCAACGTCAAGTGCGATTGGGTTAATGTAGATAACGAATATTCACTTCACTGCACTCTTACTAACACTGATCACTTAATTTATTTTTCATGGAACGCGTTCGTACCTTATAAAAATTGGTGAAAATGAATTTTCACTTGGCGTCCGGTGCCGCGGATATAGCTGCCCAAATGCTCGTACAGCAGTAATTGCGTCTCCGTTGTTCTAGGTTTATGCTCGGAACAACGCGTAATACACTTGTGTAGAAAACACTTCTCTGACGCGATTGCAAACTGACAGGATTTTTCCAAGCAAGTTCCTCTACTCCAAGTAGTTTTTCTCGTTCCATTATGAGTTAACTCCAGGACAAGATGCTTTAGGTAAAAAGAAGCAAGCACATTTTCGAGGCACATGTGCGTTGCAGAAGTGCAACGAACGAACCATCCTACACTTTCACAAAAGCCCGCGCTCCCTTCTTTTACTGCCCATTGCTTAGAGATAGACAGCAGACACCACGTGTTTCGGTTCGAAAGGGTCCGAAGAGACGAGAAACAGAAAAGTCCTCGAATTGTTACAAAAGGAGAAAAGGCATACCAATGCTGTTTCCGTTTCCCGATGCCCTGAGTTCACGTTTGCTACGAGGCGGAACCAGTTAAGCCATAAATTACCCAAAACTGTAGTAAATCGTTCTCTACCAGCCTGATTAATTTTGGAGAACTAGAAATTAAAGAGTATTATCCAACATCAATACGCCTCGCGAAGAGACACAGGAAAAGAAGGGTTAGTCCGCTGACTGCGCGTAGTCCCGCCTGCTCACCCTACCGTCAAATGCAAGACAGATCCCTTATCTCTCGAGTATAAACACGCGTTCGATTTTCAAAAGAAAAGCACGCGTTGCCGTATTCCGGACCGCATATTTTGCCGGCGCGTCTAGATAGCGCAAAATATGCTAGATTTCTTCGACGGGATTTGCCACTTCTGTTAGAAGATATTTGCCTGGCCACCCGAAAAAATATGTGGCTTCTTCACGACGGCGCCCCAGCCCATATGGGAAGAGCTATACCAGCTATGGAACGAATATGGGGGAACCGAATAATTGCACGGAATGGTACGGTTGCGTGGCCACCAAGAAGCCCAGATTTAAATCCAATGGATTTTTACGTATGGGGCCACATGAAGTCATTAGTATACACGGACATCGAATTTGAAACCTTAGAGGAATTGCAAGGTAGAGTATTTCATGCTGGTAACGTTATACGCGAGCAGCCTGGAATATTCGCCCGCGTTCGCGACAATTGGTTACGTCGGTGTCAGGCGTGTCTGGATGCAAACGGCAACTATTTCGAGCATCTTTTGTAAATAAATGTAGGTAGCGAAATTTGTATTTCTTTACTACACATTCAGGTCAGAGTAGCCACGCATTGACAGCAGCTTGTTGCGTGACAGTTTAGTCACACTAAAAGAAAAGAAACAGTTTTATCACTTTCTGAAAAAAAACAACACGTTTTGCAGTTACGTCGTCAAAGGAATTTACTTCCATGTAAATCAATGCATTTTTCATGAGCATCAAAACTGTCATGCAACAAATTGCCACCACTGCACGCCTGGCCTAAGAACACGTGTAGAGTTTTCGTTCACTTGTTTCTTATTTTCTAGCTGACGACCCTAAGTGCCTCCGCTACTCCAAACAGATCCTCAATGGGACCGCTACTGTAAGGGGCCCGTAGTTACTTGCTTACTGGGTCATCTTGAACAGCTGACAACGGGCGGTCTTTGTGCTACGGCTCATCTGTGTGCGTGTAGCGACGATCTTTTCCACAAACATCTCAGATGTTTAAACCTTTATAACAGCGAAACTATACGAGATACAACAAAATGTATTCAGACCATTTTACTCTACTGGTGGTCTCCAATGTATGTGCAAAATTATGGAATCTTGCGACTATTAGTTTAGCATATAGACATGTTAACTTTGAGGCATTATTACTGTAAAATGGAGACAGATCGGACATTATGTCATAGGACTTTTATGTTCCATTGGACCTCCCCTACCACCCCCTAAAATATTGCTACGTAAACTGTTTACACCCTGTATATATACGTAATGTTTGATGATGACGAAAAATTTCTAGGAGAATCAGAAGAAGAAGAAAAATCGTACCATTTTCGACAGATCCATGAGACGATATTACGATATCTCTGTCATGCGTGGACCGATTTTGGCGAAACTTTCGAGAACCGGTCAAACCCGATTGGGCTGACATTTTGCAAATAGCTTTATTTTACATAAATATAACGTTTGCGAGAAACGTTTTTTTACCATTTCAATGTCGTTTCCTACCTTACCGACAGAGTCGAGAATAGGATACAACAGTTATTTAATGCATTCTCTTTATTATTCTCCTGTATATACATATTTAATATCGTTCAATAATGTTTCAAATGGGTCTCTGCCTGACTTCTCCACTTCATACCGCCATAAATATTCACAGATATGATCAATCATGGTGTCATCCTTAATTCCGCCCCTACTCAAACGAGCCCGCAAAGCCCGCCACGACGCTTGAATGGTTTGGGTATATGCTCCGCTATCTGGATCCACAAAATTTGTGGAGTGATTCACCGTCTCATGAACATATCCATATTTCTCTAAATTTGTATACCCCTTCCAGCAATGTATTATAATTTTTGTTCCCGCCGCTACATGTTTTTGAATAAGTGAAATAAGCGTATTTTCATCACGCTTATTTCCTGGACATATTTCCAAGCGGTACTTGCCTCCGCCACGCTCTATCATCCCTTTCGAACGATAAAAATTAATAGCGAAATTTCCAAAAACCCAATAAACTACATAACTACCTAAAAAATGTATAAAATAACAGTAATATATATCTATCATACCAAGAATCCATTTGCCTTTTCTTAAACGTCCTCTTTCACATTTTCTTCTACCAATTTTGCACTCGTCGATGTCGACAATAGTGTCAGGGCCCCCAATTAACCCATTTGCAATATAATTTTTGTCGAGAGCCAGAGTACACACCTCTCTGCAGAAAGAAAATCGGTCTGCTACAGTTTCTGAGGAAACTGTTTGACCCTCAACAATACTGCATTCATGCCGTACTTGCTCGAATGTAAATCTTCTTGCAAAAGCGTAAGTAATTATTATGCACGCCTCAATGACAAATTTCATGACAAAATTCGAACCTATTTTCACATAAAATAAACAACAAGGTTGTAACGAGTTAGATACGGTGGGACGCGAACCGTCCCCACTCCGTGCGCCTGGCGCGGCCCGTCGCTACCGAGCGCGGCCGCGAGATGGCCACGCACCGAGCGGCGCTCTCGCTGGTAAAGTTAGCACGGCGCTCGGTATAAAGGCGGGATCTCCTACATGCGATTGGTCCCAGCGACCGGTCGCAGTATACTGGTGCAATGGAAAAGCATGCATCTGTTCTCCTACAAGCGTCTGCGATCGCCAGGTATGCGCCAGACATAGGAGCCTGCCGCGAGTTTGTTTGACTACCAGCCTAGGCTACTCGAGATGCAACACAATGCGATGAGGGTCTGTTTCCCATTATATCTAGTCGCAGGCTGTGACTGCGACCACCGGTCGCTAGACTCCTCCCGAAGGGAGTCTAGCGACCAGTCGCACTGCGACCCATTGCCACAGTGGGATAGAATCCCAGGAAATAAGGAAAGAAGTGGGAATTCAAAAGTTATGGGAGTATGTATTTTTATATGTTATCTGTAGACTACTAATATGAGCACCTAGAAAAGGTAAAAATATCATACGCCTACTTCTGATGTATGTGTGAACACGTGTCTATGTTTGAAACAACGTTCCGACCATACTTTTTATTCTTTTATACTTTAGCGAAACACGGTTTATTGCCTGCCGAGCGTAGAGGAATTAGCTTGTAGGAATTGGGGATTAATCCTAAAATATTTTCCGCTGTTCTGCAAGTAACTTGGCAGATGTTTCCTAATTACTTTATATCGCGTAGGGGGTCGAAGGTCTAGTGTCATAAAGCTGTAGTAAACCGTAGTCCGCTACAAATCCGTTAAGGGCAGCTGGAAAACCGGCACGGGGAAAAACCCAAAACACCGGTGTTACTTTATTATTGTATTCATGGCGGTCATGCTTGTAGCTCGAAACGAGTCTCGGGATCCCGAAAACTTCGGGATCTCGGGCAATACGAAAGTATCGGGGCTCCGCCCGAATTGTTCCGACCCGTCCCGAGCGCCGGGAACCCGAGCCTCGGGACGATCCACACGCTCTTAGTCGCAGGCAAGGAGATTCAGCCTAGGGGCCAGTCGCTGGGTCAAATCGCTACGACCAGTCGCATGTAGGAGATCCCGCCTTAAGCCAGAGCGACGGGCTCGTCAGGCAGACTCTGCCACGAGCGGTACAGGCGAACGGTTAGTCACCGCCGCCACATCCAGAGCCGTGGCGACGCTGGAAGCGGTGGAAACCAGCCGGCTACCCCCACCACTGGTTCCCCAGCCGGCGCCTCCAAAACCGCGGATCGTGGAGGACCGCCGGGCAACCCCTCAGGAGACGGCCAAGTTGGGAGCATCACTGCTGGAGATGCTCGTGCAAGCGCCGCCACCACCACGGCCAGCAGTGGACTCGACGAGCCAGCAACGGCCACCGACGGCGAGGCAGCCAGCGTCCCCACCACCGACGCCGCGGACGAGCCGGCAAGCGCCGTCGCAGCAGCTACCAGTGGCGCCTCCACTACCAAGGCAGCCACCGCCGCCGCAGCCGGATCGCACACCACGGTCCGCCACTCTCCACTACCAACCCCCAGCTCTGATGGACATACCATTACCGGCATCGGTAGAAGTCCCTCCACCAGCCGGGCCCCCACCAGTACCCGCCGTCCCAGCGTTATTACACCGGGAAACCCCTGGCGGTTCAACCCCGACCCCCCGGAGCTGCGCGTCGATCTTACGGCGCTCCGCGAGGGGCAGAAATTCCGGGTGCCCATAGCCGGGGGACACCTGGAGTTCAAAGTGCTGCGGAGGCAACAACTCCGGGTCAGGTTCAACCCCCCGCCCCGGCCCTAGGACAGGCTCACCGGTGCCTGGCCGATTATTTTAAGTAAATATAAGGTGGTGGGTAGCCAGTAAGTCGTACAAATTAGGTTTAAGCATGGTGGCGGGTAGTAAATAAGTCTGTAAATAGTTCTGTAAATAATGGTAGACGATAATGTACATAAGAGGTGGGGGGAGTTCGCGTCCTCCGAAGGGAGAGGGAGATGTAACGAGTTAGATACGGTGGGACGCGAACCTTCCCCACTCCGTGCGCCTGGCGCGGCCCGTCGCTACCGAGCGCGACCGTGAGATGGCCACGCACCGAGCGGCGCTCTCACTGATAAAGTTAGCACGGCGCTCGGTATACGCCAGAGCGACGGGTCATCATCTTAGGGTCAGGCTTAGTCTGTCCCGGAGGACATCCTACAGTCTCCGTATCTCCCGCGGGTTATACCCACTGGGCGACCGGACTCAAGACTTTGGTGGAGATAACAGCCAAGGCACCAGAACGACTAATTTCCCCTCCCTCGTCCACTGCCGCAACGAACCGCGTTCGCGCCGGGTCCGCCGATACGAACCGCGCCTCGCGCCTCCGCCGATTCACCGCCGTTACGACTCGCGTTCGCGCCACGCGTCTCCGCCGATTCATCGCCGCCGCGAATCGTGCCTGCGCCGCGATTCGCCCCGCGACTCGCGATAGAGTAAGTCGCCGACCACACATTGATAGCCAGCATCGACCTGGCCGGGTAACCTTGTATATTCTAGTCCGAATAAAGAACCGTCTACTCCGTCCACCTTGTTTCATTCGATCGACTACCTCGAACACCCGTCCGACGAGTAACTCCCACCGAGCGGGGTTACAAGGTATAATACAATATAAACTAGATGATGATGATAATAATAATAATAAGAAGAAAAATAAGAACCATGTATTATGCGCTGCAGAAATACTGTGATTGTATTTCTGCTGCTTCCGGCATCGGAAACAGCCTAAACCTTCCGGTTCTTCAATATAATCCATTTCTCTTTTGTGTTTGACACAAAACTTTCGAGTAGGAATCAATTCAATTTCCCTAAGCCATTGAATCGTGTCCTCTCGATTATTTAATTTTTTTGATAAAGAAAATGGATTCATGGCACTTAACTTAGCAATTACTATATACTACCAGATACGTTCCGAATGCTCTGAAGGCGCAGTTTTAACTGAATTTTGGATCCTAACTTAAATGGCTAAAAATGTTTCTCGCAACATTGTTTCTATCTCTGGAATGGGCGCACGAGTCACGGGCCCAGCGACCGCGACTGTCAACACTCACAAGATAGGTGTGATAAAAAATAAAACAGCGCCTTCTCATCCTGATCCAGGACCTTCGATTCGTACATGTGTAAAAACAAGCTGTACGCAAAATTTGAGTCAAATTAATCTGCTGTCTCTTATAGCTAGACGCTTTACGCACAGGGCTTGGCCCCGTGCAAACTCACATCGGTTAGCTACCAAGCCTTAAGGCGGGATCTCCTACGCGCGATCGTCGGGTATGCGCCAGACGTAGGAGCCTGATGCGAGTCTGTTTGAGTACCAGCCTAGGCTACTCGAGAGTCAACACAATGCGAGGAGGGTCTGTTTCCGATTATACCTGGTCGCAGGCTCGGCACTGCGACTACCGATCGCTAGACTCCTCCGGGAGGGAGTCTAGTGACCAGTCGCACTGCGACCCATTGCCGCAGTATGACAGAATCCCAAGAAATAAGGAAAGAAGTCAGAATTCAAAAGATATGTATTTTTATGTTACCTGTAGACTACTAATATGAGCACCTAAAAACGGTTAAAATATCATGACGCCTACTTCTGATGTGTGTGCAAACACGTGTCTGTGATTGTATGTATTTTTCGTGCAGAATTTTAAATCGAGTCTTTTAATTTTTGGTGATATAAAAGAAAACAATTTTTGGAGCCCCAAAATAAGTAGTGTCGATTCTGTTAAGTAATAGCAAATAATTAGTTACATACAGTTTTTTTCCATAAGAAACCAATTGAAAAATTGTCAGCAATCATCCCTTATTTAGTTTCACTTCCGGGAACTTCTGAACAGAAATGCCGAATATTATTAAGGAAATTGATACTAAAAGTGTTAATATATAAGTTTGACGTTATTTACGAAAATAACGTCAATTCGTCATGAATTAGCGTCAATAGTTCCAATAAAACCACAAGAATTTGATAAATATGCCATGGAAAGTGCAGCATTCTATACTTTGCGTTTCTAACTCCACTGCGTTGTATCAAATATTATAAAAGAATAAACACGATTTATTATTATTATTATTATTATAAATGTTAAATCCTCGATGTTGATATGAAATCGTTCAGGGTTTGTTAATTTTGCAACAGAATGCCGACTACGAAGGACCACCCTCAATTAGGGACAATGATCAAAATGGTTTTCAAACTGTTTATTTAATAACAAACTTAACGTAACAAATGTAACATTGTGTAAACTGTAACTGTGATATGGTGTCTGATATGGACTCGTGATGTTAGTCTATCTCTACCAAGAGTCAAAACTCTTCTAACATTTTCTCGACCTCGTGCCTCCTCGTGGCCGCTCCACCCTCCTTCGGGGTGATCGGAAAATTCGTCTTGCCCAATCAGAGTTGTGCGGCCCGCAGTCACCCTTCCATTGCGACCTCGGTGTCCTGGGTAGGGTGGTGTGTGTGGGCATCAACTTCCCACGCTTCGGGACAGAGTCCGACGCCGAGGTGGGAAAACCCTTAGGCCCCTGACGTCACAGTCAGCCCCTTCAAATGGCAAAAAACTGCCGCTAAGTTGAACCCATGGTGTTTATGAGGCTCGTGTCGCGGTGGCCTGGTCTATCTCTTCTTCGAGAGGTACGAGGTCGAAAACGCAACCTAGCAACTCTGTGTTAAAGATTTATGTTTTCCGCTTCTCTGGTAAAATGCGGATGGGACCACTTTCTCCGACCAACTGTCGTGAGCGGGTCATCTATATAATATAATCCTAAACAATAAATATATAAAAATACATAATCCTCCCACAACTTTTGAATTCTGACTCGTTTCCTCGTTTCTTGGGATTCTGCCCCACTTGGGGCAATAATAATAATAATAATAATACGTCTTTATTTATCACATTTACAAACAACAAAAAGAAAAAAAAAACAACTTATGTGATAAATAGGCGAGGTTCAGCATATATGCCGTTTTGCAACCTAACCCAAAAACAATAACAATATAAAACAGAAGTAAAGTTAACGAAACAAGAAATGAGCAAGAGAGAGAACCACATGACAAGGGGAGTTAGGGATAGTGAGCAAGAATAAAAGAACGCGTAGCACATTTAAAAGCAGGCATAGAGGTCAAAGAGCGGATATCCAAGGGAAGAGAATTATAATATAAGGATGATAAATAAGAGAAAGATGCCGTAAATTTGACCGTACGATGGACAGGCACAGACAGATCAGCACCACGCCTCGTATATGGTGCATAAACAGAGTGCATAGATGAATTACTGCATAGTAATTCACTTAGATAGATAGGCGTATCGGATACCAGAACTTTGTGTACAATGCAACACAGGTGCAATATCCACCTCTGTCTGACTTTGAGCCAGCCAGAGCGAAGAAAGCACGGCGAAATATGATCAAATTTACGGACATTGTAGGTATAGCGAAGACACGAATTCTGGATACGTTGCACAATTGACGCGAGACGAGTAGAGAGACAAGGACCATACACAACATCGGCGTAATCAAAGAGAGAAATAACGAGTGACTGACAGAGCGAGAGCTTGATGTGGGTGGATAAAATACGACGAGAAGGATACAGGAAACGCAAACGAGCAAAAGCAGAACGGCACAAAACAGCTACATGTTGGTCAAAGCACCAGGAAGAATCAAAAGTAACACCGAGGATTTTAACAGTAGGCTGCATAGTAAGAGATGCCGAGCCCCAGGAAATAACGAAAGAAGTCAATTGTTGACGTAACGCGGGAGAGCCAACCACTACTAAAGAAGATTTAGTAGGATTTAACTGCAAACCGTGAGCATCTGCCCATGCCGCGAGGCATAGCAGGTCAGAAGCCATCTCGCATTTGGCAGACTCAGCGCTGCCAATAACAAAGTCCTTAACAAGCTGAGTGTCGTCCGCATACATATAGACCCGACAGTTATGACACACCGAGGGCAGATCCCTTACATATATACTAAAAAGTAGGGGCCCAAGCACAGAGCCTTGAGGTACACCACGTTTGACCTCGCGAGAAGATGAGACCGTGGGCATAAACTGGTTAAGCATAACCTGCTGAGAGCGGGAAGAAAGATAGGATTCAAGGAAAGACAGGACATTAGAGGACAAACCAGTATGTCGAAGTTTAGCCACCAGCAGGTCATGATCAATCGTGTCAAATGCCTTAGAAAAGTCTAAGGAAATAATGGCAGTTAAGCATCTAGAATCAAAGCTCCGCAAAACGGTATCCGACAAATGCAGCAAAGATGTAGTAGTGCTATGACCACGTCGAAAGCCAGACTGAAAAACTGGAACAGCATTGGCGGAGGTGAAAAACCTCTGAAGCTGCACAATGCAAAGTTTCTCGAGCACCTTAGATAAGAAAGGAGTAAGAGATATAGGACGAAGGGAATTAAGAGCAGTTACATGAGGTGTTTTGGGAATAGGAACTACAAAGGAGTGCTTTAATGCATGAGGAAATACACCATCAGAAATAGAAGCATTGAAAATATGTAGTAGAGAGTCAAAACAGAAAGGAAGGCAATTAAGGACCATACCACCAGAAATATCGTAAGGATTAGAGGACGTAAGTTTGATAGTTTTAAAGACGGCAAGGAGATCCACTGGAGTAAAGGGCACAAAAGAGAAAGTAGGAGAGTCAGGATCAAGATTATTCCGGGATGCATAATTATGTATAAGGCTAGAAGAGGCAGTACAAGCAGGCAGGGAGTCAATGAAATAATTATTAATTAAGGTAGCGTCAGGAAAGGACTCAATGCCAGACGAGGACGAAGACGAACGGTAAAATCCGGCCAAGGATAGGAAGTCCCAAAGCCTTCTAGAGGAACAAGAGTGAAAGCTTTTAAAAAACGCCCGCTTCTCAGCGCGAATGACGGACTTAGCAATATTACGAAGATGCTTATAGTATTCCCAAGCACCAGCTGTACCAGTCTTTCTGAATTTCACGAGTGCTCGATTGCGAAGCTTTATGAATCTCCTCACAGTCTGCGTGAGCCAGGGCGCAGGGGGCCTGGAGACACGCACTAATCTTATAGGTGCGAACTGATCATATAATGTGACCAACAAAGATTCAAACACAGCAAATTTAGAATCAACCGTGTCACAGTCACCAATCCGATGCCAGCTTAAGCCCTCAGCCTCACGACGGAATTGCTCCTCGGGTATATCCTTAAAATTACGTCGCAAAATGAAGCGTTGGCGGCCTGTCGATTTGGGAATATTAAGTATCGAGTAGACAAGACAGTGGTCACTAATATGGCTTACATCCAGAGAACCCGCAGCTACAATATCCACGTCATCGCTTACAAATATTAAGTCCAGCAAAGTTGAAGATAGCGCAGTAATTCGAGTAGGCACAGATATAGTTTGGCATAAAGAAAGCGATGTCATAAAGTGCCTAACAAGAGGCAAACCCGGGTCGCATACATTATTGTAATCAATATTAAAATCACCCATACATATAATATAAGTAGCAGTACAAGAAACTTCGACAAGGAACAGTGCAAGATCATTTATACAGGACAAAGGACAGTTAGGCGGACGATACACAGACAGGGCCACAATACGCGCATGTTTAATAGTAAAAAGAACGCCAGCTACATCTAAAAGGCTATCTTGAAAATAATTATTAGTAATAACCTCAAAGATATTTACACAATGTAAACTGGATTTGACATACAAAGCCGCACCACCACCACGAGCAAGGAAACGAGAACGACGATCAGCACGATAGAGATAATAGTCACGCAGCAGAAGGGACCCAGAGTCGTGCTCAGTACGCAACCAGGTTTCAGTAAGAGCCAACACGTCAAACTTGTAACAACGCACTAAGTCGGCTAGATCCGCAAAATGACAAATAAGTGACCGAATATTTAAGTGAGCAGTAGAGAAGGATTTAGAGTGCGCACGCAGCTTACAAGAAAGCGAAGTAGAGAACGTAGAAGACGCATGTTCCGAAATAGAAGAAGATGGCTCCAGCAGAATAGAGGACGCAGAGGAATATGTACTGCCAGAAGTAGAGTCCAGCCCAACTGACCCATCCAAGGAAGGCGGGTGAATAGTTACAGAGCCCGAGTGTAGGCTCAGGTCAGGTCACTGTCTCCCATCAATAGTATGCTGAACTTGAGCTGGAGAGCCTTGCAGAACAGGAGGCTGAGAAGACAGTTCCTCAGCAAAGTCGGCAGAAGATGTGAACCGCCGGACTGGATCACCATCATCCTTCCTTAGATAGATATTTCCTCGTTTCATCCATACAAACTTAAAATTATGTTCTTTCGCCAGCTTCTTGGCCTCAAGCAGACTGTTACGCTCACTAGCTGTCGAGCGTTCATTAATATATATAAGTGAGCCAGGCCAAGACGAGACAATCTCACTAGCACGAAGATCCTTCTTGACTCTCTTTTTGGCGATCCACTCGTCCCGAGTAAACGTAGATGTAAATCGAATGACGAGAGGCTTAGACTTAGCTTTGGTATGCCGAAGTCTAAGCGCAGAGGCTACGTCCGACTGCGAGAAAGGTACCTTAATGGCATCCGCAACACTTTTAATAGTCTGCAATAGCCCCACATTTGGATTATCAGGCAACCCTGATATAACAAGCTCAAAGTCTCGAGTAGAACGCTCCATTCGTTGAAACCTCTGGGTGACCTCAGTATGAGGCACCAAACCAGCAGCAGCAGACGTCCTCCCACCGGCAAAACGCTGCTCAAGCGATGTCAAGCGTCGGTCAAAAGAGGCTTGGTCAACGGCTAGGCAATCCACCCGTTCAGCAACATCCGACATCATAGCGTGTAAGGAATTAACCCGTGCTACCAAATCATCGAGCGAGCATAATTTGAGTTTGATGTCCTGAAGGGTGCCATGAATAGCCCTTAAATCCGGTGAAGCCTCAGATCTTGATCTTGAGGACGAGGTGGAGGATCTCGACAGAGATAGGGCATTATTGTCGTCAGGATGGACTTGGTCGCAGGTAGGAGTGTCCAGATCGTCCCGAGGCTCGGGTTCCTGGACAGAGGGACGGTCGGAAAATTTCGGGCGAGGTCCCGATACTTTCGTATTGGTCGAGATTCCGACGGTTTCGGGATCCCGAGACTCGATTCGGGCTACAAGCAAAGAATAGACAACCAGTTTAAATGACAAGGTCAAGTAGAGACTTTAAAGGTTCCGCCTGGAGTGACGCTTCTTATTATATTTTCTCCTTGCTACAAGCATGACCGCCATGAGCGGGCATTTTGATTTCAAGTCGGCTCGGCAAAACTCGGACGCGATCGGCTCGAAAGCTACCTATTACGAGAAGACCGAGACGAAAAGAATTATGTGTATAATTTACATCAATACCAGACTGATAAGTTTTTACCTTTCTGTCTCCTGTGGAATCATAATTTGTATCTTATTATTTATTTACATATATATGTATTTTCATTGGTACAAAATAGTCTGTGAATACTGAATATGTCCAGATACGTACTTAAATAAATACGATATTCAGAACTTCGGAAGAAAACTATTTTTATATCGACAATATTTTAAAATCCTAATAAAATATACTTCATACTTATTGTTAGTACTTTATGTAAAGGGGATATATAGGGTATTCTCTTTTTCGGGATAGGTTCAGATTTAAAATAGAAAACGTACGAACAACTATAAGCATACAGAAAGGAATATTTCCTGGATGTATTATAGTAACAACAATATACAGGAAGGCGAATATTTTATTATTTCAAATTAACGTGTAAGAAACATAATTTTTCTATGTTCTCAGATAATAATTTTGATCTATTACTGGTAACGATATCGTCCGATCACGTCCGAGTTTTGCCGAGCCGACCTGAAATCAAATTGCCCACTCATGACGGCTATGTTTGTAGCCCGAATCGAGTCTGGGGACCCTGCCCGTTCCCGCCCGAAAGTTTCCGGCCCGTCCCGAACACACCCCTGGTCGCAGGCGAGGAGATTCAGCCTAGGGCCAGTCGCTGGGTCAAATCGCTGCGACCAATCGCAGCGACCAACCGCGGGTAGGAGATCCCACCTTTACGCGCCCGCGAGCGGGCGCTCGCCCCTCGCCCCAATCTAACCCAAACCAATACTAACACCCAGTATCAAGCTGACCCTCTTTCTAAGTTGATCTCTGTTTTATAGATTTTAGGAGATTATTAAGGAGAATGCATTAAAGCTTGGCCCCGTGCAAATTCAC
Source organism: Andrena minutula (assembly GCA_929113495.1). NCBI lineage: Eukaryota > Metazoa > Arthropoda > Insecta > Hymenoptera > Andrenidae > Andrena > Andrena minutula. The sequence continues at coordinate 21,621,827 of OV815993.1, forward strand.
ATCGGTTCGCTACCATGCTTTACGCGCCCGCGAGCGGGCGCGCACTCCCCGCCCCAATCTAAGCCAAACCAATACTAATACCCAGTATCAAGCTGATATCTCTTTCTAAGTTGATCTCTTTTCTCTAGATTTTAGGATATTAATAAAGAGAATGCATTGAATAACTGTTGTATCAGATTTTCCGCTCTGTCGGTAAGGTAGGGAATGACATTGAAATGGTAAAAAAAAAATTTCGAGTCGCCAAAAATCCTTCTCGCAAACGTTACTTTTATGCAACATGAACGTATTTGCAAAATTTCAGCCCAATCGGATTTGACCGGTTTTCGGAAGTATAGCCCCGATTTTATTGAAATTGGTCTTGTTCGAAAGCCGATATGCGGTTTATATAAGAAAAATGCCTTTAAATTTACAAAATATTGCAGGCGTGATGAGATATTAATGTATAAATGTCAGAATTAGGTTAGAGTGTCTCCGCGACGAGTAAAGGTACCACGGTAGCGACAGCGACAGTCGACATATACAGGGTGTTTTTCATGTACTTGGCGTCGAGACGCTACTGCGTCTCTGGATAATATATAAATTGTTGGTTATATATCCATATTTACTTACATATGAAATCGAATACTATCATTATTTATATTTTCTTTCTCCAACTGTTCGTAGTTTTTATTTTTCCTGCGATTTGCACAACCGCTTACTACGCAATAAGTCATTATTAACTCAATTAATATAATATATGATTTTATATCTATGATTTTATACCACGACCACTACGACGCTTTATGACAGTAACCGTTGAGTAAATGTTTTAAAACAGTAAATGTTTTGAACACAGCCATTAATGCCGAACCAACCATAGAAGTCTATGGAACCGACACGAACCGAATACACCCGAACTTAACTACCGAATTGCCTGTATGGTTTCTGCCTTTTCCCCTCCGATCTTTCGTTCCCTTCGCCCAAAGTCCTCGCTTCCGTTCCGTCTATATAAGTCTATACTCTCACTCTAAACAAGTCACACGTATACAAGCACGTACGCACCTTTCAGCATTACAACACATTTCAGAGTAGTTCCGGAGTTGGACGCTGTTCATGAACAGAGGCCGCTAAATTCAGTCCTCGAATTATGAGTCGGTAATACAGTTTGGATGGTGACACGAAGTCCCATAAGGTGATAAGTCTATTCTATACTTCGTCGATGGTTTGCAGTACCAGCTGACTTTCCGACTTATTCAGAACAGAATACGGAAATAGCAAACAGCTCCCTCTCGCGTTTACCGGGCAATCATCGATCTATCGGTATTACCATTTCTGTGCAGAAAAAACCTGCTGTAATACCGACCTGCCGAATCGGCCACGTCACGTGACGTGTCTACCCCCTTAACCCTTATGTCAATAACCAAAAGTACCTACGTTGTTCAATAACCAGGGTACCCGGGTACCCACCTCCGGTTTTTTAAAATAAACGCTTTCTATCGCGTCTTTTTGTGGTTTTTACGTTTCTAGTCGATAGTTGCTACCTAGATCCAAGTTTCCGAGGCCTCTGATAGCCAGAAAGACTCGGCTAGGTAATATAAATAGGCCTTGAATGGTATACCACAGGTAGCCACGCGCGTCTTGCCGACAAATTGGGTGGCCCGCAGACGCCAGTCTTCGTTGACACCTCGACAGGATCTTATTTGGTATAAAACACCTGAAATAAAGTCTTAGCATTCGAACTATTGTGTATTTTAATAAGGGGCCATAGACACTCTCTTATTCCTTCAGTGATATTGGACAAAGTGTGCACGCAATTTTTGTGAAAACAAAATCAAATAGAAGTGCTATGGAGGAGTTATCGAAAGCAGAGTTTGAAAGGTGAGATAAATGATTGTGGGATGTTATTTTGGTCTTTTACAAAAGGATATCATTCATAGAATTGTTGGTGATATACAGTTGTTCCATACCTAGAAACGCAGGAAAACCAAGAAATCTTGCATCGTATGCGATAAGCCAGTCTGCGATGCAAATAATTACGGCTTTTTTGCACATCAATATGTGGTTCTATTTACTAAATGATCTCTGTAAGGATATCTTATTGTAAATTGTTTCGTTCATTCGGAATTCGTTCATAAATCTTATGTTTCTATAGGTGGGTACCCGGGTACCCTGGTTATTGAGAACCAGCATGTAAACTTTGACGGGATAATTCTCCGACTCCAAGACCAAAAAACGAAGTCTGAAAGCATATTCCTCTTTTAAAATGTTGAAATAACGAAGATCCAAACGGTTGTTTCGAAATTTTCACGGGAACATAAAAATTTTTCATAAAACATGCCCAGGTGGGTACGCGGGTACCTGGTTATTGACATAAGGGTTAATTAGGTATCAGTACGTTATCTGAATAATATCTCCATCATCTAAACGACCATCTATTATCTTATCTTAGGGTTTTGCGTCTACACTAGATGGCGTCATTGGCGTCTATCTGTAGCCCGTGCGTTCTCCCTCCATGCGAACTGTGCAGGAGTGGGGAGTCGGACGGTCGGCGGTTCGGCACGAACGCAATGGCGACAGAGCCTTGTAAGACCGTCCGCAAGTTAGGACCTCGAAAACAGTTTTAGCGTTATCGCTTTTTATAAATAAACTAAAGTTAACTGGAACTCGGGATTTATTCATTACCCGCCTAGTACCACGTATCAGCGGAAGTAGGTCCGCAGTGTATACATTAAAACACTTAAATCCCTACATATCCTTCTGCACGCTTAAAGCATTGGACTGTCCACCCCCTGGTCTAATGCGGACACAGAGACTACGGATCTGACGTCAGGCTCTGCGCTCACACGGCAGACCCTGCTGCCAATCTGACGTCAGATTGGTAACAGATGTTTATCAGGGATATGTAATGCAAACATTTCCTGTACTATGTTAATGCACAAATATTTTCATGAATTCAATTTGTGCTGCTTGTAATATTAATACAATTTTCGCACGTTTTGATCTTTAGAGACGTTTTGTACGTTTAATACATTTAATATTGTGTACAGAAAAATATGTTTTTCGCGCATTCGTTTTTCTAGGAAATCACTGCTCGTCAGAAGCAACAACGCCCGTTGTTGCAGCCGAAATCCGCCGATCAGCTGTCGCGCGGATTTGAACGTGCGTGCGAGAGCATGTCAACACGGTGACACACCGTCCGGTAAGACGGTTACCTACGTCCAGGCCCGTTCCTGGCGGGGGTCCAGAAGGTGCCCCCGCACCTGGGCGGCCAAACCTAGGGGCGGCCGCACGCTGTTTGTAAAATTTTGATTAACAAGTATTAAATTTTTTTCAAATTATCCAACGTAGGTTTTCGAAATAAAAATTCATAAATACAATCTACTTTCACGAAAATAGGCAAAAATCTCCAAATTCAAGGCCTTGTATTTTTAAACAAATTCGAAATAGACGAAATGATGACTTAAACCCGCCCCGTAATTTCACGAGAACTAAAACATATTCCATTTTTAACAAAATCCCAGACATCAAGGGGCAAAATGTGATTGATTTGGCGTGGAATGTCCCTGTACTGATTCTCCAACTAAAGTCGTCAAAGGTGATGCCGCCGACAATCCTGTGCCTCGCCAAGTTTCGTGGTCGTCGACGTTCGAAACCAGCGGGGCCATTCAATGTTGCGCACTAACAAGGAGAGTATTTTAGGTGTCCGTCTCCGATCATTTTGATTTTTGGATATGTTATAGAGGACCGAAAAATAAGAAATACGTGTTTTTTTATTTTTCCCCGTTTTCATATTTGGGGGTGAAAACTGCGTTCAAAGTTAGGGTTGAAAAATCATTTTTGTGGAATATCGCGAGAACTATTAGAGATAAGGGAACAGTGTCAATGGACGAATTTTGTGTCTTGGAATGCGAAATATGACTGACTCACCAGATTTTCAAAAAGTCCATTTATTTGAATAATACATAAAAAATTGTTATTTTTTTGTTAATAATTCTTGTAAAGCTTCATCTATATTCATGCAAATTTATTTTCTCATACTTCACAGCCGAACCGAAAATACGGATAAATCAGAATTTGTATTTCCTACACATTAACAAATATAATTATTATTGAAGTTTACTAATAAGCTGTCCTCCTACAGGGAAACACAAGTTCTCAAATTATCTAGAAATAAAATTTTAAACAAACTCGAAATGGCAATTTTGTTCACGCAAGAAGTAATATCTAGTATACAAAAGGAAATTATATGCGTATTCGATATGTTTTGTTTAGAATTTTATTTCTAGATAACTTGAGAACTACATTTCCCTGCAGAAGGACACCTTACTATAAGTAAACTTCAATAATAATAATTTTATTTGTTAATGTGTAGGAAATACATATTCTGATTTATCCGTATTTTCGGTTCGGCTGTGAAGTATGAGAAAATAAATTTGCATGAATATAGATGAAGCTTTACAAGAATTATTAACAAAAAAAATAACAATTTTTTATGTATTATTCAAATAAATGGACTTTTTGAAAATCTGGTGAGTCAGTCATATTTCGCATTCAAAGACACAAAATTCGTCCATTGACACTGTTCCCTTATCTCTAATAGTTCTCGCGATATTCCACAAAAATGATTTTTCAACCCTAACTTTGAACGCAGTTTTCACCCCCAAAAATGAAAACGGGGAAAAATAAAAAAACACGTATTTCTTATTTTTCGGTCCTCTATAACATATCCAAAAATCAAAATGATCGGAGGCGGACACCTAAAATACTCTCCTTGTAAGCAGTGACGAATGCTGAATTCTGTAGTTCCCTTATGCTTTCTTGCAGGGAGTCGAGACCGAAGCAGAAACCGAATTTCTGACCGGTCGCGACCGGTCTAGCGACCACTAACCGAAGCGAAAACGAACCGCTGTTGTGACCGTAACAGTGAGAGGTTGTGGAGGGAAACCGAACTCCAGACCGATTGCCTCTCGACCGGGAATCTCAGACCGTACTTTTAACGAGACCAATCGAAACCAAACCGAAGGCATGACCAGTCGGCCGACGGTCGGTTGACCGGTCGCAAACGGTCGCGTTAATTTATGGAGAGATTTCTGTTCCTCTCCATAAAATACGAGTCGGGACGGTTCTGTTCCGATCGGTTCAACCTAGCTGAATAAGCCGGGAAGGTATGGATGCTATTCCTGCCGCTCACACTGTTTGTCACTCTCGTGACGGGTTTTTTGACAACAGACTTTTGCAGTTATTTGTTATTGTAACACTGTCCATTCCAAACTATGTCGATCTGCCGAGATATTATTGTATTTCAAATACTAGTTATGTATTATTTCACTAGAAGTAGATAATTTAAATAAATTATTGTTAATATACAAATAACAAGAAAATTGTTGAAAATATAATTCTACATGTGATTATTTTAAAAGTATGTCCAAGTGTGGAAAAACAGAAAATAGGAATGTAATAAAATGTAAATATATTTTTTTTCAACACCTGCATGAAAATGGGTGTTTTTTACGCCTGCTGAGCGTGAGCAAAAAAATCTGGATGTTCGATTGCTTTTTTATTCTGTCGAAATTAATAAGTACGTGTATTACTAAAATTACTGATTCCGATAATGATTCTAATTTGGGGTTATCGCGCCACTCCATAAATTTTTTGCATATCGTCTAGTACTTTTCTTTTGATTTTGATGGCAGCTTTTCTTCAATCGCTTTTGCAGTTTCTACTACTTCGGGGGCGTGTGGTATCCCGTATCGCTATCACTCTCATTATTACTCATTTTATCTTTTAATTCTATCTTTTAATAAAAAGGGGTGCTGTGACATTTGTAATATCAAGATAAAACACACATGATCCATAACGATTAGTCGAATAACTGCATCTTCATATCACAGGGTAACGTCAAACTCCGGTTTCCTTGGGAGCAAAGTAAAAAAGTGCAAATACGCATGCGCGTAAAATCTTTTTCCCTTGGGAGAAAAGTAGAAAACGCGATTACGTCTGAAATTGGTCATTTTGCTACCACCCAACAGGCGTAAAAAACACCCATTTGCATGCAGGTGTTGAAAAAAATGTGTTTTGATGTCCTTTATACATATCATAAGAACCTCATGTTACATTTTTAATAAAGTTCATGAATTTCTTTAAAATCGCCATCACAGTTATCCTACCATTTTTGGGAATCTAGAAGGTTTGGCCCATTTGATTAATATTTTTTCAAACTGAAAAAAATATTTTTGTAAGATAGTAAATTACAAAACAAATTTTTATTTTGCAAAAGTCTCTTCGAAGGAATCTAAAACTTGGAGAAAATATTACCAAATACTTTGAAATTCTAACTACAAAATAAGCACATTCTAAAAAGGGATTCTTTAAAATTAACGTCGTAAGACGTTAACAAATTTAAATCCAAGTTAGAAATGTTCTGTAACTCAGGAACCAATTTCACTTTTATGAAGAGAGTACACGGTGTGTTTATGTAAGGTTACAGGTACTAAAGAATGGCAACGTACAATCATGACGGGGCCATCCTTGTCTTACGTTAGATGTACTACTCGCATCACAGGAGTATTTTCCGATGTACCACTCTCTTTTCTTATATATGTATATCGTATTAAAAATTGAAGAAGTAACGCTTATACAACTGATTCATAAGATGTTAAATAATATTTTCACACGTTATTCCGAGAGATAAAAATTGAAACATTATAATAAATTTTGCTGTGAAATTTGTTATTTATACTATTGTTAAATATATTTAAATTTTATTACATTCCTATCTTCTGTTTTTCCACACTTGGACATACTTTTAAAATAATCACATGAAGAATTATATTTTCAACCATTTTCTTGTTATTTGTATATTAACAATAATTTATTTATATTATCTACTTCTAGTGAAATAATACATAACTAGTATTTGAAATACAATAATATCTCGGCAGATCGACATAGTTTGGAATGGACAGTGTTACAGTAACAAATAACTGCAAAAGTCTGCTATCAACAAACCCCTCACGAGAGTGACAAACAGTGTTAGCGGCAGAAATAGCATCCATACCTTCCCGGCTTATTCAGCTAGGTTGAACCGATCCGAACACAACCGAGCCGCTCCGAACTGTTCCGACTCGTAATTTATGGAGAGGAACAGAAATCTCTCCATAAATTAACGCGACCGTTTGCGACCGGTCAAGACCGAAAGTCTGAGAGAAATTCTCTCTTGAGTTTTGGGCGAGAGAAAACTCCTGACCGCTCGTCGCTCTTTAGTTCGGTCGAGGGAAAAATCCTGACCGTTCGGTCGCTCTCTAGTTCGGTCGAGAGAACCGTAAATGCCATATTGGTCGGTCTCACTGACCGCGACCGCGACCGAAACCGAAATTCTATCGGTCTCGACTCCCTGCTTTCTTGATGAAAATAGTCCCCAAAACGATATAACTCGGACCATAATTAAAGAAATTACATGAAAAATTGATTTGGGAAGTGATTTGTAGCAGGAATTCATTGGTATCACCATATCGATTCGATGAAGAATAAAAGTTGTTAATATGCTGACGTAGTGAATACATTTTACCCGCTGGTTTCGAGCGTCGAAGATCACGAAACTCACAATCAGCGAGTCGCATGACTGGAGTCTGGACTAATGGTACTCCTAGATACGAAATCAATTTATTTAACTTTCAGTACACTTAATACTAATACTTCACTTCATTACGCATCAGTTTGCACTTATATGTGGAATAAAATATTCAAATAAAACCCTTTAATATGTTTTAAGGATCTTTGTTTCATTTTATGAAAATAAAAATTTAAAACTATTTCTTTGCGCGATAACTGTTTAAAACTATGTATATATAGATGTAAAAGTAAACACTGTATATTAAATTTTTAATTAAAGAATATTAAATTAATAAGGGCGGCAATATTGTTTTCGCACCTGGGCGGCCAAAACCCAGGAACGGCCCTGCCTACGTCACCGTGTTTTTGCGTGGATTCGAGCGTTGCGCTCTTCCAGGAATCCGTTAGTCGCTTCCAAGAACACCGAATATCAACAGCACGCTCTCGCACGCACGAACTTTATAACGGCTTAAAAATCTTATCGCCCTGCGATCCCGATTTGCATCGCCAAAACGGCCCTTCGAGCCACAGCGCCCAGCGCATTATATACTAGCAACCAACCTTTTGGTTATTGTATCGTCGTGTTTTGTAAGTCGTGTTTGTTCGTTTGTTCATTACGTGGAGTGATCGTCCGTTTTTGCAACGACGCCCACCTACGGCTAAATAAACGGGCCGTCCCAGCTATTGGTGGACTTCTTCATCGTCTGTGGAGCGCATACCTTCTCTGGCCTTTACCAGTGGCAATCCAACCCACCTTTCTAAGGCCTTCGATTAGACACCCGTTATTTTAATAAGAGATATAGCTGCTAATTCCATTTTTTCAGTAACAATTAGCGCAATGAAAAGTATTGTTTGGTTAGGGTAATTTTTTAAAAATTCCATGAATTTAACCTGTTTCGTCTATTATACTTTCGCAGTCATTAGTCAATCTCACACATTCCAAAATATATTAACCAATAATAATCCGCAACACATATACTGCACTGAAATGTGTGTATACCAAATCATTTGTAAGACATTAAATTCAATAATTTTAACGCATACATTGTTTCAACTACTTATCCTCAAACCTAAGCCGATATCGAAATCATGCGACAATCGAGAATGGCAATGTTCATATAATGAAGACCATTGCCATGAGGAATGTAATCTTAGAGAAGTATATGCCCTAAATATGTATTATGCTTTATTCTATGTGCTTACGGTTATCAAAAAAAAAAAGTAAATGTGCACTGAAATACACTACATTTAAAGGAATGATATAAATAACAAAGATGTTTAAAAAATTTATTTTTTTTTTACGAAAAATTAGTTGATATTTAAAGTATAATTAATTTCAGCATTTTATCACTCGTTGCAATTACTTTTCACTGAAGAGTTGGTTTCTAATAATAAAATATAACGGATACAAGTGATTATATCAAAAAGATGAATATTTTTCTTTCATTCATTTACGAATCTTTAAAATATTCCTTTGATCCAAGAACATCTGGTTTCATTGTTTTCTTGCCTGGTTTCCAGCCAGCTGGACATACTTCTCCATGTTTATCTGTGTATTGGAATGCTTGCACCAAACGCAAAGTCTCATCGACAGATCTATAAATGATTAAGTTGGTTAAACAAAGCATTGTATGAAATCTTGTGCACAAAATATTATTTTATAACATATATTACCTGCCAACTGGCAGATCATTGATAGTGACTTGACGTAAATATTGTTTATCGTCTATGATAAAAAGACCACGGAATGGGATTCCAGTTTCTTCATCAAGTACACCATAATCACGTGCAATTTTAGAACTCTTATCAGCAAGAAGAGGAATATCCATTTCACCAAGTCCACCCTGTTTACGTGGTGTATTTACCCATGCTAAGTGACTGAAGTGAGAGTCAGTCGAAGCTGCAATGAGTTTACAACCGATTTTCTCAAATTCTTGGGCTCGGTCAGAGAAGGCAATGATTTCAGTTGGACAAACAAATGTGCTGTGGAATAAGTTATTGTTTATTATTACATCACAACAATTATTGGTGGATACAATGTGAAGCCAAAAGAGTGTTGAAAGAAAGTACTTACAAGTCTAACGGGTAGAAGAAGAGAACAACATATTTTCCTTTATAATCGGAAAGAGAAATTTCTTTAAATTCTCCATTGACAACTGCAGTACCTTTGAAAACAGGAGCTGGTTTCTGAATCGCTGGGACAGGCATGGTTGGCTTTTGTTACTATAATCAAAATAATTTGTAAGTAACATGAAGGTCACTTTAACATAATATAGCATATATGTATGCCTTGTAAAAACATAATATTTACATATATATTACAAATTTGGTAAAAATAATTGTTTATAATTTAGCTATTATATATCTTGTGTACAAAACAATATTACAAGTCTGTTTTCGTTAATATTGATCTTGAAATAAATTTTTCAGTAACAAATACTGTCAAGCATTATACAAAAATCTTAAAATATTAGTAAATAATAAACAAGTAATGACTACGGCCTATTCATAAAATTAAAATGAAGTTTTTTTCATATCTGTCATACAAAATGTAAAGTACATAAATATTGTTTGTTATGCTTATGTACATAATAGTTGGTATATAAAGTACATAAGAAATGATAAAAATGCATGAATTTTTATATAAATATACAATACACGTGTGTATGCACGCGCATACACATGCTTTTTCAACGAATAACATTATAACACTTGATGTACGCAAAGTGAAAGCAGTGAATTCGCAAAACAACGAGACCATTGTTGTGCACAATGCTTTGTAATTATTCGCAGACTACATACATATTGCAACACGAAATATATGTACGAAAATTACGACTATCGCAATCTAAAGATTTGTGTGAAATATTATTGTGCATAATGTTAAATAATGTAAATAAATTGACTAAATTACGCAGCAATTTCCGAAGTACGTTACACGATTCGTATCACTCTACAACGGCGTCGGCAATGAAATGTTTTCGACAATAGTTCCTTATCGCAATGACTGACATAATCGAGAATATTCCGAGGAGGGAGAACTGGATTCCAGGAAGAGAAAAAGGTCAAGTGCAAGAAGAATACGATTATGTAACATTGTTTTACGTTCAACATGATAATAAATAATATCTTCCCACTTGCTAGCACTTAAGCATTGCATTAATCTTAGCAACGATTTCGCAACGATGTAATGCTAATTCGTGAAAACAAGTGAATGAAGAGAAAGACACTGTTAAAATTAATAAAGTACACCTGTTATTGTAAACTCCTATTTAATTCTATAAAGCTGATACCTTTTTTGTTTGTAGAAAAATATAGCGTAGCGTCCAACGAGATACAGCACCCAACGTATTCTCTTGCCAACAAGGAAATGACTCACCGGTAACCAATTTCAAAGGATGGAACTCGATGGAACTTACCTGGTATTTAATAATTGGCAAGCAAGCGTATCGGTTACGCCATCTGTAGACTATACTGCCCTCTGGAGCAACACAACAATTTTCTGGATCATATTTATCCCATACTGTTCATTGTATGTTTTATAACTATTATTATAGATCCTTTATTTATAATATTTGCAACTGTACAAAGAATTATATAGCATCTGTTTTTATTACCTCTGAACTATCATTTCCGTCATGCGAACAAATATCTGATCATCCCACTCCTGCCACCCGAGCACGCTACGGAAAAAGTCATTCCCATCTTTGACACAATGTTCTATGGCGTGAAATCCAAGGGCGGTATTCTCAGTCGTTGCTTATTCTTAAGCCAATGCTTAAGCATTCGGCATCCTTTACTAGCTAGTAGGTTAGTAGAGGATGCCGCATGCTTAAGCATTTGCTTAAGAATAAGTAGCGACTGAGAATACCGCCCTTATATTATATTCGGCAATTTCCGGAAAGTTACTAGCGTAGTACCCAATGACCCAGATAGCACAACGTCTGGTAAAGTCTTAAAGACGTCCAAAAGGCGTCTTAAAGACGTCTTATAGATGTCTTGTTACAAATCAAGACGTTCAGACTTAAAATGGACATAAACTAGACGTCTCTAAGACGAGGTGTGCTATCTAGGGAGGAATGGTTTTCAAAATCCGCCTGCATTTATGGTCAAGTGATTTTTCCCATTCCTCGAGAAAAGAAATCGCAAGTTTGAAAAGTGGTTAGGTGAAATTAACATTAGCATGTCTTCAAAGAAACATTATACAGAAGTTGTAAAACATTTGTTTTTACAATTGTTCACGAAATATGCAAATGTAATCTCTACTTCTCTACTATTATATATAAAAGTGAAACGTTGTCTGTTTGTTTGTTCCTTTTTCACGCTTAAACGACTGAACGATTTCAATGAAATTTTCAATATACATTACATACGTCCGAGATTAAATTATTGGCTCTAATAAGCGTCCAATCCCAGATAGCACACGACGTCTTTAAGACGTACATTTCATGTCTGTTTTTGGACTGAACGTCTTAGACCATATTAAGACGTCCTTAAGACGTCTGCGCGGAGACATTTCTAAGACGTCCGTCTGCAGACGTCTTTAAAATGTCCTTAAAGCGTCTGTAACAGGATGTCTTTTAAACGACTGAGTTAAGACGTCTTTAAGATGTCTGTCCTGAGATGTTTCTAAGACGTCTGTCCGAGTAAGTGTTTAGGACGTCTCTAAGACGTCCATGCCCAGACGTTTTTTAAACGACTGCATTTAGATGTCTTAAAGACGCATATGTACATAAACAAGTCATGACTAGGCCGGCTCGCGATGGATAGTACCCTACACAGCACACAGCCGTCCTAAAAGCGTCCCAGGGACGTCTGTCCCAGTCGTACAGAGTTGGGCATTATCTAGTTAAAAAAAATTATTTAAATCATAAATCGAATACAATATACTATATTTTTATCCGTTATTCGAAGTTCGAATAACCCAAGAGTATCTTATTCGAAGCGCCAACGGATGAAACGTTTCTTCGACGGAAATTCATTCGACGAGGCAAAGTTACTTTTTTTATTCGAAGGTCTTCCACCCTGAGGTTCGAATACTTTTTCCTACTTTACCTGTATCTTTATTCGAAGGTTTCGAATACTTTCGGCAGGCGCCTGGGTCGTTCAAGGGCTGAGGCGAGCGAGGCAGCGGTCCTCTGCTACGGTCGCCCCGCCACGTGTCACCAATTTTACAGAAATTAAAGTTCTTTATTTTTCGTCGTATCGATCTGAAAGTAACATCGATCAATTCCTGGCATTCTCCCGATTAAAAGGACAAAATATCATGTAAATCGGAAAATTTTTAACGAAGTAGGCTTTAAATTCTTTACCGTTAGACAGCAGAGATGCCCGAGCTTCGAGAATTTTGGGCTGGTCTCTTTTAAATTAACGTTGCAAAGAACTATTCAGAAATTCCCGGCCCGGGTTGAACATTTTGGGGCCTTTTTCATATAACTTTTGAACTATAAGAGATATCGGAATGCAATTTGCGCCGAAAAATGAGGAAAAATTATTCCCTCTTAATGATGGATAATTTAGCATATTTTACGTTTACTTAATTTGATAAATTTTTTAACCATAATTGTTTAAAAAGCTTTTACAAACTGTTTATTTGATAATGTATTTAACGCTGTTTTTAAAATTCGTGGTGTTGATAAACAATAGGCTAGTTGTTTCTGTATCATTACTTTCATAAATTGAGAAATTAAATTTTTATTCAATTATGTGTTAGTTCTGCAGACCTCAGAATTTAATATTCTGGTTTTATTTTTTATGATTTTATCCTTATTGCGGTGCATTCCTAGATCAGACGTAAGGGGTAAATAATGGGACGTGTCTTTGATTGTAGCGGTGTTTGAATTTTTTTTCTAGAACTTTTGTGTTTGAATGTTTTAGCTACTCAATGCCACGCGTATACCGGCTTCCCTTAAAAACATTTTTTGGAACAATGCGCCCTTATTGTGGCTTTTAAAAGCAGGTAAAATTGTTTAAATTAATTAATGAATTAATTAAATGAGACGAGTACACCATCAGTTGACATTATTTTCAAACCTCATTACAGTAATCTGGGGTGTGAGTGGTAAACCTATCATAAAAGCGGAGCGCGCGGCTCGATTACCTGGGCTGGGAAATTCACAATACCTAGCTCTTTGCGACGCTAAAATTTTCGAAGCTCGGGCATCACTCTTGTCCAGCGGTCGCTGGCAGGTCTCTGTTGCGCCGGTGCATGGTTGTAGTGGAATGCGTCCGTGAGGCGTTGCCATTTCATAATGACCCTGCATTGTCCCGCATTTCGACAGTGGGCAACGGTGTGTACGGGTGCGAAATTACCCTGGACCTATACCTACCACCCCCTAACAAAGCAATATACGGATTAACGTAAAGGTCACTTTATTCTATTTTCAAATTATATATTTAAGTCGTTATATTGTGTTCTGTATTTTGCCTTTATGTTGTGTTCTTAATTATCCCAAACGAAGCGGACCCTGGAAGGTGACAATTGAGAGCGATGCAAAAATTCATATATCGTTTATGATTTTCGTTTAATTACATGCAATAGCGGTCATCTGTAGTGGAAAGTACGTACTTTAAGTGAGAGTCATTAATAGTATTGAATATGGAATGCAACAAAAATTAAAAATACAAAACTGAAAATGTCACAACCAGCCCCGGTCTCCCCTATTACCGGAACACTGAACGACAGGGTCGTAAACTCACACCGTCGCAACAGTGTGAAATTCGCGACAAAAATCGCCCGACAGCACAAATCTTGACCGATTCCAATAATTTTTCTTTAACATAATCCTAAAGAACTCAGCAATGACGAAGCACTGCATTAAAGCCAGTATCTGTTGATCTAATCTGTAGAAAACACTATTTAGCATAACATAAAAACATAAATACATAAATTTTGCAGATTAAAGATATTAAAAATTAATTTTGTTGTAAATTAATATTAGCTATAAAATTAAAAATTTACTTTAAATTTACAAAATTTATGTTTTAAATAATCTGTACAGATAATTTAAATCTTATATTTTTAAATTAATAATTTTTTAATAATTGTAATTCGAAGTAATTACAACTGAATATTTTATGTTAAAAAAGTATTTATATGGAATTGCATGATTAGATGGAGCAAATCCATTGATGTCACTTCCATATCAATACGATAAGGAATAAATAATTTCTTACTACGCTGAAATGAATATTTCACATTTTCACTCCCAACTGCGAAGGATGGACCTCAATTCGCTTCGGTCGGCCGAGGATTCATACCTGTTTCAGAAAAAAATAATTCTTTATTCTTTATCGTATCGTTATGGATGTGATGCCGATGAATTCCTTATGTTTTTCCGATGAAAATCATACCAAATTTCATGTAAATGGGACTATTATTAACGAAATTATCTTGAGGTTATGGAAATGAATTTTTCATGGAATTTCCTTTGTTATTTTCCGAATCACGTCGTTCTTGGTGTCATTTTCACCGGCGAAAAATAAGGAATCAATTGGCGTCGTTTTCGCAAAGATCTAATGAGAAATGCGGAAATCGAAGATTTCTCACCTCTTAATAGGCACTTCAACCCCTCTGGGGGTCGAAAGCCGTAAAATTCGGCGAGGCACTGCGGGTGATTGTCATCGCCACGGGGTACCAGGCCGCATCTCTTTGACGGATGAAGCTCCAGAATGACCCTTTACCATTAGGAAGTGGATTTCCACATTTCTCATCAGCACTTTACGAAAATGTCATGAATCGAATCCTTGGGTTTTAATGAAAATGGTCCCCATGAAAATGGTACCAAACCCGACATATTTCGGGCTGTAATTAACAAAGTTACACGAAAAATTGGTCTGCAGAATTTAAAGCCTATTTTATTATTATTATTATTATTTCAACTTTATTACTCTTTAACGAGAAGAACAGAGAGTGGTACATAAAGAGAAAGTAAGAGTGAGTAAAGGCGAGGCCGCAGTAAAAACTGTTAGTAAGCCTAACCCTGAAATAAGATACATTACTTAATGCTACGTATACTAATACTAAAACATACTTAAAACTAATTAAACAATTAAACAATTAAATATGAAAAGTAAATTTGACCCAGAGAACAAAACATGACGAATAAGCAGTAACGGCACAACATGGGCTATAGCAGAAGGGGGAGACATGACGCAGTAGACTACACTAAAAGTGCTGGAGGATGTGGAGCCTGGCTGCATCTTTAAAGGCAGGAAAAGAGTCAATCTGTCGGACAGTAGCAGGAAGGGAATTATAATAAAGCGCCGCGATATACGAGAAATTTCGTTAAAAATTTTCCGATTTACATGATATTTTGTCCTTTTAATCGGGAGAATACTAGGAATTGATCGATGTTACTTTCAGATCGATACGACGAAAAATAAAGAACTTTAATTTCTGTAAAATTGGTGACACGTGGCGGGGCGACCGTAGCAGAGAACCGCTGCCTCGCTCGCCTCAGCCCTTGAACGACCCAGGCGCCTGCCGAAAGTATTCGAAACCTTCGAATAAAGATACAGGTAAAGTAGGAAAAAGTATTCGAACCTCAGGGTGGAAGACCTTCGAATAAAAAAAGTAACTTTGCCTCGTCGAATGAATTTCCGTCGAAGAAACTGGCTCTTCGAATAAAGATACTTCGTTTTTTTTTTTATTCGACGAACGAATAAAATTTTTCCCTTTTATTCGAAGTTGAAATTTTTTTGAAGATAATTTGCTGCCCATCTCTGCTGTCGTACCGGACGTTCCGGGAACAGCCTGAATTTTCCACGAACGGCTTATATACGTCCTCTGAAGGACGAATGTTATAAAAAAAGTCGTCCCCAGTTCGTCTTTTAAAGCGCCTGGATTCGGACTGAAGAACCGTTTAAAAGACGTCTTTGGGACGCTTTAAACAGGCCTGGATTAGGACTGAAACTGGCGTTCAAAAGACGTAATTAAGACCTATTTATTGATAAATTAGGTCAAATACAGTTCTTTAAAGGGTTGTCAAAATGAAATAAAAATTCATTTCTATTTCCTATATTTATTTATTTAAAATTTGACTACCACTATAGGCGATCTGACTGGACCGTCTATGCAGTGGATTACCACCGTATAAAAGGAAAGAAGGACTGCGACGAAACTTGTATGTATACTAACTCGGTCCACGATCACCGGCGAGAAACTCTCGAGCCGTGTCGCCCTCTGGTGGAGCTTGAGGACTTATACACCTCGCAAAGACGTATTTAAAACGTTTCATACGCGTCCCAAACGTGTCCCACAGACATCATTAGGACTTTGTATACATGGCGCCAGGGTAGTTACACGACGTCCCTAAAGCGTCCCAAAAGCGTCTATAGACGTCCCAAAGACGTCTTGTTACAAACCGGGACATTCATACCTACAGACCTAAACCAGACGTTCTCGGGACATCGTGTGCTGTGTGGGACGCGACCGCCAGGCGGCGACCAGGCCGAGCGATTCTCGCAGGTGGGATACAGCCAGCGTGCGGACCAATTATGCTTAACAATGGAGGGGGAAAAACACCGACAGGGGGTAGTGGTAATGTGTGCGTGGACTGAACGCTGGCTTCAGGATTTCTGAAGCAGCGTATCAGGAGCTGACTAAGCTTGGTGTCAAGGTGTTGACCAAAACCATGGTGAATACGGCGAGTGGGGTAAAACTTCCCACTTCAGTGTTTTTAAGTAGGTTTTGACCGGCGCCGCAATATGAGGACGAGCATTATCATGCAGAAGAATGATTTTGTCGTGTTTTTCCTTGAGTGCTCGGCTCAATCTCATCAATTGAGTTTGGTAAAACGCCCCAGTAATGGTTTCATTCGGTTTGAGCAACTCATAATACACGACACCAAGCTGGTCCCACCAAATACACAACATAATGAATATTCGGCTTGGCTGACGATTGTGAAGCATGGCCAGGTGGTCCCCATGATTTCCTCTTCTTTGGGTTATCACCAGTGACCACACGATGCAAAAAACACTTCCGGTTATGCCTGGCATGCAGCATTTCACATGTGGACAATCGGCGTTCAATGTTTCTCGGCGTCAGTTCATATGGAACCCAATTTCCTTGCTTTTGAATCATTCCCAATGGTTTTAAACGATGTGAAATCGCTTGTTGAGTCACTGATAATGCAAGTGCACCTTCTTCTTGCGTTTGGCACGAATCTTCATTCAATAATGCTTCCAATTCCGCGTCTTCGTACACTTTCGGTCTTCCACTACGTTCTTTGTCTTCGACATCAAATTCGCCGTTCTTAAACTTTTGAAACCACTCACGACAACTTCTCTCACTTAATGCGGCCTTACCATATGCTTCTACAAGCAATCGATGCGCCTCAGCTGCAGATTTCTTCAAATTAAAGATGTAAATCAGAACTTCCCGCAAATTCCGTTTATTCGGCTCAAAACTCGACATTTTCGTAGGAAAAAAATATACAACACTGATACACAATCGCTAGTATTGTGAGATCATGTTGCTAATAGATGTGCAACCTTACGATATAACGTCTTACATCTGACACTAGCCGCCATAACTTACTGGTTGCGTTATCTGATTTCAAACGGCGGAGACTTATTTGTACTCCTAATATATATTCTAAGAGCTGAAGGTGGTCAATTTTGAAGGAAAGAAAGACGTTTAATTTTTTATAAGAACCTCCAAAGTTCGGTACCTCGCACTGACTCTGCATTAGTGACAGAAAGTAACTTGGATTGGTTGATTCTGATAGAAACGAAGAAGCTCTATAAAGAATCAACCAATTCAAGTCATTTTCTGGCACCAGTAAACTAGAAAACTGAATTCTCTACATGTAGAATAAGAAGTAGTAAATGGCTCAACTTTATTACGTTCATTTAATAATCTATTTTATATAATCATTGCAGAGAACTGTTCAGCAACTCAGAAAACTCTAGAGCAACATAAAAGCTACACAGCGGGGGCTGCTAACAAAGGAAAGGCAAGCAACAATGGCAACGGGTGGTGGTGGTGGACCACCGCCCGTTGCCATTGACCCAGATGTTGCGGAGGTAACACCACATCTTTTGCACACTGCACCCGTATTATTCTCCTCGAATTTAAATGTGAAAACCACACACGGTTAGTAATGTTATGATATTAATAAAATGATAATGAGATATTAAGATTAGACGAAATGAATAATGAATGTTTTAATGATTAGAGCGACAAGAAATATTGTTCAATGGAAACCAAGTGTCACGTCCTGGGTGGCGGGACTTGGATCGTGACATATATGGGGTAGGGAGGTTGCGTGCGGACTTTGCTTCGTAAGAAGACCTGCTTCTTTATGAAGGCTATGGTTCCGAACTTGTGGATATGTGTAGGAGAGCTCGAAGACTCTGCTTCGTAAGAAGACCTGCTTCTTTATGAAGGCTATGCTTCGCGACTTTTAGGAGAGCTCGAAGACTTTGCTTCGTAAGAAGACCTGCTTCTTAATGAAGGCTATGCTTCGTGACTCGTATCGACCAGGGAAGGCTGAATGGTGATCGTACACCCGAGTGACGCACGTGAGAGTACTGGCTTTGACTTATGGCTCGATAATTGGCTTACTAACTGCATCGTATGAAAAAGGCGTAAATAGTAGGGTTTTTTACTATAGGTTTGGGAATACCCATACGGGACTCTATATGAAAGAACGTTAGTAAACACGGGCAAGAACTCCCGGCGCTTGCGGAGACCGATCAGCTGTAGTCGTTGCGCGTAATGGTTCCAGGTATTCGAGGCGAAATAGCGAGAATTGACGGTTAAAGATAAAAGCGAAAGCGTTATTTATTAGAACACGTAACAGATAGTAATAAACACCTTATAATTATGCGTTGGACATTTAGCATAGGCACATAACATTTATATAAAGGTAAATGATAGATAATTAACGTTAGGCAAAAATAGCAAAAGATGCGAAGCAATGGAGTTAAACAATAAGAGATTATATGATAAAGATAGCAATATAATAATATGAGGCTAAAGCTTAAGCAAGATATAAATGCAAACTAAACTATATATATATAAAGCGATAAGCAAAGAATTAACACGAAGAAATAACGTAGCAATGAAATGTAATAAACAAAAGCATAAACAATATTATAAAATAAAAGAAATGGAAACGCTTACAGTGATGTAGACGCTGGTTGATGTGCACTGAATTGAAATGTAAGAATATAACTAATAAAGAAAACCATAGAGTAATGGTCGCGACTTGGCGATAGCACGGAATAATAATGATGCGTGAAGATACTAAAGAATAGTGATCGCGACTGATAGCAAGGACTAATAATGAATGATGCGTGGGCCACGCGGCACCGGTATTTATACAAATTGATGGAATGTGAGGTATGCGGGGAATTTGAGGTATGCGTGATGACTCATGCCCAAAGTATGCGTGGAATTTGCGGTATGCGTGATGAGTCATCCGTAAAGTATGTGTCGTAATAACTCTGGGGTTTTTGTAAGAATTAAAGGTTGATCTATAATTAGGCTGTAAGACCATGGGATTTCGAAAAGGGGCACTCAATCTGTTGGGTGGACTTTTGTGGTTTACATTGGAAGAGAGGGGGAGGGGGGGGGGGAGAGAGGTTTTGATTTAGAAGGTTGGGGCGAGGGACTTGTTGTAATTCGTGATTGAGGAGGGAGTCATGCCTCTAATGCGAAGAGGGGAAGGGGAATCAGCTGGAGATGGGGACCGCTAAGGTACATCGTCCAAGATCTGATGATTGGTAAAGGGTTAAGAGTTGAGGTTTATAGATAGTAGTAGGTACTTGGGTAGGTCATATAAGGAGTAAGTTAGTTAGGGTTGGGCGAAAATTATAGGGACGTCACACAAGCAATAATAGATTCCATGATGGAAGAACTGGACGAGTCCTATGCTGGAGAACAGACGTGTGTACCTACAGAAGAAGTAGAACTTATACAAAGTGTTGGTAAAATATGTATTTTTTTTATCTTAACCCTTAGTATCAAGATTTTTTTATTTTACGTAGTTATTATAGACGTTATTTGTCCACTCTTCATCGTAAAAATAAGCAAAAAATTCCTAGTGTACCAATTTTTTGTATAAATGAAAAAATATGGATTTAACACCAGTGTTAAATCGTGTATAAAGATACTTATATACTATAATATTAAGCCAATACTCGGTTTTGCAGAATTTTGGATTAGTATCATATACATTATTATATCCAACATCAAATTTATTCACAAAGGAAATCCGAAATAATTGAGAGAAAAATTAGCATTTACGTGGTATTTTCAGTGGTCCTGGCAAAATTAAGATTTGTAATCAATAATATGAGCCAGTGTTTCACAGTAGAATATCTACGGATGTATTTCTGCTCTAAGGACACTTGTTACATATGGCAATAGTAAAGTAACGCTTTAAAGTTCATAAAAATGACCCCGAATGGTGTGCATAATTTTTTCAATTCGTGTGACATGGGTGTTACACTATGCTACTAAGGGTTAAGTAGAGTAATTATATTAGGAACATATTTTTTTGTAATTTCATTATCTGGTATTTCTATTAGTTTCAGGTCCTGTGAAAAAAAAGAAAGGTACCTGTAATTCTGAAGTGGAGGAATTGAAATCTGAGAGAATCAGATCGATGACAGAAGATGGAAAGAAAATGTCATTACTCAATTTCGAACACCAACGATTGAAAAATGAAATAGAATTAGAATTCTTAAGGGGGTAGACACGGGTAATGCAGCGCGCTGTATACCCACTAGTGATGGCGATACAATATCGATATATCGGAATATCGATACTTTGCAACCAATACATCGATATTTTGTATCGATACTTAATGTAACGATATATTGCTGTATCGATACTTAACCCATGAATATCGATACAACTGCACCGCAGCAAAAACGCGGACTGAAGATTTACGGTGTTATCTAAGTCAGACACCAACTAAAATAGACGATTCGCCAATTAAATTTTGGAATCAAACAGATTCACTGCTCAGCAAATTAGCCAAGAAATATTTATCAGTGATTGCGACGTCCGTTCCGTCGGAACGATTATTTTCTAAAGCGGGTAGGATTATGACCGAAGCAAGGAATCGGTTAAATAGTGCGCACTTGCAACATTTATTGTTTCCGGGCTCACTATCCTACGAAGATTGGAATTTCAATGCAAATGTATAAATGAATAAATTATTTTTTTGTATATTAATATTTTCATTTTTGGATTCCATTTCTAATTTAATTAGCAATGTCAATAATAATATGTCGGTTGCATCGACACCATATGCATCGATTAGAATGACTATTCGTATTGATTTCATGAGTATCCTAGACATTGAATTATATTAATTTATGTGTTATATTGAATTATATTAATTAATATTGAATTATATTAATTAATGTGTGCACTTATCCGACCTAAACATTGGTCTTGCGGAAATTTTTGAAGCCATCAAGGCTCTGGACTCCAATAAATCGGCAGGCGAGGATGGGCTGCCTCCTATTTTTGTCAAATCATCCATATATGGATTAGCGAGGGCTCTATGGATTATCTTCAATCTCTCACTGGTATCTGGGAATTTCCCGACCGCTTGGAAATCGGGGGTGGTTGTTCCTATATTCAAGTCGGGGGGCAAAAATGATATCACGAACTATAGACCCATTTCTCTCCTTAGCTGTTTCCCTAAGATCTTTGAGATGATTATCACTAATAAGATTTCGGGATTAATCAGAGGCAGCCTATCTGAAGCTCAGCATGGATTTTTTCCGGGCAGATCAACTGTGACCAATCTCGCGGTGTTCTCAAACTATGTCACATCAGCGATGGATGTTCGTCAGCAGGTGGATGTGGTGTATACTGACTTTAAGAAGGCTTTTGATTCGGTTGATCACAACATCTTACTAGGTAAACTAAAGGCCTTTGGATTTCAAGGTGGGCTGTTGCGTTGGTTGAGTAGTTACCTGACGGGTCGCTCCCAAGCGATAAGGGTTCGTGGTTGCCTATCCCAGCCCATAATAGCATCATCGGGGGTGCCTCAAGGGTCGCATTTGGGCCCATTGCTCTTTTGCGTTTTTATTAATGATCTTGTGAATGTTTTTAACTTTGCCACTCCTTTGTTATTCGCGGACGACCTCAAGCTATTTGCTCGTATTACCTCTATAGAAGATACTCTGAATCTCCAATGTGACCTTGACCGGCTAACTGAATGGTGTTCCATTAATAGGCTCGATTTAAATCTCTCGAAGTGCCATGTGATGAGTATCTCCCGTTCATTCAGTAAGCTTAATGCTCTGTACTTTCTTAACACGACGCAAATATCACGGATAGAGAGTGTGAGAGACTTAGGAGTGTCTTATAGTTCAGCGTTCTCTTTTGCGATTCATGTCAGTAGAGTAACTAATGCGGCTTCTAGACAGCTTGGGTTTATTATAAGGTATACACAAGGGTTCATCGTCAGACGGACCTTTAAGATGCTTTTTGATGCGTTGGTTAGGCCCTTTATGGAGTATGCGTCTGTGATTTGGTCTCCTCACCAGGAGTACTTATGCCGCGCTCTCGAAAGAGTTCAGCATAGATTTTTACGCTTTGCGTCTTTTCGCCTCGGGCATCCTATACACAGATTCGATCATGACTACGGACCGGCAATGAAAATATTCAACTTTGTGTCTATGCGGCAGCGCTTTCTTATAGCTGATCTAACCTTCTTGTTCAGGGTCCTCAATGGCCATATAAACTGTCCACACTTGTTGGGGTTAATCAGCTTCAACATTATGCCCAGACCACTGCGAAATTGTCCGCTTTTCCAGGTTAAATTTTATAGATCTAATCTGCATCTTACTGACCCAATGTCCAGAATTTGCGCGAGTGGGAATAATGTAGCTGGAAACATTAGTCTCTATGGTACTTCTGTCGAGGCCTTCAAGCGTTCTTTATTATCCTCGTATGGTATATCGCGTTGAATTCAGGTGGTCTTATCTTTATTTTTATTCTGTAAGTTTATAATTGTCTGTGCACTCGTGCTGTATCTTGTAATATTCCTAATGGTCTTGTACCGTATGAAATTAAATTAAATTAAAATTAAATTAAATTAACATTGTGCATGCTGTGTGAAAAAAGGTCATGAAAGGGGGTAGGAATATATGAGCCGATACGTACGTATCGATATTGGATATATCGATACTTCGTCTCCGATATATCAGTTGTATCGATACTTGGACTGTCAATACGTATCGATACGAAATATCGATACATGTGGGGCTGTATCGCCATCACTAATACCGACACAATCTGGCCCGAAACATGGGTCTGGGAAGGTACGTTGTTTGTCCTTATATGAGGAGATTTTGGGCTGGGCGAGGTCTCATTCGAAAGAGGAAGCTTCAATGCAGTCCGCTCTGGTCATGATTCAACGAGATTGTGTTGATATCTAATAATATGAGTGATCAAAGTAGAGCAAAAGTCGATAAAATACACCCGCAAGAATCCAAGTATTTTTAGGTCACTAAAAGAGTTTTGTGACGCAAACGATGACCAGAGCGGACTGCATTGAAGCTTCCTCTTTCGAATGAGACGTCACTCAGCCCGAAATCTGATCATATAAGGACAAACAACGTACCTTCCCAGACCCATGTTTCGGGCCAGATTGTGTCGGTATACAGCGCGCTGCATTACCCATGCCACGTGGCGTGTTTACGTCCTTAAGTATTTTTAGATCATTAAAAGAGTTTTGTGACTCAAACGGTTATCCCAGCGCTCCGCATTGAACATTCCTCTTTCGAATGAGACCTCGCCCAGCCCAAAATCTGCTCATATAAGGACGAAACAGGAAAAATTCCAAACCCCTGTCACAGACCAGGTATAGAATAGACCTTCCACCCTATTGTCTTCTGTGTCACTCGATTTTGGGGCTCTAGAGCCCCATTACCATTTCCGTGTCGCATCCAACGTTAACGGCTAAGCATGAAATAAGGGTGCAGCGCTATAAGCGGTAGGAATGAAAGTTATAATAGCGGTGAGAATTTACATACAGGGTGTCCCGATGTCAAATTAATGCAGCATTTTTAAAAGGCAAATAAAAATTTCTTCATATCTTTATCAATCAGCAACTCTACAGACCCATACAACGGAGAAGCATTGTACAACTTCGCTTACGATGTTTACTTCGCTGACTAATCAATTATTTGCGGACATAGGTTTATATTAACTTTTTCACTTTTTTTCAACTGTATACCCGGGATACTCTGTGTACAGACATACACTTTCATTTATCGTTTTGAACACTTCCTATTATAACTAATTAAAAAATGATTAATAAATTATGGTAATCTTATGGTGTGTTTCGTATCAAGCAGTAGAGTAGTGGTGGGCCCCTGCCTACATATATTGATTGTGTAATTCTACACAATCAAGTCATTCCGAAATCTTTAACAATTTTTACTGATCAAAGCTTCATTCAAACATTTTTCCTTTCCAACACGCAGAATACGTTGATATAAAAGAAAATTGGTAAATTTGTTGAAAAGTTACCTCCTCATCGATTTCAATGACCTTCGCATATGTTGTCAATGTCGTCATTCTGAACACCATTTCCTTTTAAAATTTTTGACGGTCGGCCTCAGTTTCGGAGACATTAATAAACAACTTTCGGCATAATAGATTGAAAGCTACCTTCCTACCGATTTCAATGATCTTCTTGCCATGTTATAAAAAACATTTGAAAAACTTTCGGCATAATATATTTAAATCTGTTACATAGCTGACGGTATATCGGTTGGGGCTACATTAGGGCCGGGGCGCGTAAAGCATGGTACCGCAGAGTGCAACATGTGTTAAACTCGGTATTAATTCTTGTGTTAAGTAAAGTTTTTTGCGAATATTTCGTAAACCAAAGCCAACCGCCAAAAAGGTTAAAGGGAAATGTTGTTCAGAATGATGACTTCGATAACATATGTGAAGGCCATTAGAATCGGCGAGGAGGGAGCTTTTCGACAAGTTTACCAAAAAATTTAACATTAATTTTCAATGTTATAATTTATAAACAATTTCGCGGACACTTTTTTTACAAATGTCCACCGATTCATAGGTGTAGATTCACCCCCTAAGAGCAACGACCCATAATTGTTCTACACACTGTACAATGAATGTGGAGAATGAGCAGATAGGTGTGTTCTATAGGAGCGAGTACTTTTTGAAAGAGTGACGTGCGACTGATTTTTGGGGTGTGCGATCGTGGCAGGAGTCAGTGTTGTCAGCCAACGTGCAAAGACTGGTTGAGGGGGTCACGTCGCGGCAACAATAACCTGGGTAGACGGACATCGGGTAAGTGGTTGGGAAAAACCCAAGCGGTGTAAACGATACTCCTGCAGGTCAAGATACTAAATGTGATTTTTGCTTCTCATTTTGGAACCATTTTAGCTTCTGACCTTTTGCCTGTCTTCTAGCATCTAGACATCGAGAAATAGTTTGGAATGGTTTTAAGAAAAAATGCTTCCAACAAAAGTTGCTTGTTTTCTAACGTGGATTAAGAAAATAATTGGTTCCACCCCTGCTTCAAACACAAGGAGAGATGAGTGCGAGCCTGTATCAATACATATCTATTTAAAAGCATGAGATGTATGGAACTCGAGACCAGAACGATTAAAATTGATCGTGTGCGTAATTCTCGATATATTGAGGTATTAAAACTTATGCGTGTTACCCTATATAATTAGGGAAAACATAAGCGAAATGCGGATATGTTTTTAATAATCTTTGATTTCTGTATATACAGTATACAGTGCTGTCTCTCAAATGTCACGTGTTTTCGGATTCTCTATAAGCGCGAAGCTATCCCCACTACTTCGGTTGTAGTCGCCGCGTCGGGGCATCGGGTATCGGATGTCAAAGAAAAAGCCGAAGAAAGGTTCATAAACATTCTCGATAGTGACACACCTTACACTCTGACCGTGTGAAATCAAAGGAAGCCGAATAGACTACTCGTCTCTCAAATAGCGTGCGCCCGGTCCCGACGCACGCGACTCTAGAGAGACAGAACTGTATATATTTAACCCTCCG
Organism: Andrena minutula; assembly: GCA_929113495.1. Lineage (NCBI taxonomy): Eukaryota > Metazoa > Arthropoda > Insecta > Hymenoptera > Andrenidae > Andrena > Andrena minutula. The sequence continues at coordinate 21,648,453 of OV815993.1, forward strand.
AGTACGGGACGTCGAGTCGTGTGCCTGGGACTTGACGGACCCGCACCGATAGTTCACTAATAAAAAATCCACGGTCGCTCGAGACCTTCACCGATACAGTCCCAGATAGCCACGTCCGTATTTGCAGATTTTGCTCAACGCCTGAGTACAAATGTTTGTGGCAGAAAGACTACAGATTTGATACAGTATTTGTTATATTCGATGATGAAAGCAGACTGACAGCAGAAAGCCGACAGATTGTGCTGCCTTAACCTGAGAGCAGATTGGCGGCAGGGTCTGCTGATACAATTTCATCGAGCGCAGCGCGATCTGATGGCAGATAGGCAGCAGAAATCGAGCAAATTCTGTTGACATAGCCTGCGGGCAGTTTGACGGCAGATACTGCGGCGAATCTGCTAATCCAATTTAATGTCAGAAATCGAGCAGACCCTGCGCAGCGCGATCTGACGGCAGATTGGTGTCAGATACAGAGCAGATTCTGTTGACATAGCCTGCGGACAGTTTGACGGCAGATACTGCGGCGAATCTGCTAATCCAATTTAATGTCAGAAATCGAGCAGACCCTGCGCTCCGCGGTCTGACGTCAGATAGGCAGCAGAAATACAGCAGATTCTGCTTACATAGCCTGCGAGCAGAATGGCGGTAGAAAGTAAGGAAAGTCTGCTGATACAATTTAATGGCAGGAATCGAGCAGATCTTGCGCTCCGCGATCTGACGTCAGATAGGCAGCAGAAATACAGCAGATTCTGCTGACATAGTTCACGACACGACCCCGCCAGGGCGCGATTGGGCGAGCGTTTCTCGCTTGCGAAATAGCACCGTGGCGGGAATAAGTGGCCGAGGGCTTGATCATTCAGGGCTCTCGAGTACGACTCGTATTTGCCGGCATTCCACTGCGGAGTATATATTTGGTATACCCGTCTGTAAGGGCGGTATTATCAGTCGTTGCTGAAGACGAAGATCGTCTTAAGCATCCGGCATCCTTTATTAATCTACTAGACTAGTAGAAGATGCCGCATGCCAAAAACTAAAAAACGATTGATGATAATACCGCCCTAAGACGACTGAATAAATAGTAGTTATCATTAATTCTTTTATATTTGGAAGAGAACTGTCTTTCAAAGTTTAAATCATTATTTTGAGCCGACCTGGCATTCAATTCACTAACAACTTGCTAAGTAAAACATTAAAAATGTTGTAATACCCGTTTAAATACATTGTTTACCAACTGTTCTTTCTTCCATAAAATATGGTAGGAATCAGATCTTTCAAGTCGGTCTTATAAACGTGTTCTATATATTATTTACGCTAAAGACTTTCGCACTGTTTTTAAATCTATACTATTATATAAAATTGCCTACTATGGCCGACATCAGGATCTGCTTCATTTCAGCCGCCAATTTGCGGGCGGTTTTTGTCAGCAAGATCTGATCGAAATCTGACATCAATCTGCGGTCAGATCCTGATGTCAGGCTCTGACCGCAGAACCATAGTCAAATGCGGACATAATAGGCTCCGAATCTGACGTCAGAATCTGCTCTGTATCTGACACCAATCTGCCGTCAGATCGCGCTGCGCAGGATCTGCTCGATTTCTGCTCTCAATCTGCGGTCAGCCACGGCAGCAAGATCTGATCGAAATCTGGCATCAATCTGCGATCAGATCCTGATGTCAGGCTCTGACCACAAAACCATAGTCAAATACGGACATAGTAGGACCCGAATCTGACGTCAGAATATACTCGAATCTGACATCAATCTGTGGTCAGACTGCAGTCAGTATGTTTACTGGGGTATAACTCAGGTAGGGATGGTCGCTCAAGCTCGAATAATATTAACCGCTCTGTCACTGTCTGCGTGAGCTCTGAAATGATGGGTCTAAAAAGACACAGGCTCAGGATACGGAGGGTTAATATTATATTTATATTATATTTTACATTATATTATAGTTTCCCAGAAATCAAAGATTATTAAAAGAACGGTTAATCCGATTCCCGACTGAGCCTATCTTTTTTCGGCCCGTCACGATGCTCATTACGGAGTCCTCAACCCGTAATCTTACATCATAAATAACACGTATTACATTATTGGATAAAAGAGTAACGAAATCTGCATTCATGAAAGGAAACAAAAGGTTCTTTGCTCTTCGTTAATCCATTTTACAGAGTTTACCAGCTTAAACGAAAATTGTGGGCATTTCTCGAAGAAGAGACCTCAGAACTCGAGACGGGACCTCCGACAGAGAAAATTTAGGCTAGCTGCACTCGCGCTGGTACGAGTCGATGATGGTCTTTAATCGTCCCATTGAAAGGCTGGCACACCGACATAGCGCGAACCACTGTAGTGGTACATCCCTACCACTTACACAACTATGACTTGCTATCGCCCTTCACCTTGAAGCTGTGAAATAGTTAAAAGAAGCAAGACAGGTAGCTGAAAAACAATGTCGCATCAAGTTCGATATAATATGTACTCTCCAAATGCTTCACATACTTCTAAAAAATTGTTTCAACTGGTTGGAATATTCATTATATTCTGCTGCGTCATAAATTTAATTATTTGTTTAATTTCTGTATCATGTTTTAATAAATATATCAATATGTTTGAATTTATATTAAGTGTCGTTCATTTGGTTTATTACACACCCTTACCCCCTTACCCCCTTACCCCCTTAAGGGGGTAGACACGGGTAATGCAGCGCGCTGTATACCGACACAATCTGGCCCAAAACATGGGTTTAGTAGGATACGTTTAACGTCATTATATGAGCGAATTTTGGGCTGGGCGAGGTCTTATTCGAAAGAGGATGGTTCAGTACAACACGCTCTGGCCATGGCTCGACGAGATTTTGTTAATATGTAATAATATGAGTGACCAAAGTAGAGAAAAAATGGACAAAATACACTCGCTGATTCCAAGTATTTTTAGGTCACTATAAGAGTTTTGTGACTCAAACGATGTACAGAGCGTGTTGCATTGAACCTTCCTCTTTCGAATGAGACCTCGCCCAGCCCAAAATTCGCTCATATAATGACGTTAAACGTATCCTACTAAACCCATGTTTCAGGTTAGATTGTCGGTATTACAGCGCGGTGCATCGCCCGTGTCACGTGACGTGTCTACCCCCTTAAGGGGGGAGACCACTGTCTCAAATCTGAAAATTTTTATTTTTTCTTTTTACATTTTCTGAAAGACGTACGTTTCAAGAATGTTCTCTCCAAATTTTATGAAGAAATTCGCAAAATTGACGGAGATATGGTGTTTTTCGTGAAGCGGTGTCAAACGCGCGACTGAGCCACGCGGAACTTTGAACGCGTTTTCCTCAGAATGACATTTTTCAACCGCGTTGACAGTCTACAGGGAAAACTATACGTCCAATTGACACGAGCAAGGGCATTTATTGTTCGGAAAACCCGCCTCTATTACCTGACGATCAGTTTTTTTCAATTTTCGACCTGCTTCTATTTTTTTTATCAACAATTCCCTAACTTTGTACCAAAGAAAAAATGATTTTTTTTCAGTGGTCCGCCATTTTGTTATTTTTTACAATTTTTACTATTTTTGATCGTCGCGTAATAGAGGCAGGCTTCTAGTTTCTAAATATTACTGTTTTTTTGAATTCCGATTAACCATATGGCCTGGACACTGTCAACGCGACAAGCATGTTTTTGCCGCAGTGCAAATTTTGACGAAGAGTATAGAGAAAACGAATTTGAATTTGATTGAAAAAATTGTTTTTTGTTTTATGTACATATTAACTATACTAAGCAATAAATTGATTTGCTTGCATTGTTTGGTTGAAATAAATTCCCAAAAACACCCTTAATTTTCGGACCATTATAACTCGGAAAAAAAGATTTTTTTTTTTTTACATTTTCTGAAAGACGTATGTTTCAAGAATGTTCTCTCCAAATTTTATGAAGAAATTCGCAAAATTGATGGAGATATGGTGTTTTTCGTGAAGCGGTGTCAAACGCGCCACTGAGCCACGCGGAACTTTGAACGCGTTTTCCTCAGAATGACATTTTTCAACCGCGTTGACAGTCTACAGAGAAAACTATACGTCCAATTGACATGAGTAAGGGCATTTATTGTTCGGAAAACCCGTCGCTATTACGTGACGATCAGCTTTTTTCAATTTTCGACCTGCTTCTATTTTTTTTAACAACATTTGTCCAATTTTGTACCCCGAAAACGCGACTTTTTTTTCAGTGGTCCGCCATTTTGTTATTTTTTACAATTTTGACATTTTCTGATCGTCACGTAATAGAGGCAGGCTTCTAGTTTCTAAATATTACTGTTTTTTTAAATTCCGATTAACCATATGGCCTGGGGCCTGTCAACGCGACTAGCATGTTTTTGCCGCAACGCAAATTTTGACGAAGAGTATACAGGAAACGGATTTATGAATTTGTTTGAAAAAAAAATTTTCTTACTTTTCGATATGTACACTATTAACTATACTAAGCAATAAATTGATTTACTTGCGTTGTTTGGTTGAAATAAATTCCCGAAAACACCCTTACATTTCGGACCGAGACAGTGGTCTCCCCCCTTAAGGAAAAAGTACGAATTAGAACTGCGTAAATTGACAGCAGAAGTGGAATTGGCGAATAAATTACTTAGAAATAGTTAATACCTGCTTAAAAACAACTACCTTACCAAGAAATTATTATATATATATTTATTTTACACGTTTTTCAATAAGTATATTTTATTAGACATTTTTTATTAATTTTTTATTAGATATATTTTATTAGACATATAGTCGCGTCAGTATTTAAGTTGTCGTTTCGATTCTGCATAGGGGGAGTTCCCCTAGTGCCGGACGCTTAAGGTTTTCTTTAAATAAGAAGAAAAAAATAATATTTTAATCTTTTTATTCTGCGCTATTTATAAGATAACAATATGTGACGTCAAAATTACCCAACAAAACATTCAATATTATAATTATAGTTAACTTAAATTACTTTTCAACTTGAATATGCGATTTGGAGAAATCATTAAGTGGCACCTAGTACCGGACACAGTAAAAATTACTGACGCAACTCATCACAGTCTCAATACAGTTTGCAGTGATCACAAATATAATCCTCCGAACATTCGGAAATATCAGCGCAAGCCTCGTGTGCCCATTTTTGGCAGCTTGAACACTGAATCCAGTTTTCTTCGTTCGTTTCAAGACAAACTACGCAAATAGTCTCCTGGTTTGTCTCTCTCGGTTTTATTGTTCTGGTCTTCTTAACCTTATTTCTTACGTTTTTCTTTTGTTCTTTAACTCTTTTTTTATTCTCTTTACAAGATTCAGATTTATACTGTCCGATAATAGGGGACAACGTTCTGTCCGGAACCAGGGGACAGTGAACGGATTAAAAAAAAAATTTTTTGTGCAAACTAGTGCACTGTTTACACAGAACACAAAGGTAATTAAAAAAATACTTACCAAACGATCCAATAACGCAACTCACAGGTCTTTTAGTCAAGAAAATTGGTATATATAACAAGCTAAATTTTATACGATTCACCGGATTTCCGTCACACCAAACAATCAATCCATTTCTTTAGCAAGACTCACGCGACGGGACCATGACGACACATGATCGTCGTTTGTTTTATCCCCTCTACGGTTTACGCGAAAGAACAGCTCCATAGCCTTTGAAATGTCACAGATATAGCTAATGTCCGGTATTAGGTGCCGTCCGGCGTTAAGGGAACTCCCCCTACTGCAGGTCAATTTTTTCAAAACTCAAGGTGTAAAAAATTATGATTTTATCCGAAGACTATTATTTCTTTCTGTACTACTACACATATTGTTAGCCTGGTTTTAGTAAACTACTTGATATATTAAGGTAGGATGAAGCCACCAGTAGTCGACCATGTATCAGTAATCGACCACTTTCAGAAAAACATGAAAAATAAGGTTTTTAGAAGTGACAATCTTTTGAACATAGTGTAGATAGAGTGCAGTTAGAGAACTGCACTTTGTTCAAAAGGTCGTTACTTCTAAAAACCTTATTTTTCATGTTTTTCTGAAAGTGGTCGACTACTGATACATGGTAGACTACTGGTGGCTTCACCCTATTCTATACTTTATTATATATTTTATAAATATTTAAATATATGCAACGAGACTGAATTTGTGTTCCTAACGATGAAAGTCGAATTAAACATGATGTACCTGAAAAAATGTTTATTATTAAATGTTGACATTTGCTCTTAAAAATTTCATTTTTTTTTACCTATAACAGACTATACTGCTTTGTACAACACTTTCTACAGCTTTCTTTCGTTTCGATGCTCTCTGTACAGACTTTATTTATTATTATCTAAACTCGCACGCTTCGCATTCCTTCACAAGCATACAGATCACTCTTTTGTGACGTCACGCAGTTGTGTCACTAGGCGAGTCCTGATATTGTGTTACAAATAATCAGAATTCACTGTATTAAGCATCAAAGTTGATATGCCACCAGCATTAGCGTTACCCGATGTACACCACGAGGAGGTTGCTCGGTCGGACTTTGTACATCATGGTGGCTCTGAAAAGAGCCGATTTGTGTGTCCGTCTGTCTCTGTTAGTTGAAAAGTCTGTCAATTAACGCCTCACGAACAGCAAACCCATTGGCGTTTCCTGCATTTTGCAGTACATCCACTGGTACTTGTTCATTGTCATCATGATTGAAATCATCATCTTCTGGCAATATGTCATTGAAGATTAACGACATGTTATGCAACACAGCACCTTCCACAACAGTTGAGGTAGAGCAAATTAGTTTTGTCATTAATCCACCTGACAAACATGGGAACTTTCGTTTCCAAATACCAAAAGTACGCTCCACAATTATGCGCGTTCTGTTTTGGATATGGTTATAGCTGCAATGGTACAACAGTCAATAAATATAATCCTTTTTTCATACTGAAAACCTTAATAATTCTAAAAAATAGAATACTTACGTCATTTGTTCGTCTGTTTGTGGATTTGGAAGTGGTGTCATTAGAAAGCGTAGGCAAGGATACCCTCTATCACCAACAAGCATGCCATCCAGTTGTCGTTCCAAGTACCGCATATACAGTAATGAATTTTAATGCTATCATGTGCACTACCCGGCCACTCGGGTACTATGTCCAAAAATTCCATTCTTGGACCGACAACAGCCTGCAACAAAGATCATAACTTTAAACAAATGAAACGAAAACCTTAGAGATTAAAAAAGAAAATGATATTCAATCATAATCGATTAACCAAAATATTTTAATCATGAAATAAAAAAATGGATGAAAACCTACTTGAACATTAAGTGAAAAGTATCCTTTTCGATTCCGAAATACTTCAGCAATACTTTGGAATCTTGTGTTCACTAATCACACATGCGTGCAGTCGATGGCCCCATCGATACCAGGTAGACCGATAGCGCCATTGCCTTTCCCAAGGTTAACGAATAATCGCCGATTCTCTGTACGTGCTTCCACATCTCTTGGCATTTTTACATAATCAAAAATTAAAGTAGCAAGTAAATTACTCACACGAAAAATAATTTTGGACACTGTTGGTTGGGCGATCTGCATACAGTCACCTAGCAGTTGCTACAAATAGATGTATTTTAAATAATTGTCCTCATGCACACTCTCTAATTATCAATATTTCGAATGTGAAAAATAGAATATATATTTCTAAATTACCTGAAACTGGAAGTTGCATAATACCTTAAGGTCGCGAGCAATTGAAATTGCGGTGGAATTGGCAAGCCCCGATTGTTTACTTTTGCAAGCCCTTCAATAATTTTAGGCAAAATACCATGCAATACCGAATCCTTATTGAATCGGAATCGTATTTTAAACTCATTGTCGTCATAAAGCTCAAAAAGGATTTTGTCTGTCACGAATGTAACGTCTAATAGCAGGTCTATTATCCGCTTCATCATCTGTCGTGTCCTCGATATCGCTAATATCAGTGTCCTCGATATCGCTAATATTAATAACTTCCATATCAAGGAATTCAAGATCCATTAAATCCATTTTCATAAGCTTTTCTTTTCCTCTGAGTTCGCTACACTTTTTCGCTCACTTTCCACTCGCTTCCTTTACCAAGTAATGGCGTCGAATGTCGTATAAGACGAACTTAAGTCATCTAAAAGGTTGACTTGAAAATATAACCTCACTTTGGAAGAATAAGGTCGTCTTAAGACGTTCTTATTTGACTGAGAATACATACGCACTTAAGTCATGCTTAAGAAGCGACTGAGAATCTCGAATAAATAAGATTTCTTAACAAAGTAAATGCTTGAGTCGATGCTTGAGACGATGCTTATTTGCCGACTGAGAATCTAGATGGGGTCTTAAGTAAATGCTTAAGCTGAACTTAAGAATAAGCAACGACTGAGAATACCGCCCTAAAAGGTTGACTTGAAAATATAACCTCACTTTGCGCAAATAAGATCGTCTTAAGGGGGTAGACACGTCACGTGACCTGGTCGATTCGGCAGATCGGTATTACAGCAGGTTTTTTCGGCACAGAAATGGTAATATCGATAGATCGATGATAGCCCGGTAAACGCGAGAGGGAGCTGTTTGCTATTTCCGTATTCTGTTCTGAATAAGGAAAGAAATTCTCAGCTGTTGCGTTGCACTTATCAAAATTTAAACGGAAAGTCGGCTGGTACTACAAACGTAGAAAATTCATTGTAAATTTGAATTACTTGAAATGTGCTTATGCTACAATATTCTACGTTAGCAGTAAGGAATTATAAGTGAAAAGGGAAAATAGATGAGGGGATGTCCCCAGAAAATGAAGTTTGTTAGGTTAGACATTTTTTTACTAGCAAAGCACAGAAGCAGAACATGAAATACACTTATTATACGTCCTATGCAGAAAGCAGTTATGAACAAACATTATAAATAAAATTATGTTGGATGTTGAATTGGACTAGTGAAAATGTGCAGGCTGGATGCGCATGATTATTATATGGTCGGCTTCTCGAAGTGACAGAAAATATAACCTAAGTATATGCTATATGACAACAAATGTTTAGTGGCTATTTCGTTCTTTTACGAAACATTTGTAAACTTTTCACAAATGTTTCGTAAAAGAACGAAATAGCCACTAAACATTTGTTGTCATATAGCATATACTTAGGTTATATTTTCCGTCACTTCGAGGAGCCGACCACATAATAATCACGCGCATCCAGCGTGCGCACTTTCAGTAGCGGATTTCATGAACGAATTCTGAACTGGATGTATTATGAAACACAATGTTTACGGGGTTTATTACTATTTTATTTGTAAAAGATGCTTCAATTCTTTTAATGTTCCTGTCCATTAGGGTGGACCGAAAAACCCAAATTTTCGAAACTCGAAACTGCGTAGTGCGGAAAAGTTGTCGTTGGGGAAGATAAATCGAAGCCAAAAAAGAATTTGGAAATCAGTCCATATTTGACCCTCGCGCATCGCCGTCAAGGTTTTTAATTTTTGACCGAGTTTGGCGAGTTCTGTATGTTTTCTTAAAAATGTTTATATTTCACTGTTAAACATCACAAAATATTATTTCAGCACATAAATACATACAATTCATTAGCTGTGCAGCTCTTGGCTCGAATTAAATACCTAACACGACTCAGGACTCACCACAGAAAGGTCGCTGCACCTCGAGTTCCATCCACGCCATTTCCAACCAACCAACCACATAGGGCATACATACTACTCATTGTCGATATCTTTCACGACTTTTACTTCTTCACGTTGAATTGTGCCGTATTTGTGGAGGAAGACATGATTTCCTTGGACATCAACGTGGTCCGGATAAAACCATCCCCGTTTTTATACCTAACAACTGTTCCTGATGCTTCCGTCTCTAACTTAACACAGCAATCAACTATTTGGGTATGGCGAGGAAAGTTCCTAGTATCGCAGTCTGGAGTAAATCCCTATTCTGACAGTGATGTAATGTGTTCAGTTGAGATATGACGTAAAAGAAGTGGTGAAGAGGTAATGGAGCTCCAGTCGATAATGTCTGAATAATCTGTCACAGCAAAATTGATTTTTAAAATGAAGAATTCATGAACCGGCTTTTTTGCTTCAGAGGTGATTTTCTTGCCTCGATGATTCTTTTTAGGCCAAGTTCTCTAATATTTCTTCTTTCATCCATCGCCATTGTCAAGAACAAGTTGTCAGAATGTGTAAAGAACTCGTTGCGTTGGATGGCAGGATCCAAAATTTACAAAAGTACAAAAGTACAAAATTCACTACCTGCATCAGTTCATTAGAAGGATTGACCGTTGATACATATAACCTCAGATTCTGGGCCGCTGTGTCATTCGCGGTGCCTGACAGCTGCAAATCGAAATCTGAGGTTATATGTATGAATGGTCAGTCCTTCTAATGAACTGATACAGGTAGTGGAATTTTGTACTTGAATGCTATATGCCTGTATGGTTTGCCATAGGAAAGAATGGTTCCATCATAGACGGTCCCAAACATGTGTTCAAAGTTATTGAAACATCAAGATACTTACCTGAAATCCTCCTCCAAATTTTGGATCCTGTCATCCAACGCAACGGGTTCTTTACACATTCTGACAACTTGCTCTTGACAATGGCGATGGATGAAAGAAAAAATATTAGAGAACTTGGCCTAAAAGGAATCATCGAGGCAAGAAAATCATCTCTGAAGCAAAAAAAGCCGGCTCGTGACTTCTTAATTTAAAAAATCAACTTTGCTGCGACAGATTATTCAGAAATTATCAACTTGAGCTCCATTAACTGTTCACCACCTGTTTTACGTCATCTCTCAACTGAACACATTATATCGCTGATAGAATCTGGATTTACTCCGGACTGGAATATCAGGAACTTTCCTTGCCATACCCAATAAGTGGAGCGCTGTGTTAAGTTAGTGACGGAAGGAGCAGGTACAGTTGTTGGGTATAAAAACAGGGATAGGTTTTATCTGGGCCACAATCCTTCCTTCACAAACAAGGCACAATTCAACGTGAAGAAGTAAAAGTCGTGAAAGATATCGACAATAAGTAGTATGTATGCCCTATGTGGTTGATTGGTTGGAAATGGCGTGGGTGGAACTCGAGGTGCAGCCACCTTCCTGTGGTGAGTTTTGAGTCGTGTTCGGTATTTAACTCGAGCCAAGAGCTGCACAGCTAATGAATTGTTTGTATTTATGTCCTGAAATAATATTTTGTGATATTTAACAGTGAAATATAGACATTTTTAAGAAAACATACGAAAGTCGCCAAACTCGGTCAAAAATTAAAAACTTTGACGGCGATGCGCGAGGGTCAAATATGGACCGATTTCAAAATTCTTTTTTGGCTTCGATTTATCTTCCCCAACGGCAACTTTTCCGCACTACGCCGTTTCGAGTTTCGAAAATTTGGGGCTTTCGGCCCACCCTACTGTCCATATAACCGTTGGCTATTAACAAATAATATAAAAAAAAGTACTAAAAAATATTGGGAAACACCGAAGTTATGAAATTTTTTCCGCGAATCCTATGTTACGTGCCCCACTGTTGGGCGTTACCATCGCAGGCCACCCCGTCGCAAAGGATAGAATAATGATTACACGGGAGTACACACGACTGAACTATATTGTTACATAGAGCAATATCGGTTACAAAACAGTTCGGTACAAGACAGTCTTTTGGTCGTCGTCCAGATCGTCCTCTCGAAGGGGGCCGACCTTCTTCTATATTCAGCTACGAGCACCAGCAGGTTATGCACGGGCCTATACCCGGTGCTCGCAACACTGCTCTCCCCTCTGGAAGAGCTGCCTGAAGAAGTGGTCGTGCAGCCTCGTGGCTTCTTCAGACATCCGCCCCGGTATTTGCCTTCTCGCTCAGGGGAAAACCACGGAAAAACCCTGAGCAAGGCGTGGGTACAACGGGACTTCTCGATCTGCCACGACTAAACGCTCCAACTTCTGGTCCCGCGACGTCTCTGGAACTCTGCAGCTTCCTGTCCCGCGATGTCTCTGGAACTCTGCAGCTTCCTGTCCCACGACGTCTCTGGAATCCTGCGGCTCTTGGTCCCACGAGAAAATCCACGGGGAGCTCCGGGCGCGTTCCTCTTTCGAGTGTCCCACGACGAAATCCACGGAGAGTTTCGGGTCCAGCAGTCTGACACGGGTACCGCGGGGCTTCTAATTCTCCCTCGACGAAACGCCCCTGGTCCTTGTCCCGCGACGTCCCTGGAACTCCACTCTGGAATGTCCCACGTCGACTCCAACGCTCCGACGCTGCATCCTCCTTCGTGCAGCCTCCGGAACCCCGTGCAGACTCCAGCGCTGCCTCGTTTGCAGGCAGCCTCCTCCAGAAGGACGTCCCACGACATCTCCACTGCTTCGGCGACGTTCCCTCCTCCTCGTCGAATCCTTGGTCGCGGTCGACTCTCTTCCCCAGCGACTCGTCCTCGATGACCTTTCGGTGGCCGTACGAGCTTGAGACTTCAATCCCTTCACGGCTCCGGATTCCATGCAAAAGAGACGGAGATGCATTAACATTTACTTTCATTTGAGAGAATCCGTTAGAGCTGAAAGAACAGGGAAGATGGAAACGCGAGACGGAACCGATAACAGGGGATCACAGCTCATGAGCATGTTATCGGCCCGTTCCCCGATCAATCTGCCCAGCACCCCAGCTCGTCTGCATTTTCTTTCTTCTGGGCTTCTTGTCCTCTACTCCCTATCTCAGGCCTTGGATTTCAGATGACCCCATTCCTCTTCGTGGCTTCTGGTGCTGACCCAGGGGACCGTGCTGTGCGTTCTGTTAACGCTCCCGTCTCCGCGACATCTCCTCCAGCCGATCCAAGCAGTCGCACCGCTTGTCCGACTGAGGCGGTGGCAGTCCTCCCACACCTTGTCCCTCATCGTGGGGTTTCGTGCTCTCGGAAACACTTTAAAGAAACAGAGGGCTGGGCTATGAAGGTAACCTCCGCAGCCCAGTCCAGTAGATTAGCTTAGACTAATCTTCAGACTCTTCGTTCAGAACTTCAAACTCTCTCCTCGAGCGAGAGACTTCCTGGATCTTTGGTCGGCGAACAACCCGTCCTGTCTAAACAACTCCACTCTTCGGGGCTCTCTCTCATGGGGAATTCGGCCATTCTGCGACGATGTTCGCTCTTGGACTCCCTTTGTCGCAGCTCATTAACTCTGCGCACTCCAGGCGCTTCCACGTTGCTTATTCGCCAGCTCTTCATATGCGCTGGATGCACTCGCCGGTGCTATTGCGATGTTTTCATCCATCGTTTTGTGTACTTTCTTGTGTACTCGTACCTGCTCCTCCTGTTTTTATGTACGGAGGTTCTCTAATCGGCTGTTGTCGATTGTATCTACTATCTTTAATTTCTGGCAACATGCAGTCCTCATAGAACTTCTTCAGTTTTGCGTCCATCTCTGTTGCCCAGAATCGATCATCTCTCGATACTGTTGTAATCTTCATTCCTTTCGGCGTCCATAAACAAAAATAGGCCCGTTGCCTTTTCGTTATGTGCAATTGTCCTTGCACTTGATAATAGTAATGATGATTTTTATTCATTTCATCACCCTTGAAAATACGCTTTATATTATCAAGTTGCTTTATTCCTTCAGCAGGTGATAAATCCTTGGCCGATTCAGGGCACTTTACTTCAACGATTTTATCATGGTCCACGAGGCCGTCAGGAGTTGCACCTAAGTGAGGCACAGTGTCATCGATGAAGAGGCCACACGGTAGAATACGCATTCCTAATTCTTCTTGCATTTGTCTCAAGGCGTTTGCCTCATTTTTCTTTCCGTATTGGAGAGAATGTAAATTGTCGAGTTGCGGGTACATTATACTCTTCACAGTATTTGCCCGTGATGTAGTTTTTCGTAATCGGCATACCTTGCCGAAATTGGGTGCAGTTAATAATTTCTTTCTATAACCAATCCACTTGTCGTTATTCGCCTGATCGCGAGTTTCCACTTGGATCTCGTCTCGCCTCGTTTGCCATCGAAGGAGTATATCCGCGTGCCTTTACACTCGGAAGAGTATACTGTCTCTTCCATATCTGGTTTTGCCGCGTTGGGGCCGTAATTCTGGTCGCACGATTGTTTTTTATTTCGAAAGGAGGAAGCTTTCGTTTCTTTTCTATACTCCCTTGCTTTTTCTGCTGCGCGCTTCTGACGTCCTTCCAGCTTTCTTACCATGGTTGGCGGCTCTTTACCCATTGCCGTACTCAATCTGTTGAACGCCTCTTTTGTGTTATATTGGACAACCGGAGCGGAGACTCTACCCTGATACGAGCCCCCTCGTCCAAAGTTTATCCTTTTGCATGCGATGAATTTAGCAATGATGTTGTTAAAACTTTCAACAGAATTGTTATTTAGACCCTGCAGCAAACTGTCAGCTTTAACGAAAAGTTGCTGCATCGCTTTTTCGATACTTTGATAAATACCAGCATTTCTCAGACGTGGAACGTAGTCTTCTCTGTTGGGATCAGAGTATTTATCACAGAAGTATGCTAACTTCTGACATTCCTTGTGTTCACCGAAAACGTGACTCGGTACATTTGTCAAGTCTTGCTTCAAATTTTGAATTCGTTCCTCGAGTGGTATTTCTTCTCGCAACCGGTATTCCGCAGCTTTTTTTATACCACTACGCAGGCGGAGAGCATTACTCTGTACGACAGCTCTTAGATCTTTATTGCGGCCTTTTGTTCCGATGTCGTTTATTCTTTTACTGAAATTGCGTAATAGGTGATTGGTGCATTCGATTTTTTGTACCCTCACCATATACTTTCCATATGGATTACTGTCCACTATCTTCTTGTACACACTGCTATCGCCATCGGCAACTAATATATGGTATATTAGGCCGTGCATATCTACGCTGCAATTGAAGCCTTCGACAATAGCAGCACTCTCCATGCCAGTTGAACTCTGATTACGACCCCAATTCTTGAAGCAACGATGCTCGCGCGGTTCTTCCTTCTTCGTAAATGCTATTTGGCAAGTCATACAGAATTTATTCTTCACGTTGATGTACAGCACTTTCTGCGTGTGGTATGCCACGATGACTCCTACGCCAGAAACTCCTACGACCTTTTCATCCAGCTGCCATCCGCGACAACTGGGATAAACGGTAGATTGGATTCTGCATGTACGTGGCCTCTTTGTATAGCTAATGCTTTTTCCTCATTTCCAGTGTCACGTCCCGGGTGGAGGTCTTTGGGGACAATGACATGGGGAATAAAATCAGGCGCGAATCTATAATCCAACACTCTGAGGGTTTTGAAGGGAGAGTCAGGCACGAATCTAAAATCCAGCACACTGAGGATTTTGAGAGAATGTCAGGCGCGAATCTGTAATCCAGCACACTGAGGATTTTGAGGGAATGTCAGGCGCGAATCTGTAATCCAGCACACTGAGGATTTTGAGAGAATGTCAGGCGCGAATCTGTAATCCAGCACACTGAGGATTTTGAGGGAATGTCAGGCGCGAATCTGTAATCCAGCACACTGAGGATTTCGAGGGAATGTCAGGCGCGAATCTGTAATCCAGCACACTGAGGATTTTGAAGGGAATGTCAGGCGCGAATCTGTAATCCAGCACACTGAGGATTTTGAGGGAATGTCAGGCGCGAATCTGTAATCCAGCACACTGAGGATTTTGAAGGGAGAGTCAGGCACGAATCTAAAATCCTGCACACTGATCGTTTTGAGGGAATGTCAGGCGCGAATCTATAATCCTGCACACTGATCGACCAGGGAAGGTTTAAATGACTTATACCTTTTGTGGAGACACCCGTTAGAGCACTTATTATGGTTTGTTTTTGGTAATCGGATTTACAGCTGCATCGAGGTAAAAGACACTCGTAATGATTCAGCAAAATCAGCTATTCATACAGTTAAGCGAAACCTATACGAAAGTAAGTTTGTAAACACGGCAATGCTTTCCGCGGTCGTTGCCCGTAATCAGCTGTTCCGGCAGCCTGGTTGGTTTTCGGGATCTTCGTAGCAGAAGGATTAACACAATGACTCGAAATGTTAGTTAAGCAAAGCGGTTTATTAATAAGTTAGGCGAAAATATAGGCACTGTTTGTGATAGTGCTTTGTTAAACATAGAATGCGTTTAAACATTAATAATTGGCACAGAAAATTTATATAAATGGCAATATATATATATAGAGTGATTATGAGCGTGACATACAGTATATGTTTTATGATGGAATAATATAAGCAATAAACGTAGTTAAGAACATGGAATATGGTCGCAATGAGCGTTAATAACACAATATAATATGAAAAGCACTTAAGCGTAATGAGACAAAATAATATGAAAAGCAATAAGAATAGCAAGACAAAATAATGTTTATAGCTATAAGAATAGTAACGCAAAATAATATGAAAAGCAATAAGAATAGTAATGCAAAATAATATGAAAAGCAATAAGAATAGTAATGCAAAATAATATGAAAACGCAATAAGAATAGAAATACAAAATAATATGAATATCGATAAGAATAGCAATACAAAATAATATGTATGGAGGTGATATGCAATAGTTAAATGGTAATATAAATTCTTACGGTAGTTGCCGTTGAACACTGAATTTAGTTTAAGATAATTATATAGATTTCTGATAGATTTCTGCAGTACGAATCGTTGATTGATGTCTGTAGAACGAGCTTCCGTAGAAGAGCTTCCGTAGAAGAGAGTCTCGATGATAAATTTCCGTAGAAAGAGAGCGAGCTCTCGCGGTTCCTCGTATTTATACTAATTACAATCTTTTCGGTTTGAAGGGGGGTGCGCAGTACGCACCTTGACATAGTTACGCATATGCGTCGCAGTAACATTTCCGGGGTTTTTATAAGGACCAAAGGTTGGTCTATATTTGGACTCGCATTTTCGGCACGTACGCCAAATAATCCTCGCGATTATCCTTCTGGGGTTCTTATACATGTGATTTGGTAATGCTCAACTCCTCGAATGGGTTTTGGGTGTTTTTATAGGAAAGGGGTGATAATGGATTTGACTTCTTTGGTCATTTAGTGGGCTTGAGACTTGGTCTCGATTTAAGATATAGAAGGGGCGAGGGACTTGTTTAGATTCGATAGGAGGGAAGAGTTTGTGCCGCGTTGGGCGAATATATGAGGGAAATTCATTGATTGACCGTCTTGAGATGGGGACCGCTAAGGTACATCGCCAAGGCGGTCGAGGTCATGGAGAAGGGGAATTTTGGTGTTTGGGGTGATTTGAGAGGAGTTGTATAATGGTTTATAAAGAAATGTTATTTTATCTGCGAGCAAAATTTTGGGGGACGCCACACCTCCCCCCTTATATGAAGAAATGCCTGCATTTCTTCCCTGTAAGGAGCGGGGTGGATTTGTTCGTTTGTAAGATTGGGGTCTATACGGGGCGAAGGGGCAGTGGCATCTTGGAGTTGCTTTTGGTGACTGATGTTGGAGGGGAAGGAGTCATCTATAGCGATGACCGTCTGTGAAGACGCCTCCTTGATGATGATGTATGAGATGTTTTTAGAGAGGAGGGATGTGATATTCCTTCCTTCCCTCTTGACGGCATAGCCGCGTAAGTGGTGACTGCAATAAGTGTTGCAGTTGCAACGATCTATATTGGAAAATTTGATTAATGTTTTTGTTTATTGTGACTTGGGGTCAACCGGGACTCTCGCGCAAATGAATATCGCGATCGTCAGGTTTTTTATACTTTAGGCTCCTACTCAGTTTCGAAAGGTAACCTTGGTATGTTTTATTTTCAATTTCTTCAAGAACCGGGTTCCGGTTCGGTTTCCGAGCTAATTTCCCGAATAGTTTTTCATGCGGAGTGTATTTATTACACTCGCGGACACTGACATTATACGAGATCGCGGCCAAGTTGGTCCATTCGTCCCAGTCAGTGTATCTACCGATAATCAATTTTAAATATTGGGTCATTACGAGATGCAATCTCTCTAGAGAGCCGTTAGACGGTGGGTGAAAGGCTGTGGTTCGGAATTGTTGGTCTTTCCATTTCCACGGTGCCGGTTTTATAAAATTTCTATTAAATTTTGGTACTTGGTCGGTGAGGATGGCTCTAGGAGCTCCGAAGTGACAAATGAATCTTTTTATAAATACGTCAGCGATCTTAATTGATGAGTATAGGTTGAGAAGCACGCACACAAAATATTTTATAAATAAACCCTGTATGGGTAGGTTATAAGTGTTGCCTGTTGTAGTTGTAGGCAGTCGTTCACGTATGTTTTCTTTTGAGGGAATTGGTGGAATATCTGCAGATGATATTTCCCGGCACATCTTTCTATGTGGTTGAATCCTTCTGCATTTCCTTCCCTGGCGAATGCTGGATGTGGGTGTTGCAGAGTCGACGGGGTTGCTGCCACTCGTTGGCGCATGGATCGGTGATTTTGAGAACCGAGGCCTCTTGGAATCGCATGGTCCACGTTTGGGCCAGTCCTCCAAGTTGTCGTCACATTTGTCTCGTGGTCGTTTGGAGCATGCCTCCACTGCAGGGGAAGTATGGGATAAGGCGTCTGTAGTGACGTGGAATTTCAGTTCAAATTTCGGGTATTGCAGGATAAGTTCCTTCTGCAAGACTGATTTTAAGTCGTCAAAAACGGTTTGCTGGGACGGTCCCCAGTTAAATGCTGGGTCGTTCTTGAAAAGCTGGGTTAACTGGCGAGCATTTTTAGAAAATTCTGGGATAAACCTTCGATGATATCTGGTTAATCCAAGGACATTTTTGCTTCGTTTTGGCATACGAGGTGCAGCTTCGGAGAACTTATCGCTTTCCCCATGAATCGGGTGCTCTTTAGAGATTGACTTAAATAAATTTTCTGCCCTTGAAGGAGCTTCCGCAGAAATTTTGAATACTACCATTTCCAATGTAGCCGCAAGAGACTTTTGGGAGTTTATGGGAAGGGTTGGTTTGGCGTATAGCGCAGGGGGTAAGAGTGAGTGCACTTTCGTGGGTGCCTCGAGATGGTGGATCGACGGATCCAGGGCTAAGAGGGACTTGTTTTTTATTAGGGGGTGGATGGGAGTGATGCCTGTAGGCGTTGTAGTCTCTATTGGTCTTTTAGGTTTGGATTCTGGTGTTTTCCTGTCGGATTTCTCTACTTCGATGGTGGGCATGATGCTTGGAGTGTCAATCTCGCTAGAATTTATAATTTGCGAATAGTCCTTTAGGTCCGGATTATGTACAGAAAATGAGGATTTTGTCCTCGGCCGTAGCACGACCGGGTTTAGTTGCACTGTAGCGATTCTTACAATACCGGTAGTGCTTTGGGGTATATCGTAAATGGGTGCGCTTCTGCTTGACTTGTTCCACAGTTCGCATCCATCGGCGCTCGGAGGAGTAATTCCCGACTTCGTTTCCCACAAGGCTCTAGGATCTTCCTTGATAGTGAAGGTGCGTTTTCTGCATTCCGAAGTCACATGTCCGGGCTTTTTACAGTTCCCGCAGATTCGCAGCTCCGTAGGCCTGGAAGGTGGAGGTCGAGACTTGTCCCAGTAGGTGACCTGGGGTTTGGGTGCTTGGGACCCATATTCCGCGGCGCGGTTTAGAGAGTTCCTCTCGGAAGGTTGAGCTGGCGGGCCTTGGTTACTCCAACAGGACCGTGCCTCATGACCTGTCTTGTTGCAGAGTTGGCAGGTTAATTTGGGAGTCTTCTGCTCGGGGAATCGGAGACGGTCCCTGGTAATTTCTTTGTCCACACGGACAGCTAAATCGAACGCTTCGTTGAGCGTTTCGAATTGGTGTTGTTGTAGCCTCATTCTTATATGAGGTGGAAGGCCATCGACGAAAGAATCTAGAGTTAGGCGATCCAGATCCTGCGGGTGATTTCGCGCGAAGTCGCGGTAATATTCCCTATCTTCTTCTAGAATGGCGAATCGTAGATCTTTTACGCGTGAGATGTATTCCAATATGTGCTCGTTGGATCCTTTGATAACGTTGACAAGTTCTCCACGATAGTGGTCTGATGTTTTATCAGGGGAAAAGGTACGTTTCAGTCGTTTGACTAATTCATTTACGGAGTCAAAGACCCGATCCTCAACAGCCAAGTACGCATGGTCTTGCAGTTTATTTCTCAACAACCTCGCTAACTGGGGTTCGGCTTGCGAGGGAATCAGAGCCTTAGCCCTATTGCAGGCTCTCGCGAATTGCAAAACGGACATGTTGTGACCGTTAAACTCTGGGACCGTTTCTACGGCGTCTTTTAATGTGATCTGGGGCAATGGATCCTGGTCCGGAATATAATTATAATTTAGTACGGGTTTCCTATCGAAACGGGAGGAACCTAGAGTAGCAAAATTGTTTGCCTTTGGCGGAGGCATAAGAAGTTTTTCCATTATTTCGCGGGCGGCTTGAATTTCACTAGAAAGATCTTCTAACGCGGGGTCATCTGAACCGACGGTCACGCCCGAACGCGTATTGGATTGCAGGTTTACGACACATCTCGCGTACAAGCTCTCAATATCAGCTTGTTTTTCCCGCAATTTTTGTACCCGATCCATTAATTCGGCGGTCGCGGTGTCTATTCTGTTAGTGGAAGGGCCCGCGTCTTGATCCATTACGGGAGAGTCGTCGGCTTCACCGTACACAGACATGTTTAAAGTAAGATTTGATTGCACCGAGGGCAATTGTGGAATATATAGGCCGTTTGGCGGTAATGATTTAAATAAGCTCTTTCGGTGTCTGTTGGATCTCGTAGGGAGCAGCTTAAACAAATATCGTAACCGTCAATGGTTGTTGCTATGCTCCCAGAAACGCAGATCATCCACCGCATATACGCAGTCAAACTTTGTAATCTGCGGCTACAATAGTTCAGTACACCCCGATTTGGGCAATTAATACACATACTTGAAAATAGGGACTTTGTGAGCACCGTATCATAGAATTTCCTTCTATCAACGGCAAACGCATATCCCACCGCTGTCACCAAAATTATGTCACGTCCCGGGTGGAGGTCTTTGGGGACAATGACATGGGGAATAAAATCAGGCGCGAATCTATAATCCAACACTCTGAGGGTTTTGAAGGGAGAGTCAGGCACGAATCTAAAATCCAGCACACTGAGGATTTTGAGAGAATGTCAGGCGCGAATCTGTAATCCAGCACACTGAGGATTTTGAGGGAATGTCAGGCGCGAATCTGTAATCCAGCACACTGAGGATTTTGAGAGAATGTCAGGCGCGAATCTGTAATCCAGCACACTGAGGATTTCGAGGGAATGTCAGGCGCGAATCTGTAATCCAGCACACTGAGGATTTTGAGGGAATGTCAGGCGCGAATCTGTAATCCAGCACACTGAGGATTTTGAGGGAATGTCAGGCGCGAATCTGTAATCCAGCACACTGAGGATTTCGAGGGAATGTCAGGCGCGAATCTGTAATCCAGCACACTGAGGATTTTGAAGGGAATGTCAGGCGCGAATCTGTAATCCAGCACACTGAGGATTTTGAGGGAATGTCAGGCGCGAATCTGTAATCCAGCACACTGAGGATTTTGAAGGGAGAGTCAGGCACGAATCTAAAATCCTGCACACTGATCGTTTTGAGGGAATGTCAGGCGCGAATCTATAATCCTGCACACTGATCGACCAGGGAAGGTTTAAATGACTTATACCTTTTGTGGAGACACCCGTTAGAGCACTTATTATGGTTTGTTTTTGGTAATCGGATTTACAGCTGCATCGAGGTAAAAGACACTCGTAATGATTCAGCAAAATCAGCTATTCATACAGTTAAGCGAAACCTATACGAAAGTAAGTTTGTAAACACGGCAATGCTTTCCGCGGTCGTTGCCCGTAATCAGCTGTTCCGGCAGCCTGGTTGGTTTTCGGGATCTTCGTAGCAGAAGGATTAACACAATGACTCGAAATGTTAGTTAAGCAAAGCGGTTTATTAATAAGTTAGGCGAAAATATAGGCACTGTTTGTGATAGTGCTTTGTTAAACATAGAATGCGTTTAAACATTAATAATTGGCACAGAAAATTTATATAAATGGCAATATATATATATAGAGTGATTATGAGCGTGACATACAGTATATGTTTTATGATGGAATAATATAAGCAATAAACGTAGTTAAGAACATGGAATATGGTCGCAATGAGCGTTAATAACACAATATAATATGAAAAGCACTTAAGCGTAATGAGACAAAATAATATGAAAAGCAATAAGAATAGCAAGACAAAATAATGTTTATAGCTATAAGAATAGTAACGCAAAATAATATGAAAAGCAATAAGAATAGTAATGCAAAATAATATGAAAAGCAATAAGAATAGTAATGCAAAATAATATGAAAACGCAATAAGAATAGAAATACAAAATAATATGAATATCGATAAGAATAGCAATACAAAATAATATGTATGGAGGTGATATGCAATAGTTAAATGGTAATATAAATTCTTACGGTAGTTGCCGTTGAACACTGAATTTAGTTTAAGATAATTATATAGATTTCTGATAGATTTCTGCAGTACGAATCGTTGATTGATGTCTGTAGAACGAGCTTCCGTAGAAGAGCTTCCGTAGAAGAGAGTCTCGATGATAAATTTCCGTAGAAAGAGAGCGAGCTCTCGCGGTTCCTCGTATTTATACTAATTACAATCTTTTCGGTTTGAAGGGGGGTGCGCAGTACGCACCTTGACATAGTTACGCATATGCGTCGCAGTAACATTTCCGGGGTTTTTATAAGGACCAAAGGTTGGTCTATATTTGGACTCGCATTTTCGGCACGTACGCCAAATAATCCTCGCGATTATCCTTCTGGGGTTCTTATACATGTGATTTGGTAATGCTCAACTCCTCGAATGGGTTTTGGGTGTTTTTATAGGAAAGGGGTGATAATGGATTTGACTTCTTTGGTCATTTAGTGGGCTTGAGACTTGGTCTCGATTTAAGATATAGAAGGGGCGAGGGACTTGTTTAGATTCGATAGGAGGGAAGAGTTTGTGCCGCGTTGGGCGAATATATGAGGGAAATTCATTGATTGACCGTCTTGAGATGGGGACCGCTAAGGTACATCGCCAAGGCGGTCGAGGTCATGGAGAAGGGGAATTTTGGTGTTTGGGGTGATTTGAGAGGAGTTGTATAATGGTTTATAAAGAAATGTTATTTTATCTGCGAGCAAAATTTTGGGGGACGTCACACCAGCATCTTCCATTTCGCGTTGTACGGCCACTTCGAAGCCATCGATTATTTTAATCTGACACTTCTCGTATATCCTTTTTGTCATACAGGACACGTTCACGGCAGTCAGTATTGTCTCCAGTTGATTATATCCGCCGCCCATCGTCATTGTTGCGGCGACAGCGACGTGGTTGATATCCATAGTAGCATCACTCTCCCGAAGACAGGATATGCGCTTTGTGTATTTGTACATTTTGCACTCTACATAATACGCATTTTCTAATCCATGCCGCTGACATCTAACTATTTCAAAATGTTCGATGCCACAGCCAATAGTCGAATGTTTTCCAAGATTTTTTATTTGTTCGAAAACATGCGGAAAATCAACGAAGTCTATTCCTTCTGAAATTGGATTTTCCGGCTGTTCTGGTTCTGCATTCTCCACCACCCAGTAATCGGCATCATTTCCAACATCTTGATTCGTTTCTTCGCTGATGTCTCTTACGGAATGTATCTCATCCCTGTCTATTTCGAAATCTATTTCTTGTGCAATTTATTCTTCGTTCGACTCGAAATGCACTTCTTCTACAATTTCCTCTTCGTCCGCATTGAAATGTATTTCTTCTTCAATATCTTCTGCGCCCGTATCGAAATGTACTTCTTCCACAATTGCATCGATAATTGGAAAATCTTCCAAATTTCCTACGTCTTCTTCATATATTCTGGCTGTAGAAAAATCATCCGCAGCAGATGTGCTTGGAAGTGCTTCGTATAAGGTACCTGCACGAGTACCTGCTTCCGCCACGGTACCCTGACTTACCGTGAGGCACGCTGCGTTCTTCAGTCGTTGCCTGCACGTAAAGAGTCAATAATAAGTAACACGTGGCACATACATTGAAATAAGAAAAACATACAGTAGAAAAGAAAAGCAGGCATAGTAAAGGAAGATATACAGTAAAGTCTCGATGTGAGCGAAAGCCTCGGAACGAAGCAAGTTTAATAACCCGCGTGTCGTGTGAGACAATACTAACGCAATCAAAATTTAAAATTAAAACTTTTGTGTTTTTGGTTCCATTTTCATGAAACTTTTACCAACATGTTTGTTAGAATCACCTGATTAAAATGATACCGAACACGACATAAATCGGACAACTTTTACTTATCGTGGATACGAGTCATTTATATTTATATAATTGTCCAAACCATATCGTATTTGGTGTCATTTTAATCAGAAAATCCTGACAAATATGTTGGTAAAAAAATTATAAAAATGAACCAAAAATAAAATACTTTTAATTGTGAACCTCGTTTGCATCGGTGTTGTTTCTCACCGATTTTCGGTTTCGGATCGGGTTACACGATTGGCGCAGGAGCTATATTACACGCTTCACTGATTCCAGGGGAGACCACCCCAACTAGGGGTGACAGAAATTAACGCTAATATTATATAGTCACAATTTTGAACTCTAATCGAGATTTTACTGTAGATCCTACATTTGTAGAATTTTGTCAACAGTCTCGAACGTAGGAGAAGAGAGCGAGTAGAAAAAAGGACTGCCGATTATCTCCATCTTTTTCATTCGCTATTCTTCTCTGCGGCCGTAACTTATTGCCACTAAATATGTATTATACAAATTATACCGTGTTTGGTGCAATTAATCATTACAGAAACATCACAAATGTTACGATACTTTATATATGAAAGTATTATTATTATTATTGCATTACTGTGAACATCATTCTAAAATATCTTGGTGATACGAAGAGGGACGTAACGTGATACAAATGTTCCTCTTACACAACGTGATTCCCTCGCTATGCAAACCGAAGGAAATGCACATTTGGCCTGTTTTCTTTTCACACGCACACATCTGTACAACCGTCTCCGCTACTCGCAAGCGAAGGCAGCCACAAGCAAACATGGCTGCGTTGCGATACGCGGCTGTGTGAGTATACAGGCACGTGTACACTTGACCGGGCGTGAAAAGAATACTCTTCGCATTTCAATCCTGAGCCATTCCACGCGAATTCAGACACTTTTCGGAGTAACATATGGGATTTTTGTGAAACTTGAATAAGATGTAGTCTTTAGTGATATATATATATATACGTATTTCAAAGGATTTTTAAAAAATTTTAAAATTGTGGTATTTGACTTTCTTTCATTAAATTATAACTGTTGAACTAAGAGACAGATAAGAATGAGCTTTTGTGTCCTTACACTGGGAAAGTAAGGGCACCTAATAAAAATTATTTCAGTGAAAGGAAATAAATTTGTGACCATTTATTTTGCAATTATTCTAAACAAATGTCATGTTTTAATAGCGCGGCACTATTTAAAAATTTGAAACAAATGAGGATATAATATAAAATTTGCCTCAATGAAAATTAATTGAATGTGACACTGCGTCGCCCAATACCGACTGGACTGGCTAATTGTAAGCCGTGCGTAGGGAATCCAATCCCGGTGTGACGTCCCTATAATTTTCGCCCTACCCTAACTAGCTTCCTCCTTATATGACCTACCCAAGTATCTACTACTATCTATAAACCACAACTCTTAACCCTTTACCAATCATCAGATCTTGGACGATGTACCTTAGCGGTCCCCATCTCCAGCTGATTCCCCTTCCCCTCTTCGCCTTAGAGGCATGACTCCCTCCTCAATCACGAATTACAACAAGTCCCTCGCCCCAACCTTCTAAATCAAAATCTCCCCCCCCCCCCCCTCTCTTCCAATGTAAACCACAAAAGTCCACCCAACAGATTGAGTGCCCCTTTTCGAAATCCCATGGTCTTACAGCCTAATTATAGATCAACCTTTAATTCTTACAAAAACCCCAGAGTTATTACGACACATACTTTACGGATGACTCATCACGCATACCGCAAATTCCACGCATACTTTGGGCATGAGTCATCACGCATACCTCAAATTCCCCGCATACCTCACATTCCATCAATTTGTATAAATACCGGTGCCGCGTGGCCCACGCATCATTCATTATTAGTCCTTGCTATCAGTCGCGATCACTATTCTTTAGTATCTTCACGCATCATTATTATTCCGTGCTATCGCCAAGTCGCGACCATTACTCTATGGTTTTCTTTATTAGTTATATTCTTACATTTCAATTCAGTGTACATCAACCAGCGTCTACATCACTGTAAGCGTTTCCATTTCTTTTATTTTATAATATTGTTTATGCTTTTGTTTACTACATTTCATTGCTACGTTATTTCTTCGTGTTAATTTCTTTGCTTATCGCTTTATATATATATATATAGTTTAGTTTGCATTTATATCTTGCTTAAGCTTTAGCCTTCATAAAGAAGCAGGTCTTCTTACGAAGCAAAGTCTTCGAGCTCTCCTAAAAGTCGCGAAGCATAGCCTTCATAAAGAAGCAGGTCTTCTTACGAAGCAGAGTCTTCGAGCTCTCCTACACATATCCGCAAGTTCGGAACCATAGCCTTCATAAAGAAGCAGGTCTTCTTACGAAGCAAAGTCCGCACGCAACCTCCCTACCCCATATATGTCACGATCCAAGTCCCGCCACCCAGGACGTGACATAAATTTGGTGACAGCGGTGGGATACGTTTTCTGTTAATCCAAACAAATTCTATAGCATACGGTACCCACAAAGATCCCGAAAAATCTAATATGTGCATTAAGCACCCAAATCGGAGCGCATTGTCCTATCGAAGCCGCAGACTACAGAGTATAACAGCCTATTTGAATGCGCTAACCTGCGTTTTTGGAGGCATAGCTACTACTACGGACGGCAGTGAAATTTGTTTAAGATGCTCTAGTCTATCGCCCGCAGACACCGTAGAGGTATTTTGGACCCATTACTACTACACTTATAGAACTTCTGTCAATTGCCCACGGTGCAGAAAAGCCCTGATACCAGTACGCCCCATAAGGGACTGCACCGAGTGTTCGGAAAGCTACCTTCTTGCGAACAAAAGCTACCGACGGTTTGATAATTGTCGTTCATAAGGGTAAAATTACCCCACAGACAACAAAATCACACACTAAACATGTCTGTGTACGGTGAAGCCGACGACCCTCCCGTAAAAGACCAAGACACGGGCGATCCCATTAACTTGATAGACATCGCGACTGCCGAGTTATTAGAACGAATAGAACTGCTGAGAAAGAAACAGGCCGAAATCGAAAGGTTACACGCGCAGTATGTCGTAAATCCAGGAACTAATATGCGTCCTAGTTCAGTCACCGTTTCTAACAACCCCGCGCTAGAAGGTCTCTCCGGTCAAATCCAATCCATACGCGAAATGATGGAAAAAATTCTTGAACCCTCGCAAACAACGAATAATCTTGCAACTCCCGGTTCTTCTCGCTTTGATAGGAAACCGCTACCTAACCATAATTATGTATCGGATCGGGATCCGTCGCCCCAGATCAAGCTGAAAGACGCAATAGAAACCGTGCCCAAATTCGACGGTCACAATATTCCGGTATTACAATTCGCTAGGGCCTGCAATAGGGCTAAGGCTCTGGTTCCCCCGCACGCTGAACCTCAGCTTGCGAGGTTGTTACGAAACAAATTACAAGACCACGCTTACTTGGCCGTTGAGGATAGGGTCTTCAACTCTGTAAACGATCTTCTTAAACAACTTAAACGCACCTTTTCTCCTGCTAAGACATCAGACCATTATCGCGGAGAACTTGCAAATATCATAAAAGGAACGAACGAACACATATTAGAGTATATTTCTCGAGTCAAGGACCTCCGATTCGCCATTCTGGAAGAGGATAAGGAATATTATCGCGACTTTGCACGAGACCATTCCCAAAACCTCGAACGTCTGACTTTGGATTCATTTATTGACGGCCTCCCACCCTACTTAAGAATGAGATTGCAGCAACACCATTTCGAAACGTTAGACGAAGCATTTGATTTGGCCGTCCTCGTAGACAAAAAGATGGACAGGGACAGAGTTAGATTTTCAGAACCAAAAACTCCTAAGGTGACCTGCCAACTGTGCAACAAGACTGGTCATGACGCACGGTCCTGTTGGAGCAACCAAGGCCCGACTGCTCAACCTTCCGAGAGGAACCCTCTAAACTGTGCCACGGAATATGAGTCCCAAGTACCCAAAGCACAGGTCACCTACTGGGACAAATCTCGACCTCCACCTTCCAGGCCTACGGAGCTGCGAAGCTGCGGGTACTGTAAGAAGCCCGGACATGTGACCACGGAATGCAGAAAACGCATCTTCACTATCATGAAAGATCCTAGAGCCTTGTGGGAAACGGAGTCGGGAAATACTCCTCCGAGCGCCGATGGATGCAAACTGTGGAGCGAGCCAAGCAGAAGTGCACCCCAAAGCACTAGCGGTATCATAAGAGTCGCTCCAGTGCAATTAAACCCGGTCGTTCAACGGGCGAGGTCAAAATCCTCTTTTTCCATACATACAGCTAATCCGGACCTAAAGGACTACCCTCAAGTTATAAACGCTAGCGAGATTGACAATCCAAGCACCATGCTCTGCATCGAAGTAAAGGAATCCGACAGACTAACTCCAGAATCCAAACCAAACCGACCCAAAGAGACTACAACGCCTATAGGCATCACTCCCATCCACCCCCTCATAAAAAACAAGTCCCTCTTAGCCCTGGATCCGTCGATCCACCATCTCGAGGCATCCGCGACGGTGCACTCACTCTTACCCCCTGCGCTATATGCCAAATCAATCCTTCCCCTAAACTCCCAAAAGTCTCTTGCGGCTACACCGGAACTGGCAGTATTAAAAATTTCTGCGGAAGCTCCTTCAAGGGCAGAAATTCTACTTAATTCAATCTCCAAAGAGCACCCGATTCATGGGAAAGGCGATAAGTTCGCTGACGCTGTACCTCGCATACCAAAACAAATTAAAGAATCCCTTGGTCTGACCGGATATCACAGAAGATTTATCCCGGAATTTTCCAAAACGGCACCACCGTCAACCCAACTATTAAAGAAGGACCCAGCATTGAACTGGAGACCATCCCAGCAACCTGGTTTCGACCACCTCAAATCAGTATTGCAGAAGGAACTTATCCTGCAATGCCAGAGTTTTGACCTGAGATTCCACCTCACTACAGACGCCTTATCCCATACTTCCCCCGCAGTGGAGGCATGCTCCCAACGACTACATGACAAATGTGACGACAACTTGAAGGACTGGCCCAAACGTAGACCAAGCGGTCCCAAGAGGCCTCGGTTCTCAAAATCACCGATCCATGCGCCAACGAGTGGTAGCAACCCCATTGACTCTGCAACACCCACATCCAGCGCTCGCCAGGGAAGGAAATGCAGAAGGACGCAACTACATAGAAAGATGCGCCGGAAGATATCATCTGCAGAAATTCCACCAATTCCCTCACCAGAAATCATACATGAACGACTGCCTACAACAACAGCAGGCTACAATTATAAACTACCCATACAGGGTTTATTTATAAAATATTTTGTGTGCGTGCTTCTCAACCTATACTCATCAATTAAAATTGCTGACATATTTATAAAAAGATTCATTTGTCACTTCAGAGCTCCTAGAGCCATTCTCACCGACCAAGCAGCCAATTTTACTGGTAATTTCAAGAAAGCAGTTGCGCGGAAATGTAAAATTCAACAATTCAAAACCACAGCCTTTCACCCGCATACTAACGGCTCTTTAGAGAGATTGCAAATCGTTTTAACCGAATATTTAAAAAGGTTTATCGGTAGATACACTGACTGGGACGACTGGACAGATTTGGCGACGTTTTCTTATAATACCAGTGTTCACGAGGGCACTGGTTATACACCATATGATTTTGTATTCGGGAAAATAGCTCGGATACCCAGCCGAACTCCGGTAACTCAAGATTTCGAAAATGAAACCTACAATCACTATCGCGCGAAATTAAGTACGAGGGTACAAGAATTGCAAACCGCCGCAGCAAAAAGGTTAGACCAGTTAAAACTTAGATTAACACATAAACGAGGACACCTTCAAACCCGGGGACTTAGTCTACGTCCTAATAGAGCCGCGGAAAGGGAAATTTGGGGATCAGTACTCTGGCCCACACCAGATATTGGAAGTAATTCCCTCTCAAACTTAAAAATATCTTGAAAGGACAAGACGAAAATCATACACGCGAACAAAGCGCGCCTTGGTCGTGTGCGCGAGAGTCCCGGTTAACCGTACTACATAAAGACAATCGGCCTTAATAAGTTCTACTCCTAGATCATTCACCATGACGTCATTATCATGCCCGACGACATGCTCGACGACATGCCCAGCGACATGCCCAATGACATGCCCAACGACATGCCCGAGGACATGCCCATCCCGACGAACCGAAGGAGGCGTCCCAGGAGAAAGCATCGAGGAGGAGGACGTTCCCGGAGTCTAGCCAAGATGCAATGGCTACGACGGGAGGCCATAAAAGCTGGAAGGAGCCTTACACCCCTACCCCCGAGAGTCGTCTTCTCCGTGATCGTCAAGAAGGCAACGCCAGCTGATCGAGGCATCGGCATCGAGAAGACCCCCGCCACAAACACCCAATCGAGAGCGTGCTCAATCCAGTCAACCCCGCTCTTTAATGTTAAGAAATGCACGCATTTCTTCATATAAGGGGGGAGGTGTGACGTCCCTATAATTTTCGCCCTACCCTAACTAGCTTCCTCCTTATATGACCTACCCAAGTATCTACTACTATCTATAAACCACAACTCTTAACCCTTTACCAATCATCAGATCTTGGACGATGTACCTTAGCGGTCCCCATCTCCAGCTGATTCCCCTTCCCCTCTTCGCCTTAGAGGCATGACTCCCTCCTCAATCACGAATTACAACAAGTCCCTCGCCCCAACCTTCTAAATCAAAATCCCCCCCCCCCCCCCTCTCTTCCAATGTAAACCACAAAAGTCCACCCAACAGATTGAGTGCCCCTTTTCGAAATCCCATGGTCTTACAGCCTAATTATAGATCAACCTTTAATTCTTACAAAAACCCCAGAGTTATTACGACACATACTTTACGGATGACTCATCACGCATACCGCAAATTCCACGCATACTTTGGGCATGAGTCATCACGCATACCTCAAATTCCCCGCATACCTCACATTCCATCAATTTGTATAAATACCGGTGCCGCGTGGCCCACGCATCATTCATTATTAGTCCTTGCTATCAGTCGCGATCACTATTCTTTAGTATCTTCACGCATCATTATTATTCCGTGCTATCGCCAAGTCGCGACCATTACTCTATGGTTTTCTTTATTAGTTATATTCTTACATTTCAATTCAGTGTACATCAACCAGCGTCTACATCACTGTAAGCGTTTCCATTTCTTTTATTTTATAATATTGTTTATGCTTTTGTTTACTACATTTCATTGCTACGTTATTTCTTCGTGTTAATTTCTTTGCTTATCGCTTTATATATATATATATAGTTTAGTTTGCATTTATATCTTGCTTAAGCTTTAGCCTTCATAAAGAAGCAGGTCTTCTTACGAAGCAAAGTCTTCGAGCTCTCCTAAAAGTCGCGAAGCATAGCCTTCATAAAGAAGCAGGTCTTCTTACGAAGCAGAGTCTTCGAGCTCTCCTACACATATCCGCAAGTTCGGAACCATAGCCTTCATAAAGAAGCAGGTCTTCTTACGAAGCAAAGTCCGCACGCAACCTCCCTACCCCATATATGTCACGATCCAAGTCCCGCCACCCAGGACGTGACACCCGGGATACGGGATCTCGGGATCCCGGGATCCCGGCTGTTTTTTTTACTTTCAAAAATCCCGGGATTTGATATCACTAATCCCGGGATTTTCGGGATTTTTTAAAAATGCGTAGGGTGAAGCTACCAGTAGTCGACCGCTTTCAGAAAAACATGAAAAATAAGGTTTTTAGCACTAACTGCACTCTATCTACACTCTGTTCAAAAGATTGTCACTTCCAAAAACCTTATTTTTCATGTGTTTCTGAAAGTGGTCAACTACTGATACATGGTCGACTACTGGTGGCTTCACCCTATTACTTTATGAACAACTGAAAAATATAAAAATAAACAGAATAAATCAACATGGTCAATTCGTAATAATAAGGACAATAATAATAATGATTTATTTAAATAATAATATTGAGTCGCATATAACTAACTAAATTGTATTTATTTTTACAATGAGGATTCGGCAACTTCGAGAGGAGTATTTTTAAGCCCTAGTCAAACTAATTAGAAAAAAATTAAAGATGCTTATTGAAAGATTGAGCTACGCTGAAGACGAAAGTGGAGATGAAAAAATTATATTAACTGTGGCAAATCAGCCCATTCAAACACAAGAACATAGTCAGCTAACGTTGCAGGAAAAGTTACAAAAAGAAATCGAAAAGAGTATGAAGCGTGCGGAACCTGATAAACCCCAAAAAACTGATCTATTGTCAAGCATAAAAAAAGAAATGAGTCTCTTTGAGGGTGGTGGGATCCGTGGACGTCATCTAGAACAAGCTTATCAATATTTGTTATCAATTCCTCCAACAAGTATTGAAGCAGAGCGAGCTTTTTCAGCGGCCGGTTATATAGGAAATAAAATAAGATGTCGGCTAGGAGATGATACGTTAGATGCTTTGCTATTTCTTCGTGTACATTTCCCGAACGCTTTATAATGGTTAACCGATATTATCTATAGTTATTCAGACTGTTTGTTTATTCTTAAAAATGATTTTAATTTATGTTTGTTTCTTTTAAATAAAGATTTAGAATTTTAACATATAATAAAACATTTTAATTAATGAATTTTTCTTTTATCCAATCCCGGGATTAGTCCCGGGATCCCGGGGTAGATTTTAAAAAATCCCGCAATCCCGGGATAGTAAATAATGATCGGGATTGGATTCCCTAGCCGTACGGTATTAACAGCGGCTATACCTGATATTGTTATATAGGGTTCTCGCAAATGGTAAGCATTTGAAAAAAAATTGAAACAGGAAAACTTTTACTATTTTTTATACCCAACGTAATACGGTATATCAACTTTTGGTGTTCGCGATTTCTTCCGTGAACCGAAGGTGAACTTCAGTTTTGAACGCGACAACGCGAGAGGCCGGCGAGAGGGGTATTTCCCCAGGAATACGGATATGAATTTGTTAGTTAGGTGCGCGGACGAACCTGATGCGAAATCAGGGAGCCGCTAGGATTATTGACGGCGAGGACGAACCCAATGCTAAATCGGGGAGTCGCGGGAAATGTTAGTAATGCCTCGTAACTCTTAATTTGATACAACTCGAGCGGTAAAGTTGTATCTGTGGGTGAGTGCTACTAATATTATAAGGATCGCTTGGTAAAAGATAGGTTTAACGAAATCGACTCGATTTAGACGTGAACACCATAAGTATATTGAATAAACAATTAATACAAATGTAAGTGTCGCGATTAATAATTAAATAGAATGTGTATATGTTACCACTAATTGCACGGTGTTGACGCACTGGCGATGCGGGGCGTACGAGTGGATATTTCAAAGTTCCAAATAGAATATAAACCGAACTCGCGGATTCTACAAGATTAACTTTGATTCCGACAGAGACTTTAGTCTGATCGAACTGAATCTAACCAACTCTGTACGAGCGTGACACGACGTGACGTTACGCGTGACTCTATAGCTTTTAACCACCGAGGGTAGAAACCGAAGGGTTTATATAGTCCCAAAAATGAGTGGGGATGCGTTATGATTTTCCATATAAGGAAAATCCTTCGGGGTCGTCGTCGTGTCACTCTTGTTCTCACGGTCGCGATGCAGCTGGTAGAGATCTTGACCTCCATTAGTGGGGTTGATAAGCGGAAGGCTTTTAGGGCGTTTTCCCTTCGCAGACGCGAGCTCGAAAGACGGTTGAGAGCGACGTATGGGAAAATTCCACATACGTAACAACCCAATATGAAAGTGACTGTCAAGACAAATTGAAGGGTCGGTGCAGTAAGGGGGCTAGCGTTCGAAAATGCGAAAAAGTGTTGTCCAAACACTAAGAAAAATTGGAAAATTACATTTAGTTAAACTGCATTTTAAAAAATATAGTGTTGTAAAGCTCATCGCGGCACACATTTTTTCTATTTGCAGTTTTTCTATCGAATCATTAGTATTCGAGATAAAAATTATAAACAAACAAATTTCTTCAACCAAAGTCAATATTTTTTTAAACATAAATTGCGATAACTTGAGTAAATATTAACGGATCGTTATGAGACATGAAACATAAAACTCAGAAAACTCTAGCTAAGCCGTAAACTGTATGCACAAAACCCTTATGTTTAAAAATATAATAGGGAGGTTAAAAACTACAGGGAGGTGACACTGATGTGTACGGCTTACAAGGTATATGCGGAACCACGTGACGTGCGCGAGAGAATAACGTGTGTACGTAGGCCGGCGAAAGAAATAGACGAAAAGTGTGGCAAAAGTGCGCAGAAAATTACGAGGTCGGTTGGAAAACGAGGGGAGTAGACAAGGTTCTGGTGGACAGTATAATCGACAGATAATAAAGAGTCTAAGGGAGAGATAAACGGTGAAGAAGAGAAGGTGTGAAACGAGTGCACGAGATATGAGATACGTGGCAAGGATAAGTGACATCTACGGGAGTGGAAGAAACAAGAAGACAAAGCGGAGACAGCAGTAGGTAAAGAAGAGCGGTAACTCTAATGAACCGAGCAGACGAAGGCGGGGAAGTGCAAAAGGGAACGAGAAAAAGGGGAAGACCATCGTTGGCAGAACAGCTGGGAAGAAGAGCGGATAGCGAAAGCTCGATACTGGATTCATTCAAGAGGAAACGGGAGGACGAGGAGGAGTAGGAGAGGTTAAGGGCCGAAAAGGAAATAGGGGAAGAATTCTTAAAAGCGAGGAAAGTAGGGAGGTCGCCTCCGACGAAGAAAACCGAGGTAATAATACGAACTGTAGAAACGCCAGACAGTCAGAAGACAGATTGATGGAAGCTGTGCTGGCAGTATAAGAAAGACATGGAAGAGTTGAGGAAAGATAATAGAGATCTGAGGCAGGGAATGCAGGATCTGAGGGACGAGTGGAAGAGTAGGGATGAGATATGGGAAAAGGAAAGGAAGGAAATGAGAGGAAGGATAGAAGTACTGGAAGCCAAGAAGGATCAGGCAGAGGGGCTCACAGGAAGACTGGAGGGGCTAGAAAAAAAGGAAGAGGCTAGAGAGAAAAGAGAGAGAAGAAATAATATTTCTCTAAGGGGAGAGGATTTACCGCGTAAAGAGACGCCGAAGGATACGGTGGAATATGTGTTAAGGCACGAATTGCAGGTAGAAGCAGAAATCGAGGAAGCCTATTGGGTAGGAAAGGGAGAGAAAAGAGGGCTACTGATAGCGAAGTTAAAAAGCTGTCAACAGAAAAGAGTAGTAATGCTAAAGAAGAGTACATTGAAGGAGAAGAGGCTGTTTATTGACAATGATTTGACGAAAAAAGAAAGGGAGATACAAAAAAATATTAAAGATATTGCCAAGGCGGGAAGGGAGCAAGGGGCAAAGGTGAAAGTCGGGTATAGGAAAATAATAATCAACGATAAGACATTTATTTGGAAAGAGGAAGGTGGGCTGAAAGAAGTAAATTTTTGGAGTCGGCAAAGTTTTGTGAACCTTTAAATTATTGGAGGATCGCAGAGCTTACAAGGACAACGAAAGCACGACAAAAGGCAGTACCAACACCCGTTCCCCGCGTGCCTGCGAACGTAGATATGCGGGGAGAGGGGGGTACACAGAATCGGGAAAGGAAAAAGAATCAAAGAAATATAGATACATTTAAAATAGGATACTGGAATGTAGCAGGATTGTTCAGCAAAGACAAACAGTTTTGGGATTTTTTAAAAGAACTCGATGTAATAGGATTAGTAGAAACGTGGATTGAAGAGAAACAATGCGAAAGATTGAAAGAAAATTTGCCACAAGAATTCTCATGGAAATGTAAATATGCCACCAGAGAAAAAAAAAAGGGAGAGCGATAGGCGGAATTTTCACAGGTATAAGCAAGGGCATAGAAGAGGAGGAATCGAACGCAGGAACGGAACATACCCAAGAGAGGAGAATCAGGATACAGAATGAAAAATGGAGAGTAATAACAGTGTACAGCAGAGATATGAAGGATACGAAACAAGAGCTGGACCATTTAATAGAAGAGAGGGAAGTGGAGAAACTGATAATCGGAGGAGATTTCAATGCGAGAATTGGACAGGAAGGAGGCGATTTTAGAATAGGAGAAAGCATGGCGTAAGGAGATCAAAAGACAAAGTCAAAAACACAGAAAGAAAGTTCTTATTAGAGATGGTGGAGGAAAGAGGATGGAATATTCTGAACGGAAATATGGAGGGTGTTTGGGAATGGTATAGAGGGTCATCGTTTAATCCTGCAACCCGCGCGCGCGCGAACCTGTAAAATGGCAACACCGCCTCACAGACGCATTCCACTACAACCATGCACCGTCCCGGCGTTCGGAGAACTGCTAGCGACCGCTAGACAGCAGTGATGTCCGAGCTTCGAGAATTTTGGGCTGGTCTCTTTCAAATTAACGTTGCGAAGAACTATGCAGAATTTTCCGGCCGGGGTTGAAAAATTTGGGGCCTTTTTCGTATAACTTTTGAACTATAAGAGATATCGGAATGCAATTTACTCTGGTAAATGAGGAAAAATTATTCCCTCTTAATGATGGATAATTTAACATATTTTACGTTTACTTAATTTTTCTTTTATCATTTTTTTAACCATAATTGTTTAAAAAGCTTTTGCAAACTGTTTATTTGGTAATGTATTTAACGCTGTTTTTAAAATTCGTGGCGTTGATAAACAATAGGCTTGTTGTTTCTGTATCATTACTTTCATAAATTGAGAAATTAAATTTTTATTGAATTATGTGTTAGTTCTGCAGACCTCCGAATCTATTGTTCTGGTTTTCTTTTTTATGATTTTATTTTTAATGCGGTGCATACCTAAATCAGACGTAGGGGGTAACTAATGGGACGTGTCTTTGATTGTAGCGGTGTTTGATTTTTTTCTCTAGAATTGTTGTGTTTGAATGTTTTAACTACTCAATGCCACGCCTATTCCGGCTTCCGATAATGTCATTTTTTTTTTAATGATGTGCCATTATTGTGGCTTTTACAAGCACGTGGTGAAAAATCTCTCCGTACAAGGGTATAGCGCCGCGGTCAACCCTGTCGTAGCTAAAATTTTTTAAATTGAGACGAGTACGAGATCAGTTGACATTATTTTCAAACCTCATTACAGTAATCTGGGGTGCGAGTGGTAAACCGATCATAAAAGCGGAGTGCGCGGCTCGATTACCTGGGCCGGGAAATTCCCAATACCTAGCTCTTTGCGACGCTAAAATTTTCGAAGCCGGGCATCACTCTCTCCGCTGGGCCGGTGCATGATTGTAGTGGAATGCGTCCGTGAGGCGGTGTTGCCATTTTACAAGTTCGCGCGCGCGCGCGGGTTGCAGGATTAAACGATGACCCTGTATACTAGGTGCGCAACTAAGTTTCCGGGTTTCACACATAGGTGGTGCTAACGACGCATGTAGTGTGGGGAGCGACTGTTCTCCCACTCCAAGGATTGTTTGGTAGTGGGGAGACTGCGCGAGCCTTCTTCCGTTGCCATGCGGTTGGCATGGCGCGACACTTCGCTTTGTGACTTGTTCCTGTAAAGTCGCTAGAGACTCATAGTTAGTCTTTGGACCACGAGTCCTTTGTCTCGTGTAAGAACTTTTTATTGTCATATTCACGTGATTGGTATACGCGTCTTGCGCTTGTGCGCATTATACATTCTAATTAACATTGGAAGTTCATACGTCATCGATCTCAGTTAGAGACCTCGACGTACCTTGTACAGAAAATATACATAGCTTCATTTCCTACATAACGAGTGAAGTTCATCCAGCACATCCCATCACAACGGCGTAGGGCCGTACGAGAGGGATTCCTACTTCACCGGTAGTCTGAACCCTACATCTGGTGACCTCGACGTTCGTTTTCACCACGTGAATGCTGGAAGTACCACGAGAGGCTGGTTTTGAAGTCGGCCAGTCCTGTTCCCGAGACAGAAACAAATCGTCAGCATTCAGCTAAGCATTTGATGCCGTAATTGCTGTCAATCCAGTTCGAGAGGATGGTCATAATCGCCGTGATCTCCTGTAGCATGTGCTACATGCACCAGTTGCATAGTCTACTCGTCGAGATGACTTCCTGAGGAGCTCTTCAGTTTCCATCAGGGTGCTTGGTATCTACAGGACCGAGGTGTTCAGGCAGAGCCACGACCAAGTTCCTGGTTGCAGAATCCTGTTCCCTGCGCCTGGACCTGTTCCCGCTGTCAGCACGTGTTGGCTGCCTTCCTGGACAGTTGCTGTTCGCAGGACTGCGCTGAAAAATCATTGAAGGAATTGCGGTGAGCGAGTTGGCAATAATTATTTGTATTTCGTGGTGGTTATGAGCCTTTCTTTAACGTACAGTATTCGTACCGTTCGAAATTTCGCGTGCGTGCGGACATATAGGAATGGCGACGTTGCCGGATTGGTCGTAAATTCGTGGAATTGCGTACCGTCAAGCGTGTAGCACCGCTGTCGAAACTATTGGCAACAGCGCGTGCCCGGCGAGCAGCACGCGTTCGTCCGAACGTTACCGTGAAGGACAACATTGTTGTGGGTCCTAAAAATAATACGGAGACATTGTCGTCAATAATTATTATTATTATTATTATTATTATTCGTCTTTATTACTTGAACATACAGAAAAAGAAATAAAACATGAAGACAAGCGAAGTAAACGGCGAGGCTGCAGTACAAGACTGTTAGAAGCCTAACCGTAACTAAATAACTAACATAAAACTAAACTAAAACTAAGAAGATAGCGGAAACAGAAACAAACGTTACTCTGACGCATAATAAAGCCATATATATCGCCGAGCTTTGCATTTAAAATCAGGAAAAGATTTAAGCTCTCGAATATCGGATGGAAGGGAGTTATAATAATGAGCAGAAATATAGGCAAAGGATGATTCAAATTTAGATGACGAATGTGCTGGTATGGAAAGGAGACTTTGGTATCGAGTAGGAAGAGAATTAGGCCCATGATAAGAAAGATTATTGCGAAGAATATTATAGAGATAAGGTGGGATATGAGATGAGAGTATTTTGTGAACGATACAACATAAATGGAAAATCCAGCGCTGAGGCATACGTAACCAAGACGTTTTAACATATAGATGAGAGATATGATCGTACTTCTGGACACAAAAAGAAAAACGCAAACAGGAGTTTTGTACTCGTTGGATAAGGTAAGAAAGATGATAAGATAAACAAGGACGATAGACGATATCACAGTAATCGAACAACGAAATAATCAAAGATTGGGATAATAACAGTTTTTGTGTAGATGAAAGAATGTGGCGGGCAGGATAAAGTAGACGTAAACGCGAATAGGCTTGACGACAAATCGAGAAAACATGATAAGAAAATGAAAGCAGCGGATCAAAAGTAAGTCCCAAGTTGCGAATGGATTCAGAAGGGTATAACTGTAGGGATCCAAGTGTGACGGATATTGGAGGAAGTTGTTTCAATGACGAGGGAGAGCCAAGAACCAGAAGAGTAGATTTAGCAGGATGAATCCTGAGTCCATGCTGATCCGACCAATTTATAATTTTTGTAAGGTCCAATTCGAGTTCCGTAATTGCAGCGCCGATGTTACAAGGCATAAAGGTAGATATGATCTGCATGTCATCAGCATACATACACGAAATATTGATCGAAGTTATATGTAGCAGGTCAATGACAAAAACATTAAATAGGAGAGGACCTAAAACCGATCCCTGCGGCACGCCACACTTAACAATACGCGAAGAAGAAAATTTCGGCCCATCCAAGTTTAGCATGACTTGCTGTGTACGTCCCTTAAGATATGACCGAAACCATGATAGAGCCATTGGGGAGAAACCTAGAGATTTTAACTTAGCAACTAACAAATCGTGGTCGATAGTATCAAATGCTTTAGAAAAATCAAGGGACGTAATAAAAGCTACCCTTCGCAGATCAATAGCCCGCAGAATAGTATTCGTAATATAAAGAAGGGCAGTAGTTGTACTATAGCCACGTCTGAATCCGGACTGCAAAGGTAGAATTGCATGAATAGAAGTTAAATACCACAGTAACTGCTGGTAACATAATTTCTCGAAGAGTTTTGAAAGAAAAGGAGGCTGCGATATAGGACGAAGAGAATTTAGCGTAGTAGGATCAGGAGATTTAGGAATAGGAGTGATAATGTTATGTTTCCAGCAAGAAGGATAAGAACCAGTGGTTATAGAAAAATTAAAGATATGAAGTAAAGGATCGAGACAGGAGGGAGTACAAGATAAGAGTAACCGTCCAGATAAATCGAAGGGGTTAGAAGAAGAAAGCTTAATGTACTTAAGGATAGAATACATATCTCCGAGGTTAAAAGGGACAAAGGAAAAATTGGCAGAGGAATCAACGGGTTTATTAAGATAGCTATTTATATAGCACGTAGGCGCGTTCGTAATCGTGTTCTTGTTATAGTGCAGCACTTATGTATATATAATTTTAGTTTATGCTATTGCAATAGTGATTAGTAATTTTAATAGTTACACGGTTTTATATAATATTTGGTATCATAGTAATTTTAATCACTTACTTTAAAATGTCGTCCAATGACGATGTTCGATAATTTTGAGAGGTAGGAGAAATAAATTGGGCTTGCTTTCACTTTAAATATCCGTCGAGTTTATTTTCGTATATGCGTGCCGGTTGCTGATTAACGACTGTGTTGAGACAAGACAATAGGTAAGAGAAGAGGCCGAGAGAGGAGAGAGAAAGCGGGAGACAGGTAGGACAGAGATAGAAATCACAGGAGTG
Organism: Andrena minutula; assembly: GCA_929113495.1. NCBI lineage: Eukaryota > Metazoa > Arthropoda > Insecta > Hymenoptera > Andrenidae > Andrena > Andrena minutula. Next base: position 21,689,493 of record OV815993.1, read on the forward strand.
GGGAGTCGAGAGACAATAGTTCGACACACGGAGAGACGGAGAGGCTAAGAGACGGAGACAGGATGAGGACGAGATAGGTCGCGTGTCAGCAATCACACTGACACGGTTCGAATTCAAACGAAGACACGTATAAATTTTAACATTTCCGCCCGCCTTGCCATGCTCGTCATGGCAATTTTAATTCGCAGTGCTGTCGACGGGGAGCACACACAGTTTCGTAACTGGACGTCGCAGAGTGGTTGTTGCGGTGCGAATTGTCGCGACGCGTACAAGCCCATCAGCACCCGGGTGCAATTCGGTAACGCGAGCTAGAGGCCACTTTGTCGGTGGATAACGTTCGTCCGCAACAAGAACGAGAGTTCCGAGCTTGATGGAATCCGTTTTAAATTGCCATTTGGAGATGCCCTGCATGCGCTGGAGATATTCAGATGACCATCGCTGCCAAAACCGCTCCGTCAGCTGTCGAACGAGTTGCCACCGAGTGAGACGAGATAGAGTTTCTTCTATAAGAGATGGTTCAGGAAATGCTGTGAGAGGTCCACCAACGAGAAAATGCCCTGGAGTTAGAGCTTCGATGTCTTCAGGATCGTCCGACATTTGACAGAGCGGCCTGGAATTGAGAACACCTTCAATCTTAGCGAGGAGAGTTGAGAACTCTTCGTATGTAAGAATAACGCCTCCCATAATACGACGCAAATGATATTTCGCGGATTTAACTGCTGCTTCCCACTTGCCGCCGAAGTGTGGGGCACCTGGTGGCTGGAAGCGCCACTGAGTTCCGAGAAGGACGAGTTTATCACGTAAATTAGAAAGGTCGCGCGAGGCTGCGGCGAACATGCGTTTGAGTTCGGCATCGGCGCCGATGAAATTTGTCCCGTGATCACTCGTAATAGTAGCGCTCGCGCCTCTTCGACCGACAAAACGACGGTAAGCCGCGAGGAAACCGGCTGTCGAATAATCCGTAGCGAGCTCGAGGTGAACGGCCGACGTGGAGAAGCAGACAAAAACGACAAGAAACGCTTTATACGTTTTAGCAGCTCTTCCACGCCACGTTTTGACTACGAACGGTCCCGCATAATCGACACCGATATTTTGAAACGGCCGAGATGGTGTCACGCGAGTTCGTGGAAGCTGACCCATTAATTGCTGCGCGGTTCGAGCGCGTTGCCGTGCGCATCGCACGCAGCGAAGAATATGCGATTTGACAACACTGCGACTTCGAAGAATCCAGTATTGTCGTCGGGTCGTTGCCAGAGTGTGTTGTACGCCGCCGTGAAGTGTACGTCGATGGCTCTCATCCACGACCAGTCGAGTGAGTGATGCATCCGGTGGAAGGATTATCGGATGAGTGTTGTCAGATTCAAGCAATGCGTTTTTTAGTCGTCCTCCAACTCGTAAGATCCCGTTGTCGTCGAGGAATGGTGTAAGTGCCTTCAGCTTGCTTGATCGTGTGACTTCTCCGGAGCGACGAAGCCGAGTTATATCCTCACTGAACGTCCTTGATTGGGTGTGTCTGACCCACCAATTTAGAGCTGATGCTATTTCTTTGGTTGTCAGGGTGATGTCGTGCTGTTTGTTACCTCGGAAGATGGAGATTGCTCGGAATATCCAAGCTGTAACACGAAGTAATCGATGAAGGTGAGAGAACCGATCAATTACCTCCCATACACTGCTACTTCGATCTTTTGTGGCGATGTTAACGACGTTAGCTCTGACTTCGAGGTCGTCATTAGGCCCGATATCTGGCGTGGAGTTGTGCGGCCAGCAGGTTGACGGTCGTCGAAGCCACGGTGGCCCTTGCCACCAGGGCGTGTGTGCTTGCAGTGCTTTGGGCGAGGTTCCCCGGGATGCGATGTCTGCGGGATTCTGCTCTCCTGGAATGTGATGCCAGTGACCTCGAGGCAACATCTCCTGGATAAGCGCGACCCGGTTGCCTACAAAATCCTTCCAGCGGGAGGAGTGTCCCCGCACCCAGATTAGAGTAATCGCCGAATCAGTCCAAAGATGAAGTGGGGTCATCTCGAGGTTCCATGTTGCACAAACTTTGCATACGAGTCGGGTGAGTAATAGCGCAGCTGAAAGTTCAAGTCGCGGAACTGTAACCCTTTTTAATGGTGCTACTCGGGTTTTAGAAACGACGAGCGTGACGGTGGCTTCTTCGGGGTCATCGTTAAGGACGCGTATGTAAACACACGCAGCCAGGGCATGAATAGAGGCATCTGAAAATCCGTGTAATTCGATTACTGGACTCGGAGCATTTGTTCCGATCCACCGTGGGAGTGAGATTTCGCGAACCGACGGAAGCTCGTCGTAGAATTTGGTCCATTGAAGAAGAGCGTGATCCGGAATTTGATCGTCCCAGCCTAGTGACTCCTTCCACAGGTCCTGGAAAATCATCTTTGCTACGATTACGATCGGGGCGATCCACCCGAGCGGATCGAACAGCCGTGCTATAACTGAGAGGAGATTTCTTTTTGTCCAGTGCGTGGGTGGCTCTCCGATTTCCACCGAGAAGACGAAGCGGTCGTCAGTCCGTCGCCATAAGAGTCCTAAGGCCTTGTGAATCGGAGAGTCTTCAAGGGTCCTAGCGCTAAGGGTTTCCTTGCGTTCGACCTCGATGCCATTTAGAATTTCGGGAATTGCCGAAGCCCATTTTCGCGCTCGGAAGCCGCCCGCCATCAGCATCCGATCGAGTTGCGCGATCTTTTGCATCGCCTCGGACTGAGTGTACGCGCCCGAGAGAATGTCGTCCACATATATTTCGGAACGAAGAACATCGGCAGCTAGTGGATACCGATTCCCGTCATCTGTTGCAAGTTGACGGAGGACGCGAAGCGCTAGATACGGCGCGGAGGTAAGGCCATACGTAACTGTCTTTAGGTGATACGGAGTTGGCGGAGTGTCCGCGTTTGCGCTCCACACGATCCGTTGATAATCCCAGTCGTTTGGATGGATCAGAATTTGACGGTACATTTTCTCCAGATCTGCACAGAAGACGATGGGATACCACCGCCATCGAAGAAGTACGTCGACGAGATCAATTTGCAGTTTAGGACCTGGTAATAAATATTGGTTTAATGAAACTCCGAGATCAGTCTTTTTTGACCCGTTGAACACAACGCGGAGACGCGTTGTCGTACTGGAGTCGCGCATGACCCCGTGGTGCGGTAGATAATACGCGACGGTCGGCTCGTCGTGTGGATTTGAGACTGGACTCATGTGGTCTAGTGCTTGATATTCTTCGAGAAATTTGAAGTAAAGTTCCTTGAAGGTCGAGTCTGACTGAGCGCGGCGATGAACTTGGCGGAGGGCACGTTCCGCTGCCGCGCGAGAATTTCCAAGTTGAGAAGGTCGCGATTTGAACGGAAGACGGACTGTATACTTCCCTTGTTCGTTGCGTGTGTGCGTCGCGATGAACTGCTGCTCGCACAGTTGTTCATCCTTCGTGAATGTCGGAGTTGTGATTCGTGGGACGTCTTCTAATTCCCAGAACCGTTCGAGAAGAGCGTTGAGGTCACCTTCCTCGGAGCTTGTCGTGAAGGCGTGGTAGTTCCGCTGAAGTGGCGCCGAGGCAACGGGTCCGGAAATGGTCCATCCGAACGCCGTCTCTTGCGCGATAGGAGATTGCGGAGGCCCTAATCGGAGGCCGTAGCGAAGAATATCCCCATAGTAATCGGAGCCGATGATGATGTCGATCCTTCCTGGTTTAGCGTAGTCTGGATCGGCTAAGACGAGGCCTCGAAGATGCTCCCAGTCGCACTCGGGAAGTGCAGCGACTGGAATTGTTCCCGTGAGTTTTGGAAGTATCAACGCAATAATGGGGCACACGAAGCTTGGATCGACCCGCGACTGTATCGTGATTTCGGCGACACCTTTGGTAGTCGGACTTCGCTGTGCTCCAATCCCAATTAGCGGAACCTTGGCGTGTTGACGAGGCAAGCGCAGTGATTGTACGACCGATTCGCGAACAAATGTTAATTCGGATCCGGAATCGAGCAAGACCCGAGCGACGTAAGGCTCCCGATTTTGCCCGAGGATATTCACAATGGCCGTCGCGAGGAGAGATCTTCGCGGTGTCGCGAGATGATCGAAACTTTTTTGACTATCTTCGGGCGACGCGTGGAGCATCGGTGATGTATGAGGCTCTTTCGATGCGCTGTGTCCTCCCGAGACACTTGTTACGGCAACCGTTGAAAGATCCCCTGTTCTTGTGGTCGATGCCCCGTGGATCGTTGTGTGATGTGGTTTTCCGCACGTATAACATCTTTTCGCGGAACGACAGGCACTGACTCGATGATAACCGAGACAGTTGTAACACAGCTGATTTTTTTCGATGAACTCTCGACGTTCATCCGCGGTTTTCTCCCGATAGTTCGCGCACGCCGAAACATAGTGATTATCATTGCACAATGCGCACTTAAGATTTCCAGATACTGCCGCGAGCGATTTGATTGCGGCTCGCTTGTTTGCGGGCTTCGCATTGTCGTTTGGGCGTTGTTTGTTGCCTGTGCGCGCCTCTTGTTCTTCGAGAGCACTGATATGGCCGTTTATAAACTCGGCGAGTTCGGGAAAGCTCGCGGGCGTCGTGGTCCTGCCGATGTGCTGGGTCCAGGCACGATACGTTTCCCGATCGAACAACCGGAGAATAATATAATTAATTATCCAATCCCAATGTTCGACCGGCGCAGTCAACGATTTCAGCGCTCCGATTGCTTGCTTAATATTTGAGTAGAGTGATTTTAATTCCGCGGCCGACTCGCGCGTCATCGTTTTTTGAGTAAAGATCGTCTCGAGGTACGCCGTGACTAATAGGCGTTTGTTTTCGTAACGGTCTACCAGCGTAGCCCACGCTGTTTCAAAATTATCCCCGGTGACCGCTATGTTTGAAATCAACTGAGATGCCTCTCCCGAAACATGCGTGCGTAAATAGTGGTGACGCTCCACATCGGTGAGCGTCTTGCGACGTGTGATTAATGCCTTAAACATGTCGCGAAAAGGAATCCATTCCTGATATGCTCCTGAAAATCGCGGTAAATTGATTTTTGGTAGCGCATTCGTAAGCTCTGACGACGGCGGAACGTCCTCGAGATCTACTGGTCTTTTACCGGTCATTTCTTCGAGCTCTTGCAGCAGGATGGCCATTTGATCGTTGTAAGCTTCTTCGCAAAGCGCATACATATCGTCTTGGAAATACGGATGTTGCTTCGATGATTCGGCCCGAGCATTCGCGAGTTTGTCGTGATTATGCTCGAACTTTGCCCAGTTTTTATTGAGAGTCTTGATTCGGGTTTCGATTGCGTACTGCGTTTTCTTTGACGCGCCGATTTTCCGCAGATTTTCGACGGTTCTCGTGATGAGCCCGTGTAAGTCTCGTTGATTTTCAACGCAGGCGTCGAAAGTAGCCATCCCGACAGTCCGAGCGTTCTCACACGAGGCGTAACTATGATAATGGCGGCACTTTCGTTACACACGCGGTTTGGCGACACTCGTTAATTACGCGAACCGCGCTTTGATTTAAAGAGACTGTACCGATTTGAGAGAGAGAGTAATCCGGCTCGAAGGACCAAAATGTTCGATAATTTTGAGAGGTAGGAGAAATAAATTGGGCTTGCTTTCACTTTAAATATCCGTCGAGTTTATTTTCGTATATGCGTGCCGGTTGCTGATTAACGACTGTGTTGAGACAAGACAATAGGTAAGAGAAGAGGCCGAGAGAGGAGAGAGAAAGCGGGAGACAGGTAGGACAGAGATAGAAATCACAGGAGTGGGGAGTCGAGAGACAATAGTTCGACACACGGAGAGACGGAGAGGCTAAGAGACGGAGACAGGATGAGGACGAGATAGGTCGCGTGTCAGCAATCACACTGACACGGTTCGAATTCAAACGAAGACACGTATAAATTTTAACAGACGACAATCAGGGCACTTCGGGCCTGAGTCAAACAGAAAACGATCTGCACATTGACAATTATAGGATTCCGAAAATCCCAAAATTTTTTCGTACAAATCCTGCAACTTGGTTCTTGCGGGTCGAGGCGTCTTTGCGAAGCGCCCACATAACCGTAGATAGTACAAAGGCGGATTTCGTGATCGCCGAGCTCGACGACGAAATCGTTGAGTCACTAAATGACTTAATTACGCAAAGTCCGCAACCGGGAGATCTGTTTCAACAAATGAAACAGCGGATTGTAGGCACTTACGCTACTTCAGCGGAAGAAGATTTACGGAAATTGTTAAAAGGGGAAATTTCCACTACGGGAAAACCCTCATTAATTTTAAATAGGCTTCGTAGTTTAAACAAGGGTAAATGCAGCGACGAAATACTTCGTACAATTTTTAATGAGCATCTCCCAGCTACCACGCGCGCGATTTTAGCCGCGGGTGATATTTCTGATTTGAACAAACTCGCGGAAATGGCGGATAAAATCGCGGAAACGTATCAAGGCGCTGAAAAACCGGCCGTAGCCACGGTTGAGAAGTCCGATGTGTCAAGTTCAGCGCTTGCGGAGATTCGAGATCAGTTAAAAGTGATTTCAAAACGGTTACAGAAAGTGGAGAATAAATTAAATTCACGCAATTCGAGATCTAAATCTAGATCTAAATCAAAGGGTAAACCTGATAGCGATAAAAGCAAAGGAAAATTATGCCATTCCCATCAGAAATTCCCAAATAATCCATTGCATTGCAAACCGTCTTGTCCGCAATACGAGACGTGGAACCAGGGAAAATAGCTCCACCTTCCGTCTCGGAGATGGACGTGGAGGGTCGCACCACTTCGAAGCGTCTCCATGTACGCGATCGCGCGACCGGACAAATGTTCCTTGTTGACACAGGGGCAGATATCTCGCTGCTTCCTGCTGTTCACAAAAATCGCGGTGAGCCAACTTCGTTTAAGTTATTCGCCGCGAACGATACACGAATTAACACGTATGGTGAGTCATTTAGATCACTCGATCTGGGACTCAGGCGTCCACTGAGTTGGAATTTCACGATCGCAGACGTTCCGTACGCGATTATAGGCGCGGATCTGTTGTCGCACTTCGGATTATCGGTCGACCTGCGCAAACGTGTTCTCGTGGATTCCCTCACCGGATTACAAGTCCATGCGAGCATTAAACGGGTAGAATTTATATCAACCAGTGCGATCGACCATGCGTCGACGTACTCTGGTTTATTACTACAATTCCCCGAAATCACGGGAAATTCTCGTGTTGCTCCACCGACCGGCGGTGATGTTTATCATTACATAAACACAACTGGTCCTCCAGTTTCCGAACGACCGAGGCGTTTAAGCCCGGACAAATTAAAAGCCGCAAAAGCTGAATTCAAAAGGCTGGTGGAAGCGGGCATTTGCCGCCCGTCTTCCAGTTCATGGTCTAGTCCGATCCATATGATCATGAAAGCGGACGGAACCTGGAGAATTGCTGGAGATTATCGGCGTACTAACGCGATTACAGTACCGGATCGGTACCCGACCCCTCATTTGCATGATTGTGCGACGAATCTGTCGGGTAAGACGATTTTCTCTTCGCTTGATTTGCATAGAGCATACAATCAGATTCCAATGGCGCCTGAGGACGTGCCAAAAACTGCAGTCATTACGCCGTTTGGTCTCTTTGAATTTGTATATATGACTTATGGCTTGAGAAATGCGAGTCAAACCTTTCAACGATACGTTGATAGGATACTTGGGGATTTGGACTATGTTTTCGTTTATATAGACGATATTTTGATTGCATCGTCTTCGCAAGAAGAACATGCAGAACACCTGAAAACGGTTTTTGAGAGATTAAAATCTGCTCACCTTAGATTAAACCTAAGCAAATGCGTTTTCGGCGTTTCCGAAATCGAGTTTTTGGGTTATCTTATTGATTCAAAGGGCATTCGTCCTACCACCAAAAAGGTGGAGGCTATTACGAATTTCCCAAAACCTAAAACTATAGTCGAGCTTAGACGTTTTTTGGGTATGACTAATTTCTATAGACTCAGTATTCCTCATGCCGCCAAAATTCAAGCACCACTGAATACGTATCTTAAGGATTCTAAAAAGAATGATAAGAGACCGATCGAGTGGACTGCAGAGTCAGAATTGGCGTTTGATAACGTCAAGAAAAAACTTGCCGAGGCTACCCTTCTGGTACATCCTCGACAAGGTGCCGAAACGCGCATCGTGACCGATGCATCGGACGTAGCAATGGGTGCAGCCCTTGAGCAGCAGAGTTTCTCAGGCGAGTGGGAGCCGTTGGCATTTTTTCCCAGAAGCTGTCGCCCGCGCAATTAAATTACAGCGCATACGATCGTGAATTAACCGCGATTTTTGAAGCTCTAAAGCATTTTAGATACTACGTCGAAGGCAGAAATTTTAAGATTGTAACTGACCACAAACCTCTCGTTTATGCTTTTAAACAGTCTTCTGATAAGGCATCGCCACGCCAGATTCGCCAACTTTCATTCATAGCCCAATTTACTACGCTAATAGAACATATTCCTGGTCTAAACAATGTTGTGGCAGATCCATTGTCGCGAATAGAATCTCTCAGACTTCCTCTGGAGATCAATCTGAAAGAATTAGCGCAGGCACAAATTCAAGACGAGGAGGTGGTTCAGTTGCAAAAGATGCAAAATCCTCCATTGAAATTAATTAAATTGCAATGGGGCCCGGCCCATACCACGGTGTTTTGCGAGATGTCAGGTGAGGCCATCCGCCCATATATTCCTGCATCTCTGCGCGAGACAGTTTTTGGGATGTTCCACAAGCCTGCTCATCCCAGTGCGAGGATATCAGATCGCACGATCAGACAGCGGTATGTCTGGCCAAACATGCACAGAGACATTGCACTCTGATGCATGCAATGCATTGATTGCCAACGATCAAAAGTCACGCGACATGTAAAACGTGTTCCGGAACATTTTGTTGCACCGGACGGTCGATTTGACCAAATACACATAGACATAATCGGTCCTTTACCGGTTAGTGAAGGTTTTGCATACTGTCTGACAATGATCGATCGGTTTTCGCGCTGGGTTGAGGCGACTCCTATCGTCGAGATTTCTGAGCGGACAGTGGCAAGGGCATTCTTCGATACCTGGATCTCTCGATACGGTGCACCCAGGGTGATAACCACCGATCAAGGATCACAGTTCGAGTCACGATTATTTACTGCATTGCTGACCTTAATAGGTTCTGAACGTATACGGACTACCCCGTATCACCCGGCGTCCAACGGTATGATAGAACGTTGGCACCGAGTATTGAAAGCGGCAATTATGTGCCATGCAGGGGAAGATTGGTCCCGAGCGCTGTCCGTAGTGCTCATGGGGTTGCGTTCGCACGTTCGCGCGGATACCGGTGCGTCTCCGGCAGAATTTCTGTTTGGAACTGCAATTCGATTGCCGGGAGAATTTTTTCTTCCCGACGATTTGTCGCCAAATCCGCAAATATTCATCGAGGAATTCCGGGAATACATGCGTATGGTTAGGCCGGTACCGGTAGTGCACAATTATAAAAAGCGAACATTCTTTTTCAAAGAATTGAAAACGTGCTCCCATGTCTTTCTTCGCAATATGGCGAAGAAGGCGCTGGAACCTCCATATTCCGGCCCGTTCAAAATAGAGAAACGTATCTCCGACGCGGTCTACGAAATCATTGTAAACGGTGCCGCGCGATGCGTATCGACGGATTTATTAAAGCCAGCGTTTTTCTTGTTAGAAGACGCGCCTGAAGCGACACCTGATAAGGCAGGTCCCTCGAAAGACACGGCGGTGTCATCGGACATTCAGCCGAGACCTGAGCTAAAAACGTATTCCCGAAGAAATGTAACAGTGGCGCAGGGCTCATAACCACACGAAACTGCAAAAGTTGCCAGCCTCGTTGCATCGTACATGCATAATATATATATATTGTATATATCTTGTATTATATTATTCATTTTATTTATTTAGATTAAGTTCGTGCATGTGCACACTTGCACTCGGGGGGGAGTGTGTGGGGAGCGACTGTTCTCCCACTCCAAGGATTGTTTGGTAGTGGGGAGACTGCGCGAGCCTTCTTGCGTTGCCATGCGGTTGGCATGGCGCGACACTTCGCTTTGTGACTTGTTCCTGTAAAGTCGCTAGAGACTCATAGTTAGTCTTTGGACCACGAGTCCTTTGTCTCGTGTAAGAACTTTTTATTGTCATATTCACGTGATTGGTATACGCGTCTTGCGCTTGTGCGCATTATACATTCTAATTAACATTGGAAGTTCATACGTCATCGATCTCAGTTAGAGACCTCGACGTACCTTGTACAGAAAATATACATAGCTTCATTTCCTACATAACGAGTGAAGTTCATCCAGCACATCCCATCCCAACGGCGTAGGGTCGTACGAGAGGGATTCCTACTTCACCGGTAGTCTGAACCCTACAGTAGTCGACATACATGTATGAAGTTGTATTGTTTTTTCAGTGTAAACATCTGAAAACAATAACTAGTCTTAACATTAAAAAATATTGCTACGCGAAAGTATTTTTTCTAACAACAAAGATGTCGAGTTTTATACCAAATAAACAACATTTGCGGGAAGTTTTGCTTTTTTTTCTTTAACCTGAAACGCAATGCAGCTGAAGCACGTCGTTTGATCCAGGAAGCCTACGGCGAACATGCACCATCGAAAACTACCTGTGAAGATTGGTTTAAACGCTTCAGATGTGACGATTTCGATATTAAAGACAAGGAGCGCTCCGGAATACCAAAAACAATTGAGGACGCCGATCTGCAAGTGCTATTGGATGAAGATGATACGCAAACACAAGAGCAACTTGCGGAAGCATTAAACGTGACTCGTCAAAGTATCTCTAAACGTTTACGTGCGATGGGAAAAATCCAAAAGGATGGAAAATGGGTACCACACGAGTTGACTGAAAAACACATGGAAAATCGAAGAGTCACTTCCGAAATTTTGCTTTCGCGACAAGAAAGAAAGAGTTTTCTACATCGAATTATTACTGGCGATGAAAAGTGGATTTATTTTGAGAATCCCAAACGCAGAAAATCGTGGCTTTCACCTGGTGAAGTATCAACATCGACGGCACGCCCAAATCGTTTCGGGAAGAAAACTATGCTCTGCGTTTGGTGGGACCAAAAAGGAATAGTGTACTATGAGCTGCTGAAACCGGGCGAAACTGTCAATGGGCATCGCTACCGACAACAACTGCTGAATTTAAAAGATGCATCGCTCGAAAAACGGCCTGAATGGAACACGAGACACGAACGAGTGATATTGCAGCACGATAACGCTCCGTGCCAACGCAGTTCCATCGTCAAGGACACTGGCACCTTCAGATTATCACTTGTTCCGGTCGATGGCGCATGGCTTGGCTGGGCTACACTTAGCAGATTTCGAAGAAGTGCAAAATTGGTTGGATAATTGGTTTCGGCACAAAGATGCGTCGTTTTATCGTCGCGGCATTCGTGTATTGTCAGAGAGATGGCAAAACTGTGTAGCTAGCGAGGGAAAATATTTTCAATAAATAATTTTTTGTATTTGTTTTGAAATTTTATGTTTTTACTTGATCGAAAAAACACGGAAACTTAGTTGCGCACCTAGTATGTAGCGGACTTGGAGGAAACAATGAGGAAAAATCAAGCAGGAGGAGTCAGAGTAGGAAAAGAAAAAATCTGGACTCTAGCATATGCGGACGATATAGCGTTACTAGCAAATGAACCAAAGGATCTTAAGGACATGATACGAAGATTTGGAAAATACCTTGAAAGGAAATGGTTGCAACTGAACGCAGAGAAATCTAAGGTGCTTATTTTCCATAAAGGAAGAGGAAAGAAGAAGAGAGAAGAATGGGGCTGGCAGGGGCACAGTCTGGAAGAAGTAAAGGAGTTTAAATACTTGGGGTATAATTTCCAGAAAAATAGGGGCAGAGAGATGCATATAAGGGAAGTCACAAAGAAAGCTAGAATAGCAATGGCGCAGAATAGTCGGGAATAGGACAAAGAATGTTCAAGAACAATTTTGAGAGAAGAATGAGAATATTCAGAAGCATAGTGAAAAGTATCTTGCTGTACGCGTCAGAAATTTGGAGATGGATGGAAGCAGCAAAAGTAGAGAAAATACAGGAGAAATACATAAGGTGGACTTTAGGTCTGGACTTCAATACACCTGCATATCTAATTTTGGAGGAAACAAAAACGGACAAAATAAGGATAGAAGCTGGGAAAAGAGCAATAAAATTTGAGGAGAAAGCGAAACGACCGAATAAGAATAAAATAGTACAAGAATGCTGGAGTGAAATAGACGCGATGCAAGCAGAGTCGAAATGGAGGGAGATGAGGGACTCATACTACAGGCAAAAAATGATGGATATGCAAGAAATAGAAATAGAAAGAATGAGGGGAAGAGAGTTTGCCGAGGAACTGGCGCAAAGAGACAGGGCAGAGCAGGTCCAATGGCAATACGACAGAATACAAGGAGGCAGATACAACGCACATTACACAGAAATCAGGGATAACCAGAGAGCAAATTACCTAAACGGAAACTACAGAGGCAGAGATCAAAGCATGACTGCAAGGTTCAAATGTGGGAACGAAGAGCGGGGAAGCAAGTACTGGAAGGAGGAAAAAGAGACAGTACGCAGACTATGTAATGGGGCTAGAGAGACGCTGGATCACATGCTACAAGACTGTAAGGATCTGAAAAGAGAAAACGCAACGATCAGAGGGATACTAAAGGGAGAAGAAGAAGGAGCGGAGTGGATGCGAATGGTTCTAGAAAAAAAGAGAAGAAAAGAAGAACAAGATGAAGGAAAAAGTCAAAACGAAAGCACAATCTTGAATTAACAGTCCCAGAAACACTTACACACATAACACATTTACTACTACCCTTATGTTAAAAAATATAATAATATTTAATTAAAAAGTAATAGTAGACATAAACCATGTTTTTCAACGTTCGCTGTTAAAATCTATCGAGGTAATTTTGAGGTACATATAACTTGCAGCGACAAAGTTTTTCCTATACAAGGAAGATTTTCACCAATTTTCACACAGATTAACATATAATTGTAGAAGATATGACGATATATATAATTCTCGTACGGCGCCAACTGTCAATGCGAGTGCTAAAACTGCTAAATAGCGCATTATACGCGGCTGTTGACTGTTGGTGGCGCGCGAGATTTATATATATCGTCGTATCTTCTACAATTATTTATTAATCTGTGGGAAAATTGGTGAAAATCTCCCTTGTATATTATGGAAAAACTTTGTCGCTTTAAGTTATATGTACCTTAAAATTGCGTCGATACTTTTTAACGGGGAAAGTTGAAAAACATGGGTTACGTCCAGTTGTTTGGGATTGGCCCAAACGGCCACGGGCCAAGCCGGCGCGGATTCGCTACCGAAACCGCGCGCATTTTTAAACTCACTAAACGCGACCTGATCGCGGAATGATCGCGGTGATGCGATCGGTCGGGCCATCTGTTGACGCGCACCTCACCTAATTAGACAGCTGTCTCGGTTCATCGTGCGAACGGCTTTGTTCGCCGATGCGGTCCTCGTCCTGCTCAGGACGAGCGACTGCTGAGTGGGGTGCTGACGTCACAGAATTCGGCGAAACGGCCCGATCCATCACCGCGATCTCTCTTCGTCGAATCGTCGACTTGACGACAAGTACCGCTCTTTTATCTTGTGTGCTCGCGCTCTACTGGGACGTCCCAACAAACTTTTCCGAACTGCTCGGTTCAACGCTAATTCGCGCGGACTTTCGCGTTAGACTAAAGAAGTATTACTTCTGCGATTAGTATAGTTAAAGCGACGTGTAATATTGTGCTAACGTTTTGTAAATATACAGTGGTTGTGACCTTAGTTTTTAAACGTAACAGCTAATCTTAACATCTATCCTTATCGTCTATCTTACACGCTAAATTAATCCTAATTCTTAATCTAACACGCGAACGTTCGAAGCTTCGACGTTTCGATTCTGAACACCAGTATTACTTTTTAATTAAATATTATTATATTTTTATTATTATTATTTTATTATTATTTATTGCTTGATCCTTGCCTTTCGGCTTAGGATTGACTCCCGTTTACATTTCCTTATCCTTATATTCTACGCGCATAAATACATTTATCAGACTTATCACCTACTATACAGGGTGTTACTCTACCTATAGTCAATACTTTGGGGGGGGGGGGGGGTGATTCTACAGGCATATATAAGTCGAAAATCAAGAGTGACGAAATTGCGGTAAATGCTTCGTTTATTAATTATCGATGGTTAAAGATTGGCGTCTGGATCGCCTGAATCAGCCTGAATGACGGCAACTCGACGGACAGCGGGCCGCGCGAGGCAGGCCAGCCAAGGGGCGTGCAGTGGCGGCGGATGCGTGACGGATTTGCCATGTAGAGCGCATAGTTACTTACCTACCTCGCCGAAACTGTGACATACGATACTTGCGATAATTGATGAAAAGACGCAAACGTTGTTCGGCATTAAACCTGCCTACTCGTAAAAATCCACAAGGGCATATCAAAACCCGCCCAATGGGATTCTCAAGTACAGAGGGTGAATGCTATTGCCTTTGAAAATATTGTCCTCAAAAATCACCCACACGGCCATCCAAAGCACCGCGATTGTCCCGTCCGCGATTGTTCACTTAATTACACACACGCACCACGATTAATTTTCTCGCGAGTGTACATGTCTTCGCGCACTGCGATTGTCCCGTCCGCGATTGTTCACTTAATTACACACACGCACCACGAATAATTTTCTCGCGAGTGTACATGTCTTCACGCACCGCGATTGTTCACTTAATTACACACACGCACCACGATTTGGCCAAGGTCTCCTCAGTTTGACGACTGTCGTCAACGCGAGCACATACTGCAATCGCGGTGCGTGAAGACATGGACATTCGCGAGAAAACTAATCGTGGTGCGTGTGTGTAATTAAGTGAACAATCGCGGTGCGTGAAGACATGTACACTCGCGAGAAAATTAATCGTGGCGCGTGTGTGTAATTAAGTGAACAATTGCGGACGGGACAATCGCGGTGCTTTGGATGGCCGTGTGGGTGATTTTTGAGGGCAATATTTTCAAAGGAAATGGCATTCACCCTCTGTACTTGAGAATCCCGTTGGGCGGGTTTTGATATGCCCTTGTGGATTTTTACGAGTAGGCAGGTTTAATGCCGAACAACGTTTGCGTCTTTTCATCAATTATCGCAAGTATCGTATGTCACAGTTTCGGCGAGGTAGGTAAGTAACTATGCGCACTACATGGCAAATCCGTCACGCATCCGCCGCCACTGCACGCCCCTTGGCTGGCCTGCCTCGCGCGGCCCGCTGTCCGTCGAGTTGCCGTCATTCAGGCTGATTCAGGCGATCCAGACGCCAATCTTTAACCATCGATAATTAATAAACGAAGCATTTACCGCAATTTCGTCACTCTTGATTTTCGACTTATATATGCCTGTAGAATCACCCCCCAAAGTATTGACTATAGGTAGAGTAACACCCTGTATACACTTCACCTCAATCCAAATGCCACAAATATACTCGATAATACCTAAACTAAGAATAACTGAAATTAAAATTTGCTGTCCAAATATAACTTAAAAAACTTAAAACTCTATTAGACAATGCTACTTCGCCCTACTTTACATTGTGAACTTTGCACTCTCCCTTTGGTATCTTCGACTAGACCCCGATTATCCCCCCCCCCCCTCCTCTCATCCCTCCTCCTTTCCCTTTCCCGGATGATACTCTTCATCTCCTGTAGTCCTTCTCCCGCATCTCCCAACAGATCCTTTACTCCTCCTCCCTCTCCCTCCTCCTCGCAGCCTCTTATCAGATGCTCTATCGTCTCTTCCTCTCTTTCGCACATTCTACACATTCTGTCTTCCCTCTCTCTCCAATATTGTCCTCCCTTGCTCTCGTTCCCACATCTAAATCTTGCAACCAGGCTCCTGTCCCTCTTCTTCCCCTTTCCTCTCAGGTACCTTGGCAGCTCCTCCGTCATTATCTCCTTGTATGTTGTACTGTATCTTGTCATCTCTATCCTTTCTCTCCTTCCCCTCTCCCTTAACTTCTTTCCTATCTTGTCCATCATCTTCTCTGTACTTCCTTCCGTTTCCTCTCTTATTCTCCTCATCCCCTCCTTTCCGACGTCCAGCTTCTCCCTCATCTCCGCTCTTCTTTTTCCCATCTGTTCTTTATTTCTTCCCTCTTCTCCCTTTCCATCTCCCTCAGGCATTCCCACGGAATTTTCTTGCTGGACACTCTCATCTCCTCTTCATACTTGAAGGCCCTTCTGAGTGCTCCTACCTTTAATTCTTCCCCCTTAGTCTCTTCCTCCAATATGTAATTGGGTGTTCCCCTATCCAGCCCTAGAACCCATTTCAGGTACTTTCTCCTTACCCTTTCTACCCCCTCCTCCTCATACCATCCCCACACCTCCGTCCCGTACAGGATTACACTCTTCACCAGTGCCTTGAACATTAGAATCCTCCTCCCGTACGATTCCTTAAACAGTCTCTCCCCTATGCTTCACGTTTTCTTCATCGCTATTGTTGCTCTCTTTATTCTTTCAGTTATGTGTTTTTCTGCACTCCCACTTTTCTGCAGGGTAAAGCCCAGGTACCTAACTTCCTTCACCTCCTCTATCCTCTCCTTTCCCCATTTCCATTCCCCCCTCTTCTTCCTCCCTCCCCCTTCTTGAAAATCAGTATCTTTGACTTTTTTGTGCAAAATATCAGTCTCTTCTTCTCAAGGTACTTCCTCAGCCTCTTTAACATATTCTTCATCCCTTCCTGCGACGTCGCCATCAGTATGATATCATCCGCGTAGGCGTCATCTTCAAGGCGATACATGGTTAGGAATGAAATAAATATATCGAACTATCTATCTAGTAGATTGAATTTTATCTTTCATTCCTAACCATGTGTAGTCTTGAAGGTCATAGTATATCATATGGTTGAATTTGTCTTGATAGTCGCTTTCGTATTGGATAATCAAATATATAGTATTCCATTTAAAAAATGAGGATCACCTTCGTTTCAAGGAAAATATTGCGAACACCAAAAATTGAGTTACCGTACTATGTTGTGTATAAAAAGCACTAAAAGTTTTCCTTCTTCAGTTTTTTACAAACACTTACCATATTCGAGAATACTGTATAAGAATAACAGATATAGCCGCTTGGCCGCTTCGAGTACCGCACGGCTCAGCTAGTCGAGCCGGTGTGATTTGACGCAGCGTCAACTTTCGGCAATTTTTACAGGGCCAATTTTAAAATGTCCATATTTTTTACAAATAGACCATGAAGGGGAAGGATAGGGCTATATTCTGATTTTTTCAGATTTTTAAAATCGCGCCCCATGTTAAAAAAATGCATTTGTTTATAGTAATTGCACAGAAATGGTTCAAATTTTTTTTTAAAAAAATTGAAATAAATTCTTCTTAAACCTTCTCTACAATTCCCCGTAAAGCTCATCTCCATCCGTTTACTACTTCCATAGTTATAATTTATTGAAAAAAAGTTAGCACTTACCTTCAAACAGATGTAAAATCTATATTTTTCAAAATTTTCAAAAATCCTTCTACACATGTTTATGCCTCCCTAAAGACTACAACATATTCAAATTTGAGCAACATCCGAAATGTTACTCCAAAAAGTGTCCGATTTCGCGTGGAATGACCCTGCTTGAAAGTTAAGAATACTGTAGAGAGAGAGAGAGTTGGTAATAATATAACTGAAATGGTACAACATTGTATTTGTTGAAATTTGGCGCTAATCCCAGAGTCAGTGCACACGTGCGCTTTTCAGGGGGCGCTATATCGGCTCGTAGCGAGTCATTGGTTTATCGCGGAAGGTTCGCTGCTGTGTGCGTTTTCTACTTTTTTCTCACGGTAGCGTCCCTTGTAGCAACACGTGCCAGGATATGGTGAAATGGTTTCCGTGCCGCTTGCGTTCCGAACCGCGTTTTTGTGCGATTAAATAATAAGTATAACTTCTTAAGTTCACTCAGAGCGAAACGCTGTTACGCTATGCGCCAAGCTGGCGCCGATAGACAAGGATCACCCCAACCTGTGAGAAAGGGCCACCATAACTTCTCGTCAGGTCCACTCGATACACCGTTCCCGATAGAGCTTAGCGCCAGATCTCTCCGGACCTTCGCAATAGATCTTAGCGCTAGATCTCCAAAGAGGATCTTCCCGCCAAATCCTCCTGCCAGACTTTCCCGCCAGACTTTCCCGCCAACAAGCAGAGGAAAGCGTCGTGTCCTCAAGGGGTATAAAACCCCTGGACCTCCACCCGACGTCAGACACTCCAGTACGGACAACTGACCTATAGCCATTGTTACGCGTTCGTTACCTTAAGCACGGTTTTCATTCTTGTAAATAAAAGTCTATTCACAATAAACTCTAAAGTTACTGAGAAAGCACGAG
This sequence comes from Andrena minutula, assembly GCA_929113495.1. Taxonomy (NCBI): domain Eukaryota; kingdom Metazoa; phylum Arthropoda; class Insecta; order Hymenoptera; family Andrenidae; genus Andrena; species Andrena minutula. The sequence goes on from OV815993.1 coordinate 21,707,940, forward strand.
TGCCTTCTCTACTTCGTAACAACGCGCTCTGATTAAATAAATAGATCTAACAGTATCACTGGTCGGGACCACGTCGTCTCTCTCGTACCGTCCTCGCTCGCTTTCAGTGGCTCTCGCTCGCTTTCGTTCCATCTCGCTCTTGCCTTCGCCAGACAAGAGTGAGACAGAAGTGGTGGAGATAGCGACAAACCCGTACCGTGTGCACCAAAAAATACTGTATTGCTAAACAAACATTTTGTCCTTTCGCGTTTTCAGACATTAGTTTCCGAGATATTAATAAAAATCTTTTAGTATTTCGGTAGACTTATTCCGAAATAACGCATTCCACTTTCCAACTTATTCTAGATATTAGTATTGGACGGGGCTAGATCGACGCGGGGGGCGCGCCTCGCGCTTGCAGTCGCGTAAATCGTGGTAGCGAGCCGATGAGAGTTTGCAGATTTGAACCAGAAACACTATTATACAGGATAGATATCTGCTACTCTATTAATAGTCAATACTTTAGGGGGTGATTCTATGGGCCAAAATAAGACGAAAATACATATAGAATACAATTTTTTAATATCGCGCTTCGTTTTCGAGAAAATTGGCTTTAAATTTCAGATAAATACGTGTGCCATTTAGCCACCTGATGGGCACGCGGAGGTAAGGGGGGCAGGATGGATCCCCGTTCAGCGGCCTGTAGACGGTCGATATTATTGTGCAATATTCAATATTCAATAATATTCAATACTATTGAATATTCAATATTCCACAATAATATTGATCGTCTACAGGCTGTTTTAGGACTACGTGTATGCAGTTAAAAAAAATTTAACGGGCCCTTAAAATGCAGTTAAAAAAAATTTAAGGCCCTTCGGAATTATATCCCAAATCATTATCGTATTTGGAACGTTATATCTCTAAAAATTCAACGAGGGACTGCAGGGTGGTATTTCGCTTTATGGAACGTTGTAAAATAACGAAGAAACGAAGCGTCCGATAAACACGTGTCGTGTGCCTTTCGTGAAGTAAATCGTACTTGACCGTGCCGGTAACAGAAATTAGACCCACTCCATTGTTTGAAACATTTTCTGCAAGCAGTTTATCGAATTGTTCACAATTGTGTAAGAAAATCATAACGCCCAATGCGGGAATATTGAAAACAGCACTGGGTATCGCTCGCCGTCTTGGAAGGCGAGGCCCAGGAAGATGCATAAGTATAATGTCGTTTCGACGCACAAATAAGGCCGATGACGTCAGGGTCATCGACGAGGGTTTCAGAGGGATTCGTTTCGACGACTCTGCGTAGCACGCATCGGAAGTCAGAGCCATTGCTTACAATCAGAGTTGGGCGCTATTAGAATAAAATATCGAATAAATTCTGCTTCGAATAATTTTCGAATAAATGTTACTAATAAATTGAAGTTACACGAGAATAACGAATAAAAGTTTATTCGGATAAGAATTTATTGGAATAAATCGTCGAATAAAAGATGGTCGCTAAACAGACAATCTGCTAACATATTAATTAAAAAACTAGGGGTTTCTTAGAATTACAGAAAGCCAATATGAACTGTGTTTTGTAGAGAACAATTATTTACGACCACGTTATTTAAAATGAATTACACATTTTAGCTTCTAACATCATCATTTTTGAAGATAGAATTATTTTAATTATGTAGGGGAGAGTCGTGCAGTACCGACCATCTTACAGTACCGACCAAAGCTAGTTCTCGCTTCTTCGACCCGATATTAACACTTTATTTGAATTAACCAATGGAAATCACAATTCTCTATAACCTATTTCGGGGCCATATTGTTTACTCCATTGCTCTCGATGTTCTACGGCATTAAACGCATACGTTGATATTGAGTGGGTTAAAAGTTATTTTTTAAAGCTAATATTTTGTTTCTCGTGTAAGTAAATGATTTTGTTCTATTATGTATACTATCTCTAGTCCATTAAGTTTAATAAAACGTCCTGATTTTGCAATATTTTTTCTACATAATATACCATGATCTAAAATGTTGCCCCGTGTTTGTCGTACAGTACCGACCATCCAACTGTCGTGCAGTACCGACCAACAGACTCTGTCAACCAGTAGAGAACAAAATTTTCTTATCTGTGCATTCAATCTGTTAGCAACTCACATTAGTTTATAAGATGTTCATTTAGCCTTCCTACTACCTTTTCCCATAGAAAAATAAAATAAATAAGGATAGGTATCATAACCTAACAAACAGGAAGCTAAGATTTAATGAAGAAGTTATCCAGTGTGTTATATGCAAGCGAAGTTGGGCATTAACTAAATAAAAAATTATGTAAATAAGGGGCAAATAAAAGTTACTTTAACTTTAGATTATTCGACGAACAAAGTTAATTTTTTTATTCGATGAGAATTTATTTGAAGAATAAAGTTAATTTTATTATTCGTTATTCGAAATTTTATTTAAATAAAAATTTTGCCCATCTCTGTTTGCAAGGAATCATTTGGGATTGGGTGCAGTGTACCGTATGTGACGGTTGGGCACACGTCGAATACACAGATCAGGAGAATATGTATTAATTATCTGACTTGCGAGTTTGTACAAATAAAATTTGAAAAGAATCTTGTATTGTACTAGTTAAATGTCTTTATTAACATTGTTAATCATTAAGACCTTAAAATCTACTAATTTAATAGTTGGTCGGTACTGTACGATAATTTTTCGTTTCCTAGAAATTACAACTTTTTTACTTTTGCGAATTATCAATTGTTATTATTAAACCTCACAAAAATAGTTTCCCCCCTCTTACTAAGTTCTATCTATACTACAAATACGTTTTTGAATTTTTGATTTTCATCGACTCTACCCCAAGATATAACAAAAAAACTTAGAGCGGTCGGTACTGCACGACTCTCCCCTATACAAATTATGTAAAGTTGCACATATTTGTCGCTATAATTTTTGAATATGTACTCTATAAAGCAAATAGAACAAATAGCACACAAATTCTCAGGTTCCATGAGGTTCCTGGATATCTGGACCTTTTCCACCGAAAGTTATTGAAAAATTATATTTTAATTCTGTTACTTGGAAATTAAAATACTCATGGCTGAAGCTTAATTTACTACTTATTTGTACCTCTGCAATCCATTATTCAAAATAAAAAGAAATAAATCGCGATACAATTGAGCAAGTTTTGATATATAGCTGATACTGACGCATTCTAACATTCAGGGTTACAATGTAAGCGGCCGACTCGCGCTCGCCAAGCCGACTCACCGAGTCTGGGCGAGCCGAGCCGAGCTGACTCGCCGACCGACTTCACCTGAAGACTGGGCTTTTCAATGAGACAATTTCGCTAAAGGTACACATATTGACGTACATATTGCGATCAAAAATCGACAAAAGAAGAAGCAATGTATACATATTTCGTATTCAACAAGTAACTACATATGCTCAACATCGAATCGCAAAGCATCGATGACTGTTGCTAATTTACACAGTTCGACAGCCATCTGAACTTGTAACATTCAATAGCCGTTTCCTATTGGTTTTCGTGTCTTGAAAATGAATCCGCAAACCGTGTGTCGCTATCACCCTCAGTTTTTGTGAAATTCGATTTTGAAACGAACTGAAAATTTTCAACTTTGAAGATCTTTTGTGTCGAAACGGTCATAGTTAGTCGGTTGCTCGTTGCATCATATTATTCTATGAATCCTCCCGAATACAATGATGTAAGTTATTATTGCATTATGAACATTTAAATATGTTTAAACAACGATCAAAAGGAAAAAGACCCGAAATGCACCAATTTTTGCAGATATCTTTCAATTTAATTCCAAATCTAAGGGTCTCGGAGAAAATCTGACCACTTCACGCAATGCAGCAGACAATTTCCCTTCGGAAAGCATCAACAGATGTGATATGTCATATTTCGTTTGCAATACAGAAGCGAAATGGTTTGGCAAAACGCGCGTTGCCGACAGTGGTAGGGTTAGTGTTAGGGTTATGAGCGATTGTGTTACGTTGAGCGGCAGCGGTTTGCGGATTCATTTTCAACGCACGAAAACCTATATGCAACGGCTATTGAATGTTACAAGTCCGAAAGAAAGTCAAATTTTGTCGAACTGTCTTATCTTCTACATCACAGAAATAAAATCTGAATTACATTTTTTATTCATTGAAAATTACGTACAAGGATTGAAATAATCACAACAGCATTATAAAGGAAGCATATCTAACGAAACGCGTATACTGGTTTGAACGTTTGATACTAACAAAACGCATATAGTTTGAATAACATATATAACGAGATTTCAAATTCCTACATTTCGTCTCATCGGCACGAAAGTTGCAGAAACGTGCTGGTGACATTTTTCACATGAAAATGAGTTCAAACACGGTATAAATCGGATTGTTAATTAATTAAATATAGTCCAGTGAAATTAGACGAAAATTTGCCCAATCTACGGACTAATTCCCATCAAGCTGGATTTTGGCATGAGCCTTTATTTGGTCGTTTTAAACAATATGTCAAAAGTCCCCATCAATCCAAGTGCTGCTAAAAATTTTACAGAGGGTTGAAAAAAAAACAAACGGTTTTTCGCAAATATCTCGCTATCTAGCAGTTTTGCGACAAAAATAGTTATTACACAATTTGTAGCCTAGGAAATTCTCTACAAAAAAGGTCTTACAAGTTTTTTCGTAAGTGTAACCATTTTCATGTATGTCGGGTTACCAAGTTTCAACCCCCTTAAACTTGATAAGGGAAGATCCTGAACGTGGAAATTCAGAAAATTATGAAACTCTGGAAATATGTGGGGGAAGTCCTCCTGAGTACAACGCAATTTCGTTTGATGCCCAAATTCACTCCAAGAGGGTGCAATTCACCCCTAAACTTTTTTTTTGGTGGTATTATTACTCCCGAACTGTAGGAGATAGAAAAAAAGTGTTCAGGAAAAAGTTACTTCTTTTAATTGGGACTATCAGTTGGTAAATTATAGGTCTTACAGTTCTTACGGTTCTCGAGTAATAACACAAAATCGAAAAAAAAACGTATTTTCAGGGGTCAATTTCAGCCCCTTACAATGAATTTGGGCAACAAACGAAAAAATTACGCAATACACACCTATATTAACCTCTCTATATCCCCAAAGTTTTAAAAAATTTTGAATTTTCGAGGGGTTGGATCTTCGCCCGCGAGAAATAATACACTCATTTCCACACCACCCCGGAGATAGAGTACCGAGCGCGTTTTTTTTAAACGTGGTGTCCCCAGTAGGCCTAATCCACGATGTTTTTTTATTAAAAATTCAAAAATTACGAGTTTCCCTCATGTTCTGCGTCTGTTTCTTCAATCAGTATGTCTTCTGCTAAGTTTTTTCGTAAGAGTAATGAGAACGTCAGCATAGTCTTGAGCGTGTTTCACGTTGATGGTGGCAGCTAATCCATGCTGGATTAAACGAGGTTTCAATCGACATATTTAGGTACTATTGCTTTGCCAAATCAACGCGGCTTAATAAGGCGGTGAAATTATCTACGCTTCCACCAACATCTAGTGCTGCCCGCCAGCATTTATATCGGGTGTACTACCAAGTGCAAGTGTGGCTCGGTAACGCACTTAATCCTGCAGACTGGGGATGGATAATGAAAAATGATATTTTGGAGCCGATTCCAACTTTGTTACCGCCTGCTCCAGACACTCTGCTAAATGTAATTTTTTGCAATTGCGCCAAAGACTGTGGACCAACCTGCGGTTGCAGGAAACTTGGCTTGCATTGTTCAGCAGTGTGCGGTTCTTGTCATGGCCAGTCATGTCTCAATGCACCTGATATAACTGCCGAAAGTAATGTGGACAATGATGAGGATGTAGATCTTATTAATTTCTCAGCGGAAGACATACTGATTGAAGAAACAGACGCATAACATGAGGGAAACTCGTAATTTTTTAATTTTTAATAAAAAAACATCGTGGATTAGGCCACCACGTTTAAAAAAAACGCGCTCGGTACTCTATCTCCGGGGTGGTGTGGAAATGAGTGTATTATTTCTCGCGGGCGAAGATCCAACCCCTCGAAAATTCAAAATTTTTTAAAACTTTGGGGATATAGAGAGGTTAATATAGGTGTGTATTGCGTAATTTTTTCGTTTGTTGCCCAAATTCATTGTAAGGGGCTGAAATTGACCCCTGAAAATACGTTTTTTTCCGATTTTGTGTTATTACTCGAGAACCGTAAGAACTGTAAGACCTATAATTTACCAACTGATAGTCCCAATTAAAAGAAGTAACTTTTTCCTGAACACTTTCTTCCTATTTCCTACAGTTCGCGAGTAATAATAATAACAACAAAAAAAGTTTAGGGGTGAATTGCACCCTCTTGGAGTGAATTTGGGCATCAAACGAAATTGCGTTGTACTCAGGAGGACTTCCCCTACATATGTCCAGAGTTTCATAATTTTCTGAATTTCCAGGTTCAAGATCTTCCCTTATCAAGTTTATGGGGGTTGAAACTTGGTAACCCGACATACATGAAAATGGTTACACTTACGAAAAAACTTGTTAGGCCTTTTTTGTAGAGAATTTCCTAGGCTACAAATTGTGTAATAACTATTTTTGTCGCAAAACTGCTAGATAGCGAGATATTTGCGAAAAACAGTTTTTTTTTGTTTTCAACCCTCTGTAAAATTTTTAGCAGCACTCGGATTGATGGGGACTTTTGACATATTGTTTAAAACGACCAAATAAAGGCTCATGCCAAAATCCAGCTTGATGGGAATTAGTCCGAAGACAAATCCTAATTTCACTGGACTAAATAATGATGAACATACGAATTGGAAAAGAATGAGTGGGGCAAGAGGGGTAAAGTAAAGACATGCGTTGCGGTGCGCATACCATAGAGTATGTGCTCGTAAAGTATCAAAGATAGTTGTTGATATACATATTTGAAGAATATGAATACTGTATTATATACAATAAAGTGATGACTTCATACAAATCTGGACCATAAAACGTAACTTACCTTTCTAGACGTTTTTTTATTTTTTCTGGACAAACGCTTTACATATAGCATAGGGCGCTTCCTTTTTATATCACCCTTCGAATTGCGCTGGTTTCTTGCATCTGTGGCTTCATTCTTTGATTCCATGGCAATGGAATGATTACACACACTTATCAATACTACAGTAACAATTCACAAATTACGAATATTCCATATGTATCAATATCTGCGCAGTAAATAAAAACCCGATTGCTTTCTGCGTCTTCATCGTAGTGCAAACGACAGAAAACTGATCAGCTAGCGTTGTCACTGCGTTACAAATGCTGAGAAGCAGAACGAAAGATAGTAGGAAAAGGACGAATATATACGTTTTGTTCCTCTCTTTCTCATGAGGATTGGTGTATGCTGATAAATTTACATAGAATATGTACTTCCGGGAATACTTTTTTGGTGTAGAACTACAGGAAAGGATTTTTGATTATCCTATGCATATACTTTTGACGTATCATTTTTGCGCGTTTGAACCTTTACGCGGGTCGAGACGTGTCGCTCGTTCCTTGGTGGAAGTGAAATACAAAATATTGAGTGAGTGAGAAAGACAGTTTGCGCTCTGTCCAGCGGTTTCAGGAGAGAATCGCACGTTGTGTAGCAGGATCACCTACGGGAGTGGTGGCAATGTGTGCGTGAACCGCGCCGGCGATTGTTCTCTGGCAAAGCTGGCCCTTGAGGCTAGCAAAGGCTCGATCGTCAGAAATACGCGTGACTGCCGAACAGTAAAGATCGTAAGTACCTTCACGCTTACTACTCCTGTCTTTTTCACAATATGTGCCGATTATTATGAAAATGTACTAACAAGGGGAGGCCGCGACATCTGGGACACGGATTTTGATGAAACTCATATATGTTGTAGTGTAGGTGTAGTAGACCAATATATGTCTCACATGTTGGGTCCACTACCCCATAGTTTCCGAAATATTAATAAAAAAAGATGTTTATGCGTTTACGAACAGAAGCGATAGCGAAGTTTATTGTAATGATGAATAGCGGCGCGTGTAAAGGGCAGGTTTCGCACCGGAACGTTCACAGGTTCGATTCCCACTGGAATCATTTTTTTTTTCTATAAATGTATTTTGTATTTTTTTATTTTTCAAAAGATAAAGTACAATTTTTACAATCTAAAATATGACATTTATCGTAAAAATAAATGAAACAATAAAATTCACGACACCATGCACAGCTAATAAAATATGTATGGCCACGGGTACATTTTTTAATTGTACAATTAGTTTCTAGTGGACATTACATTTGATTTACAATTAATTTAAAAGAAAATACGCCGCCTACATGGCTTATAAGCTTGCTTATAAAAGCCCCGCTATAGCGAGCACGTTCTGCGCCGATAAGGTCCATTGACAGACACGAGCCAGACTCGTCGTTTCATATAAACATAGGAAATTGTTACAGCATTTCGTACACGTTACTGTGTACCGTGTCATTTCTATTTCATGCGTTGTCGGTTGATGTGAATTTTATTGTTTCATTTGTTTTTACGATAAATGTCATATTTTATAATGTAAAAATTGTACTTTATCTTTTGAGAAATAAAAAATACAAAATACATTTATAGAAAAAAAAAATGATTCCAGTGGGAATCGAACCTGTGAACGTTCCGGTGCAAGACCTGCCCTTTACACGCGCCGCTATTCATCATTACAATAAACTTCGCTATCGCCTCTGTTCGTAAACGCATAAACAACTTTTTTTATTAATATTTCGGAAACTATGGGGTAGTGGACCCAATATGTGAGACATATATTGGTCTACTACACCTACACTACAACATATATGAGTTTCATCAAAATCCGTGTCCCAGATGTCGCGGCCTCCCCTTGTAAGTCCAAATTTTTCGTTTATTACATTTCACTTATTTTTTACGTAATATATCAACATGATACATAATAAACTTGAAGTTCAATTTTCTTTTTTAAAATTTCGACTGACGCCACTTTCAAACTAACTGACACACTTCTACATTCCATTTCCAACCTAAGACTGTATTTAGACATATTTCGGGTGAAGTTTCATTAGTATTGTTGTAATTTTTTCTGCAAAATCTATCGTGTGAGCTGTGATTGAGTGTCCGCGTGTTTCTCAAGCTGCGTATCGCCATTGCGAGGTTCCCTCGCGTGTCACACCTCTCGGTGTGGAGAGTCTGGAGACTACCTCGACCATTATTAGTTTACGAGGCATCAGCTGTCGATTTTTTGATCTGCTCAGAGGTGCCTCGCGGCCCCAAGATCAAAAACGCATGGCTCGGGCGACGCAAATATCATGCTGGAGGTAGCGCGAGACCGCCGCACGAGTCTGCCTCGCAAAGTGATCATGATCGAGGTAATCTCCAGACTCTCCACTTCGCGAAGTGTGCCTCGCGCGGCATCCTCGCAATGTCGAGACGCAGTTTCACGCTCAGAGATTCGTGTATTCATTCTCACATAGAATAAGAAAGTATGTTATAAGGGTATAGCCGGTTAAGATGGTCAAATGTGCCCCTGAACCAAATTCAAATCGCGATGAGTCATTCGAAAGCTTATAAAAAAAGAACGATTTCTGCCAAGTTTCAACTTTGTATCTCGACCCGGGGGGTAGTAAAGGGTAAAAATAGAAAATCAGGTTTTTGGCGAATTTCTACTATACCAGGGAATGAAAAATTTTGAAAAAATTCAGAGGCATATCTGTTATCGGGACACATATTAGGGAATTATTTCAGATTTTTAAATTGAGAAATCAAGCTGTGAAAAATAAAAAACGCCAAAAAATGATGAAAAATGCCAGTTGTGTATCGAAGCAGTTGCAGAACTATAATCATATTTTTACTGTAAGTGCGTATCATTGTTACTATTGTCCTGAATTTTTTTCAGATTTTTCAATTTGGTGCGCCGCAGTTAAAAAAATTAAAAACCGATTTTTTCGTCGTTTTTTCCGTGTTAGAGTAACTTATACGTCGAATTGCTTCATGAAATAAGTGTTTTATGCGATCTTTAATGTTTATACGTACAGCAAAACATCATAGGAATTAAAGAAACTGGAAAAACCGAATCATTTGAAACTATGTTATGCAGCTTACATTATAAAGTGTCTACCGTATTTTCCAACGGTGTCGGTGGCGCAGCGGTAGAGTGTCGAGCTGCTATACCGCTGCGAACTTTTTTAACATAGGTTCGAATCTCGAACTTCGAAGTCCGCTTGGGCAAAGTTTTTTCTTTTTTTTTCCGTAATTATATATATTTTCTAACTATATGACAATGATCAATATTGGTTTTCAAATGATTTAAGAATGTTTGAAAAATATATTAATTTGAAATATACGTAAACATGAGTTCGGACTGCGTTTCTCTTGTCAAGTATCCTGCCAATTACGATATTATTTAACATTTCCTACATTATATTAATATGTGAAGATCGTTTTCGAATCTCTTACCTTTAACAATTATGCATGAATGCACGAGAATAGTCCTGCACAGACTGTCACGGGGTCACGTCGTCTCTCGAAACTTGTGACATTCATTAATTAACGTGTGGTCTTTACAATCTGTACACATTTGTAGCGTGCGTAGCTTCGAATTTCGAGCGGAGCAGAAGGCAACCAGGTAGGGTCGTAAAGTTCAACGGAAGGTTTCGTAGCCGTTGGATTTTGCCAGGCGACGAAACCTCCCCTGTTCCAGGACTCGGGGTTTTTCCTAATTTTTGCACACGCTACGCGTTTTCTTCGGTAAGGGAAGGAAAGCGACCGTTGATGAGCATTCGGCTACGAGTTAGCGTCTTGAGCGGTTGTGCTTTTCGCGCGTTAGATTTTAACTCTCTACGGAAGTTTTTGTGTTACCTTAGTAAATAAACAGTATTCTTTGTCGGTGTGTGTTCATCTGTGGTTGTGTGTTCAATATGTCGACGGAGAAAGTACAATTTGTGGAAAGGAAAACCTTACATGCTAAGTGTATTCGGTGTAATATTTTGGTTCGCAAATCACCTGGTCAGATACGGAAAATCAAGACGGAAGTTGATGCAGTGAAGTATTCTAAAATTCTGAAAAGAGTGGTGACTGTTGGTGACATATTTTGCAATAGGTGCCGCGTTTACATTTACAAAAACGCGATAACTACCGCCCCCAATCGTGAAAATTCTCAGGAATTTCGTCAACTTGAGGAATCTTCTGTCAGAGTGTTTTCTGTAGCTGAATCTTTTTCTTCAGGACCCTCTTCTTCAGTTGAACTCTCTTCTTCAGCTCAAACCTCTTCTTCAGCTGGACCCTCTTCTTCGGGTGAAACCTCTTCTTCAGCTGGTCCCTCTACTTCGGGGGAAACCTCTTCTTCAGCTCAAACCTCTTCTTCAGCTGGACCCTCTTCATCAGCTGAACCTTCTTCTTCGGCTGAACTCTCCTCTTCATCCAGAGTTTTTTCTGCCGCAATATCTTTGCACAGAACAGCCTCAGCCGAAATACTTTCACCCGAAAAATCAACTGAAAAATCTTCACCGGAAAAATCTGAATCCGAATCTGTTGCTACATCGTCTTCCTCAACAGAAGATCCATCATTTCTTATGGATTTGAGGAATGTTGAACAAGTAGCTACTGAATTCGTAGAGATGCCATTTTCTAGAGTTATTTCCACTCATAGGTACTGTTTCGTCTGTGGGATTTCGAAAAATATCGTGAATGTACCGAATGAAACCAGGAAGCAGGTATTTATATTGCGAAGATTATATGTTCCTAAAGGAAATCGGTGCTGTTCTGGTCATTTATTAAAGAACCGTTTGTTCCAGGAAGATGTTATAAACTTAAGAATACATTCAAATAGCAGTATAATCGAGACCAAAGAATTACGAAATTATTTTGAATACCTTTCAGTTAATAACAATTCAAGTATCAAAGATACAATAGGTGATTTTACACTTTCTGAAGAGCGGTTAAAAGTATTTACAGGTTTAACGTGGGAAAACGTAATAAAGCTTCGGGAAATGATGACTTCTTTGAGAAATTCTGAGCAGCGAGATGTCACACAAGCTATTGTTGTTTTCTTGTTCAAATTGCGTACTGGTAACTCAAATAGTATGATAGCTGCAATTCTCGGATTAGAACGCGAGCAACAGGTATCTGATTTTTGTAGGTCCGTCGTAAAGTCTTTTGAAAAAGATATTCTACCTAGTTATTTTGGATTCGCGACACTTCCCCGGAAAACTCTAATAGAAAACCAAACCTCTCTTGTTGCCAAAAAGTTATATGGTATCACAGATCAGTTAGCACTGATTTTCGATGGAACATATATTCGCCATCAGAAAAGTTCTAATAATGAATATCAACGAAAATCATATTCCGGTCAAAAGAAAGTACCCTTATGTAAACCTTTCACGATTTGCACCACAAACGGCTATGTGGTTGAAGTTCTTGGCCCTTTTTGTGCAAACCAGAACGATGCACAAATCATGAAAATTGCTCTGGAAGATCCAAATGGTTTGCAAACCCTTTTAAAACCTGGGGATATTTGTATTGTTGATCGAGGTTTTCGCGACGTAACATCTTATTTAGAAGAGCGCGGTTACAGAGTGCTCATGCCTGCGTTAAAAGGTAAGCGTAATCAGCTAACGACTGCAGAATCAAATGCATCCCGTCACGTCACTAAGATTCGCTGGGTAGTCGAGGCAATTCACGGCATCATAGGGCAAAAATACAAACTTCTTCACCATCAAATGGACAATAAGCTACTGCCTAAAGTTAGTTTATATTGCAAAATAGCGTGCTTTTTAAATAATACGTTTGGAAAGCGCTTAAATTCGGACGTAGATCTCTGTGATGAGATAGTAGAAAGAATGTCATCTCAAAACATTGCTGAGAATTCATTGTCAGTAGAAGTTGAAAACCAGCATTGGAACAGACGTAAGATTCCATTTAATCAACTATCATCTAACGATCTCCTTGATTTTCCAGAAATGACAGAAAAAGACCTCAAAATTCTATTCACTGGTTCATATCAATTATCTCAAGCAATCTCATATTTAGCAGAACTAATGGATGAAGAGAACACCATTAATCTTCGATGTCTTAAAGAGAGAAATAATATTATTAAATTCGAAGTAAGATCCCGACATATTAACAGTAAAACCTATAGATGTTACATTGATTATGCACCAAACTCAATAGGCTACTCCGGAGTTAAACGCTATTGTTGTGAATGCGCAAATGGTAACCGAACCGTCGGGTGCTGTTCACACATAGCTGCAATAATTTATTACTTGTCGCATGCTCGGTACCTTTCAAAAATTGTAAGGCCTGCAGAAATTCTTAGTAAAATATTCAACAATGAACACGTGACACCAATAATTAACGAAGACAGCGATGAAGATTAAAACCATCACACACGATTTTTGTTGCTATCCATGCATAATTGTTAAAGGTAAGAGATTCGAAAACGATCTTCACATATTAATATAATGTAGGAAATGTTAAATAATATCGTAATTGGCAGGATACTTGACAAGAGAAACGCAGTCCGAACTCATGTTTACGTATATTTCAAATTAATATATTTTTCAAACATTCTTAAATCATTTGAAAACCAATATTGATCATTGTCATATAGTTAGAAAATATATATAATTACGGAAAAAAAAAGAAAAAACTTTGCCCAAGCGGACTTCGAAGTTCGAGATTCGAACCTATGTTAAAAAAGTTCGCAGCGGTATAGCAGCTCGACACTCTACCGCTGCGCCACCGACACCGTTGGAAAATACGGTAGACACTTTATAATGTAAGCTGCATAACATAGTTTCAAATGATTCGGTTTTTCCAGTTTCTTTAATTCCTATGATGTTTTGCTGTACGTATAAACATTAAAGATCGCATAAAACACTTATTTCATGAAGCAATTCGACGTATAAGTTACTCTAACACGGAAAAAACGACGAAAAAATCGGTTTTTAATTTTTTTAACTGCGGCGCACCAAATTGAAAAATCTGAAAAAAATTCAGGACAATAGTAACAATGATACGCACTTACAGTAAAAATATGATTATAGTTCTGCAACTGCTTCGATACACAACTGGCATTTTTCATCATTTTTTGGCGTTTTTTATTTTTCACAGCTTGATTTCTCAATTTAAAAATCTGAAATAATTCCCTAATATGTGTCCCGATAACAGATATGCCTCTGAATTTTTTCAAAATTTTTCATTCCCTGGTATAGTAGAAATTCGCCAAAAACCTGATTTTCTATTTTTACCCTTTACTACCCCCCGGGTCGAGATACAAAGTTGAAACTTGGCAGAAATCGTTCTTTTTTTATAAGCTTTCGAATGACTCATCGCGATTTGAATTTGGTTCAGGGGCACATTTGACCATCTTAACCGGCTATACCCTTTACCCGCGAAATGTCTAGTAAAGGTATATACATTCGGGTGCAACATAGGCTTCCTTTAGTTGAAACTGAAGACAAATGATGAAAATTAAACAGTTTCTAAACATCAGAAGTGGAAGAATCGGAAATTTTAAAATCACAATTTTTGGAAATCTTTGAATTTCAATGCTTTCCAACTTGGAAATTCCAGCATTTAGAAATCTTAAGATTCTTCTGCTGCGCTAAATCTTGGTTAAAGAAGCCTATATTGTACCCAAACGTACCAACTTGATAAACGTGTACTCCTCTCTGAGTTGCACAAAATGTAATCTAATTATAAATTATAAATTACGATGAAAATGTAATTGTGTAATTGATTACACATTATTTTCTGCAATCGTTAATTTAGATAGTTGACAAAATTGTGGTCAATTACCTAAATTAACAATTACAGAAAATAAAGTGTAATCAATTACACAATTATATTTTAATCGTAATTTGTAATTTGTAATTAGATTACATTTTAAATAAGGAAATTATAATTTCGACCGCACATTTTGGCCAACTCTGACTCTTCTACTACACTTTCAAATTCATTTACGTTCAATAGTTTCGCCAGCAGGGGAAGAGAAACGAAGTGACTCCGTCTCGAGGACGGAGTCCAAGCAGACAGCTTCCGTCCCCAAGACGGAGTCCAACACGTAGCGGGACTCCGTCCTCGCGACGGAGTCGAAGGAGGAGTCGGACTGCGTCGCGAAGACGGCATCGAAGGAGTAGTCGGACTTCGTCGCGAAGACGGCATCGAACGAGAAGCCGGACTCCGTCCTCGCGACGGAGTGCAGCGACCTAAAAAAACAGGTGGGGAGGCTGCAGTACGGAGGAGGAAGAGGAGGAAGAGGGGGAAGAGGGGGAAAAGGAGGAAGAGGAGGAAGAGGGGGAAGAGGAGGCAGTGGAGAAGGAGGAATAAAAAATTATTATTTTAATTAATAAAAAAAAAACGTATATTTATTCCATTTTATTATTCGAAGGCCTTTCATCCGTCGGCCATGAATAATTTTCTCATATTTATTCGTACTTTAGTCGAGAATCAATATATTTAGTCGCGAATGTCCGAATAAATACGAGAAAATTATTCATGGCCGACAATTGAATTCCCCACGTTTCAAATAAAAATTGGCTTGGGTTATAATAATCATATCTGATATTTTGCCATATCATTGAGACAGTGAGTTCAACAACGGACCAACCCACATTTTTTTCGAAATTGAGTTAGTAGCAATAACGTATTCCAATAGGCTCTACTAATCATATAAAATCTCGGCGGTCCCCCTACCCCCGTAAAGGGGAGCGGGGGACTAGATCGGCCCGTGTCGATGTAGTTTGAGCACCAACCGAGCGCATCTCCAGGTGGCGGATAGGAGAACGGCCAGAGCGTGAAGCGGCTCCTCTGATCGCCGCGGACCGGATCACCAAGCGGTGACCGGGCCGTAGCGAAGGGGGGGGGGGGGGGGGATCGGGGAACGTGACGGTTAGCGGGTGCTATAAGCGAACCCCGGGGCCTAACAACCCCGCGTAGCAAGCGAAGGCCCTGTCGTGGACCAACTTCCCAATCCAAGGTGGAAACTATCGTGCCGAGGGATGAATGGTACCGGGGTACGGTGCCTCGAACGATGCCCTTGGGGTACCAGGCGATCCCCCATTGTATTTAGCCTTTCCCCCACATAGCAGGCTCTGTGGGGGTGGACCGTATACTTCCTGCACACTCGTGGGAATCGTATGGAGAACGATCATAAAAATATAGTAAATTCAGCGGGAGAAGGGCCCCCGAAAGAGGTAACATCTCCCGTACACGCGGCGGAAACCACCTTACAGGGACCGACAGAGACTGACACGGCGCTAGCCGCAGCGATCGAAACCGGGCTCTTGGTGACGGACGCTACCACACGGGGGACGGACGAGGGTAACGGCGACAACGCCGAAGCCGCGTCCGATACCCAGACGAAGAAGAAGAAGGCAAACCGCAGCGAGGCGGCAAAAAGGAGGGCCCGGAAAGCCAAACTGGCCTCATCCGGGACCACCTTGGAGGCGACCCAGGCGGGAGCGCCGACCTCTGAGAAAGCAGCGGAGGGGGAGGTGGACCCTCATGAAGGGCAAACAGACCCCTCCGCAAAGCAGGATGGGAAGGAACGGGAGACCACCGGCAAGGGCCTGAAAAGGGCTCGACAGACCGATGGCTCGACCTCCGAACACCCTGCAAAAAAAAAGGGAACATCTTCCCAGAGCCGTCTAGCTTCAAGGAGGCGCTGGTGGGGGTAGAAAGATGGCAATAGCGCCATCAGACTACCCCGAATCCACGCTAACACCGGAGCAGGGGATCTGGTGATAAGAGGGCTCGGAGAAGCGAATGCATATGGTTGCAACTTTTTAAAATTTAAAAAAAGTTTGTTATTAACATTTTACCCTAATGAATGGCCTTAATAGAATATATAGCTATGTAATTAACTTTGTAACTAACTCAAATTGCACCTCTTAAAGAAAATTTTTTCAGAATCGTGAATAAAAACTGTGGGAAACATAAAAGTTTTTGATAAGCGATACTTTTGCGGTTTTGGCAAATTTTGAGCACCGATCGCGTGAAAACAATAGCAAATATTAAGAAACTGGGTTTACTACAATAAGATATAGTAATGCTAATAAAATGTATATTGTAATTGGTCTGTAGTCCCACTTTTCGCAAACATGGGTCTAAATTCACGGGCCCAGCACGAGCCTCCGAGGGTTAATATCAATTATATTAATACAGCTTAAAGGCCGTAAATTTGCGGTTAAAATGCGCCCAGTTACATTAAAATATCTTGACTAGAACCAAAGTTACAGATGTTTGATCGCCGGCGGGTCGTTTTGTCCCACTGTGCGGCGCCGAACAGCGCCCCCAAGAAGAAGGTGGAGCAGGCGAGCGCATCCGCCGTCGCGCCCGCAGCTGCAGGGTCGGGCGTCCCACCAAAATGTTCTACGGGAGCCCCGACGCAGCCCTCGTCCGCGCGTACAAGGAGGACGCGTAGAGCAGCCGCAAAGGCCGCCAAAAAGGCTGGCAAAAAGTCGGGGGTGATAACGCCGATTCCCGGCGCCCCCCGCAGCCAGACCTTGCCCCCTGGGTCCCAGAATGCTCCAGAGAGCACGTGGACCCAGGTTGCTAGCCGCAAGGCCAAAAGGGCTCCGACAGCAGCCGCGAAGGGCGGCAACGGGGGCGGGAAGAAGGGAGGAGGCGCCGCGGCGCCGACTTCCCAGAGGTCGGACGCACCCGGGAAACCCCCGGTGTCAATGCCGCGCGCCCCCAGGACGGCAGCGGCGACGATCACTGCGCCGGCTGGGGGAGAAAAAGAATTCTCGGTGCAGGTCGCCGGGGCTATGGCGGCCATTAAAGTCGCCGACCTCGACATTACGGCCATGCGACCGAGACGCGCCGTCACTGGGGGTCTCGTGTTCGAGATCCCGGGGTCGCAGAGCTCGGCCAGAGCCGCCGCCTTCACTTCGAGGCTGGCGGAGCGGCTCGAGGGCACTGGCATCAAAGTGCTGTGCCCTCAGAAAACGGCCGAGTTCCGCATAAGCGGCCTCACGGAGCTGGCGTCCGAGGACGCCGTTCGGGGGGCGATCGCGACCCAGGGGGGCTGTGCGGCGGAGAGCGTCTCGATGGGCCCAAAGCGTCCAGACGCCGCCGGGTTATACACCCTCTGGGTTCGGGCACCTGTGGCGGCTGCTGCGCGCCTGGTGGGGGCGACCACAATCACCGTGGACTCGCTCCTGGCTCGCGTGTCGCCGCTCGTGCAGCGGAGGTTACAGTGCTTCCGCTGCCTCGAATTCGGCCACGCGCAGGCAAAATGCAGCTGCCCGGTGGATAGGAGCCGGCTCTGCTACCGGTGTGACAGCGAGGGGCACAAGGCGCGGGAATGTACCGCCGCCCCGAAGTGTCCGCTCTGCACCGCGGCCGGAGCTCCTGCCGGCCACAGGATGGGTGGCCCGGCGTGCCGCCCCCAGAAACGGGCGCCCCACAGTGGTCAAAAATCGAAAAAACCTGCCCAAAACCTCAAGATGACCTTTGATTTGTTTAAAAATGGGTATACTATGGATTTCGAGGTTGCTGATTAAGAATCTGAAGTCAAAATTGCTAAAAATAAAATGGCGGATCCAATATGGCGGACGCGCATATCAGAAAAGCATTAGATTGAATCTAAACTTTGTATCCTGGTGTTTTCGAGGTCGCTGATTACGAATATGAGGTCAAAATTACACAAAAACAAAATGGCGGACCTAATATGGCAGACCGCATATAAGAAAACATCAAACTTGGTCTAAACTTGGTACTCTAGAGTTTTCGAGGTCGCTGATTACGAATCTGAGGTCAAAATTTCAAAAAAACAGAATGGCAAAAAAACAGAATGACCCAATATGGCCGACCGCGTATCAGAAAAACATCAGATTTGGTCTAAACGTGGTATCAGCAGCCAACAGTTTGTACTTTGACGGCCTCTAAAAAAAAAGTTCAGACTTGTTCCACCTTGGGACTTGTTGGAACATAATCACACAACTGTAGAGAATCTGAAAAAATTATTTCCAGCTGCTACTTTTTGCAACTTTGGATCGCATATCAAAAAAACATCAGATTTGGTCTAAACTTGATATCCTGGCGTTTTCGATGTCGCTGATTACGAATCTGAGGTCAAAATTTAAAAAAAAAAACAAAATGGCGGACCCAATATGGTGGACGCGCATATCAGAAAAACATCAGATTTGGTCTAAACGTGGTATCAACAGCCAACAGTTTGTACTTTGACGGCCTCTAAAAAAAAAGTTCAGATTTGTTCCACCTTGGGACTTGTTGGAACTTAATAACACAACTGTAGAGGGTCTGAAAAAATTATTTCCAGCTGCTACTTTTTGCAACTTTGGATCGCATATAAAAAAAAACATCAGATTTGGTCTAAACTTGATATCCTGGCGTTTTCGATGTCGCTGATTACGAATCTGAGGTCAAAATTTAAACAAAAAAAAATTGCGGATCCAATATGGCGGACACGCATATCAGAAAAACATCAGATTTGGTCTAAGCTTGGTATCAGCAGTCGACAGTCTTCGCAAGTGGTCAAAATGGGCTATTCATCTGGACCGAACTATTTCCGCTTCATCTATGGAACCGAATGGAGTAATTCGACTAAATATACGTTTATTTGATGAAAATCGAACATAGAAAAGTGGGATTGGGATGAACGCGCGATAGAAATTAAAATCAGTTCAATTTTATAAAATATATTTATAGAAGTAATAAAGACAGTACTTCTGGTGGCAGGTCTTTCTTCGCAACCGGAGGAAGTGGCCTCAGACTTGAAATCAGAGGGTCTGAGGATACTAAGAGGCTGTTTAGAAGATCTTCATTGGTGGCCCGCCGAGAAATTTTTCGAGTGTGGTACTCGCGAAATGCTCGTAATCTTTATGTCTTGCTTCTTGCGCATCTTCCGACATTTGTCCTATTGGTAGTATGAAGCTTTCGATCACATCAGCACCATGTATAAGCACTTTGTGGATAGTAACTGGCATATAGTACCATGGATATAAGGATACATAAAGTTTGGCTGTATCAAGGGCATATTGACGGAAAGCTGATGTATTAATACTTTGACCACATGAAATAGCTTGTAGAACAACCGCAAAGCGAGATATTAGATTTAAATCTACGCCGATAATTTCCGCAGATTTCGATGGATCTGCAAAAAAACGTTTGGCAGTATTGCCGTCATTTGTGGTCCCGAACCCCTGTTTAACAACGTCGACAAGAAGGCCCGTTTCATTTCTAAATTTAGAAATGATTTCCGATTTTCTTCGTTGAAACCTCTGCTTCTCATCTCCACTGCCCCGAATTTGCCATTTCTTGATATCCAACCGATACGACACGTGTAAAAGGCACTAAAAAAAACGGATATAAGCATGTAAAGTCGACAGACCGAAATTGAACGATTGGCGGTCACAGGAGCGTTTCAGGACATTATCTATTTTGTTCATCTGTATAGGTGAAGCTCCATATACGTAGCACGTCTGTGAAGATGTATTATCCAGCAAGGCATTACAAACTTTTGAGTCTACCATTGTCCTTAATAGCGAATGATGAACAGCAATATTTGTGTTGTCACCGAAAGAAACCGTAGTTGGAGTCAGCTGAGTTATTTGCTGTTCAATGTAGGCATTCTCATCCTTAGTATTTTCGGAATTCTCGTGAATAAACTGAAATCTGATTGGACGACACCAACGGGTGGACGAAGTACGAGGATTTTTCCACAGATCGACCCTCTGCCCAGAATGCTGATGTTCTGCCGTTAATTGTAGGGGTACAACAGATGTCAATAAAATGTGGGCATCCGATGTCTCTGCGTTACTATCCCTGAACTTCTGCTTGTAGAGAGCGTGTCCCGAACTACCATCCAGTCCCCATTTGTAAGTCAGCCTGAAGGAATAATTATTGTGGTCGAAATCGGAGTCCGTTATTTTTGACATCAAGCTGTGTTGTTCTGACAGTACCAGTCTTTGTGCTGTATGGTCTAGCAAACCTTGTAGTTTCACCTCTCCCTTAGTTTCGGTGACAATTACTGATGATTCGACAGGGTAACATTTCTTTTTTTCAAGCAAAATTTGTGCGTAGGAAGGATATAAAGGAACGTCTCTTTCCTTTGCTCCTTGTTGCATAGAAACGTATTGGTGTTTCGTCAGATCGAGCGAAATCATCAAAGCTAATGCCTCCTTTGGTGTGTAAGGTGTAAAAGGTTTTGTGACTTTTTTGAGGGATTTGGAGCTCTTAGCCGCAGAATCGGGCTAAATTTCTTTTCCCCGATTTTTTATGTGCAACTCGTGCTGCGTACTCCAACTCTTCCGGAGTGTATTCCATCAGCAAGTTTTCTATTAGTCTCCGTTTCGTTGTGTGGCTTGCTTCAGAAAACTCTTTTTTTGGTCGTCCACCCTTATTACGACATTTAAATTCAAACAACGGTTGTTCAAGCCAATCAGAACATTTCAAAAGAAATTTATCTATAATACGATGGTTGGCTTTCCATTTTTCTGACAAGTTACTACAAAATAATTTGATTTTTTGCTTAAAAGAATCCTGTGTTTTATCGTCTGAATTGTCAAACTTATATAGTTGAGCAAAATACTCATAAATTGAATTCCGGACTTCAACACTGGTCGACATAGAGATGCTGTTCCTCTCGCAGAGGAATTCAAAAACTTTTCTTCTCTTCAGCAGGAAATTACCTGTCAATAATGAAAACGCTTGTACACCACTCGTTCACTATCTAAAAAGTCTCGTTGCTTTAAAAACAAAATGCACGGTCTCCCTACACACATCCGCTCCCACACACACTAACGCACGCGGTAACGTCGCGGTTCGCTCGTTGCCATGTATAACCGTCAACAATCATGGCAACGCGTCCCGTCTTAGATTTTTAGTATATTTTTTATTCTAGGCAAATAAATAATGTATTCAAGTTTTAGGATCCTTGTACTTACGGTCCATGTTGGAATCCATCACAGATTGAGTAAATACCCGAAATACTGCCACTAAAAAATGCCACGATAGACAGACACTGATGCGTAAGGACACTTTGATCGTCGACTCATGCATTCGTTTATATTGAACAAATGAACAAAGGTCATAAACAACTCTGATTCTTCTCATCTACTATCTATCTTGCACTTACCGTGGTGAAAGATTTTTTAAGCACTTTTAATCGAGGAAAAGAAATTTAACTTATCTGCAGCTAAGAGCTCCAAATCGGTTTCTTTCGGTGACAAC
Organism: Andrena minutula; assembly: GCA_929113495.1. Lineage (NCBI taxonomy): Eukaryota > Metazoa > Arthropoda > Insecta > Hymenoptera > Andrenidae > Andrena > Andrena minutula. The sequence goes on from OV815993.1 coordinate 21,730,128, forward strand.
ACAAATATTGCGGTTCACCATTCGCTATTGAGGACAATGGTAGACACAAAAGTTTGTAATGCCTTGCTGGATAATACATCTTCACAGACGTGACCTCAGATTCGTAATCAGCGACATCGAAAACGCCAGGATATCAAGTTTAGACCAAATCTGATGTTTTTTTTTATATGCGATCCAAAGTTGCAAAAAGTAGCAGCTGGAAATAATTTTTTCAGACCCTCTACAGTTGTGTTATTAAGTTCCAACAAGTGCCAAGGTGGAACAAATCTGAACTTTTTTTTTAGAGGCCGTCAAAGTACAAACTGTTGGCTGTTGATACCATGTTTAGACCAAATCTGATGTTTTTCTGATATGCGCGTCCACCATATTGGGTCCGCCATTTTTTTTTTGAAATTTTGACCTCAGATTCGTAATCAGCGACATCGAAAACTCTAGAGTACCAAGTTTAGACCAAATCTGATGTTTTTCTGATATGCGGTCTGCCATGTTAGGTCCGCCATTTTGTTTTTTTTTGTAATTTTGACCTCATATTCGTAATCAGCGACCTCGAAAACACCAGGATACCAAGTTTAGATTAAATCTAATGCTTTTCTGATATGCGCCTCCGCCATATTGGATCCGCCATTTTATTTTTAGCAATTTTGACTTCAGATTCTTAATCAGCGACCTTGAAAACCATAATTTACCCATTGTTAAACAAATCAAAGGTCATCTTGAGGTTTGGGCAGGTTTTTTCGATTTTTGATCACTGTGCGCCCCCTCCCAAGAGAAAAGGGGCCGGGAAGGGCAAAGGGGGAGCTGCCGTGCCGGCGGATCCAAAGCCCCCGACGCCCGCGACACCGCCAGGGGATATGGAAGCCATCCCCCTGGATGCCACTTCCGCGGCGAAATCGGGGCCGGGAAAGCGGAAGGACCGGGGGAACCCGGAAACCCCGTCCAGCGGCACCTCGTCGCCGGAGCCGAGTGGCTCCGGAACGGTGACCGGGAAGAAGAGGAAGGTGCGGGCGCGGACAAACCCGACGCCGCCCCTTCCCCTCCCGGAGCCCAGCCAGAGGGGAGGGAGGCCTAGCTCAAAGTAGGCAAGGCCGCACCACCCACAACACCGGTGGGGGGAAGGGGGACGGTGGAGGACGCGGTGGAGGCGCAACTACTTGCGCAATCCACGCGTCTTACGGTGGTGGCGTAGTCCCGCCAGAGACGGAGAGTAATTCGGGGAACCCTCCCGACACCGGGGACGTAGCCCGGCCCGAGCAGGATCCGGAGGGGGCCGGCACCGCGGAATTACGCGATGCCTAACGGCCCCCCGATCCTGCTGGCCAACATTAACCACTCTATGCGGGCGCACGACCTGCTAGAGCAGGATCTCATAGAGTTGGAGGCCGGGCTGGCCGTCGTCACCGAGCCGTACCCGCTGGAGGACCGAATTTCTCGGTCCACGAATCCGGATCGGCAGGTGGCGATGGCGTGGGATGATGGGAGAGGTGCCCCGCCGTCCTCGGTCGCCCGGCACGGGCGGGGTTGGATGGCAGTCCGTTGGGGGGACTTCCTCGTGGTGGGCTTCTACTTCGCGCCGCGACTCACGGTCCCGGAGTTCGTAGATCGGCTCGACGAGATGGGGGCATTTATCGCCCCCCTAGCATCTCGGCCGGTCGTCCTGATGGGAGACTTCAACGCACATGCGGTTGCATGGGGCGCTCCCAGGACGGACTCCCGGGGCGAAGAGCTACTCGAGTGGGCGAAGGCGATGGGGTTTACACTCAAGAACCCCTACGCAGTGACGACATACCGCGGCCCGCGGGGCGAGTCGATCATCGACTTGGCCTGGGTCAACCCCGCGGCCGCCGCTAAAACGTCGCGCTGCTGGGTGGCGGAGGACACAGAAACCCTATCGGATCATATGTATCTGATGTTGGGTACCTCCGTCACCCCGCCTCCACGTGCCCCTAGAGCGCGCGAGCAGCCCCCACGATGGGCGCTCGGACGTCTCGACGTCGACGCGGCCCAACTAGCCGCCTTCGTCGTCGCCTGGCCTCCACTGCCGGGCGACGTGCTGGACGACCCCGTTAATGGCGCCCTTTGGTTCCGCCGCAGCATGCAGCGCATCTGCGGGGCGCCGGTCAGGGGTCGGAAGGCGGTGTACTGGTGGACGCCCGAAATCGCCGAGCTACGCGCGGCGAATCTAGTGGCGCGCCGCCAGTACACCAATACCCGCCGTAAAGATCCTCGGCGGGTACCGGAGGGGCTACTCCAGGAGCTGCGCGCCGCGTTTTCAGCGACGCGTCGAGAGCTCCGTGGAGAGATCGCCCGGGCCAAAGCCCGTTCCGCGGACGAATTCGTAGCTACCCTCGACCAGAACCCTTGGGGACGCCCGTACAAGGCCGTGTCTGTGAAGCTCGGATCTTAGGCGCCCCCCCGTCACGGAGGGTCTCGATCCCCGGTTCCTCGCCGAAGTCATTTCGACGCTTTTTCCCCCTCCCCCGGTTCCTGGGGAGGGTGGCGTCGACGAGGCCGGGGATCCCTGGTTGACACGGGGCGCGGACACATCCGACGCCCCAGGGGTCAGCGTCGAGGGGCTCGCCTCTTCGGTAGCACGTATTCGCCGAAGGAGGGCGGCTCCGGGTCCGGACAGAGTGCCCGGGCGTGTTTGGGCCTGCGCCATGAGCGCCCTGGGAGACGGTCTCAGGCGGCTGTTTAACGCCGTCCTGAGAACCGGCAGGTTCCCCTCAGCGTGGAAGGAGGCGAGGCTGGTGTTGCTGCGCAAGCCCGGCAAACCCGCAGAGTCGCCCTCTGCCTATCGGCCGATCTGTCTTTTGGAAGAGGCGGGCAAGCTCCTTGAGCGTATCGTGGCTGCCCGCCTCAACGACCACCTCGGGTCCGTGGCCCCCGATCTTTCCGACCGCCAATTCGGTTTTAGACGGCAGCGTTCGACCATCGACGCAATTCGATTGGTACGGACGCTGTCGAACCGTGCGGTCGAGGGGAACGGTGTGAGCGTCGCTGTCTCGCTGGACATCGCGAACGCGTTCAACACCGTCTCCTGGGCGGCGATCGACCGGGCGCTGTTGTATCACAGCGTCCCGCTCTACCTTTGCCGCCTGATCTGGGACTATCTCTGCGGCGGGGTGGTCGCGTACGACGGCCGAGACGGGGCAGGGGCGGCAGATGTGCACCGCGGCGTTCCACAGGGGTCCGTGTTGGGCCCCCTATTGTGGAACCTAGCGTTCGACGCGGTGCTGCGGGTTGAGATGCCATCACCAAGAGTGTCGCTAGTCTGCTACGCAGACGACACCTTGGTGGTGGCTTCCGGGCAGCGGCGGCAGGAGGCTATCAGCCTCGCCGAGGAGGCACTGCGACGTGTCGTGGCCTCGATCGAGACGCTCGGTCTGCGAGTCGCCTTCGGGAAAACCGAGGCGATATGGCTCGCAGACCGGAACGGGACCGGTGTCCCGAACAGAGCGTCTCTAAGGATCGGGGAAGCGAACGTCAGGGTCGGTCGATCGATGCGATATCTCGGCCTGACCCTCGACACCTACTGGCGATTCACGCCTCACTTCAAGGCCCTCGGCCCCCGAATAGAACGGCAAATATTCGCCTTCGGGCGAATCATGCCGAATCTCGCGGGCCCTCGCGAGGGTGTCCGGCGGCTATACGTGACGGTCATCCGGTCCATGGTGTTGTATGGCGCACCCATATGGGCCGGTGACCTGGAGGAGTGTCGCGTTGGGCGGGAGCTCTTGGCTAGAGACCACCGCCGCGTGCTCCTCCGAGCCGTGCGAGCCCATCGCACGGTGTCACACGCCGGACTGTCCGCATTGGCCGCGTCCCCCCCATTCCATCTTCTCGCGGAGATGGAGGCGGAAGTCTATTCCGCCGTCCGCGCTCTCCGCGAGGCGGGGGACCCTGCGGCCATGGGACGCGAAGTAGAGGTACGGGGCCAGGCCCGACGACGCACCGGCGACAAGTGGGTCGAGTGGTTGTCCCTCCCCGAACATCGGGAGGGACGCGTCGTCGGGGCGCTCCTGCCCATCCTGGGATAATGGGCAGGGCGCAGGTATGGTTGGCTGACCTTCCGCCTGACGCAGGTGATCGCCGGACATGGCTGTTTCGGTGATTACCTGTGCCGCATAGGGCGGGAGGAGACGTCGCGGTGCTTCAGCTGCGACTCGGGCGACCTGGACTCGGCGGATCACACCCTGGCGCGTTGCCGGGAGTGGATCGACGACCGCCGAGTCCTGGAGGCGCAGCTGGGCCCCGATCTCAGTCTGCCGACGGTCGTGCGTCGGATGGCTGGAGATCGGGGCTGCTGGGAGGCCGTGTCCCTCTTCGCGGAGCTAATAATGCTCGAGAAGGAGGAGGCGGAGAGGGACAGGGAACGGTCCGGTCATCCGGGCCGTATCCCACGGCCTCCCGGCAGACGACGACGAGCGAGGCATAGATGAACCGGGGCCGGGGGACGCGACCCAGCGACATTGTAGGTCGCCCGCTCCCCCGGTATCGACCCCGGCCACGCGCCGTCGTCGTCGTCTCCCCCCACGACAGTTTTGGGGGGAAGGGAGGGAAGTCCGGGGTTCGCAAACCCCCGGCAGTGGCCCTCGTCCTTAGTGAGAGTGAGAGAGGGGTTTTGGGAAGGGAAGGGAGGAAGGTGGTCCCCTTATGGTTGGGCCACCTCGCGGTCCGCAAGTGTCGCCGCGGCGGCGCGGTGGCAGCGCGTCGTCGGTCCGCGGCGGCAGCGACGGGGCGGACATCGGAGGGTCCCGGCGAGGAATGAACCCTCCAGGGGGGGTCGACTACCAGTTGTCGCCCCCCCCCCTATGCGATCGAGCAGCCCCGGGGCGGGCGGGTCACTCACTGTGGCCAGTCACGCCTTCGGCCCCAACCGCTCTGGCCAGTTCCTGGTTCCAGGACCGAGCGGGGGGCTGTTCGATCGCGGGGCCGTGGGGTGGGGGTGTCGGGGGACACTACTCACCCTAGCAGCAGCGGCCCCCAAATGGCGGCGCGGGCGTATGACCCGTCGCGCGTCGCCGAGACGAAGCTGGGGGAGGTAAACCTCTCCCCCAGGGAAGACCCCGACGCGACAAAGTGCGTCGGGGGTGTGGGCGGCGTCGTACCGCAAGCGCAGGAGGGGGAGGCAAGCGAAAGTATCGCTAGTTTGATCTCGCACAAGTCCTCCCCCTCATGCGCGCGACGCCGCTCCCGAGGAGGTCATCTTGGTGGTTTTAGTGGGTTCGAGTCCCACATAACCCCCCGCCGGCCCCCGCGGGCCGGGGGTATCCGTGGGGATTTCCACCAAGTAAATAAAAAAAAAAAAGAAGTGAACAACGGCGTTGGTGATGCCGCGTATCACGGCGTACTCTCCACCAACCAATCCGAGGAAGGAAGTTTGGGATCACCTGCGCAACCTACCTCTGGCTGATCCGAACTTTATGGATGGCGCTCAGATCGATGTCCTCTTGGGTGCCGACATCTATTCCCTGATCTTGGAAGACGGATTCCGACGGGGACGAGAGGGCGAGCCCATCGCTCAGAAGACGTCCTTGGGTTGGATCATCTCCGGCATCGCCACACCTCTGGTCAGCAGCGACTCACGTGCGTCGAAGGGGCTCGTGACGCTCCAATGCACGAGGGACGATGATCTTAATCCGCTGATACAACGCTTCTGGGAACAAGAGGAGGTAAAAATGATTACACCGCTCAATACAGAGGATCAAGCGTGCGAAGAGCACTTCGCTGCCACTCACCAGCGGTTGCAGTCTGGCCGCTATATGGTGCGTCTGCCATTTAAGGAGACGCAAGGACTGGGCGAGTCCCGGGCCGGGGCCGCCCGGATGCTCCAAAGGATGGAGACAAAATGCAGTCGGAACCCCGACTTTAAAATGGCGTACCAGTCTTTCCTGCGTGAGTATGTAGAATTAACTCACATGTCTAAAACCAGCAAAACTTACTTAGAGAGCGAGTGCTACTACCTGCCGCACCATGGGGTCCTCAAGGCAAGCAGCACCACCACAAAGTTGAGGGTCGTGTTCAACGGCTCCTATCCTACAAGTTCCGGGAAGCGCCATCCGCCTGTCAATCAAGGTGCACGCTGTTTATATCGATCCCGCTTTCGATTGTGATTTCTAGTAATTGTGCTAAGTTTCCGTGCCTTTTTCTGTGACTAAGTGTGAGTCGTGTGCATAACAGGTGATAGCCGCGATCTTGCTTCTGTGGCGTCTTACATGTGAATTGTATTTGATTTTATTCGATTCTATCACGGATTGAAACAGTACACTGAACCGTTACGCTCATCATCACGCCTATTGTTTGTTTTGGTGTCTCTGTTGGTGTTGTGTGGTGGTGCTGTCATCGTCGTGTTTCCGTGACGTATTCTGCTCCAACGGTACAGTCTCTTCTGTGACTAAGGACATCTGTTGATAATTAGAAGCACCACGAACTAATTATCGCAGCGACAGAGTCTGGAACATTGCAGAATAGGAATCAAAGATGCAACGGTGTATTAAGTGCTCAAAATTTTTACCCAAATCCGGCGTGTGCGTTGCCTGCAGCACAGTTAACACTGGGACAAATGCTAGTCCCACAAGTGCATCAACGTCATGTACTTTATTGCATGGAGGCTCTCCGCCCCAAAACATAGGCACAAAGTCGGTGGACTTTATGGTTTTAATTGCTGACATCAATAACAAGCTTAGCGGGATAGATGTCATCAATGCCAAACTGGATCAGTGCCTAAACGAGTTTGCCCAAATGAAGGAGACGGTTGAGGAATTAAAATCTCGTGTAGATGATATAAGTACCGCGCACAAGTCACTGGAAACACGAAATGCCCTTCAGGAGCAAAGGCTAACTAATCTCGAGGGCAAGGTCTCGTCTATTCCTGAGGATACCTCGACCCCGTCACAATCCATTTCTAGACGTCTCGATGCTCTTGTAAATGTAAACCGTGACTTCGAGTTGATAATTACTGGTGTGCCTGATCTGCAAGACGAAGACCTTCTGCATACTATTTCCTGTATTGCCTCAGTAATCGAGGTGCCTGTCTCTATTACTGATTTTGCACACTTCACCAGAATGAGGGCCAAACCGAATATGTCTCGGCCCATAGTCATTCGTTTCACATCTACCTTCAAAAGAGATGCATGGCTGGCCGGTAAGAAGAAGCACAAAGAGCTATGGGCTTCTGATGTTCTGGCATCATGGCCGAAGACCCTAATTTTTATAAATGAGCGTTCTACCAAGGAGGAACGATCTAGACTAGCTGAAGCCAAGGAACTAGCTAAAACACACCACTACAGTTTCGTCTGGATGAGAAAAGGAACGGTTTTTGTCAAGCGGGACGAAAACTCGCGACCTTTCATTTATTCTTCGCCACCACAGTTTATTCAGGCGGTTCAGTCGGTCCAACAGCGTGAGCAGCAGCAGTTGAAGCGTACACAGGCGCTACCGCTGCAACTACATGCAGCAAATGCCGCCATCGCACCACCCACTCGTCTCAGCTCAAGTGGTGCTGCTGAATGACTTCTCCCATGTTCATGTGGACCTGAGCTTCCTTGCCAAGGTCATCAGGATGGCCAGGACTGCGGACCTATTCCGATTAACCTGCGATTGGTTGATTCTGCCCTCAGCTGCAGCGATGACATTTCTGCCTCCTCCTCTCCGAGATGGTCTTCACAGCACTCCGACTCTTGCTCCACAGCTAGCGATATTGAAGATGCTTCACTTTCGCGCATACTTGTTCAAAACCATAAGCATTTAAGCGTTGCGCATCTCAATGTTAGGTCATTGACATTACATTTTCAAGATGTTGTGGATTTAATATCTGAGTATAATCTAGACATACTAGCGTTGAGTGAAACCTGGCTAAACCACAACATTCCCTCTGTTTCTGTATCCATAAATAACTATTCAATGGTAAGAGTGGATCGGAATCCTGTTGTTTCTTCTAGAGGTGGCGGAGTCGCGATATACGTGAAAAACAATATACATTATCAGATAATTTGCGAAGGCATTCCGGATTGCTACCAATGTGACTCATCTTTGGATGTCATAGGCCTAAGTCTAAGTTTTCACCGTAGGAAGGTGGTGTTATTTTCGGTCTACCGTCCGCCTACGTGTGCCGTTTCTGCGATTGAGTCGCTCTTTACTCTTTTTATGGAACTTTTCTGCGATGCCGACCACCTTATCTGTATGGGTGACTTCAATATTGACGTGGTCAATATGACTCCCTGTCATTGAAGCAAGTTATTACACAGCCTACTCGTATCGGCAAATCATCGTCCACATTACTAGATCTCATTATAACTAACGATGATCTTAACATCATAGCTTGCGGAACACATGATGCTAGTCATATTAGCGATCACCAACTGGTGTATGCTGTACTTGATACCCCTAAACCTACAAGTACCTGCCGTTACGTTTTGCGTAGAGACTTTAAGTGCGTACAAATTGATGTTTTCAACTCCTATCTTGCACAGGTGGACTGGTCTCCTGTTTATGCGTCATCTCAATTGGATCAGCAAGTCTCGGTATTCAAATCGATCATTTTGGGGTTATTTGATCGTTTTGCGCCTTTGGAGCAGATTCGCGTTACTAAGTCTCCTGCTCCGTGGTTAACCTATAATATTAAGTGCCTCATGCGCGCACGTAATCGTGCTCTTGCTAAATTTAAAAAGACAGGCAGGTCGTCTCAATGGTCTTTTTACAAAACATTGCGTAATCAATGCACTGCTGCCATTCGTATCGAGAAGCAATCCTTTTTCCGTAGTCTGTCTTGTTCCCGCTTTTCCAACAAACAGCTATGGCAGAAACTATCTACTTGCGGTGTGTATCATCCTAGGAAAACCTCGTCTTCTCCCAATATAGTGCACGATCCCTCTGTTATAAATAACCACTTTATAGACTCCGTGCCCTCTGCAAACATTTCAGATAGTCTGATACAAGATTACTTCTCCAAATCTCCCATCCCTCCTCATACTTTCTCCTTTACTCCCTTCAATCACTCTGATCTTTATAAAGCGTTCAAAAATACAAAATCTACCGCTGCTGGACCTTTCGATATTTCTGGACATATGCTAACATACTGCCTCCCACACTGTCTTGATCCCATCCTACATATCTTCAATACCTCTATATCTTCTAATACCTTTCCTTCGTCCTGGAAGCACAGTATTGTGGTCCCAATTCCTAAAACAAGCACCTCCCCCTCACTTAAAAACCTGCGTCCTATCTCACAAGTTCCTTTCCTCTCCAAACTTCTCGAAAGACTCTGTTTCGTGCAACTCCAACGCTATTTTAGTGATAATAACTTCCTGTCTGACTTCCAATCGGGTTTTAGAAAAGGTTACAGTACCACTACCGCACTGCTTCACATCTCAGAGATGGTATTGCGTTCAATTGATACACGTCGACTCACGTTTATAACGTCGCTTGACTTCTCTAAAGCCTTTGATACCATCGATCATGATTTGCTGGTAGCAAAATTACATTATGCAGGGATGTCTCCAGCTGTCTTACAGTGGATATCCTCATATCTTTCCGAACGCACGCAGCAGGTCATGATAAACAGGTGGGGGCCGCAATTCTCTAATGTGCGAACGGTTGCGCGAGGTGTACCTCAAGGATCCATACTGGGACCTTTACTCTTTAATGTGTATGTTGTGGATCTTATTCGAGTGTGTGATTTTTCGTTTGCGTATATGTATGCCGATGACACGCAGATAATCCATAGCTTCTACCCCGACAAGCTCTCCTGTGCCATCACTGAATTAGAACTAGACTTAGCGAAAATCCAGAACTGGTCTTCTTCACATGGTCTAACTTTGAATCCCTCTAAGACGTTGCTCTTAATAGTCGGTTCGGGTCCTCTGTTGGACAAGCTCCCTCCTGTTCGGGTTGCCTTTGCCTCATCTTTCATCTCACCTGTAAGTAAAATGAAAAACCTTGGTCTTACCCTGGATCCTAACTGGAGCTTCGAGCAGCATGCTATAAATATTTGTAACATTGCATACTCTCGACTACGCGTACTGTTCCCTTCCCGTCGGTACCTTTCTTCCTCGCAAAAGCTACTCATCACTCAGTCACTCGTTATTTTGCTTTTCGATTACTGTTCAACGGTCTATGGACCTTGTCTTACTAATCGGATTGAACAATGTATCCAACGCGTTCAAAACTCCTGCCTCCGTTACTCATTCTGCGCTCGCAAATTTGATCATGTGACACCTCTTTTTCAGCGGTCTGGGTGGTTAAAAATGAGGCAGAGATGGATATTACACATCTGCTGTCTCACATTTAAGCTAATGTCATATCAGTCTCCGCCATATCTCTACTCTTTAATTCGAACAAATTCCTCCTTACACTCCAGCAATGCTCCTACAACACGTTCCCAGTCGCTCCTTTCTATTCCCTTACATCGTACGTCGAAGTTCCAAGCTTCCTTTTCCTACCTTTCTGCTCGCTACTACAACTCACTTCCTCTCGAGATTCGCTCCCTTCCTACTATTTCCTCATTCAAACGCGCCGCTGCTTCCTATATATGCACATATCATGCCTAGTTCTAGATGGCAATAATTTGTTTCTCTTTTTTCTTTTTTCTTTATATCAACTTTTATTTTTATGTTATGTTTTGTGTTTGTGTTTATATTGCTGTATTTCTTTGTATTTCTTTCTTCTTTGTTGTTCATAAGTAAGGTCAGGCTTTGTAACAGCTTACTAGCTGCGCCTCGCCTTTTACTGGAATAGTAATAAAGACGTTTAATAATAATAATAATAAAAAGTCACTGAACGACCTCCTAATGGTAGGACCCAATCTGCTACCGAACCTCCTCCAGGTACTTTTGCGTTGGCGAACGCATCGAATCTGCCTGATTGCCGACATCGAAAAGATGTTTCGCCAGATCGTCGTCCACCCGGAAGATCGGCGTTTCCAACGACTACTGTGGCGACCACGCGACAAGGACGTCGTAGGTGACTATGAACTGAACACAGTCACCTACGGCCTCGCGTGCGCTCCCTATCTGGCCATCTGCACGCTGCGCCAGCTGGCCCAGGATGAGCGTCACCGATTTCCGCGAGCTGCAACCATAATGGCGAGGGACGTCTACATGGATGATGTGCTGACTGGAACGGACAACGAGCCTGAAGCCCGAGCCATTAAGGCAGAGCTGTGCCAGCTCTGCAGGGCGGGCGGCTTCAATATGCGGAAGTGGGTATCCAGTTCACCCACCTTGCTTGAAGATTCCCCAGGAGAAGAGGCGCCGGCGGCCGTCCACTGGGAGGAAGACCTGCTTCACACTGCGTTGGGGGTCCACTGGAGCGTTCGAGATGACGAGTTCCGGGTCCGGGTGGAGAAGGACCCCGTGGCCTCCGCTATCACCAGGCGAACGGTCCTGTCACGTGTAGCTCGAATCTTCGATCCACTGGGTTTGCTAGCGCCGGTAACTGTAACGGCAAAAATATTCATGCAATCCCTTTGGCTTTTGAAAATAGACTGGGATACCACCCTTCCACCCACTGAAGAACGGAAGTGGACCCAGTTCCTGATGGACCTGCCGAGCCTGACCGATGTCCGAGTGCCTCGTTGGCTAGGACTTCATCCCCGAGCCAGAGATGTACAACTCCACGGTTTCGCTGACGCCTCGGAGAGAGCCTACGCTGCGGTCCTGTACTTACGCATCGTGAGCCACGATGACAGCACACAGTCGTACTTGGTCACGGCAAAGACCAAGGTCGCCCCTCTTCAACAGGTCTCGCTCCCGCGGTTGGAGTTATGTGCTGCGGCATTATTGAGTCGTCTCGTCACCACTATTAGTGGTACATTGGAGCTGGACAAAGTAGTGACTCACCTATGGAGCGATTCAAGGATCGTATTGGATTGGATTCGCGGCCACCCGTCCAAGTGGAAGACGTACGTGGCAAACCGAGTAGCAGAGATCCAGCGAGAACTCCCTAATGCCCACTGGCACCATGTAGCTGGGGACGAGAACCCGGCTGACTGTGCGTCCAGAGGCATAGCGCCTCAACAATTAGCTGACTTCGGGTTATGGTGGAAGGGTCCTGCTTGGCTCACCGAGGCTCCCCACTGGTTGACCGACCCTGTAGCCCAAGAAGAGGCCACCGATCTGGAGGCCAGAATCGTCTCCCATCTGGTTACGGGTATGAAGTCTGAAGATAATTATTTATTAAATAATTATTCTTCCATACAGCGCCTCTTACGGGTAACCGCCTGGTGCTTACGTTGGGCACCACGCCATACAAAACCAGAAAGAGGAGAAACCTACCTGTCACCAGCGGAGCTAGAAGCAGCCAGGATGCACTGGATCAAGCTGATTCAACGCCAGGACTTCACGGAGGAGTACCAGCAGCTGTCACGTGGCGCTCTAATTGCGAGTCGTAGTAGGCTACGGCGACTCGCACCCTTCTTGGATTCACAAGGGCTATTGCGGGTCGGGGGACGCCTGAGGCACGCTGCCTTACCGTCCTGGGAGAAGCACCCACTTATACTGCCAACGAGAGGGAACTTTACTGAGTTGTTGATCGATGAGGCTCATCGACGATCGTTACATGGAGGAACACAACTCACCTTAGCCATACTACGTCAAAGGTACTGGATCTTGGGCGGTCGACTGCGAGTCAAGGCCCACATCCATCGCTGCGTCACCTGTCTCCGATGGAAGGCTACGCCAGGTCAACAGCTGATGGGGGACCTGCCGGTTTATCGCGTTACGCCGGCCAGACCCTTCCTGCAAGTGGGTCTAGATTATGCCGGGCCACTCACGTTACTGGCTTCTCGAGGCAGGGGACAACGCACCTCCAAGGGTTATGTCGCTGTTTTTGTGTGCCTGGTTACACGCGCTATTCACCTGGAAGTTGTTTCAGATTATAGTACAGCAGCCTTCCTCGCAGCACTGCGGCGTTTCACGGCTAGACGAGGCCTGTGTCACACCATTCACAGCGACCGAGGCACAAATTTCGTGGGTGCAGCCAGGGAGCTGCGAGAGCTGGAACCTCTCCGCAGTCCGCGTGAGGTTATGCAGGCCCATCTTCGAGACGACGGCATCGCTTGGCGGTTTAACCCACCCGCCGCCCCGCACTTCGGGGGAATTTGGGAGGCCGCCGTCAAGGCCACTAAGCATCACCTAAAGAGGGTCATTGGGGATCAGCACCTCACGTTTGAGGAAATGACGACTTTACTTGCCCAGATAGAAGCCTGGCTCAATTCTCGACCGCTGCAACCTCAGAGTGATGATCCGGGGGACATCACGGCCCTTACTCCGGGGCATTTCCTAATTGGAGACGCCCTACTCGCCGTACCGGACCCGATGGTGGAAGATGTTCCACGGTCACGCCTGTCGAGATGGCACCTCTTGCAGCAGATGAGGCTTCAATTCTGGCGCAACTGATCCCGCGAGTATTTGCAAGCCCTCCAGGCTCGTAATAAATGGACTCAACCACGCCCAGAGCCACGAGTTGGGGACATGTGCATCTTGAAGAACGAGACGCTGCCGCCCAACAAGTGGCCCCTAGCACGAATCACGCGTCTGTTCACCGAGCCGGATGGATGGACACGGGTAGCTGTAGTAAAAACCGCGCGCTCGGAATTTGTAAGACCCATCGTGAAATTGATTTACCTACCTTTCGTTAAAGGCGACGACTTGATGACGCCCGACGCGCGTACACCATCTTAATCACACTGCCGAAACAATTAATAGTACTATATCCGCATGAGCCGAGTGGTGGCGTTCGCGAGCCGCGATCCGATCACGCCACACCAACTGTACCAATCAGATCACTGGATCGATATTTCATTCATCGTTCGATGAAGGCGGGCGGGAAATGTTCACGCAAATCGTACATGACGCGCCATCTCGCGAGATCGAGCGTAACTTTGTAGCGAAACGAATTCTGACCCCCCCCCCCCTAGCTCATGTGGAGCGGCGATCGGATCTCCCTTCCATGGATCGGCGATCGATGGAAGGGGGAGAGCACGAGGATTCGAGGAATTCGGCAACGAATTCCTCGATCTACTTGTCGACGAGCCGTCTGAAAGGTATCACGTTAAGATTGCTTCTCTCTCGATAATTCTGTGCTCCGCTAATACGGAATTGCTTGTACGTAATCGGGCCGATTATACGTACATCGGTTTGGTAGATAAACCTACAGCGTAGGACGCAGTTAAAATTCAAACCGGTAAATACAGTCCACTATAAAGACTACAAGTTTTATTGTAAATATTATAAATAGACGTTATAGTTACAACTTAGAACATTATAATTATCTCGTGAGTGTCCCATCGTTCCCACGTGCGCTATAAGTTTAATTCTGCTAACAGCTACTCTACAGACCCTACAACGGAGAAGCATTGTACAACTTCGCTTACGATGTAACGAACCTCTGCTATCTTATAATTTCCTAATAAATTATTTGCGGACATTGGTTTATATTAACATTTTCAACTTTTCAATTTTTTTCAACTGTATACCCCGGATACTCTGTGTACAGACATACACTTTAATTTATCGTTTTGAACACTTCCTACAATAACTAATTAAAAAATTATTAATAAATTATGGTAATCTTATGGTGTGTCTCGTATCAAGCAGCAGAGTAGTGGTGGGCCCCTGCCTACATATATTGATTGTGTGATTCTACACAATCAAGTAATTCCAAAATTTTTAACAATTTTTACTGATCAAAGCTTCATTCAAACATTTTTCCTTCCCGATACGCAGAATACGTTGATATCAAAGAAAATTGGTAAATTTGTTGAAAAGCTATCTCCTCATCGATTTCAATGACCTTCGCATATGTTGTCAATGTCGTCATTCTGAACAACATTTCCTTTTAAACTTTTTGAAGGTCGGCCTCAGTTTCGGAAATATTAATAAACAATTTTCGGCATAATAGATTGAAAGCTACTTTCCTGCCGATTTCAATGATCTTGCCATGTTATAAAAAACATATGAAAAACTTTCGGCATAATATACAGGGTGTAAACAGTATACGTAGCAATATTTTAGGGGGTGGTAGGGGAGGTTCAATAGAACATAAAAGTCCTATGACATAATGTCCTATCTGTCTCCATTTTACAGTAATAATGCCCTAAAGTTTGCACCATGCGTTTGAAACGGGTAGTAGCTCGCGCATATTGGTGAGACCAACACATTGAAACAGGGTGTTGACTTCTGATCTTTCATGTACTTCCCAAAGTGGTGTGTTTTTCGGAAGGAAAGACTCTTAAGAGTGATCCTCCAACGACCCGACTCAAGGAGATGCCGCATCATATCCCGTGGCGAAGACAACACACCATGATGCTTCACCGCAAGTTTATGGCTTCCGACCCTTGAAGGGGTTTGAATACCTATTACGAACCAAACTCTTTCAGCTCCGCATTTCTCATCAGATCTCTGCGAAAACGACGGCAATCGATACCTTTCGTCATCGTTTGGTTGTCATTTAAAGTGAATTACGAGTAAAAGATAAATCGAGGCAAATCATGTCAAACGTAAAAAAGTGAATACACATTTTTTTTAAAACAGAATCGAAAATAATAATTATTTGAAGTGAGAGGACAAGAAATACGTAGATTTCGTTTTCAAATATCGCTTAAATGAAAAAGTAATGTAACAGGAAATAAACAAAACGTGATCGTAGTTCGTTATTGTGATAAGAATCCGTAGTTTAATAACGGCCAACACTGTTGCTGATGATGAATAAGTCTGTTTAAAACCCCCGAAGAAAATATTTAGGTACGGAAATTTAGATAAATATCGCCGGAAATAAGCCATAGCCTGCGTTAAATTTAATAACTAATAATCACCAATAAAGTAACTAAAACTCACTCTTTCGGAAATTCACCTGCAGCTTGAAAACCTGCGTCACTAGGTCACTGAACTGATGCTGGTCAGCGACGGATGCGTCCAGTGCACAGCTGGTCCCAGGTACGCGACACTAACCAAAGTAAAAGGGTCGCAACGTCAAGTGCGATTGGGTTAATGTAGATAACGAATATTCACTTCACTGCACTCTTACTAACACTGATCACTTAATTTATTTTTCATGGAACGCGTTCGTACCTTATAAAAATTGGTGAAAATGAATTCTCACTTGGCGTCCGGTGCCGCGGATATAGCTGCCCAAATGCTCGTACAGCAGTAATTGCGTCTCCGTTGTTCTAGGTTTATGCTCGGAACAACGCGTAATACACTTGTGTAGAAAACACTTCTCTGACGCGATTGCAAACTGACAGGATTTTTCCAAGCAAGTTCCTCTACCCCAAGTAGTTTTTCTCGTTCCATTATGAGTTAACTCCCACCAGGACAAGATGCTTTAGGTAAAAAGAAGCAAGCACATTTTCGAGGCACACGTGCGTTTGCAGAAGTGCAACGAACGAACCATCCTACACTTTCACAAAAACCCGCGCTCCCTTCTTCTACGGCCAATGTACCCATTGCTTAGAGATAGACAGCAGACACCACGTGTTTCGGTTCGAAAGGGTCCGAAGAGACGAGAAGCAGAAAGTCCTCGAATTGTTACAAAAGGAGAAAAGGCATACCAATCCTGTTTTCGTTTCCCGATGCCCTGAGTTCACGTTTGCTACGAGGCGGAACCAGTTAAGCCATAAATTACCCAAAACTGTAGTAAATCGTTCTCTACCAGCCTAATTAATTTTGGAGAACTAGAAATTAAAGAGTATTATCAAACATCAATACGCCTCGCGGAAAGACACAGGAAGAGAAGGGTAGTCCGCTGACTGCGCGTAGTCCCGCCTGCTTCACCCTACCGTCAAATGCAAGACAGATCCCTTATCTCTCGAGTATAAACACGCGTTCGATTTTCAAAAGAAAAGCATGCTTTGCCGTATTCCGTGCGAGAAAAGGTGGGCCTCGGGGAGGAGATAAAGCTGTGAAGAGGGCCTCTTCAGGACAGTGACCATTTGGGAGGGATACAGGCCTGATTAGTTTGGGACCAATCGGACCTCAAGGCCCACCATCTCTCGCACGGAATACGTCGACGCGTGCTTTTGTTTTGAAAATCGAACGCGTGTTTATACTCGAGAGATAAGGGATCCGTGTTTAATTTGACAGGAGGTCGACGCAGGCGGAACCACGCGCCGTCATCGGACTACCCCTTTTCTTCCTGCGTCTCTCCACGAGGCGTATGGATTGTGAGTAATACTTTCTAATTGTTATATTGGTGTCATATTTTTCTCGTGCATCAGGACAAAAGCGGGCTCACAGCCAAGCGAGAATTCGTTGTTTACGAACGGTAATATCGTCTTTTCCCAAAAACGTTTCTACACCATCTGTTTGCAAGCATTTCTAAACGACAATCAAGAACGTTCGCTCCTTCCGCAATAATGTGAAAAATAAAAAATAGTTGAAAGCGGAAGTCGTTAATTTACAATTTATTCATAATTAGTTACAACCCCACGCCACATTAAATAACCTTATGTTACAGCTCGTTTATTTCGTCTGACCAACTGATAGATATCGTATTATGAATATAATACTGCATGCCCATGCATGAAACAATACCCTTCAATAGTTCAGACAGTACAAGGTTTCAGTCCCTTCCCTGAGTGAATTCGTCAGCAGAGGAGGAACCCTCTCCCTCTTGAGGTAGAGGAGGAAAATGCCACATGCCAGGCTGATCGGCCGGAGCGTTTCGCCAAGGTCGAGGATTTATAGCTATATTGTTCCGCGAGTCGGCGGTAGGCAACGGTTGGGTACGTACTAAAATTCTTAAAAACGGCACCACGTTCTTGATTGTCGTTTAGAAATGCTTGTCAATCAGATGTTGTCGAAACGTTTTTGGGAAAAGACGACATTACTGATCGTAAACAACGAATTCTCGCTTGGCTCTAAGCCCGCTTTTGTCCCGACGCACGAGAAAAATATGACACCAATATAGCAATTAGAAAGTATTACTCACAATCCATACGCCTCGTGGAGAGACGCAGGAAGAAAAGGGGTAGTCCGATGACGGCGCGTGGTTCCACCTGCGTCGTCCTTCTGTCAAATTAAACACGGATCACTTATCTCTCGAGTATAAACACGCGTTCGATTTTCAAAACAAAAGCACGCGTCGACGTATTCCGTGCGACAGATGATGGGCCTTGCGGTCCGATTGGCCCTAATCTAACCAATCTGCCCTGCATCCCTCCCAAACGGCCGGTGTCTTGAAGAGGCCCTCTTCATAGCTTTATCTCCTCCCCGAGGCCCACCTTTTCTCGCACGGAATAGGGCAACGCGTGCTTTTGTTTTGAAAATCGAGCGCGTGTTTAGACACGAGAGATAAGGGATCCGTGTTTAATTTGACAGAAGGGCGACGCAGGCGGAACCACGCGCCGTCATCGGACTACCCCTTTTCTTCCTGCGTCTCTCCACGAGGCGTATGGATTGTGAGTAATACTTTCTAATTGCTATATTGGTGTCATATTTTTCTCGTGCGTCGGGACAAAAGCGAGCTTAGAGCCAAGCGAGAATTCGTTCCGAGCATTCATCGCGTTTTTCAAAGCTCGCGTGGAAGGGGGTGCTCGGAACCAATGACGTTGCGGGCATATCACGGATGGGGCAGACTCTAGTAGTGTGCGTGTAGGCTCGTACCCGTAGGTTTATGTAATTGGGGCTCTTGGAGCCCCAGTGTTCTACATTTTAGAAATTGGCAAAATAAACAGGAATTTACTAATGATTAAACAATAATATTATATAATTGGGCGGAATAGACTTGAACAGTCCCACTTACACCTCTGATTAACAAAAAGTTTCTTATTAAACGATTTTTATTCAGTATCTATCAAGTTTAGTTAAAATTTAGAAACTCAATTTTAATCCCCTTCCAACTATCCAATAAACTTGAAACTTTGCAGGCATACGTAATTTGGATGACAATACAAAATTATGAAGAAAAAGAAACCGCCCCCGGGGTTTAAAAAATTACCTAGTCATCAATAAATATAACCCATAACCACAAATCCAAACGACTTGAAATCAGCCTATAACCACAAATCATATAAATTTAATCACAATGAAATCAGCATGTAACCACAAATTTAAACTAGTCAATAAAAAGTAAATAAAGAAAAGAATTATTTTTTAGTTTTTAGTGCATTTTAAATAAAATCATTTAACAGTTTAACGTAAAATTTGTTTTATATTTTTTCATTTTGTACAAATCAATCGAATCAAATAACATATAAAACGTTCAATTTAAATTAGAATCAAATGCATTTAAAACATTTGGTTTTCCACAAAGCATTTTGCACAGATCGATATTAATAAGTAAGATTACATACTTAATAAATATTGTTGCGGCGTAGAGGCGTCCCCTCGTTGGCTATAGAGATACTATAGTTATTATAGTGTCTCTAGTTGGCTATCGTGATTTATTTACAGTTATGTACACGAGTTGAAATTTAACACTATACATTTATACAATATTCACATTGCGATTAAATTGATATGATTTGTGGTTATAGGCTGATTTCAAGTCGTTTGGATTTGTGGTTATGGGTTATATTTATTGATGACTAGGTAATTTTTTAAACCCCGGGGGCGGTTTCTTTTTCTTCATAATTTTGTATTGTCATCCAAATTACGTATGCCTGCAAAGTTTCAAGTTTATTGGATAGTTGGAAGGGGGTTAAAATTGAGTTTCTAAATTTTAACTAAACTTGATAGATACTGAATAAAAATCGTTTAATAAGAAACTTTTTGTTAATCAGAGGTGTAAGTGGGACTGTTCAAGTCTATTCCGCCCAATTATATAATATTATTGTTTAATCATTAGTAAATTCCTGTTTATTTTGCCAATTTCTAAAATGTAGAACACTGGGGCTCCAAGAGCCCCAATTACATAAACCTACGGGTACGAGCCTACACGCACACTACTAGAGTCTGCCCCATCCGTGATATGCCCGCAACGTCATTGGTTCCGAGCACCCCCTTCCACGCGAGCTTTGAAAAACGCGATGAATGCTCGAAATACCGGAACGCCCATCTGTGCATGCCTGGTCTAGGGGGTCGCAAGACTACCAGCCCTTTACGTGCAATGTCCGTGTTTTTCGCCTGACAGAAAAAAATACTTCCGCTAGCAGGTATCCGCCGCCGCACTGCCAATCAGGGTTCACACGTAGTCCTTCGTCAACCCTGATTGGCTACGCAAATCACTGCCTCTGCGACCAAGTTCCACGTTGGTGTTTTCTTTGACCATGGAAAACGCAGAAAACTCAGTCAAGACACAACAGTCACCACACTCGGTCTCCGAAACCTAACAAGACGTTTCCATTTCGGTGACACCATCCGTGCGAAATCGCTGATCGTGCGACACGTGCTCGCGAACTCCTTTTAAGTGAATAAAGGAGTTAGGCATAATTCGGGTTAGGCATAATAACAGCGATGCTGAGCCTCGCCCTTTCTGTATTAGTGTTCTAACCATTTTACGTTGTTTCGATTGTTTTTTTGTTGTAAAAGAATAAAGACGATTAAAAAAAAAAAAAAAAGTGTGGAAGTGATTTTGTCAAGCATGGGGATCAATGCGGGGTATTCGTGCAATGAAATGTTTAACATGATTATCCTGTATGGGGAGGCTGACTGCAGCGCATTACGTGCGAAGCAATTATACGCGGAACGGTATCCTCATCTGCGACAACCATCCCGGCAGTTTATCGTCAATTTGTGTCAAACATTGCACACTACGGGTTCCTTTTTCCCTCGCATCGAAGGAAGAGGGCCAAGAAGGAATATCGACAGGGAAGATGAAATCCTTCAACATATTGATAATAACTCTGCCCGCAGTACGAGGAGTATTGCTCAAGAAATGGGAGTCTCCCATACGTATGTCCATCGCACATTGCGTGATGAAGGTTTGTAGGAGTTTAGTTGTATAAAATGACATTTCTTTATAAATTTACCTATTCTTACTTTAAATTCACATTTCATTGTAGCTGTAAATTCTTCACTAAATGTATCGCAACATTTTTATTAAATGCCCCTCCGGTGAAAACAATCCATTTTTTTGCATATTTTCATTCCATAACATCTCAAGAATTATCAGGTAAAATTTTAGAACGAAATTCCTAACGGCAAAGATTTTACATGCAGTTCAGGGGGATTAACAGTGTGACGCCCTTAAAATAGGTGTTTGTTTGCGCGCGTGCGTGTGTGCGTGAGCGGCGTGCGTTGTTTTAAACGAATAAACGCATGGAAAATGGGGCGCTCACTCAATAGGATTCTATTCGTACTTACATTGGCTTCCGTGCTACCCTCTGTTGCGAATTTTCATACAGTCAATCTTTTTTAAGAAACATTTTTGTGTGAGAAAATCCCATGTTTCGGGGATTCTACCGTGTAACCATTTAGCCATCATCGTCCAGTTGTTTTTTAACACTCCCCGAAGATAACGCGATAACCACACATGTGTAATTAAGGAATATCTTTGTTTTTTTTTTTTAATTTGGATGATTCAATTACAAGTGTAATTACTTTCATTACAATTACAGAGTAAGTAAATTAAAAAGTAATAGCAATTAGATGTAATTGTCCTGCACACTTACAATTACAATTACGATGTAATTGTCCTGCACACTTACAATTACAATCTCAATTATCTAAATTAACGATTACAGAAAGTAATGTGTAATTGAATTACACAATTACATTTCAATCGTAATTTGTAATCACATTACATTTTGCCCAACTCTGATTTGTAGCAGAATAAAGTGCAAAAAGTTTTACAAAACTCATACATTGTATACCATTATCTACAAAATATCATAAAAGTCACCTATGTTTTCGCGCGATTTAAGGAGGGACGCCTACCTAGAGCGGGCGAAACAATACGCTTCTTTGGGATTTTTTTCTAGAAAAACCGTTACACTTTTATTAATAACTATTAGTCTATTGTTAAGAGTACATCTAAAGAACAGTTCAGTATTTTTTGTGTTAAAGAATATTAAAAGATTTGGGAGTTATAGGCGATGACCGGGATGTTCTTTTTTTAAGCGTTTTGCGGTGACCATCGTAGCTCGTAGCAGAATCAACTGAAATGAAAAATTCGAATAGTTTTAGATAGAGCATGAAATTATCTAGGCGCTATCGGGCCCGATTTTGGAAAAATTATTTTGAGACAAAACGGCGGCGCTGCAAAGTTGAACCATCGATTTTCAACTAAAGGTCGTTCCTTTCTTGGCGTGTAAAAAAGAAACTAAGAAGGATAAAAAGAAATCCTTCCGATAGCGCCTAGATAATTTCATACTCTATCTAAAACCATTCGAATTTTTAATTTGAGATGATTCTGCTACGAGCTACGATGGTCACCACAAAACGCTTAAAAAAAGAACATCCCGGTCATCGCCTATAACTCCCAAATCTTTTAATATTCTTTAACACAAAAAATACTGAACTGTTCTTTAGATGTACTCTTAACAATAGACTAATAGTTATTAATAAAAGTGTAACGGTTTTTCTAGAAAAAAATCCCAAAGAAGCGCAATGTTTCGACCGCTCTAGGTAGGCGTCCCCCCTTAACCGGGGGATGCCTTTAATATCTGAGTCACTGACATTATCCTGGCTATCGACTAATGATTAGATACTTATTATTTTATCTTTTTTTTCGCATATTTCATTAATAATACGAACTACCACTAATTAAAGAATTATTAATCCAAAATCCCACAGGCTTATACCCTTACCACTCACAACGAGTGCAAAATTTATTACCAGAGGATTTTGCGAGACGGCGGACTTTCTGCCGGTGGTTCCTCGATAGGGTGGAAGAGGATGACCAGTTTCCGACGATCGTACTCGCAGCAGATGAGTCAACGTTCACACGTTTTGGAATATTTAATTTCCACAATTCCCACGCGTGGGAACCAATGAATCCCCACAACGTTGTAACGGGGCACTTCCAGCACGAGCTGAAGCTAAACATATGGGCTGGGGTAGTAGGCGATCATCTCCTCGGACCGCATATTTTGCCGGCGCGTCTAGATAACGCAAAATATGCTAGATTTCTTCGAAGGGATTTGCCACTTCTGCTAGAAGATATTTGCCTGGCCACCCGAAGAAATATGTGGCTTCTTCACGACGGCGCCCCAGCCCATATGGGAAGAGCTATACCAGCTATGGAACGAATATGGGGGAACCGAATAATTGCACGGAATGGTACGGTTGCGTGGCCGCCAAGAAGCCCAGATTTAAATCCAATGGATTTTTACGTATGGGGCCACATGAAATCATTAGTATACACGGACATCGAATTTGAAACCTTAGAGGAATTGGAAGGTATAGTATTTCATGCTGGTAACGTTATACGCGAGCAGCCTGGAATATTCGCCCGCGTTCACGACAATTGGTTACGTCGGTGTCAGGCGTGTCTGGATGCAAACGGCAACCATTTCGAGCATCTTTTGTAAATAAATGTAGGTAGCGAAAATTGTATTTCTTTACTACACATTCAGGTCAGAGTAGCCACGCATTGACAGTAGCTTGTTGCGTGACAGTTTAGTCACACTAAAAGGAAAGAAACAGTTTTATCACTTTCTGAAAAAAAACAACACGTTTTGCAGTCACGTCGTCAAAGGAATTTACTTCCATGTAAATCAATGCATTTTTCATGAGCATCAAAACTGTCATGCAACAAATTGCCACCACTGCACGCCTGGCCTAAGAACACGTGTAGAGTTTTCGTTCACTTGTTTCTTATTTTCTAGCTGACGACCCTAAGTGCCTCCGCTACTCCAAACAGATCCTCAATGGGACCGCTACTGTAAGGGGCCCGTAGTTACTTGCTTACTGGGTCATCTTGAACAGCTCACAACGGGCGGTCTTTGTGCTACGGCTCATCTGTGTGCGTGTAGCGACGATCTTTTCCACAAACATCTCCGATGTTTAAACCTTTATAACAGCGAAACTATACGAGATACAACAAAATGTATTAAGACCATTTTACTCTACTGGTGGTCTCCAATGTATGTGCAAAATTATGGAATCTTGCGACTATTAGTTTAGCATATAGACATGTTAACTTTGAGGCATTATTACTTTAAAATGGAGACAGATCGGACATTATGTCATAGGACTTTTATGTTCCATTGGACCTCCCCTACCACCCCCTAAAATATTGCTACGTATACTGTTTACACCCTGTATTTAAATCTGTTTCATAGTTGACGGTATATCGGTTGGGGCTAGATTAGGGCCGGGGCGCGTAAAGCATGGTACCGCAAGATAACTGAGACATTCCTGCAACAATGTGTGCTGTAGGGGCGATCGGTAAAAAATAGTATCCAGCAGTATACAAGTTGAGATATGTACTTCGTCATAGGCCACACATAGTGTACAAGTATTGAAAATCGTGTTCACAATAAAATAATGAAATATTATCTCAATGAAAAATTTTACGAATATTCTATGAAATAATGTTTTGTTTCTGGTGCTTAAATGCGGGTTACCTCACTTAAATAAGAAACCACACGCAGACCGGGAATCTTTGTACAGGTGCCACAGTCATTTGACTTTATTAAATAAATTTAGTGACGTGTCTCTGATCGCTCCAAACCATTTCAAACACCTTGTACCTAATGAAAATTAAAAGACTTTGTGACAATCATTAAAGTGACTTCTAGATTCTACAGATCAATTGTACATTACGTACGGTTAAGCCAATCCATGGAATAATTTTCATGCAGATCTAATAGAAAATAATAAGAAACTAATAAGAATTTAATTTTATTAGATGACTAGCTTAACGTATCCGGCGTTGCCCGGGCAAAACTTTGATTGCCACAGAGTGTTAAGGGAGTGAAATAAGGGCAAAGGAGAGGGATGTCCAGATTTCATGGTAGCCTATATGTTCCACAGAGTTTAGGGAGTAATTACGCAATATTTGGTCCAGATCGGTTAATAAATTCGGGATAAAAAGTATACTATATGTTATTCCCGGTCCTAGGCTACGTGTATACAAAGTTTCAGAAAGATCCATTGCGTAGTTGCGATGTGATTGAGTAACAAACATCCAAACACACTTTCGCATTTATTATATTAGTAGGATTCATTGACGATTTGGCTGTATGCCGGGAAAACAAAAGGTCGAGGTTTGAGATAGAGATACACAAAGGGAAATTTGAGTTTGGTGTGGTTTTACAGCAAATATTCGTAAACTCTTGGACAATAATTTCGTTTTTTTTTTCTAAACAATATCAATGTGAAAAAACGCCAAAGTCATACATCAAGTGTATATCCCTCGGCACGAAGACGCGCCGCACTGACAGTATTCAAAGTGTTAATATACAGGGTTTCACCTAATTCTATCACCCGAAATATTTCTGTTTCAAATTCAAAATTTAGCTCGCAACAAGTGGCGAATATAAACAATGACATGTTGGTAAACAAGTGAAGCATTTTATATGCTAAAAAAATACCAGAACATTACTTCGTAGTGGCACCGAAAATTAGATAGAAAATTTTGTTTATTCGACCTTCAGTGATCTTAAGGGGGTAGACACGTCACGTGACCTGGCCGATTTGGTCGGTCGGTATTACAGCAGATTTTTTCTGCACAGAAATGGTAATACCCATAGATACGCGGCTGCCTGTGCACGCAAGAGGGAGCTGTTTGCTATTTCCGTATTCTATTTTGAATAAGGAAAGAAATTCTCAGCTGTTGCGTTGTACTTGTAAAACTTTAAACGGAAAGTCTGCTGGTACTGCAAACGTAGAAAATGCATTGTACCTTTACTTGAAATGTGCTTATGCTACAATATTCTACGTTGGCAGTAAGGAATTATAAGTGAAAAGGAAAAATACACGAGGGCATGTCCCCAGAAAATGAAGTTTGTTAGGATAGACATTTTTTAATTAGCAAAACACTGAAACAGAACATGAAATACACATCCTATGCAGAAAGCAGTTGTGAACAAACATATATAAAATTGTGTTTGACGTTGAATCCAACGCGTGATTATTATGTGGTCCCTCCTCGAAGTGACAGAAAATATAATCTATGTATATGTTATATGACAATAAATGTTTAGCGGCTATTTCATTCTATTACGCTACATTTGTGAACTTTTCATCATCCTTCCGACTTATTATTACTCCGCAACAGTATCTTTAGGAAATCGGGTATAGCATATAGGTTATATTTTCTGTCACTTCGAGGACAGAAAATCTGCTGTTGCACATTTTCTCTAGCCCGGTCGGTGTCATGGAAGGGGTATCTCTTCCACCCTGCATTTGTGGTAGTTGTAACGATATTCCTCAGTCCAGTGTACATATGTACACCCCCGTTTCATCTGCAAAAATAAATAAATTTAATAAAAATTATTTTTTGTGTTTATACCACTTGAATGCAAAAACTGATACTTACACTTACCGAAGAAACCATTATTATTGTGTCCTATTTCTCATAAATATTTTCTTGAAATGGCACTGACCCCTTTTGATTCTAGTTACTTGTCATAGTACCTGTGATAAAAAGTTAGAACGAGTTGTAATTGAATGCAGTAAAAATGAAAATGTATGTATGTTATTTACTTATCTTTATGCTTGTGGAGAAGACTGCCTTCCTTTCCTCGCTTCATAGAGCATGATTTTTAACGTCGATATTGGTTGGTGGAAATATCTAAAACAAATTATATATGAAACAAACATTCATGATGATTTCCAATTAATCCAATTATCTGCATAACAAAAGTATATGTCATACTTACGCTTTTATACATGTCATTTCCACTTGATATGAAAAAATAGCTGCTATAGCAGCTATAGGTATTTATTATTAGGAGAGTGTGAAAAGGCCCACCACCACCCCTGTCATAGACGGTACTATTCACTCTCCGTATGTATTTTCTACATATTTTCTTACTTACATTTTGGAAGTTTTGGAACATTGCTTATTCGACAGCTCTTCATATGCGCTGGATGCACTCACCGGTGCATTAGTGACTTTTGATTGCAATTGCTTATTCGACAGCTCTTCATATTTGCTGGATGCACTCGCCGGTGCATTAGTGACTTTTGATTGCAATTGCTTATTCGACAGCTCTTCATATGCGCTGGATGCACTCGCCGGTGCATTATTGACTTTGCATTGCAATTGCTTATTCGACAGCTCTTCATATTTGCTGGATGCACTCGCCGGTGCATTAGTGACTTTTGATTGCAATTGCTTATTCGACAGCTCTTCATATGCGCTGGATGCACTCGCCGGTGCATTACTGACTTTGTATTGCAATTGCTTATTCGACAGCTCTTCAGATGCGCTGGATGCACTCGCCGGTGCATTAGTCACTTTGGATTGCAATTGCTTATTCGACAGCTCTTCATATGCGCTGGATACACTCGCCGGTGCTATCGCGATGTCGTCATTCATCAGTTTATGTACTCTTTTGTGTACTCGTATTTGCTGCTAATGTTTTTACGTTCGCAGGTTCTCTAATCGGCTGTTGTCGATTGTATCTACTATCTATAATTTCTGGCAACATGTATTCCTCATAGAACTTCTTCAGTTTTTCCTCCATCTCTGTTGCCCAGAATCGATCATCTCTCGATACTGTTGTAACCTTCATTCCTTTTGGCGTCCATAAACAAAAATAAGCCCGTTGCCTTTTCGTTATGTTCAATTGTCCTTGCACTTGATAATAGTAGTAATGATTTTTATTCATTTCACCATCCTGGAAAATACGCCGTATTGAAGGAAGGTTCTTTATTGCTTCATCAGGCGATAAATCCTTCGCCGATTCAGGACACTTTACTTCGACTATTTTATCAAGGCCCACGATGCCGTCAGGAGTTGCACCTAAGTAAGGCACAGTGGCATCGATGAAGAGGCCACACGGTAGAATACGGAATCCTAATTCTTCTTCCATTTGGCTCAAGGCATTTGCCTCATTTTCCCTTCCGTATTCGAGTGAACGTAAATTTTGGAGTTGCGGGTACATTATACTCTTCACAGTATTTGCCCGTGGTGTAGTCTTTCGTAATCGGCATACCTTGCCGAAATTGGATGCAGTTAATAATTTCATTCTATAACTGGTCCATTTTTCGCTATTTGCCTGATCACGAGTTTCCACTTCGATCTCGCCTCGCATCCTTTGCCACTCATGGAGTATAGCGTTGTGACTTTTACACTCGGAAGAGTATGCTGTCTCTTCCATATCTGGTTTTTCTGCGTTGGGGCCGTAATCATGATCGCATGATTGTTTTTTATTTCGGAAGGAGGATGCTTTCGCTTCTTTTTTATATTCCCTTGCTTTTTCTGCTGCATGCTTCCAACGTTCTTCCAGCTTTCTTACCATGGTTGACGGCTCTTTATTCATTGCCGTACTCAATCTGCTAAACGTCTCTTTTGTATTATATTGGACGACTGCAGCGGAGACTCTACCCTGATACGAGCCCCCTCGTCCAAAGTTTATCCTTTTGCCTCCGATGAATTTAGCAATGATGCTATTAAAACTTTCAACAGCATTGTTATTTAGACCCTGCAGCAAACTGTCAGCTTTAAGGAAAAGTTGCTGCATCGCTTCTTCGATACTTTGATAAATACCAGCGTTTCTCAGTCGTGGAACGTAGTCTTCTCTGTTGGGATCAGAGTATTTATCACAGAAGTATGCTAACTTCTGACATTCCTTGTGTTCACCGAAAACGTGACTCGGTACATTTGTCAAGTCTTGCTTCAAATTTTGAATTCGTTCCTCGAGTGGTATTTCTTCTCGCAACCGGTATTTCGCAGCTTTTTTTATACCACTACGCAGGCGGAGAGCATTACTCTGTACGACAGCTCTTAGATCTTTATTGCGGCCTTTTGTTCCGATGTCGTTTATTCTTTTACTGAAATTGCGTCATAGGTGATTGGTGCATTCGATTTTTTGTACCCTCACCATATACTTTCCATATGGATTACTGTCCACTATCTTCTTGTACACACTGCTATCGCCATCGGCAACTAATATATGGTATATTAGGCCGTGCATATCTATGCTGCAATTGAAGCCTTCGACAATAGCAGCACTCTCCATGCCAGTTGAACTCTGATTACGACCCCAATTCTTGAAGCAACGATGCTCGCGCGGTTCTTCCTTCTTCGTAAATGCTATTTGGCAAGTCATACAGAATTTATTCTTCACGCTGATGTACAACACTTTCTTCGTGTGGTATCCCACGATGGCTCCTACGCCAGAAAGAGAATTATAATCTCCTCCGCGGTATGACCTTTTCATCCAGCTGCCATCTGCGACAACTGGGATATACGGTAAATTACATTCTGGATGTACGTGGCCTCTTGCTATAGCTAATGCTTTTTCCTCTTTTCCAGCATCTTCTATTTCGCGTTGTGCGGCCACTTCGAAGCCATCGATTAGCTCAATGTGACATTTCTCGTATATCCTTTTCGTCATACAGGACACGTTCATGGTAGTCAGTATTTCCTCCAGTTGATTGTATCCGCCGCCCGTCGCCATTGTTGCGGCAACAGCGGCGTGGTTGATATCCATAGTGGTATCACTCTTCCGAAGACAGGATATCTGCTCTATGTATTTGCACATTGTACACTCTACATAATACACATTTTCTAATCCATAACGTTGACATCTAACTATTTCGAAATGTTCGATGCCACAGCCTATGGTCGAATGTTTTCCAAGATTTTTTATCTGTTCGAAAACATACGGAAAATCAACGAAATCTATTCCTTCTGAAATTTGCTTTTTCGGCTGTTCTGGTTCTGCATTCTCCACCAGCCAGTAATCGGCATCATTTCCAACATCTTCATCCATTTCTTCGTTGATGTCTGTGTTGAAATCTATTTCTTGTACAATTTTCTCTTCGTTCGACACGAAATGCACTTGTTCTACAATATCCTCTTCGTCCGCATTGAAATGTACTTCTTCTTCAATATCTTCTGCGTCCGTATCTATAATTCCTTCAAAATTTCCTACGTCTTCTTCGTGATTTCTGTCCGTAGGAAAATCACTCGCAGCGGATGTGCTTGGATGTGCTTCGTAGGAGATACCTGCTTCCGCCACGGTGCCCTGACCTACCATGAGGCACGCTGCTTTTTTCAATCGTTGTCTGCACGTAAAAAGTCAATAATCAGTAACACGGTGTACATACATGGAAGTAATAAAAACATATATTACAAAAGGGACACACTGAAGGCACACTGAAAGAAGATATAGTACAGTAAAGTCTCGATGTAAGCGAAAGCCTCAGAACGAAGTAAGTTTAACCCTTCATTGACTCTCTGGATTTGAACCACCGGACATTCCACGCGCAATCGGACACTTTTTGGAGTAACATTTCGGATGTGGCTCAAATTTGAATATGTTGTAGTCTTTAGGGATGCATAAACATATGTAGAAATATTTTTGAAAATTTTGAAAAATGTAGATTTTACAGCTGTGCGAAGGTAAGTGTTAACCTTTTTTCAATAAATTATAACTATGGAAGTAGTATACGGATAGAGATGAGCTTTACGGGGATTTGTAGAGAAAACATTAAAGTTCTAAGAAAAATTATTTCAATTTTTAAAAAAAAAATTTGAACCATTTCTGTGCAATTATTATAAACAAATGCAGTTTTTTTACATCCGGCGCGATTTTAAAAATCTTTAAAAAAAATCAGAATATTGCTCTATCCTTTCCCTTCATGGTCTAATTGTCAAAAATATGGACATTTTACAATTGGCCTTGTAAAAATTGCTGAAAGTTGACGCTGCGTCAAATCACACCGGTTCGACTGGCTGAGCCGTGCGGTACTCGCAGCGGCCAAGCAGCGGCTATATTTGCTATTCTTGTACAGTGTCCTCGAATATGGTAAGACGCAAGCGATTGACAGAGAGGTAACAGGCGGTAAGACAAAGAAAATCGTAGGCGGTTAAGTGGGGGTCGGACCAACCAGCGCCTCCTCAGAATCGTCCCTGCGCGGAACAGGATTTTTCTTAGGATGAACACAGTATGTATATATAATTGATTATTCAATATGAAAGCGACAGTCAAGAAAAATTCAACCATATGGTATACTTTGACCTTCAAGGCTACACAAGGCTAGGAATGAAATAAATATATCGAACTATCTATCTAGTAGATTGAATTTCTTCCTTCATTCCTAACTTTGTGTAGCCTTGAAGGTCAAAGTATACCATATGGTTGAATTTGTCTTGACAGTCGCTTTCATATTGGATAATCAAACATATAGCATTCCATTTAAAAAACTGAAGGTCACCCTCGTTTCAAGAAAAATATTGCGAACACCAAAAATTGAGTTACCGTACTATGTTGTGTATAAAAAACAGTAAAAGTTTTCCTTCTTCAGTTTTTTACAAATATTTACCATATTAGAGAACACTGTATAAGAATAGTAGATATAGCCGCTTGGCCGCTGCGAGTACCGCACGGCTCGGCCAGTCGAACCGGTGTGATTTGACGC
Source organism: Andrena minutula (assembly GCA_929113495.1). NCBI lineage: Eukaryota > Metazoa > Arthropoda > Insecta > Hymenoptera > Andrenidae > Andrena > Andrena minutula. The sequence goes on from OV815993.1 coordinate 21,761,546, forward strand.
AGCGTTACATTCAATTAATTTTCACTTGGCCAATTTTAAAGTCTCCATCTATTTCCAAACACATCCATAAAGAGGACAAACAGAGCTATATCCTCCTATTTTTTCAAATTTTTATAAAGTTGCCTTCAATTATAAAATTGCATTTGTTTACAAGCATTGCAAAATAAATGGGCAAAAATTTGTATTTTTTCAGCGAAATAATTTTTATTAGGTACTCTTATATCTCCACTGTAATCACCCAAAAGGTCATTTTTATCGGTTTGTTAGTTCAACAGTTATATTTTTTGGAAAAATAGTAAACACTATATTTCAAAGAGCTGTAACTTCCACAATTTTTTAAATTTTCAAAAATCCTTCGAGACATGTTTATATATCCCTAAAGACTACAACATATCCAAGTTGCACCAAAATCAGAAATGTTACTCCGAAAGGTGTCTGAGTTCGCGTGGAATGACCCAAGTGTGAAAACGTCTAGACATTAATGCAGTAATTAACATTAGATTGATATTTATTTTTCATATTACAGTACGCAGAGGTCTGCAAGAAATTGCGTAAACGCGATTTTGGCACGGGAAGAGGAGGGAGGGGTGGAAGAGGAGGAAGGGGAGGAAGAGGAGGAAGAGGGGGAAGAGGGGGAAACGGAGGAAGAGGGGGTAGAGGAGGCAGTGGAGGAGAAATAAAAAAATATTATTTTAATTAATAAAAAAAGTATATTTATTCCATTTTTTTATTCGAAGGCCTTTCATCCGTCGGCCATGAATAATTTTCTCACATTTATTCGTACTTTAGTCGAGAATCATATATGTATTTAGTCGAGAATGTACGAATAAAGACGAGAAAATTATTCATGGCCGACAATTGAATTCCCCACGTTTAAAATAAAAATTGGCTTGGGTTATAATGCTCATCTCTGATATTTTGCTATATCATTGAGACAGTGAGTTCAACAACGGACTAACCCACATTTTTTCGAAATTGAGTTAGTAGCAATAACGTATTCCAATAGGCTGTACTAATCATATAAAATAGCAATTTTTTTTTAATGTGGGTTAGTCCGTTGTTGAACTCACTGTCTCAATTATAACATAAATTCAACCGCGATTTCAAATGATGTACACTAGGCGGCGAAATCGGCTTCCCTCCGGAAATTTGGCAACGTTGTATGTCGGGTCCCTCTGTGTCGAAGAACCACTGAGTTATGCCTAGTGACAATGGTGACAATTCTACAAATTATTATTTAGTTTGCTGAAATGAATTTTGCTTGATATAACATTACACGTAAGAGGATGATGGGCTCGATTCCTCATCGATTTGGCAAAGAAGTAGCACGTATCGTAGGTAGAAAGTTTTTAGACTACCAGGCCGACGTCTAGGTAGACGCACGAAATCCCTATACCGGTGTTCTAGCACGGGAAGGCGAGGGAAGGCGTTTTGTCCGCCGCTACCCCAAGGTAGCCGCCGCCCGCATAAGACCCTCTCACTTGCACATAAAGCCCTGTCCTTGTTTAGCACCATCCCTGTTTACCGCATGCTCTCTGTTACTCCCGTGCAGCGAATTGCCGCTAAGAGGCTAGTTATATTTGTTACGAAGGAGTGACGGAGAGCATGCGGTAGACGGGGATGGTGCTAAACAAGGACAGGGCTTTATGTGCAAGTGAGAGGGTCTTATGCGGGCGGCGGCTACCTTGGGGTCGCGGTGGCCAAAACGGCTTCCCTTGCCTTTCCGTGCTGGAACACCGATATGGGGATTTCGTGCGTCTACCTAGACTTCAGCCTTGCAGTCTAAAAACTTTCTACCTACGATACATGCTACTTCTTTGCCAAATAGATGAGGAATCGAGCCCATCATCCTCTTACGTGTAATGTTTTATCAAGCAAAATTCATTTTAGCAAATTAAATAATAACTTGTAGAATTGTCACCATTGTCACTAGGCATAACTCAGTGGTTCTTCGACACAGGGGGACCCGACATGCGACGTTGCCAAATTTCCGGAGGGAAGCCGATTTCGCCGCCTAGTGTATGTACATATGTGTCACGGTAAAAGCGTTAATTTACGGCCGATTTCTTCACCTTCAGTAATCTTCCAGTTAGAGTTATGTTCCACATAACTGCCAAATGATAGGATCCTATTGGTTTAGAGCATTTAAATGCTCTAAGCCAATTGGTCGTTTACTAACCGGAAGATTACTGAAGGTGAAGAAATCGGCCGTTAGTAAATGTATACAGTTCCTAGCAGTTCCTAGTCAATGTGTGCCTAAAGTGCATACAAAGTTGGACAAAATATAATCAATCTAATTACAAATTACAAATTACAATTAAAATGTAACTGTGTAATTGATTATATTATTTTCTGTAATCGTTAATTTTGGTAGTTGACCACAATTTTCTCAACTACCCAAATATTAACGATTACAGAAAAAAATGTAATCAATTACACAATTACATTTTAATTGTAAATTGTAATTTGTAATTAGATTATATTCTGCCCAACTCTGATTGCATATAACCTAACCTACAATCGTCCGAAAATGCATACATTGACTGCATCACGCTTTTACTGTAGCACATGTATCCAGCTAACGCTTCAGTTTTGATACGATTCCACGTTGGCAGTCCTCCCGAGTAGGCGCCATCTCGTATCCACTGCGTGAACTAAATTTTTCACGTAACTTGCTCTGTATTATCGCCAATATGGCGGAATTCGTATTTGGGAATGCAATCACGCGGGTATGTTGTTTTTCCTTATATGATCAGATTTCGGGCTGAGTGACGTCTCATTCGAAAGAGGAAGCTTCAATGCAGTCCGCTCTGGTCATCGTTTGAGTCACAAAACTCTTTTAGTGACCTAAAAATACTTGGATTCTTGCGGGTGTATTTTGTCGACTTTTGCTCTACTTTGATCACTCATATTATTAGATATCAACACAATCTCGTCGAACCATGACCATAGCGCGCTGCAATGAACCTTCATCTTTCGAATGAGCCCTCGCCCAGCCCAAAATCTCCTCATATAAGGACATACAACGTAATTTCCCAGACCCATGTTTCGGGCCAGATTGTGTCGGTATACAGCCCGCTGCATTACCCGTGTCTACCCCCTTAAAAGACTTATTGTTGCGCACCATTGAATTCGTTTTTAACGTGGCTATCAGGTAGCGACAAATAAAATCTAACATTCCATTTAATAAACAAACAAAATTGATCTTCGTATCTCATTAACCCCTCCGGACAGAATAAAATTATTGTTACTATTGTCACGTCCCGGGTGGAGGTCTTTGGGGGACAATGACATGGGGAATAAAATCAGGCGCGAATCTATAATCCAGCACTCTGAGGGTTTTGAAGGTAGAGTCAGGCGCAAATCTATAATCCAGCACACTGAGGGTTTTGAGGGAATGTCAGGCGCGAATCTATAATCCAGCACTCTGAGGGTTTTGAAGGTAGAGTCAGGCGCGAATCTATAATCCAGCACACTGAGGGTTTTGAGGGGAGAGTCAGGCGAGGATCTTGAATCCTACACGCTAATCGACCAGGGAAGGTTTAATATGGTACTTTCCGTGGAGACACCCGTTAGAGTACTTGTTGTGATTTGGCTTGATAATCGGATTTACTGTTGCATTGAGGTAAAAGACACTCCTAATGATTCCGCGAAATCTGTTAGTCATATGATTGTACGCGAGCTATGCAAAAGTAAGTTTGTAAACACCGTAATACTTTCCGCGGTCTTTGCCCGGAATCAGCTGTTGCGGCAGCTCGTGTGGATTTAGGGATCTTCGCAGCCGAAGGGTTAACACAATGACTCGAAACGTCTTTTAAGCAAAGCGGTTTATTAGTTTTAACCAGGGCTTGTTCGCACTCTTTATGAAAGTGCTTTGTTGAACATAGAATGCGTTTAGACATTAAGCATTGGCACAGAACATTTATATAGATGGTTATCAATATATAAAATGTGATTATGAGCGTGACATACAGTATATGTTTTAAGATAGAATGATATAGGCAGTAAGCATTGATAAGAACATGAAATATGATTGCGATGAGCGTTAATAATACAATATAATAAAGCAACAAGCGAAACAAGACAATATAATATAAAAGCAATTAGAATAGCAATACAAAATAATATGAAAGCAATTAGAATAGTAATACAAAATAATAGGTGAACGCAATACGCGTAGAAATACAAAATAATATGAATAGCAATTAGAATAGTAATACAAAATAATATGAATGGAGATGATAAGCAGTATTTTAAATGGTAATGTAAATTTCTTACGGTAGTTGCCGTTGAACACTGAATTTAAGGTTTTAAGCGGTGACAATTTGTTGATATTATACGTTGTAGTATCTAAGAGTACTTTCTGTAGAACGAGATTCGACGATAGATTTCCGTAGAACGAGAACGAGCTCTCGCGGTTCCTCGTATTTATACTAATTACAATCTTTTCGGCTTGAAGGGGGGGGGGGGGGTGCGCAGTACGCACCTTGACATATTTACGCACATGCGTCGCAGTAACATTTCCGGGGTTTTTGTAAGGACCAAAGGTTGGTCTATATTTGGACTCGCATTTTCGGCACGTACGCCAAATAATCCTCGCGATTATCCATCCGGGGTTTTTATACATGTGATTTGGAAATGCTCAACTCCTCGAATGGGTTTTGGGTGTTTTGATAGGAAAAGGGTGATAATGGCTTTGACTTCTTTGGTCATTTAGTGGGCTTGAGACGTGGTCTCGATTTAAGAGATATAAGGGGCGAGGGACTTGTTTAGATTCGATAAGAGGGAAGAGTTTGTGCCGCGTTGGGCGAATAGGTGGGGGAGATTTAATGGTTGACCGTCTTGAGATGGGGACCGCTAAGGTACATTTTTTTTTTCCGTCTTTATTTCACCAAATTATCAAAAACGCATGAGGGTGAAAAGGCGAGGCTCAGCTAAAGCTGTTATTAGGCCTAACCTCAAAATAGCGTTACAGATAAGCACAAATTGAATAAACTAGAACTAAGACTAGAGACAAAACAAACTAAGCTAAATCTAAATCTAGGAACTAAAAACTAAAACTAACAATAAAAGTAAACGTAAAGTAAAGGAGGTAAGAAGTAAAGAAGTAAAGAAGTAAAGAAGTAAAGAATAGCAAGGATAAGGGATGGATAAGGATAGGGGTATGTCATATGAGCGGATGATCTAATAGAAAAGCACTAGCCGCAGCTTTGAAGGATGACAGGGTAGGGAGTGAGCAGATACTCGGAGGAAGTAAGTTATAGTACTGAGAAGCAACATAGGAGAATGAGCCGCAGTATTTACATGTGCGATGCATCGGTACGGCCAACAAAGATTCCGACCGCGTAACGCAATTGTCGGTACTATGGAAGTCAGAGTTTCTCTTAATTAGTTCGCGCAGATAAGGAGGGGTATTATCGCGGATGATTTTATAAACCAGACAACACAGATGAAGAATCCACCTGTGTTTCATAACCAACCACCCTGAATCCTTAATAAGTGGAGTTACGTGATCGTATTTACGAGCTAAAAAAGAGAAACGGAGACAAGAGTTTTGTACAGATTGAATTCTTGCGAGTGTCGTTTTTGTAAGACACGGACAGTAAACAACATCAGCATAATCAAACAAGGATAGTACAAGAAGTTGCGTGACTAGCAGCTTCTGACGACGCGGGAGAATTTTTCTGAGTGGGAAAAGGAGCTTCACGCGAAGCCAAGCACTGCTAATTTTAGCCGACACATGTTGTGTAAATTTCCACGAGGAATCAAACGTAACGCCTAGAATTTTTACAGAGGAGAGCATTGGAACCGGAATATTGCCTATTTTGAGACTGAAGGAGTTGACAGATTGAAGGAGAGGGGTGGAACCAGCCAGTAGAGTAGATGACTTGGAAGGATTAAGACAGAGTCCATGGGAAGTAGACCATTCTTGAATCTTGGCTAGATCATCTTCAATTTGAGTAGCGGCCATAACAGCATCGTCAGGATGAAAAGTTAAGAGTAGTTGTGTGTCGTCCGCATACATGTACGTTTGACAGTAGTTAGCAACGCGTGGGAGTTGTGACACGTAGATGTTAAACAATATCGGACCAAAAACCGAGCCTTGTGGAACTCCACATGACGTAAATCTCACTGTGGAATAAGTTGGCAATGAATTAGTAAGTACAACTTGCTGCGAACGACACGTAATAAATGAAGGAAACCAGTTCAGAGCACTTTCATGAACACTAATTCCCTTCAGCATAGCCATGAGCAGATCATGATTATGCGTATCAAATGCCTTAGTAAAGTCAAGGGAGACTATGCAAGCCAGGCGCCGGGTGTCAAAAGCTTGCAGGACGGAGTCAGATAAATGCAACAACGAAGTTGTTGCACTAAACCCTGGACGAAAGCCTGATTGGTACTCCGGAATAGATGCAGTGGCCTGTAAATACTGTAAGAACTGTTTATGACAGAGTTTTTCGAAGATTTTAGAGAGGAAAGGAGTGACCGAAATGGGACGTAGTGCATTGAATGAGCTAGGGTTCGCGGTCTTCGGGATTGGATGAACAGAGGAGTGTTTCCAGACGGATGGAAATGTACCATCGGAGGGAGAGGAATTGAGAATATGCACAAGAGGATTCAGAAAGAATGGAAAAATATAGGACAGCATCTCAACCGTAATGTCAAATGGGCCGGATGACGTGGGTTTAGTGGTCCGCAGTACCGCCAAGACATCAACCTCAGTGAAAGGTTCAAATTTGAACTAATTATGCGAGCCATCAGCAGTAGAGAGCGAGTATTTAGCGATAAGGTCCGAACTTACCGGAGTTGCAGGGATGGCGTCTACGAAGTGGTTGTTAATCACCGTAGGGTCAGAGAAGCGTGGCGGAAGTGAAATCGATCAAGAGGACGGGTGAGCACCAGAGGAAGAAAGAAAATTCCAAAAGGATTTAGAAGAGGATCGGGTCGAAATGTGTTGACAGAAAGCCGACTTATCAGCCCTAATTGCAATTGTCGTGTAATTTCTCAGCTGCTTATAGTAGTTCCAATGCGCCTCTGAGCGAGAACGTTTATATCTAGATAGAGCTTTATTCCGAAGTACCATAAGCCTCTTTATATTCGACGTAAGCCAAGGCGCTCGCGGTTTTGTAACGCGTATTCGCTATACTGGGGCGTATGTGTCAAAGACATTAGTTATAATGCTCACAAAAGCTGAAAGTTTCATATCAACACTGGGCGAGTTGAAGATCTCATCCCAGTTTATACAGGCTACAGCACGATTAAATTGATCTTCAGGTATCTTTCCCAGGCTACGACGCAATACAAAACATTGAACAGGCTGGGGCTTAGGAATGTCCAGTACAGCATAGACTAGGCAGTGGTCACTAATATCACTGACTTCAAAGCAACCAGAAGAGATGATTTTAAGGTCATTGCTAACCATAATTATACTGCAGCTCATTTAAGAAGTAACTTATTTCGCGCATGTTGAATGAACTATTCGACTGTCGCCAGCTCTTTGTTCCCCCACTTTACCACCCAGGCTTCCCTCTCTCCTTGCACCATTCCGATTCTCTTTCACATACCGGGTAACCAAATAAAATGTGTATTCTACTAAATTCGTGCCATATTAAAGAAAGAATTTATTTATTAGTCGTATTATACTGAAATGTTTACGGTATTAATGTTATGAAAATTTTTTTCGCACGAAACATTATGTTAGCCATTTTTTCTATATATGTCATTTGCAGTAAAAAGTGACAATTAAATCTGACATAAAATCGACACACGCGGTATATACGAAAGTGGCGCCACGCCAATGTTTTCGGTGCAGAACTGATGCGCAGCCGAAAGACCATTGGTGGTGGCATAGCCAATGAGCGCCAACATGCGCAGAACCGATCTAAACTCGTCGGTCGGCAAGTTACTTCTTACATGAGCTGCAGTATAGGTCCAGAATGGTAGCACTAGAAGGTGTTATACGAGTTGGCTCGTTAATTAGCTGCTTCAGACCAAGGGAGTGTGTGAGGTTGTTGATGTCAGTGAAACCAGTTGAGCATGTATTACCTATATCAGTATTAAAGTCCCCCATACATATAAGAAAGTCGCTTGACAACGCACTGTCGCGAAGAAAAGACTCTAAAGTGGCTATTGCTGCGGGCGGGCATTTCGGCGGCTTATACACAGAAAAAATTGAGAAGGATGAACGCGAGATAGTAACCCTGATCCCAACAACATCAAGGGATTTATCGCAGTAGTATGACTCAGGAATCTCCGTACAAATTATTTTAAACCGCAGGTTGGTTTTACAAAAACAGCCACCCCACCCCCTCTAACTGAAACATCCATCCTTCTATCCCCTCGGACAAGCGAGTAACCAGCTATGTCAAAGCTCGTTGAAAGATCCCGCGGACAGATCCATGTTTCGCTTAAAGTTAAGATATCAATATTAGTACAGGAAATTAGATCAATAAGGTTATTAAGATGACACGCAAGAGAGCGAACGTTCAGATGCGCGAGAGAGAGGTAAGGACAAGCGTTTGAGTTAGAAGAGATAATACAATGACTGTTATTGACAGAATTAGCAATCATCGGAGTGCAATACAGGCTCCTACGAGAGGAAGACTGAGGCGCAATGTTTACTACATTCGGCAAAAGTCAATTGGTGGCGTTAGGCAAGCCGCACGGCACAGGAGAGGTCAGCAGGGGCGTCCCGGTGGATGGTCCAGCTGTGTTGCCCGATTCGAACCCGAGTTGAGAAGCCTGAGGCAGAAGAAACCGCGTGGCTGTTAAGCTGCTATCTTTGCGAACGTACGTAATTCCTCTCCTCATCCAAAAGTATTGGAAGTTGTGCGTTTTCGCAAATTTCTTCGCCTCCGCAAAGATCCGGCGCTCTTCCGCTGTTGACCTTTCGTTAATATAAATCAGGGTGTCCGGCCAGTTAGGGATGACTTCAGCAGCTTTTAAGTCTTTTTTTGCTCTTTTCTTGTTTAGCCAGGAGTCACGAACAAGAGCAGACGTGAATCGCACTATTACAGTTTTTGTTTTGGTTTTCGACTTCTTGTTGTTAATGCAGGTAGCAGCAGCGACATCGGTGGTGGCAAATGGAACATTAATGGCAGTGGCAAGAGAGGAGATTACTTCCATTAAATTGTCACTGGAAAATTCTGGCAAACCCGTGACGGCCAGTTCGTGGTGCCAACTAGTTTCTTCAAGCCGCTGTAGGCGCCGCGACATAGCAGAGATCAGGCCGCCAGAAGCAGCATCAGTTGCAGACGATTGGTGGGCATCATCGCTTGCAGCAATGTGCTGTTCGATGTTGTCACACCGCATCGATAATTGAAGCTGAGCTGATGAGAGGCCATCTACTCGCCGAGAGACGTCCTGAACTGTCAGGTGTAAGTTCTCAACACGCTCCATGCATTCATTCAGCGTAGCAGTAATGTAATCGAGCTTGGTAAGGCTTTGCTTTATATCACTGAGGCTGCAAAGCTGGCTCTGTATGTTTGAGAGAGTAGCGCCAATGTTGGAAAGATTATATGGGCTATGTGACAAACGAGTCGAGTGTCCAGCATTTGGCTGGGATGCAAAGCCAGTTACTGTGGCAGATGTGGATGGCGTCCCAATATTATTATCTAAACCACAGCCGGAGCATATACCAGTCTTAGGCAAGAATTTCGAACAGCGTCTACAGGAAGCCATGATGAGGCAGCGTCGATAAGGTAGTAGTTATCGTTGTGACAAGTAAAGTGTATAGCCAAATATAGATGGCACCTGACACCTGTCTGACGAACAACACCGGTCCAGTGAGTTAGACTGAGTGTAGTGTGTACACAAACGCACACCTGCCTGATGAATAAGAAAAACTGCTACAAAAACACTTCTACAGCAGGCGAATTATGGCTCCCGACTAACGGATTCCAAGAATTGATGATGAACTTCGCCAAAATACACGGCAATAGCGGGGAGAACCAGCACCACTAAGTTCGACACTCGACCACTAGCACACCGGAAAAGCAGTGAACAACCGCCCAGCTCACGGAAAAGTAAATTGCCTGAATAATTAAAGGAATAGCAGAGAGCGAAAATTACTTAAACACACATGCAAAGCGACACATCGCCAAGGCGGTCGAGGTCATGGAAAAGGGGTAAGAATTGAGGTTTGGGGAGATTTGAGTGGAGTTGTATAGTGGTTTATGAGTGAATGTTAGTTTAACTGCGCGCGAAAAATCGTGGGGCGTCACACTATATACCGGCCCTCACAAAACTATGCAACTTTTGTAGAAAATAATTATATGAAATTTTAAATATAACAGAAATATTTGAGGTGGTAAAGTTTGCTGTTAGATGAAGCACTTTGTATACATATGTATGTATGTGAGTACATACACACGTGTACTTTTCACCATGTATTAATAAGAGCTACAAGCATCCAAGAGAAAAAATATATTCTTTGAATTAAAAACATATCAATTTTCTCTGAAAAAACTCTAAAAATCACTTTGGAAGAAAATCTTTTTGTTTAACATATTAACCCTTCACAGCCATTCAGATCATTTTGAAAACATTTGTTCGCATAATGACAACGTAAAGACGTACCTGTTTTGGTATCCTATTTTTGCAAAGCTTTACATCTTACAATCTTATCATTTTTGGTAAATAACTTAGACAACTGTGTTACGCCAGACGACGAGGATGGCTATAATAGAAATAATTTCGTTAAAGCAGTTCAAAAGTTTTGTATAAAGACGTATACGCGCTTGCGGATGCTATTCAAACCACGATTTAAACGCACTGGCAAATTGGCAATTTGCATTGGGTTTCCACAAGTACCTGGGTAAAAAATATTTTCCCAATATTCAGTCGAATAACAATCGAAAATATAAAAGGTTTATTAATATTTTCAAAGAAAACTGCAAATTAAAAATATTAAGAAGTATTTAACTTTTATGAAATTATGTCTCTATACTTTTATAATAATACATTTTTACGTTTGTTAATATTAATATTAAAGTTCACTCAGTAAGTTCACAATCAAGAGGGTTTTAATGTAATAAATAATAATCATTTGGTTAGCATTGTGGATTACTCGACTACTTCAGGAAATGGAAATGTTCGGTAAATGAATAAATAAAAGTTCTATATGCACTATTGATTTGCAACATATAACATTGGGAATTTTACACGATTGTCAAGAAGTAGATAACGATTGTTTCAAGCTTCTTCTGTATTTATCCGTTGGCTACATGTACTAGGAGAAGTTTTGTTACTAGCTGGAATCAATGTCATTGGCAGAAAAGTATTTCTAGGTAAATGTAATATTTTTACATACCATTTTAGTGTTCTCCTAAAACTATTAAATATGTAGGTATTTTGAATATACTGATACAAACGAGCTGTAAATATTATTCGCGCCACGTCGCGATAAACCATTTTAACCATTACTGTTATCGTTAAAGAGGCGTAAAACAATTTTACTATTGTAATATTCCATTTTATATCACTTCCAGTGGTTGCGGGCGTAATGGAACCAGCAGCATTATGCAAATCGGACTTTGTATGATATTTGGTATGATTTTCATCAGAAAAACACAAGGAATCCATTGGCGTCACTTCCACATCCATGCGATAAAGAGTAAAGAATTATTTTATTTCTGAAACAGAAACAGGGTAATTCTGCATTTCATCCCGTGCTGGGACGACAACACCCGCAGTGCCCATCGAATTTTATGGCTTTCTTCGGAAAAGAGACCCAGGATTCCTACTTTTTGCCTTGACCTCGTCACGGTTGGGGGGCGGATTAGGCGTACTGAGCCAATCATCCTGTAATCGGTCTGCGCGAAGTGGGGCGCAAGTTCGATCATTTATTATAGCACATGTGTGTTTTGTAATAAAGTGTTTCTATCGTCTCCTGAATTCAATAACTGGCATCCCGACATCTACGCTCCTACCATCCACCGTCGATACTCCTCGTGGAGAGACACAGGAAGAAAAGGGGTAGCCCGCTATCGACGCGTGGTCCTCTCGAGTATAAACACGAGCTTCAATATTAAAACAAAAGCATGCGTTGAAGTATTCCATGCGAGAGAAGGTGGGCATTGGGGAGGAAGTATTGCTGTGAAGAGGGCCTCTTCAAGAGAGCAGCCGTTTGTGAGGGATGCAAATCCGATTGGTTCTAATACAATCTGTTCCCTATAGTTGAAATTTAGCCTAGCAACTTTCACACCTCCTAACCTACCCAATCGAGCTTGCATCCCTCCAAAAAGAACCGGCCATCCGAGCGTAGAAGCAAGTGCGAAATAAAAGTAACGGTGCGCTTCTCGATACCGCAGATGTACCTACCTAAGTAGCATTTCTGGCGGAAATGAATTGTTCAACCTTTGGGCCTGCCATTTTTGGCGTAGACCTTTAGCAGGTAGGTATCGGTTTCAACAGGCAAGGCAACCCGTGGCGTCAGCAGGACCGTCCACGGTCCTTGCTATTGTTACGTGAGGGCGTTAATTTTAAAAGAGACCGAGCGTTGAATCTTTTCTCTTCATGCAACGCTTAACGACTTTAAAAGATAATTATAAATTTTAAATGATTAGATTATTATTAAATAAATCAGGAATAAATTTGAGGGCGGCCTTTGTCTACAACCCGTACAGGTTGTCCAATCGGGATGTGGTATTTTGGTGAAGCTGGTTGGAAACAAAATGAGACGGATTTAAGTAAAATATTACCATGTATTACAAATAATAGCAAAAGGAAAATCAAGGTGGTACAAAATTGGGGAGTCAATACATGGGTTTCGATAAGAGTCGCAGATAACTCTTATTTACAAAAGCACGAATTGAACAATATTGATCCGTGTTAAACGTAATACTTTACGGACGACCATTGACCGAGGGGAAACCCCACAACTCATTAAAAAAGTTGGATCAATGATCACGCAGTGTTCTATTATTTCGATATGCACGGTTCAAGAAATTATCGCAATATATAATTATACAAAAATAAACAGAATTCGTAAAACGCGATACAGTAACGTAGTAAAGAAGACTTTCCGATTCGGCGCAGAGATTGTTATTGGTATTAAAACGGCTTACTCTCAGTTTCTCTCTCTCTCTCTCTCTCTGTCTCTGTCCTTCTGCCTCTCTCTCTCACTCTCTCTTTGTACGACCTGGAGGATCACGCGTACGAGATGTTGAAGCGCAGGAGCGTCGCACAACACACCAATGTTGAAAAATGTTCACAATGTTTTATAGTTAAACGCGAGAATATTAATCAGTTAATCGAATAAAACGGTTAAAGCGAATAGGTTTTAAAATGGTTAAAGCACAAAAAAAAGTATTGTTTGAATATAAAGAGTTTTACGGGGACTGAGTCCTTCCACGTTCTACGCGACACACTGGAACTCCGGCTCAAAGACTATTTTATTAAACAGTAATGTCCCTCGGACAGAGCGACCACGCACTAAGCGACTTAACAGCCGACTGTCTTAAACGGTAAATTTTGAATAAAATGATAAGTAATTATATAGTAACTACGAGGGAACTGAGTCTTTCCACGTTATTATTGCACGATGGAACCCTAGCTCAAGCGCTTATTAATAATAATAGCGATGTCCCTCGGACAGATCAACTGCGCACTACGCGACTTGGTAGCTGACTGCCCCGAGCGAACGCAGGATAGGCCCGAGCACTTGGGATTTTGAACAAGGAGCGCCAAAATTGCTGACTCCGCACCTCGTGCACACGGGCCCAACCGTCGTCGCTCCAGACCGTTCCCAGCCTCGCAGTGCTTAGGTTTTCGAAATGTTATCGCATCCGGCGTTCCATGAACGTCCCGCGGTGTCGAGATTTCTGCATAAGAAACGCAGTGGCGTAATGACTTATATAAAATTATTACCATGGTTCGGTTGGTAAATCATTGACAATTGGTTGAGGGAAACTCCCATAACACGAAATGGTTGAATCAAATGTCAATGTTGATGTAACAGAAATTTAGCAGGGAAGAAAAATATAAAATGATCAGTATATAAGAGCAGCGGTACAATGCTTGAATTTCGGAATGCTTATCGCATCGAGCGTTCTAAGAACGTCTCACGGCGTCGGAAGACTCTCGTCGACAATTTTGTATGGGAATATGCCGTGGCGTGACAGGCTTGAAGCAGGATCAAATTATAACTGTTAGAATGTACAATCAAAAATTCAAATATGGCGCGTGTAAGAGTGGCGAGAGTGCGTGCAAGTCGCTTAATTTGACTCACGCTGTAGAGTTGAGTTTCCGGTGTGAGATCGAAAGATACCGTCTTGTGATATAGATCAAAGAACTGATAAGCACGTTGCAATAGAAGAGTGTCTGACTTATATTCGTATCTTAAACTTAAGTAAAGTGTATCGTAAATTAGAAAGCCACATTTATATTAAAAATAAACTTTCTTTATTCCACGCCATTGTGGACAACGTAAAATTAATAACCCAACAATAACTATAGGAGAATTTTCACAGATAATCGACTATCGATCAAGGGAAATTCCCATAACACACAATGGTTGGATCAATAGACAACATCTGCGAATTGGTTGCAGCAAAAATGAATTTTGAAAAAGTAACCGGCACGTAACACTATTCCAGCGGGTGTTCTGTCACGTCCCGGGTTAAGGATTTAATGGGACAAATGACAAAGGGGTTTTTACATAAAATCCGGGCGCGAATCTATAGTTCAGCGCACCGGGAGGCGAGGAAATCAGGTATTTGACGACGTAATTCCGTACACCAGCCTTTTCGATTGTCAGGCGAGAAATGTGAAATTCTGCACGCTAATCGTCTCGAACGGCCGGGAGAATGTTAGATTCAGGGGTTGAAGATTTAGGGAAGGTCAGGCGAGCAATGTTCAATTCTGCACACTAACCATTTCGAACGTCAGGCGAGAAATGTGAAATTCTGCACACTAATCGTTTCGAACGGCAGGCGAGTAATGTTTAATTCTGCACACTGAGGATTTAGGTAGAAGGCGGGAGAGAAATGCGAAATTCTACGCACTAACGGATTTGGGGACTGACAGGCGAGAAATGTTTAATTCTGCACACTAACCGTTTTTTGAACGTCAGGCGAGTAATGTTTAATTCTGCACACTAATCGATCAGGGAAGGTTTAATGAACTGTTTTGTATTGGGGAGACACCCGTTAGAGCACTTGTTTTGGTTTGCTTAGGTAATCGGATTTACCGCTGCATTATTGTAAAAGACACATGTAATACTTCGCGAAATTCGACTAGTCATACGGTTAAGTGAAACCTATACGTAAGTAAGTTAGTAAACACCGTGACGCTTTCTGCGGTCGTTGCCCGTAATCAGCTGTTCCGGCAGCCTGTTTGGATTTAGGGATCTTCGTAGCCGAAGGATTGACACAATAATTTGTAACTGATTTAAAGTAAAACTGTTTATTCACTTTATAGCTTTTGATAATAAGTAATGCACTATTGTTGTGCAGATCGTTACGGTTTATAATAATGGATTAGCGATGAACATAGCATGTATATAATGGTTATAAATTATGAATATGAACATGAAATACAAGATATATATATTAATAAGCTAGGATGATTTACGCAATAGGCGTTAATAAGCAATGCAAATAGCAACACACAATAATATAAGCGCAATAAGCGTTGCAATATGAAACAATATGAAACAATAAGAATGTGAATAATTGGTATAGATGATGGTGATATACCGTGGTATTAATAGTAATTATAATCTCTTACGATGCTTGATGGTTGATGATGGTTGAATTTAGTTTAAATAACACTTGGATTGACGAGACCTTAAATGGTTTTCGTAGAAAGCTAGTTTCCTTTCGATGAAGGATATTCGTCGAAAGAGGACTTCTGTCTCCGGGCCCTTGTATTTATATGATTTTGCAAGGGGTTGTGGGGTGTACGCGCGGTATGGACTTTGCCCTGCTTATATAATATTTTACGGTATGAAGGGGGGTGCGCAGTATGCACCTTGGGCTAATTATAAACATGTGTCATAATAACTTTTGGGGTTTTTGCAGGGAGCAAAGGTTGATCTATATTGGGACTCGCAGTTTTTCTACTATGGTTTTTATACATGTGATTTTGAATTGCTCAACTCCTCGAATGGATTTTGGGTGTTTTAATAGGAAAGGGACGTCGGTGGGTTTGACTGCTTTGGTCATTTAGAGGGTGTGAGACGTGGTCTCGATTTAAGATATTTGTGGGGCGAGGGACTTGTTTAGATTTGGTGTGAGAGAGGGATTTGTGCCGCGTTGGGCGAATAAGGGAAGGAGATTTAATGATTGACCGTCTTGAGATGGGGACCGCTAAGGTACATCGCCAAGGCGGCCGAGGTCGTTGGTAAAGAGGTAAGAATTGAGGTTTGGGGAAGATTTGAGCGGATTTGTAGATAGATCTATAAATGAGTTGAAATAACCGCGCGCGAAAAATCTTGGGGCGTCACAGTTCTTCTAGTGAAAATCAGTAAATTTCCAAGCGCAATATCTCAAAAACCAGTGGAAATCAAGTGTATACATTAATGCTCATTGAATTTGTCTTGAAACGCACCATCAACTCAGGTCTTCAGAAAAAATAGTTCCATTTAAAAAACCGAACTTGACCATCGTATCTTTTAAAATAATAATCGAAAAAAAATTCGTCCGCGCTAATAAATCGGCCCCCTCGAACCATGCAATTCTATATATTTTTTTTATCTCCAATACTTTAGGAGATATCCCGCTGTCCAGTTTTCCGTGGGACACCCTGTATATATATATTACCTTTTCATATATATATATGAAAAGTATAAAAAGTGCGCCAAATATATAATCCCATAAAAAAGAATCCCATTTAAAAACATTGTCGTAAATTAATATCCCATCACCAACACCAATTCGGAGAGCAGCGCCAAGTATTTTGAATAAAATATTTATTCGTATTAATGTCACGTCCTGGGTGGCGGGACTTGGATCGTAACATATGTGGGTATAGGGAGGTTGCATGCGGACCTTGCTTCGTAAGAAGACTTGCTTCTCTATGAAGGCTATGCTTTGCACTTGAGGGAGGGGGTGTATGTGAGCTCGAAGGCTTTGCTTCGTAGGAAGACCTGCTTCACTATGAAGGCTATGCTTCGCACTTGAGGGAGGGGTGTAGGAGAGCTCGAAGTCTTTGCTTCATAGGAAGACCTGCTTCGCTATGAAGGCTATGCTTCGCAACTTGTGTCGACCAGGGAAGGCTGTATGGTGATCGTACACCCGAGTGACGCACGTGAGAGTACTGGCTTTGATTTATGGCTCGATAATTGGCTTACTAACTGCATCGCATGAAAAGAGGCGTAAATAGTAGGTTTTTACTATAGGTTTGGGAATAACCATACGGGACTCTATATGAAAGAACGTTAGTAAACACGGGCAAGAACTCCCGACGCTCGCGGAGACCGATCAGCTGTAGTTGTTGCGCGTAATGGTTCCAGGTATTCGAGGCTAAATAGCGAGAATTCACAGTTAAAGGTAAAAGCGAAAGCGTTATTTATTGGAACGCGTAACAGATAGCAATAAACACTTTATAATTATGCGTTAGACATTCAGCATAGGCACATAACATTTATATAAAGGTAAATGATAGATAATTAACGTTAGGCAAATTGATATTAATAATAGCAAAAGATGCGGGGCAATGGAGTTAAACAATAAGGTGATTATATGATAAAGACAGCAATATAACAATATGAGGCTAGAGCCTAAGCAAGAGTGACCGATATAAAGACAATTAAACGATATAAGTGTAAAGCTATAAGCGTAAGTCTAAGCACAGAAATTAATATAAAGAAATAACGTAGCAATTAAATGTTATAAACAAAAGCATAAACAATAATATAAACCAAGAGAAATGGAAACGCTTACAGTGATGTAGACGCTGGTTGATGAACACTGAATTTAAAGATAAGTAGTTAACTGAGGTGAGACTGATTGTTTTGAAGATACTAATGATCGAGCTATTCCACGTCAAAACGGATAGAGGGAAAATTTAGTTTCACCGATTCTCTTCAAAATTACAGTATGTGTCGATAACCTTGCAAAAATAAAGTATACTGAATTATAGAGGCCTATGTCAAATTGTTTTCGAAATATTTAATGTTAAAGTCTTAAAAATTGGAACAAAATCGGCTGCCGCGTCATCACTTAAACTGTAATATCTGGGTCATTTTTACACATAATGTCTCCGTCATGGGCTCATTTTAAAGCTGGAGGAATGCTTTCTCAATCCGTATATAGAATATCTTATTTATTGTTAATAATCTTGACTGTAATTGATGTTAAAGTTTCAAATCCCGATTTGACGTCGTCCCCCCCCCCATGTTCCGGCTTGAAAAAAATACCATTCGATTCGTTGAGCCTTCAGCTAATAAATGCGTTTTTCAAAAAAGTGGAGAGATTTTGGGAACAGTTAACAAAAAAATCAAACTTACGATAGTGCACACCGCTTAGAACTGCATGGATCCCATGCTCAGTCCGCACGCAAGCGTTTTCAAAACAATCGCCTAGAGTAGGAAAGTATTTATATACGATGCGAAAAAACAAACTTTTCGTTCAGTGTTTTCGGTATTCTCGAGAAAAATAATAGGAATATCTGCTTACCATACAAAAGATTAGCAATAGTAGGTAGCTTTTAGTGATTCTTCCTTTTCTTTTTTTACATGTTGTCACTGAACAAAAAGTTTGTTTTTTCGCATCGTATATAAATACTTTCCTACGCTAGGCGATTGTTTTGAAAGCGCGTGCGTGCGGACTGGCCATGGGATCTGTGCAGTTCTAAGCGGTGTGCACTATCGTAAGTTTGATTTTTTTGTTAACTGTTCCCAAAAGCTCTCCACTTTTTTGAAAAACGCATTTATTAGCTGAAGGCTCAACGAATCGAATGGTATTTTTTTCAAGCCGGAACATGGGGGGGGAACGACGTCAAATCGGGATTTGAAACTTTAACATCAATTACTGTCAAGATTATTAACAATAAATAAAATATTCTATATACGGGTTGAGAAAGCATTCCTTCAGCTTTAAAATGAGCCCATGACGGAGACATTATCTGTAAAAATGACCCAGATATTACAGTTTAAGTGATGACGCGGCAGCCGATTTTGTTCCAATTTTTAAGACTTTAACATTAAATATTTCGAAAACTATTTGACATAGGCCTCTATAATTCAGTATACTTTATTTTTGCAAGGTTATCGACACATATTGTAATTTTGAAGAGAATCGGTGAAACTAAATTTTCCCTCTATCCGTTTTGACGTGGAATAGCTTGATCGTGTCTCACTGACTGTCTGACTGACCGTCTGACTGACTGTGTGACTGACTGTGCGTGGGCCACGCGGCACCGGTATTTATACAAAACTGATGGAATGTGAGGTATGCGAGGAATTTGCGGTATGCGTGATGACTCATGCCCAAAGTATGCGTCGCAATAACTCTGGGGTTTTTGTAAGGGGCAAAGGTTGATCTATAATTAGACTAGAAGACAATGGGATTTCGAAAAGGGGCACTCTATCCGTTGGGTGGACTTTTATTGTTTTCATTGGTAGAGAGTGGGGGAAGGGAGGTTTCGAGTTAGAGGGTTTGGGGCGAGGGACTTGTTGCAATTTGTGGTTGAGGAGGGAAATCATGCCTCTAAGGCGAAGAGGGGAAGGGGAATTTCGTGTATAATCAGCTGGAGATGGGGACCGCTAAGGTACATCTTCCAAGATCTGAGGATTGGTAAAGGGTTAAGAGTTGTGGTTTTGTAGATAGTAGTAGATTCGTGGGTAGGTCATATAAGGAGGAAGCTAGTTAGGACCGCGCGAAAATAATGGGATGTCACATTAAAGTATTTATTTGTATAAAAATATATCTGCTTAATATTATTTAATACATTTCTTCTTTGTATAAATAGCCATTATGATAATTGGCGCAATTGTTGTATATCATTATTTTTGTAAAGTTAAATATAGCACATTAAGAACTTTATATTTATATTATATTAATTTACGACAATGGTTTTAAATGGGATTCTTTTTGATGGGATATTAATTTACGACAATGTTTTTAAATGGGATTCTTTTTTATGGGATTATATACTTGGCGCTCTTTTTGTACCTTTTTGTGAAAAGGTAATTTTGTGGGGATTTCACACATTTTGTAGTGTTTAAAATAATAATAATAAGTATTATTACAAATAATAATTAGTTTTTCGGATTTTTTTCCAAAATCGTTTGTCGTACGAGAAAAGTAATACAACAAAAAAGATGCTCCTTGTCCGGATCTACAGCCTTTGTTTGACATATTTTTTTATTTAATCAATAACTTGGAGGATGTTATATAAAATCGACTTCACGAGCTGTTAAATAATGATTTAAATGTTTAAGGGCCCAGGGGCATCCTTTCCCGTTGTTCTATCGAGCTCAAACTTCACAGGGATTTTTTTTTAATTATTTGGAATTATTCTGGAGAGTGCCCCGAAGCAAAGCCTGAAAAAAAATTTTACCAAGAGTAAATAAAAGCCACCCTAGTATATACACTGTCTATTTTAATTTTATTTTATATATATATATATATACACACATGAAAATTGCTTATTTCATTAGCTGGGTTATTGTGCAGCAGGGTTAGTTTCTCTTTCAGCTGTTGAAATAATTCTCTTCGTCTGCATCGTTAACTGAAAAATAGGACACATTTACTAATTATTTATAGGATGTCCGTTTCCGGACGCGAGAGTGGTCGAAGTGTCTGTGTGTGGATGCGAGTTGGAAGTGGAAAGAGCGAGTGAAACAGGGTGCGAGAGGGTAGGGAGTTAGTGGAGAAGGTACGAGGAGGGGTAGGAAGGGTGGAGTAGCAAGGGAAAAGGGCGGAGACAGTGTGCTACGAAGTACAAAGCGGGTGAAGGGAACGGTTTGGAGGTTAGGTTGGGAGACAGGTAGTGTGGAGCGGGAAGGTATAGACGGAGGAGCAGGCAGAGAAGTCTAGCGGACAGGAGTGGAAGCAGGGAGAGCTGGTAGGAACGCGGGAAATTTGAAAGGAGATAAAGTAAAGGAGAGAGGTGGTGGTTAAAAGGTGTAAGGGTAAGAGCTGTGAAGGCGGTGGAGGAAAAGTAAGGAGCGTGAGGTCAAATGGAGGGTAGCAAGGGGGAGGGGGGTGTGGAGGAGAAGAGGGGGCAACAGGAGAGGAAAAGGGAAGGCAGAAAAAGCAGGAAAGGTGCAGGAACTATAGTTTGAGCAGTGTGGGAAGCAATGCGGGAAGCATTGATAGCTGCGGGGGGGGGGAGGAAAGGGAGGAGGGAGGGGGAAGTGAGGTGGAGTGGGAAAGGGTTTAAAAGGAGTTCGAGGACGGTGAGGTCGCCTGATGGCAGAGGGGAAGAGGGAAGAAGGGAGGAGGGAGAGGAGACAGGAAAGGTGGAGAGGATGTTAAGGGAGATGATGAAGGAATTAAGGGAGGAGAAAGAGGAAATGAGGAAGGAGATGAGGGAGATGAAACAGGAGTTGAGGAAGGAAAGGGAGGAGAGAAGAAAGGAGTTGGAGGAGTGGAGAGAGGAGAGGAGGTGATGGGAGGAGGACAGAGCGGAGGAAAAGAGAAAGAGGGAAAAGATAGAAGAAAGGTTAGAGAGGGTGGAAGAGAGGGGTGGGAGGGTGGAGGAAATGATAGGGAAGGTAGAGAAATGGGAAAAGGCAAAGGAAGGGAGAGATAGATCGCAGAAGGGGAGGGGGGGATGTGGAGGAGTCTTGGCTGAGAGTAAGAAAGATGGAGCTAAAGCAAGACAAGAGGGAGAGGGAGGAGAGAAGGAATAATGTGGTGATAAGGGGGTTGGGGTGGAGGGAGGGGAGGAGGAGAAGGAGGTGAAGAAGTTGTGGACAACGATGGGAATGGGGGAGGGGGGACAAGGGAGGTGAGAAGGGTGGGGGGAAGGGGAAAGGAAGGGGGCGGGGTGATTCTGGTGAAGCTAACGGGGAGGGAGGAGAAGATAAAGGTGTTGGAGGCGAGGAAAAAATTGAGAGGCAGGAGGGAAATGATTGATGACGATCTGACGGAGGAAGAAAGGAAGGCGAGGTGGAAGGTAGAAAGAGAGGCGGAGAGGGAGAGGGAAGGAGGAAAGAAGGTTCAGGTGGGGTGTATGAAGCTTTGGGTAAACGGGCGGATGAGAAAGTGGGATGAGTTGAGAGAAAGATGGGTTGAGGAGCAGGGAAACGAAAGATAAGGGAAAGGGGGAGAGAGGGGAATAGGGGGGGAGGAGGGGGAGAGGCGAGTGGGTACAAGGTAGTATTCTGGAATGTGGCGGGATTGAGGAGCAAGGACGGGGGGTTTTGGAGAGGTTTGGAGGAGTGCGATGTGGTGGTGATGTCGGAGACGTGGATGGAGGAGGGGGGGGGGGGGTGGAGGAATGTGGAAAGGAGACTGCCGAGAGGGTATATATGGGACAGGCAATGGGCGCGGAGGGACAAGAGGGGTAGGGCGATGGGAGGGATGTTAATGGGGGTGAGGAAAGGGTTGGAGGGTGGAATGGAGGAGGAAGGAGGGAGAGAGGGGATTATGATGAAAAAAATTAGGATGGAGGGGAATGGTGGAGGATAGTGGGGGTTTACGTGAATGGAGATTTGCAGAGGAAGCTGGAGAACATAGGGGAATGGATGGAGGAGAGGGAGAGGGGAGTGAGGGTGTTGATAGGAGGTGACTTTAACGCGAGGGCCGGGGAGGAGGGAGGGCCGGTGATAGGAGGGGATGAGGAAGAGGGAGGGGTGCGCGGAAGTAGGAGGTCGAAGGATAAGGAGGTGAATTGTGACGGGAGGAGGTTGTGCGGGTACCTAGAGGAAAGGGGATGGAGTATTTTAAATGGAGGGGTTGAGGGGGATGAGCAGGGGGAGTGGACATTTACAGGAGGAAGGACCAGTACAGTGATTGATTATGTCATTGGGAACGAAGATACGTGGGAGAAAGTGGAAAGGGTACAAGTAGGAGAGAGGGTAGACTCGGATCACCAACCACTGGTTGTTTGGGTGAGGGGAGAGATGGGGGCAATATAGAGAGGAGGAAAAGTGGGGAGGGGGGAAGGGGAGGAGGAAGAGGGAATTGGACGGAAGAGGGGAGAAGGTAGTTTGTGAGGAACTTTGGGAAGAGAGGGGAGGGGGATTGGAGTGTGGATGAGGAGTGGGGAGAGCTGAGGGAAAGAATAAAGGGGGCGGTGGGGAAGTCGGTGGGGGGGGGGGGAGGAAGAGGAAGGGAGGTTGGTGGGATAAGGAGTTGTTACGTGCCGCGGCCTTTAGTGTTCGAGCGGCGCGTTTTAGACGGCCAAGTTCTGATCAGGGGTATCCCACAATCTTTGATTATCAGAATTTGTCGTATTTATGTAGGTAATGGCAAGGAGGCTCGCCGCACTCGCAACAGTCAATTATTTTATTTATTTATCTAAATACCTTATCAGAAGGATAAGGGGTAGATTTTGGGATCGTTGGTGCTCTAGTCCCATACGGGTCTTTTCAAAGGAATCGGACAGGTAATTAATGAGTATAATTTAATGAATAATAAAGCTTTAATGCCGAAATATTGGATGGTTGTAAAACATATAGTACTGAATATGTAAAGTAAAATTAATCAACAACAAACATAGACATTCGCGCTATCGGGCACAATTCCTGATTAGGGGAATCCCACAATCATTTGATTATCAGAAATTGTGTTAAGTACGATTCAATCATAATACAGTGTACAAAAGAGATAATAGGTGCAACTCACCAGACAGTCGATATTGTATTGACAAATATATTTTTGTGGTTTTCGGTTGGAATGTTTTCCTGTGGTCTGATGATATATCTAAATCAGAAAAAGAGATAAAACGCGAACACACACACACTTGGTTATATTAACGAATAAATCTTAATTGAATTCT
This sequence comes from Andrena minutula, assembly GCA_929113495.1. Lineage (NCBI taxonomy): Eukaryota > Metazoa > Arthropoda > Insecta > Hymenoptera > Andrenidae > Andrena > Andrena minutula. The sequence goes on from OV815993.1 coordinate 21,785,444, forward strand.
AAACGAGACTGAATAATAGTGATTTTAACAGAGCAAAATGAATGATACTTTTAGTTTATAATTTATAATTTAATCAAAGTTTAGTATATGAATTATTTCACGAGTTTAAATAAATGAATTGTTTCGCAAAGTCGAGTCTTTCACGCGGTTTCACTATAAACCGGAGAACTCTAGCTCTAAGACACTTGCGGACCCAGCGACACGCACTTCACGATTTATCGTCACAGAGTGTCGCAGCTTCACGCTCTCGGCAGCGACCAGAGTGGGTCCGTACCGAAAATGCTTACGCTGCATTTTATCCCTCGGCCGCGCTACCATGGGCCCGTCTACTTAACGAGGCGGTGTGTGTGTGTGTTCTCACACCCATCCATCAGACTCTCGATTCAAATACATGATCAATCCTTACAGGACATTCGTACGTACAGGAAAACATGACATCGCACATTACAATTTCACACCTGCTGAGGCCTTCCCTGAATGTTCATAAATTTATATGCACAATTTCTGACTAGGGGAATCCCACAGTCCTTGGACTATCAGAAATTGTGTTATGTATCTAATTTTAACCAAACAACTTTGAGTTAATTAATTAATTTATTTACACGTGCCTCGAAACGTGTGACAAAACCGTGAGAAGGCGCGACTCCCTGCACCGGATGTAGGGTATACAATTCCGTCAATCTTCTAAGAAGTGATCCAGTCTGCGCATTCCTGCTGTAGCCGTTACTGATTATGTTACAATGTTTAACGCGGCGGTCAGAGGTGCTCTCAACGAGGGTTCTCCCACAATGCTGCAAGGCATTGTTGAAATACATCCCTGCCGCTTACACAGAACGGATTCGGCACAACAGGAGAACCACTGGTCCTTTCGAACGCGACTATCTGGTGAGAACGCCGCTGCGTCAGCACCGCCTTATCGGTATCGCGGGACGGTAATGCGTCGAGGCGACGACGCTCCAAGAAAGGGGTTTTTGTTCTAGCAAAAATATTATTGATTAATGGGCAGGAGTATGATCAACGAGGGATTTCCCATAACGCTAGGCGTTGTTGATGCATACCCTGACCAGAAAGAAAAATCTTACGTTCCGGACGTAACATCCCTCCCTCCTTGGAATCATCGTCGTCCTCGACGATGTATACCGAAGGTATAAGTTACAGTAGCTGCTTATGAATAGGTCTATGGGTTCGGGTTGCATTGGACTAGGGGAATCCCATAATGTTTGCACATTGTCACAATGCAATCCCGTTACAAATTATTCGGAATGGAATAAAGGCTCATACACCAAGTCGTGCGTTACATGAAGAGAGGTATTGCGTCTATACCTAGTGTATCGCGTAATGGTCGTACCTCCGACATACAAGTGTATTTGCCCTGTTCGATGACCGTTTGTCACCACCCCGTACGCACAGTTCAATATGGTTTTACTGATGGTTGGGCAGCTCTCCACATCGACCGTGACTATTTCTGGACACTGCCGTAGCAAGCCGCAGATGTCCTCGTCAGTAATACCCTGGCTCTCTCTGGAGTGGACTTCTATCAAGCCCGTGAGGAATTGCAGTATCCATCCACCGACAGTCGGATGCATGTAATTGACATCTAGGATTTTTAGTTTTTCCAATTTTCGGAGTGGTTCCAGAACGAATTCCCCTTTGATGTTTGTGCAACCACTCAGATTCAAAGATGTTATTTCCCCCATGTATAGGCCAATTTCTGAAACAAGGCCAGAAGCAACCCATCCGCAGAAGGTAAGACTCAGGGCTGTTATACTCCGATATCTTGAGGGAAAAGAGACAGCCATCTCTACCGGACCCAGCTCCAGCTCGGCAAAATCTCCCCTGTCAACTGCTGCGTTGCCTTCCTCCATTTCCATTTCAGGCATGGGCTCCTCGAAACTACAGAAATGTAACTCCAAGGTCGTTAGAGTCGTCTGCAGGTCTGTATTGCTGATTAACGCCTGCAAAATACTATCGTCTGTTAAATTTTTACATATCCTGATGTTTAAGCAATTCAGATTCCGCAACCCTTGAAGAGTGGTTGCTAGGTTTAAGGGTTTTAGTTGCTCGCAACGGTGGAGAAAAAGCGTTTCTAGACTTTTGTGAATTGCCGGAAGGGACTTCCCAGTGATGTCTGTGTTTGTAAGACAGAAGGTTTTTAGACTTCCTGCTAGGGTCAGGACCTTAAAGAGTTCAGGATCCACGGGACCCTCACATTTCCCCAGTTTGAGGCAAGTAAGACGTGGTGCCCCCGATTCCAGGTCTCTCAGAGTCGATGGCCGGATCGTCACAGCAGTTAGATCTACTATTTGTAGTTGTGGACAACTCCTTATGGCAATGGAGATAACTTGGGGTCTCAAACATTTTGCCAATGGTTCCTCATTTATTCGTATGCTCTTTAACTGACTGCCTACTCTCTTCATGAGCCAGTAAAATGACTCAGTGCTCACTATCGTCCCTTCCCATGTATTCGGCCAGCACCAGTTATTCAGGTCGATATGGCGTAGACCGTGATACGAGGCGAGGCTTCCGAGTCGCCACCTTCTAGAGACCATTTCTAGACGGCTCCTGTCGGCAAACGGCAAATAGTTGGCAATTTTAGAAATGCATTCTATCGGAAGTGGAATCTGTTCACGTAAATCTATTCCAGGGAATGGGTTCACGTCGGGCCGTGGGGGAATCAGCTTGGTTGTATGCCACGAGTCCGCCATCAACACCCTTAGTTTCCTCTTGTGGCATATTATACCAGTGTCCGCCGCAGCCAAAGCCTTCCTTGCTCCGTCCGTAGACTTGAAAGTCACGAAAGCATTGTTCCCTGACGACTTCCGCAGCACCACCACATGCTCAACTCCATACGGGTGAAATATCTCCATCAGCTTCTCTCTTTTCGTATACGGCGCCAAACGGCTGACAAACAGTCGCCGTTCTAGAGGCTCCTGTCGGAAGGAACTGGACGATGTCATTTCGCTAATGTACAGACAATCACACAAAGCAAGATCAAAATTATGAAATAACAAAATCATTATCAAAGAAGAAAAGAACATTAGAAAAATCGCAACTAACAACAATTTCTGACAAGGGGATTCCCATAGTCCTTAGACTGTCAGGGTTTGTTATTAGACATATTTCTAGCAGTTTATCATCGCCCTCTGAATAGGCAACGGTGGTCTGTTTTCCGAAATAGACGATTCTTGCAACGGTATTGCAGCAGGTTGACTTGGTGATGATTCCTCAGGTTCGTGTTTTGAGCCCCGTTTCCGCAGGAACTGTATCTTGCATAAGGTCTTCAGTGGATTCCAGAAATAGTAGATCATCAATCCTATTATAATTAAGGCCTGCGCCGTTATTGTTCCATACGTCAATGACAAATGTGAATTTCTTGCTCGATGATGTTCTCCAATTTCCTCTAGTTGTGCTTCAATTTCGTACAACGAATCAGATGTGCGTTCCAGTTTGTTATTGTCATTTGGAAATAGATTCACTATGGTGTGTTTTCTCTTAGAATACTGATAGATATTGGGTGATATCAGGCTAATATTCAGTAACATATTAGGAATGTAGTAATAAGAATCTTTGCTCAGGTATGTTTTTGATCCCAATAAGGTGTGATATCGTGTTTTTGCAAAACATTCTGGATGTATTTCCAAAATTCCTGTTCCAACTATGGTGGTGTGGGTATTCTTTTTCCTACCACATAGAATCTGCATCGGTTCGGGTTGTTCAAATGAGTATAACCATCCGCCAAGTGTAGTTAGTTTTCGCCAGGAAGGTATGTGATAGGGCATGATTCTAATATTACATAAACGTAAGAATTTCGGATCTGGTTGAAGTAATAATGAAGTTTCACAAGTTCGATGAGCCACGTCCTGCAATGGGACGTCCTGTGGACAAATGTAGTAGTGCCATGCCCAGGTACAGGAATCTATGAATGTTTTATCCGATCCAAAGAATTTAGAATGGTCATTGCTTATTCGTGTATTTTATACAGGTCATATTCAATCCGATTTACTAATGGTATTTGTACTGTCACGACCATCTTTCCTGTTATATATTTCAAATTGACATGAGATATCCTGACCAGGTCTTCGATTCGTTGATGGTCCCGTGGTATAGGGAGTTCGAAATCAACCATAGAATTATGTATCTCGTTTATTATTGTTTTGAAATTAGATCCGCTCAATAGTGACGGATGTAATTTTCCGTTGCGCGCAGTGCTCAAAGCCGTGATAAAACGTTGCGTTGCAGTCATGTAATGACTCAAAGATGTTTCAACAGATGCCGAGTATTGACTCATTGCTAAACTATAATTCAAGGCTAACTGTTTATCAATTTGCGTTTCTAATTCGGAAATCTTCTGTCTATTGGTTTTTACTTCTGCGGCAATTCGGTTGAAAGTTTTATGAACTTTATGCAGATCACTTATGATTATATGAGTTTGATTTTTGACAAGTTGGGTGATCTTCCTCTGATCAGCATATATCTTATCTATTTCCTTGTTAATGTATTCAGCATCATCACTGTCTAAAGTTCCAAACAAAGCATGGCTAATCGAACCGATGAATCCGAAAGGTGCATTCCTGCGTGTGATAGCTTTAGGCAAATTATGTGAATCGTATTCTGGCCTCTTAATTTCTGTACTCAATTCTATCAGTTCCATCCGTAAATCTGATGCTTCTCGTACCATGTTCTTTAAGTACTTTGTCCGTAACACGGAATCGCATTGTATCGGGGTTGGAAATTTAATACATAAACTGTTAGTTTGCTCAATATTCCCGATTTCATATGGAAATTCAGCTACTATTTTGTCTATATCTATAACTAGTATGAATCGCCAATCAGCTCTTTGAAATCTAATCGCGTTGATCTTTTCAAAGTATAAACCCGGGTTTGAATCCGTACGTGTCAGTCTGTATAGTTCCTGGGTCCGCGTGATGTGTTGCAGAGTAAGAAAGAATATCAATCGGATCAGCGTCATCTCTCAACCTGAATCAGTCAAATCAATCAGGACTCCAATTGAATTGTAATTTATCGACATGTTTGGTGAGCATTTTACCAGCTTCATCTTTTAACAAAACATTATTTCCTTCCAGTATCCCAATAATCTTATATGGCCCGTGATAACGCTTGGCAAATTTTCCTCTTTTTGGTTCTACCAAAACACGTACCATATCTCCTATTTTTCCTTTGAAGGGGCGAGCGTTCCTATCATAATACGATTTTGACCTTTCTTTTGCCTTAACCAAATTTTGTCCTGCAATTACTTGCATTTCCGAAAGTCGCGTTATTAAATCATGTAAATATGAATTGTATGTGACCAAATTCTCGTCGCTCGTGAAGGAACTTGGACAACGCGCAAGTTTGCCAAAAACCAATTCATACGGGGTAAAATTTGTGGCTTCATGGACAGATGTATTATAAGAAAACATAGCAAAGGGTACTAATCTATCCCAATCGTCAAAATCATTCATGTAATGGCTAATGTATTCGGTTAACACTATGTGACTTCTTTCCAATGCACCATTGGTTTGCGGTCTATACCCAGATGTAGTGACATGTTGAATTTTGAAAATTTTAGCTAAGTTCTGAATTATTTTATTAATGAAACTAGTCCCTTTATCCGTTAGTATTGCACGTGGTGTTCCATACTGCAATATTAGATTTGTTACCAATGCATGGGCTATTGTTTCAGCTTTTATATCTGGAACAGGGACAGCTATGCAATATTTTGTCAAATTATCTTGCATAGTTAGAATATGTTTGTTACCGCTGGGAGTAGTGGGTAAAGGACCCACAGTATCCAATGATACTTTGGAAAATGGCTCCAATGGAGTGTCAGTAATTAACATTGGTTCGCGAGTTTTAGTTCGCACTAATTTTTGATTCTGGCAACTATTGCAAGTACGGATATAATTTTGAATATCATTACGCATACCTGGCCAATAAAATCGTTCTCGAATTCTGCAATATGTCTTTGTTAAACCCTTGTGTCCTCCTACCAAACTTTCATGCAACTCTGAAATGATTTTCAGGCGAAGTTCTTCCGGAGGTATCTGAGTGTTTCCGTAACAAAGGGCTATTTCGATATTGCTGTCCTCAAATGTATTCCTTAATATTTCTATTAACGTACCTTGAGGTAATTCGTCTGTAAAGTCGCCATTCTGTGAGATTCTTAGACCCTTTATATCTAAATCTGAAAGAATTTTTCTTAGGTTCTGTAGGCCAAGTTCCAAATCCCGAGTAGAAAGTTTATCAAAATGTTTCCTTTTTATGACTACGCTAAATATTCTATGTTTACCGCGTTTTGTTATTAGTATTTGTCCTACTCTGGGCTTTGCCGCTTTTAAATCGTTAGCATTGATAATGCCTAGATCGGAGAGCAATATACTCACTGGTGTAACAAGTTCGCAATCAGACGAAATGAAATGTACATAATTTGATCTATAATACGTTAGATTTTGTCTTGTAGAGGTTACGATGTCTTTACTTTTGTAGCGAAATTCTGATTCCATATCTGGAGGTATATAATCAGCGTCCGGGATGTATATGGATGATGAATTTGAGATTTGTGGGAAAAGTTGTCTAGGAGTAGATTTTTGAGCGATAGGTTCTCTACCTCCCTCCTTGGGAGTTCGATCAGCAGTTGGATTTGGAAATGGTGTTGAAAGTGCTATAGGGTTTGGATCTACGGTCGGGGTAGGTAAGATTGAACTGTATCTAGGCCTGTTAACGATTGTGCTATCAGGCACTCCTGTTGCAGATATTTCTAGCTCTGATTCTTCCGGAATATTTTTCAGCTGAGGTGCCTTACTAGCTGCTTCCTCACGCCTTGGATTTGAAATTTGACTATCTTTTTCGGAATTCCTAGCTTGTTGTAATAATTTTTCTATTCGTCTATTTAATTCCTCGTCCCCAGTATCGTCATCATATGGATCCAAATCTTGTAATATTTCCTGTCTATATTCGTCTAAACTGTCTCCTTCAGAAAGGGCATCCAATAAAACAACTTCCTCCTCAAGTTCCTGTAATTGAGCGCTTTTATCCAATAATGATTTTTCAAATCTATTGAAAGACTCTTGTAGTTCTTCTAAATCTATAAATGAGGACTTCTGTTTGTTCCTATCACCTGTATCACTATCGTGAATTTCAGGTAAATTAATGGCTATAGTTCTATCTACTTCGGACTCGCTTCCTTTTTCGCGCAATTCCGTACCGGCCACTGCACCTTGTGAATCTGGGATTCTAGGATTCTCCACCATCTGTTTAGGATGAAATCCCAAATTCGGCAATGTACTCCTACGTTGGCGAAATATAGGCGGATCTGACTGTTCGTCATCGGAATCGTCGTCCTCTACTAGAGAAAGTTCTTTTGATCTATCTAATTCTTGTGTTTTTGATGGTCCCGGAGCTTCAGTAGCTTGAATCTTTGCTCGCGTTCTAGTTGCTATTGCACTGGTATCTAAAGGTACAGGTTGTTTCAACTTAAGTCTTGAACCTACTGGTCTTCCTATGTTTGATTTTCCCGGTAAACTAGCTATTTCTTTCCTGGGATTAGAAACTTCGGTTTTTGTCGATGGCTTATTTATTGGTAAAAGTTTTGGGCAATCAGGTGCTAACTCCGATTTTGCATCATCAGAGGATTCTGATAAACTGAAATCATCGGATGAACATAGTTCATTTACTATAACTGGATTCCTTGATAAGGCGTCAGCATTTGTGTTTAATTTTCCTGCCTTATGAACAAATTCGTACTCGTAATCGCGCAGTTTTAGTCGCCATCGGATCAATCTTTGTCCTGGATCTTTTATTGAGTTAATCCATCTTAGTGGTTCATGATCACTAACGAGGGTAAATTTTCGGCCATATAAATATGGTCTGAAGTGTAAAATTGCATAAAGGACTGCCAAACATTCCTTTTCTGTAGTGAAATAATTTTGTTCTGGTTTAGTTAAAATCCTAGAAAGGTATGCCACTGGTAAATCTTGACCATCAATTTCTTGACTAAGTACAGCGCCTATAGCGTAGTCTGACGCATCTGTAGTTAAAGTGAATTGACTATTGAAATTTGGATATTGAAGTATGGGGCTTTTACAAAGTGCTTTTCGTAATTCCAAAAATCCTTTCTTTTGCTCTTTTCCCCAAGTGAAAGTAGAATTTTTCTTCAGCAAGTCTGACAACGGTTTAGCCTTTTCTGCGAAATTTTTGATAAAGCGTCTATAATATCCAGCTAGACCTAAAAATTGCCTAATGTTTTTCTGATTTTTCGGGCGAGGAAAATTCTTTACTGCACTAATCTTTTTGGGATCCGGTTTTACACCAGCCCGGCTAATAACATGTCCTAGGTAAGCAACTTCTATTTTGAGGAACTCGCACTTATCCGGTTGTAAAGTTAATTTTGCATCGGCCAAACGCGTAAATAAACGGCGAATTTTCTTTTCATGTTCTTCTAAGTTTTTAGCATATACCACAATATCATCCAAATAAACGAAAACTTCTACACCCTGTAATCCGCGTAGAACTTGATCCATTAATCTTTGAAAAGTTGCTGGAGCGTTTTTCAGACCTTCCGGCATTCGGATGTATTCATAATGACCATTTGGGGTTGTGAAGGCTGTTTTTTGTCTATCTTTTGGATCCATCTCAATTTGTTGAAATCCGCTTGCTAAGTCAAACGTTGAGAAATATCGGGCCTCACCTAAGTGATCCAGTATATCAGTAATGTTCGGTAATGGATATGCATCGCCAATGGTTTTTTCGTTAAGATCACGAAAATCTATGACTACTCTGAATCTCAGATTACCTTGAGAATCTGGTTTTTTAGGAACGATCCAAATGGGCGAATTATACGGTGAATTTGAAGGTGCTATTATTCCATGATTTAGTTTATTACGGACTTGTTTTTCTATTTCGTCTTTATGAACCGGAGGAAAACGATACTGTCGCCTATTCACAGGAACATCATCTACTGTGGGGATTTTATGTTTAATGTATGAAGTACATGGTAGTTTATCACCAGGCAAGTGGAATCGCTCTGGGAATTCTTTAATAATTTTAATTACATGATCCCGTTCTTCTTCATTCAAATGATCGAGACGCAATTTTTTAATGATTTCTAAAATTCTTTCTTCCGCGATTGGCAAGGTCTCATCTTCCGTATCAGAATCGGAATAATTTTGTTCTTCGGGGAAGTTATGATACTCGAATGGTATTAATTCTTGTGGCGGAATTTCGACTTCGACATCCTTATCCGTTGTATTAACGGCAAAGACGTGACATGCACCTCGGTCATTTACAGACACAACAGCTTCGCCAATGTATAAGCCATCTATAGTTTTAATTTTTGGTAAATATCCCTCTTTTAAATCATGATTTGTAACGTCAATGGCGACAGCTTGTCTAGTACGCGCTTTTAAATACAAAACTCGAGGTCCTACCCTACGAGGTACTGGATCATGGCCAATAAAAGGTATGGGTTTAATAGGATCGCTTCGTGTTACCAATGTGTTATGGGTGAAGGAGATTTCAGCCTGTTCTTGTGTGAGATACTCTTTACCTAATATACCATCGCAACGCAGTACAAATGAAGATCTTACGACATGAAATTTTACGGGTTTGCCTAATAAAGTAATTATTGTGGTACCTAAAGTCTCTGTCGTATCCGGAGTTATTCCTGAGATAGCAACCGATTCATGAAGCGCGACTGAAACATTGTCGTCTAGGGCGCTTAATTTAATCACGTTTATATCCGCTCCTGTATCTACGAGGAAATATGCACAACCCATATTCAACTCCTTACCCATCATTTTTACTAATGGGGATTCGGGTTTTTCTACCGTTGCGATTTTTCTTGGTTTGCCAGAAATTTTACTGTTGCATGACGCTCCTTTTCCGAATGACTCGACGTCGCGTCCGTCCGTCGGGTCATTTGTGCGTTTAAATGATCGGTTCTATTTTCGGGTTTAGTATTTCTATTATATGGAGAACCCGGTCTCGTTGATGAAGGAATGGGAGATGGAGATCTTGGTCTAGGCCCTTGCGAATATCCATCTCTTGCTGAACGCGATGGCTCATTACTATTTGTATTATAATGATGGTAAGGGTAATAATTCGGATATGGCATTGGCGGATAGAAATAAGGCGAGTAATACGGATGTGGAGGAAATCCCGGTGGATTGTAATAATGATTGCGTGATGGAGGTTTCAAAATTCCAATTGGCGAACCGCTTACGTCTGGACTGGGACTCGGAGAACGTGTGCGATTCTCTTCTTCGTTTCGAATTGCATAATTTTTATAGCGAGGAGGGTTCATGGATTGGTGATTAGCGTAATCCTGATAATATGAGTTCGATGATCGAGAAAAGCCATTATTCTGATTAAATGATATCTTTTGAGTTTCATTCGAAGGTAATATTCCGGATTTCATTCGCGTTTCTATACGTACTGCAAATTTTCTCGCATCGTCTAAAGTTTTAGGGTCACGCGCATCTACTGAGCGCGCTATTTCATCCGAAAGTCCGCGAATATAAGCTTCCAATCCGCATTCTTTTAATGGCAATAGCATTTGTTCTGCCTTATCCCCATAACTATCCTCTAACGCAACTCGAGCTCCGCTAATTAATATGTTTAATCTGTCATAAAAATCGCTAACTGATTCCTCCTTTTTCATCCGAATATTTTCTATTTCGTGTTGATAATAAGGATAATTTTTACCCGGTGCAAATCTACCCTTTAAGTGTTTAATTAGTTCATTAACCGTATTAAATGTTTTTCCATATGTGCTATCGCGAGCTGGACCTTTCAATTTCCCTAATACCGATTTTAGAAATGATCCCTCTAATGCAGGAGGCACTAGACTCGCGCTATTTTGCACATCCTGTACAAAATCCTTCAGAGGAACGCCCTTCCCATCAAAGTAAGGAATATTTAACGTGCTATTCTGAATAGTCAGACACTCCGCCATGGAGGTCATCATTGCGCTTGCGTCTTGAGCCATGATTGAATATTTGTATAAAATATATATACAGAACTAGTCAATAAATATCATATAATGAACCAGCGTTACCACGACCACATTGATAAATTAGTAAAATAAAGAAATTTCATAAATTCTATCCGATTTCAATGAATATGAGCACCCAGGAATTTTTACAAGAAAATTCCTGGCATCCCACCGCTGCCACCAGATCTGTTACGTGCCGCGGCCTTTAGTGTTCGAGCGGCGCGTTTTAGACGGCCAAGTTCTGATCAGGGGTATCCCACAATCTTTGATTATCAGAATTTGTCGTATTTATGTAGGTAATGGCAAGGAGGCTCGCCGCACTCGCAACAGTCAATTATTTTATTTATTTATCTAAATACCTTATCAGAAGGATAAGGGGTAGATTTTGGGATCGTTGGTGCTCTAGTCCCATACGGGTCTTTTCAAAGGAATCGGACAGGTAATTAATGAGTATAATTTAATGAATAATAAAGCTTTAATGCCGAAATATTGGATGGTTGTAAAACATATAGTACTGAATATGTAAAGTAAAATTAATCAACAACAAACATAGACATTCGCGCTATCGGGCACAATTCCTGATTAGGGGAATCCCACAATCATTTGATTATCAGAAATTGTGTTAAGTACGATTCAATCATAATACAGTGTACAAAAGAGATAATAGGTGCAACTCACCAGACAGTCGATATTGTATTGACAAATATATTTTTGTGGTTTTCGGTTGGAATGTTTTCCTGTGGTCTGATGATATATCTAAATCAGAAAAAGAGATAAAACGCGAACACACACACACTTGGTTATATTAACGAATAAATCTTAATTGAATTCTAAACGAGACTGAATAATAGTGATTTTAACAGAGCAAAATGAATGATACTTTTAGTTTATAATTTATAATTTAATCAAAGTTTAGTATATGAATTATTTCACGAGTTTAAATAAATGAATTGTTTCGCAAAGTCGAGTCTTTCACGCGGTTTCACTATAAACCGGAGAACTCTAGCTCTAAGACACTTGCGGACCCAGCGACACGCACTTCACGATTTATCGTCACAGAGTGTCGCAGCTTCACGCTCTCGGCAGCGACCAGAGTGGGTCCGTACCGAAAATGCTTACGCTGCATTTTATCCCTCGGCCGCGCTACCATGGGCCCGTCTACTTAACGAGGCGGTGTGTGTGTGTGTTCTCACACCCATCCATCAGACTCTCGATTCAAATACATGATCAATCCTTACAGGACATTCGTACGTACAGGAAAACATGACATCGCACATTACAATTTCACACCTGCTGAGGCCTTCCCTGAATGTTCATAAATTTATATGCACAATTTCTGACTAGGGGAATCCCACAGTCCTTGGACTATCAGAAATTGTGTTATGTATCTAATTTTAACCAAACAACTTTGAGTTAATTAATTAATTTATTTACACGTGCCCCGAAACGTGTGACAAAACCGTGAGAAGGCGCGACTCCCTGCACCGGATGTAGGGTATACAATTCCGTCAATCTTCTAAGAAGTGATCCAGTCTGCGCATTCCTGCTGTAGCCGTTACTGATTATGTTACAATGTTTAACGCGGCGGTCAGAGGTGCTCTCAACGAGGGTTCTCCCACAATGCTGCAAGGCATTGTTGAAATACATCCCTGCCGCTTACACAGAACGGATTCGGCACAACAGGAGAACCACTGGTCCTTTCGAACGCGACTATCTGGTGAGAACGCCGCTGCGTCAGCACCGCCTTATCGGTATCGCGGGACGGTAATGCGTCGAGGCGACGACGCTCCAAGAAAGGGGTTTTTGTTCTAGCAAAAATATTATTGATTAATGGGCAGGAGTATGATCAACGAGGGATTTCCCATAACGCTAGGCGTTGTTGATGCATACCCTGACCAGAAAGAAAAATCTTACGTTCCGGACGTAACAGAGTGTAGAGAGGAGAAGTGTAAGGTGAGGAAGGAGCTGAGAAAGTGGAAAAGGGAGGGGGATGGGATGGTGTATAGGGAGAGGAAAAGGGGATATGGAAGGTTGTGCGGGGAAAAGAGAAAGAAGGAGGTGGAACGTTGGGAAAGGGAACTGGAGGGGATTAGAACGGAAGCGCAAGTCTGGAAGGTGGTAAATAGAGAGAGAGAGAGAGAGAGAGAGAGAGAGAGAGAGAGGGGAGAAGTAGGGTAAATGAGAGAATAAAGATGGAGGAATAGAACGAGTATTTCAGGGGGCTGTTGGGAGGAGTAGAGTGGAGGGTGAAGTGGGGGGAGGAAGGAAGGGAGTGAGGGACGATGAGAGGGAGATAGGGAGGGACGAAATAGGAAGGATGGTGAGGAGTTTAAAGAACGGGAAGGCGGGGGGAAGCGATGGGATACAAAATGAGGTCTGGAAGTATGGGGGGAGGAAGTGGAAAAATGGTTATGGGTGTTATGTAATACGGTATGGAGGGGAGAAAGGTGGCTGGAGGGGTGGAAGGAAGGGATTGTGGTGCCAGTGTTGAAGAAAGGGGCTGGGGAAAGGGTGGAGGACTATCGGGGGATTACCTTGACCCAGACGGCCTATAAGATCTATGCGTCGGTGCTGGCGGTGAGATTGAGGTTAGAGGTGGAGGAGAATAAGATACTGCCACCGAGTCAGGCGGGATTTAGGAGGGGGGTGGGATGTGTAGATCACATCTACACGCTCAATTACCTCATAAACAGGCAGGTGGGGAGGAAGGAAAGGAAATTAATAATTTTATTTGTGGATATGAAGGCAGCTTTCGACTCGGTGGACAGGGAGATTCTAATTGTTACGAGCCGGGGCTGCGGCAACGCGAGAGGCCGGCGAGAGGGGTATTTCCCCAGGAATACGGATATGAATTTGTTAGTTAGGTGCGCGGACGAACCTGATGCGAAATCAGGGAGCCGCTAGGATTATTGACGGCGAGGACGAACCTGATGCGAAATCAGGGAGCCTCTAGGAATGGAGTCAGACACGGACGAACCTGATGCGAAATCAGGGAGCCGTAGGAGGGTGAAACGTCGTGAACGAACCCGATGCGAAATCGGGGAGTCACTAGGATAAAGTTCACAGACGAACCTGGTGCGAAACCAGGGAGCTGCTAGGAGGTTGGATTATTCACAGACGAACCTGATGCGAAATCAGGGAGCTGTAGGATACGGACGAACCTGATGCGAAATCAGGGAGCCGTAGGAGAGGTGAGGTTTCGTGGACGAACCCGATGCGAAATCGGGGAGCCACTGGGTTGGAGAAGATGACTTGCTTTGGTAAAGAGGTGCGAACGAACCCGATGCTAAATCGGGGAGTCGCGGGAAATGTTAGTAATGCCTCGTAACTCTTAATTTGATACAACTCGAGCGGTAAAGTTGTATCTGTGGGTGAGTGCTACTAATATTATAAGGATCGCTGGGTAAAAGATAGGTTTAACGAAATCGACTCGATTTACAAGTGAACACCATAAGTATATTGAATAGACAATTAATACAAATGTAAGTGTCGCGAGTAGTTAATTAAATAGAATGTGTGTATTACCACTAGATGCACGGTGTTGACGCACTGGCGATGCGGGGCGTACGAGTGGCTACTTTGATTCTGACGGAGACTTTAGCCCGATCTTACTTGGTAACTGACTCTGTACGAGCGTGACACGACGTGACGTTACGCGTGACTCTATAGCTATTAACCAACGAGGGTAGAAACCGAAGGGTTTATATAGTCCCAAAAATTAGTGGGCATGCGTTATGAATTTCCATATTAGGAAAATCCTTCGGGGTCGTCGTCGTGTCACTCTCGTTCTCACGGTCGCGATGCAGCTGGTAGAGATCTTGACCTCCATTAGTGGGGTTGATAAGCGGAAGGCTTTTAGGGCGTTTTCCCTTCGCAGACGCGAGCTCGAAAGACGGTTGAGAGCGACGTATGGGAAAATTCCACATACGTAACATAATAAAGGCGATGAGAGACAGGGGGTGAGGGAATGGCTGGTAGCAAGTTGTGAGGAGGCGTTGAGGGAAACAACAGGAAGGGTCAGGGTGGGAGAAGAGGAGGGGGATAGGTTTTGGACGGCCAGGGGGGTAAGACAGGGGTGCCCGTTAAGCCCAATCCTGTTCACGATTCTGATTGCGGACATGGATGAGGAGTTGGGAAGGGGAGGGTGGGGGGGGGGGGAGTGAAGCTGGGAGAGAGGAGGGTATATACTCTGGCCTACGCGGATGACGTGGCGGTGCTGGCAGAGGATGTGGAAGGGATGAAGGGGCTAATAGGGAAGCTGGAAAAGTATGTGGACGGGAAGGGGTTACAGGTGAACGTTGGAAAAACAAAGGTGATGAGGTGTAGAAGGGGAGGGGGAAGATGGGGGAAGGTGATATGGAGGTGGAAGGGAAAAGAGCTAGAGGAGGTGCATAGGTTCAGGTACCTAGGATACACAATGATTGGGAATGGAGGACAGGAAGAGCATGTAAAGGAGAGGGTGAGGAAGGGGGCTGCGGTGATGGAACAGGTTTGGGGGATAGGGAAAAGGAAGTGTGGGAAAGATTGGGGGAGAAGACTATGGCTCTTCGACAAGCTGGTGTGGGCGGTAATGAGTTACGGGGTGGAGGTATGGGGGTGGAAGTGCAGGGAAAAGGTGGGGGGGCTGCACGAAAGGTATATGAACTGGGTGTTGGGAGTGGATCGTAGTACCCCGGGGTACATGGTAAGGGAGGAATTGCACAGGGGGATGATCAAAGGAGGGGCAGGGATGAGGGCATGGGGATATGAGAGGAAGATAGGTGGAGGAGGGTGGCAAGATTTAGGTTAGGGAATGAGATGAGGGGGGGGGGGGAGATATTGGGAGGAGGAGGAGAAAAGGAGATGTAGAGTGTGTGGGCAAGGAGAGGAATCATGGGAACACGTGTGGGAGGTTTGTACAGGATGGGGGGTGGAGAGGGGTTGGCAGAGTGCGATGGTAGAGGTGCTGGGGGATGATGGGGAGGGGGAGGAGTGGATGAAGGGGTTGGAAGATAGGAGAGAAATGTGTGGGTGGGGGGGAGTGTAGGGATGAATGGAGGATTGGCAGTGGAAGGGGAAGTGTGCCGAAGCGGAGGTCCGAGGAGCGGAGGAGGGGGGCGTGCGGCGTGCGAAGGAGGGGGGAGAGAGAGAGCGAGCGAGCGGGAGTAGGTTTAAGACGTAGGTTAAGTTGGGTTAAGTAGAATAAGGTAGATATAAGGAAAGTGTGTAAAGATGAAGGTATTGGGAGATTGTAAACCTCAGGGGATCGATAATAAATGTTATATATATACTAATTATTTATAAATCATCACACGTGCTCATATGTCAAGATTATTGAATAAATAATTGCGTATGTAAATCCCTACCTGCAAATTTGTGCGTACATAGTTTGACGTAGATCACACAGCATCATCTTCTGCTTCGATTATCTGTAAATATATCAAATCCACATTTTAGTTATTTTAGTTATATATTAACGTAGAACTTATATATAGAAATAGAGTGGCATTTTGCTACAGTAAGCGTAGAGACTACAAAATATGTCCGAAGGAAGTGAGAGCGTATGACAGAAAGTCTTGTTACTGGAAATTTAAATGGTAATGGTAATAATTCAGCGAAAATGAACGAAGAGATCCAATATACTGTTAACGCACAATGGTTATACTACCTACCCTCTTTAGTTAAAATGTCCTATCTAGCATTTTGAAACAACCGAGAAAACTGAAGTTTTATCATTTACTTTGTACCATCCTTATTTTCCTTCATTCAAATTAAAACATGTCACTATTTCGTAATAGCCTATTTTATTTTTTTGTAATAGGTGTACCGGTAGGGAATGTATTATTAACGTACCAATTAATTAATTGTTTTGCGTAAGATATTTTAACCATTTTCAAAGAAGTTAGGTTAAATACATTAGACTGTTAATAAATTTTTACCAACGATCATTCTGTGCCAGAAAAAACACAAGTTCTCGTCCGATCACTGAAGTTAAAGCGGTATTGGGCGCGGTTAGTACTTGGATGGGTGACCGCTTGGGAATACAGTTGTATTTGTTGGCATTTTTTTTTCTTACCACACGTTAGTTTGCTAATTCTGACCCTCAGATGGCGCTGTTAGCTGTGCCAAGCAGACGGCAGAGTATGCTGTCCATCTGCTGCCGATCTGACATCAGGATCTGCTGTCAATCTGCTGCCAATCTGACGTCAGGCCCTGATGTCAGGCTCTGTACCTCAGACCGCAGGCTAATGCGGACACAGATGACTACGGATCTGACGCCAGGCTCTGCTGCCAGATCTGGTTATCAGGGTAGTTTACAAAATAAAAATCATTATTTTTTATCCTGACTCCACTATGAAATTCTTATTTAAGGTGCTCCCCTAAATTCAAAAATCGACATGAAAAAAAATCCTATGGATACGTTTTTGAGATATTGCTCGATGAATATTTTGGTAATTTTTTAAGAAGACGACCCGACGTTTCTGGCCGTATCTCACGTTAGAGTTGACCGATTTGATCGCGACAACTTTTAAATTAAAGGCAATTAAATTGCATTCAATTCGTCCCGACAGTGTTTTCCTAGCGGACCAATAGCTTAGGCGGAATCGAGGGAAACTTAAGAAAAATGTAATGTTTTGAGGCGGAAATTGAAATCGAAAATTCACTACATAGCCTAGAAGACAAAGAAATTAACCTGTGCTGTCCAGTTTCTTATTTTTTACGTATAGTGCGCACCTTTACGAAGAAAATAAGCCTAATATGAACAGAATCCATGCACAAATAAGGAAGTTATGGGCGATAGAGCGGGAGTGCCTATTTTCAACTTTCCCCCTACTTTTGCATTTCTTCCCATTATTTGGCGAATTACGTATTTGTCTTCAATGAAAACAAATTAAATTATATTTTATTTGATTTTATATTATTTTTTAAAAACAATTTTGGCTCTTTCTGTTTCTTTTGCCCGCATTGATATCAGCCGGTGGAACATCCGCAGAATAACTGTTGGCACACATGACACATAGTGTTTGGAGTCCACCGCTTGTCGACATGCACAAGTGAATATTTGAAATAAGCGAGAAACACGGTTTGGAGCGCATCTGTAAATAACTACGAAATTTTTTCACGACATATTCACCACACATATAACAAAAACCGTCCGGACCGTTCTTACATTCAAATTCCTGCTTTCTTTTACTCATTTCCACTTTTCAAGCATAAAAAATAAATGTATACCCAATGCTTCAACAATGTAGAATGACAAGCCGTCTTGTCTAGCCGGTGTGTCGTAGTGACTTCGAAACTAGAACTTCGCCCGTGCCAATCAACGATCACGGCGAGGTCCGAACGGGTTACGGTCCTCTCCGTGGTCCGTGGCAATGCAACATCACTGCTCCGGAAAACTTGCAGATGCACCAAATACGTAATTCACACATGTGATCATTCGCTGTCCAGCAGCCGTTCGGTGTGGACCCCTGGTGGCTCAGCGCCTTGAATCGCTGGAAAATTCAAATGAATTAAAAATTTTACTTCAAGATTCAAGCTCACAAGCCTCAAGGGTCAAGACCAAGTCTCAAGGCTCAAGACCAAGAGCCAAGTTCGCAAGACCCAAGAGTGAAAACCTTCATTACAAGTGATAGGAAACTAGCACATCTCTCCCTCCAGTAGCTTGACTGGGCCCCTCAACCTTCTGCGCTCCCCCTTCCGAGAGGCTTCAAAGTCCGGCGCTCTGCAGACGGGAGGCTCGCCAGATTCAAGAATGGTTGCTCTCCTAAGGTAAGGAAACACCTTCTTGGAGCCCCAAAAAGTTTGTCTTCGCCCGGTGAGGAGCTTGGGGAGTCTGTTACTCAAAAGGCACGTCCTGGCTACTCGCTGCCACTCACCTCAGATGAAGTACAAGTGCCGATAAGTTCTGAAAAGACTGTACAGTATACTAACACTGCAAGTGTTTTGCCCGGTGGTGTTGGTAACCCTCAAATCATTTCTCCTAAGAAGCCCGTTAGTGCAACCGGTCACGTAGTGGCACCCCATTTCTCTGGCACGTCACAGTCTGACTTACCCAAAGGAAAACCTATCCCGGGATTGAGAAATGTCCCGGCATCAATGCAGGGAGCATCTTCCCATAAAGATATATTTGAGACCTCAGTGGTGGAAAATGCAATGGACCTGGAAACATCTCCGAATGTTATAGTCACGAAAAGGTTCGCGGTTCTTTCCTCCTTTTCTCAGGAAGCACCTCCCGACCACAAGACTACCTCTGAGAAAGGTGACTCTGTCTCCTTCTTGCCTTCAGCTGGTCTCACTGTTCCCAGCACCGATCCTTCCGGCCCTGGCCCTGCTGGTGGTCCCTCTGCCTCCTCCGGAGAGTCTTTGGTCCGTCCTTCCCCTCTCTATGTTCAGAATTTTGATGGAGACTTGCTTAAACTCACAAAGTCTCTAGAGGATAATTATGAGAAGGACTTCAACTTGAAGTTTCTTGGAAACAGGGTAAGGATACGGGTATTTAAGGTTGGCGATTTTAATGACCTGAAGAGTTGACTTCTTTCTGGGAATCTGTCCTTTCATACTTTCACCATAAATTCCCAGGAGGCTCTGGTTGTAGTTCTCAAGGGCTTATCCAGGGTACCTACCGAGGAAATTTGAGGGAAATCAAAACACATGGGTTGGTTCCTATCTCCGTTGTGTCTCTAAATCCAGGGAATAGAAAAACTCGTTGTACTGCTCATACAAGGTCGTCTTCGCACAGGGTACGACCCTTAATGCAGTGAATAAGATTGGCCACATATTCCATACTTACATTTACTGGGAGAAGTTTCTTTCTCAAAAACCTTTCACCCAGTGTTATAGATGCCAGGCATACAGTCAGTCCTCGGTTAATTCTAACCATCCTCCTAGGTGTGTAAAATGCGCCGGATCGCATCGATCCAGAGAGTGTAAGAAGGCGCTTGAGGTCACACCTACTTGTTCGAACTGCTCGGGCCCGCACACTGCCAACTACTCAAAGTGTCCGTCTCTTGGGAGGTTCCTTAAAGCCAGGAGCAAGCAGGTCATTGCCCCTGTGGGTGCAAAATAACAATGGACTGCCATATTTGCAAGATTTCCCGGTGCCCCCCCCCCCCCCCCCCCCCCCCCGGTGGCAGGGACCAAGCTCCTCATACAAGGATGCTCTCTTGGGCTTCCAGGGTGGATCCTCCCAGCACGGTGAATATGGAGTCCCGCGTTGCTCGTCTGACGAAACTGCTCCGGTTCTAGATACCCTGAATGCTTGTAGAGAAATTGGTAAGACCTGTGATATTACTCAAATTCAGGCTGCGGCAAATCGCTTACTTGTCAAGTTAAGGAGCTGTTCCACTAAGGGACAGCAGCTTGGTGCATTTCTAGAAGTAGCCCAATCCCTCGATTAATGGCTCCTTTTCCAAAAATCCTTCTATGGAATGCTGGCTCTGTGGCCAAAAAGAGAGGCGAACTTATGGTTGTTCTCCAGAGGCATGGTGTACATGTTGCCCTCATAACAGAGACTTGGCTCTCTAGTGGGGTGGATTTCACTGTCCCAGGGTACAGGGTAGTTAGGGCTGATCGAGCGGGTGGTCGGTGTGGAGGGGTGGCCATGTTGATTCACCTATCTCTTAGATTTTCTGTGGTGCCCTTCGCTGGCAGCTCGGCGTACGAGGGTGCGTATATTAAGATCGATTGCCCCTCGGTATACATTGGGGTCATTTACAATCCACCGCAGAATGTTCTGAGGGCTGCCGACTGGGACGTCATCACGGGGGTTGGTAGCCCGCTGGTGGTCGGAGGCGACTTCAACGCTCGGCACTCCTCTTGGAATAACTTATCAAACAATGCCTCTGGGGTATCGCTCTATGGGCACTCCTTGAGTAATCCCTATCGCATTATACCCCCTGACGATTTCACCTTTCATGGAACACCCAGACAAAATCCCTCGGTTTTGGACATATACCTGGTTGACAGTGGTATTAGGTTTGACTGTGAAATCACAGATGATTTCGGCACTAGTCACAGACCGGTGGTCCTGAGCGCCTCTGACGAAGCGATGCACCCCCCAGACTGGGTGCGATTGACTGATTGGGAGGAGTTTGGCAGGTTGACTGCCGGCCTGAGGTTGAGAACCCGTTTCGGGAGCGAGAGTGAGCTGGATGACTGTATCCAGTCCTTGAATGCTTTCCTGAGGTCTTGCTTCCGCAGATCCGCCAAGTTTGTCCCCCTTACAAACTCTAATAATTATCATCAGGACTCGCATCTGCAGGCATATGTGAGGTTCAGGTGGAGAGCTCGGAAGGACTGGCAGAGGACTGGACTTGACTACTTCAGGCAGCTGGTCAAGCAGTATACCTATGTTGTATACGTGCCGAAAGAGGGAACTTTCAAGTGGTTGGAAACAGATTCAGTACAATCACGAAGCTTTATTCCTTGTGTAACGATTCAGCGGGTCTGACTCTCACTCGTCAAGTCATTTCCGATTCCCGCTCGACAGCGCTGTCGGCTTCCGCCGTCGCGCTGCTCGCGCCTCGCTATGGCGCGTTATTTAAGCACATATATAACACCTCTTCCCCTCCTCACATAAAAATAATAATCTACTTGTACAAGTAAACGAAATGGAGAGGAAGTTATCTCTCGCGGTAGTCGCATCGAAAAAGATATAATAACCAAAGAAAAACAAATGAAAGTAACTGTGATTCATTTTTTTTTTTTTTTTTTTTTTTTTTACTTGGTGGAAATCCCCTCGGATACCCTCCGCCCGCGGGGGCGGACGGAGGGTTATGTGGGACTCGAACCCACTAAAACCACCAAGATGGCCTCCTCAGGGGCGGTGTCGCGCGCCTGAGGGGGAGGACTTTGGCGAGATCAAACTAGCGATACTTTCGCTTGCCTCCCCCCCATGCGCTTGTGAGCGACACCGCCCGCCAGCCCCGGCGCGTGTGATGCGCCGGGGTCATCCCTGGGGGAGATGACTCCTCCCCCAGCTCCTTCTCGGCGACGCGCGACGGGCCATACGCCCGCGCCGCCATGTGGGGCCGTTGCTGCTAGGGTGAGTGGTGCCCCCCGACACCCTCACCCCACGGCCCCGCGATCGAGCAACCCGCCGCTCGGCCCAGAGATGTAGCGACGGGCCGAAGCGGTTCGAGGGCTAAGGTGTGTTTGGCCACGAGGGCCGTCAGCGAACACACACTGGGTGGCCCATCGGTGGCCCACCCGCCCCCGGGGCTGTCGATCGCTTCCGAGGGGGCGACAGCTGTTCGTCGCCCCCCTGGAGGGTCCATTCCTCGCAGGGACCCTCCGCACATCTACCCTTCGTCGCCGCCGCGGAGTTGAAGTAACTGTGATTCAGTCTTAACTCTAAGCATACTTGGTAACTTAATTTTTTTTTTTTTTTTTTTTTTTCTTAATGTGTAACGTACTGTCCATACCGCTCAGGGGGGTTTCGTGTGCGTGTCGACCTACGTGGGGTATCGTAGTTTGTTTCTGTGTTTTCCGTATCTCGTTCGGGTCGGGTCGGTTCCGGATTCGCGTTTGTGTTTGGTTCTTCCGGAGGTGCGTAGTCGCCATTTTCCTCAGTCTCCCTTTGGAAGGGCACCTCCCCCGTTTTCAACATTTGGTCGATGTGGCGTGTCCATCGTTTGCCGTCATCCAAGCGAATAATGTAATGGAGTTGTCCGACCCGACGTTCCACCCTTCCAAAATACCATTTCGTCTTCCCATAATAATTTCGGCACTGCACTCTTTCCCCTACTTGTACTTCTCGTGCTCGCTTTGTTTCACAACGCTCGGTAACTGGGACTTCCTCCCGCGTAGGCAAAAGTAAGTCCAGCCGTGTACGCAGTTTTCGGTTCAGCATCTTTTCCGCCGGCGACATTCTCGTCGATTGATGTACCGTCGTGCGATAATGTAATAAAAATTGCTGTAGGGCTTCAATTAATTCTACCTTGTTTATAGTTGTATCCTTGAACCTTTTTTTTAGTGCCAGCTTAAGTGTTTGAATAAATCTTTCGGCTTGTCCGTTTGTCGCCGGATGAAAAGGTGCCGACGTTTTATGTACTATTCCGTTTAACTTTAGAAATTGTGCGAAGCTGTGGGCTGTAAAATGTCGTCCGTTATCAGAAACTACCAAATTTCCGGAATTCCGAACACTGCAAAGATTTGTTTACATTTCTGTATTACAGTATCGCTTGTTAAGTCTTTGGTAACGTGCACTTCCGGCCATTTCGAGAAAGCATCCACCAATACAAAAAAATAATGTCCCTTAAAGGGCCCCGCGAAATCAACGTGGACTCGTTGGAACGGTCTTTCTGTCTCTTCCCAACTTGTTTCTGTGACCTTTTTAGGGTCGTTACGCACTACGTTGCAGTTTGCACATTCTCTAATTATTGTTTCTAAATCGTGGTCGATGCCCGGCCACCAGCAATATCTGCGCGCTATTGATTTAATTTTTACGATACCGGGATGCTCGCTGTGTAATTCGCGTAAAACCTGCCGTCGTAATTTTCGTGGTACTACTACGCGATTGTCGCGTAACAGAACTCCTTTTTGACAGCTAAACTCGGTTTGCGGAACGTTAAATCGAACTTTCGCCTTCAATTCTATACCTTTCTGTAAGCCTTGTAACAGCTCCTGTAATTCAGTATCCTTCGTCGTTTCCGCGATCAAATCTTGGAAAGTTACCGGTAAGGCCTCAATTGTATTTATTTCAAACTCGTCAATTTCGTCCCCCTCTTGTGTATCTTCTGACTTAATTGGCAAACGTGAAAGTCCGTCCGCGTTACTGTTTAATTTCGTATTTTTGTACTTAATGTCATATTGAAACCCTTGTAAGAATAGTGCATAATGCTGCATCCGCATTGCACTATGCACCGGTAGACTTTTTCCTGGTGCGAAAATTTGAGTTAGCGGACGGTGGTCTGTATATAGTGTAAACCGTTTCCCGTATAAGTACTGATAAAATTTTTTTATTGCAAATATAATCGCATAAGCTTCTTTGTCTATTTGTGCATATTTCTTTTGAGTGCGCGAAAGCGATTGCGAAGCATACTGTATTACTCTCTCTCTCCCGTCCGGGTACTTTTGTGAGAGTATTGCTCCCACGCCATACGGGCTGGCATCACACGCCACGACTAACGGCAATTTATGATCATAGTGTGCAAGAATTTGTTCGCTCATAAACGCTTCCTTTGCCGCCTTGAATGCGGCTTCACAAGCTGGAGACCAATCAAACGGAACCTCCTGTACCTTCTTTTTTTTCTAATAGTGTATGCAATGGGTTTAATATGGTGCTTAGGTTCCGTATGAACCGCCCGTAATAATTAATTAACCCCAGGAACGCGCGTAGTTCTGTAATATTCGTCGGACGAGGCATCCCTTCGATGGCCTCCATCTTCTGTTTTTCTTTGTGAATACCGTGCTTATCTATGTAATACCCGCAATAACGTATGCCGTCTTTCAGGAATTCGCTTTTTTTTGTATTTATTCGGATATTGTATTCGCCCAGTCGCTTAAGAACTTCCCTAAGTCGCTGCAGATGTACCTTATCGTCCGGTCCCGTGACCCTTATGTCATCTAGAAACACCGATACGCCCGGTATGCCTTTCAACACGGTTTCTATTTCCCGTTGCCATACGGCAGGTGCGGACGCGATCCCATATAACAAACGCGTACTTCGGTATAACCCTCGATGTGTATTCAATGTCAACAACTCTCGATCGTCTGGGTGTATTTCCATTTGCAAATATGCTTGCTTTAAGTCTATTTTTGAGAACTTTTCCCCTCCCGCTAAAGAGCTGCATAATTCGTCTGTCGTGGGTAATGGGTACTGATCCACGACTAGGCACTGATTCAAAGTCACGCTAAAATCCCCGCACAAACGTATGGTCATGTCTTCTTTTAACACGGGCACTACTGGGGTCGCCCATGATGATGCATTTACCTTCTCTAACACCCCGGTGTGCACTAAGTTATCAATCTCCTGTTCCACTAACGGCAACAGGTTAAACGGAACTTTCCGCGCTTTAACGAACCTCGGTGCTGAATTTTCTTTCACCGTCAGCCTTGCTTGTATGTTATGAATTTTTGTCGATGTCGGATCTAACCTCGAATTGTACTCGTGTAGGATCTCTTTTAATTCTTCTTCGGAGCTTACCGACAGAGAGTGTACTGCATCCCATAGGCGTACCCGTAGTTGACGAATCCATTCCCGACCCATTAGAGGTTCCCGGTTTGTATTGGTAATATACATGTGTAATATTCTCTTAAGGCTACCGTACCTAACCTCTACTTGTACGTATCCTATGACTGTAATCGTAGTTTTACAAAAACTAACTAATTCTAGATTTGTTTTTCTGACCTTTGCGTTTGGAAAACACGACTTAAGGAAATCCCAGCTCACAATGGTTACGGCGGCGCCGCTATCTACCTCGAAGTTTACCTTCTTTCCCTCTACGAAGGTTTCCGCCACAAACTTCTCGCGGTACAATGCCTGTTCGCCTTGTATCAGTTTCACATTATTTAATTCGTTCGCCGCTTCTTGATTCTTTTTCATACAGACTTTTCGCACATGACCCTTGATTCCGCAGTTATTACATACTATGTTTCTGTTCAGCTTACAATTTGACGCATAATGATTTCCGCCACACCTAAAACATACAGTGTTTGTATTTGAAGTAACATTCGCGTGTGTAGTGAGACGCCTGTCCTCAGTTTCGGATTTCGTCGGTTCTCGTCCCGGCGTCTTCCTTGCCGACCACGCTTTACCTTTATTACTCGCGGTCGCTTCTTTTTTACCCATATAATCTACTGTAGCCGGTTCCGTCTGAAGTTGTGTCAGATCGTGGTCCGTCAATTCCATGGCCGTTGCCGTTTCCACCGCCTTCTCGAAAGTTAGGTTTTTTGTCTCCAACAGCCGCGATTGAATGCGTCTGCTTAATAACCCAAACACTAACTGGTTCCGTAGTGCTGTATGTAAATAACTCCCAAGGTTACAATTAATACTAAGGTTCTGTAACGCGGTCACGAATTGTTGCACCGTTTCCCCTTCGCGTTGTTTTCTTTGATGGAATCTAAAATTCTCGGCTATTTCCAACGGCGCCGGAGCGTAAAATTCTCCGAGATTTGTCTTTAATTGTTCGTACTCTTGGGTATACGGGTCGCTCGGGGCCAGTCTGTCGCACAAGGTTTCGAAGGATTTTGTACCAATATAATGTAGGAAGTACGCTACCTTCTGTTCCTCTGCTACTTTGAAAATTTTTACGGCATCCTCAAAACGCTGTATCCATCGTTTCCAATTTGCAGTGGTAGGATCGAAAGTCTCGATTGTAAAATTACCAAGTACGATGGTCTCCATGATACTGGCACGTGGTCCCCGTGCCTTTAGATTATCGGTTGCCGTACTGCCGAATTTCTTTCCCCTGGGGTGCCAATAATTCTTTTATCTGACTCGGCAAAATTACGTCTATCCCATCCTCGTCGCCAGTTGTTGTATACGTGCCGAAAGAGGGAACTTTCAAGTGGTTGGAAACAGATTCAGTACAATCACGAAGCTTTATTCCTTGTGTAACGATTCAGCGGGTCTGACTCTCACTCGTCAAGTCATTTCCGATTCCCGCTCGACAGCGCTGTCGGCTTCCGCCGTCGCGCTGCTCGCGCCTCGCTATGGCGCGTTATTTAAGCACATATATAACAACCTATGAGATTGATGTTCGGTTGAGGGGACTCCGATGTCAGACGTGGCACTACAGACTGCTTTCCCTGGATAAGACGGACCACACATTTTGGCAAAATTACAAGAGACTCACTCGAGCGCCGGCGATTCTCCCCCCGCTTAGGGAGGGAAATGGGTTTCTCATTGCCGATCGTGACAAAGCTGAGGCCTTCGCCCGTACGTCCGCGGCGGTCCACGACGGAGTCGCCAGCAGGGTGTCTCCCTATGACTCTCTAGTACGGGAGGGTGTAGCGGAGGTTAAGGGTCCTCCTGCTGCTGAGCCATAAAGAGACGCCATAAAGAGACTCGGTAGCAACAAGGCCCCAGGTTTTGATAGGATTATTCCTGTTATGTTGAAGGGGGCTTCTGTTAAGGTCTAGCTCCAAATCTATTACATTTTTAAATATTCACTACAATTTTCTTACTTCCCGGAATGTTGGAAGACGGCAAGGGTCACCCCTGTCCCTAAGCCTGGTAAGCCGAAGGATAGGGTAGATAGCTATCGGCCAATTAGTCTTCTCTCTGTGCTGGGGAAGGTTTTCGAGAGGTGTATTCACCAGCGATTGCTGGACTTCTTGAATGATAACCGGATCATCATTGCCCATCAGTTTGGTTTCAGGACTGGCCACTCTACCATCGACCAGTTAGCTCGGGTATCGCAGGGCATTGCCCACGAGCTTAATGTAAAGCGTTCCGCTGCGATGGTCTTACTCGACCTCACTAGGGCTTTTGATTCCGTTTGGCATGATGCCCTTATCTTCAAGCTGTGGAAGATTGGCCTCCCAGTCCGTCTGGTAAATCTGATTAAATGTTATCTTGCCAACAGGCATATCTTTGTATCCATAGGCGGGGCGGAGTCCTCTAGGTTTCTGGTTTCCGCGGGTGTCCCACAGGGCTCTATTCTGGGACCGGTTCTTTTTAATATTTATATTAACGACATCCCCTTGGTGGAGAACTGTTCCCTTGCCCTGTACACGGATGATACCACGCTCATCGCCTCGTCGTGGCACATCAGGTCCCTCGTCATTAAGCTGCAGGTCTATCTGGACATGTTTCTGGAGTTCTTTAGCAGCTGGAAGCTCCTGGTGAATCCTACCAAAACTCAGGCAATTTTCTTTAACCGCTGGAAACCTATCCCCACTCAATCCTTGTTGAGTGTTGGTGGAGTGGCGGTGCCGTGGTCACGTGAGGTTCGTTACCTTGGTCTGATTTTTGACAAGGGGCTCACCTGGTCCCCGGCGGTTGCCGATAGGGTTGCAAAGGTTAGGGCTGCTGCGGGGGATCTGCACAAGTATTTGGCCCCCTCTTCCTACCTGAATAGGAGTTTGCGTATTGCTACGTTTAAAATTTGCCCCCGCCCCGTTCTAACTTACGGATCTCAGATCTGGTCGTGCACGGCCAAGTCCACTGTCTCAACTGCCAGGGTATCGCAAAATCGGATACTAAAGATTATTACGGGCCACCCCAAGAGATTTTCCTCTGAGCGACTGCACCGAGAGACTGGTGTCGAGCCGTTTTTAGACCACATTCGGAGGCTAAATGAGCAGTACAGGGTGAAGGACCACGTGAATCCATTGGTTAGGGTTACGGGGACGTATGATATAAACAGGATTCCTGATAGGGTGAAAGTTAATTTTCCCCTAATTCATGACGGGGACCCTGTGTGAGGTCGGGTCACTTTATCCCAATTCTCCTTCCCGGTGCCTGGATGGTCCTCGACCTCTCCTGGTTTCGCTAACAGTCTTATTGCTTGACTTAGGCCCTTCCCTGCTGAGCATAATCTTGCGCTTCATGCCTGCAGTAAGCATAAGCATGTCCACCCACCGGCTACTATTTGGGGCCGGTGCTCATGAGTGCGTTTTTTGAAATTTTTCCCCTCAGCTAATCCAGTCGTATTACAAACAAATTCATGCAGGTTACCCCACTGAAATACTCATCCTGGTCGGTAAGGGGGCTCTCGCTCCTAGGGACGGCCATCATACTTATGGGAAGACATATATATATATATATATATATATATATATATATATATATATAAGGCAGAGGCACCAAATACGTAATTCGCCAAATAATGGGAAGAAATGCAAAAGTAGGGGGAAAGTTGAAAATAGGCACTCCCGCTCTATCGCCCATAACTTCCTTATTTGTGCATGGATTCTGTTCATATTAGGCTTATTTTCTTCGTAAAGGTGCGCACTATACGTAAAAAATAAGAAACTGGACGTCCCAGGATAATTTCTATGTCTTCCAGGCTATGTAGTGAATTTTCGATTTCAATTTCGGCCTCAAAACACTACATTTTTTTTAAGTTTCGCTCGATTCCGCCTAAACCATTGGTCCGATTGGAAAACACTGTCGGGACGAATTGAATGCAATTTAATTGAGTAGTAATACTAGGCGGTTTCTAATTCACTTTCAAGGCCAAATGACGCCACAACCGGCGCGGGGGTGGGGGAAGTGAGGGCGCGCGGGGGAGCGGGGCGGAGGGAAACCTGGGCGCGGGGCCTGCGGGGTGAGGAAGACAGGTTGCGCGCGCACGCGCCGCGGAGTGGGGGAAGCCGCGACGATAGAGGGGGGATCAGTCCGGGCCGAGCCGCCGCGGAGGCCTCTCCAGACCGGAACCACCGTCGGAAATTTTTCATAGGGAGGCATTGACCCCCGAAAACTTTTTCGAACCCCACCCACACCCCTTCGAAAATTTTTTCAGACCTAACCCAGGGTGGGGGACTGTCCTAGAATTTTTTTCAAACCAATAATTTACCAGAAAATCTTAAAATTATAAGGTGAGGAGGATGATAGGATAAATAAAATGGGGAAAACCATATAAGTTTAAAAATATTTTATTTTTATTATTTTATATATATATATATATATATATATATATATAAAATGAAAAAGTACAATATAAAAATGAAAAAAGTACAATATAAAAAAAATGGAAAAAATACAATAAAATATATCAAATAAGAAATATAAATATAATAATAATAAAAGAATATAAAATATGAAATATAAAAATTGAAAAAAGAAAAACTAATATAAAATATGAACAAATATGAAAAAATATTAAATGAAAGAGGTGAGGGTGGCGATGGGGGGGATGGTGGTGATGGGGGCGAGGGCGGCGAGGGCGGCGAGGGCGGCGAGGGTGGCGAGGGTGGTGAGGGCGGCGGCGACCCCTCCCAATCTGATGACCAGACCGGGGATGGTGGCGGCGATGGCGAACGCTAGAAGATAGAAATCCACGATTTAATAATGACACGATCGTCTAATTTAAAAGCACTCGATTTCAACGGTTAAACGTGATAAACGTAAAAAAAAAAACCATTGTTCAATACATACCTCAGGGTCGCACTCCGGCGCTATCCGTGATAATCCCATCCTTTGAAAAACACAGGAGAGTGTCACACAAAAAAAATTATTACAACTGTTCACTAGCAAGTTTTGAATGCAACTGGTCTCGCTGCATCTCCTGGGTCTCGCATGTAAACTCCAATCTTGAAATCGAGAAGTGCGTAGCTTTGCAAAAGTAAGATGTTGTTGTTCTCCACCTTTATTTTCGCTGACCATCCTCCTCCCCCGTGTCCTTATCTTCTTCTTCATTGACCATCCTCACCTTTTTCACACGCATCTTCTTCTTCGCTGACCATCCTCTCCTTATTCACACGCATCTTCTTTCTTCTTTGACACATCATTCGACTAGGTCGCACCACTTTAATCGCATATCCATCAGTTATTGAACGGGTGTTGGACGTGAATCGAACGACTTTGATCATGTACCGAACATGATTCGAACGGCTTGGAATGTACATCGAACGTGAATCGAACGGCTTGAAACGTACATCGAACGTGATTCGAACGGCTTGGAACGTACATCGTACGTGAATCGAACGGTTTGAAACGTACATCGAACATGAATCGAACGGCTTGATACGTACATCAAACATGAATCGAACGTCTTCGGCCATGCATCGAACCATTTCTCAATAATTAGAACCATCGTCTTAATCTAGCATACATCATATTTAGGAAGTTGGTTTGTAGAGGATGAAGAAAAAACATTTATGCATTAAAAATTGATTATATTTATTTATGAATTTCTCTCTGATGTTTAGTCCACCAGTTGAATATTTTAAATACATTTTGCAAGGCACAGTGCTTTGCATGTCTGCCACATCGCAGAGTATCAACTACATTTAGCTTATTTAGAGATTGTATATCCTCATAGTCAATGTCCAGCGTCTCGATGATCACATCCGCTCTCGTACTTTCATCGAGGAAATCCTCAAGCCATTCACGTTTCTGCAGCCCTTTAACGTACACGACATGGCACATGTCATCGTCTTCGTCGATTGCATCAGCTACAGCTTTCGTAATTAGCTGTTTAGCCATACTGTATGGAACTTCTTCATCGTCCCAGCGTAGCCCATGATGTTTCGCCGTCAACCACCGGATGCTTGATTTGTCAGATTTCGTAAGAAGATATTGTGACATCGAACTCCGAAAAATATAATGCAAGAGAATTGTTCCCTTTCGCAGGACAGCCACTTCCTTGACGACAAATCTTCCATCGACGATGAACCCTTGCATGTCAACAAATGTTTGCGTAGACATTATCGATACAATTTAGAGACCCGCTCGCTTCCAAGACAGATGGGGGAATGCATTCTTTCTCGTAAAGCATTCTCTTTCATTTCTTTTGGTACGAATTTGACACAGGAGAGGGCAGGCAATTTAATTCATTTTGCGCACCACGTTTGTCAGCGGATTGTATTCAACCACCCGATCGTGCAGAATCAGGCAATAGGCCGTAGTATTTGCCGGTACGTTGTCTTTACACTCGAATTCTATGCGCACATCCACGGTGCCGCTTTTAACCGACTCATTTTGTCGCGAGCAATCAATCACCACGAAGGGACCAAATTCTAAAAATTCGGCCACGGTGAATAATCCATCGCTACAGTTGTAATATGATTTACGGAATTGTGTGTACATGTGAAACAAGATGGCATGCTTATCCATGTCAAAGTCCACCTGCATGTCATCATATGGGTGAAAATCCGAGTTGAGAAAAGCTTTTACATTGGTTAATTTGCATTTGTCGAACATAGTAGCATCTTTGGACATATCATTCTTTCGATCAGTCTGTAGAGCACGGATAATGACACGCGGCTTCTCCAATTGCGCAGATGCCTTCACGGCCCATGAGTGCTTGGTCGTGCTCTGTAAGAGAGGATACTCGTACATATCCCACGATTGAAAACAAATGCTCAGGTTTCGTCCACGGTCCAAAGTATGTAGCAGTGATAGCTTATTAACATCGTTCAGCGTCACATGAGGCATCCGCCATTGTACTTTAACTAATTGAATTTCTGGTTCCAACATCGGCGATCCAATTAGAACATTGTTATCGTTGCGCGATCGTATTAAAATCAATTCGTGACGCACATTAATAATAATGTGTTTGTAGTCCTCGCAAAATCCCAGCCAATATTTCAGTGGGATACAAAAATTGAAATGATTTTTCACTTTTAGCCCATCGCGTCGTTTCAAGCCCCATCCGGCATTCTCCATATTTTTGTCTTCGCCAGATGTCAGCGATACATAGTTTTTCAACGTGCTAGTTATTCCAACGTTTCTGTTGCGATCAATTTCCACACCATTCAGCTCGTATCGAATCTCATCGAATAAGAACGCCATGCAATTATTTCCCAATGTCACCGTTAATTTATCGTTTGGTTTATTTATCTTCAATTTTCCCTCCACGTAGAGGAAACTTTCGCACGGTAATGTGTATAAATCCTGCTGTTGTATGGGTATTCTTATCTCATCGCTGTAACCAAACGTTGTGTTGACATATGGGTTGTATGTGTGAGTCTCGAGCTTGACGATGCGATCATCAAACGTCGGCTTCCCTCCAATGCTTAGAATGTCAGCCATTTTTCAACTTAATTGCACACGGTGAATCCTAAGGATTTCAAAAATGCAATGTTTGCAGCAGTGAGTCTCTTCTTTTTAGCGTGATCAGAGCTGTTGTTGTTGTTGCTGTTGTTGTTGTTGTTGTTGTTGTTGTAAACAATTTGGTTTGGAAGAAACAAGTTTCTGGATTCGTTCAACACAAGCATCTCTTTCGTTCGCACCACACGTATTATCGTTGTCGCCGTCGTACGTGCAATCTGATGGTAATCTCTTCGCCTCGAAAATCGAGCAGCCGTCCGTCTTGATCCACAACCCGTATCGTTAGATCCGTAACGACCCGTGCGGTGATTGGAAGGTAAATGATCTGCGCAGGCGTTTCCGATATCTTATATCCTGGTGGGACTCTCGGAGAAAATTCATGTATCGTATGTACGCGCTTTCCATTGTTGTACGCGCCAGCGGTAGCGCTACATTCAACGCGAATAATGTTCACATTCATGATATTAATCGGATCGTCTGATTCGTGCCACCGCCCTGGTTCCAACACCCGATTCGTCGAGAATCCTAGTAGCGATCCAATGTTATTGCGCTTCGTAAAGTCTACGGTGAACGAGCAGTACAGCTCGCTTTTCATGGTATTGTTGTTGGGACGCAACACTATAGGATACACATCACCATCGTTAGCATCGGTGCCGCCGACATTTTTAGGATACCGCTCGAGTAATCGCTGTCTCAAATACTTGGCAATGGCGTCTAGTTCGTAGGAGCCGTGGGGAATCGTAATGTGTTCAGGAGTGGTGTGGATGCTGTTGCTGATGTCATAATTTGCGGTGAAGTAGAATTTATCGTTGCTCGAGTCGATGTTTGGTATTGTATGATAAGTTTCAAAGGTTGTTAGACCAAGCTCGTAATCATCGTCGCTCAAATCTATGGGTGGAAAGTAGCTCACCGCGAG
Organism: Andrena minutula; assembly: GCA_929113495.1. Taxonomy (NCBI): domain Eukaryota; kingdom Metazoa; phylum Arthropoda; class Insecta; order Hymenoptera; family Andrenidae; genus Andrena; species Andrena minutula. The sequence continues at coordinate 21,818,993 of OV815993.1, forward strand.
GGTGCTACTCTTGCCGGTTAGAGTGAACGTTAGCGACATATTCCAAGCTGTACGACTCGATTAGTACTGAATCAGAGTGGTGGGAAGTCAATCCTTAAATTTGGTGCCGATCGTTTGTAAAAAGCGTAGACATAGTTGCCCGCAATTGCTCTGATCGTACTTCTGATAAGCCGTTCGATTGTATTCGATTTTCACAGCATCTTTGTCCAGGTATTGTACCAATTCCTTAGGCGGCCGAAGATTCCCAAAGCTACCGAAATATATAGCTCGACATCCTCTCTTCGCATACGCTACCCAATGAGTTCCCGACCCCTCGACATTGTCCAAATTTACGATACCGCTCTCGTTTCGACGTACTCCTCCAGCTGGTAGCGCGTTGCGCATAAAAACACCTCTAAAGAATGGAATATGCATACGTTTTGCCAACTCAGCCAATTGCACATCGGTAGTTATGCCCACAGGCATTTTTATTTTCTTTTCGACGTTTTTTTTTTTCGTTTCGATATTCCCTGTCCGCGCTTGTACGGTGTGAGATAAAGTCCGTGACCTTCCATGGAGCGATTATGACGCTGCATTTCCTGCAGCTGATGTTGCGCCGCCTTATTATCGTTTACCACCTTGGCTATCCCCGCCGCTCCACCAGCTAATGATCCGAGAACACCTAGCAGCGGGAGAAGTGGTAATATGCCACCCCGTTTTGCCACCGGAAGAATCCGCTTTTTCGATGCTCTCTTCGTAGTAGTAGTTTTGCGGGATTTTGTTTTCACCCCCATTCCGATTTTCGTCTTGGCCTTCATAGCTGCCCAAACAGCTGTAGCAGCACCTCTTTCACCCAGAGTCGAGTCTCGCGCAACGATGCGTTTTCGCGCTTTGTCAGCGAGTACGATATCTGCCGCGTGCCTTTCGTCGAGGTCGTTGCTACGCGAATATGCAATATCGTGTTCGCGACACGCGGTGTCCAACGGATTGATACCTTGATCCCCTCTAGCCAAGCGTTTTGCCAGATGAGTTCCTGGACCACAAAACTGATATCCAGGAATATGTCATTCGAAAGGTAGCGCGTTTATCGCCCGATTTAACAAACCACGGCCTTTCTTCACTCTCGTTGGCGACATTCACCACAGTTTTTAATTGGTGCTGGACCGTCGATATGCGTTCGCTGCCAGGGGCGATTATAATGTTCCAAGCACCGACAACACTGCTGCACCTCAGAATCGGCTTTTATATGCTCGGGGAGCCTGTCCCACAACTGATCAATGTGTCTTTCAAACTCTCTGAGTAGAATAATCTTTGGTATATATTTCAACTGCTCAGAGGTTAGGTCTCGAATATCACAATTATCCGACAGGATCAGAAGCATTTTGAATACTGAGGTGTTTTCGCTTCGGTGCGGACTTATAAATAGGACGTATCATCGGTCCGAAAATCAGTTTTCACAGTTCACATCGAGGATGCGATTCGTGCGACAACCTGTAAGGATACGCGTGACAAATTTTGACGATAAATCGGAAATGATGTCACCGAATTCGAAGCGTAGACACGGTAGCATGCTACCAAACACTATCCGCTGTGTTATTTGCGGTCCATCGAATTGTGGAAAAACCAACGTGCTGGTGAGCTTGTTGGAAAGCCCACACGGCGTCCGCTTCGAGAACGTGTACGTGTATTCCAAGTCGCTGCAACAGCCGAAATATCAATATTTGGAGAATTTATTGACTCCGATAGATGAAATTGGCTACTTTAGGTTTTCGAATAACAGTGACGTCATCCCACCGAGCGAATCGCTTCCGAATTCTATTTTTGTCTTTGATGACGTGGCATGTGACAAGCAAAATACGATACGAGAGTACTTTGCAATGGGGCGTCACTCGAACGTTGACTGCTTCTATCTCTGTCAGACGTATGCAAAGATTCCCAAACATCTTATACGCGACAATGCGAATCTGTTGATTCTGTTTAAGCAGGATGGTACCAACTTGAAACATGTATACAACGATCACGTAAACACCGATATGTCATACGAGGATTTCTGCGCGTTGTGTCGTAATTGTTGGCAACGAGAGTATGGTTTCGTGGTAATAGACAAGGATAGCGCGATGTCCAATGGACGTTATAGAAAGGGATTTAACGAATTTGCTATACCGTGAGATGGTCAATCGCTGTCAACACTTCGATGAGAAAGCAACGTCTGCGGTACAACGATGATGATTGATATCGATAGTCTGGAGGTTAAGGATCGCGAGAGGATAGCGAAGGAAATTGCAAAAACTAGTGCAGCCATTCGCAAGAAACACTTGGCTTTGAAGACTGGCAAGATGGAGGAAGATATCGCGTTGGAGAGATACTTTAAACCTATCGTCGAACCCTTGAAACATATAGTAGAAAATACCACAGAGGCAGACACATTATCGCCAGTGAGCATTGACGATGAAGAGAATGAAACATTAACGCCTAAAACAAAAATCCGTCCGAAATGGAGCACATCTGCGTTGAAGAGAAAGAGGAAATCGCGCGCGTCATCGGATTATTCACTCGTAACCTCCACACCAGTTCAATCGAAGCGGAAACGACAGAATACTACGTTAAACGAGCCTCCGGTCCCTATCACGCCAATAAATACAATTCCTCCGGTACAATTGCTCTCAGCCATTGATGATGATTATGATGATGACGTTTTCGAAACATCTCCCAATGAGTCATTTGTAACATCTATTAGACAACAACTTCGAACATCCGAGGGACAAGAAGCGCTTCGCAGTTATTTCGGTCCGCTGGGGCAAAAATACATAGATGTAATCCTAAGTGAGGATAAAGATAAGATCATAGACTATGTATACGGTGTATATTTTACCGATGATAATAAGATGATGCTTGGGAATAAGGTTTTCGATATCGACAAGCATGATGATATACTCATCGATGGTGTAAGATACAAGGGAACGCCCGGCCTTTATGAACTGATTTTCAAGAAAATTCCAAATGATGCTGTATACACCGAGGCCGATAAACAAAAATATAAAAGTATACTGCTTGCGACGAACGCTCACAAACAAAAACATGGTGATCGCAATCGCATATTGAGCAACAAGGGATACAAGTACAAATATGTAATTGCACCGCTAGTCCCCAGTTCATCGGCTAAAAGGGCAGGGAAAGGTCTCAGGACACCACGACTTATGACGGTAAACGATAACAAGATCGATTACGTGCACTGGGACGATCCCAACGAGCTGGTCGATAGACTTAGATTGCTCATTGCATCGCGCGCGGCAGGTCACACGGGTCTTGATAACGAAATCACATCCATCGAGGAAGAACTTCGCGAGGCGGGTCATATTGTATAAATTAAACCGCACACTGATGACGCGCACTGTATGCATCGAGATGCCGATCAACAAATTTGGGGTGTCGCTCGAGAAGAGTGGAACAGCTGGAATGGACTACTACAAATGGAACGCTTTGCTTCGAAATTACATGCGAGATAACGCTCTTTGCATGACTGGTGTCGACTTTGATGCAAAATCATGCAAGATACGACGGGTAGCGCAACCCACGGCTGACACCGATGCAGTCAATAAAGTGTATATGGAAAAGAGTATTAAACTTTTGAGAGAGCAACAGGAAGAATTAGAGAGGAAGCTGGTCGTGTTTCAGAGAGATATGCTGACGTTGCAAAACAGCGTTCAAACGATATCGCAGGCGTCGAATTCTATCCCGCAGCAGCGCTGCGAAGGAGAATCGTGCGAGACGGTTGATCTTGCTCCCGCACCGATGGGGAGCACATAATGCACGTACATGATAATTATCGCATCATTCGTGTCGAAGACACCTCTGTGATCAAACATGCCACCATTATCAACATCCAAGAGTAAAGAAAAGCATGGTCGCAAGAAGCGACAACTCGTTGAGGAATTGCACGCTCCAGCTCGAAGACATTTCCCGCGGAGGCGCGTCATAGTGCACGGATACGACGATCTGTGGCAAGCTGACGTTGTAGAAATGCGTCCTTACTCGCGATTCAACCAAGGTCACCACTACATACTCACCGTCATCGATGTGCTGAGCAAGTATGCCTGGGCGATGCCGTTGAAGACTAAAAGTGGCGCTGAGGTGACTAAAGCGTTTGCAAAGATATTTAGAGATCGATATCCGAAAAATTTGCAAACCGATCAAGGAAAAGAATTTTACAACGCTGATGTGCAGAAACTATTGGCAAAGCATGACATTAATCATTATTCGACGTATTCGGTGATGAAGGCCTCCGTCGTGGAACGTTTCAATCGAACTTTGAAGAACAGTATGTGGAAAATGTTTACGCTCAATGGAACCTACAGATGGATCGATTCGCTACCAAGTCTTCTCGCAGAGTATAACGCGCGAAAACATAGAACCATCAAAATGCGTCCATGCGATGTTACCCCTGCGATCGCCGATAAGCTGCTAACCACCGTGTACAGCAACGTAAAGATCGCCGCTCCAGCGAGGTTCGAGTTGGGCGAGTTTGTGCGCGTGAGCAAATTCAAAACCATATTCGATAAAGGCTATACACCCAATTGGACAACAGAGGTGTTTAAGATAGCCAAAGTACAAGCAACTGATCCCGCGACGTATCTGCTCGTCGATTCCTGTGGAAAACCTGTTGCCGGAGGATTCTACGAACATGAGCTGCAACGCGTCACCGATCCTGATGTGTATCTAGTGGAAAAAGTCTTACGTAGGAAGGGGGATAAGGTGTACGTCAAGTGGTTGGGGTTTGATAAATCGCACAATTCTTGGATAAATAAAAATAATGTATTGTAAAAAATAATAATAATACATGATTCAATAAATACAATGATACATATACATGTGTGAACAATTTTTTTATACAATAATTCTACCATTTATATATTACACAATAAATACAATAGTTTCTATTTCACAAGGGTATATTATAATGTCCCCAGGGCAGAGTGTCGGTCGAATCGGGTACGATATATCGCTTGTCATCGTGCGGACTTAGAGCGATTTTGGATTCCGAAATGGTGTACACTTTGTGCAATTTAGACCGTATGCACGATTGTCTGCGAACCATTTCGATCTCCCTTTCCAAGCACTGCGCGTAGTCGTCGAAAGTTATCGTTCTGGCTATGACGTTGGTCTTGACGCCTTTCGCTTTCTTCGTATCTTTTTTACCATCTACGCGAAGTGCATACATTTTCGCTCTAAGACCTACGAATTCGGTCATTATCGCACCGTTATTTTCGTCCTTCATCAGCCCTGGAACCTTCTTATTTAAGCGCGGCATATTATATACATTGTCGATGGGATAATCGCTGGTGTCGAATCTGTCGATATTGCGCTTCATAGATTCGTAGATATCGTCGCATCGAATGTGATAAATGAGGCTGTCTGTGTCTGTGTATAGAATTTTACAATTTGTTCCATGCTTGGGCGACATGTACTCGTGGTGAAATTCGTACAAACAAATTTTTGATATGTCCAGAATGCACATACCCACGTATATCGGTTTGTTGAATTTCACCTCGAGCTTTCGCAATTCACCTCGAGCTTTCTGCTGTGGAAATTCGGTTTCGCGATCATTGCCTCCGCGCCATATCGCCCATCCCAATGCGTTAAGAGTTTTACATGCACATGATTTCGCACATTTTGCATAGTTTTACCAAATACCGCGTTGTTCATCAATTTGTACAAATTTTTTTCAAAGTCGTTTGTCGCGCTTGTTCTAAACCGTGTGTTGAGTTCAATGTAATCGCGGAGCCAGGGTGATTGAGCGAATTGAAGCACGCGGTGTATCTTTGTAATACGAAGACCGTGACGCATGCACTGCTGCAGGTTGCGATAATGAATAACGTAACACTGTTTATCGTATACCGTCGCGAGTAACTTGTCTTGTTTGCTGCCGGGTGGTTTGGCACGCGTCGGACAGAACGGTAGATCGGCATGAATGTTGTGCAGACGTTGCGGATATTCCAGATCTACCTCGAGAATGTATCCCGTGGGCGAATCGACTGGGACTGAAGACACGTTAAAATTTGCGACTTCTTCGACCCATTGAAATTTAGCGTATGGCAGAGGCTGACACATTGCCCATCCATACAAATTGTTCACGTCAAAGTACATCAAGTACGATGACTCTTCCAATGCGTCGTAAGATGACATGTACTTGTTATTGGCATGTGCGTATCTTCCGGAACATTGACTTAAACCTCCGCGTATACCGCGTTCGACAAACATGACCATATCGACGTCTGTGAGCAATTCGAACGTAATTTTGGTATGTTTTAGCATAGCATTTCATGTGAAATCAGGTAAAGTGTAATAATGCGCTGAATCTAGTCCGTAGCTCTTGATACAACTTTCGCGAAAATTTTCAAAAATATCTGCCAATAACAAGACATCTGTCTTCAAATACAAATCGCTGTATTCGCCCAAGGTTCTAATCTCAAAACGCTGCCAGACAGTCTCGGCGTGCGCGTAATCGCTCTCGGATACAGTCTCACCCGTTAACGAACTGTAGAATGATTCGCGCGGTGGCAAGCATGGGTCCTGCAGCTTGTTCGCGCAATCAAGGTATTCGTACGGAAAGACACCCTTTCGCCTCAATAAATTAAAATCCTCGGTGGATAATGTTTGAAATTGGGATCGTAAAATTTTTAATTGATCTGTGCTAAGAAAAGATGCTAATTTGTCGAGACTGGTGTTGAGAAATTTGTACGAATCGATGAATCGCAATTTAATACAATTTCGCGAGTCTGAATCAGCCGTATCTTGAACATTTTTTGTGAAAGAAATATACTTTTCTTTAGTTATGGGCAATACGTCAACATGACCTTCGAAAGCGGTTGCTATTTCCTCGATAATGAAATGCGAATCGTAGCCTGATAAATTATGGAATACTATGGGGATGTAAAACGCATTTTTATAATTTAAATTGCACCCCGAATGTGCCGGACCTCTAAACCGTCCGGAGAGGTGACAGTGATCGCGAACTCGTACATCGCTAGCCTCGAATGGTTCTTCGCAAATATGACAATGTGAAGCATCGCGAAATGTGGTCCACTGTTTGGTGGTTAAATCCAGCATGGGAACATTACTAGTCAAGATGGGTTTAGCGAAGTTTGCAAAATTGCTAAGTTCGTTGACGAACCATGAAACACAATCCGCGTCGCGACGACATCGATACGTCGATAGCGATGTATCGTACGAGCAATGCATATAATATGCTATGCTGTGCACTTTATGGTGCTGGTACTTGTGTAATTTATTATCACCCATTCGATTGTCCTCCGTTTTCTCAATGATACACTCCAAATCTGCATACACCACGAAGGGGAGCCGCTCCTTCATGCAGTGGTTGTTGAAGCTGAGGAGATTTTCGCCTTCGCTGGGCAGCAGGATGGCGCAGTCGTTCATCTTACCACAGTCCACTGTATGGACCTCCAACTTCGCGGTGGATCCAAAGTAATGCATGCAGCTGTAAAAACAAATTTTTTTTTTTTTTTTCACGACGCATTTCATAAGTTTCTATACGTACCGGTCGCAGATGAATTTCTTTGCCTTATTCTTGCTCAGCTGTGCGCTCACCAGCCGGGACAAGTTCTTGATCAGCACAAAGTGCCCTACATCGCCGTGCTCTTGATTTGGTGTGTAGAGCAAGTTTACGTGCCGATCCCTCTTTTGGCTGGTGAGACGCAGCGGAAAGATCGTCGGTCCCTTCTTCTTCTCCATCTCAAAGGTGTAGACGTTGATGGAGATTTCATTCTGTCGCTCAAACTTTGCAATCTGTGCCAGAGACATTGGGAACTCAATGCCCTGGAGATTTAGCATGGAAGCATAGTGTGGGTATGAACTTGGGCGATGATGGTTTCTTTCCGCAGGATGTAGCCCGGCGATCACTGCCCACGCGAAACACGCATTATCCTCGGACTGCACACTGATCGTTGCCTTCTTCGACAACAATTCCCGCGGCAACTTGTGGTGGCACCCGACGCGCAGCGGATTATATTTGTTGACATTGACTGTCAGGTTGAGGATTCTCGTCAATGCCCATCCGCTGTCGCGTTCCTGGAACTCTTCCAGCGATGCTAGGGTGGGTTCGACGACGCATCGTTGGTACCACTCCTGCAGGTCGGATGTGCGGAAGAGTTCGCAGTTCCGGGTATTGATGCTTTTACAAGCACGCTTGTCACCCGCCACAAATTCACCGTTGAACACCGTGTTCACTTTGAGGTTTTGATGTTTCCTCAAAGCGCTCCGCACATGTTCCAACAGAATGGTTCCAGCATCTTGGAGGAAGTTGCGCGGCTCGATGTAATTCGAATTTAGCATGGCACCAGTTAATACGCGGCTATCGAACGCGGTGTCTATTTCGCGCCACAAAAGTCCTGTGCTAGAATGTCCGGCACCTTCGCGCACGAAACGTCCGCGCAACGAATACTTCAATCCTTCGAGTTGCGCGATTCGAGCAACCAACGATTGTCGAACGCCGATTGATAACCGAGGACGTTTCACTCGACTGTGTTCTTCCAACGATTCTATGCACTCGTTGCACCGTTCTTCCCACGCGAGGTACTCTTCCCGCGAAATCAATCGTGCAGATTGATCCAACAATTGGCGTTCTAGTTGCGCGAATTCTCCCATGATCGTAAATGAAATGTATATGTAACGTCCCTTCCACGCAACACGTTGCAACGATTTGAGGCTTTGTGCAGTTTAGAGCACGCTTTTATGACTGATACCATGATTTGGTATCTCTATCTAACTCTTTTGGCGTACCTCCTCCCCCCCAAAAGATTGCATGCAAAAAGCCGATTCGTCCCAACATGGTTCTATGCAGTTTCTACTGATACAGCATAATTCTTTCTATGATTCACGCGTATGACGAATTAGCGCGCGACATCATCCGATGCAGTTTCTGCTGACACCGCATAATTCTAAGAATCGACGCTTCCACAGGTATTATATTACATTCGGCGCGTGTGGAGTCTTTTATCCTTGAGGGTGGGTTCAAGTTACATGCTACGTTAAAATTCAAAAACATTATGGAAGAATTGGTAGCTTTAGAATAAAATTATGTGGTGGGGGAAGCAATTTCACCTCTATTTAAGACGGCTCCCGAACGCTGTTCGATCAATCGCTCAGTAGTCTCAGTGACTTTCGACGGAACAAATAGTGCTTTGAAAACAAAAATGTGCAGTACCAGTGTCGAAGAAAACGCTAAACGCATGAAGTATTACGTTCCGACTGTGCAAGATGATGGCGTAGCTCAATGTGGGGATTTTACAGTTGTTTGGTAAGGCTTAATTTTTACATCTCAAAATTTGTATTCCTAATACAAGTTAGCAATTTCATAGCTTTGATTGTTCTCATAGCTCGCGACGAACATCGCGTATCATGGTCAGAAGATACGCATTAACATACATGGGTAGTAAATACCTAGAAATTGGAATCCGCGTACGACCTAAGATCGATGTGGAATTTGTTCTCGGCGACAATCGTGGGATGTATCTCACGTTATCATGGGATACATGGTATGCGCTATGCGGCAATCGTACAACCATCGAAGAACGTGCACGATTACCTGAATCACCTTCGATGCAGATTGGTCAATTAACGGTGGATTTTTATGAGATCTATAATTCTCCGATTGTAAAGATGACACTACATGATAAGCCGCTGTATTTCAAACCGGAGACTGTAACATTTTTATTAAATCTTGAGCCATGTATAGACTATGTATATACGCGGCTTTATCAAATTGTAGGAGATGTGCAGACGAAATTTAAAACATTTGTTAACGTGCTACAGCAGAGCGATGTTGCCTGTGAAAAATTAGATACGCGTCATGCTGCTAAAATCATACGTGAAAGCGAACATTACTGTGAGGATTATTATATAGATTGCGAACTGTTAGCATGTGCAATCAATGATATTCTAGCTGATGCTTGTAGGAAAACATGTTAAATTATATTCTTTTAATTTTTAAATAAATTTTCGAAACATATTATTTCTCCATTTCATTTACCCATCTTCTTTCCTCACCACATAATTTTAACATTCAGCGTTTCTGAAATGATATCATCCTACACGGCTGCTCCAGGGGAGTCAAGTTACACACGCTCGCGCGATACGCTGCGACGTTAAGATTGAAAATCATCTTTGAAAAACAATTTTTAGCTTTAAAATAAAATATGGTGGGGGAAGCGATTACACCCCTATTTAAGACGGCTCCCGAACGCTGTTCGATCAATCGCTCAGTAGTCTCAGTGACTTTCGACGGAACAAATAGTGCTTTGAAAACAAAAATGTGCAGTACCATTGATGAAATACTCGCTAACTGTGAGCATTTTTTCGTTCCGATCGTGCGAGATGATGGCGTAGCTCCATGCGGTGAGAATATATATTATGACTGGTAAGGCGTAATTTTTACATCTCAAAATTTGTATTCCTAATACGAGCGAGTGATTGTTCTCTTAGTCCGCGCCAAGGATCGCGTATCATGGTTAGAAGATATGCATTAACATCAATGGGTAGTAAATACCTAGAAATTGGAATCGATGTAGGACCTATGGCCGATGTAGAAGTTCTTCTCGGTGACAATCATGGAAATCATCTCATATTACCATGGCATACATGGACTGTGCTATTCGCTATGCGTACAACCATCGAAGAACGTGCACAATTACCAGGATCAGAATCGATGCGGATTAGTGAATTAACGGTGGATTTTTGTCAGATCCTCGATTCACCGGTTGTAAAGATGTGCCAATGCGATACTACGCTGTATTTCACACCGGATACAGTAACATTTTTATTAAATCTTGAGCACTGTATAGACTATATGTATCCGCGGCTGTATCAAACTGCGGAAGATGCGAGGATAAAATTTAAAACTTTTGTCAACGTGCTACAGCAGAGCGATGTTGCCTGTGAAAAATTAGATACGCTTCATGCTGCTAAAATCATATGTGATAGTGAATATTACAATGAGGATTATCTTGTAGATTGCGAACTTGTAGCATGTGCTATCAATGATATTCTAGCTGATGCTCGTAGGAAAAACAAATGTTAAATTATATTCTTTTAATTTTTAAATAAATTTTCGAAACATATTATTTCTCCATTTTATTCACCCTAACATCCTCCTCACCTTATAATTTTAAGATTTTCTGATAAATTATTGGTTTGGAAAAAATTTTTGTTGGTGGGTCCGGTCTAAAAAGTTCTCGAAGGGGTGTGGGTGGGGTTCGAAAAAGTTTTCGGGGGTCAATGCCTCCCTATGAAAAATTTCCGACGGTGGTTCCGGTCTGGAGAGGCCTCCGCGGCGGCTCGGCCCGGACTGATCCCCCCTCTATCGTCGCGGCTTCCCCCACTCCGCGGCGCGTGCGCGCGCGCAACCTGTCTTCCTCACCCCGCAGGCCCCGCACCCAGGTTTCCCTCCGCCCCGCTCCCCCGCGCGCCCTCACTTCCCCCACCCCCGCGCCGGTTGTGGCGTCATTTGGCCTTGAAAGTGAATTAGAAACCGCCTAGTATTACTACTTAATTGCCTTTAGTTTAAAAGTTGTCGCGATCAAATCGGTCAACTCTAACGCGAGATACGGCCAGAAATGTCGGTTCGTCTTCTTAAAAAATTACCAAAATATTCATTGGGCGATATCTCAAAAATGTATCAATAGGATTTTTTTTCATGTCGATTTTTGAGTTTAGGGGACCACATTACATAAGAATTTCATAGTGGAGTCTGGATATAAAATAATGTTTTTTATTTTGTAAACTAGTGTAATGTATCGTCGATTTACCTTATTTGACAAATTTCTAGAAACCTGCACGTAACAAGATGCTTCTCTATCGAACCTTCTCCGAACAAGTTCCAAGTCTGTACGTCTCCTCTGTCGAACCTTCTTCGGACCAGTTCCAAGTCTGTACGTCTCCTCTGTCGAACCTTCTCCGGACAAGTTCCAAGTTGGACGTCTCCTTCGTTTCTATCAACTCTACATAAAAAGTCTATTAAATAATTTGGGTTCTATAAGCTATACATAAAAATTCTATTAAAAAATTTTACCGACTTACCTTGTTAATTGTGGCAATTCAGTGTCCTATATGGTCGAAAAACTCGTGATATTTCAACAATTTTGATAACTATCACTTGGCAGGTTATAATTGAGTGACAGCTAGGAGACATTTACTAGAGACCCGGACGTAGCGACTTTTTGCATTTTTCGTCAACTGCGCAACCGCATTTTCAGCAAAACCATTCCTGATTGGTTGGAATAAATTCTGCTTTTGAACGGTGACATCTACTGGTGTCAATTCTAAAAGTAAAACGAGAATGGCGACATCTACTGGCGTCAAGTGTAGAAGTAAAACGTGACGTCACGAAACGTCTGACTGAAAAAAGTATCATTTTGATAACTATTAATTCAGAATATATCTTGTATCTTTTAGAAAAACAGCTTGATACATTAAGTAAAACGACAAATGGGTTCGAAAAAAAAAAATTATTCGTTTAATCATGTAAAAACACCGGGACTATGTCATAAAATAAGATAATAAGGCTAACATAGCTCCGACGACCTGTCAATTTCGCTATCTTTCTTGTATAGAGACATGGCCGCTCAGTGTGCTTATGGGAAGAGGGGGAAGGGGAATTAGCCTCCAGTCGCGACCGCGTCTGTTGATTCCTTTTTCAAAAAATAGATATGTATCGAATATTTTTGGGTACTCCACAAACTTGAAAAATTGCACAAAAATTAGTATGTACGGGTTCGATATGTTCCTTTTAAATAATAATATAGTACAGTAGAAGAATATTATTATTATTATTATTGTTATTATTATATTTCTGTATGATATCATATAGACCATCATTAATGTATGCGCAAACACATGATGAATGGGTGGGGTTGTTTAAGGGGTTAGATTGCATCAGGAGGTAGAAAATGTATCGATTCTTTGGGAATTTATAGCAGAAAGTACATGCATATTATTATGCAATGGTTTCTATATTCAAATGAGGGACACTTTAACAGATTATAATATTATATTTTGGTATAAAAATATTTATTTATTGCACAATTACAACTGGTTGCCCGGAAGCTGTTTTTAGAAACACGCTTTGCGGTGACCAACATTATTCGGAACTGGGTTATCTGAGATCAAGAAACGAAGAAGATTTAGTTAGTACAATAGTTTATCTAGTCCTTTAATCGTTCGAGTTTATAAAATATTAATCTGGGACAAAATGGCAGATGTTTTAAGTGAAATGATCGATTTTCGATAAAAAAAACACTCATTTTTCATCCATAAAATAAAAATTATGCATTGGAAAAACAAATGCTTCGATTAAAGACTAGATTTGAATGTCTAGAAGAAACCTACAAAGTTTCAGAAAGATTGGTGAAGCGGTTTTGGAGAAATCGAGGTCACCGCAATCGAAAAATACGTTTCGAGAAAAACGCGTTTAAAGTTTCAAGTGGTCGGCGGTACGGTTCGCGGCGCGTACACTCTAAGGTCGGTATCAAATATATTGGTCGGTGAATTCGGTTTCGCGAGCAGCGATCGAGGAGAAATCAGGCACCACCATCTGACGATCGCTGATTTGTCAGTTGGAGTTGCGTGGCCCCCGCAGGGTATGGTGGGGTAAAGGTAACGCTACTTAACTCCGCCTGAACCTAGCCGGTTGGCTGTTATTTATCCTTAACGTAATAGTTGTGTGCGTTGCGAAGCTATGCGTAGACCAATACGAGATGAAACTATCGAAAACGAATCAATGTTCTAACCAATAAAGGTCCTGAATTTTTTCGTTGCTAACGCACACCTATTCTGATGTGTGTATTTCTATGCTGACAGCTCGGTTTGGCCTACACGTCAGAATCTTGGCACTATCCCCACCACTTCTGGCTCACTCTTGTTCTGCGAAGGCGAGAGCGAGATGGAATGAGAGCGAGTCAGAAAACGTTGAGAAAAGGAGCACCGAGGCAAACAAACGGTGTGGTGGGAGAATAGCCCTCCGAAACTCACCGGCCAATATATATGATACCGACCTTAAGTTCTATATCTCCCATAATTTTAATTGGATCGACTTGAAACTTACAGAAAACATTTTCAGGATGATATACTTTGAGAAAATGATAAAATTCAATAATCGATTTTTCTGACCTTATTGATGCGAGCTAACCCCTTAAAGCACTCTTTATACAAATTACGTTATTGCAAGCGAATGAAATTTATTTTGCGTTAAATAAACCGGAATAGGACAGCAAGGTTAAAAGGCGAATGTGATATCGTTTTATTTTCATCCTCCTTTCTATTCCGTTGAACGGACTGTGTTCATACGAGGATTTTTAAATCGTTACTCCAACAGAAACATTTGTAAATTGCGGGCTTCGACTTTCAAAAAATAACCTAGTTTACCCGTGCTGAATTCTAATTTCTACCACGCGTAGCGTTACAATCTGTTTCGAGACTTCACCGGTAACGTTGCATGCGACACTAAAATGGTAAGGGGTTCCTGGGACCCCCCAAACCTGTGACAGAAAAATACATTGGTTGATAGGTCTATTCCATATCTCATCTGTGATAGAAGTATCACAAATGGAGTACTAAGGTGTTTTTCTGATGAAAATGACACCAAACTTGATATAATCCTGATTATTTGTAATGAATTTAATGGAAATTACTTGGAATAAAGTACCCGAGGAAAATAATGAAGAGTACCTGAATTCTACGTGAACTGATATGTGTGCCCATATCTTAACGCAAGCGATACATACTCCCGTGTACTTACTTACATCTTAGATGTTTTTTTATTATTTTTAAATCCAATCAATAGTTAATAAGGGCAGAGCAAATGAATTTGTAATGAAACGTAAGGATTTAGGGGCCTCGGGTCCCCAAATCTACGAATATAAATTTTACAAAAACGTTTCAATTCATTATTTTCAATGATTTGTACGTGTGGCAGCATGGGTACCGTCTATTTAGACACGCGCGAATTGCAAAGATTTTCGGGAATGTCAGTAATAGCGTCATTTTTTAATATATTTCGGCGTACGACACGTGAAAATATTAGTTAAGTGTTTCACTACATGTAAAATACTAACAATCAATTTCATCTTGCAATTTATTGCTTGTATAAGCTCTCAAGAAGTGGCATATTTCAGCGCCATATAGGGTCCTGATCCTGATCTGATTTTCAGAGAGAAATCTGGCGTAGCCTAACGAAAGCCCGCCCTCTATGTTAAACTCTCACTCTAAACAAGTCACACGTATACAGGCACGCACACATCTTTCAGTATTTCAACACATTTCAGAGTAGTTCTTGAGTTGGACACTGTTCATGAACAGAGGTCGCTAAATTAAGTCCTCAAATTATGGGTCGGTAACACAGTTTGGGCGGTAACACGAAGTCCCATAAGGTGATAGGTCTATTCCATACTTCGTCTGTGTTAGTATACAATCAGTAAATTTGGATACGGGAAAATCCATTTTTTGGCCGAATATCCCCTACTATTCCGACCACTCCACGGCGTCTTGCCACTCTGCGGCGATGAAGCACAGGGAAGCGATAAAACGCGATAAACGCTGCAGCAGATAATCGTTTCAATGAACACGTCAATATAAAATAATTGTTGGCTAAATTGTTGCCGTAATTTTAAGAGAGCAAGGGTTAGAACCAGATTGATCTGGCGCAACAAAACTATCGCCAGAGTGTCGGTACTGTGAAACTATTCTAAAGCAGGTACGCGAACAAAGGATACAACATGAAATTTTGAAATAAAGCTACATAGGTATTCGTGACTTGAGAGAAATAATGAATTCTTAACATGTTAGGCATTTATTAAAACATTGACTATTGATACGTATTTATTGTATGTATCATATTCTGTGCTTTTTCCTACCACACTTTATTTGGCAACCTGTTATTGTGTTGAAGATTGTATTTGAAGTTAACATTGTCAATTAAATTCCTTTCAAAAATATGTGCTAGACCACGAAGCGCCGATAACATACAGTTGCAGTGGCAGTATGGAAAATGTTGAGAAGATTACAGCATTAAATTGCCAAGTAAATGCGCGACAAGATTATCGAGTTCTTCGTTGGAGGCTGGGAGCCGAATTCCATAGTAAGCTCGTTGAATGGGAACGCTTAAAAAATTTGTCACCCCGTGTTGCGGCGAAGAACATGCATGAAAATCCATTCACTTTATTAAATACTCGAGAAAAGTTGCTATCTGAAGAACGATTAGCGCCTGAATTTCAAAAGAAGCTCCAAAAATGGAAACGCGTCAAGAAAGATCGTCGAGGAAGCGCTCCATTTGAGCAACAAAGATTTAGTCGGCGTCGTTTGACCGACTGGCAAGTGCGGGGATCTCCTTCGAAATCCGAATGCAAAAGCCAGGAAACCATAGGACTACCCGGTAGTTGTGGAAGTGGAGAAAGTATTCATCGTGATGGAAAGTCGCATCTTTCCGAGGATTTCATTGGAAAAATGGAAACTTGGAAGAAAGTTAATGACAGCAATAATCACGATACAAAGTACTTCATACGATCAAATTCAAATCGACTTGGAATTGTGCCTGGAATCGACGAAAGCGAGTTTCTCGTGTTAGAAAGGGTACTTTCGTTTTTTGACAATACCATTGATAAAGAACGACGAGAGAGTGATGCTCGAGAGTTAGACGAGTATTCTGATACTGATACAAGGTATGCTAAAGAAAGGTAAAAACTAGTGATCCTCTAGGTAGTGATCGGCAGATGTGGTCGCTGTTTTCTATTGGTTGACACCATTAGTGACCGAAGTCGGAAGTAGAGAGAGCAAGTAAATAAGTAGAAAAAAAAAGTTGTGATATTTTGACATATTTTTTAACCTTTTTTGTGACAGTCGCAGTGGTTAGAAAACCAAAAGTTAGAAAACCCTACGTGCTTCCTAGATATCTAGAAACAGTCTAATGTATTTAACCTCACTGCTGTCCAGCTGGTTAAAATATCCTACCTAAAAGAATTAATCAATTGGTATGTTAATGATACATTGGGTGCGTTCAGCCGACACAACCGGTGAGCAACCGGTGAGCGATTTCCCTAGATTTTACTCTGAACGCAACCGATCACTTACCACCTACCCAACATGTTTATGATCAGTGATCAGTTAAATGGTTTTTCAACATGGCGGGTCCCGTTCAGAACAGTCTGTGGCAGTCTTGCCACCGCGCCGCCAGAGTGCGCCATCTGTGCCTCAGCAACGAGCGCCTTTTCGTGAGAGGCGCAAACAAAACCCAAAGCTGCATGCGATCTTCAGTGCGAAAATGCGATCGTCAATTCATTATCATCGTAGCACGCACGTATAACAGACGCGTTGAAATCGTGTCTCCGATTCCTTTGGACTTGGGTACCTGGCTTGTGTTTTGTGCGTTCAACAGACTCAACTCTTAAGTGATCTAGTGTATTCGGACGGTCGCACTGGTGCGCACCAGTGCGACCGTCCGAATACGCTATATACTTTTGTTCAATTCACGCTACAATTGAAGACCATCACAAATGGACAACAGGTATTGGATTAAAAATATTTTTATTCATATTCATAACGTATACAATATTGTCTCTCTGAGGACTCGCTGGTCGGGACCGGCGTTGAGCCCACATCGTGCCCAGAACCCTAATTCCGAGTGTTCGTTTCTCGCTTCTTTCTGTCCGAAGGGGGGAGCGAGATGGAACGCTTTGCGTGCGCCGGAGTGACACGGCGTCCGAAAGACGGAGCGAGACAAACCATCAACGCGTCGTCTGTCTCGTACCGCCCTCGCTCGCTTTCAATGGCTCTCGCTCGCTCTCGCCTTCGCCGGACAAGAGTGAGACAAAAGTGGTGCAGATAGGGAAAAGCCCACAGCGGGTCCATCGAATCGAGCCCTCAGAGAGACAATACTGTATCAGGGCTCTCCAAGGTCGCTCCCGCGGGAGCTTGCGGTTCTCCCAATCTCGTCCGCGTTGTCAGGGATACCGCGCGACGCTAGCCCCGTCATAGCAGCCTTCGTATGTTCGTAGCGTTGCGCGGTCTCCTTGACAACCTATTGAATATGATATTTTGATATTTCAGATTAAAAATTTTTAAGAAACTATATCTTAGAAAATAGTACAAACAGTACTGAAACAGTCGGAGCTGTGGACCATTCAAATTTAGTAATGTCAAGTACAACAGCAGAATATACTTATAATAATACGATATATTCCATTAGCGCTACAATGGAAGACCATCACAAACTGGCAACAGGTATTGGATTAAAAAAAATTTTATTCATATTTATAATGTGTAGTCTATTAACCTATTGAATATGATATTTTCATATTTCAGATCAAAATTTTTTAAGAAACTATATCTTAGAAAATAGTACAAACAGTACTGAAACAGTCGGAGCTGTGGACCATTCAAATTTAGTAATGTCAAGTACAACAGCAGAATATACTTATAATAATATGATATATTCCATTAACGCTACAATGGAAGACCATCACAAACTGGCAACAGGTATTGGATTAAAAATATTTTTATTCATATTTATAATGTGTAGTCTATTAACCTATTGAATATGATATTTTCATATTTCAGATCAAAATTTTTTAAGAAACTATATCTTAGAAAATAGTACAAACACTACTGAAACAGTCGGAGCTGTTGACGATTCGAATTTAGTAATGTCAACTAGAGAATCAAATTCATGTACTACAGAAGGTATGCAAAAAAAAATTTGTAGATTAGACATATGTAGGCTTTATCATATAACATATTATTTTTGTATAGATATGCTAATATTCTGTTTGTACATATTACAGATTTCAAATGGTCGCATGAAACCATACAGTTACTCTTACAATCATACCGAGAAAGAGCTCTTCAATTTCGGGACCCAAAAATTAAAAAAAAAAATTTATGGAGAGAGATTGTAACAATTTTTAAACATCATGGTTGTTAATATAAAGTATTTCGGATAATCAGTCCTCGCGTACGATCCGTTTTCACACCACTGGTTTAATAAGCGAACAATAGGTTGTACTAGCGAACTCCACGAACGTTTTAATTTTGTTAGGATTATAAGCAATTTAGTCAATCGTTTAACTTATAATTTAAATGTTACAATAGTCACACAATTATACAGTCATTAGTACTCAATTTAAACGATACACAAATAATATTAATTAAATTATAACAATTGTTTGAGCAAAGAATTCGAAACGCTTCAATAAATGCGCAAGTAATGTGTGTAGCCAAGAATTAGAATAAACGCAAGCAATGTGCGTTTGCCACGAATTAGACTAAACGTAAGCAATGTACGTTTGCCAAGAATTAGTTTAAAGCAAGCAATGTGCAAGAGCCAATTAGTATTAAGCGCAAGCAATGTGCGCAAGCCAATAATTATAAGCGTAATTACCCAATGTGATGTCAGGAGCGAGTGGCCGATTCCCAGAAATCGCACGTGATTTCTAGGAATCGCCAGCCTTCCCCTTCCATGGATCGCGCGTCGATGGAAGGGGACGCGATCCGCGCTCCACATGAGTGAGCAGGCCATTGTCACTTGTCTTATCAACGTAGATCACCCATAGGTGTCGCTAACTGTCTCTTTTCTTGAACAATGGTTATGAAATTTCAAATGACATATTGGACTCCAAAATGCGCAACTTGAAAAAGACCCACCGGCATATAAAGGATAATAACTCGGCAACTGGTCGCGGACGGACCTGTTGGCATTATTACGATACGTTCGAGGAGATATTTTCCAATGATAAAACCATAAATTTTGGGCCGACGCTATCGTCGCGCGCACGGCCCTTACATATCCCTAATCCAAGTTCCGATATTGAGGCCAATACAGATGCCAATGCAGACGCGAATCCAGATGTCAATGCAGATGCCAATGCAGATGCCAATCCAGATGCCAATGCAGATTTAAACAGTACCAAAGCACATATTCACCTACATTTACATTTACTCATATTCTAGTAGTTCGTCAATTATCCCAATAATTCACTTTACAGATACATCCTCAACCAGTCCGACAGAAATAAACAAAAACAAAAAAACGAAAGCTGGCCGAGCCAAAGCGATGTATAATTTGCGGAAAAAATTATTGGAAGGTGATGATGATCGAAGAGAATCATTAAAGGTTTTAATCAACAAAATTGATCAAATCAATGAAATTCAATCAGATAGAAATAAATTATTGGAAATAATTATAAAACAACGAGCAAACGGTAGTACAACACATTAACGTTATCAATTTTATCTTGTTATGAAAATGTTATAATTCCTAAAAAACAGCGAGATTTAAAATAACAGAACTGTATTAGATAAAAATAAGTTATTGGAAATAATTATTGGTCACGCAGCAAACGACAATACAACACATTAACGTTATAAGTTTTATCTTGTTATGATTAAATAAAAACACAACGAGATTTAAAATAACAGAACTATGTTATTCCTTTTATTAATAGCATCCTGATTTATATTATGATACAAATTTTCTTCATTCTGTACCTCTTCGTTTCCTACATCTACATTTTCTGGGTCTTCATTTATTTCCAAGTCGTCAGTTTCATTCTCATTAATAATGAAATTATGTAAGACACAGCACGACGCTATCATTTTATTGCCCAATACAAAATCGGAAATATCTAAATATTTTAATCGTCTGAATCTGCCTTTTAAATGACAAAATGCTCTTTCAACGACAGAACGAATTGAGCACAATTTGGTATTATATGCAATCTGGGACTGTGTTAAATGCCCATTATCCTTCCAAGGTGTCATAATATTTTTTAATAGCGGATATGCCGAGTCCCCAAGTATCTGATAACGAGGCGGTAACAAAGGATTTCTGTTATTTGTCATGTCACTATATAATTGACTATTTCGAAATACTCGAGCATCATGCATGCGCCCAGGTAGTCCAATGAAAACGTCTATAAAACGTAATTTGTCGTCGCACACCCCTATATAAAAAAAGTAAAAAATATGAATAAACTATTACTCGTTGTAAATATTTCGTTCCCTGATAACCATCTGTCTCCAGTCTGACTTCAGATTATTATTATATATATTATAGTGATATAAATAATAGTGTTGAAAGCGAAAATGAAGATGATTGGAAATAAAGAAATTCAAATAATCGAAGATTGTAGAAACAACACGCATGCGTGCTGCGCAGTGACGCTTCACCTCGTATAGCGAATTCGGACGGTCGCATAGGTGCGCACTGAGTGCGACTTTTAGCCAATTGGAAGCGTGAAAACTCGCACTCAGTGCGCACTAGTGCAGGGTGCCGAATCTGCTATGAAATTTCTGCGTTTGTTGCACCGGAAGTGGCATCGCATTTGTGGAAAGTGAGATAAATTTCATGTACTCATTGCGGTAAATTGGAACGCACCCCTTGACATCAGGCTGTGCACCTCAGAACGCAGCCAAATGCGGACACAGACGACTACGGTTCTGATGTCAGATTCTGCTTCCGAGATTTGGCTATCAGGGTTTATACATACCTTGTAATATTATCGAATGGAAACCTTTCCTATTATAATAATCATTTGCATTATGCACTGGTTGTTTACACTGTATATGACACCCATCAATCGCCCCTACTACACCGGGGAAATCACGTGAACGTGTTTCAAAAACTTGCAATTGATATATTATATTCGAGTAATTTTCTAACTATAACAATATAAAATGTTATATAACTATTATAAACATACATGCGATATTTCATTATATGTTTCAGGAGCTGGCCATTTAACATATTCTGGTAACAAATTTGTTAGTACGTCAGTAATTTGCCGAAATATCATGTGCCCGGTACTTTTAGCAATTCCAAATCTGTCTCCAACAGATAAAAAGCTTTCAGGTTTCGCTAAAACCCACACACTGAACATAATTTTTTTATTCAAATCGATTGGGGTGTTTTGGCCAATTAACATGTTATTCCCAATAGTGTTTATTAATATCTATAAATAAAAAATTTCTGTTCTTTATTTAATCCTATATTTTTGATTTTAGGATGTAACTAGTAAAACAGATATTGAAAGAAAAAAAAGAAATATTGAAGAACCAAGTTGATATCTAATCGAGCCTAAGAAAGTCGGGCAATTGTGGACACTCAGGGATGTGAATTTGATCGAGACCGGACCGATAGTGTGAAATGCATTTCTGCATTTCAAAACTATCACTCGATTAAAAAATGTATACTTACTGCAAAACTTATGCGGGACATTCGAAAATGTTCCTTAAATAAATTATCACTATATAAGGGAACTATAGCTTCTACATAATTTTCATTTCTGGATCTAATGCCACGTTCTGTGATTAGTAAATTATGATTTCTCGGTTCTAGTAATACATTTACTAATATTTGAATTAGATTTAAATCCAGACCAATGTCTAGACCAATTAGTAGTACTGGGTCCATTTTTATAATATTCAGTCACGTTCGCCCTTGGTGTTGTTGCGGGGCTGGCTGGGAATTCTGATGTCCGTGGAGCCCTGAAGGACTCTGCTCGCGAAAGCGTGAAGTTAAACGAACGAAACGATTTGTAACAAATAACTTAGAACTGAATAAAACTTGTAAAACTGAACTGGATTAAATTGTTAAACGATTCGGAACTATTAGGGAACGAGAAACAGAACGGAAATATTTTAGGAATTGATCAAGGCTGAGTTTATTATAACACGTCTGAGCTTTTACAACGTAGGTGATCAATTGCGAGGCGAAGAAACAGGTTTCTTCGTACGTTCTTCTTTTTCATTAATAATTGTTTTCGAGTGATAAGGAAGGAGGCCAAGGCAAATCTCTGATGTAGTTAACTTCATTTTAACTCTTTTCTGTTCGAACTTCGCGCAATAAGAGTTTGCGTTAAACACCGCTAGAGGGAGGATCGCAATTTAGGTGACATTTAGCAAGGCGTTTGGATAAATAAACCGAAATTTATTTGTGTTGTAACTGATTTACTTTTATTATACAGTAGGATAATATACAGAACACGGCTGTAAATGAACAAGTGACGATGTACAATGCGCTGTTATTCAGAATTAAAATCTCATGTTTTGTTAATAAAATTATCCAATTATAGAAGTAATTTCTTAATTAATAATCCAACGAGTCTTTTTATTGGTTCTCCGCTTATTAAGAACGAGCGTTTCACATGGTATCGGTGATTTAATAGCAAAGCAACCGAAACTAATACGTTTTTATTCATACTTTCGATTGTTTTGCTTAACAATTTCAATTTGGCGCGTCTACACTTGGCTAGCCTAAAAGGTCTAAATACACTATTCTGAACGGGACCCGCCATTTTTAAAAACCATTTAACTGATCACTGATCCCAAATGTACCGTAGTTTATTTCCGGTACAAAAAATGGCGACCGATTACTAAACATGTTGAGTAGGTGGTAAGTGATCGGTTGCGTTCAGAGCAAAATCTAGGGAAATCGCTCACCGGTTGTGTGGTTTTATCGGCTGAACGTACCCAACCGTCCAGCAGATACTGATCACTGATCACTGGTGACCTCGCTACCGGTTGCTCACCGGTTGTGTCGACTGAACGTAGCCATTATTTACCTACTAATACACCTATTACAAATATTGTATTAACCTGTTACGAAAAAATGACAACATGTTTTAATGTGAATGGAGAATGGCAGAAGGAAATGGTAAAACTTCAGTTTTCTCGGTTGTTTCAAAATGCTAGATAGGACATTCTAAGGAGGGCAGTATTCTTTTAAAATGTGCCCCCGCCGATTTGTGACTTCAGCTTTAGGCCAAAATGGTGGACACATTTGCCGATCACTACCTAGAGGATCACTAGTAAAAACATGTGCCAGTTACATGGTAATCGGAAAAATTAATTTTATTATTTCTTGGTTTAAGATCTTATGATGACGGAGCACAAAATATAAACTCTAAGGAAGTTTTGATTCGAACATCCGTTGGGTCTTACCGGTTTGAAGGTATCTCACGAGAATTTACAAAAAAACTGTACGACTGGGAGAAACATCGCGGAATATCTCCAAGATCCTCAACTTTTCGTCTGCTGGGATCTGCTTATGATATTTATAAGAGAAACGAATATTGGAATATCAAGGACAACTACAACTGGTGAGATTTCAACACAATACAATCGTTAACAACCGATAGATAAGCTATGGACCAATTCATTGAACAATAAATTGTTTAGATATGGGAATCGATGAACAAGTGTTGTTCAAATCAAGTACTTTGAAAATATCGAAGTCTGTGGACGACCTCGTTGTAGGAACTATTCAGAACACAACCTTTATACGTCGTTCGATTAGCTCATTAGATCATCTCACCAATAAACTAAAAACTGCTGATCGCGGCAATATGGTACCAACCATGATGTAAGGACATAAGGTGTGCTCGACCGGCAGCTCATTTTCGTCTTCTACTGCGCCTTCCCACTTTCCGTCATATTTAAAATATGGCCGCCTAGTTACATTATGGGGTTTATAATGTACTACCTAACTTCGTGTAGCGTAGACTCTAGAGGCGCGAAGTTTGAACAAGACTACAGTTCTGTCTCTCTATAGCCGCGTGGGTCGGGACCGGGCGCACGCAATTTGAGAGACGAGTAGTCTATTCGGCTTCCTTTGATTTCACGCGGTCAGAGTGTAAGGTGTGTCACTATCGAGAATGTTTATGAACCTTTCTTCGGCTTTTTCTTTGACATCCGATACCCGATGCCCCGGCGCGGCGACTACAACCGAAGTAGTGGGGATAGCTTCGCGCGTATAAAGAATCCGAAAACGCGTGCCATTTGAGAGACAGCACTGTACACGAATGTAATAGGATGTCGTATTGGTTAACAATCCAATATGGACGATCTTGGGAAGGGCACGTTATTGCCTACTCTGGAAGGCTGCGTACGAGCACACCTTATGTCCTTACATCATGTTACGTTCAGCTCAAACGATTGTGGCCGTTCGAGATTCGATTGCATTCGAGCTCACCAGGGTCCGCTTTTTCACATCGCTAACATTCTACAGTATTTCATGAACATGGTGAGGGCACTGCCAAGCCACAGGTTCCCGTCTAGAACACTTTTTATTCATGATGAAACACCACTGTGGCACCATCTGCCTATGGGCGGTATTCTCAGTCGTTGCTTATTCTTAAGCAAATGCTTAAGCATTCGGCATCCTTTACTAGCTAGTAGGTTAGTAGAGGATGCCGCATGCTTAAGCATTGGCTTAAGAATAAGTAGCGACTGAGAATACCGCCCTATGATTGTCATAATTATATCAATCTGCGCGATCGGCTCTGTTCATGATGCTGTAGCGTAAATGACGCCAAAAATAAATGTCAAATGACTTTTACTACAATGATTTTATTTATTTATTTATATACATATAAAATTGCGTCCGCCGCTCGCATGGACAGAGTGACAGATATGGCGTGAAGTTAACGGATGATGTTTAATATGAGACACGTTCGCGCAGTCCTGTCACAAAATTTAATCTACATTGCTGCGGTTATGTTTATTTTCCCGTTGTTAACATAAAATAACGGATAGTAAATTTTGAAATAATTGCATACTTCTTTGCTCTACACATTTCCACTAATAATGAGCGTCTTAGATTTTAATCTATGAGGATTTTAATTTATGAGATTTAATCTGCTAGGAATAAAATACCACAAGACTTTATACATCTCACAAGTAAACATTCACTTATAAGGAATGGAGTTTCCCGATTTGGAATATATATCTTTAAAGTACTTATAGTAACTAAGAAATCCTGAAAATTATATCTGCAATGGACCTATTTTACTCATGTTATCAATAACATTCAATGTAGCCTCAAGGCGTATGCGAAAAACGGCAAAATCCTCTTATTTAAGAATAATTGGCTAAAACCTAGCATCTGTATGTTTTTTGTGGTGTTGAATGTGAATATGACATTATTGTTTGCGCAAAACAAAATCCTAATGTAGTTCTCTTAATAAAAAATCGTTTTTTTTTTGGAGATAACTGAAAAAGAAAAGGCTGGGGAATTTTTTAAATAGACGACTTCAAAGTTAACATGGTGAAACATGATGAAAATAATTACAATTTTATTCCAACACGATAGAGCAGTCAATGTGAAGATCGTCGAACAATGCATGACTCATGCATATACTCATCTCACAGTGAGCACACTTCACAAACGCCAGATTGCCGCACTTGAAACACTTGTCGTTAACAATGGAGTCGAAACAGAAGTTGTAGGGGCTGATCCAAGTTTCAGGCTTCATATCCAAATATCCAGACTTGTAGAAGGCAAAACGGATCATGTCCGGAATCGGGGTGCACTGAACTGGAAGATGGCGAAGGACTGCAGATCCAGGAATCTGTCCCGATGCCAGATGTTCACGTCGCCGTCTTGAATCGCAGTGTCAGTAATGAACCGCACGAATGATTTGTATGGTCTGAAGAAATACACGTCTAACGGCTGGATCATGCCAGTGCAGCCTCCAGGAATCAGCTGTTTGATAAGCTCGACATCGTTTGGTTTTACCTGATCCGAAAGGGCATCATCTTTGTTAGAAGTCCACGAATCCAGCAGAAGCAGGATCTTCCGCTTCTCCGGAATACTTGGCTAGAAGACGTCAGTGTAGAATGTACGCAGGTCGTCTTTGGTCATGTTAGCCGTGCGCCCGGCATAGGACTTTATCTTTGGCGGATCGTCCTTCTTTGATTTCGGGAAGACGCCTTTAGCTTCGGCTATGAGTACGTACATTGGTCGCATGATTTCCCCATCCATGGTAACGACTGGCATTACCATGTATGAATGAGTCGTTGCGGCAACAGATCCAACTGATGCTCTAATTGCAAACGCTCCTCTTTCACGCAAGGTGCGATAGGAATGGAGCTCTTTCTCGAAGCGACTCTGATCGAAATTCAAAACGTTACAAGGAAGGATGTTATCGTTAATAATGAGCTGACGAATCGTAAGTACGAACTGGTCAGCCTTTTCCACGAGAACCGCTTCTTTCGTCTTCCAGTTTTTGCCTACCCGGTATGTGATTGCACGGCTCACGATCTGGTTCCGGTACTTGAAGCGATACACCCACGACGGCGAAGCCTTGAAGGAAAGGGTATTCACCGGGTCTATTTCTGCAGCAATTTGAAGTGCCCACAGGCGCAGTGTCCGGTCGTGTATGATTGCGCACCGTTCGACCATCTCCCTAAACTTGACCAAAACTGCCAGATTGATGGCACGAATGGTCGGCTTATTCCGGGTCTTCTCGTAATCGTAAAGGATTTGTATTTTCGTGATGAGCCTGTACCGCGTCAAGACGGTATTCGCAGCTTTCCGTTTCTTCCGGAGTTCTCCGGTCGCACCATTCGTTGTCCAGAACAAATACGCTTTCTCCTTGTACTCGTTACTCAAACTGGTGCGCGGCTTTTTCGTCGGTGACGGCTGATATTCGGAAGCGCTTGTGGACGACTGCGAAGATGGCGGCTGCTGCGAAGACGATGGCGTGCTAAAATCCATTTCATCATCCCCGAAATCCATGTCGTCTCCCTGATCGTCTCTCTGTCCGATCGCAAAACCCAATGTCTGGATTTCTTCTACTACTTCCATATCACTCTTTAGGAGAGAACAGATGTGTGTGAAAACATTCACTTCTTCCCGATTCATCTGCCGTTCGTTTGTCCCAAACTCGGCTACCAAAGCTCCAACGATGACTTTCGGATCCATCTGCTGTCGATATGTGAACCACTAAATTTGTTGTGAGCTATTGCGTCGCCTGTTTTTGGAGGTCGTTAATCTCCGACGGCGCAACGTCACTCTCTCTGTGGTGTCTTACGACCACAAGAGTTCACTGGAGAGGGTGTGATTAAAGGATGATCTTGAATAAATTGAGGCACCGCACATTTAACAATAACAATGAAAACTGTATTTAACTGAACTAAACTTGAACAAAGGTGATTATGGCAATTAACAAAGAGTTGTAGCAGTCCCTATGTTACCCGTGTGGGTCTTGGTTTTAGACTAACTCTTCGACACTTTCGCTGGCGACAAGGTTACGTCGAAGATTCCCTTTAGGGGTGGAGTTTTACAAAGCAGTGGTAGGAAACGTTGTCTATTGGCAGAAATGATTTGGTTGTAGGTGGTAACGAACTATAGGAAAGGGACAACTGATCAAAGTGTTGGTGAATCCGTGTGCTGGTTGTCACGAGGCCGTCTATTTTCTATCGCGGCGATCCTGGGACACTTGGCCATGACTTGGGCTGATCGCCTGCGTTTCCGTTGGTAAATTTATGTGTTTACAACGGTTCCAGGTCTACGAGGCGCGGACTGACAGACCAAGTGTCTGCCAGATGAGGTTTGGGAAATACAAGGCGCCCTTGTGCGTTCTTGGTGGCCCGGCAACGAGCTAACGCTCAACAAAATTTACAAATTTAAAACTCATGTAGAGATGGAAAATATAATGTTTATTAAAAAAAGGAATAAAGGTATATAAAGTTTGTACAAGTAACAATGAGATACGCGTTTGTCGTCGCTTCGCTATCCGTTCGCCTTAAGGCTGCCGTTAAGTGGATTTAGGTAGAAGGGTTTGGTATTAGACATGCAGTGGTCATTTCTCTTGTTCAGGAAAATTATTATTATTATTAAGTGTCTTTATTGCGCAACACAAGTATATAAGCAAGAAAAGGAAGAAAGAAAACAGGGAAACCCAAAGGCGAGGTTCAGTCACAGACTGTTTTTCAACCTAACCTAAACTGGTTATGAATTGGTATCTTGCCCTATGGGCCCAGATGTAACCGCTGGGAGTTAAAAACTGGTTAAAATGGATTTTGAAGCAAATTGGTACGAGTAATCCGAAAAAAAATCTATCTAAAAAATATATCTAAAAAAAAAAACCGATTTTTTATAAAGAGAACTACCTTAGGATTTTGTTTTGCACAAACAATAACGTCATATTCGAATTCAGCACCACAAAAAACATACAGATGCAAAGTTTTAGCCAATTATTCTTAAATAAGAGGATTTTGCCGGTTTTCGCATACGCCTTGAGGCTATATTGAATGTTATTGATAACATGAGTAAAATAGGTCCATTGCAGATATAATTTTCAGGATTTCTTAGTTACTATAAGTACTTTAAAGATATATATTCCAAATCGGGAAACTCCATTCCTTATAAGTGAATGTTTACTTGTCAGTATTCTGGTTTCCTTGGCATCTCTACGAGATATATAACATTCGTTTCCATTCTATTCTTTATTACCCCATCATCCCCCTCTATTTATTTGTGTCTTCCATTATAAATCCGTTGATTTACTTACTTTGGACAAGACTTTATTCATCTGAGTATTCTGGTTTCCTAACCCTTGCCATCTCTACGAAATATATAACATTCGTTTCTATTCTATTCTTTATTACCCCACCATCCCGCTCTATTTATTTGTGTCTTCCATTATAAATCCATTGATTTATTTATTTTGGACATAACAAATTTATCGTTTACAGTTTCAAAATTATTATGATTTTTTTTTGAGGTTCATTGTAATAAAAGTCATTTGACATTTATTTTTGGTGTCATTTACGCTACAGCATCGTGAACAGAGCCGATCGCGCAGATTGATATAATTATGACAATCATAGGCAGATGGTGCCACAGTGGTGTTTCATCATGAATTAAACGTGTTCTAGACGGGAACCTGTGGCTTGGCAGTGCCCTCACCATGTTCATGAAATACTGTAGAATGTTAGCGATGTGAAAAAGCGGACCCTGGTAAGCTCGAATGCAATCGAATCTCGAACGGCCACAATCGTTTGAGCTGAGTGTACCAACACCCACACAGCACAACGTCCGGGAAAGTCCCAAAGACGTCTACAGACGTCTACAGACGTCGTTGGGACGTTGCCGGACGTTGCGCTGTGTGGGCATCTAGTACGTATTACTTATTAATAATTCTACACATGAGGGTTCACCTCACCGATTTCAATGATGTCTGAATATGTTGTCAGGATCATGATATAGGGGAGTGGTGCCAATATCGTACTAGTCACCTAAATCGTATATCATCAACAGACGCGGTCGCGTCTGGAAGCTAATTCCCCTTCCCCCTCTACCCATAGGCACACTGAGCGACCATGTCTCTATACACAAAAGATAACGAAATTGACAGGTCGTCGAAGCTATTTTAGCCTTATTATCTTCTTTTATGACATAGTCCCGGTGTTTTTACATGATTAAGCGAATCATTTTTTTTTTCGAACCCATTTGTCGTTTTACTTAATGTATCAAGCTATTTGTCTAAAAGATGTATGATTTAATTAATAATTAAGGTAATAGTATACAAAGTGGGCAACCTCACGGATTTTGACGACCTTGAAATGTGTTGTCAAGGACGTCATTCTGAACAACTTTTTCCTTTAAACTTTTTGGCGGTCGACCTTAGTTTCCGAGATATTCGCAAAATTATGTTGCTACCACTACATTAAATCCGATCTGTAAGTGCACGAAACGGCAGCGTAAGCGTCAACACGAGACCACCGCTTATCTTCTGTTTCAGCATATATACGTCGCAGTCACCGGCGAGCAACATATATATATATATATATATATATATATATATATATATATATATATATCGGGTAAACTAAAAGGTTCGAGTTAACCAATTCCACGGTGGATTCGTGGTAGTTGGTCGCCGGGGGGATTTGTTATAGTTTTGGGCGTCTCACGGCGCGTAAGCGTCGTGGGAGGGCGGACGGCGCATTCGAGTTTATCACTCAAAAGAATTTTTCTTTCTTAATAATTCAACTTGAGACGCGCCGTCGGCCCTCTCACGCTTATGCGCCGTGAGACGCCCAACACTATAACAAATCCCCCCGGCGAACAACTACCACGAATCCACCGTGGAATTGGTTAACTCGAACCTTTTAGTTTACCCGATATATACGTTGCCCGCCGGTGACTGCGACGTATATAAACAGCAGATAAGCGGGGGTCTCGTGTTGACTCATACGCTGCCGCCTCGTGCACGTACAGATCGGATTTAATGTAGTGGTAGCAACATAATTTTGCGAATATCTCGGAACCCAAGGTCGACCGCCAAAAAGTTTAGAGGAAAAAGTTGTTCAGAATGACGTCCTTGACAACATATTTCAAGGTCGTCAAAATCCGTGAGGTTGCCCACCTTGTATACCATTACCATAATTAAAATTAAAAAAATGTGACTAAGTCACGTCACGAGGACCACGCGAGCGCGCGGAACCAAAACAAAGGGACGAGGTGCAGTACGCACCCAGGCCGCTAAGTGGCCACTGGGCCCGCGTATTGCCTCGCTTGCGAAGATGCACGGCTCCTGCATATAAAGGCCGCGGCGAGTGGAATCAGGAGCTCTTGTGCTTGCAGCGTTATGCGAATAGCGGTACGACAAGAAGCCCATTTTTAGTTCCCACGAGGTGTGTCAGTGGTCGACCATCGTCACCACTGTACCATAACCAGCCTCTTCCGAAATAGGCCGAGATTTATCTTGCGCCCTACCTCCGTCAAAGAGGTGTCTCCGCGCCCATTAGGCCAGAGCCCTATTGCACTTTGATACGATATTTTACGACTCTCAACGGACGTGCCCCATAAGGCCATCTCGAGCAGAACGTTCAACAAATCCGCATCCCACTTTCCTAACTGCTCGCCGAAACATCGTCGCCGCCGTGTACCGTCGTGTCGCTAAAAGAAACCGCTCGAGCGTCGCGCTACATAAACGTATTTACCGGACGACCCGTCAAAAACCGAAAACGACTACGAAACACACCGCACGGGAGATATGTACACTACAAACATAATTTCAGAGACTTTCACTAATAAACATTGTTATTGTTAAAACCGACTTTACTCATTCGCCGAACCCGGACACAACGACTGAGTCGGCAACCAATCCCTTCTCCGTCCCACCGATAATCGTCTCGCGCACCGGAGACCATTACAAAAAAAAGATACTTTTTTGGCTTACAAGGGAACATCCCGAACCCGGAAATTCAAAAAATTCTGAAACTTTGTGGATATGTAGGGGATTTCCTCCTGATTACAACACAATTTTTTGTTGCTGCCCAAAATCACTCTAAGGGGGTGATATTAACCCCTGAAGATTCAGCCATTTTTCGATTTCGTGTTATAACTCGCGAACTGTAAGAGATAGAAAAAAAGTTTCCAGAAAAAAGTTACTTCTTTCAATTAGATCTACCAAAGCGTAAAGGTTATATCAATTGTTTAAACAATTAGAAAAAAGTTATAAACAAACATATGAATAATGTTTTCTAAAATTCGGGTTTTCGCGTGAAATCTGAACTCGATGTTTAAATAATTATGAAACAGCATAATCCATATTTTTTTCCATACAATTTCAACTATTGTAACGTACCTGAAGCTGCAGGACGAGCAATGTTCTTCTAACATTTATTAGGACATACCAAGTGACTTGGGACAGTCTACATTTTTTATTTCTCTTGCAAACTAATGATACACCCTTTCTTCGAACGGTACAATGCTTGGTGCAACTACTACAGTGCTGTACAATTGAAAAAAAGAAGATTTTATTTTCAAAAAGGGAGCTACCTTTCAAATTGGTTTTCTCAATTTTTTTTCGCAAACGGTTCCAAATTTTTGAAAATTCTCGACAGTACAATGCGGTACAAAACTAGTACAACAATGATTTTTTAATTTCTCACAAAATGTGGGGCTAACTTGATACACATGAACTATTGTAAAAATGCGAAATATACGGGATTTTCAAAATTATCTGGTTTCTCAATAATATATCCATTTCTATGGCATACGTAAGCGAATACATCGTAATACGTTACTGGTAAAAGTTATTTTCATTATCGATGCTGCACACAGCAATAGACATGAGATACTTAACACTTTGATGGGGGACAAAAATAGGAATATATATAAATTATTTTACTTTCTTACTACGTGTCACGTATTCTTTCCTAATAAATGTTAGAAAAACATTGCTCGTTATGCAGCTACAATGGGCACGTTACAATGGATTCCAAAAGTTCTTCGATTGTCGAGGAGCACAGTTCTGCGATACAACAATAGTTGAAATTGTTTGAAAAAAATTGGATTATGCTGTTTCATAATTATTTAAAACACCAATTCAGATTTCACGCGAAAGAACGAATTTTAAAAAAACATTAATAATATTTTTGTTTATAACTTCTTCTAATTGTTTAAACAAGTGATTTAACTTTTACTATTTGATAGATCTAATTAAAAGAAGTAACTTTCGTCTTGAGATTCTTTTTCTATCTCTTACAGTTCGCGAGTTATAACATAAAATCGAAAAATGGTCGAATCTTCAGGGGTTAATTTCACCCCCTTAGAGTGATTTTGGGCAGCAACAAAAAGTTGCGTTGTAATCAGAAGGAAATCCCCTACATATCCACAAAGTTTCAGAATTTTTTGAATTTCCGGGTTCGGGATCTTCCCTTGTTAGACGTTTCGTGACGTCACGACAGTTGACGCCAGTAGATGTCGCCATTCTCGTTTTACTTCTAGAATTGACACCAGTAGATGGCATCGTTCGAAAGCAGAATTTATTCCAACCAATCAGGAATGGTTTTGCTGAAAATGCAGTTGCGCCGTTGACGAAAACAGGAAAAAGTCGCTCCGTTCGGGTCTCTAGTAAATGTCACCTAGCTGTCACTCAATCGCTCAATTATAACCTGCCAAGTGACAGTTATAAAAATTGCTGAAATATCACGAGTTTTTCGACCATATAGGACACTGAATTATTGCCTCAATTAACAAGATAAGTAAGTAAAATTTTTTAATAGAATTTTTATGTACAGCTTATAGAACCCAAACTATTTAATAGACTTTATGTAGAGCTGATAGACACGAAGGAGACGTCCAACATGGAACTTGTCCGGAGAAGGTTCGACAAAGGAGACGTACAGACTTGGAACTTGTTCGGAGAAGGTTCGACAGAGAAGCATCTACTTACGCGCAAGTTTCTAGAAATTTGTCAAATAAGGTAAATCGACAACACATTATCAGTCACATTATTGAAGAAAGTACGCTGAAAACACATCTCCCTTGATACTTTTCAATCCTTTGTGAAAGACATTTGTAATACTTTAAAATCCACAGTAGTTCCCACGCTAGTCATTAATTTTATTATACTACCCTCCTTAGTTAAAGTTAGAAAAATCTACATGCTTCGTAAAGATTTATTAACAGTCTAATGTATTTAACCTAACATCTTTGAAAATAGTTAAAATATCTTATCTAAAACAATTAACTAATTGGTACGTTAATAATACATTCCCTACCGGTACACCTATTACAAAAAAAATAAAATAGGCTATTACGAAATAGTGACATGTTTTAATTTGAATGAAGGAAAATAAGGATGGTACAAAGTAAATGATAAAACTTCAGTTTTCTCGGTTATTTCAAAATGCTAGATAGGACATTTTAACTAAAGAGGGTAGTATAGCCATTGTGCGTTAACAGTATATTGGATCTTGTTAGGTATTGTAATGAACCCACTAGGCTCGTATAATTATACCCGACTATATATATCTCTTTATTCTAACAAATGGTTTGATACAATGGTTTGATACGCGTGCTCCGTACGCAACGAGTGCCAAATGCCGACTCCCGATCTCTCTTCCCGAACCTTCCCGTTCGGCGGGCGCTAGTTTACACCACCACGTCACGGTAATCGTGACTTCTGCCCGCGCTGTTTAAATCTATACGTATATATCTAACACTCCCCTTCCTTGAAACGAGTGTTGGCGGGAATAGACTTTTCACCCTATACTCGCGCGACTACTTCCGAGACGTTAATGCGTTACGTATTCTCCATATCGTTCTGGAGGATTTCTGATCCGGCAGGATCTCCTCGGTTCACTCTCGCTATTCGGTGTTCCGTTCATACGCTCTAATTCTATGTTTTGTGACCTGTGGCGTTCTAGCACTTGCTGGGGGTTCTCTTCCTGGCTATTATGAAAATCCTCGGGACCCCACGTGTAGCTCGGTTCCTCGCTTTCTGTTCGGCTTTGAGGTGTTTTCTCTCCTATTCTACGCACTTGATTTTTATGACGCCTCCATGTTCGGCCATCATCTAATTTAATGCTGTAATGTAATTTGCCTATTTTTTTCATAATTCTACCGAATTTCCATTTTCCGCTCGCGTTATAATTTCGACAGCTGACTCTGTCCCCCGCTTGAAATTGTGGTACTATTGGTTCTACAGTTGTATTTGTACGTTTGTTTATTGTTGGTAACATTAAATCTAATCTGCTTTTGATTGGTCTACCTAACATTAATTCCGCTGGGGCTATACCCGTAGTCGCATGTGGCATTTTCCGATATTGCATTAATATAGTTTGTAACGCACCTTCTAAATTACTTATATGCGCCTCGGTTTCGGATAATGATTTCTTTAACGTTTGTACGAAGCGTTCCGCTAACCCATTGGTTGCTGGGTGATAGGGCGCTGTTAATTTTTGTACGATGCCATTTGAACGCAGAAAATCTTTAAATTGTTGTGACACAAAAGTTCTACCATTGTCGCTAACAATTGTTTTCGGTGTACTGAATCTTGCGAAAATTTCTTTACATTTATTAATCGTTGTTGTTGCTGTTATGTCTTTTGTAATGTACACTTCCGGCCACTTTGTATAGGCATCCACGAATACGAAAAAATTTTGACCCTTGAATGGTCCTGCAAAGTCGATGTGTACCCTCTCAAGCGGTTCTGAAACTGGTTCCCAAATGTGGTTCTTTATTTTTGGAGGGTTATTCTTTATCCCGTTGCAAATCCCGCAGTTTCGCGTAATATTTTCAATATCAGCATCTATTCCTGACCACCAGCAATAACCTCGTGCAAGCCCTTTCATTTTGACTATCCCAAAATGGCCTTCATGTAATTCCTGTAACACCCTTTTTCGTAACGTTTTTGGTACTACTACTCTATGTGCTCGAAATATGACCCCGCCTTGTATACTGTATTCATTTCTATTTGTTCGGTTTTTATATTTTCCTAACTGTAATTCTTGTAATAGCTCTTTTAGCTCCGCGTCGCGCTTAGTCTCTATCGCTAGTTTCTCCCCCGTTACTGGTAACTGATCAATGGTGTCCATCAGGTGAACGTCAACTACGTCATATCTATCTTGTTCGGTTTCTGTAGCTAGTAGTCTCGATAGACCATCTGCATTTCCATGTAGTTTGGTATTTCTATATTTAATTGTATACTTGAAACCTCGTAGGAAAAGCGCGTAATGCTGCATTCGCATTGCACTATAGAGGGGTAACTCTTTCGCCGGGGAAAATATCTGTACTAGAGGGCGGTGATCTGTGTAAAGTGTGAACGTATTTCCATACAAGTATTGATGGAACTTTTTTACCCCAAAAATAATGCCATATGCTTCCTTGTCTATTTGTGCGTATTTTTGTTGCGTAGTTGATAATGTCCGCGAGGCGTATTGAATTGGACGCTCTGTACCATCCGGGTAAATGTGGGACAACACTGCACCCACTCCGTACGCGCTTGCATCAGTGGCTAACACCAATGGCAGTTTTTGATCGAAATGTACTAAGATTTGGTTCTTTTGAAATTCCGCTTTTGCAATTCGGAATGCCTCTTCACAATCTCTGGTCCACGTAAAAGTAGTGTTCGTATTTAGTAATCTGTAGAGTGGGTGCAATATTGGACTCAGATTTTTAATGAACCGACCGTAATAGTTTACAAATCCCAATAAATGCTCGGACTTGCGCGACGTTTTGAGGCTGTGGCATATTATTAATCGCCTCAATTTTACTTGGGTCCTTGTGAATCCCGTGGCGATCTATAATGTACCCGCAATAATGTATTTCGTCTCTAAAAAATTCGCATTTATCTCGATTGATTTTAATATTGAATTTATTTAACTGCGCGAACACAGGTTCCAAGCGTTCCAAGTGTTCGTCATCGGATGCTCCGGTGATTTTAATGTCATCTAAAAATACTGACACTCCGGGAATTCCACGTAAAATGTTTTCCATTTCCCGTTGCCAAATCGCGGGTGCCGATGCGATGCCATACATTAATCTCGTAGGTCTGTATAACCCAAAAGGGGTATTCAATGTAAGGACTTCCCTATCTTGCGGTCTCACTTCCATTTGTAAATACGCCTGTTTCAAATCAATTTTCGAAAAAGTAGTACCGCCCGCCATGGACGCAAATAATTCGTCCGTCGTGGGCAATGGGTGTTCGTCAACCGTTAAGTGGGGGTTGACTGTAACGCTATAATCCCCGCAAAGTCTAATTTGATTTTCCCCTTTTAACACCGGGACCACTGGCGTGGACCAACTCGCTGTATGCACCTTTTCCAAAACCCCGGCTGCTGTTAAGGTCTGTATCTCTTTTTCGACTAACGGCAATAATTTGAACGGTACCCGCCGCGGTTTTAAAAATTTAGGGGAAGTCCCCTCTTTAATCGTTAATTTCGCCTGAATGCCTGTTATTGGCGTTAACCCTGGTTCTGATATGGCTTTGTATTTTTGTAACATATTTCGAATGCTTTCGTCCCTCTGTACTTGTATCACCGGAGAAACAGTTACCGCGTTTAAAGTAAATCTTCGCAGCTCACTTTTAGTTAGTAGCTGCCTCAACCATTCTCGGCCTAGTAGCGGTTCTCTCTGAATTTTAGTCAAATAAATGTTTACTTTGTAATTGCTTCGCCCATAGTTTACGCTCACCGTGATGAACCCCTCACAAGGTAGTGTTTTATTACAATAGGAAATTAATTGTAGTTCTGTTCTATGTACAATCGCGGACGGAAAAAGCCTAACCGCCTCACTATCGTTCATAATTGTAACGGCCGCTCCGCTATCCACCTCAAACCGAACAGACTTATTGTTTACCTCTAGGGTCGCGTAGAACTTCTGGCGATAATCCGCGTGCTCCGACGTTCGCGGTATTTTCTGCAGATTGAAAATTGGCTCCAGGTAATTCGCCGTCGCTTTCCCTTCGACACGTGGAGCTTTCCCTGCCTCCTTTCTTTTAAAACAAACCACGCGCAAGTGTCCAGGAACGCCACAGGCCTTACATCGTATTTGTCGGCTTAATGTACACTCCGACGCCAAATGTCCTTTCCCACACCTATAACAGGAAATATTTTTATTACCTGTCCTTTTGTTATTCGTATTATCGTTACTATAACTAGAATATTCGCGGTTCGTAGTCGAAGGGAATGTTGAGTTGTTCTTCTTCTTCCAGTTTTGCGGATGTACGGGTTTTTTTCTGTGACCTCTCTCTCCAAGCTGTTCCACAGTGGCTTGCGTCCCTGTCTGTGTACCTCGTAGCTGGTCCGTGCCTCGCTCCGACATTTCCATGCTTGTTGCTGTTTGTACTGCCTTCTCAAAGTCGATATTTTTTCGACTCAAGGAACCTGGACTGTATACGTTTGCTTTGGAGCCCGAACACGAACTGGTTACGTAATGCCGTTTTTAGGTAGTCCCCAAACTTGCAATATACAGCTAATTTTTGGAGTTCTGTAACGTATTGCTGTATACTCTCCGTTTCTAGTTGCTTCCTTTGGTAAAATCTGTAATTTTCAGCAATTTCGAGCGGCTCTGGTGAATAAAATTCTTCCAATTTTGTAACTAACGTTGCGTACGGTAACTGATATGGATCCTTGGGTGCACATTTATTGCACAAAACCTCGAATGCTCCGATACCCATGTAATGTAATAAACAAGGTACTCTGTCGGCGTCTTTGACCTTGAATAATTTGAAAGCTTCTTCGAGCCGTTGTAGCCAACGTTTAATATTTGTAACCGCCGCATCAAACGGCTCCATGTTTAACGTTGCACTCATCTGTACCTCTGCCATTTTGCGGTAATAATATGTACGTAGTACTTAACGTATCTGTACCTTGGTGTAAATGTATCTCCGTACGTAGACTTCCTTCGACACGTGGTCACTGAGCGATCCTCGCTCCAATCTTCGTCTCCAGTATTTCCTTCTTTCTGGCTATCCCATCCTCGTCGCCATTCTGTTAGGTATTGTAATGAACCCACTAGGCTCGTATAATTATACCCGACTATATATATATCTCTTTATTCTAACAAATGGTTTGATACAATGGTTTGATACGCGTGCTCCGTACGCAACGAGTGCCAAATGCCGACTCCCGATCTCTCTTCCCGAACCTTCCCGTTCGGCGGGCGCTAGTTTACACCACCACGTCACGGTAATCGTGACTTCCGCCCGCGCTGTTTAAATCTATACGTATATATCTAACAGATCTCTTCGTTCAATTTTGTTGAATTACCATTAGCATTTAAATTTCCTGCAACAGGACCTTCTGCCGTACGCTGTCATCTTCTTTGGACACATTATGTAGTCTCTACACTTAGCACAAATCCATTCTTTTTCTAGAAGTTCTACGTTAAGTTGTAACTAAAATGTGGCTTTTATATATTTACAGATAATGGAAGCAGATGTGATTTAGAAAAAATAACCCTGCTGCACGACCACATGCAAGAAGCACATTTTCATGTTTAATTTTATTTTAGAGATTAAGAAATATGTATGTACAAAATCAAATTTTATTATAAATATAGAAAAATGTATAAATTAGAGAAAAAAAAAATAAATTGGTACATAGGTACACCATATTTACGTAAATACATGTATTTCTCTTGACTAGAGTATGGATTAACACTCATTAATTTTATTTATTGACTCATGTATGAAAGAAGCTACAGTATTGTCTCCCGGAGAATTCGCTGGTGGGGACTGGCGTTGAGCTCGTTTCGTGAACAGAGCTCTAATTCCGAGTGGTCGTTTCTCGCTTCTTTCTGGCCGAAGGGGGGAACGAGATGAGCTTTGCGGCGGGCGTGCGCGACGGACGCAATGCAAAGGACGGAGTATCAGGTGTCCGGAAGACGGAACGAGACAAAACATCAAATGGTAAAGAAGATCTCACGCGATGGCGGCGGGACGTTGCCGGCGGCACATTTGCTTGATACGAGCACAGACGAGGTATGGAAT
Source organism: Andrena minutula (assembly GCA_929113495.1). NCBI lineage: Eukaryota > Metazoa > Arthropoda > Insecta > Hymenoptera > Andrenidae > Andrena > Andrena minutula. The sequence goes on from OV815993.1 coordinate 21,859,045, forward strand.
AGACTACTCACCTTATGCCGGGTTTACACCAAGGCGAACACGAACAAAAACGTTTTCGACGCGTTTACACCGCCACGAACGCGAACAGAATACAGTGTACGAATGTTCTCGAAGATGTTCGCGAAGGTAAGAACGCAGCGGACGAACATTTCTGACGATACCTGGCGATCGGCATCCCTTGCCATTGTGGGACTGCTCGTAAATAGGCGACCCTCTAGGACTATCCGCCGGCAGGTACACCGCCGAAATGGTATGCGTGACAAGCTCGAATAAAATGTTTATATTTTTTGTTTCAGTATAATGAGAATATTTCCAACGTATGGATGAGATTTTTTTAATAAAAATGAAACCAAACCCCACACAATTCAGACAAGTTTGAGTTCTGCTTAGAATATATAATGGCTTTAAAATATCAATATTTTTTAACACTAGTCAATAACAGATGTGCTTGAAAAAAAGAAAAAATTTTTGGTTGGAGGTGATTCGTGTTTAAAGCTGTAGGATATTACTTACTAGGGAATAAGGAGACAGTATTAACGAGTTATATGTACGTTTAGAACTGTACGTATACTGCATAGATATGCATATACATACATATATTTTAAAACATATACAACACTACACAAAGATTAGCATACAATATACAAACATATAAAATATACAAACATTATACAATACACACACACATACGTACATATACATAGGACATATAGATATTTACAAACTTAAGATATAATTTATACATATCTCTGCTGAGATGGGATTTGCCCATGCGGGCCTAAAAAAAAGTTACCGAATTGAGAACGATCGTCCCTTGCCAGACTGGACGGTGCCTCTGGTACCCTTTGTAATGGAAGGTACGCACCTTCACTAGAATCTGCTCTCCACTCGCCCGGTATAAACTCTCCCGTATATGAATCGAAGCGGTCGAAAGTACCGGGCGGCGAATAAATCAACTGTGTGCTTGCGTTTCGTCTCCGAAAATTATGTAAATAAACGCACGTTAAAACGACCATGGTTGCTTTATCGGGTTGAAGTAAAATGGGTCGTGTTAATACTCTAAACCCCGAGGCTAATATGCCGAAAGCATTTTCAACGACAATGCGGGCTCTGGACAGTCGGTAGTTAAATACTCGCTCCATTGAGCCACGCATCTGATACCCGCTGAATGGTTTCATGATATGTTTTTGTAACGGAAACGCATCGTCCGCAACAAAAATGAAAGGCAAATCCGCCGTTCCCCCGGGTAGACGGCTGCTCCGTGGGAGGTCTAATTCTCCCCTTTGTATTTTATCATAAATGGAGGTGTTGCTAAAAACACCTCCATCTGAAATTCGTCCCTGGCAGCCCACATTAACAAAAATAAAATTCGCCGAGGCATCGACGACTGCCAGGAGAACAATACTGAAGGAGCCCTTGTAATTAAAGTAGTCACTCCCGCTGTGTTTTGGTGCTTGGATTGCCACGTGCTTCCCGTCAATAGCGCCCACGCAGTGCGGGAAGTTGGTTTTTTTAAAAAATGTGTCCGCTACTTCTAGCCACTCTGTCGATGTTACTGGAAGCTGGAAGACAAAGTTCAAGTTAGTTTAGTTTAGACCGGGTAGCAATAGTGATTATTTCAGTACTGAAAGCAGTAGGGTAAACCCGGGTGACGCGGTCGACCTAATATAAAATAGTTATTAAAACTAATATAGACATTACTTATTTTATCAGAACAAACCTATATGTTCAGAATTTTATGCTGATTCAGAAAAACTGGTCGATATTTGCTTTAAGACAATATTTACTGTAAATCGGGTTGAAAACTGAAGTCATAACATCTGACCACCTCTCCCGAGGTGCCGGGAGAAAGGGTTTTCGTCGTTGGCAGAGGCCACTGTTAGAATTATCCATATAAAGTTAACAAAGGATAAATCAAAATTATTTGTGAGTGAATACAACTACAGATTTATTGATATTTAATTTGTGTACGCTAAACAAGTAAAGAACACATCAATCAAAAAGTGAACTATCTACTGGCGATTAGCAAGGCAAACGAATGCAGAAGTGAGTAAATAAACTAAATAAACGAAAATGATAATAAAATAATAATAAAAAATAAAAAAAATCATAATTCGACCATCTCTCCTTTTTGCAGCGAGAGATGGTCTTCTCGTTAGCTTTGAAAGGAAGAGTTAACATGGTCAAATACTTTAGCTGCAATGTTCCTCAATGTCTCTACTATCGTATTATCCCAAATATTAAACGAAAATAAACTTAGAAGTATATTTTAAATACGATTCTGTACAACCGCTGTTTGACAAAAGAGGTTAAATGCAACCCCAATTTACATTTTAAAGCCTATAAATCCAGAAAAACACAGAAAGAAGGGAAATGATGCTATTCATTCAACTGTTTAGCTTCTAGAGAAGGAATTGGTCTGTACTTTAACGCATTTTTACGTACAGAGTAAAGCATATAAAATAAAGTACTGTCAATTAAAATATAGTTACCTTTATCGTATCCTCTAGAACACCGATCAATGCTTGGCAAACTTCCGGGATTATGAGCGATATAGTTGATTTCGCTACCCGGAATGTATACATCAAACTCTGGAATGTATCCCCCGTGGCGAGATATCTCAAAGTTATTAATAATCTATCGGCGACCGAAACACTTTTTCGGAAATTTGTATCCTGTCGAGCAATTTGAGGGCCAATTTGCATTAATAACTGCTCAAAATTATTGCGCGACACCGGCGCAAAATTATTGAACCCAGTTGGGTCACTTGGGCTTAAATCTTCGAGGAGGGAAGATCCTGTACGGCGTTTTAACAATGCCCTCGTCCAGCATTTTCGCCTCCTCCTTTGTGGTATTGCAGCATTTAAAATAACTGCAGCGCAAGACACAATCAACTCATCATCACTGCTAGACATACTGACACTATGTACTTTAAAGAAATGTGTAAGAACGCTTGTAATAGATGCACTGGTTGGGTGCAGACACTTCTGTTCGCCACGATCGACGGTTCAAGTAAAATTGATTTTTGCATCCAGGTACGCCGCCTTTTATAGACAATAGTTTCCGAAGTTGGCCACTAAACACCCCGCCGCTACCCTGGTTTCAGGGTAGAATGAGCGACAACTCACAAGGAGAGGTTCCCAGGTGTCCGCCTCCGATTTCTTTAAACTTTGGATATTTTAGAGTACCGAAAAATAAGAAATACGTGTTTTTTTTATAACAGCCAGGTTTCATTTTTAGGGGGTGAAACCACCTCCCAAAGTTCATACGGGGTACAAAATTTTGTCGTGTAAAACATGATATAAATTCAATTTACGTCATAACTTGCTGTATGGAAAATGTTGTTGTCGTCAGTCGCCGTTATTAGAGGGTAGCTATGAGGGGTGGTTCCACCCCTTGAACATGCAATTCGGGCAAAATAGAAAGACATGCATTTCCTTCCTACTTTTCGGCCCTCTAAAACATATCCAAAAACCAAAGCAATCGGGAACGAACACCTGAAATGCTTATAAATGTGGGGGATAGATAGATAGTTCGGGCGATGACTACACTCATATAGATTAAAAAAATCTTTGGTACTTTCGTTTCAGATGACTAGGACGGTCGCAATCCGTGCGCCCAATGGGGCCGGTTTTTTATGACATGACCTGCGCTTCGACGTGTAACTTGTACAAATTTCAATATAACGCATTCCAAAAATTTGTGTTGATAGTTCAAACACTACTAAATATGTGTGCAAAACCCCTGCCCTGTAGGTATGATACGTTTTTCAGAATTAATTTCCAAATATCACCTTCAAAAACGAGAATCTAGACTAGAATACCCCCTTAAACGATTTACGGGAAAAGGGCACATAGGCCTATGTGCCCTTTTTCCATCAAATGCCTCATATGTATGTGCGTGTGTATACATATATATATATATATATATATATATATATATATATATATATATGTAGCTCGTTCCAAATGTAGGTGCTAGTGGGGAAAAAGATAATTTTCCATGAAAAAATAACTCGAAAATATATAACAAAACTTTTCTTTTTAAACAGTTAATGCTGAAAATTTTATTTCGATCATGATTTGTATTCTATCATTTCTATTACCACCGATATAAATTGGTAATGGGTGCACAACAATAGAACATGTGCATTTAAAAAAACTGATGTCGCTGCGGAATGAATTTTGAAAAATGGCTGCCGTATAAGCGCGCAAACAACCACCACCCTTCTGCTCCAACTATTTCCTCTCTGCTCGTGGGATACCATTTTATGTTTATAGTTGCTTCAATTCACACCGAATGTTCTTTTCCAAGATGCACACAACACTTGATTCAGTTTCAATAACAAATAGCAATATTCGATTAAGTTATAGTTTTGATCCTGAAATTTATGCGGTTACCACCCTCAGGTTGATTAAAGAAATATATTCTCAGATTCGCTGGAGCTTTTTCTCTAAAATAAGCGGCTCGAAGAAGATGAAGCGGTTTCAAGAACCTTATTTTAAACAATTACAGTTTACCCATATGTTCGATATTTTTGCAAATTTCAGTTCTAAATTCTGGGAAAACATACTTGACATATCACACATTGAGAGTGGGTATGTAAAAAAATCGTTCTTTTGGCATATTTATGTGTATGTCCACTCTTAGGAAAATGGTGAAACTGCAAACTGTAAAATGCACATGCGTCGTTGCATTTTCGACAAACAATTGGTCCTTGGTGCTGTTTGAGCCATTCGCCTCTTTCTTCTAACATTTCTTTTCAATTGCAATGAGAAAAGAGTATGGCTTTTGCCGGTTGCATGGGCCTCCCTGCAGGCTGATAGAGTAAAGGCATTGCCGTAGAATAGGCAGAAGAGACTGATTGTTCACAATTAAAATGTTGTTTCTATTTGATTTATTTGCATTCTCTAAACGATGACGCATATATAGAATGGTATGCGTACTCGAAGATCCAACATACCTGCTGTCGGAGGATATCATAAGTACTTTTTTTAAACTACTTTCCCTAAATGCCGAATTCAGAGAGAAGAATCTAATAATAGCGAATACCGCTATAAACAGGTGATGACTATGGCTTTGGTTTGTTGTCCCTTCGCTGGTCCTGACACCCGAAGCATAATTACTTTTACCCCCTTCGCTTTACAACTTCGTTAAGCCAGGGTCCCAGGGTTGATTTTATGAGGCCCCATGCTTTTCGTTTCCTGTACGGGACTTTTGCCGGACCAGCCGTCCACACATGAGATGTACAGTATGTCCGGTTTGAGTGTGCACAGACTATTATTTTTCTAATTTATGCCGTAAAGGCGACATCCCCTAGCTAGATTTGGGCGCTGTGGTCAGGCGCAGTGTATGTACACTAGGCGGCGAAATCGGCTTCCCTCCGGAAATTTGGCAACGTTGCATGTCGGGTCCCCCTGTGTCGAAGAACCACTGAGTTATGCCTAGTGACAATGGTGACAATTCTACAAATTATTATTTAGTTTGCTGAAATGAATTTTGCTTGATATAACATTACACGTAAGAGGATGATGGGCTCGATTCCTCATCGATTTGGCAAAGAAGTAGCATGTATCGTAGGTAGAAAGTTTTTAGACTGCCAGGCCGAAGTCTAGGTAGACGCACGAAATCCCTATATCGGTGTTCTAGCACGGGAAGGCGAGGGAAGGCGTTTTGTCCGCCGCTACCCCAAGGTAGCCGCCGCCCGCATAAGACCCTCTCACTTGCACATAAAGCCCTGTCCTTGTTTAGCACCATCCCTGTCTACCGCATGCTCTCTGTCACTCCCGTGCAGCGAATTGACGCTAAGAGGCTAGTTATTTCTTACGAAGGAGTGACGGAGAGCATGCGGTAGACAGGGATGGTGCCTCCAGTCAGGCCAGACGTAAGAGTCTTCGGGCGTCTGCTGTAGTAGCCGCCTAGCCTACTCTGGATACAGACACACTGCGATGAGTGTCTGTTTTCCTGTTCTAATGGCGGAATCTCCTAGCCGATGTCTGGATGTTGCGCCCTAACGCTAGAATACTTCAACAGCAGTCGAGACGCAAATGCACTGCGCTCCATCGCCACGGTGGGACCGAATCCCAAGATTTAATTAAACAAAAGTTATGGGATTATGGTAAGAGAAAATAATATACAGGTAATTGTTGTTTTAATATAATTATGCAACACAAATTAGGAATACCGTTCCTCGAGGAAGAGGGGACCTTCCCCCCCCCCCCCCCCGTGAATTCGTCGGCGGAGAAGGAACCCTCTCCCTCTTGACAAAGTAGAGGAGGTAAATGACACATCTGGTCCCCAAACACTAATCAGGCTAGTCGGCCGGAGCGTCTCGCAAGGGCCAGGGGCGCATTTTATGGTCATATTGTTTCGCGAGGCGGCGGTTAACAAGGGTACGCGCGTGTCCGCAGGCATCGTATGTACCTTCCTACCCACCGGCAGGGGCAGGGGCAATATACGGATTAACACAGGCTAAACAGGGCCTAAAATTCTTAAAGACGGCACCGCGTTCTTGATTGCCCTTTAAAAATCTGGCAAACAGAATCAATCTTTACTGTCTTTAAGAAGTTTAGGCCTTCTTCAGCCTGTGTTAATCCGTATATTGACCTGTCGGTAGGTAGTATATACGATGCCCCCGATGTCAAACCCTAATTAACCAAATGACTTGAAAGAACCAGGACTTGGAAAACACGGATCTTACCGGTAACCATCTTGCTCGTTTGTTTTCAATAGCGATTGCCATATCATAAATCTTAGATGTATTAGCACTATTAGCCAGACGCGGTCGCTTCAAACGGGCAATCGCTAGGTTGGGGATTTCCGCGATCTCGTGCTGCAAATTCGTCGCTTGAGGTCAACTCTCGGAAGGAATGGTCGCGAACGATGCCACTCCGATTTCCGTGAAACCAGGTAGGCTCGTAGAACAACCAAAAACGGACACGCATTGTGTTTCGCTGCGGTACTTTCTGTTTAGGGGGTTACACAATTTGACACCGTGGATGCATACCGCCATCAGACGCGCTAAGTCAGACCATAGGTGGGATCTTCTAGCTGCGACAGACACAACGAATGGTCCCTAGGCTGAATCTCCTTTCCTGCGACAGAACGCTGGCTATCCCTCGCCACTGTGGGATAGATTCCCAAGCAATTGCGGAAGAATGCAACATCCCATATTTCGCATTCAAAATGCCGAATTTTATTAACGAAGTTAACAAATGTATTAATAAACAACTCATACGAAGGTTAGACCGTACACAGCAGCGATCTTTGAGCTGTAGAAAATAACTCCTGTCGAAACTTTAAACGCGAGTATCTTGAAGCAGCATTTTTCAAAACGGGCGCATTAATAACTCAGTCAATTTTGATTGGATTCACTTCAAATTTTCAGGGAATATTTGTAATACAATCATCTTCAGTTAAGCGCAGGGGAATAGTGGGATAGTTGATCATTGGGGATACATGATCATCATTAGTTTTTTAATTAATATGTTGGAAATTTGTGCCTACTGCGACGTTATAGCGGTAATGTTTGCATTATCGTTTTCTTTCGGGAGCATAGAATAGTACAGTTAGAAGCTTTGATCTTATTTGCAGCCAAAAAGTAAATATTTCGGTCAACGTGTTCTTCCTCCTTTTCGACTTAATGTTGCATTTTCAACGATTTAAAATATATTAAGTAAAAACAGCTATATCTGGTCTATTAATGCTATTTATTGATTGATCTAAATATGTCAGGTAAGTTTAGTTTTTCACCTTTTTCAAATCAAGTGCATTGAGGGATACTTGATCAGTATGTGAGATGGGATACTTGAACAGATGAAAAAGCTCCAGAAAAAAAACATAGAACGGCTAATAAAGCAGAAAAATACAGCAAAGACGGTGAGAAGGGAAATCTTTTCTTCATCATCTGAATCAGATGATATCTAATGAAATGTCTTTTAAGAATGCATTTATGTTGTTTTATGTCATTCATCGGTTTTATTTTTTCAGTAATTCCTTCAAGTTAGTTATAGTTTACCTTCCATTTATGATATTTGCTTTATTTCATGTTATTGACTAAGTTGATAAATATATTTTAGAAAAAGAATGTGTTATTTAATCTTAAAGTTCACTGATCAAGTCTCGCTAACCTTTTGATCAAGTCTCCCCTCTAGTGCTATACTCTAAGAATCACAACTTAAGTAATTAAATAAAAACAAAGCAAACCATTATTATTATTTTAGTAAAATAGCAAAACTGTGATCAACTATCCCACTATTCCCCTGCGCTTAACTGAAGATGATTGTATTACAAATATTCCCTGAAAATTTGAAGTGAATCCAATCAAAATTGACTGAGTTATTAATGCGCCCGTTTTGAAAAATGCTGCTTCAAGATACTCGCGTTTAAAGTTTCGACAGGAGTTATTTTCTACAGCTCAAAGATCGCTGCTGTGTACGGTCTAACCTTCGTATGAGTTGTTTATTAATACATTTGTTAACTTCGTTAATAAAATTCGGCATTTTGAATGCGAAATATGGGATGTTGCATTCTTCCGCAATTGCTTGGGAATCTATCCCACAGTGGCGAGGGATAGCCAGCGTTCTGTCGCAGGAAAGGAGATTCAGCCTAGGGACCATTCGTTGTGTCTGTCGCAGCTAGAAGATCCCACCTATGGTCTGACTTAGCGCGTCTGATGGCGGTATGCATCCACGGTGTCAAATTGTGTAACCCCCTAAACAGAAAGTACCGCAGCGAAACACAATGCGTGTCCGTTTTTGGTTGTTCTACGAGCCTACCTGGTTTCACGGAAATCGGAGTGGCATCGTTCGCGACCATTCCTTCCGAGAGTTGACCTCAAGCGACGAATTTGCAGCACGAGATCGCGGAAATCCCCAACCTAGCGATTGCCCGTTTGAAGCGACCGCGTCTGGCTAATAGTGCTAATACATCTAAGATTTATGATATGGCAATCGCTATTGAAAACAAACGAGCAAGATGGTTACCGGTAAGATCCGTGTTTTCCAAGTCCTGGTTCTTTCAAGTCATTTGGTTAATTAGGGTTTGACATCGGGGGCATCGTATATACTACCTACCGACAGGTCAATATACGGATTAACACAGGCTGAAGAAGGCCTAAACTTCTTAAAGACAGTAAAGATTGATTCTGTTTGCCAGATTTTTAAAGGGCAATCAAGAACGCGGTGCCGTCTTTAAGAATTTTAGGCCCTGTTTAGCCTGTGTTAATCCGTATATTGCCCCTGCCCCTGCCGGTGGGTAGGAAGGTACATACGATGCCTGCGGACACGCGCGTACCCTTGTTAACCGCCGCCTCGCGAAACAATATGACCATAAAATGCGCCCCTGGCCCTTGCGAGACGCTCCGGCCGACTAGCCTGATTAGTGTTTGGGGACCAGATGTGTCATTTACCTCCTCTACTTTGTCAAGAGGGAGAGGGTTCCTTCTCCGCCGACGAATTCACGGGGGGGGGGGGGGGAAGGTCCCCTCTTCCTCGAGGAACGGTATTCCTAATTTGTGTTGCATAATTATATTAAAACAACAATTACCTGTATATTATTTTCTCTTACCATAATCCCATAACTTTTGTTTAATTAAATCTTGGGATTCGGTCCCACCGTGGCGATGGAGCGCAGTGCATTTGCGTCTCGACTGCTGTTGAAGTATTCTAGCGTTAGGGCGCAACATCCAGACATCGGCTAGGAGATTCCGCCATTAGAACAGGAAAACAGACACTCATCGCAGTGTGTCTGTATCCAGAGTAGGCTAGGCGGCTACTACAGCAGACGCCCGAAGACTCTTACGTCTGGCCTGACTGGAGGCACCATCCCTGTCTACCGCATGCTCTCCGTCACTCCTTCGTAAGAAATAACTAGCCTCTTAGCGTCAATTCGCTGCACGGGAGTGACAGAGAGCATGCGGTAGACAGGGATGGTGCTAAACAAGGACAGGGCTTTATGTGCAAGTGAGAGGGTCTTATGCGGGCGGCGGCTACCTTGGGGTAGCGGCGGACAAAACGCCTTCCCTCGCCTTCCCGTGCTAGAACACCGATATAGGGATTTCGTGCGTCTACCTAGACTTCGGCCTGGCAGTCTAAAAACTTTCTACCTACGATACATGCTACTTCTTTGCCAAATCGATGAGGAATCGAGCCCATCATCCTCTTACGTGTAATGTTATATCAAGCAAAATTCATTTCAGCAAACTAAATAATAATTTGTAGAATTGTCACCATTGTCACTAGGCATAACTCAGTGGTTCTTCGACACAGGGGGACCCGACATGCAACGTTGCCAAATTTCCGGAGGGAAGCCGATTTCGCCGCCTAGTGTACATACACTGCGCCTGACCACAGCGCCCAAATCTAGCTAGGGGATGTCGCCTTTACGGCATAAATTAGAAAAATAATAGTCTGTGTACACTCAAACCGGACATACTGTACATCTCATGTGTGGACGGCTGGTCCGGCAAAAGTCCCGTACAGGAAACGAAAAGCATGGGGCCTCATAAAATCAACCCTGGGACCCTGGCTTAACGAAGTTGTAAAGCGAAGGGGGTAAAAGTAATTATGCTTCGGGTGTCAGGACCAGCGAAGGGACAACAAACCAAAGCCATAGTCATCACCTGTTTATAGCGGTATTCGCTATTATTAGATTCTTCTCTCTGAATTCGGCATTTAGGGAAAGTAGTTTAAAAAAAGTACTTATGATATCCTCCGACAGCAGGTATGTTGGATCTTCGAGTACGCATACCATTCTATATATGCGTCATCGTTTAGAGAATGCAAATAAATCAAATAGAAACAACATTTTAATTGTGAACAATCAGTCTCTTCTGCCTATTCTACGGCAATGCCTTTACTCTATCAGCCTGCAGGGAGGCCCATGCAACCGGCAAAAGCCATACTCTTTTCTCATTGCAATTGAAAAGAAATGTTAGAAGAAAGAGGCGAATGGCTCAAACAGCACCAAGGACCAATTGTTTGTCGAAAATGCAACGACGCATGTGCATTTTACAGTTTGCAGTTTCACCATTTTCCTAAGAGTGGACATACACATAAATATGCCAAAAGAACGATTTTTTTACATACCCACTCTCAATGTGTGATATGTCAAGTATGTTTTCCCAGAATTTAGAACTGAAATTTGCAAAAATATCGAACATATGGGTAAACTGTAATTGTTTAAAATAAGGTTCTTGAAACCGCTTCATCTTCTTCGAGCCGCTTATTTTAGAGAAAAAGCTCCAGCGAATCTGAGAATATATTTCTTTAATCAACCTGAGGGTGGTAACCGCATAAATTTCAGGATCAAAACTATAACTTAATCGAATATTGCTATTTGTTATTGAAACTGAATCAAGTGTTGTGTGCATCTTGGAAAAGAACATTCGGTGTGAATTGAAGCAACTATAAACATAAAATGGTATCCCACGAGCAGAGAGGAAATAGTTGGAGCAGAAGGGTGGTGGTTGTTTGCGCGCTTATACGGCAGCCATTTTTCAAAATTCATTCCGCAGCGACATCAGTTTTTTTAAATGCACATGTTCAGCATTAACTGTTTGAAACGAAATTTTTTTGGACATTCCACGCGAAATCGGACACTGTTTGGTGTAACATTTCGGTTGTGGCTCAAATTTGAATATATTGTAGTCTTTAGGGATGTATAAACATATCTGGAAGGATTTTTGAAAATTTTGTAAAATGTCGATTTTACAGCTGTGTGAAGGTAAGTGCTAACTTTTTTTCAGTAAATTATAGCTATGGAAGTAGTAAACGCATGGAGATGAAATTGATGGTGCTTATAGAGAAGACATTGAAGTTTTAAGGAAAAATTATTCCAGTTTAAAAAACAAATTTTTTAACCTTTTCTGTGCAATTATTTTAAACAAATGCATTTTTTTAACATGGGGCGCGATTTTAAAAATTTGAAAAAAAATCAGAATATAGTTCTATCCTTCCCCTTCATGCTCTAATTGTTAAAAGTATGGACATTTTAAAATTGGCCCTGTAAAAATTGCCGAAAGTTGACGCTGCGTCAAGTCACACTGGCTTGACTGTCTGAGCTGTGCGGTACTCGCTGCGGCCAAGCGGCTATATCTGCTATTCCTATACAGTGTTCTCGAAAATGGTGAGTATTTGTGAAAAACTGAAGAAGGAAAACTTTCACTGTTTTTTATACACAACATAATGCGGTAACTCAATTTTTGGTGGTCACAATAATTTCCTTGAAACGAAGGGGATCCTTAATTTTTTAAATGGAATGCTATATATTTGATAAGCCAGTATGAAACCGACTGTCAAGAGAAATTCAACCATGTGGTATACTATGACCTTCAAGCGTACACATGGTTAGAAATGAAATAAATATATCGAACTATCGTAGATTGAATTTCATATTTCATTTCTAACCATGTGTAGTCTTGAGAGTCATAGTATACCATATGGTTGAATTTGTCTTGACAGTCGCTTTCATGTTGGATAATCAAATATATAGCATTCCAATTAAAAAACTGAGGGTCACCTTCGTTTCGCGGAAAATATTGCGAACACCAAAAATTGAATTACCGTATTATGTTGTGTATAAAAAACAGTGAAAGTTTTCCTTCTTCAGTTTTTTAGAAATACTTACCATATTCGAGAACATTGAATAAGAATAGCAGATATAGCCGCTTGGCCGCTGCGAGTACCGCACAGCTCAGACAGTCGGGCCGGTGTGACTTGACGCAGCGTCAACTTTCGGCAATTTTTACAGTGCCAATTTTAAAATGTCCATACTTTTGACAATTAGGGAATGAAGGGGAAGGATAGAACTATATTCTGATTTTTTTTCAAATTTTTAAAATCGCGCCTCATGTTAAAAAAATGCCTTTGTTTAAAATAATTGCACAAAAAAGGTTAAAAAATTTGTTTTTTAAACTGGAATAATTTTTCCTTAAAACTTCAATGTCTTCTCTATAAGCACCATCAATTTCATCTCCATGCGTTTACTACTTCCATAGCTATAATTTACTGAAAAAAGTTAGCACTTACCTTCAAACAGCTGTAAAATCGACATTTTACAAAATTTTCAAAAATCCTTCGATATATGTTTATTCATCCCTAAAGACTATACATATTCAAATTTGAGCTACATCCGAAATGTTATTCCAAAAAGTGTCCGATTACGCGTGGAATGTCCCTTTTGTTATATATTTTCGAGTTATTTTTTCATGGAAAATTATTTTTTCCCCACTAGTACCTACATTTTGCACGAGCAACATAAATATGTACACACACGCACATATATATGTATTTCTTTAATATTCGGCCACTGATTGTGAGTGGTCGCTCATTCTGTGCTGCGACCAGGATAGCGGAGGGGGTGTTTATTGGCCATCTTCGGAAACTATGGTCTATAAAAGGCGGCGTACCTGGATGCAAAAATCAGTTTGACTTAAACCGTCGTGTCAAAAAGTATTTCGACGAAGTAACTGTCGCTGCCGATAATCTACCTGCAATGGAGTGGACTCAACCAAAAACTTTAGAGTTAATAACAGCATTTGAACGATGCGGTTGTTTATGGAACACCTCTTTAACTGCGTATAAAAATAAAAATAAACGGCAAGACGCGTGGAGAGATATTGGTGCAGAATTAAAAGTGAGTGCCGAAGACGCGGAAGCCAAAATGAAATCGGTGCTGCCTGCTTACCGCAGGGAAAAGCGGAAAATTACGCTCTCCAAAAAATCAGGAAGCGGAACAGCGGATATCTTTCAACCGACATGGTTTGCTTATGAAAGCTTGAATTTCATGAGCAACATTAATAAACCAAGAAAAACGAGGGAGTCATGCACGCTCACAGAGGTAAGCATTTAAAATTTTCATGTCAAATAGTAATACTTCTTTTAAATATTATACATATGAAATTGCTCTTAGGGTTTGTCGGTTTTTAGAAACCGGGTTTAAAAACCGGTTTTTATTTATGAATTTGTAAAATTCGAAAACTATACTAGAATTTTATATACTAGAATTAATATGCAGAAATGAATTAATTGTTTAATTAGTAACGTTAACATTTTGACTTGAATTCGCCTTGGATAGAAGCATATTGTATTAGGTAACAGTTTAGTCATTACTGTAAGACTAATCTTCATGAGTTCATAGTTTCTGAAGCAAAATACTAAATTGAATAAAGATTTATAATTTGGTACCACTGTAAAAGATTGATATTTTGTGCGGATTTTTGTTTAGTTTTTTTTTCATTTGATTTTGCACGCAGTCGATTTGATTGTGTTATATTTTTGCACATCCATAAACATTAAATGAACTCAAAAATTGTACGGATTTGTACGGATTTTAGTTAATTTAATTTTTATTCATTTATTTGGTTTTGTGTAGATAGAGTATATTTCATTTTGTTATATTTGTGCAATTCCATAAATATTAAGGAAACTTAACATTTTTAAAATACGTACGAATATTTATTTACTATTTTAATTATATACTTTTTGTGAAAATTCGAAAACCGGTTTTTTGGGAATAAGGTCGTTGACCCAGTCGTCGATAATTTGAATTAATATTGAGATTTTATAAGCTTTTTGAACAATATTGTGTAAAAGATAAAATTGCAAGTTAATATTTAAGTCTTTATCTACATATGTTCTGGATTGGTCGCAGTGATGCAACCAATTTGCACCTGCGCGCTGCGACGAGAACGCGCGGCAGATTCAAAACTGCGTTGTTGTCGCCTTGGCAACTGAGTGGTCGCGGAGACGGCCTGAGCGGGCCATCTCTTGATTGACACCTGGACTAATTACTCCCACCTTCATTTGCATAGTAACACGCGATGTTACGTGGTCTTATCGGATTGGCCAGGTGTCCTCGATCTCGAGCCGGTGCCTTGACTCGTGCCGTCTCTGCGACCACTCCTCTTCTCTGTGAAACGCGGAACTGTCAACATCGTGGCGTTACGCGTCGTTAATCACAAAGAGCAATCGGCGCTCCGATATTCAATCCAAACTCTCTTGGAATCTTCTAATTCCACTCCGCGTACTCGCGTGGTAGTACTTTTTGTAAAATTTAAGTGTGCGTTAAAGTATTTGTAAACGTCCCATAAACGTGCTCGTTTATTGACTCCATTAAACGTACAATTTGAACCGCGATACATAAACATAACGTTCGTTTAACCGCGTAAAATAAAACTACTGTGCGTGGTAAGGCAAGACGTAGGATCTCCTCGTCCTTGCTCGAACATAAAATTGGTCCTTCGAGCCGGATCTCCGGTGAATTTCTAGTGCCGTTCGTTGTGCCTCGTGGTTCTATCGCTCGTTCCGTTACACCATCATGGCCGACACAGTACCAGAACAGATCGTGCTGTATCATCGGCTCACGCGAGTGTACGAAAATCTGAAAAAGAAAGGCGTTGCAAAAATGACTGAAGGTTCGGTGCAAGCTAGACTGGACTTATTACAAACGCTCTGGGAGGACTTTTCTAAGCAACATAATATCCTAGTGCGAAACCGTACGGAAGAATTGGCGAGCCATGATTACTTCGTAAAGGATTGCTTTGGACTTACCGAGGAGTCCTTCCTTGAACAAAAGGGGGTATTACTGGATCTCCTTCGGGAATTAAAGCGGAAGTCAGAGCCCATAACCATTGCGGCCCCTTCTTCCGGCGGCGCTCACGTCGCAGAGGCACGATCTCGCGCCACTCTACCCCGCATACCTCTACCTACCTTCGATGGTCGATACAGCGAATGGCAAGCCTTCCATGATTCTTTCGTCTCGCTAGTCATCAAAGATACTTCACTGATGGATGTGGACCGACTACACTACTTAAAGGGTTGTGTTAAGGGCGAGGCGAGTACTGTGATCCGAAATCACACCACGACGGCCGACAATTTCCGCCCAGCCTGGGATGCCTTAAAGGAACGCTTTCAGAATAAACGCCTCTTAGTGAGGGCACAACTGAATCTACTAAATGACATACCTGTCGTAAAAAGTGAATCGTCAGTGGAGTTAAAGAGGTTATTTTACGGAACCTGGGACGTGGTCGGTGCTCTGGCCGCAATGAATCGTCCTGTGACTACCACTGACTGGCTAGTCAACATGACCGTCGACCGGTTGGACGAGCAATCATGTAGAGAATGGGAAGCTTCTCTCGGCTTATGCACCGAGCCCCCTTCCTTGGAGGCTCTAAGAGTCTTCATTGAAACTCGCATCCATACCGTCGAGGCCCTGGAAACACAAAGGAAGCGTGATTTACCAACCGATGGTAAGCAATCCACAACAAAGGATAACGTTTCCAAAGGGGTCACGGCCAAGAGCACGGTGGTACACCAAGTCGTCGCGACACCGTCTCCCTCAACGATCTGCGGGTTGTGCAAAAACAGTCACTACTTAATGTACTGCCCAAAGTTTAAAAACCAGAATGCTGCAACGAAGAAGGCTACTGTCGAGAGATTGCAATGTTGTCTTAATTGCCTGGGCAAACACCAAATCGACGATTGCCTGTCGGTCAAACGCTGCCAAAAATGCGCTGAGCAACACCATTCTTACCTCCACGACGCATTCCAGACTTCTACTGGTCCTGTGGTGCAGCACGTTACACCGCGTGTGTCCAATACTTCTCCGGTGATGCTCGGCCTCGCTCGAGTGCGTACATACACTCCTGCCGGTCAATATACGTCAGTGCGTGCCCTTATTGATCCTGGAAGTGAAGTGTCGTTAATATCGGAGCAGCTTGTAAAACGACTTGGTTTGAAGAGGCAACGCTCACGTGTTTCATTGCTGTTCGCTGGTGGTGCTCCATCGCAGAGTACACGAGGAGCAGTGCACTTAGACATTGCTGCCGACCGTGCCGGTGAGAAAATCCTCGGGTTGTCGGCTTTCATTTTGCAGGATTTGTCCAGCTATAAACCTCCCGCCGTGCTCGACGGGACATCCTGGCCACATCTGCAGGGCCTTCGCTGGGCCGAACCACGCCTCAAAAGCCAGGAGCCCATAGACCTCTTACTGGGCGCCGATATCTACAATGATATTATGTTAGAGGGCGTTCGCAAGGGCACAGCAGGCTCTCCTCTGGCTCAAGAGACGACTTTTGGCTGGATACTTACCGGTGGCCTTAGGAAAAGCCTTGCTCGCGGTTGCAAGAGATCACCAACTGTGCAATGTTGCTCCATCGACAACGAGTTACCTGAGTTACTGAAAAGATTCTGGGAGCAAGAGGAAGTCCCGTCCATACCTACGCTGTCTCGAGATGACCAAGATGCGGAAGATCACTTTCGGTCGACATATCGACGCACTAGCGAGGGCCGCTTCGTGGTAAGACTTCCTTTTAAATTTACTCCTGAGTTGGGACCGTCGAGACCTGCCGCTCTTCGCACGTTAGATTCTATGCAACAACGCTTCCGTAAGAATCCTGAATATCACCAAGCCTATCAGGATTTTCTAAAAGAATATGAAGATCTTGGTCACATGGTAGCAGCACGGACTCCCCCAGAAGGTCAACACTTTTACTTACCACATCACGGTGTTCTAAAGTCAACGAGCTCCACTACAAAACTACGAGTAGTGTTCAATGGCTCGATGACGACTTGCAACGGGAGGTCACTCAATGACTTGCTTCACACGGGACCCAATTTATTGCCATCCTTAGCCGACTTATTGCTAAAGTGGCGGCGTCATCCCATAGCCGTTGTCGCTGACATCGAAAAGATGTATCGCCAAATTGTGGTACACCCTGACGATCGCGATTATCAACGCATTCTCTGGCGAAAGGGGAAGGAGGCAAAATTAAAGGAATACCAGTTGTGCACCGTCACTTACGGTCTAGCTTGCGCACCCTACCTGGCCCTTCGATGTTTGCAGCAGTTGGCTAACGATGAGTCCAAATTGTTTCCTTTAGCTTCTAGGACGATCTCTTCAGAGGTATACATGGACGACATCCTAACTGGTGCCACTACGGTCGAGGAAGCCCTGACACTGAAAAAAGAATTGGACCAGCTCGCCAGGGCGGGCGGCTTTCAACTGCACAAATGGGCGTCGAATTCGCCCGAAATTATGCGTGCGTGCCACAATGAAGTCGCTGGCGTGATACGTCACTGGGATACGGATACCCAGCATAGCGTATTGGGAATTCAGTGGTTTCCCGATACTGATACCTTTCAGATACGCCTTCTGGATGGTAGTTCGAAGCCAGGTACCACCAAACGGAGTGTCCTAAGCCAGGCCGCCCAGATCTTTGACCCCTTAGGTTGGCTCGCTCCTGTAACAGTATGGACCAAAATATTCATCCAGACACTCTGGAAACTCACTACTGATTGGGATGAACCGTTACCGGAGAAATTGGAAGAAGAATGGCGCGAATTTCTGACGGCGCTACCAACACTTCGCCTAATCCAGATCCCACGCTGCCTGGGGTTGAACATCACAAGCCAATTGGTGGAGGTGCATGCACTTACTCACCCATCTGGTGGCTCATCTGCTGTCTACGCTGTCACTTCCTATCGATGGCGTGCATTTGTGGACCGACGCTTTAATAGTCCTGGGTTGGATCCAGGCGCCATCAAGTCGATGGCAAACTTATGTTGCTAACCGAGTAGCTGACATACAGCGAACGTTACCTCAGGCTAATTGGCACCACGTTCAAGGCCAGGACAATCCTGCCGACTGTGCTTCCCGAGGTCTGAGACCGGCTGAACTTCCCAATCACTCTCTGTGGTGGACCGGGCCACTTTGGCTATCTGCAAACGAAGGGCGACCCATCAATATCGAAAAACAAATAGAAATACCTTACGAGGAAAGAAGGCAAACCCATCACATCCAGTCTTCCCCTGATGATAAGGTGAGCCTGCATTTCAACCAATTTTCTAATTTTCGTCGAATGCTTCCAGTTACAGCCTGGTGCTGTCGCTGGCTCCCGTCTGCTAACGGGAAGAGGTTACCTTACCTTACTGC
Source organism: Andrena minutula (assembly GCA_929113495.1). NCBI lineage: Eukaryota > Metazoa > Arthropoda > Insecta > Hymenoptera > Andrenidae > Andrena > Andrena minutula. The sequence continues at coordinate 21,877,978 of OV815993.1, forward strand.
CAGCGAGCTTCGAGATGTCCAGACGAAGCTGGTCCGATGCGTGCAAACTACAGCCTTCGCAGCTGAAATTCACGCTCTTCAAGAACACCAACCGCTGCCTCGACGGAGTCGCTTAATACGGCTCAACCCCTTCAAGGACCCAGTTGACGGCACCTTACGCGTTGGCGGGCGGCTGCATTATGCGAGGACCAGCTACAACCATCGTCACCCAATGATACTCCCGGACGAATCACCACTGGCTGCATTATGGGTCGCCGATGCACATCGACGCTGTCTACATGGAGGGGTCCAACTTACTCTATCGACACTGCGCCAACACTGCTGGGTTCTGCGAGGCCGACATCTAGTGAAGTCCTGCATTCATCGATGTCTCCCTTGCGTTCGATGGAGGGGCAAGACAGCTGACCAGCTAATGGGGGTGTTACCATCTCCTAGAGTAACTCCTAGTCGCCCTTTCCTTCGTGTGGGGGTTGATTATGCAGGGCCTATTTTGATTCGATCCAGCCGAGGGCGCGGCCAGCAAGCTCGCAAGGGCTATATCGCTCTGTTTATCTGTTTAGCCACCAAAGCCGTGCATCTGGAGGTGGTGTCGGACGGGACCACGGAGGCCTTCTTGGCCGCCCTGAAGCGACTGACCTCTCGCCGTGGCCTCTGCTCCCAGATATACAGCGACTGCGGTACCGCCTTTGTAGGCGCCGACCAGGAACTCCGGGTCCTTCTCCAAGCTGTCAACGCTGGAAACAAGCAATTGTTGGATCGACTGGCCTCTGAGGGAATCGAATGGAAATTCAACCCACCTTCTGCTCCGCACTTCGGCGGTATCTGGGAGGCTGCGGTGAAGTCCGTGAAGCACCACCTCCAGAGAATACTTGGCGAGCACCGACTAACATACGAGGAGCTGGCCACGCTACTCGCTGAGATCGAGGCCTGTTTGAATTCCAGGCCATTAATACCTCTCTCGGATGATCCCGACGATCTCGAGGCCTTGACGCCGGGCCATTTCTTAATCGGTAATGCGATCACTGCGATTCCCGAACCTAACCTGGAAGAGCTCCCAGACAGCCGTCTCTCTCGATGGCAGCTTGTCCAGAAAATGCAGCAGCATTTCTGGCGTCTGTGGGCCAAAGACTATTTAAACACGCTGCAAACTCGGGGGAAATGGAATCGCGTCCAGTCTGCAATTAAAGAGGGCGATCTTTGCTTGCTAAAAAGTGAAATTCAGCCGCCGTCGCGATGGCCTCTTGCTAGAGTTATCGAAACTCACCCTGGTCCCGATGGCCTTACACGCGTTCTTACAATTAAGACGTCTACGTCGAAATTCAAACGGCCGTTGAGTAAACTCATTCCCTTGCCGTTTACTGCCTCCTCTGAGACGGATACTAGGCGCTCGACAGATAGTTCTTAAGTATGACGTTGATCGTCACAACCTCGGTACGTCAGTTAACCCTTCTTCTTAGAGTTGACCTGTTGCGTTTTTTCTTTTATCACTTATTCTTACTCTTTATTACTTGTTCTTAGCACTTAAGGTTTAGTATAACTTCTACTTACCACGTTAACTACTTTCTTTGTTAATCACGCGTTCACTGTGACCGGAAGCCGGTTTAACGAGCCTATTTCGTCAGACGTTGACGAGACGGGCGGGAATGTTCTGGATTGGTCGCAGTGATGCAACCAATTTGCACCTGCGCGCTGCGACGAGAACGCGCGGCAGATTCAAAACTGCGTTGTTGTCGCCTTGGCAACTGAGTGGTCGCGGAGACGGCCTGAGCGGGCCATCTCTTGATTGACACCTGGACTAATTACTCCCACCTTCATTTGCATAGTAACACGCGATGTTACGTGGTCTTATCGGATTGGCCAGGTGTCCTCGATCTCGAGCCGGTGCCTTGACTCGTGCCGTCTCTGCGACCACTCCTCTTCTCTGTGAAACGCGGAACTGTCAACATCGTGGCGTTACGCGTCGTTAATCACAAAGAGCAATCGGCGCTCCGATATTCAATCCAAACTCTCTTGGAATCTTCTAATTCCACTCCGCGTACTCGCGTGGTAGTACTTTTTGTAAAATTTAAGTGTGCGTTAAAGTATTTGTAAACGTCCCATAAACGTGCTCGTTTATTGACTCCATTAAACGTACAATTTGAACCGCGATACATAAACATAACGTTCGTTTAACCGCGTAAAATAAAACTACTGTGCGTGGTAAGGCAAGACGTAGGATCTCCTCGTCCTTGCTCGAACAACATATATCATCACAATATTGTTCATAAACCTTATAAAATCTCAATATTAATTCAAATTATCGACGACTAGGCCTATCTGCCTAACCTATCGGCGACTGGGTCAACTACCTTAAGGTAGGATTTCCTAGACACGATTCGCCGCGGCGGCGGATCGCGGCGGCGGATCCTAAGCACCGCTCTTATGGAGAAGCGTGTATCTGTTTTCCTAGGCGCGTTTTCCAACCGCTGTGTCAGTGCGTCTGTCTTGGCAGCTACCTAGGCTACTCGAGACGCAACACAATGCGATGAGTGTCTGTTTTCCGCCATTGTGGCAGAATCTCCTGGCGGGCGGCTAATCGCGGCGGTCAAAACCTTGACTGCTCCAAACTGAGTCTAGCGGAGACCGCTGCGCGATCCATCTCCACAGTGGGACAGAATCCCAAGAAATAAGGAAACTAGTCGAAATTCAAAAGTTATGGGATTATTTTTTCTTTATATATTTCTTGTAAAGTACTAATATGAGCACCTCAAAAAGGGAAAAATATTATGGCAGCTACTTCTGATCTGTGTGTAAAACACGTCAAAGTTTGTATGTTTTTATTTTGTGCAAAATTTTAAATCAAAGCTTTTCAATTTCGGTGATATAAAAGAAAAATATTTTGGGAACCGAATTGAGTAGCATCGTTTCCGATAAGCAGTAGCAAATAATTAGTTGCATATAGTTTTTTCCATAAGAAATCCATAGAAAAAATATTAGTAATTGTCGGCCTTTTAGTTATCTTCCGGGAACTTCCAAGCAAATTTTAAATTGGAGAATAATGCAACATCCCATTTTTAGCACTAAAAATGACGAACATTATGCAGGAAGTTCATAAAGGAAGAGTTAACATACAACTCATACGAAGGTTCGACGTTATCTAAAAAAATAACGTCAATACATCCAATAAAATTAAACGATTTGATAAATATATATACTATGGAATGTGCAGAAAAATTGTAAACCTGTATCCATATTATCCCGGTACCAATATACTAAATAAATAGATACTATTCACAAAGTGTTAATACATTTCTACGAAATTATACAATATTTGGGCAACCATCCAATCGGCTAATTGGGAGAAGGGACCCAAGATGCCACAAATGAAGATTTTAAAAAGTATAGAATAGATTGTATGTACGCACAAATAAACAGTCTCATTGCAATACAAATGAAGAAGTTTTAAACCTTTTATCGACTTCTTGCGATCCAGTAGTAGATACTTTTCAAGGTATCTTCGCCAAAAAAAGATAAACTTTTTTTTATAAAGTAGTTGGTATGATTCGGCATTTTGATTGGAAAAAATGGCATGTCGACTTTTTTCTCTACTCTTGAGATTGACGCCCATTGTGCGTTGGAACATAGAAGGCTCAGAGCTCAGCGAGAATTCATTCGTTGTTTTTGACCCGTAATTTCATATTTTCCCAAGAACGTTTAGACAACATCTGTTTGGCAGCATTTCAAAAGGGCAATCAAGACTGTCGAGCCGTCTTTAAGAATTTTAGGGACTGTTCAATCTGAGTTAATCCGTATATTGCTCGGCCGATGAGTAGTGGGTACATGCGACGACTTCGGACCTGCGCGTCCCGTTGTTAACCCCCGACTCGAGGGACAGTACGGTTATAAACCGCGACCCTGTCGAGGCACTCTGTCCAATCAGCCAGAAAAATTTTTAGCCACCAGATGTGGGGTTTTCCCCCTCGATTTCGTCAAGAGAGGGAAGGTTCCTCCTCCGCCGCCGAACTCGCGGGGGTAAATCACCCCCTGTTTGAGGAACGGTGTTTCCAATGTGTGTTTTTATAATTAAATTACAACAACAGTTATCTTCATCTTGCTTTCTCTTCTTTGTACATTAAATTGAAAAATATAAAATAGTTGAAAGCTGAAACCTTGTACTGTATGAACTCCTGGTATCGGTATATGTATGTTCAATGTATGGGTGCTTTTCTGTTGAAATTCGGACGCGTATTTATACATGAGAGATAAGGGATCCGTGTTTAATTTGGAAGGAGGACCATGCAGACGGGACCACACGCGCAGGCAGCGGACTACCACATTTTTTCCTGTGTTAACCTTGTTCATGTCGTCTCAACAAATAATATCGTAATATGAATACAAATGTATGCATAATTACCCCTCAAGTCAGGTATGTACATTGAACATACATATACCGATACCAGGAGTTCATACAGTACAAGGTTTCAGCTTTCAACTATTTTATATTTTTCAATTTAATGTATAAAGAAGAGAAAGCAAGATGAAGATAACTGTTGTTGTAATTTAATTATAAAAACACACATTGGAAACACCGTTCCTCAAACAGGGGGTGATTTACCCCCGCGAGTTCGGCGGCGGAGGAGGAACCTTCCCTCTCTTGACGAAATCGAGGGGGAAAACCCCACATCTGGTGGCTAAAAATTTTTCTGGCTGATCGGACAGAGTGCCTCGACAGGGTCGCGGTTTATAACCGTACTGTCCCTCGAGTCGGGGGTTAACAACGGGACGCGCAGGTCCGAAGTCGTCGCATGTACCCACTACTCATCGGCCGAGCAATATACGGATTAACTCAGATTGAACAGTCCCTAAAATTCTTAAAGACGGCTCGACAGGCTTGATCGCCCTTTTGAAATGCTGCCAAACAGATGTTATTGTACCGTCCTTTGGAAAATATGAAATTACCCATCGTTAGCGAATGACTTTTTCCTTCGTTCTCAGTCCGGTTTGCCCCGACGCACGTGAGAAAGATGTCCCCAATATAGCAATAAAAAATTATTACCCACCAAGTCCACCATCAATACGTCTCATGGAGAGACACAGGAATAAAGGCGGTAGTCCGCTGCCTGCGCGTATGCTCCCGCCTGCATGGTCCTCCTTCCAAATTAAACACGGATCCCTTATCTCTCGAGTATAAGACACACTCAAATTTCAAAACAAAAGCACGTATTCCGTGCGAGAAAATGTGGGCCTTGTCGAGCAGGTATTGCTCTTCAAGAGAGTGGCCGTTTGGGAGGGATTGCAGGGCAGATTGGTTAGGTATGGACCAATCGGACTTCAAGCTCCCGGAATACGTCAATGTGTGCCTTGGATTTAAAATTAGAGTGCGTGTTTATATTTGAGAGATAGCGGCATCCGTATTTAATTTGAAGGGAGGACAACACAGGCGGGACCACGGGAAATCAGCGGACTACCCAACCCCGTTTCTTCCCATGTCTCACCGCGAGGCGTACTGGCACATCTTTACAGCAATTTCGTTTCCTACTTCATTGTCAGGAAAACATTTTGCGATCTAACATAAGAACATCTTGTTTTGGTCATCGTGCGGACCACAAGATTAATTTTCGTCATGATCAGTGTTCGGAACATAATTATAATTTATTCCTTCTGCAGCGGAGCACGGTTTATTGCCTGCCGAACGTAGAGGGATTATCCTGTAGTTAAGGATGATTAAGCCTAAAAACTGTCCAGCTGTTCTGCAAGTTACTTGGCAAAGTTTCCTAATTACTTTATAGCGTGTAGGGGGCGAAGTGTCCGGTGTCATAAAGCTGTAGTAAACCACAGCCCCGCTAACAATCCGTTTAGGGCATCACACAGATGGCCAAAAGCAGTAAAATTCACGTTTTTACTTTATACCTGTATTTTTCCACCTCTACGCCTACGACCTGCAAGGGTAGAGCTTTTTGGACCAATAATGTTCACCCTGTCGCACAAAACTCCAGCAATCAAAGGTATGCACGCTCTGGAGGGAAAGGTATTTAAAGTACGGCTTACAGGAATAGTTACTCAGTACAGAAAACAGATTTCTACGTTTCTGACGTGCCATTGCCTAAACGGTTTAAGTGTGTGTAAATCAGTGTTGGTGAAATGGCCCCCAACAATACGAAGAATCCCAAAATCAAGTTTTTGGAAGTGGAGGACGAAAAATTGATACACCTCGTATCACATCATTCTATTTTATATGATGCTTCGCACATGAACTTTAAAAAACACAACCTTAAAGAACCGTTTTGGAACGCAATCTCCCTCGAAGTGAAAAGAACAGGTAAACTATTGTTTAATTATATTTATTTCCATCAGCCATCAACTAGTGCTAATAATACAATCAACATAGTAATTTGTTTATAACGAAAGTATGGCCCGGATGCCCATCAATTGAATGGTCGGATGCAATAAGGGGATTAGCGCTGGAAAAGGGGAAAAATAATTGTCCAAACGTGAAGAAAAATTGGAAAATTAAATGTTGATAAAGTGTATTTTAAAACATATAGTCTTGTAATGCTCGTCACGGCACATATTTTTTCTATTTACAGTTTCTTTATTGAATCATTACTACCTATTCAAGATAAAAATTATAAACCAAAAAAATTTCCTCGGCCAAAATGTAATAATGTTTAATTAAAAAGTAATACTGGACATAACCCATGCTTTTCAACGTTCGGCGTTAACAAGTATCGAGGCAATTTTGATGTACATATAACTTGCAGCGACAAAGTTGTTCCTTAATGTCCAAGGAAGATTTTCACCAATTTTCATACTAATTAATAAACAATTGTAGAAGATATGACGATATATATAAATCTCGCGCGCCACCAACAATCAACAGGTGCGTATAATGGTGGCGGGCGAGATTTATATATGTCGCTGCAAGTTATATGTACATCAAAATTGCCTCGATACTTGTTAACGCCGAACGTTGAAAAGCATGGGTTATGTCCAGTATTACTTTTTAATTAAACATTATTACATTTTGGCCGAGGAAATTTTTTTGGTTTATAATTTTTATCTTGAATAGGTAGTAATGATTCAATAAAGAAACTGTAAATAGAAAAAATATGTGCCGTGACGAGCATTACAAGACTATATGTTTTAAAATACACTTTATCAACATTTAATTTTCCAATTTTTCTTCACGTTTGGACAATTATTTTTCCCCTTTTCCAGCGCTAATCCCCTTATTGCATCCGACCATTCAATTGCCCCAATGCAGTTTAGAAAATTCCATTACATCCGACAATCTTTCGCAATTTGTTGCAAATCGGAAATATTGTGCTGCAGTAAAAGTATGGGCACTAATTTGTCGCATACATGCTTCAGTACGTTTCACACAATGACACTTACACATGTATTCATATGATATTCCGAATGCAAACCTGCAAAAAATATATTAGCTAATTATTTCAGTTGAAGACTGCAAAAAAAGGTGGAAAAATATACGCGACACTTACCTAAAAACGAGACGAGAAGAGAAGCAGGGTACGGGGTCGGCAGCACAGCCGAAATCAAAATGGGCGTTGCTCGAACATTTGGACTTTTTAGCTGTTGTGCCGTTTGAGAGAAGGCAAGTATTTCTTACACAGAATATGAAATCTTAAATACAATAAATTGTAAAAATTTGTCTTTTTCATTTTATTACAGTACCCAGAGCAATATGACAGCCCCCGAAAATCCTCCAGACATGGGAGCCTGCATGGATGCCGACAGCCCAGAAGTATCAGCGGACCCAATCATTGAGATTCCAGTTCCTACTGAAGATGTGGAACCCATCGCATCTACTTCGCGGAAGAGGGGACTGGATAGTACATCCGAATCTACGAGTAAAAAGTACAGGCCTGGCGCAAACACTGTACTCGACGTGTTCCAGAAGAGGGCGGCCGAAAGACAGGCACTAATAAAAAGCTGTAAGAAATCGATGGAGGACGACAACAATTCGACTATGTTGTTCTTTAGAAGCATGGGGACAATGGCCAATGAATTGCCACCAGATTTACTTGCGGAAGCAAAGTCTGCAGTACTGGAGGTTATGAATGCGGTTCATCTGAAATCGACCAAAACAACATGTAGTTGCGCAAGCCGAAGGGCTACACAATAGCCATGACGAGATTGGCCCCTACTTTTTATTATTTGTAACAAAATTTTATATGTATGTTATGTATTGTAAAAGATATTATTAAGGGGGAGGGTTCTGCCTTGTGGGATCGAAAAAAGTAGGTGATATTTGCGAATTTTTTATAAAAAAAACTGTTTAACAGATTTATTTGAAATTTGGCAGGTTGTTTTATTGTAGTTTTAAGTATTATTACAAATTTTTATGAGGCTATACAAAAAAAAGGTGCGTATGTAGATCGTTGGTTGCAGAACGTCGAAAAAAGACGCCTCGTGCTGGCGTTGATGGGAAGTGTCTTATAGTTTATCTGAAACACAAGAAGGAAAAGGAATTCTTAATCTGCATGAACATGGCTATCTATGGAACTAGAACAATTCAGAAAAATGAAAAATTGTCAAATGGCAGCCTTTTGAAAAAAAAGTTCGAATTTCGTCAACAAATCGCAAGGAATTATTTAAATAAAAATATAACGGTAACAGATACAGCCATAACCATAGTTCCATAGACAGCCATGTTCATGCAGATTAAGAATCCCTTTTTCTTCTTCCGTTTCAGATAAAGTATAGGGCAGTGTCCATCAACGCCAGCACGAGCCATTTTTTTTTTCAACGTTCCGCAACCAACGATCTATACACACACATTTTTTTTGTATTGCCTCATAAAAATTTGTAATAATACTTGAAACTACAATAAAACAACCTGCCAAATTTCAAATAAATCTGTTAAACAGTTTTTTTTATAAAAAATTCGCAAATATCACCTACTTTTTTCGGTCTCACAAGGCAGAACCCCCTTAACAAAAATAGAACAATATTTAATAAAATTTTTCCTTTTATTTCAAGTATCAATTTTCATTTCTTTTTAGACTTTCCTGTTTGTAGGGGCGTTCATAGCGTCCTTGAAGGTATACATATTATAAAATCTGCTTCTTTCATTAACTCCCGTTGCTATACTTTTCGGACCATGATGCTCGCAATGTATTCCTTACATATTTACGTGACAGTTTCGATAACGCGTGCGAGTGTGAACCAGGACCGAGGGCGTGATAGGACAATTGGCCAAAGAAAAGAGGGAGGGTGGGGAAGAGAGAGAGACAGAGAAAGGAAGGGAGGGAGGGCAGGTCAAAACAACCGATGAGGGAGGATCTAATGTACGAGAGCAAAGAGAGAAATAATGTACGGCAGAGTATGGAGAGAGTGAAGCGAGAGCGTACAACGTATGTGATGATCTATAGTCGTGGGGTAATTATTAAGAGACCGCAGATGCTTTGTACATAAATGCAATAAAAATACACAACCGCTTTAATGAAATTTACTCCAATTAGGTACTACACTGAATAATTGGCATTTCTAAAATAGACAAGCAAGTATGGACTAAGCATAATGCGCATCACTATTTTTCGCCGATCCGTCACGCGAAAAGTTAAAAGAAATTCATGTAAAGTAAATAGTGTATCATCTGATAAATAGATAGGATTGTTGTAAATCAGGGTTGACTCACTTGCGACTCCCGAGTCGCCGGGAGCCCCTCCGCTTTGCTGCCACGCTGAATTGTCCCCCTCCATACCGACCAGACTCTGGCGATCGCAGTCGATTCCTGCTTCTTTCCTTCTCTTTCCGACTGCGATCGTCAGAGTCTGGTAGGTATGGAGGGGGCCGTTCAAAGTGGCACCAAGGCGGAGGGGACCCCGGCGGCTCGTGAGTCACCAGTTAGTCAACCCTGTTGTAAATTATCCGTTATTCGTTACAAGAAGATTGCGTATTGTTTCTAAAGATGTTAAAAGTTGAAAATTTGCATTTTTTTTCAAAATCGAATTTCTCAATAACAGAAGGTGATGCCAAACGGTTTGCGGACTCGTTTTCAGCCCACAAAATCTATAAGAAACGGCTATTGAATGATACGAGACCAGATGGTTATTGAATAGGGAATTATGGGCAAAAAAATATGTCGCTTTGAATAATCACTTGTTTACTCATTCTTAAATTTAAAACAATACGCCATCTTCTTGTAACTAATAACTGATAATTTACAACAATGCTATCTATGTATCAGATGATACACCATTTACTTTACATGAATTTCTTTTAACTTTTCGCCTGACGTATCGGCGAAAAATAGTGACGCACACTATTGTGTGCGTAATCCGCGTCCCGATAAACCGAATAATAGAATATACCCGAAGGATGTCATAAATGCAGTTACTTCATTGGCCTTGGGTTAGGACCTCTCCCAACCTTTGCTAGAACGACACTCGTTCTTGTGACTTCGGAGTGGAAGCATCTCTCCAAAATCGTGATTCGAAACGCTCGAATTAGTGTAAAACAAAATTCATAACACGAAATCTTCTCGTCAGTCGTGTTAACGTGAAATCGCGACGTGTTGTGAGCTTTAACGGTACTTAAATTCGTAAAATGAATAGACAATTGTTGTTGCTAACATTGTTGGAGGAAGAAGAAGACGATGAACTTCTTCTCACCCTACACGAAAAAAGGAAAAGGAACACAGTGAAAAACATGTATAAGAACCGAGGTACCGAGGGTTATTCCAACATATTGATTGGAAACCATTTGTGCGGTGACGACGTAACACACAGACAATTCTTCAGGCTAAGCAACGAACAAGTCCAGTTCGTTTTGAATCTTGTTGGAGAGCATCTACAAAGAAACTCCTATGAGAGAGTCAAACAGCCAATTTCCCCGAAAGAGAAGTTGCTTCTGACATTAAGGTGAGTTAATTTATCCAGAAATATATTTTATTTCATCATAACGTAATTTCATTAAAGCAGTTGTGTTTTTTATTGCATTTATATACAAAGTATCTGCGGTCTCATGATAATTACCCCACGTCTATTGATTATCACATACATTGTACGCTCTCTCTTCGCTCTCTCCACACTTTCCTGCATGGGTATCCGGAGGGGGGTGCAAAGGGAGCAGTTGCCCCCCTGGCTTTTGAAAAAAGATCGCTTATTTTTAAAAACTGCTCTTTATTAAGTTTATAGGTACTCAAAAAATGAATATTTCTAAATTTTTTATTTAAGAATTTAATTAAACTGGCAGTACAATATGAGTTCAAAAAATCAAACAGGCTATTTGCTTTTTCATCACTATATTTTTCTTCACCGCCAGACAGTACTTCGAATATACTACATGCTAACTGGATAAACTTATTTTTTAATTAGATTATATATTTTTCACAGATTCCTAGCTACTGGAGAATCATTCCGCTCGTTATCTTTCGCGTTCAGAATATCGCCGAGCTATATTAGCATTATCGTACGGGACGTACTTAGCCAATTGGTGGAAAAATTAGTCCCGATTTTTTTGCCAGTGCCCACTGTGGAAGATTTCAAAAAAATTAGTGTCGATTTCGAAACTAAATGGAATTATCCCAATTGTGTTGGGGCAATTGACGGCAAACACATACGCGTCAGGAGCCCACAAAACAGTGGTTCCCTATACTTTAATTATAAAAACTATTTTTCAATAGTTTTGCTGGCGTTGGTTGACGCAAATTACAAATTTAGCGTAATCGATGTTGGGTCTTATGGTAAGGAAGGGGACAGCGGAATTTTTGAAAAATCAGCCATGGGCCGTAATATTCGATCTGGGGAATTTAACTTTCCCGATGAACAACCCTTGCCGAGATCGGACGTGATAGTTCCTCACACAATTCTTGGCGATGAGGCCTTTCGATTAACCCATCGCATGATGAAACCCTTCCCAAAAAATCAAGCGTGTAACGACAGAAGGAAAAGAATCTTCAATTATAGGCTGTGCAGAGCACGCAGGGTCTCCGAAAATGCTTTTGGCATTTTGTGTCAAACATTCCGTATATTTTACTCTCCCATATCAGTCTTACCGGAGACGACTGATAAAATAACAATCGCAGCATGTTGCTTACACAACATGTTGCGTGATGAAAGTATACGGAAAAATGGCAACGCATCACGTAATGAGGCTCAGGAGCAACGCATAGCAACATTAGCAACCGACAATATGGCACCATTGGCTGGAGCTGGAGGGTTCGGAAACGCCGAAGGATTTGACGTACGCAATCGCTTTGCCGCATACTTCAGTTCTCCGGAGGGGGCTGTAGAGTGGCAAGAGGACTTTGTTTGAGAAGTTGATGTACACTAAACATTCGTGTTGAATTCGACAAATGGGGCTGACGGCGGGCGTACGACGCGTTGCGGACACTATTCCGTGCGGCCGATGCCATGAGTGAGAAAACCGAAGCGCGAGCGAGAGACAATGTGAAGCCATAACCAAATAATATTTTATTATTTCAAATGTGTATATATATATATATGCGCGCGCGCGCGTGTGTGTGTGTGTGTGGGTGTCATATTCTTATAATACTTCCTGATTTTAAATCGCTACTGATTGATTTCGACGCGCTTTTGCTTACAATTCCACTTTTGTAACGGGCTAATTTTTTAAACGTGTATGATAGGATGATGTTGAACGGCACAAATCAATTGTTGTTGTAAATCCATGTGATATATTTAATGATATACTGTACGGAAACTGTTTCATTTCGTCCAATGTAACGCTGCAGTGTAGTGTGTACCGTATCTGTTTTGTCATAACGTATTTCGTAGCAGGAGGGACATTAGAAATAATGCTATTTAAATTTTTGCGTCGCGGCAATACGCCGCCGGTCTGCCATGCCTTCATTCAGTGCCTCATATATTATGAAAGAATGAATAAAAATAAAAGTAGGCACAGGAAAGAAATAAATATAATTGAAAACTTCTTTACCTTTCCTGTTTAATTTAATTAATACTTCCCTCCACACATCTACTTTCATTCCGAAATTATTGTACTCCTTGTTCTTATAATCATAAAGAGCAGGATAATTAGATACAGTGGCTCACGAAAGTACTCGAACGCTCGCGATTAAAACTATAAACAATAAAAATATACATGTTAGATTTGTAGAAGTTATGAAACATTCATTGCACAGATGTACTGAAGCAGGATCACAGAAATATTCCAACGGCATTAATTACCTATTTTTTCGCCGTTGACGTATGCTGTACACTAGCTATTCAATTATTTTTGATTCGATAGAATTCAATATTTCTAAAATCTTTTGTTGTAGTATGTGTTTCGAAGTTATGTCGTACTTTTTTAATCTCCTGTGAATTCCACCCACAAATATTCGATGAGGTTAATGTCCAGACATTATGGACCGAATATATTGAAAATATATTAAAATTGTATTAAAAATTATTTCTACCAAATTGGGGTTAGATTACATACATGTCACACATCCCCATAATGTCTGGACATTAACCTCATCGAATATTTGTGGGTGGAATTCACAGGAGATTAAAAAAGTACGACATAACTTCGAAAGACATACTACGACAAAAGATTTTAAAGAAGTTGGAATTCTATCCTTTATATTTTTATTGATTACAGTTTTATTATTTAGGTATATCTTTTTTTTACGGATGGACAAACCAAACTTTTGTTGAACAAATGTCGACAAACGAATGCCATCATTGCTTTATAAAAATTCGCAATTGGGGGGGTGACAATTTCACACAACTCGAATTGTCGTCTCATTTCGTCCTCGAGACTCTATATGTATATATGTATATGTACATTGTACATGCTGTATTGTAGAGAGTGATTCTGGTGGCAAGGTTAACCTCCCGTGATGCCGCACCGACTTTTATGGCTTTCGACCCTCGAAGGATTTGGAATACCATTAAAAGTGGAAAAATCCAAGTTCCACATTTCTCATCAGATTTTTGCGAAAACGGTGTCAATCGATTCTCCATGTTTTGCCGATGAAACTAACACCAAGAACGATGTAATTCAGAGCATAATGAAGGAAATTAGATGAAAAATTCATTTGCATAATTTCAAGCTATCTTCGTTAAAAATAGCCCGATTTACATGACATTTGGTATGATCTTCATCGGTAAAACGTAAGGAAACCATCGGTGTCACTTCCATAGAGATACGATAAAGAATAAACAATCTTGTTTTTCTGAAACAGGTATACCGACCGTTAGAATAGACCCTTTCAAGTGCTCGAACCCAACTGGGTCCCTTAACACGGTACCCGTGGTCTGCTCGCCGCGGCGATGGGCCGCGATTCGCCGCCGCGATCCGCCGCCGCGGCGAATCGTGTCTAGGAAATCCTACCTTTAGTGGAATTCGAAAACCGTTTTTTTTCAAAAGTCGCTTTTTGTATAAACCCTAATTGCTCTATATAACATTTTTACAAACACAATCTACAGACGCAGCTAAAAGCACTTCGGAACATAATCCAGGATCAAGTGCAGAGGGGAGTCAGGACGGACTCCATCATCATGACGATCCTAATGATCAAGATCTCCATGAGTTAATATGACAGGATCAGGAGCCACCAGCGAAAAGATTCAAACCGGCTGATAAAGCGCAGCTAGCATTTGATACAATGCAAGCTCTGGTGTCAGAAAAGAGGCAAAGACAAAAAGATCATTGCGCAACGTATGGGGAAATGGTAGCGCACAAATTACGTCAATTGCCTAACGATTACCAGCGCGCCCTGGCACAACGTCAAATAGACGACATTTTATATAAATGCGTAATTGTAATTCTGCGAGAGCAAAACGGGGATGCTTCTTGCGAGCCGTCAGTCGCATCGCACAGTGGCACCGATTAAGAGAAATTATTTAGTTAGTAATACATGTATATCTATATGTCTGTAAATGTCCTATGTATAAGTACGTATGCGTGTGCAGTGACGTATATTTTATATCTATTTCTCTGTAGTGTTTTATATGTTTTAAAATATATGTATGTATATGCACATATCAATCGTTAATACTGTCTCCTTATTCCCTAGTAAGTAATATCCTACAGCTTTAAACACGAATCACCTCCAATCAAAATTTTGCCTTTTTTTCAAGCAAATCTGTTATTAACTAGTATTAAAAAATATTGATATTTTAAAGCCATTATATATTATAAGCAGAACTCAAATTTGTCTGAATTGCGTCGGGTTTGGTTTCATTTTTATTAGAAAAATTACATCCATACGTTGGAAATATTCTCATTATACTGAAACAAAAAATATAAACATTTAATTCGAGCTTGGCACGCATACTATTTCTGTGGAGTACCTGCTGGCGGATGGTCCTAGAAGGTCGCCTGTTTACGAGCAGTCCCACAATGGCAAGGGATAGCAAGACCCAAGTTTCATGGATTTGGGCATCCGGAGGATTTCACGGCTATTAGTACGGTCAAATGTTAGCGAACACTGCTATTTCGCGTTTACACCGAGGAGAAACAGCGTGTTAGCGAACATGTTCGCGAGAAAAGACGAAAACGTTTTTGTTCGTGTTTTTGTTCGTGTTCGCCTTGGTGTAAACCCGGCATTATGGGACTTCGTGTCACCGCCCAAACTGCGTTACCGACCCATAATTTGAGGACTGAATTTAGCGACCTCTGTTCATGAACAGCGTCCAACTCAAGAACTACTCTGAAATGTGTTGAAATACTGAAAGGTGTGTGCGTGCTTGTATACGTGTGACTTGTTTAAAGGGACAATTTAACATAGAGGGCGGGCTTTCGCTAAGCTATGCTTTAGCTTGGTTTGTCAACGACTCACGTCGGATTTCTCTCTGAAAATCTATTTCGGGAATCAGGACCCTATATGGCACTAAAATATGGCACTTCTTGAGAGCTTATACAAGCTATAAGTTGCAAGACGAAATTAATTGTTACTATTTTACATGTAGTGGAACATTAAACTAATATTTTCACGTGTTGTACGCCGAAAAATATTAAAAAATGGCGCTATTACTGACATTCCCGCAAATCTCTGCCCTTCGCGCGTGTCTAAATAGACGGTGCCCATCCTACGATACGTAAAAATCATTGTAAATAATGAATTGAAACGTTTTCGTAAAATTTATATTCGTTGCTTTTGGGACCCGAGGCCCCTAAATTCTTACGTTTCATTACAAATTGATTGGGTCTGTCCTTATTAACTATTGAATAGATTTAAAAATTATAAAAAACATCTACGATGTAAGTACACGAGCGTAGGTATCGCTTACGTTAAGACCTGAGCACACATATCAGTTCCGTGGCAGCTCACGTAGAATTCAAGTGCTCTTCATTACTTTCCTCAATTACTTTACTCCAAGTACTTTCCATTAGTCAGTAAAAATAATCGGAATTATGTCATTTTCGTTAGCAAAACACCTGAGTATTCCATTTGTGATACTTCTATGATAGAAATTGACATACCCCTTACAATGGCCTATTGCTGACTTTGTCTTTATGCCACTGCTGTAGCGTTTATGACCCCCCAAGCTGTGTGGTTCGAAAGCTTTTACCTAAGAACCCATCAGGGTCGTAAAAAAAGGTACGCGTTACCGTTCAACCCATTTCAACAGAGCGTGCAGTGAAAAGGCCAGAATGTCGTGGCCATCGAATTTTAACTTTCTGAGTACGAATACAGATCCGACTCTGAAGGAAAAAGATGAATGACTATAATGGTCTTGAAACGCTGCGGATTACTACATACATCTGAAGTATTTACGAGTTACATTTCTTTGGAAGGGGCTGGATGAGGTGTATTTTGCGAACAATCAAATCGATTGAAAATTGTTTCTCAATTTATTAATTTTATTAACAAGAACAGCAATAAACAGAAGAGGGATAAACATTTATAACATAATCATTATCGATTCACTGCTCTATCATTTCGTTGTTTGGGATGAAATGCCTTGTATCTGTTGTATTCCATTGGTATAAGGATGGAAAATTTAGAAAATTAACAATAGTAGAAGAAATGACAAGATCGTCATTTAATCTTGCAACCCGCGCTCGCGCGAACAGGTACGCATTCCACTGCAACAGAGATAGGCAAAAAATTATATTAAATAAAAATTTCGCACACAAATTCTTATTTAAAATAACTTTTTGCCCATCTCTGCACTACAATCATGCGCCGTCTCGGCGTTCGGAAAGGTGCCAGCGACCGCTGGACAGCAGTGATCCCCAAGCTTTGAAAATTATAGGATGGTCTCTTTCAAATTCACGTGGCAAAGAGTTGTTGGGAGTTTCCCGGCCCGTGTGAGCGAGCCGCCCGCTCCGCTTTTATGATCGGTTTACAACTCGCACCCCAGATTACTATAATAAGGTTTGAAAATAATGTCGACTCAATTTCAAAACTTTTAGCTACGACAGGGTTGACCGCGGCGATATATACCTATACGGAGAGATTTTTCGCCACCCGCGTGTAAAAGCCACAATAATGGCGCATCGGTCCAAAAAATGGAAACTCATAATTAAAACCGACTTCATAACATTAAAAATTTTGTTCCTTATTTCATCTACGACACTCATTTTTTTATATCGACGCCTCATTATTTGCACTGTGTAAATCTGGCGCCGACTTAAAAAAAATGAGTGTCGTAGATTAAATAGGGAACAAAATTATTTTGTACTTTTTAGCAGATTTTTATTATTTTGAATTCGAGAAAACCAGAACAATAGATTCTAAGGTCTGCAAATGCATTGTTGGACGTGGCCGAAACTGTGACGTCGAGCCCGTCGACATCAACAAAGGAACGAGACGATCGACGGCGGACGAAGACAATCTCCTTAGCAGATGGGCAAAAAATTATTTGAAATAAAAATGTCGTACACAAATTTTTATTTCAAATAATTTTTTGCCCATCTCTGATTGTCTCCTGCAGTCGCTCGTATAGGACGGTTGTATCGAGCACTTTATGTATTCCAAACCTTAAATATATTTACTTCTTGCATTCTAAATACCATACTCCCCCACCCCCTATACTATTCAGTTTCCTCCATCAAATACAAAAACTTTCATATGAAACATTTTTTTGCTTTTTCAATAGCTATAAAAATAATAGCGGGTGAAAAATAATATAAGAACAAATCGGATATACTGTATAAACTTATTGAAATATCCGAACATCAGTTAATGTTAGTCAGTTAACGTCAGTTAGTACATAGTTTAAACAAATGAATTTTTCTAATAGTTATGGAATAGAATGAATTATTTTTTCAAAAAATATGTATCGAATATTTTTGGTTACTCCGCAGACTTGCAAAATTTCACCAAAATCGGTGTGTACGGGTTCGATATGTTCTTATTAAATAATAATATGGTACAGTAGAAGGATATTATTATTATTATTATTATTATTATTATTATTGTTATTATTATATGTCTGTATTATATCGTATAGACCAACATTAATGTATGCGTAAACACATGATGAATGGGTGGGGTTCAGCAACACGTGCTCTTGAAAACATTAAAGCACTCTTTTTACATATTACGTTATTGCAAGCGAATGAAATTTGTTTTGCGTTAAATAAACCGGAATAGGACAGCAAGGTTAAAAAGCGAATGTGATATCGTTTTATTTTCATCCGCCTTTCTCTTCCGTTGAACGGAATATGTTCATATGACGATTTTTAAATCGTTACTCTAACAGAAGCATTTGTAAATCGCGGGCTTCGGCTCTCAAAAAATAACCTAGTTTTACCCGTGCTGGATTCTAATTCCTACCACGCGTAGCGTTACAATCTGTTTCGAGACTTAATCGGTAACGTTGCATGCGACACTAAAATGGTAAGCGGGTCCTAGGACCCCCCAAACCGGTGACACAAAAATACATTGGGTGAGTAGTCTATTCCATACCTCGTCTGTGATACGAGGAGGGCTCGCTCTGACCGACGGGCATGTGAGCCTAGGGTCGCGCGAAACACAAAACGAAGTGGACGACCAGGGTTCGCTTCATTTTCGTATTGGCAGATTGACTGAGACATTCCTGGCATTCGAAAATTCTTCGTTATTTTCTTACATGTAAGTGTGCTTCATTATTATCTTAATTAAGCTTTATGTATAATGAAACGAACATATTTTCAATGAATAGAACAGATTTATGTGCAGTCAAATAGTAGTCTGCGCAGATTTTTATTAACCTGTATCTTTATTGAAATGTGTATCCTTTTAGTATCAAGTTCTTTGGAAGGACAATCCATTCTTTTCACCGAAATAGCACAAATATTATATTTGGTAAGTGACCTTTACATTTATTTATGATAATACGTACGGTAGTAGTGTTCATTACAAATTTTTTGTTTTTTACAGGTTGGAATATTCCAAAAGTTAGTAAAATACACTCGGTCGGCTGCTGTGCGCTCCGAGTAAAGTTTTACAGGCTGCAGAGCGCCTTATCTTATCTTATACAGGGTGATTGGCACGAAACGACTGATCCGCCTCGCAACCATGACGAGGTCAACCCAAACCCCCGTGGTGTCTCTCCGAAGGCTTTTGACCCTCGGAAGGGTTGGAGTACCTATTAGGAAGTGAGAAATCTTCGAATTCCTCATTTCTCATCAGATCTGTGCGAAAGTGACGCCAATGAATTCCTGGCGTTCCGTCGATTAAAATCATACCAAACATCATGCAAATCGGACTACTTTGACACAAGCTATTTTACATAAGGAACACAAATAGCTTGTGTCAAAGTAGTCCGATTTGCATGATGTTTGGTATGATTTTAATCGGCGGAACGCCAGGAATTCATTGGCGTCACTTTCGCACAGATCTGATGAGAAATGAGGAATTCGAAGATTTCTCACTTCCTAATAGGTACTCCAACCCCGTCCGAGGGTCGAAAGCCTTCGGAGAGACACCACGGGGGTTTGGGTTAACTCGTCACGGTTGCGAGGCGAATCAGGCGTTTCGTCCCAATCACCCTGTACCAACACTCGATAGGCTGCAGAGCGCCTTCTCTTTCGAACATATCAACTTTTAATTAAGTTTAAAGTTAAATAATATATACAAAATACAAAATGTCTGTACATGATCAATATAAAGATTTAAGATCTAAAACACAAGACCTACATTTTAATATTCCTCATAAAAATTTAACCGATGAGGATAAAAAAATTATACGATGTGAGTCAAACGATGGCTGGCTTGAGGATACTCATATGTCGGCCTTTTCTTACTTATTGAACAAAGCCGCTAATTACGAAATTCGACCTACGTATCTAAGATATAACCTTCTAGAAATCAAACCCGTTAGGAAAGATAGGGACCACATACAAATTTTGCATCGTCCAGAACATTGGACATGTAGTTACTATGACGGGACAAATATTTACATATAGGATACGCTGCAGAATTTGGCCGATCCGTTACACAAAGAGCAAAAACTTTTTTTGGAAAAATTGTATCCTCATATTACAATTACGGGCAAAACCGTTCGGTTTCCGAATGTTCAACAACAAAAAAATACAAGAGATTGTGGAGTCATGGCTATAGCAATTGGCGTTTCATTAGCATTTAGTATTAAACCACAAAACGTTTACTATAATACAACACTTATGCGAAATCACCTGTTGAAATTGTTGACCGAAGAAATACAATTTGAACATTTTCCCCAAGATCATAATGTAAAAACTCCTCAACAAGTTTTACCGTTACAAGTTGCACGGCAAAAATTAGGAGAATCTATCCTGAGATCAAATAAAATTTTGAATAAGACCGAAGAAGGCATTTTTCCTAATGACGATACAAATCATAATCCTACATTTGCACAAGAGATTTCATCCACTGTTAAAAATATTTTTATGGAACACAATTATTCGTCAGGGAGTAATATCACAAACAATAATATTATGAATATAGCGATCATAAATGGTAATGAATTTATTAATGATAAAATAGTAACTGATTTAAGACGTTCTCGTAAGCATTCGATTTCGAGAACAAATAACTCTACAACAATTCCACGAGCGATGAAATTGAGAAAAATGGAATTGTCAGAAAAAGATGAAAAGATCATTCAGATAGGGGAGTGGATAGAAGACACGCATATAAGCCATTTTCACAATATTCTGCGACAATTTCATGGTAATGAACCCATAGATTCGCTTTTAGTACAATGTCCAGATGAAATAATCTCAATAGACGAATCGAAAGAACATATACAAATTTTATACAGCCAAGCGAACGATAATTGGTTTGATAGCACAGGTGGCCATTGGGTTTGCTGTTATTATGATACAAATTTGATTTATATACAGGGTGTAAACAGTATACGTAGCAATATTTTAGGGGGTGGTAGGGGAGGTCCAATGGAACATAAAACTCCTATGACATAATGTCCGATCTGTCTCCATTTTACAGTAATAATGCCCTAAAGTTTGCACCATGCGTTTGAAACGGGTAGTAGCTCGCGCATATTGGTGAGACCAACACATTGAAACAGAGTGTTGACTTCTGATCTTTCATGTAATTCCCAAAGTCCAAAGTGGTGTGTTTTTCGGAAGGAAAGACTCTTAAGAGTGATCCTCCAGCGACTCGACTCAAGGAGATGCCGCACCATATCCCGTGGCGAAGACAACACACCATGATGCTTCACCGCAAGTTTATGGCTTCCGACCCTTGAAGGGGTTTGAATACCTATTAAGAACCAAACTCTTTCAGCTCCGCATTTCTCATCAGATCTCTGCGAAAACGACGGCAAACGATACCTTTCGTCATCGTTTGGTTGTCATTTAAAGTGAATTACGAGTAAAAGATAAATCGAGGCAAATCATGTCAAACGTAAAAAAGTGAATACACATTTTTTTTAAAACAGAATCGAAAATAATAATTATTTGAAGTGAGAGGACAAGAAATACGTAGATTTCGTTTTCAAATATCGCTTAAATGAAAAAGTAATGTAACAGGAAATAAACAAAACGTGATCGTAGTTCGTTATTGTGATAAGAATCCGTAGTTTAATAACGGCCAACACTGTTGCTGATGATGAATGTCTGTTTAAAACCCCCGAAGACAAAATTTAGGTACGGAAATTTAGATAAATATCGCCGGAAATAAGCCATAGCCTGCGTTAAATTTAATAACTAATAATCACCAATAAAGTAACTAAAACTCACTCTTTCGGAAATTCACCTGCAGCTTGAAAACCTGCGGCACTAGGTCACTGAACTGATGCTGGTCAGCGACGGATGCGTCCAGTGCACAGCTGGTCCCAGGTACGCGACACTAACCAAAGTAAAAGGGTCGCAACGTCAAGTGCGATTGGGTTAATGTAGATAACGAATATTCACTTCACTGCACTCTTACTAACACTGATCACTTAATTTATTTTTCATGGAACGCGTTCGTACCTTATAAAAATTGGTGAAAATGAATTTTCACTTGGCGTCCGGTGCCGCGGATATAGCTGCCCAAATGCTCGTACAGCAGTAATTGCGTCTCCGTTGTTCTAGGTTTATGCTCGGAACAACGCGTAATACACTTGTATAGAAAACACTTCTCTGACGCGATTGCAAACTGACAGGATTTTTCCAAGCAAGTTCCTCTACTCCAAGTAGTTTTTCTCGTTCCATTATGAGTTAACTCCAGGACAAGATGCTTTAGGTAAAAAGAAGCAAGCACATTTTCGAGGCACATGTGCGTTGCAGAAGTGCAACGAACGAACCATCCTACACTTTCACAAAAGCCCGCGCTCCCTTCTATTACTGCCAATGTAACCATTGCTTAGAGATAGACAGCAGACACCACGTGTTTCGGTTCGAAAGGGTCCGAAGAGACGAGAAACAGAAAAGTCCTCGAATTGTTACAAAAGGAGAAAAGGCATATCAATGCTGTTTCCGTTTCCCAATGCCCTGAGTTCACGTTTGCTACGAGGCGGAACCAGTTAAGCCATAAATTACCCAAAACTGTAGTAAATCGTTCTCTACCAGCCTGATTAATTTTGGAGAACTAGAAATTAAAGAGTATTATCCAACATCAATACGCCTCGCGAAGAGACACAGGAAAAGAAGGGGTAGTCCGCTGACTGCGCGTAGTCCCGCCTGCTCACCCTACCGCCAAATGCAAGACAGATCCCTTATCTCTCGAGTATAAACACGCGTTCGATTTTCAAAAGAAAAGCACGCGTTGCCGTATTCCGGACCGCATATTTTGCCGGCGCGTCTAGATAGCGCAAAATATGCTAGATTTCTTCGACGGGATTTGCCACTTCTGTTAGAAGATATTTGCCTGGCCACCCGAAAAAATATGTGGCTTCTTCACGACGGCGCCCCAGCCCATATGGGAAGAGCTATACCAGCTATGGAACGAATATGGGGGAACCGAATAATTGCACGGAATGGTACGGTTGCGTGGCCACCAAGAAGCCCAGATTTAAATCCAATGGATTTTTACGTATGGGGCCACATGAAGTCATTAGTATACACGGACATCGAATTTGAAACCTTAGAGGAATTGCAAGGTAGAGTATTTCATGCTGGTAACGTTATACGCGAGCAGCCTGGAATATTCGCCCGCGTTCGCGACAATTGGTTACGTCGGTGTCAGGCGTGTCTGGATGCAAACGGCAACTATTTCGAGCATCTTTTGTAAATAAATGTAGGTAGCGAAATTTGTATTTCTTTACTACACATTCAGGTCAGAGTAGCCACGCATTGACAGCAGCTTGTTGCGTGACAGTTTAGTCACACTAAAAGAAAAGAAACAGTTTTATCACTTTCTGAAAAAAAACAACACGTTTTGCAGTCACGTCGTCAAAGGAATTTACTTCCATGTAAATCAATGCATTTTTCATGAGCATCAAAACTGTCATGCAACAAATTGCCACCACTGCACGCCTGGCCTAAGAACACGTGTAGAGTTTTCGTTCACTTGTTTCTTATTTTCTAGCTGACGACCCTAAGTGCCTCCGCTACTCCAAACAGATCCTCAATGGGACCGCTACTGTAAGGGGCCCGTAGTTACTTGCTTACTGGGTCATCTTGAACAGCTCACAACGGGCGGTCTTTGTGCTACGGCTCATCTGTGTGCATGTAGCGACGATCTTTTCCACAAACATCTCAGATGTTTAAACCTTTATAACAGCGAAACTATACGAGATACAACAAAATGTATTCAGACCATTTTACTCTACTGGTGGTCTCCAATGTATGTGCAAAATTATGGAATCTTGCGACTATTAGTTTAGCATATAGACATGTTAACTTTGAGGCATTATTACTGTAAAATGGAGACAGATCGGACATTATGTCATAGGACTTTTATGTTCCATTGGACCTCCCCTACCACCCCCTAAAATATTGCTACGTATACTGTTTACACCCTGTATATGATTCTCTGAACAAAAAAATTGTACATCGACACCATGAAATTATCCTAAAACGATTATTTCCAGTTTATCCTTTCGAAGAAAAAGGTGTCATTCTTCACTCGGTACAGATGCAAACAAATTTCAATTATTGTGGCGTATACGCAATAGCTAATGCCGTGTCACTTGCATTAGGACTAAAACCCACTGAAGTGCAATATGATCGTAATAAAATGCGTGACCATTTGATCAAAATGATAAAAAATAATGCCGTAGACCTGTTTCCTGTACTTCAATATTGTAATGATCAAAGAAACTTTGATTCCAAATTAATGAAGACTCCTTCTAATATGACGGAACAAATTTTGCAAACTGATTAAAAAAAAACAGCGCCGAGAATAATGATGCTGTGAATATAATTGATTTTTCCCAGATAATAGTATCAAATAAAAGAAAACGTAATCATGTCGATGATAATGAATTTATGAATGATAACAAAGTAACTGATTTGACACGTCCTCGTAAGTATTCGATTTCGAGAACAAATAACTAGTGATGGGACTGATACCGTATCGATACATATCGATACCCTTCTACAATGTTGCGGTATTCCTGCAGCCGATGATGGTCTTAGGGGCTGGATCGATGCCCGTGAAGCGCAGAACCGCTTTGCTCGGAGTCGCGCGTTCGCGTTTAAATAAATTAACACTTTAATTATGCAACTATATGATATTTTTATATTCTTAATTGTTTTATTATAACTCTTGACTACTTAAGAAATGGAAATATGAATTGTAACTATTGTAACTGAGCTCAGGAATAAACGTGTTAACGCTAGTACAGGCAAGATTGGTCTGACGATCTCTTGATTTGTTATTTTTCGTTTCTACGGCAAAAAGTGACAAAAGCTAATACATCGAGCGGCTTCCTTATATGCCATGCAAAAGTCGAAATTCAAACATGTTGGCTTCGCATTGATTAAATCTATGACGTGTACAGAAATTATAGATTACAATATAACAACCCAACGCATCCTAATGAACATAAACTAAACTTAATTATAATGTCTTCAAATATACAATTCGCATTTTTATTTAAGAAAGCGTCAAATTTAAACTTTAGCTAATTATCATGGCAGACAACCTCGTAGCAGAAGCTCCCAAATCTTTCTATAGTGAAAACGCATTGTTACCAACTCGAGGTTGCGCGGTACGCAACAACAAATTTCAATATGGTATTAATACTGTTGCGATTCCCGTCTAGCGGCGTGTAGTTTAAGCTTTAGATGCGCGAAGTTCAAATCGGATCACACGAATGTAATAGGAAAGGGAGACTAGGTGAAGTTCGCACAATGCCGAGGGGTTTGAAAATAGTTAAATATCCTTTTAATAAGAGGACTTCAAGATTATAAACTAATCGATAGCCACTTGGAAACGGGTAATTGAATAAATGAACTTCTCCTTCTTTCCTTCTCCTAGGTGTGTAATTCCAGCGCCGTGTAGTTAAACGCTTGTTCTGTAAAAATTGAGAACCGAAAAGAAATCGAATAGACGAATAGGAATTTAGGTAGTTAATTAGTAAATTTGCGATTGGCTCTCGGTAACTAAGCCATTTTGAAATTAACAAGAGGAAAAGCGAAGGGCTTTTCGGAAGCGTCACTTGAGCCCGAATAGCAGTGTTGAGCAGTCGAGTTGTAGACAACTTCCAGAAATTTAGATATTATTGCTATTTTGTTAATTAAAGTTCCTAGTATTGAATTCTAATTGTTCTTTTATTGAGTTTATCCTTTTATTTATTATTCGTTTTCTTTACATTTATTTCATGAATAATCCGCGTCCAAGGAGCAGAGTGCCTTAGCACTCCACGGGCATCGACCCTCGCCGAATTCCCTACGAAGGATCCAGGAGAACCAGCCGGCCACGCAACAATACACTCGGCTTAAACGATTGTGGCCGATCGAGTTTCGATTGCATTCGAGCTTACTAGGGCTGACTTTTTTGTATCGCTAACCTTCTACAGTATTTCATGAATATGGTGAGACGGGAACCTGTAGCTTGGCAGTGCTCTCACCATATTCATGAAATACTGTAGAATGTTAGCGATGCAAAAAAGTCAGCCTTAGTAAGCTCGAATGCAATCGAATCTCGATCGGCCACAATCGTTTGAGCCGAGTGTACCTATACGAAAATATCGATACCTGCAATATCTTTACCTCACGTTGAAGTGTAAATATTAAATGTTTACCAAATGACTGCATGTGGGGCAAAATGGAAAACCTATTTAACCCAGTTCCACCAATCCAATTGTCTTGAAACTTTGTAGACGTGCGCAGATAATACAAAATTATGAAAAAAACGTGAGAGGAGATAGAATTACCCTGTCATCAATAAATATAACTCATAACCACAAATCCAAACGACTTGAATTCAGCCTGTAACCACAAATCAAATCAATTCAATCGATATGCAATATAACCACAAATCAAAACTTAGACACTAAAAAGTAAATAATAAAAATATGCAAAAAAATTTTTTAAATTAAAGTATCGGTTGCGATTTGCAATTTAGTACTTCACGAAAATATAATTTATTATCAATCATGATTTGATAATATAACAATGAAATAGGAGTAGGAATCAATATCATGAACTACGTATATAATTGAATTTTTATTAATACATGATGTAATATGTACATATACATGTAAGCTTTGTGTACATGTAAATTCATATGCGTCTTAAGGCATGGGACGTTAGGAGGTGGCGCCACCAGATGAACAGAGGAAGTAGCTGTCGAGGAGATAGAAGAATAAACGGAGAGAATTTCAGAGAGACTTTTTAGCTCAACCTGTATTACAATTAGAGCTGTTGTTTTCGCCCGGGTACCCGAGTACCCGGGTACCCGGGTACCCGTGAGACACCCGGGTAGACAAAATTACCCGGGTACCCGTGAGATACCCGGGTAGACAAAAATTACCCGACTACCCGGATACCCGTGAGACACCCGAGTAATTCTGATTTGACAGCCGATCGTCTTTTAACTTTCGATCATTTTCGGCTAACATCACTAATGAACGGAATAAACTTCAAGCAATTAAATGTGATATTGTCTGCGCGTTATGATTATGTAGGGCGCCTTTTATCGATGGTCACAGATATCGAGGACGCTGTATCAAGCTCCTGTTCAATTTTCTTCCGTTTCTCTCCATATAACAATTCCAAGTTTGCAAACGTTTGAAAAGAGTTTTGGGGCACAGGCATCGATAATCGGCATTCACCACGGTCATAAAATCTTTAAAATCCGCACTATTGCTAAATGAAATAGACAGTATGTTTGCCGGAACCACCCTTGTCAGTGCTTAAGTTATCTCCTCCTCTCATTTCGCCGAAAATGAGCTCCTCTATACCTTATTGGGTACACAATCACTATTATCACCTCTCATAGATTAATCTCGACAGTTTAATCTGGCACAGGTCATAAACCACATAATTCTTATTTTCGGAGTTTGGGCAGCGTTAAATGCGTTAACACGAAATTACCCAGCTTTTACGGTGAGCCATAATCAAATAAATTAATCTATAAATAATTGTCAGTACTTATTAACTGAAAAACTAATTACTCTATATTCAATACATAAACGATTAACAAGATACAAACCAGAAATATGATTACACCACTGCAAATAGTACAAAGGTTATTATTAAAGTAACAATAATTCCTGTTCACTGACTAACTAAATTAACTAATATCAATTATATATAGTAACGCAATTAACGAGAATAATAAAAATAAACATACAACAAAACAAACAATAGGAACAATTTAACTTAATTGGAAGTTTGGAAATCTTGGAACGGAATTTCTGGATGGTCCGATTCGCCCCAAGTTTCGGGGCAAATCGGACATTTCTCACTTTTTCGTTTTTTCTTTATAAATGAAAGATTTTATGTTTAGTTTTGTGACGCCCCAAGATTTTTCGCGCGCGGTTACTTCAACTCATTTATAAATCTATATACAAATCCGCTCAAATCTTCCCCAAAACCTCAATTCTTACCCCTTTTCCATGACCACGGCCGCCTTGGTGATGTACCTTAGCGGTCCCCATCTCAAGACGGTCAATCATTAAATCTTCTTCCCTTATTCGCCCAACGCGGCACAAATTCCTCTCTTACGTCAAATCTAAACAAGTCCCTCGCCCCACAAATATCTTAAATCGAGACCACGTCTCACACCCTCTCAATGACCAAAGCAGTCAAACCCATCGACGTCCCTTTCCTATTAAAACACCCAAAATCCATTCGAGGAGTTGAGCAATTCAAAATCCTATGTATAAAAACCCCGGAAGCATAGATGCGAATCCAAATATAGATCAACCTTTGGTCCCTACAAAAAACCCCAAAAGTTACTGCGACGCATGTTCCTAATTAGGTCAAGGTGCATACTGCGCACCCCCCTTCATACTGTAAAATATTATATAAGCAGGGCAAAGTCCATACCGCGCGTACACCCCACAACCCCTTGCAAAATCATATAAATACAAGGGCCCGGAGACAGAAGTCCTCTTTCGACGAAATACCTTTGCCGAAGGAAAGTTAATTACTCGAAACCATTTAAGGTCTCGCTGATCAAAGTATCATTTAAAATAAATTCAAACACCATCAAACATCAAGTATCGTAAGAGATCATAACTACTATTAATACCACGGTATATCACCATCATCTATGACAATTGTTCACTTTCTTATTGTTT
Source organism: Andrena minutula (assembly GCA_929113495.1). NCBI lineage: Eukaryota > Metazoa > Arthropoda > Insecta > Hymenoptera > Andrenidae > Andrena > Andrena minutula. The sequence continues at coordinate 21,907,005 of OV815993.1, forward strand.
CATATTGTTTCACATTACAACGCTTATTGCGCTTATATTATCTTGTATTGCTATTCACATTATTTCGCATTACAACGCTTATTGCGCTTATATTATCTTGTATTGCTATTCACATTATTTCGTATTGCAAAGCTTATTGCGCTCATATTATCGTGTATTGCTGTTTGCATTGCTTATTAACGCCTATTGCGTAAATCATACTAGCTTATTAATATATATATCTTGTATTTCATGTTCATATTCATAACTTATAACCATTATATACATGCTATGTTCATCGCCAATCCATTATTATAAAACGTAACTATCCGCACAACGATAGTGCATCACCTAGTATCGAAACTTATAAAGTGAATAAACAGTTTTACTTTAACTCAGTTACGAATCATTGTGTCAATCCTTCGGCTACGAAGATCCCGAAATCCAAACAGGCTGCCGGAACAGCTGATTCCGGGCAACGACCGCAGAAAGCGTCACGGTGTTTACTAAACTTACTTACGCATAGGTTTCGCTTAACCGTATGACTAGTCGAATCTCGCGAAGTATTACACGTGTCTTTTACAATAATGCAGCGGTAAATCCGATTACCTAAGCAAATCAAAACAAGTGCTCTAACGGGTGTCTCTCCAATACAAACCAGTTCATTTAAACCTTCCCTGGTCGATTAGTGTGCAGAATTAAACATTACTCGCCTGACGTTCAAAAAACGGTTAGTGTGCAGAATTAAACATTTCTCGCCTGTCAGTCCCAAATCCATTAGTGCGTAGAATTTCACATTTCTCTCCCGCCTTCTACCTAAATCCTCAGTGTGCAGAATTGAACATTGCTCGCCTGACTCTCCTTGCATTCTCAGTGTGCAGAATTAAACATTACTCGCCTGCCGTTCGATACGATTAGTGTGCAGAATTTCACATTTCTCGCCTGACGTTCGAAATGGTTAGTGTGCAGAATTGAACATTGCTCGCCTGACTTTCCCTAAATCCTCAGTGTGCAGAATTAAACATTACTCTCCTGCCATTCGAAACAATTAGTGTGCAGAATTTCACATTTCTCGCCTGACGCTCGAAATGGTTAGTGTGCAGAATTGAACATTGCTCGCCTGACCTTCCCTAAATCTTCAATCCCCTGAATCTAACATTCTCCCGGCCGTTCGAGACGATTAGCGTGCAGAATTTCACATTTCTCGCCTGACAATCGAAAAGGCTGGTGTACAGAATTACGTCGTCAAATACCTGATTTCCTCGCCTCCCGGTGCGCTGAACTATAGATCAGCGCCTGGAATTTATGTAAAAACCCCTTTGTCATTTGTCCCATTGAATCCTTAACCCGGGACGTGACATAATTTTTGGTGACAGCGGTGGGATCTTCGTCAACCGTTGTAAAAAGAAATTTTAATACGGTGCCCACAAGGTCCCTATATTTAGCATTCATGTGCATTGAGCACCCAAATCGGTGGGAACCGACTTACAGAAGCCGCCGACTACAAAGTCTAACGGCTTACTTGAATTCACTGACGTGTGTTTCTGGAGGGATCGCTACCACACAGGACGGAAGCGAAATTTGTGTAAGGTGTTCTAGCGTAGCGCCCGCAGACACCATAGAAATATATTGGACGCATTACTACTATACTTATAGGACCCCAGTTAATTGCCCGCGGTGTAGGGAATCACTATTACCAAACCGCCCCATAAGAAATTGCACCGAGTGCACGGCAAGCTATCTTCTCACGGGTAAAAGTTACTTAAGGTTCGATAATAACAATTTATAAAAACCCTAGACGTACAATCTCAAATTTATAATAAATTCTAAAGTACTAAGTTTCATACAAAAAAAAAATTACTTATGTATATCACGCGTTCACAAGTGATCATAGCAGGTCAACGACGCCAAAGGTTACAAGGCACCATTTCGCGCACCATTGCGTGCATGCAGAGCGTAGTTTGTCTTAGAGGCCGTTCAGCTAAAACTTACAACAAGGAAGATATTTGCTTGCCCTGCTCCTGGTTGTACCCAGAAAAAGTAGAAAAGGAGCAGCTCCTTCATTATTACGAAACGCCAACTACGATTACCCCTTGCGAATGGTGTGGAATTCCTCTATACCATACTCGCCCCATGCATAGTTGTCCCATATGCGTAGAATTCTATATCCTTTCTGGAGAAACCTACGACGGATTTGAGGAACCAGAAGAACTAGATTTTTAAACGGCGACGTAACCTTAGTAGCCTAAGGTGGAACGTCTGTTATTTCAGACAGGCAAAGACCTGTCGAGTACTCAATGCCAATAATATTCTCCGATTAGCATGTGTGATAAACACACAAGTATAGACAATTTGTATTATCCAAGCCGTAGATTCCGAGGCGTATTATCTGACTCAAACGCATTGGTTTGTGTTTCTGGCACCGTAGTAACGACCACGGAAGGCGTCAATATTTGTCAAAATTGTTTCAATTTGGATCCGGTAGAGGTGGACGAGATCTATCAAACTCACCACTACCGACCAAACGACATACTCCCCGAGTGTCCCCGTTGTAGAGAACATCTATTCAGAGCACGTCCCATTAGCGAATGTGCCGCGTGCACCAAAAAAGATCGCCTCTCCAATAAGAGACAAAACGGTTTTAACGTACACCAAAGTCTAGAGCACTGCAGGGTTTAAACAAAGGCCGGACGCCTAAACGTAGGGAAATTCCCATAAATTCCGAACACACCAAAAATTCAATCCAATTAATCATGTCCGTGTACGGGGACACAAATGAATCTCGCGTGGTGGACCAAGGCGCGGACCCTTCCATTAACCGAATTGACACCGCGACCGTCGAATTAATGGACCGGATACAACTATTACGGGAAAAACAAGCTGAAATCGAACGCTTGCACGCGAAATATGTCGTGAATCCGCAACCCAAAACGCGTTCGGACGCAGCCGCCGGTTCAGACGGCCCCGCGTCGGAAGATCTCTCAAATCAAATACAAGCCATCCGCGAAATAATGGAAAAGCTTCTTGTACCCTCGCCACTAGTAAACAATTTTGGCACCCCCGGTTCCTCGCGATTCGATAAGAAACCAAACTTAAACTATGACCGCGATACCGACCACAGTCCATCGCCCCAAATCCGCTTAAAGGACGCCATAGAGACAGTCCCTAATTTTAACGGGAATAACATACCCGTGGTGCAATTCGCGAGAGCCTGTAATAGGGCTAAGGCTCTGGTTCCCCCGCAAGCCGAACCCCAGTTGGCTAGGTTACTACGTAATAAATTACAAGACCATGCTAGCTTGGCCGTTGAGGATAGGGTCTTCGACACCGTGAAAGACTTAATCAAACAACTTAAATTAACCTTCTCCCCTGCAAAAACGGCTGACCATTATCGCGGTGAGCTCGCGAACGTTATGAAAGGAGCCAACGAGCACGTGCTAGAATATATCTCCCGCGTTAAGGACCTCCGGTTCGCAATTCTAGAAGAGGATAGGGAATACTACCGCGATTTCGCTAGGAATCACCCCGAGGACCTAGATCGCCTAACATTGGACTCATTCGTCGATGGACTTCCACCTCATGTAAGGACGAATCTACTACAGCACCAGTTCGAAACGCTAGACGAAGCGTTCAACCTGGCCATTCGAGTAGACAAGAAGATGGAAAGGGACCGCATCAGGTTCTCAGAACCGAAGACCCCCAAACTGACGTGCCAACTCTGCAACAAGACCGGTCACGACGCCCGAGTCTGTCGCAGCAACCCAGGTCCGCCAGCTCAATCCTCCGAGAGGCAGCCCACAACCCTTCCTGCGGATTATGGGAATGGAGCATCAAGCCAACTACTCCCATATTGGGACAAGACTCGACCTCCACCCCCCAGGCCTACGGAGCTGCGAATCTGCGGATATTGCAAGAAGCCCGGACACCTGATTTCAGAATGTAGGAAGCGTATATATAATTATAATGCAAGGAACCCTGGAACCTTCCAGGAGACGAACTCGGGAAACGCCCCGCCCCCACGGGTACCTATGGACGCGTACCGTGGGACAGGCCAAGCGGGAGCGCGTCCGATAAACGTACAGAGGGAATAGAGGGTAACAAACATAAAATCGCCACTGCGCGGGTAAATCCGGTAAATGAAGCCCCGTCCGTAATAGTCAACTCCCCCGATTTCGAAGAAGACGCCGAATTAATGATCGACTCCGGATCAGAGGTGAACTTACTAAAAGTTCAGGTCGTAAAAAGAATCCAAGACGTCAATATAGAGAATAAGTTATTACTTAAAGGGATTTCTACGGACCCTGTCCCTACCCTCGGGACAATCAAAATAACTCTTTTGGGCGAAGATGCCACGTTCCACGTAGTCCCAAAAGACTTCCCAATTAGACCACAAGGTATACTAGGAGCCGAATTTCTAACAGGAAGGAATGCCACTATCGACTACCTTAAGAAACAGCTACACTTTCACGGAAACTCCATCCCATTCATTAATAGGGATCAAGTGACGCTACCCGCAAGATCGAGAACAGGTACCTTCGTGTACGTATCGAATTTAAATCTCGAAGAAGGATACTTGCCCCGATTAAATCTGGGCACAGGAATTCACGCTGGTAACGCTCTTGTCCGTAATCAAAACGGAAAAGCATACCTGCAAATGGTAAACTCAAATGAAGAAGACTGCATAATTACAATACCCACCGTTGAACTGGAGGAATTCGACCGGATAATCGCGGAACCTAGACAAAAACGACGAAGAGAGACAACACCGCCTTCAGGCATCAACCCCATCCCCAATCTAATGAAAATCAAGTCCCTGTTAGCCCTAGACCTATCAATCCACCAACCCGAGGCATCTGCGAAAGTGCACTCACTCCCACCCCCTACGCATCCCACGAAATTTTCTCTTCCCTTAAAATCCCTCACGTCTCTCGCGAAAACGTTTACTATGGAACCATTAGAAAATTCTGAAGAATCTCCTTCAAGGGCGGAACTAGTATTAAAATCGATCTCCATGGAACACATGAATCCGGAAGAACAGCGCCACGTTCAAGAAATAATAAAGCGAAACCATGACCTCTTCCATCTCCCAGACGAGAAGTTGGGTCATACGAACGCTATTCAACACGGAATCCAAACAACGGACCCGGCGCCGGTTAATACGAAGCAATATCGCTTCCCTCAAGTCCACAAGAAAGAAATCACCAAACAAGTACAAAAGATGTTGGAAAGCGAAATTATCAAGCCATCATTATCGCCCTACAATTCACCCATCTGGATCGTCTCCAAGAAACCAGGACCCAATGGAGAACTCCTGTGGCGGATGGTAATCGATTTCAGGGACGTAAACAAAATAACCGTTCCTGACGCCTATCCACTCCCGAACATCAACGAAATATTGGACCAACTGGGAGGAGCAAAATACTTCTCCGTATTCGACCTCGCTTCAGGATTTCATCAAATACCCATGAAGCCGGAAGACTCACCAAAAACAGCATTCTCTACGCCTCATGGACATTACGAATTTGTTAGGATGCCGTTTGGACTTTGTAACGCACCAGCTACGTTCCAACGTCTGATGGACCACACTCTTACGGGACTCCAGGGCACGGAAATGTTCGTGTATTTGGACGACATCGTCCTTTACGCGAGCTCCCTCACCGAACATTTAATAAAATTTAAGAAACTCGCCTATCGTCTCCGCGAAGCGAACCTTAAACTGCAACCTTCCAAGTGCAAATTTTTACATAAGGAAGTTGCATACTTGGGTCACGTGATCACCGAGGAAGGTGTGAAACCGGATCAACAGAAGATTCAAGCCGTCCGTAACTACCCAGCACCTCGCACACCCAAAGGAATTAAAGAATTCCTTGGATTAACCGGTTATTACCGAAGATTTATCCCAGACTTTTCTAAGGTTGCTCGCCCGTTGACCCAACTTTTGAAGAAAGACACAACATTTAATTGGGGCCCGTCCCAGCAAACTGCTTTCGACCACTTAAGGTCAGCCTTGCAAACAGAACCTATCCTACAATATCCGAATTTTAACCTGGAATTCCACGTCACTACTGATGCCTCCGAATACGCCATCGGAGGAATATTAAGTCAGGCTATTGACGAAAAGGAGCTACCAATTGCTTACGCGTCCCGTCTTTTAAACAAAGCGGAAATCAATTACGCGACTATAGAAAAGGAACTCCTAGCAATAGTTTATTGTGTCAGATACTTCCGTCCTTACCTTTATGGGAGGAAATTTATTTTATATACCGACCACCAACCTTTAGTTTGGTTACACAGGGTAAAGGACCCGACGTCGCGACTCGTTAGGTGGCGCCTAAAATTAGCGGAATACGACTATGACATTCGATATCAACCGGGAAAAAGCAACAAACTTGCCGACGCCTTATCCCGTAATCCACCTACGGCGGAGACATGCCCCATACGACCACGAGAGGAAGATGACGATGACTGGGAAGATCTGCCCCCGCCTAAACGAGGCCCAGGGAGGCCCCGGGGCTCCCAAGCGTCCACCTCCACACAAAAATCTACGAGCAAAATTCGCCACAGAACGGCGCCTACGAGGACACAACCACGCCGAAAGGTACGCAAGGACCTGACGCCGATAATAACGCCACCGGATTCCCCGTCGCTAAATCTACCAGAAGCAGGAAATACTACCGAAGAAGAAACCCAGGTAGCAGAAGAGGAACCTGCAGAGGAGCCGTATTCGGTTATCTCGTTTCCAGAATCGCCAGCACCGCCGGAACAAGAGGACTCAGATTCCGATGTGGCATCAAACGCTTCACACGAATCAACATCGGACTCGGAATCATCGATAATCGAGACAAACGATCCTCCGGAAACAGCATACGAAGCAGACCCTGATAAGGACCTCAGGATAACGCCAATAATCAGTCGCGACCCGTTGTCCCTTCGAAGGGAAACGCTCGTATTCTTTTTAAGCGCCGATGGGAAAACTTGCGACGATGGCGCGAAACAGCTGCAGGAAGCGGGAATCCTGCCAATAACAAATAACCTCACACTAGGCAGGGCACACGTAACATTCAACAAGGGACAAATTCTCATCGGGTTAGTTATTAAGGAAACGCAAAATACACCTTTAGTCACTACCACATGGGGCGAAACCCTTTCTTCCCTTAGAAATGTAGTACGTGAGCTCATAATATTTTCCTTCAGTATAGCTAAAACTACAAGTATCGATCAGTTAAGCTGGCAAGATATTATTACAGATATTCTCGAAACCCTCGACGAAGAAGACATTAGTATCACGATATGTTTACAAATAGTCCGCATCCCGAAGGATGCGGAACGACGAAACATTATTATGGAGAATCATGCATCCGCGTTAGCCGGCCATAAAGGAGTGACCAAAACATATAACCGTATTCGTCACTACTATTTTTGGAAAGGTATGAAGAAAGCCGTGGAAGATTTCGTCCGAAACTGCGAGGACTACCAACGAAAGAAACTAGTGCGTGTAAAAACCAGGCAACCAATGATCCTTACCGATACTCCTGGACGCGCCTTCGATAAAGTTGCGTTAGATATAGTAGGGCCGTTACCTACTACAAGAATGGGGAATACCTACATCCTAACAATGCAGGATTTACTAACAAAATACTTCGTGTGCGAACCCCTTAAACAATCCACAGCGATAAAAATTGCAGACGCATTTATAAAACGATTTATTTGTCAATTCGGAGCTCCTAGAGCCATCCTCACTGACCAAGGAGCAAATCTCACCGGTAATTTCATGAAAGCCATCGCGCAGAAATTTAAAATCGAACAATTTCGAACCACAGCCTTTCACCCGCAAACAAACGGCTCTCTAGAACGATCGCACCTCGTGTTAACCGAATATTTAAAGATGTTTATAAGTAGGTACAGCGACTGGGACGAATGGACTGAAATGGCCGCGTTCTCTTATAATACCAGCGTCCACGAGGGCACTGGTTACACTCCACACGAGCTAGTATTCGGGAAAATAGCCCGGGTACCCAGTCAGAAACGGGTGCCCGAAGATTTTGAAAATGAAACTTACAACCACTACCTGTCCAAATTAAGTACGAGGCTACAAGAACTGCAAATCGCCGCAGCTGAAAAGTTGAATCAGTCCAAGCTTCGTTACAAAAAATATTATGATAGACATATAAACGAAGAGACCTTCAAACCGGGTGACCCTGTCTTTGTATTAATAGAACCAAGAAAAGGGAAATTTGGCGACCAATACTCTGGTCCCCATACTATATTAGAGGTGATTCCCTCTCAGAATCTCAAAATATCGTGGAAGGGAAAAACCAAAATCATTCATGCGAACAAGGCGCGCCTTGGTCACTTGCGCGAGAATCCCAGTTGACCCCCTATATCAAAACAAAATACTAATCATAAGTTATCTTAGATCGTTAAAAGTAACGCACAGGGAAGCATGCCCCATAGGCGGACCGCCATAGCGGGCCAACCCCACCATTTCGGGGGGGGCCAGAAAAGGAGGCTCTCCCGCATGCGGTGGCGGCGCCGGGAGAACACCAGGGAGGGAAGGAGCAATGCCTCCCTCCTCCCGAGGATCGTCGCCGACACTCTCATCAGGGAAGCGGAGCCCCACAGAGAAAACCCCATCAGGGAGGCCGAGCACCAAGTTGAGCTGATCGACATCCCGGACTCCCCTGCCCATGCACCCATCGACTGGGTAGCCCTGATGGAGGCGATCACGCCTCCACTCCCGCAAAACGCCCCAAGGGTAATAAGTACCTCTCCTCCTCGATCCCAGATAGCAAGAGTCCCTTCCACCATCCCTCCAAATCCAGGTGTAGTGGAAATCCTGGACACGGCGTCAGCCATCAGAGTCCCTGACACCAGGGAACTGACGCCGGAGTTTCTAAGGTGGTTCAATGACCAATATCAAGATGGTCATAACCTCGCGTACATCCTGGAGGATGTCACCTTTTCCACCCTTTCCTATTCATATCCCCCTTAAACTTCTTGTATATATATATGTAAATAGTCCCTTATAAATACATCCCTTAAACGTTTTTTCTTTCTTTTTATGTATATATATTTACCAAAAGCCCTTTTGGCAGATAATTTTGTTTTCTTTCTTTGTTTTTTTTGAATAATCACATTTTATTTTTTTTTCCTCCCAAGAATTATTTTGTTTGACACTGCGACGAGCAGGACCAATAACTTCAAAATCCACCTTTGCTCCTTACGGTGAAGAAATGCAGGCATTTCTTCATATAAGGGGGGAGGTGTGACGCCCCAAGATTTTTCGCGCGCGGTTACTTCAACTCATTTATAAATCTATATACAAATCCGCTCAAATCTTCCCCAAAACCTCAATTCTTACCCCTTTTCCATGACCACGGCCGCCTTGGTGATGTACCTTAGCGGTCCCCATCTCAAGACGGTCAATCATTAAATCTTCTTCCCTTATTCGCCCAACGCGGCACAAATTCCTCTCTTACGTCAAATCTAAACAAGTCCCTCGCCCCACAAATATCTTAAATCGAGACCACGTCTCACACCCTCTCAATGACCAAAGCAGTCAAACCCATCGACGTCCCTTTCCTATTAAAACACCCAAAATCCATTCGAGGAGTTGAGCAATTCAAAATCCTATGTATAAAAACCCCGGAAGCATAGATGCGAATCCAAATATAGATCAACCTTTGGTCCCTACAAAAAACCCCAAAAGTTACTGCGACGCATGTTCCTAATTAGGTCAAGGTGCATACTGCGCACCCCCCTTCATACTGTAAAATATTATATAAGCAGGGCAAAGTCCATACCGCGCGTACACCCCACAACCCCTTGCAAAATCATATAAATACAAGGGCCCGGAGACAGAAGTCCTCTTTCGACGAAATACCTTTGCCGAAGGAAAGTTAATTACTCGAAACCATTTAAGGTCTCGCTGATCAAAGTATCATTTAAAATAAATTCAAACACCATCAAACATCAAGTATCGTAAGAGATCATAACTACTATTAATACCACGGTATATCACCATCATCTATGACAATTGTTCACTTTCTTATTGTTTCATATTGTTTCACATTACAACGCTTATTGCGCTTATATTATCTTGTATTGCTATTCACATTATTTCGCATTACAACGCTTATTGCGCTTATATTATCTTGTATTGCTATTCACATTATTTCGTATTGCAAAGCTTATTGCGCTCATATTATCGTGTATTGCTGTTTGCATTGCTTATTAACGCCTATTGCGTAAATCATACTAGCTTATTAATATATATATCTTGTATTTCATGTTCATATTCATAACTTATAACCATTATATACATGCTATGTTCATCGCCAATCCATTATTATAAAACGTAACTATCCGCACAACGATAGTGCATCACCTAGTATCGAAACTTATAAAGTGAATAAACAGTTTTACTTTAACTCAGTTACGAATCATTGTGTCAATCCTTCGGCTACGAAGATCCCGAAATCCAAACAGGCTGCCGGAACAGCTGATTCCGGGCAACGACCGCAGAAAGCGTCACGGTGTTTACTAAACTTACTTACGCATAGGTTTCGCTTAACCGTATGACTAGTCGAATCTCGCGAAGTATTACACGTGTCTTTTACAATAATGCAGCGGTAAATCCGATTACCTAAGCAAATCAAAACAAGTGCTCTAACGGGTGTCTCTCCAATACAAACCAGTTCATTTAAACCTTCCCTGGTCGATTAGTGTGCAGAATTAAACATTACTCGCCTGACGTTCAAAAAACGGTTAGTGTGCAGAATTAAACATTTCTCGCCTGTCAGTCCCAAATCCATTAGTGCGTAGAATTTCACATTTCTCTCCCGCCTTCTACCTAAATCCTCAGTGTGCAGAATTGAACATTGCTCGCCTGACTCTCCTTGCATTCTCAGTGTGCAGAATTAAACATTACTCGCCTGCCGTTCGATACGATTAGTGTGCAGAATTTCACATTTCTCGCCTGACGTTCGAAATGGTTAGTGTGCAGAATTGAACATTGCTCGCCTGACTTTCCCTAAATCCTCAGTGTGCAGAATTAAACATTACTCTCCTGCCATTCGAAACAATTAGTGTGCAGAATTTCACATTTCTCGCCTGACGCTCGAAATGGTTAGTGTGCAGAATTGAACATTGCTCGCCTGACCTTCCCTAAATCTTCAATCCCCTGAATCTAACATTCTCCCGGCCGTTCGAGACGATTAGCGTGCAGAATTTCACATTTCTCGCCTGACAATCGAAAAGGCTGGTGTACAGAATTACGTCGTCAAATACCTGATTTCCTCGCCTCCCGGTGCGCTGAACTATAGATCAGCGCCTGGAATTTATGTAAAAACCCCTTTGTCATTTGTCCCATTGAATCCTTAACCCGGGACGTGACAGTTTCAATTTTTATATATTCAAATTGAAGCCAAGGGTGTACTGGTTACGAATATATAATAAAATATTAGTTTTTTTTAATGATTAACTATTGTCTTTTTACCGCCAAACAAAGTCAGCCAGCCGCTGACTTGCGGCCCGCCTGAACATTTATGTACATCTTTTGAACTGTAAAAGATATCAGAATGAATTTTTTGCCACAAAATAGGATAAACTTATCCCTTTCTAAATTTGTATAAATATAATTTGCGTGTGAGCAACTATTCAATGCATGTATTTAATAATGAAACATAAAAAGTTTGTAAAACTTATATCAAACAAATACACGTGTTGTTTTACTTATTTCGGAAATAAATTTTTTCATCTTAAATATCATAAAAGTTGGCGGTCTCCTTCACGGGAAGCCGCTAAACAGATCTAGCCCCGACAAACTCCGATTAACGATGCGAACGAAAACCCAGAACGAGTGCATTTTCCTAGGATTTTCCGAGTTCTGCCATCGACTGACGGAGTTGGTTGGGATTAGATAAGACTGATTCCTCTCCTCTTAAGTTAATAGGGGCAGGCACTGTAATAGGGCAAACTACCCTATTGTAGGTGCAAAGAACGTCGACATTTTATGTATCAGAGTCATAATTTCATAACCATAATGCGCAGACAATATCACATTTAATTGCTTGAAGTTTATTCCGTTCATTAGTGATGTTAACCGAAAATGATCGAAAGTCAAAAGACGATCGGCTGTCAAATCAGAATTACTCGGGTATCTCACGGGTATCCGGGTAGTCGGGTAATTTTTGTCTACCCGGGTATCTCACGGGTACCCGGGTATTTGACGGGTACCCGGGTACCCGCCGGGTACCCGAGTACCCGACGGGTCGGGTAGTAACAGCTCTAATTACAATTGTGGGTTCTGAGTTGAGTGTTAAGCTATAAATTTGTTAAGCTATAAATTTGAATCGGGATTTGTTCAACCTCTAAGGAAGAATAGAAGAGTAGGAGCATAAACATTTGAGTGTTGATTCTCTTATTTTTAGGTTAGTAAACCACGTGCAATTAGTGTATTCCTAGTCCAATTCATTTCATTATATTAAATTAAACTCTTATTTTTAGACGAATCAAGGCGTGTTTACTGCTTAATTAACACATCCACATATTATAAATCAACACTACTTACGTTTGTGGAAAAAAATAGAAGAAATGGCAAAACTTTAGTTTGTATGTGAAGTGGTTGCTGATGAGGACCCAAAGTCAAACACCATTATAATCAAATCCATAACCGATGAAGAGGGAAAAAGATTCCACATTCCACAATGTTATCAGTCATACAAAAAACATCCAGAACTTATAAAACTACCAGAATTCAGAAAAATTGTAAATACATTGAAAAAACGTGGACAATGCAGAAATGTGTGGATGAAGCTAAATGATGAAACCCTATCATTCTATAAAGATGAATGTGGAAATATGGTAATCAATGACCTTTTACTAGCAGAGATTTCTGCCTCAGAAGAAACTGCACCAAGCACTTCTGGAAAACAAGTAGATGAAACCTTAATAAAACTTCTTGAGAAATTGTGTGAAAGAGAAGAACCTGCAAAAGAGAGCAAAAGCAGAAATTTGAACAAACTATGCGAAAAATTTGTCCTTGATAAATTTGAGGGGAAAAAAGTGAGTGCAAACCAATGGTTACAGACATATGAAAGTGAATGTAATAGATTGTGTATTGAAAGTGATGTTGAGAAAATAGAAGCTCTGAGATTATTCTTGGATGATGCAGTAAATCCCAGACAGCACACAGACATCTCATAGACATCTTACAGATGTCTGGAGTCAGACGTTCAGACATCTTTTAGATGTCTGTGAAAGTCGTTTTCACGTCTTATACAGGTCTTCTGCAAGTCTTATGTCACGAATCAAGACATCTGAAAGACGTCTTACAGACATCTTGCAGACATCTCATAGACATCTTACAGATGTCTTTGTGGAAGTCTTACAGACGTCTGTAGAAAGGCATCTTAAAAGCTTAGAGAGAGAGACATCTTAAAGACATCCCGAAAAAGACATGTTAAAGATGTCCGGAAAAAGACAGCTGAAAGATGTCTGGAAAAGACAGCTGAAAGATGTCTGGAAAAGACAGCTGAAAGATGTCTGGAAAAAACATCTGAAAGATGTCTGGAAAAGACAGCTGAAAGATGGCTGGAAAAGACAGCTGAAAGATGTCTGGAAAAGACATCTGAAAGATATCTGGAAAAGACATCTTAAAGACGTCGCCTATAAGACGCATTTCGGGGTGAGACGGTATTTCAGCGAAATTGTATTACCGACTCCTAATTTAAAGACAGCACGTAGCGTCCTATGTTGATGGACACAGAGTCCAATTAAAGTACTACTCTAAAATGTATTGAAATGTAGAAAGATGCCTTTTTACAAACGGCTTTGAGATGTGTCGATAATGCACAGGTTTAGGTAAGTCTTTGACATTTTACAGACGGCTTTGAGACTAAATTAAGCTAGATGTATTGGGATGTATATAATTAAGACGTTGTTAACGATAGGATGAAAATGAAATCAAAGTTGATAAAAATTTATTTTCACTTATTTCATTACAGTTGCTTTTATTTTTATGATTATTAGATATACCATGCATTTCATAAAATATACATATCATCAACTGCATTACATATATTTATGCGTGTGATGTTTACAAATATTGAATAACTTTATTTTTAATTCTTAAAAACTATAAATAAATAACATTATTATATTTCTATAATGAGATTAGTGGTGCGTGTATGCGCGAAATGAATATATAGAATGCACTTACAATAAGTTGTGAATACAGATGTAGTTAGTTAGTTACAGAATATGCAGAGCAATATGAAAAAAATTATTACATATATATGTATAACAGATAAGACATATGTTGGAGTGCTATTTATGATTTTATAAAGTATGGGAGTGCAGACAGAGTAGTAGATATACTCGCGCAGTGGTAGACAAAACTATACGTACACTGTTTAAGTTCGCATAACATTTTTAAAATTACTGGATACGTCGTGTTTTCGTCGTACTGAATAAAAAATCGGATTTTTTCGGAATAAATAACAAAAAAAACGGGGAAAGTCAATTTTTCAAACTTTCTTATCCGAGCTTCTATTGAAAATGTACAAATCGGTGTACAACACGCGGTATTGCTCAAGCGTCGATGTGTGCATGGAAGGCAGCAGCGATTTTTCCACAATGTTGCGCTTCCCCAGGCTCGTGAATCGTGCTTTGTTGCGGAATGTTGACTCTACTTCAGGGACGCACAGACTTATTGAGGGCCGCTGAAAAAAAAGAAAACATGAAAGTTTACCTATCATATATTGCTAATAATTATAATAAGATGTTACGTAAAACCAGGTCCGTGGTGCCACAACTAAGTAAGTAGCTTGTTGTGGAGTAAGTAGCTAGCGATGTTGTTCATCGGGAGGCGGCCGGTCCGCATTTATTTGCAGTCAGCCAGCTTTTTTTTTTTTTTTTTTTTTTTTTTTTACGTGGGGAAAATGCATTGCGCACACCCGGCGAGATGTTGTGTGCCGGGTAGTGTGGGACTCCTTGCAGGCAGAGTTGGGCAAAATGTAATCTACTTACAACTTACAAATTACGAATAAAATGTAATTGCGTAGTTGATTACACATTATTTTCTACCTAAATTAACGATTACAGAAAATGGTGTGTAATCAACTACACAATTACATTTTAATCGTAATTTGTAAGTTGTAAGTAGATTACATTTCGCCCAACTCTTGTCGCAAGTTTACCCACTAAAAACCACCACGACCCCCTCCCACCGCCACTCACTGAAACTTCTTTTGCAATGTTTGTTGCCGGTCGTAAGCCCTCCTTAACCACAGTTGTATGTTGGTTTCCGTTTGTTTTCTGGACCCCGTAACGTTTGTCTTGTGTGCTGAACCTTCAACAAGAATTTCAATAAGACATTACATTCGATTCTAAATCAATATTATCCATAGTGAAATAAGGATGATAGTTACATATTACTAGTTTGGATGTAGTAGTCGTATGGAATACAAGTTTCCCCTTCCTTCCCAACCAACTATATTTTAGGGCCATGTCGTTGTCTATCAGCGTGGTCAAAGCTCGTTTAACGAAATCATAGTTATCCTTTCCCCCGAACTTTGATATTTCCTTCACCTAAAATTTAAACTTTAAATATTTCTTGCATACAAAATATAATTAGAACGTGCTCGGCTAAATTAAAATGATTCCATCCAAAAAAGGTAAGAAACGAAACAATACTCTCCAATGCTCAGTGAATTGGGAATTCTCAGAGCATGTTTTTGGTTCGCGACATGCCAGTTGGCCGCACCTTAACGTCCAATTTGGAAAATTGTATATCTTGTAGATACAAAGCATGATATATCAAACTATGTAGATTTCACGGTAATCGAAACTCATTTTAATTTAATCGAGCAATGGATACTAAAAAAAGATAGTATTTCACATACAGCATGTTGAAAATTTCTCTCCTCTTGCAAAATACTCTCCAAATTTGCAAAACTTTGCAGAGAATTTATCGGGAATCCCAAGTAGTTAAATTTGGCAAAAAAGAATGTTTCGCTGTGTTGCCGGTCCTGTGGTTGCGCCACACTCTCCAGTTTCTCCTCGAGGTTTTTAACCCTTTCTTGTGTGTCGCTGACTATGGCCCGCAACAAATGATTCTGCGTGATAATCATTCTTAATTGGGCCATTATTTCCTTGCTGCTTACTGAAAATTGTTTATTACGGTTCATATTGTTTCACTGCAAGTTCACAGTCCATGATGAAGAAATATTTCAGCATACAATTATCATTATACACATATATTTTGCTTACCAATTTCGGCATTTCCTCCCGAGGAAGCGGTGATCGCGCCACTTTCTTCCTGGATATTATTGAAGGTTAGTGGTGGCGATAACGGCGTTAGAACTGTTGCTGGTAATGACAATTGTTTGGTTGAAAAGATATAAGTATAACTGTGGAGAAAAACATTAAATACACGTGCTTCGTATCTCGCGCCCTCGTTGGTGCTTTAACCAGGGGGGCCAAGCTTCCCTCTTACGAAAGGTGAAGCAGAGTTTGTAGCGCCTCCTACCGATAAGGCGCTAACTAAACGGGAACTTCGGCCAATGAATGACGGCTTGGTCCCCCTGGCTTTAACGAAGGCGCCATACCGCCAAGCCCAACTTACCATCTTCAGCCGTTCCTCCCGAGGAAGAAGCGTTGCTCCCTCCACTTTCTTCCTGGGCACTGCTACACGGCACTGTAAGTGGCAGTTGCGTTAGAACTGTGGCTGGAAATGAGAATTGTTTTGGTCGTAAAGATATTATAAGTATAAGTGTTGGAAACATTGTATGTTTGTGGAAATGTTCTTGAAATTAGATCGGTGTTCAAAAATTCGAGTGAGTATTTGGGATTGTTTGGAAGTAAGAAGAAATCCCCCTAAAAAACTTAAAAAAAGAAGTAAAAATAATTTTTTTTCTAGGTTTTTTAAGGTTTCTATGGGGATTGAATTTGGTCTTGTTCGAAAACTTATACGCGGTTTACACAAGAAAAATGCCTTTAAATTTAGAAAATATTGCAGGCGTAATGAGATATCAATGAAATAAGTTTCAGGTAAGATTGGAATAGCCGTGTTTCGAGTAAAGATACACGGCAGCGACTTTCGATGTATATATACAGGGTGTCGTCTCAAAGCGTTTCCGGGAGGATTTACGTGCGAAATGGGACATATAAGAAATCAAATTGAAAAGTTGATTGGCCGCGAAAACGAAAATGGCAGTTGGAATCTTTCGACGTTGCTATGCTAGCGTACTTGAAAACGGAGAATTTCTTATTTATGTACTCCCCTAGGTACGATCAGAAACACATCATGTGAAATAACAACGGGCAATGCTTCGAAGAAAAAACAAGGGTAAGCGTGTAAAACACTTATTGGGATTAGTATGCTCCACTATTTGCAAACTCGCTTGCTCAAAGTAAGAAAAATAATTGAACAGGATACTTTCCCTTTCCATTTACGCACCTGATGTTGTAATGTTAGTTTTCATTTTTGGAGCCCTTGGGAGGTATGAGGACTCCTGCAGTGTCTCATCCTCAACAGCAATCGCAGATCACGTTTTGTTTTCAATACAGGGACGAAATAAGCAGTGGTACTCGACGGCGCACAGTGGGTCAAACTGCTCTTTTTTGTGTAAAAATCGTAGAACTCTTGATAGGAATAAGGTAGAGGGATGGGACTTTTTGGAGGTTAAAGCTAAGATGTTGCAGATTAAGGGAAAAATGTTTAGAATGCATATAAAAAAAATTTTGACCTTTTAAAATCTAAGTCAAAGTTGGCATTTTCGACGAAAATTTCGGTTTTTCCGTTATAATTCGTGGTTGAAGTTTTTCCATTACTTATTATACACCAGTTCTTATAGATTTTAACGCGCTGAATTCAAATATGACCGTGAAATTGGTCTAGCCCTTCAGGATTCGAAGAAAAATGCGTTTTAAGGGGTCTCCCTAGTGTGACGGTTCAAAAAAATCGATTTTTTTTTTTTTTTTTTCTGAAAGTTCAACATCTTAAGAACATATTCCTAAAATATTATAGCTGAATTCGAAATTTTGGCAACGCTGTGAGCTATGAACAGTAGCGCGCGACCGATATGGCGCCATGTATACCCGCTACATTGGCGATGGCGACAGTAAAACGTATAAGGGCATTGTGGATTTGAATCCATATGACGTGCAGGTGAAAAAGTTAGAGTGTGTTTTACACGTTAAAAAAGAATGGGTTCTCGTTTGAGAGCAGAAAAAAAGAAACATAAAGGAATAGGGGGAAAAGGTCCGGGAAAATTAACGGATAAGTTAATAAATGATTTAACAGCATATTATGGGTTAGCAATTACACGACACACGGATTCAGTGGAGGAAATGAAGAATGCGATTTGGGCAACGTATCACCATAAGTGCTCCACTGATACAGCGCCCGAACATGATTACTGCCCTACCGGAGCCGACAGCTGGTGTTCGTGGCGCCGCGCTGAAGCAAAAGGCGCCCTCGACAATTACACTCATGATCCACCCCTTACTGAACTCGTACAGCAGGTTATAAAGCCCATTTATACCAATTTATCCCAACACGAATTGATAGAGCGATGTCTAGGCGGAAACACACAGAACAATAACGAAAGTTTTAATCAGTTAATTTGGCATTTCGCCCCCAAACATATATACTCTGGGCCAAAAACAGTTGAAGTAGCAACATATTTAGCAACTGGCATATTTAACGATGGCTACCAGTCACTATTAAGAGTATTAAATACGATGGGAGTAACAATTGGCCCAGAAGCCAAAAGTTTTGCCGATACGCAAGACGTGAACAGAGTTTGCCTTGGAGAGAAAAGGCATCAGGAAGCATCAAAAGAAGCTCGAACTGCTCGAAGGAAAGCAAATGCAGCTTTACAAGAATTGTATGAAGAAGAGGAAGGTGTACTCTATGGGCCAGGCATCGGAGACTAATCGTAAGTATGATTTATTATTTGAAAAATGGTACTTGAATCTTTAAACGCGTTTTACTCGAAACTACATTTTTCGGCCCGGCGATCACGATATCTCCAAAACTACTCAACCAAACGACTTAAAACTTAACATATATATTGAGTGCGTGTTCTCTTAGGATCTGACCTAGAATGAAGTCATTATTTGCAAAATTCGAATTTTGCAGCTCAAAAAACTGACCACTTTTTTGCCGCGAAATGAAAACTTTTCTTTAAAGTGCCGCCATTTTTTTAGTTGGTGATTTTCTATTTTCATTCTAGTTCAAGTCCTAGCTACATTCATATAGCTTAAGAAAATAACTGTGTTTTTTGTTTCAGATAACCATGGCAGCCGGAATCGTGATCGCCAGCAGCAGGCGTTTTTTTGCGAGCTTTTCATTATAACCCTTATAACATAAAATATAATTATCATTAATGCTTCAAAAAATTCAAGTAGATTGTCAAAATGTAACTGAATAATTACCCCAAAGTTAGAAACCGCAATATCAAGTACATTTCCTTCAAAAAAATTCCCAAATATAGCCCTATTTTCCAGGCGTCACACTAGGGAGACCCCTTAAGTTGATAAATCGACAAAAACCGTGTTTTTTTTTATGGTTTGCGTGCTTTGATGACAATATTTTAGATTTATTTATTGTATTTATTCATATGGAGTATAAACAGATAATAGAATACTTGAATACTAATAATTGTGCTATATAAAGGGTTTACATGTCGTATCCTGTTGCGTACTATATGCTCGCAACTCGATTGCCGAACCGTATACGCAGCTCACACGCCAAATTAACTTGATAGGAGATAGTTAAGAAAGGAAAATGAATATACTCGTGGATAACGTAACAATCACTATCTAATTAAATAAGAAAAATCTAAAAACTGTTATACATGTGTATATTTCTATCTTTTAAAACTCTTTCGTAACCGCTTAATACATGAATGTTGCATTCTACTTAGAGCATGATTACAGTAAAAGTAGATATGTAGGATTAATAAAAGATTCTCGATCGATAAACTGTGCAATTTATCCGGCCTACCAATTTGTCAGAGAAGCTATGACTGAATGTCAACCACAAAATTATAGAATATCGGAAACACAAGTTATCTTGCGCCTCGTTTTCTGTATTTTCATACTGTTGATGGGGGTTGTATGACCTGACGAGCTATCAAACCCTAAGGTGACAATTAATTTTAAATTCAATAAATTATGCTGATCCCAATTTACAGCCACTGCACTACACAAACGCTCAGCTGTTTTATTGAGTATATCTTGTAATGGCAAGATAACTTGTATTTCCGATATTCTATAATTTTGTGGTTGACATTCAGTCATAGCTTCTCTGACAAATTGGTAGGCCGGATAAATTGCAATGTTTCTCGATCGAGAATCTTTTACTAATCCTACATATCTACTTTTACTGTAATCATGCTCTAAGTAGAATGCAACATTCATGTATTAAGCGGTTACGAAAGAGTTTTAAAAGATAGAAATATACACATGTATAACAGTTTTTAGATTTTTCTTATTTAATTATATAGTGATTGTTACGTTATCCACGAGTATATTCATTTTCCTTTCTTAACTATCTCCTACCAAGTTAATTTGGCGTGTGAGCTGCGTATACGGTTCGGCAATCGAGTTGCGAGCATATAGTACGCAACAGGATACGACATGTAAACCCTTTATATAGCACAATTATTAGTATTCAAGTATTCTATTATCTGTTTATACTCCATATGAATAAATACAATAAATAAATCTAAAATATTGTCATCAAAGCACGCAAACCATAAAAAAAACACGGTTTTTGTCGATTTATCAACTTAAGGGGAGAGGTCACTGAAAAAATCGTGATTTTCGACCATTTTTAAGATTTTTTCTTTTGCATTTTTGACAAGTTTGAACCCTTGTTCAACCGTACACAACATGGTTTGAAATTCAGTGTTGCCTTTCTACTAGAAAAACCTATTTTTCCGAAACCTTGCAAAAGAGCCGAAAATTAAAACCTTCGTTTTTCGGTATATCTCTCTATTATTTAGCTCTTTGAGTATGTTCAACCGCTCGCTAGAGTTTTGGGAAATCCAAATTAACTGCGAGGCCTTGAAATTGTTTATTTTCACTAATGGCCAAAATGCGTTTCACGATTCTAAAATGCACGCGTGCTCTGTAACAGAATCCATTTGACTGCGCCTACTAAACTACGAACGCTTTTTTACAAAGTACTGTATGTGACTGAGTTCGTGGTCAGGCTGCGTATCCCTCGGCTATCGGTAACGCGGCCATGTACAGTAGGTAACTCTCTAAGCGGGCCCAAAAGGGTCAGTGGCTGCCGACAGAGGTCAGTCTCTCCGGGCGCTAGACACCATATTTTTTTAAATCTTTCAAAACTCTGGTTTACGAGAGAATATAGAGTGAGATTTTACGGTGAAGTGAAATTAGCTTGCATAAAACGAGTGAAATGGATCTCATTAGCCGAAAATATCGCAAGAGTAAGAGGAGAGTGAAGCGTGATGTTCGTTTAGCAAAACAAGCGGCGATAGTTGCTAAATTGGAGAGAAATAAACCTGCAATAGATGATTCATCTAGTGCTCATTTCGATAATGGCAAAGAGAAGGCGACCAGTACTAAGAAACTGGAATACTTCAGAAATAATGAAGAAAAACCTGTTTCTGAAATGCAGGATGAATTTTATATAGTGCACAGATCTACAATTCAAGAGTTGATCAAAGACTGGACTTGCAGTGTTTGCCATTCAAAAATGGTTATTCTGGATAGTGACGTACAGGTAAAGTGACCATCCTCCTCAAACATATCGGAATAATCCCAAATTTTCACTCTTTTCATCATTTTCATTTTGTCCCGTTTTGTTCCGAATTATAAACATTTTTTTCCATTTATTATTACAAAGTTACTCTGCCTTGATTAGTTTTCTGACTATAGAAAATTCCTTACACATATTTTTGTGTTTATAAAAAGTTCTTTATCCCTCCTTGTCCAATCATCCTGAATTCTGTATTTGGAAATCTGATCTCTTTACATATAGGGATTCACAAGAAAATTGACTGCAAGATGCACCAGTTGTGAGAATATTATGGGGCAAACTTACACCAGCCCCAGGATAAGCACCGATGAAACCACAAAACGACCACCGTTCCTGATAAATAGGAAAATGGTAGATGCTTTTGTCTCTGTGGGAGCTGGTTACGCTGCAATGGAACGGTTTGGAATGGAAACCGGTATAAATGTGCTTTCACCAACAGCATGGAAAGCACACCTTGAAAAAATTCAAGCAAGAAATAAAGAATTCAAGGAAAGTATTCTTAGGAAGTCGTGCCAAGTTGTGGGAAACATGCACACTGCTGATGAAGGTGAAGTGCTCGATACACAAATATCATTCGATGGATCATGGCACAAGAGAGGACATACTTCCTTTCATGGCATCGCCTTTGTCATAGACATAATGACAGGACTCGTTGTGGATTATGAAGTGATGTCAAAGTATTGCCACATGTGTGCGCTACGAGCAACTGAATTCGAAGCAGATTCACCAGAATTTATCAAATGGAAGAAAGTGCATGTGGAAATAGGAGAATGTCAGGTAAGTTTTGTATATGAATATAATTTTGATATATCCATAAACCAGAAAAATATGTATTTGCATGTATATATGTATATGCACGCATTTATTCTTTTAGATAAATTTTGAAGGATCCTCCGGAAGGATGGAGATCGCAGCTGCTGAAGCAATGTGGAAAAGATCCATCGAACATTGTAACATGCGATACACCACAATGTTATCAGATGGTGATGCAAAGACCCACACTTATCTTCAAAGTTTGCAAGTGTACGGTCCTGACATTGACATCCGGAAAGAAAAATGTGTAAACCACATTGCGAAGCGCATGGGTACTGGCCTTAGAAATGTTGTCAAAGAGTGGCGAGCCAAAAATGTGACACTTGGTGGCAAGGGTGAAGGCACACTCAAGGAATCTACCATTGACGAATTGACAGCATATTACAGGTTATAAAGCGATTGCAGAAAATATATATTTTATCAATTTGATATTTTCTGTCGAATTACAAAATTTACTTCTAATGTTACAGAAATGCCATAGTAAAAAATATGCCAAATGTAAAGGACATGGAAAATGCCGTGATGGCTACTTTAGATCACTGTAGCTCTACAGACAGTAAACCTAACCATGCCAGATGTCCTAAGGGCAAGCAATCGTGGTGCTTTTACAATCGAGCAAAAAGTACTAGACAAAAACCAATGAGCCACACACACATGTCACTCAAGCTGTCTGAAGATGTCGCCACCAAAGTGAAACCCCTATATGAAAGACTGTCAAATGAAAATTTGATGGCACAGTGCTGTAAGGGAGGCACTCAAAATGCTAATGAATCTCTCCATGCAAAAGTATGGAGATTCTGCCCGAAGACAATATTTGTGTCGAAAGCAAGACTTGAAGTAGCTGTGGCACGTGCTGTCTCAGAATTTAATATGGGTTGCGTAAGCTCATTGACAGTGAGGAAACAAACAGCTGGGGAAATTATAACTGAAACAGCTAAAAGCATAGCTAAAGGCAGAGACACCAGAAGAGAAACCTGCAGTGCACAACAGGAGGCCACTACAAGAAAGCGCTTTAAGAGGAAACACAACGCAAGGAAAATTGCTGCTGAGAGGAAGAGACGCAAGATTGATGAGGATGTGTATCAACCAGGTGGATTTTAAAGTATACACAAATGAAAAATGGTCTGGAATTTACTCTTTAGATTTCAAATGCATTTATCTCAGAACTTACTTTTTTAATATATTTAATGTTCCTTGCGCAAAACTGTTGGTCTGATTCTCTTGCAACTTGGCATACTTGAAGAGCAACATGAGACCAAGAAAATTGTGTATCGGCATGAAGAAATCTGCAAAACTCTTGGCGGTATGCTTGTTTTTCCTCAAAATTTTAATCAAATATTGCAGTTTTTACATTTAATAAATTCAATAATTTTTAGCTCAAAAAGTATGAGACGTAGGAACTTCTCGATACACAACTTTTTACTCTACCATGGACCCTTCTTCGCTGCAAAACCTGGAGGCTGTGGCATCACACACTTTGCGCAAGAAGATTTTTGAAGTTATGCTTGATTTTTGCAATGTATTGTAAATTGTATGAAAAGTAATAATTAAAACTGAGTCTACCCTGGCAGCAAGGACTTTATTTCGAACCTACTTCCTTCCCTTAAGGGGTTAGGCCACCTTGGAAATTCGAAAAAATAGAATTTTTTTTTTTCGTCTTAAATTATCCTTTATAGTCTTAAGAATAAGATACAATCAGTTTCAATACGAAATTGAAGTTTTAAAATGAGTTTAGAGCCGGTTTATCGAAGCGCGCCCGGGCTCGTTGGCGCGGCTTGCGCTACCGCGGCCGCCTGACTTCGTCAGGAATGAAAAGCGGCTTTACCTGACGAATAAAAGTTTCAGTGTATAAATATAGAAGGTAGTAACAATAGTTTAGACCATGGCAGCTATTAGATGCCGTACCATTACCGTCGAGGCATAGTAGGAACAGGGTTGTAAATTTTATTAGGGCAGCCAATACTGGAGATCTGGGCCAAATTTTTTTCTCGTTTTATGAGGGTACTCAATGAGGTATGCAAGTTTTGGAAAACCCATGTTTCCTCCCACCATCGAGCAATGGCAGTGGGAATATTTTTACCCCGCTTTTCCTTTAGCGGTCAATTCATTGTCTTTACGATTTTTGCCCGAGGACAACGTGGTCCCTCGAGTGTATCGTTGTAGTCAGCACACGAAGTGCAAATATCGAATAAAACCCGAACAATTTGAACGAACAACCACGGGTAAAAATAATTAGAGTTTGGTGCGGCGTCATACCGTTTTTTATCGAGAAGTTTCCTTGTTTGCAAACGTTTCTGCAGTGATGAGTGAAGTGCAAGATGCGTACAATGAGAAGAAAGGGTCTAGGAGCACAAAAGGGCGTCCTGGAAAATGTAAAATTTCAAAAAGGCGTCCGTTGAATCGTTACTTATTGGATCAACCAACGGAAGATGTAAGCACGTCTGCGAAAAAATTAAAGAGGTCACTAGAGGGCCCTGAAATTACTATAAATGGAACATTTGGATATCGCTTTATAGAATTTTACAGTGTATTCTCTGCAATTTCGCAAATGGTAGTGTGCAAAAAATGCAAATCCAATATCACCTTTTCTGAAGCAAGTAACCGTGGCTTAGGTTTTAAAGTTGTCGTTGCTTGTGAAATATGCGGACCAAATTATATAAATGCTAGTCCGCTTCTTAACAATCACGCATATGACATTAATCGTCGCATTACATTTGCCATGCGATTACTTGGCGTTGGTTTACATGGCATAATCAAATTTTGTGCATTTATGGATTTGCCGCGCCCAATCTTTCATTCATTTTACGACACTATTGTTTCTTCGATTTCTATCGCTACGGCAGCTGTTCGTTTAAAAGTGACGAAGAGGGCAGCTGCTGAGGAGAAGAAAATTTGTGCGGAAAAAGGACATACCGATGGTATTTTAGTATCTGGCGACGGAACGTGGAGGAAAAGGGGATTTTCGTCATTGTTCGGACTAGTGACACTAATCGGATGGTATACTGGTAAGGTCGTTGACGTACAAATCAAATCGAAATATTGTAAAGGCTGTGAATTTTGGGAAAAAAGGAAAGGAACGGCAGAATATGAAGAGTGGGCAAAATCGCACGAAGAAAATTGTCAAGCTAACCACGAAGGCTCCGCTGGGAAAATGGAAGTTGACGCTGTCGTCGAAATGTTTCGCCGCTCTGAAACATTACACCAAGTCAAATATGCTCAGTACATTGGTGATGGTGACAGTAAGACTTTCAAAGGAATCACAGATGCTCAACCGTATGAAGACCTAATCGTTTCTAAAAAAGAGTGTATCGATCACGTCCAGAAGCGGATGGGCTCGCGGCTTCGCGCTCTCAAGAAAGCAAATAAGGGACTTGGTGGCAAAGGAAAGTTAACTGGCAAGTTGATTGATGAATTATCAACATATTACGGTCTTGCTATACGCCGAAATTATGAAAATGTCGCAAACATGAAAAAGGAAATATGGGCCACTCTTTATCACAAAATTTCAACGGATGCAAATCCGCAGCACGACAGATGCCCGGTTGGCGAGACTTCGTGGTGTACGTGGCAGAAAGCAAAAGCTTCTAATAAACTAGCCACATATGTGCATAAACCGCCAATGAGTAAAATGGTTTTCGATCATATAAAGCCAGTATATGAAGAACTGAGCAGAAACGATTTATTGCATCGTTGTTTAGGAGGCTATACTCAAAACAACAACGAATCGTTCAACTCAGTCGTGTGGTCGATAGCACCCAAAACTACTTCTAGCGGCAAACTACTGGTCGATGTTGCAGCAGATATAGCAGTTTGCACATTTAACGACGGCTTCATAAGTTTAATGGAAATTATGGAGATATTGCAAATGACAGTTGGACCAAATTGCTACAATTTTTGCATGGAGACAGACGCGAGTCGTATCAAGGCTGCTGAGCGCGCTATGTCGGACGCGACAAAAGAGGCTCGAAAAAGTTCCAAATCTTTTAGAAAAGAGTCTGAACAGGCTGACGTCAATTTGGAAGGGCAGTTATATGGCGCAGGAATCGCCGAGTAAAGGTAAAGTTGCATTTTTTCACTTTATTCGTAAAAAATGTGAAGTAAAACTTTCAACGCGTTTTTCTCGAAATGACATTTTCAAAACGGTGTTTCGCATAACTTCCACAATTTTCATCCGATTGATTTGAAATTTGGAGACACTCTTCTCTTATGAATAATCTATGGAAGTACGTAGGAGTTTTGCGATATCTTGAATATGTTCTTTGCAATTGACAATTTTATAAAAAAAAAAATGCATTTTTTTCTCCCCATGGTCGCCATTTCGAGACAAATTAATGTTTCTGGATTATCCTACGTACTTCCATAGGCTTAGGCATGCAGAATATAAATCTCTTTGGTTTTGTGTTCTAGGTCAAACGGTATAGCCGTGAGATTGAACACCGTTTAAAATGTCGCTTCTCAAGATTTTGCGTATCACGACTCTACCGCCGCCATTTTGTAAGAATAAAAAATACGATTTTTTCTGGCGAGAGTTGTATAATAACAGAGTACATATTAAATTTCTGGTTTATTTCATTATCTTCCTAAAAAAAAATGCCGAAAATGACTGCAATTTTGCTCCGTCCAAGGTGGCCTAACCCCTTAAAAGGAATTTCGCATGTTTCAAATATTTTCGGATTTCAAAGTTTCAGTGACCTCTTCCCTTAAAACGCATTTTTCTTCGAATCCTGAAGGGCTAGACCAATTTCACGGTCATATTTGAATTCAGCGCGTCAAAATCTATAAGAAATGATGTATAACAAGTAATGGAAAAACTTCAACCACGAATTATAACGGAAAAACCGAAATTTTCGTCGAAAATGCCAACTTTGACTTAGATTTTAAAAGGTCAAAATTTTTTTTATATGCATTCTAAACATTTTTCCCTTAATCTGCAACATCTTAGCTTTAACCTCCAACAAGTCCCATCCCTCTACCTTATTCCTATCAAGAGTTCTACGATTTTGACACAAAAAAGAGCAGTTTGACCCACTGTGCGCCGGCCGGCGTATCCATTGCCGCTCAGCGTAACAGTCGGCACCGCACGTTTCGCCAAACCATTTCGTGTCTGTATTGAAAACGAAACGTAGTTTATGCGTGATTTCTGTTGATTCTTAGTTTTTTAAATAAATTGAAAGATATCTGAAAAATTGGATGCATTTCTGGTGTCCTTTTCCCTTTGATAGTTGTTTAAACATATTTCAATGTTCATTAATGCCATAAGAACTTATATCGTTGTGTTCGGGATGGTTCGTAGAATAATTTGGCGGAACAACCAATTGAGTAACTATTACTGTTTGAACTGAAAATATGTTCAAAGTTGAAAATTTGATTTTTTTTTTTTTGAAAATCGAATTTCTCAAAAACTGAGGCTGATGGCGATGAAACGGTTCGCGAATTCCTATTCAACGCACAAAATTCTATAAGAAACGCGTATTGAATGTGACAAGTCCAGATGGCTGTCGAACAGGGAAGTATCGACGAAAAAAATATGTCGCTTTGAATAGTCACTTGTTTGCTCATTCTTAAATGTGGAGGAATACGCCATCGCCATCTTCTTCTAACTCATAACTGATAATTTACAACAATTCCCTCTATGTATCAGACGATACACTATTTACTTTACATGAATTTCTTTTAACTTTTCGCGTGACGGATCGGCAGAAAATAGTGTCGGGCACTATAGTAATACAGCAGAATCAATGGACGAGTATTTTATTTGTATGTCGGAAGAGTAGAGTGAAGTAGAGGGAAAATTATAATATTATCTGGAGTTTCTAATTTAATACACTTCTGTGCTATTTCCGCTACATTGAATATTTCAAGAGGACCTAAGTTGTTATATCGCGAAAGGAAAATTGCCAAACTGGAAGATTTACACGGTTCGTCATAAAAATCTAGTAATTCGTTAAATTTTCTGCCAATTATTTTTTGTTTGTTTTCGGACATAATAATGTTCTCTAAAATGATAATGCTGCCATCATTAAGACGGCAGCAATTGTTAGGGTGCCGGATCTGTAAGATAAAATTACTGAAAATTATACTTTTAAATTGTTGTGAAATGTCAATATTTGCTATTAATGGATCACGAAAATGTTCTTTCTTGAAAATCGGATATGTAGAATGATCAGCTACTGTCTCTGTGCTCCAAAGAGACTTCTCTAGTTGCCGCTTCACAATCTGCTGCAACGGTTTCTCTTTCTTCCTAATACATTTCTTAATACACTGCAAGAAGTTTTCGAAGGGAAAGCAACTAAAATCATCAAAAGGGCCGTGATTTTTCACATCATCTACTACGTGTAATAAATTATGAACATTGTGTGAAATGTGTTCTGATCCATATAAGAATTCAAAGGTTTCAACAAAATACTCTAGTAATTCTAATGCATAATCGATATGAGTGAAATATGTTCTGTGAGACAAAATGACACATGCGGCGTGGAGTGCTAGAAAATTTTTATACCTATCAATACTAATATTCTTTAACAAAACTACTGGCCCTGTACACAATAAAAATTGACGGAATTCTGTTGCTTTCCATCTGTGTATATCATTCAAGCTTCGAGGCTTCCTGTTCAATTCTTTTGGAATGCTGCTAGATAGGCTTACTAATGACGATGATATGTTTGATATTGAATCTTGTGATATTTTAGTACCGGGGGTGCCACAACACCACAGATTTAAAAGTAACTTCTTGACTACGCCCAGACAAATGAGATGCATATAATCTAACGGAAAGGAATTGATCATGTCGAGGTAAGGAATGGTTTGTAGAATTGAAGTGCCATTGTGGTGCTCTTCGTCAATTTGTGACCTGAAGTCGGCGTCTGTCCTCAAAGGACTATGTGTCTCGGGAAAGCAAGTTCTATTGTTTATACGGGTACCTTCGATGCAGCATTTCGTGCAAGATGAATAGCCGGCATGGTCTTTTGTGTATTTGATGAAGGATTTAGCGGGGACATCGCATAGGAATGATTTGATTTTCAACTGGTATAAATGATTGTTAATATAAATTCCGTTGTTAATTACATCTATGGCCTCTGTGGTAAATTCTTTTAGGAACGCGTTTGCATCATTGGGCTTTTGAAGCCCCTGATAAATGCCAATCATTTCGACTTTATTGAATCCGGCAATGCAGGCTAAGATGGGGTAAACTTGACTCGATGTGCTTTTAAAAAGTGGTAAACCGTCGACATTAATATTAATATAAATTGTGTTGTCTTTAATATCGGATAAATCTACAGATTGTACGAGTTTTCGAATAGTGGGTTTGAAACCAAAATGGTAATAATGCCCTGGTTCGACGGGTTTAATTTCTAAAGTTCTGGGCGTTTTTAAAAGGGTCCTGGCATCTGAGGGTAAACGGCTTGAAATTGATCCTTTTAAAATGTGTAATAAATCATTGATTGCTCGATGCGAAATATTATGCTTTACGGCCCAGTGTGCTATTGGCGAAGATAAATCAGGACTATCAGTGGTGGTGTGAGAATTTTCGAATGTGGCGAAATTTTCAATTTCCTCCACATTCTCAAGGAAATCTACATTACTCTGGGCGGTATTAAAAGAACATTGGGAATTAATGGTAGTAAGATCGGGAGATGGTGATTGGAAAACTGACTGTGAACTAGTACCGGGTGAAGGTGAATGCGGGGAAGTAGCAGCTGATGATGTTGTGGCTATGATTTCCCGAATGGACCTACTTGCAGCTCTCTTGGCGCGAACATAATATGTGTTTGATTTTGTTTTAGAAGATCTGTTTGACTTTATTTTGCCGGTCATGATTGCGGTAAAAAAGGAGAGAGACAAAACTGACTTTAGTTCAGAGAAGAGAATATAGTAACTAAAGAGAATAGATATAGAACTTACCTGTAAAATTTGTACACTTATACACTTAAAAAAAAACGCTAATAACTATAAAACCTGTACAAGAATATTAAAAGACACAACACTTTACTATATAATACACTAAATAAACTAAAAAAAATGTACTATAATAATTGAAATGACAAAATACTGCACTATGGTATATTACTGAGTAAATGTCACTCTGAATAGCAAGGATAATCCTTTGGTGCCTTTCCCTTGGACGGTTCAGCGGTAACTGGCGCGTCTTGTGCTGCGTTTCCGCAAAGTCTGAGTAGTTGGGAAATCCCTACCGTAGTGGAGGGGGAACATACGCGTAGGGGAGGAGGAATACCTACGTTGGCGTCGCAGTGTCGAACATAATGATATGTTGTGTTCAAATCAATCTGCAGGTCGCAATTTTTCAGTAAACTTGACGTTTTTGTTTTAAATTCTTGGCAACTAAAATCTCCACCGATCTGTCCGGTCCGAATTTTGAATTTCGTTGCTGATTGTTATTCATTTAGCGAATTATGCAGTACTTTAAGGGGAGGTTCTGGTCTAAATGTCGATTTTTTTTATTTAATTTTTCGAATGTTCAACCTTTTAGGAAAACGTGTTTAAAAGGATTTATTGAAATTCGCAAAATTCCCGAAGTTATAGGCATTTGAGTAGCGGCAAATGCGTGGGTGACAACCGGCCACTCGGTGCTCACGTAAAACTTTAAACGCGTTTTTCTCGAAACAGTGTTCTCAAAACGGTGGAAGCTGTATCTTCAAAAGTTATTATCCGATTCGACTGAAACTTTTTTTATTTTGAAGATTATTCTTTTTTCTGGGGGGGGGGGGACTAAAAAAATTACAGAAAGTTGAAAATTTATAATTTTCAAAGGCGGTGAAAGGACGAAAAATACAGGGAAAAGTGATTTCAAACGTGAAGTGTCGTTATTTTCTAAAAAAAAATGTAATTTTTGTAATTTTTTTAGTCCCCCCCCCCCTAGAAAAAAGAATAATCTTCAAAATAAAAAAGGTTTCAGTCGAATCAGATAATAACTTTTAGAGATACAGGTCCCACCGATTTGGATACATTTTTTGACGCTTTAACTTTAACGATTCCCCAGGGCTGTCTGCACTGATTAATTATAAAACAAGAAATATATTTTTATAATTTAAGACATCCTTAATACAATGCAACAAGTCCCATTAAATTATACACACTAGTTTTCCTTTAATTAATTCCTAAAAATCACCTATTTTTTGGGGCTCTAGACCAGAACTCCCCTTAAGAAGATCAGTATCTGTGGGCTTTTTGACCGCCTCTCCCTCTCTCTCTCTCTCTCTCTCTGCCTCTCTGTCTCTGGGAAATCGACATCTACACATTCAAACGAGGACATAATAAATTTTCTATTAACACCTTCCGATCCATACGTTTCAAATTTAAGACACGTACATCAGCGTATCAAGGATTTGTTTCCTGACGCACGAATCCTACTCAAATCCGTCTCAAACAAGATTGCACATAATAAAATCTGATTTCGTAATAAAACGTTAAGTGAATCAGATATTCTAAAAATATGAAACATTAAAAATCAACTATAAGGTCGCGTATGAATCCAGGCGAACACACGCTTAAGGGGGTATTCTCGTCTAGACGCTTGTTTTTGAAGGTGACATTTGGAAATTAATTCTGACGAACCTATCGCACCTACGGGGCAGGGGTTTTGCACACATATTTAGTAATGTTTCAAGTATCAACACAAATTTTTGGAATGCATTATATAGAAATTTGTACAAGTTACACGCCGAAGCGCAGGTCATGTCATCAAAAACCGGCCCCATCGGGCGCACGAATTGCGGCCGTCCCAGTCATCTGAAAGGAATGTACCAAAGATTTTTTTAATCGATATGAGTATAGTTATCCATTTAGTTAGCCCGAACAGATGTAATCAAGTCCGGACATTGTTACCGAAATCGCAGCTGTTTAAAAATTTATATTCGATTTTTCCGACTTTTCTTGAGCTAAAACGAGGTGTGGGGGAGGTTGTATTAAAACCATTAATATCATTCTGATTCGGGCTATAGGTACACATTCACTTTGAATGTGTGTCAAATTTTAGCTCAATCGGTCCCGTAGTTTTTGAGAAAAATGTGCGCCCGATTTAAAAAAATTCTTTCGAGAAAAACGCGGTTAAAGTTTTTCATGCAGTTACGACCTATACAACTGAAGTTACGATACATAACGACTAATTTTTGTAACTTGGGGGAAAACGGGGTAATTCCGGCCACATAAGCAGTAAATGCTATAAAGTTTGGACAAGTTACACATTTGTTAGTTTTTTTTTTTTCATATTAATTGATAGTTTGAAGTGTCTAGTTTGTACTAGTATGCCCGAGAAAGCATAAATTTGCGTGGTAACAACATTGGGAGTAATAATACAAAAATAGTCATTTGGCCGAAATTACTCCACTACCATGCCATCCTTCTTAACCCATCCTTATCCCCCTCCCTGATGGAAGCAGCCCACCACCTTCTCGTAGTTTCCATCGAGCAATGATAATTTTTTTAACAAATAATCAACGATAGGACAAGTTGACACTTCGAAATCTGATTATTATGAAAAAATCATTGGCCAAGAGTGTAAGTTGCCCCATTGAGACGAGTACAGGATCCATCGATATTGTTCTTAGACCTCATTGAAGTAATGTGGCAAGGTAGCGGTACGGTCCGTCGAACGGTTCGCTTACCTGATTCGACGCGAACCGCCGTATTTATATTGGAAAATTTTATGTTGTTAAACTGTATTTTAAAAAATATACTGTTATACAGCTCGTCGCAACACACATTTTTTCTATTTACAGTTCGTTTATCATTATTTTCAAAATCACGTCCTCGAGTCCGAATTTGCGAAATAAAAATTTGTTTACAATTTTCACGATTGCAAATTTAATTTTTTCCACATTAAAATGCTGTAAGAACCAACTAAATCCAACAAATAGTTCTCCAGATAAAAATTCATAAGTACAACCCATTTTTACTAAAATAGGCAAAACTCGTAAAATTCAAGGGTCTGTATTATTTAAACAAACACGAAATCGACCAAATGATGATTTAAAACTCAGCCCCCACCCCCCTAATTCCACGAGGACTACAACAGATTCGAGTTTAAACGAAATCGGAAACATCAAGGGAAAAAAGTGATGGATTTGGCGTGGAATGACCCAGAGGAAACCTTTCTCAGCTTTAAAAAAATCATGTTGGGCAGCTCTCTCTTCTCTGCTGGCAGTTATGTAGTCTCTTTAGATACAAGGATCGAGGGAACGACTGCCGGACACACTGCGGCCGTAAGCCCTTATAACTCTGGGAGTTTTTCGAATTTCATCTTAATTCTAAACTATTAGAAAATCAAAAGAAAATTCAAATTTTTGGGTATTATACCCCCTTTAAACATGCAAATCACCTACACATTTATGAGATGCGTGCAAAATTGTAAAAATGCAAAATGTCGATCCACCATTTGAAATTTTACATTTTGATCTACAATATTAGATTGCCGTAACATCCCTTTGATATGATGGTCAAATTCCGACATTGGGCCGAACAACCTCGTAACGTAGGGGAGAATGGGTAATGGCGGTCACTTAAGCAATAAGTGTAATGAAATCAAGATATAAGGTGCAATATTTCTAGAAAATGATTTTTTTGTAAACTTAAACTATCAACCTATCCGTAGGATACGAAAATAATTAATATCATATTGATTTATTCAATAAAATTACAAAATACAGAAAATATATGTTTTATCGCCATTGTCAGGTTGCGGGTGATAAATTTAAAAATTTTCGCATATATATCCATCCGCCGAGTTCCATCCACAACATTCAGAATGAGCCGAGAGGCCACACGAGATGCATCGAAACCACATTTCATTATCATGGCCAAACTGATAGCAAATAATAGGTACACTTGTACACTGTTTTTTCAAGTGTTTGGGAAGCCCAATTAGCTTTCCGAATTGAGGGCTCGGATGCAATAAGGGGAGTAGCGCACGACAATATGAAAAACTATTGTCCAAACGCTAAGAAATATTGGAAAATTAAATGTTGTTAAACTGTATTTTAAAAAATATACTGTTGTACAGCTCGTCGCAACACACATTTTTTCTATTTACAGTTCGTTTATCATCAAATCATTACTATTCGAGCTAAAAATTATAAACAAAAAATTTTTCATCGTCCAAAATCATTACTTTTTTAAACATAAATTGCGATAACTTGAGTAAATATTAAGGGATCGCTATGAGACTTGAAACATAAAACTCAGAATATTCTAGCGAAGCCGTAAAAATGTATGCACAAAACCCTTATGTTAAAAAATGTAATAATATTTAATTAAAAAGTAATACTGGATATAACCCATGTTTTTCATCGTTCGGCGTTAAAAAGTATCCAGGCAATTTTGAGGTACATATAGCTTGCAGCGACAAAGTTTTTCCTTAATATACAAGGAAGATTTTCACCAATTTTCACATTGATTAATAAATAATTGTAAAAGGTATGACGATACATATCATTCTCGCACGGGGCCAACTGTCAACGCGAGTGCTAAAACTGCTAAATAGCGCATTATACGCGGCTGTTGACTATTGGTGGCGCGCAAGGTTTATATGTATCATCATATCTTCTACAAGTATTCATTTATCAGTGTGAAAATTGGTGAAAATCTTCCTTGTATATTAAGGAAAAACTTTGTCGCTGCAAGTTATATGTACCTCAAAATTGCGTCGATACTTTTTAACGCCGAACGATGAAAAACATGGGTTATATCCAGTATTACTTTTTAATTAAATATTATTACATTTTTTAACATAAGGGTTTTGTGCATACATTTTACGGCTTCGCTACAATTTTCTGAGTTCTATGTTTCAAGTCTCATAGCGATCCCTTAATACAGCGCTGTCCAGCGTAGGGGCCACTCACGCGCCTGCTTCCCCTTCCAACCTTTCTTTCGAGCAGCGTAACTTGTTGTCCAGGAAACCTCGCGACGTTAAAAAGGAGACCGTAAAGGTGGCCGTTCCAATAAGCGGCTACAGCCGCCAGCGACTGCGACCGGCGGCTACAGCCGCTGTCGCGATGACTGGTACAATGGAAAAGCATTCATCCCAACTCCTATGGGCGGCTGCGACTGCTGCGGCCGCGCCAGGATTGCTATAGCCTATGGGGTCGTCCTTAAATTACGTAAGGCTTTTTGGGGGGGGAGGGGGTCGCGAATTTCTTACGTTTTCTTACAAGGGGGGGGGGGAGGAGTCAGATAGCCTGTTACGTAATATTTTTTAACCTAATTTTCAATAAACACAAATTCTATCATTAATGTTCCAGAAAAGTTGTTTTAGTTTAAATTTCCCGAAATCGAGTTAACTGAATTATATAAACCTTTAAAAGAATTTTAATAACTGAAAAAAATTCAATGTAAAAAATATTACGTAAGATGGGGGTTGCAATATTAAATCTTACGAATTCTTATCCTGGGGGAGGGAGGGGGTAAGAAATAGCCAAAATTACTCTTACGTAATTTAAGGACGGCCCCTATGCGCGTTTGGTTCATGAGCAGCCTAGGCTACTCGAGACATTACACAATGCCACGAGTGTCTGTGTTCCGCCGTAACAGCAGAATCGCCAAGTCGCGCAGCGGCTGCCGCTCTACTGCTCCAGAAGCAGTCTAGCGACTCTAGCCGCTCTGCGATCCATCTCACATTCGGACAGATTATCCAGAAATAAGGAAAGAAGTCAGAATTCATAACTTATGGAATTGTTTTTTTTTTATATATATATTTCTTGTAAACTAATAATATGAGCTCTTGTAAAAAAACGTAAAAATATCATGACGGCTACATCTGATCTGCGTGTAAACACATGTCAAATTTGTTGTTTTATGCAAAATTTTAAGTGATTTCTTTCAAAGTTTGTTAAAGTAAAGTTAAAGGGGTCAGAAATAGTATCGATTCTGCAAAATAATAGCAAATAATTCGTTATATACATTTACTTTTCTATAAGAAACCCATTGAAAAAATATCAGTATTTTTTGACTTTTTAGTTACCTTCCACGAACTTGTATAAACAATATATATTTGGCCTTGCAACTGCGAAAATAAGATTTGACAATAGTTGCTAATAATGGAGTAATCACTTGTATTCTATATCGTACAGTGGGCCTGAATCCAAAGAAATAGGGGAAAATGTAACATTCCATTTTTCGCGTTGAAAATGCTGAATATTGTTAAGTAAGTTCATAAAAATTTGAGTTAATATACAACTCATAACAAAGTCTGAGGTTATTTAAAAAAATAACGTCAACAATTTCAATAAAACTAAAAAAATTGATAAATACATACTATGGAAAGTGCAGAAATAATAACTTGAAAACCGAACGTTTCCCCAGCGTGTGACTTAAACCACTAATACTAGGTGGTGAAAAGTAACCTCCTTGGGAATGACAAAATTTTTTTTTTAAATTTTTTTTTTATTTTATTCAATATAGTCCCCTTTTAGCTCGATACACTTATGCCAGCGCTTTTCCAACTTCTTGATCCCGTCCGAAAAGTAATTTTTCGGAAGGTCTGCACAATACTCCTCCGTGGCGTCGATGATTTCCTCGCGTGAGCTGAATTTTTTATTGATGAGCCATCTTTTGAGGTTTGGGAAGAGATAATAGTCCGAGGGAGCCAAATCGGGCGAATACGGTGGATGCGACAGAAATTGGAGCCGTAAGTAATTGATTTTAGCCGTGGTTGCGATGCTCTTGTGTGCCGGCGCATTGTCTTGCAAAAACAAAATTTTTTTTCGCTTCATGTGAGGCCGTTTTGCAGCGATTTCGGCCTTCAATCGCTCCAATAATGCACAGTAATACTCGCTGTTGATGGTTTTTCCTTTTTCGAGGTAGTCCACGAAGAGTATGCCATGACAATCCCAGAAAACCGACGCCATAACCTTTCCGACCCATTGAGCTTCCCTCGGCCGCTTCGGAGCACTCGTGCCGGCTTCAGTCCATTGCCGGGCACTCATTCTGTTCTCTGGTGTGTAATAGTGGATCCAGGTTTCATCAACAGTTACCAATCGACGCCAAAAGTCCGCCCGATTCCGCATCAGCAAGTCCAAACACTTTTTCGAAGTGCTCTCGCGTTCGTGTTTTTGGTCAGGAGTGAGCATGCGCGGCACCCAACGGCAGGATAACTTTTTCATATGCAGAATATTGCCCAAAATATGGCGTGTGCGCTCAGTACTAATCTTTGTGGTATCTGCTAGCTCGCGCACCTTCACTTTCCGGTCAGCCAACACCATTTCATGTATTTTTTTGACATTGTCCTCTGTAACCGCATCGGAGGGCCTGCCGCTGCGGACTTGATCGGTAGTGGAGTTGCGGCCACCACGAAACTCTCGAAACCAATATTTGACGGTGTAATCTGACGGAGCATTAGCCCCATAATATTTATCCAACTTTTCTTTTGTTTCCTTCGCCGTTTTGCCTCTCAAAAAATAATGTTTTATGAGAGAACGAAAATCGTTTTTGTCCATACTCAACATGATTCCAAACACGTCAACAACAATCAGCTGTCAAAACAAAACGAAATACAGTATCGCACTGAAATTTGGCATGTCTGCCTAAATATGAACGGACTTCAAGGCACCATAACCTTTCTTGCAGTAGCAGCGCATTCTGGCGGTCAAGGAGGTTACTTTTCACCCCACCTAGTAAAGTACCAAAAAACAGTTTCCAATTTTTTATCACGATTGAGTTAAAAAATAGAAAAAACAAATTAATAGATGTAAAAAATATTTTTTAACTTATACATCACTAGAAAGGAATAGGTTTATCCTATTTTTTGCCACAATTTGAATTCCGATATTTTAAAAGAAGCACCCAAATGTCATTGACTTCTTCAATCCGATAGATAAACAGAATACGATGTACATATAAGAAAAATGGTTAGTCTTTCACTATCTTCGACGGTCCTCGAGACCTCATACAACAATAGACCCTCTTTTCAAGTGCTCGAAAAGGGCCTGTGCGGCGCGTCGTTGCACTGGTGGGGGCCATGGCGTCGACGCTTAGATATAGGAAATACCATTTGCGACGACGCCAGTTGGAGTTGCTGGCGGCTGTAGCCGCCGGTCGCAGTCGCTGGCGGCTGTAGCCGCTTATTGGAACGGCCACCTTAACAGTTCCGTAGACAAGGAAACTCAGACGCCACGCGCGATGCCGATCAACGGTCGATGTTCATGTACCAAACATAACCGTGAAGGCCAGTCCAGACTGACAGACATTGTTTGTAGACGTTTTACATACATTGTAAGCCGACACCTAGACGATATCGCCAGATAATATATCTATTTAGTATGCAAACGCATGTACGTAATGTGTACGGATTGTATGCGGAGACATGTCTACAGACAATTTTTTGTTAGTCTGGACTGGCTCATAGCGATGCGCGCGACAACAGAAGCGATCGGATTACATAGTTATTTTGACTCGGCAACGACTTCGCGTCATGGTGACAGCGGACGGTGGTGGGGGACAGGTTTTGTCTCTCAAGAGCCAAGTTGGACGGCGCTGCCTTAATATTTACTCAAGTTATCGCAATTTATGTTTAAAAAAATAATGATTTTGGACGATGAAAAATGTTTTGTTTATAATTTTTAGCTCGAATAGTAATGATTTGATGATAAACGAACTGTAAATAGAAAAAATGTGTGTCGCGACGAGCTGTACAACAGTATATTTTTTAAAATACAGTTTAACAATATTTAATTTTCCAATATTTCTTAGCGTTTGGACAATAATTGTTCACACTTTCGAGCGCTAGTCCCGTTATTGCATCCGAGCCCTCAATTGTTGTAGGGCGTATTTTTGCCATCTACAGAATAAAATTCTTCTAATGAAGAAAGATATTTTTATTCTACACCGGGGAATAATGGTAATCACGTTGCAGGCGCTAACTGTCAAGCGACCATCATTGCCCGCACAAGTTTTCATTGATAAAATTGCGGATTACATAAATAAATTAAATATATTTATATTAAATTTGATTCTAGTCCTTTTTCTTGATAGTATATCTGTATTTACGTAAAGTTGAAATGCAAAAAAGCTTCAAAATTAGTATTTATCATATATAGTATTTAAAATATAACATCAACGACGTTTAAGGGGTAACACCACTGTAACAGCTTGAAAAATAGCGTTTTTTGGCAATTTTTCTTGGAGGGAAGGAAAGGTAATAGAATGACTATACTGGAGGAAGTTATTAAGCACATATTTTGTTATTAAAAAAAAAAAGTTATTGAGAAATATTACAAAATGGCGGCACTGAAGCCATTCTCGTGAGGCATGTTGAAGTTTTAGCGCTCTGCGGCACGCAGTGTAGCTGGTGCAAATTTGAATTTAAAAAAAAAAAAAATATGGCTTAAATCTACATGTTTATAGCTAGAGAAATACGTAGGGGATTTTAAAAATATTGATTTTTGTGTGATTGGTGAGCATTTGAATGAAAAACGTTCAATTTTCTATAAAAAGAGGGCAATTATTTGTTAATAAGTAATGTTTAAATTAACTTATCGAAAATCCCGTACGTATTTCTCTTCAAAATGTTATTTTAAAGATATTGTTAAAGGGTCGAATGAAAAGAATGAAAATTGTTGGAGTTATGCTGCGTGCCGTGTTGAAAAATCATGTTTCGAGAAAAACGCGTTTAAAGTTTTGAAATGTGTTATAGACATGAAGAAATGAAATGTTGCCGCTAACATACTTTTATTTGGAAATGCTTCTATCTGAACATAACAACTTTCTAACGACATCCGTTGTGTATTAGAGAAGTTAAAAATCAAAAGGTAGAACATTAGGTTGTACCTTCCTATTAATTTGACGCCGGTAGTCGTTTCGAAGCAGTCCGACGCGCTTGGGGAGGAGCTCGAAATTTCAAGGAAACAAATTTATTTCAACTAATACAGTTTTTTCCCCATATTCTAGAAGGTTCAAAGTATCTTTTAAGCCAATAAAAAAAAATGAATTTTCCGAAAAATTTACAGTGGTGTTACCCCTTAAAACACAAATAGGGTTGTTTTTCTTGGTTGCTTGGCAATCATTAAAGCGAGGTCGTTCTGCAATATAGCGAATGATGTCGTGGAACGTAAGGAAAAGAAATTGCATATTTCGGACATGCCGTTTCATAATAACAGTACTGACCATCATTGTCCAATGAACGCAATTGCCCCATTCTCTCCTAACATCGTATCCAAATATTTGCACGCTACGAAGTTGCGAATACCGCCCACATTGTTACGTTACGGTGTTACGCTACGCGGTTACTTTGCAAATTTGTGAGCGGCTTTAAAGTAGAGCTGTTACTACCCGACCCGTCGGGTACTCGGGTACCCGGCGGGTACCCGGGTACCCGTCAAATACCCGGGTACCCGTGAGATACCCGGGTAGACAAAAATTACCCGACTACCCGGATACCCGTGAGATACCCGAGTAATTCTGATTTGACAGCCGATCGTCTTTTGACTTTCGATCATTTTCGGTTAACATCACTAATGAACGGAATAAACTTCAAGCAATTAAATGTGATATTGTCTGCGCATTATGGTTATGAAATTATGACTCTGATACATAAAATGTCGACGTTCTTTGCACCTACAATAGGGTAGTTTGCCCTATTACAGTGCCTGCCCCTATTAACTTAAGAGGAGAGGAATCAGTCTTATCTAATCCCAACCAACTCCGTCAGTCGATGGCAGAACTCGGAAAATCCTAGGAAAATGCACTCGTTCTGGGTTTTCGTTCGCATCGTTAATCGGAGTTTGTCGGGGCTAGATCTGTTTAGCGGCTTCCCGTGAAGGAGACCGCCAACTTTTATGATATTTAAGATGAAAAAATTTATTTCCGAAATAAGTAAAACAACACGTGTATTTGTTTGATATAAGTTTTACAAACTTTTTATGTTTCATTATTAAATACATGCATTGAATAGTTGCTCACACGCAAATTATATTTATACAAATTTAGAAAGGGATAAGTTTATCCTATTTTGTGGCAAAAAATTCATTCTGATATCTTTTACAGTTCAAAAGATGTACATAAATGTTCAGGCGGGCCGCAAGTCAGCGGCTGGCTGACTTTGTTTGGCGGTAAAAAGACAATAGTTAATCATTAAAAAAAACTAATATTTTATTATATATTCGTAACCAGTACACCCTTGGCTTCAATTTGAATATATAAAAATTGAAACTAAACATAAAATCTTTCATTTATAAAGAAAAAACGAAAAAGTGAGAAATGTCCGATTTGCCCCGAAACTTGGGGCGAATCGGACCATCCAGAAATTCCGTTCCAAGATTTCCAAACTTCCAATTAAGTTAAATTGTTCCTATTGTTTGTTTTGTTGTATGTTTATTTTTATTATTCTCGTTAATTGCGTTACTATATATAATTGATATTAGTTAATTTAGTTAGTCAGTGAACAGGAATTATTGTTACTTTAATAATAACCTTTGTACTATTTGCAGTGGTGTAATCATATTTCTGGTTTGTATCTTGTTAATCGTTTATGTATTGAATATAGAGTAATTAGTTTTTCAGTTAATAAGTACTGACAATTATTTATAGATTAATTTATTTGATTATGGCTCACCGTAAAAGCTGGGTAATTTCGTGTTAACGCATTTAACGCTGCCCAAACTCCGAAAATAAGAATTATGTGGTTTATGACCTGTGCCAGATTAAACTGTCGAGATTAATCTATGAGAGGTGATAATAGTGATTGTGTACCCAATAAGGTATAGAGGAGCTCATTTTCGGCGAAATGAGAGGAGGAGATAACTTAAGCACTGACAAGGGTGGTTCCGGCAAACATACTGTCTATTTCATTTAGCAATAGTGCGGATTTTAAAGATTTTATGACCGTGGTGAATGCCGATTATCGATGCCTGTGCCCCAAAACTCTTTTCAAACGTTTGCAAACTTGGAATTGTTATATGGAGAGAAACGGAAGAAAATTGAACAGGAGCTTGATACAGCGTCCTCGATATCTGTGACCATCGATAAAAGGCGCCCTACATAATCATAACGCGCAGACAATATCACATTTAATTGCTTGAAGTTTATTCCGTTCATTAGTGATGTTAGCCGAAAATGATCGAAAGTTAAAAGACGATCGGCTGTCAAATCAGAATTACTCGGGTGTCTCACGGGTATCCGGGTAGTCGGGTAATTTTTGTCTACCCGGGTATCTCACGGGTACCCGGGTAATTTTGTCTACCCGGGTGTCTCACGGGTACCCGGGTACCCGGGTACTCGGGTACCCGGGCGAAAACAACAGCTCTACTTTAAAGCGCTTCGGCCGCGCTTCGGCCCGCGATTGAATCCCCATTATTGAATTATCTCAATCATGGCGCTTCGAATATAATTAATTGACTCTGGTTATTCTTATTCATGAGCCTCGAATAAAATTTTCGTCTTTTATTTAAACTCAATTTTTCATTTAAAACAATGTTTTGCCCATCCCTGGTTGAAACAAATGAAACCCTTATCTATGGCGGGTGTAGAAACAATTACTTTTTCAATTTTAATCGTACTTTCATAATTAAAAGGAATTAAAATCGCTTCGTGTTTGGACTCGTTTAGAGGTAGTCGCCCGCTAGACTGAAGCGCGACGAAACGCAACGCGGAGACCACACATCGCTTATATGACAGAACGGCAGCGACCACGCTTCGACTAACTAGTGGGCGACTACCTTTATTTCGACAGATATCTCCGATCCATCGATAACATTCCCATGAAGGTGTAATCAAAACTTTTACGCGTTAGCCACCTCGGCTACCGCCGACTCCCTATGATGTCGTTGTTCCGTGCCCTCTCTTATGGTGGGGGTTCCTGATTCCACATGTAATTATCACCCTTATTTCACTATGGATAATATTGATTTAGAATCGAATGTAATGTCTTATTGAAATTCTTGTTGAAGCTTCAGCAGACAAGACAAACGTTACGGGGTCCAGAAAAGAAACGGAAACCAATATACTGTTGTGCTAAGGCGCCTGAGGCCGAGATTCTGGTAGCGAATCTCAGGGGTGCTCCGGGCGTCCTTCGCTGTTGCTGTCCACGGGCTCCGAAGGTTCGGATAGAGGTGCCGTGGCAGAAAGATTCAGAGGGAATCCGAAGGGTAGGGGATCGTAGCAGGTTAAAGAGTAGGAACTCACCGCGAGGTTTTAAACAAGGTTTTATTCTGTCCCGATCTGGGTGACAGGTAACGCGTACTGTAACGTCGGTGTTCTGATTACAAGAGAGCCACGAGTGGCTTGTACATTATTCTTATACTCTAATCGGGGTGAAGTGGGGACCATCGGGGTCTCCATCTTTGACCCGCTTTGGGTATTTCGCCATGTGCTGACGGTTCTCGATGCGCTTCCGAAAGTCCTTACGCGGCTGTGTCGGTTTTCGGCTGTTCGGTTGCGGCAATCGGAATGCACGCGGTGTCGTTGCCCTTAGGCGTTGGTTGGGTTACAACAATACAACTGTGGTTAAGGAGGGCCTACGACCGGCAACAAACATTGCAAAAAAGTTTCAGTGAGTGGCGGTGGGATGGGGGTCGTGGTGGTTTTTAGTGGGTAAACTTGCGACAAGAGTTGGGCGAAATGTAATCTACTTACAACTTACAAATTACGATTAAAATGTAATTGTGTAGTTGATTACACACTATTTTCTGTAATCGTTAATTTAGGTAGAAAATAATGTGTAATCAACTACGCAATTACATTTTATTCGTAATTTGTAAGTTGTAAGTAGATTACATTTTGCCCAACTCTGCCTGCAAGGAGTCCCACACTAACCGGCACACAACGGCTGTGTTCCGATTCACGCATTATGCGCATAGACTGCAGAGAAAACCGTTCCGCTTCAGTCTATGCGTGCATTGGTTGCGTTGGTGGCGCATAGCATTCCCTAGAATTCTCCATTTCTAGCGCATGAAGCGTGCAGTTCATGCGCGCATGCGTATTTGTCGCTTTACGTACGCTTTGAAAAACATGCACGAAATTATGTGGTCCACTACTCGAAGTGACAGAAAATATAACCTACATATATGCTACATGGCAATAAATGCTTATTGGATATTTCGTTCTTTTACGCTATATTTGTCACCTTTTTATAATTTAACATCCTTCCAAAATATTATTGTTTTCATTGATATGAAAATTCAATGTAGTGTATTACTATATTATTTCAACATGTGTTGTGAGGTAAGACCGGCCAAAATTGAGGGGTAATCGTAGCCAGCTTTTAACATTACTTTTTTCTGGCTTAAATGCAACTAACATAAAAGAATTACGAATAAGGCAGAATGAAGCCAGGAATATTACTTTACACGCTTCCACATAAAAACCCAAAATGAAACAATTCAATTTTATGGGCATATAATAATATGAAGAATGTTCAG
Source organism: Andrena minutula (assembly GCA_929113495.1). Classification (NCBI taxonomy): domain Eukaryota; kingdom Metazoa; phylum Arthropoda; class Insecta; order Hymenoptera; family Andrenidae; genus Andrena; species Andrena minutula. The sequence continues at coordinate 21,951,957 of OV815993.1, forward strand.
GATGGAATACCCCTGAAGAATACATTTGTGATTCGTGTATATAGTAATTAATTTTAAAACATAAAAATAATATTTTTTTTATTAATTTTACAGTTTTCCCACTTCTTTTATAAAGAAAAATCATGGCCAGAATTACCCCACGTTAATTCTGTAATTCCAATCAAATGGACATTTTTATGTTATTGCTTCCAACTTTGTTACAACGTAAATTTTTACTTTCTCTGTGATAAGAATAAAAACTAATTAGACACTTCAAACTAGCAATTCATATAAAAAACCAGAATACAGAAGCACACGTAAAGCGACAAATACGCATGCGCGTAATATGCGCATTGACTGCCCATGCTTTTATTTTCTGCACTTGTTGCACGCATTATAAGCTAGAAATTGGAGGATTCTAGGGAATTCTACGAAATTGGTACTGCCATCTCTGCACTCGCTGTATGAATTGCAACCAACGTAACGGACTCAATTTCGAAGCGAACAACACATCCCTAGAAGGTTTTAGGCAGGGTCGAAAAGAAAGATGAGGAAGGAAGCAAATACGTAGCGTGCATATTTATTTCTTAAAGGCTTTTAGTGCTAAGTTTTTCGAAGGTGCTCTTATAATGCTAACTTTACAGCTGTACTCTAATCCAGAAGACGTACGAGAGCATGCGGTTCTATTCAATAGCCTTCAAAACCTTGAATTTACCCCGGACGCGGATAATAAATAACTTCATTTTTCCTTTACACATCTGTTGACCAAATTACGTTGGGTAAGCAGCAGTTCGTCCTGTAAAACTCATAAAATATGATCTTCGCTTTCAATAATTATCGCTGTTCAAGAAGAATAGAAAAACTAGGGTTGAGAAAATCCAGGAACCAATTAAGCCATCAAATTTCGTTAGGAGTCGGTCCCCGATCCTTAAGACGAAGTAACCGATGTTGTTAGGAAGCGTGCTTCGACCACCGTCCAAAAGTCTCGAATTAAATTAACCGTAATCCATCCAACTGCATAGCTATTTGTAAGTAAGTTTGAACATTCCCGCGTAACCTCACGAGCATCAGACGCATCGAAACCCGTTCCGTTTCTTTACTGCGGTTTATGCGCTGCTTGAAACGGAACGCGGTTCATGCGCGCAGCGTCTGCGCTGCGGTCTATGCGCATAATGCGTGAATCGGAACACAGCCAACATCTCGCCGGGTGTGCGCAATGCATTTTCCCCACGTAAAAAATAAAAAAAAAAAGCTGGCTGACTGCAAATGAATGCGGACCGGCCGCCTCCCGATGAACAACATCGCTAGCTACTTACTCCACAACAAGCTACTTACTTAGTTGTGGCACCACGGACCTGGTTTTACGTAACATCTTATTATAATTATTAGCAATATATGATAGGTAAATTTTCATGTTTTCTTTTTCAGCGGCCCTCAATAAGTCTGTGCATCCCTGAAGTAGAGTCAACATTCCGCAACAAAGCACGATTCACGAGCCTGGGGAAGCGCAACATTGTGGAAAAATCGCTGCTGCCTTCCATGCACACATCGACGCTTGAGCAACACCGCGTGTTGTACACCGATTTGTACATTTTCAATAGAAGCTCGGATAAGAAAGTTTGAAAAATTGACTTTCCCCGTTTTTTTTTGTTATTTATTTCGAAAAAATCCGATTTTTTATTCAGTACGACGAAAACACGACGTATCCAGTAATTTTAAAAATGTTAAGCGAACTTAAACAGTGTACGTATAGTTTTGTCTACCACTGCGCGAGTATATCTACTACTCTGTCTGCACTCCCATACTTTATAAAATCATAAATAGCACTCCAACATATGTCTTATCTGTTATACATATATATGTAATAATTTTTTTCATATTGCTCTGCATATTCTGTAACTAACTAACTACATCTGTATTCACAACTTATTGTAAGTGCATTCTATATATTCATTTCGCGCATACACGCACCACTAATCTCATTATAGAAATATAATAATGTTATTTATTTATAGTTTTTAAGAATTAAAAATAAAGTTATTCAATATTTGTAAACATCACACGCATAAATATATGTAATGCAGTGGATGATATGTATATTTTATGAAATGCATGGTATATCTAATAATCATAAAAATATAAGCAACTGTAATGAAATAAGTGAAAATAAATTTTTATCAACTTTGATTTCGTTTTCATCCTATCGTTAACAACGTCTTAATTATATACATCCCAATACATCTAGCTTAATTTAGTCTCAAAGCCGTCTGTAAAATGTCAAAGACTTACCTAAACCTGTGCATTATCGACACATCTCAAAGCCGTTTGTAAAAAGGCATCTTTCTACATTTCAATACATTTTAGAGTAGTACTTTAATTGGACTCTGTGTCCATCAACATAGGACGCTACGTGCTGTCTTTAAATTAGGAGTCGGTAATACAATTTCGCTGAAATACCGTCTCACCCCGAAATGCGTCTTATAGGCGACGTCTTTAAGATGTCTTTTCCAGATATCTTTCAGATGTCTTTTCCAGACATCTTTCAGCTGTCTTTTCCAGACATCTTTCAGATGTCTTTTTCCGGACATCTTTAACATGTCTTTTTCCGGATGTCTTTAAGATGTCTCTCTCCGTAAGCTTTTAAGATGTCTTTCTACAGATGTCTGTAAGACTTCCACAAAGACATCTGTAAGATGTCTATGAGATATCTGTAAGTCATCTGTAAGACGTCTTTCACAGGTCCGTGATTTCACAGACGTGAAATGTATGTCTATAAGATGTCGTGTGCTGTCTGGGTAAAGGATTGGTTTAACTCTATGTTAATCAAACACACATTAAACTCTGAGTGGAGAACATGGAAAGAAAAGTTTTTACAAACTTTTGCAGATAAAGGTTGGTCATCTGTCACTTATGCACTGAACTACAAATATTTCACCCGGTCAATGTTGGAGTATGCACTAAAAAAAGAACATTTATTACTGGAATCCAATAAAAATATGGATAATAGGACTTTAGTTGATCTGATTGCTGATGGACTACCAATGTTCGTTAGAAACAAAATTGACAGACAAGATACCACAACTGCAGTTAAATTATTTAGTGAGTTGAGAAAATATGAAAACTTTGGAAAAAAACCAAATAAGATAAATGAAAACAGATCCAAGATAATGAAAACAGAAGCAAGGTCTAATTTAAAACAACCATGTCAAATTTGTGAGAGCAAAGGAAAGAGAAACAGATATCATCCCGAAGATGTATGTTGGTTCAAAGAGGACAAAAACAAAAGCACTGAAAAAAATAGAATAACTAATACTATACTAGAAATTGACAATACAGAAGATCCAAAAAACTAGATTTCCCCCCACTAATTGAGGTTAAGGTGACACTAAATCAAAATACTGAATGCAGAGGTATTTATGACCCGGGTTCAAATATCACACTGATTAACTCTAAATTGGTAAAAATAAAAAATTTGATGAATGAAAACTTTAGGAGTACAATAAAAACAATTAGTGGTAGGGGTAAAACTAATGGCCTGATAACAGTAAATGCAAATATACTAAACATTAAAGATAAAATCAATGCATTTGTGTACAACAATGATCCCTGATAACCATCTGACGCCAATCTGACATCAGATTGGTAGCAGAGTCTGGCATGAGAGCGCAGAATCTGACGTCAGATCCGTAGTCGTCTGTGTCCGCATTTGGCCGCGTTCTGAGGTACAGAATCTGATGTCAGATTCTGATGTCAGATCGGCAGCAGATGGACCAGTGATGCCAGAATCGTGGGACGCGGGACCAAACGCTTACCCCCACTGTGACCTACCGTCCTCTCCCACTATGGCCTACCGTCGTCTCCCACTTTCTTCCCATCGCACTGCACACAAGCATATCCCTACCCCTGTCCGTGTGCTCGGCAGTTCGACAGGCAGCTCACACGGACAGGAGTAAAAATATGCTTGTGTGCAGTGCGGTGGGAAGATAGTGGGGGACGCCGGTAGGGCATAGTGGGAGACGACGGTAGGTGATAGTGGGGGTAAGCGTTTGGTCCCGCGTCCCACGAATCTGGCATCACTGAGATGGACAGCAGATTCTGCCGTCTGCTTGGCACAGCTAACAGCGCCATCTGAGGGTCAGGATTAGCAAACTAACGTGTGGTAAGAAAAAAAAATACCAACAAATACGAAAGTTCTAATTCCCAAGCGGTCACCCATCCAAGTACTAACCGCGCCCAATACCGCTTTAACTTCAGTGATCGGACGAGAACTTGTGTTTTTTCTGACACGAAATGATCGTTGGAAAAATTTGGCTCTTATTAATACTTCTTGTGTAAAAATCTTCATACTATTATATTCTAAGAACTTATTATATAGCGTTTAAGTCGAAAAGAGTCGTTGTTCTGTGGTATAAGTACCTGTTTAAATTACAAATGATATCAATATTAAATAACTTACCTAACGCAATTCTTTTTACCTATTGTATTTCATTTTTATACATTTTCTGTGGACTTTACTGACATGGTAGTAGAATTGGACAGAGTTTAAATGTATTCTACAGGAATTAAAGGTTAATGTTATGAATTTATTATATAAATTAACTAATTTTCACAATTATATAATAAATTAACTTATTTTCACAATTTAACCTTTAATTCCTGTAGAATACATTTAAACTGTGTCCAATTCTACTACCACGTCAGTAAAGTACACAGAAAATGTAAAATTGTAGTTTAAACAGGTACTTATGCCACAGAACAACGACTCTTTTCGACTTAAACGTTATATAATAAGTTCTTAGAATATAATAGTATGAAGATTGTTTCAAAATAAGTATTAATAAGAGCCAAATTTTTCCAACGATCATTTCGTGTCAGAAAAAACACAAGTTCTCGTCCGATCACTGAAGTTAAAGCGGTATTGGGCGCGGTTAGTACTTGGATGGGTGACCGCTTGGGAATTACAACGCGTTTCGTATTTGTTGGTATTTTTTTTTTCTTACCACACGTTAGTTTGCTAATCCTGACCCTCAGATGGCGCTGTTAGCTGTGCCAAGCAGACGGCAGAATCTGCTGTCCATCTGCTGCCGATCTGACATCAGGATCTGCTGTCAATCTGCTGCCGATCTGACATCAGAATCTGACATCAGATTCTGTACCTCAGAACGCAGCCAAATGCGGACACAGACGACTACGGATCTGACGTCAGATTCTGCTGCCAGATCTGGTTATCAGGGATGGATTCAATTACGATATGATCTTAGGACTAGATACTATAAAAAGATTCGGATTGACCCATGATAGGAATTTAAATATCCAATTACAAGAAAAAAAAAATAAAGTCCAAAGCAAATAATAATAATATATCAAAGGATGAAATATATATTGGAATTAAAAGCAATAACAAAAGTAAGATACAAAATAAAGAAGAAATTGAGATGAAAAATGCATTTGATCAATTTCAAGTAAATTTCAATGAGGGTATTAATATAAATGAATTCAATATAGATATTGAACATTTAAATACCGACCAAAGAAGTAGTATAAATATCCTATTAAACAATTACAAAAGTATCTTCGCAAAGGACAAGTATGATGTGGGTAAAGTAAAGAATTATTGTTGAGATAAATCTCCTTTTATTGAACTTGACAATTGTTTTCATAACAGTACAAACAGAACAGAGTGAGAGGAGCGTTCGATCCTTGGTTATATACAAAAGGAAAGAATTAAACGTGCGTTTCTATGTGGGCTCGTCTCTCTTGGCTCGTTTACAAAGTAACGGGTAAGGACATTGGTGATTGGCTGATGTTGCAAATTCATCATTGACTTCAGTATTTACAACAATTATGAAGCTTTTATAGACCTACAAGTAGATAAATATTGCTACAAAAGACCATACAGATGTTCGATAACATATAAAGCTGAAATTGAAAAACAGGTAGCTCAATTATTAAAACACAACCTAATTGAAGAATCCTACAGCCCATTCGCGGCACCAGTCACATTGGCTTATAAAAGAGATGAAGGAAAGAGGACTAGACTGTGTATTGATTTTAGAGATATAAATAAACTAATAGTACCCCAATCCCAACCTTTTCCTTTAATCGAGGATTTAATGGTTAAAACAGTTGATTGCAAGTTTTTCACCACGCTTGATATAAACTCAGCTTTCTGGTCCATACCGTTGAGAATTGGAGATAGACAAAAAACTGGATTCGTAACGCAAGAAGGTCACTATCAATGGACCTGTCTACCTTTTGGACTAAAAACGTCCCCAGCAATATTTCAAAGGATTTTGGTAAATATAATTAGAAAATACAACTTATCAAACTTTGTTGTAAACTATATAGATGATATAATGATTTTCTCAAAAACGTTCGAGGAAAATTTGGACCACTTAAAACAATTGTTAGATGCCATTGTGAAAGAAGGATTCCGTTTAAAACTCACAAAATGCAGATTCGCAGCAAACTCAGTCAAATATTTGGGTCATATTATTACGGAGAATACTATAACTCCTTTGAAAGATAATCTAAAATCTATAATAGACTTCCCGACACCACAAAACAGGAAACAAATACGACAATTCCTAGGCAAAGTGAATTTTTATGGAAAATATATCCCCAACGGTTCAATACTGCTCGATCCTCTCCACAACTTGCTCAAAAAGAATGTAAGATTCGATTGGTCAAATAATTGTAAAACTGCCTTCAGTAAAGTAAAAGAGTATTTGTGCTCGAAACCAATTCTGGCCATCTATAACCACAAAGCTCAAACTGTTATCTATACAGACGCGAGCATTAAAGGTATCGGAGCTATCTTAAAACAAACGCAGAAGGACGGTACGCAAAAACCCGTAGCCTATTTTTAAAAAAAAATTAAGCGACTCACAAAAAAAAGAAGAAGGCAATCTTCTTAGAATGTCTAGCTATTAAGGAAAGCTTAAAATTTTGGCAACATTGGCTAATTGGTAAAGAATTCATTGTCTACGCAGATCACAAACCATTAGAAAATTTAAATATAAAAAACAGAACAGATGATGAATTGGGTGAGATGATATTATATCTATCTCAATACAATTTCAAAATTATATACAATCCCGGAAACGAAAACACCGAAGCCGACTGTCTTAGCAGAAATCCTGTTTACGAACACTATGAAAACGAGGAAGACAGATTAAAAACAGTGAATTTTATAAGCATAGAAGATATACAAAACGACCAGAAGCATAACACAAGTTTAAAAAACAAGAAATACCTTAGTATAGAAAATAACATCTATTACAAACAAAACAAAAAGAAAAGAAAAAAAATAGTCTTAAGTGAAGATTATAGTAAAATATTAATAAAAAAAATCCATGAAGAATTCTGTCATATTGGGATTAATCAAATAGAAACAAAAATAAAACCATTTTATACGGCACCGAATTTATCAGAGAACATAAGACTAATTTGCAAAAGTTGTGATACTTGTATAAAAAACAAGACAAGACTAAATAAGAAATTTGGATTGATGTCACGTCTAGGTCCAGCAGAAAGACCATTCCAAGTAATGTCCTTGGATACAATTGGGGGATTTGGTGGACAAAGATCGACCAAGAGATATCTACATTTACTAGTAGACCATTTTACTAGATTTGCTTATATCTTATGCTCGAAAAACCAACTGGCTCAGGACTTCATAAAGTTAATAGAAAAGGTTCCGAAGGAAAATGCGATTGAAGTATTACTCGCAGATCAATACCCAGCAATCAATTCAAAAGAATTCACCTTAAAGAGAGAAACATTGAATTAATTTTCACAGCAGTAGATGCCCCCTTTTCAAACGGACTGAACGAGAGACTGAACCAAACTCTAGTGAACAGAATAAGATGTATGCTCAATAACGACGGTAAAAAGAAGGCTTGGTCGAAAATCGCAGAAGTATGTGTGAATGCATAGAACAAAACAAATCACACTGTATTAGGATTCTCTCCTATATACCTGATGAATGGTGAGTCCACGGACCTACTACCTCCGGAATTGAAAAATATAAGCGACTGTTCTAAAAATCTAGAACAAGACCGGAGGATAGCACTGCTCAGATCAAACAAATCACACGAATACAATAAAACTTTATTCGATAAAAACAGAATAAAGCATGATTTTCAAAACGGTGATATGGTCTATGTAATAAATGGCAATAAACTAAATAGAAAAAAAATGGACGAAATAAGAATTGGTCCTTTCGAGATAGAAGAAAAAATCTCAGATTCAATTTTTAAAATAAACACTGGAAGTGGTAGAAAATCCATGGGCTTATACCATGTCACAAAGCTCATTCCCATGGCTGAATAATTCGTGTTACTCTAAGCTTAGATTCACTTTTGAAAGAGAATTAAGCATCTCAAGGGGGGAGATGTAAGCTTTGTGTACATGTAAATCCATATGCGTCTCAGGGTTTGGCGGACCCCGGCCCAAGCACCAACCTACAGGAGCGGTGGTAATGTGTGCGTGAATTGATGCTGGCGCCAAGCCAGCCACGCGGCGACATCGCGCAACGAATGTGACGTCACAGGTGGACCCTGTGCCACGTAAAACGTGCGCTTTGGCGGACCCCAGCCCAAGCACTTGGAAATTTCAGGCAGGGTCCACCGGCCACCGCTGCTATTGGTCAGAAGGAAACAACCAATGATGGCCAATTAGCGTCGCCGGGGAAATAGGTTGTCGACGCTGATTGGCCGCGGTGTCACTCGCTTGGCGCTGGCGTCGGTTCGTCTCCAATCGAGTAGTAGTTCCTGTACGCGCCCGTCACGCATTTGGCTGGGCTTGGCGTTGGCGTCGGTAGATTTGTGACGTCACATTCGTTGCGCGATGTCGCCGCGTGGCTGGCTTGGCGCCAGCATCAATTCACGCACACATTACCACCACTCCTGTAGGTGTGGTGCTTGGGCCGGGGTCCGCCAAACCCTGATGCGTCTTAAGGCATGGGACGTTAGGAGGTGGCGCCACCAGATGAACAGAGGAAGTAGCTGTCGAGGAGATAGAAGAATAAACGGAGAGAATTTCAGAGAGACTTTTTAGCTCAACCTGTATTACAATTGTGGGTTCTGAGTTGAGTGTTAAGCTATAAATTTGTTAAGCTATAAATTTGAATCGGGATTTGTTCAACCTCCAAGGAAGAATAGAAGAGTAGGAGCATAAACATTTGAGTGTTGATTCTCTTATTTTTAGGTTAGTAAACCACGTGCAATTAGTGTATTCCTAGTCCAATTCATTTCATTATATTAAATTAAACTCTTATTTTTAGACGAATCAAGGCGTGTTTACTGCTTAATTAACACATCCACATATTATATACATTATTCCTTAAGAATTAAGAAATAATATTTTGTTGACTTTGTAATCTTTTAAACGATTTCTTTTTTTACTTAGTAACTCCCCAGCCTTTGAAAAAACGCGTTCGGCAGGCACGGAGCTTGCCATAACGCAAAAATATTTTTTACAAACTCCGCAAGAATGAAATATTTTCTTACATTTTCCTTCCAATAAATAAGAGGATTTTTTTCCTGGGTAAATAACCTTCTTTAAAATAGTTATCCAACTGTAATTGAATATCATTACGATCTAATGAATTTCTATTTCTGTCTTCGATATAATTATCAAATGAAACCCAAAAACTGGATTCATCGTTTGTCACTGGTGACATTGGTGTTTCCAAAGGGTATAGCCGGTTAAGATGGTCAAATGTGCTCCTGAACCAAACTCAAATCGCGATGAGTCATTCGAAAGCTTATAAAAAAAGAATGATTTCTGTCAAGTTTCAACTTTGTATCTCGACCCGGGGGGTAGTAAAGGGTAAAAATAGAAAATCAGGTTTTTGGCGAATTTCTACTATACCAGGAAATGAAAAGTTTTGAAAAAATTCAGAGGCATATCTGTTATCGGGGCACATATTAGGGAATTATTTCAGATTTTTAAATTGAGAAACCAAGCTGTGAAAAATAAAAAACGCCAAAAAATGATGAAAAATGCCGGTTGTGTATCGAAGTTGTGTATTCCAGAACTATAATCATATTTTTACTGTAAGTAGGTATCATTGTTACTATTGTCCTGAATTTTTTTCAGATTTTTCAATTTGGTGCGCCGCAGTTAAAAAAATTAAAAACCGATTTTTTCGTCGTTTTTTCCGTGTCAGAGTAACTTATACGTCGAATTGCTTCATGAAATAAGTGTTTTATGCGATCTTCAATGTTTATACGTACAGTAAAATATCATAGGAATTAAAGAAACTGGAAAAACCGAATCATTTGAAACTATGTTATGCGCCTTACATTGTAAAGTGTCTGCTGTATTTTCCAACGGCGTCGGTGGCGCAGCGGTAGAGTGTCGAGCTGCTATACTGCTGCGAACTTTTTTAACATAGGTTCGAATCTCGAACTTCCAAGTCCGCTTGGGCAAAGTTTTTTCTTTTTTTTTTCCCGTAATTATATATATTTTCTAACTATATGACAATGATCAATATTGGTTTTCAAATGATTTAAGAATGTTTGAAAAATATATTAACCTGCAATATACGTAAACATGAGTTCGGACTGCGTTTCTCTTGTCAAGTATCCTGCCAATTACGATATTATTTAACATTTCCTACATTATATTAATATGTGAAGATCGTTTTCGAATCTCTTACCTTTGGGTCATTCCACGCCAACTCAGACACTTTTCGGAGTAACATTTCGGATTTTGGTACAACTCGGATATGTTGTAGTCTTTAGTGATGCATAAACATATCTCGAAGGATTTTTGAAAATTTCAAAAATTGTGGATGTTACAGCTCTTTGAAATATAGCGTTTACTTTTTTTCTAAAAATTGTAACTCTTGAACTAACAAACCGACAAAAATGACCTTTTGAGTGCTTGCAGTGGAGATATAAGAGTACCTAATAAAAATTATTTCACTGAAAAAAGACAAATTTTTAACCATTTATTTTGCAATTCTTGTAAACAAATGCAATTTTATAATTGAAGGCAACTTTTTAAAAAATTGAAAAAAATAGGAGGATATAGCCCTGTTTGTCCTCTTTATGGACATGTTTGGAACACGATGGAGACTTTAAAATTGGCCAAATGAAAATTATTTGAATGGAACGCTGCGTCAAGTCACACCGGTTCTACTGGCAGAGCCGTGCGGTACTCGCAGCGGCCAAGCGGCTATATCTGCTATTCTTATACAGTGTTCTCTAATATGGTAAATACTTGTAAAAAACTGAAGAAGGGAAACTTTTACTGTTTTTTATACACAACATAGTACGGTAACTCAATTTTTGGTGTTCGCAATATTTTTCTTGAAACGAGGGCGACCTTCAGTTTTTTAAATGGAATGCTATATGTTTGATTATCCAATATGAAAGCGACTGTCAAGACAAATTCAACCATATGGTATACTTTGACCTTCAAGGCTACACAAAGTTAGGAATGAAGGAAGAAATTCAATCTACTAGATAGATAGTTCGATATATTTATTTCATTCCTAGCCTTGTGTAGCCTTGAAGGTCAAAGTATACCATATGGTTGAATTTGTCTTGACAATCGCTATACAAACAGGGCTATATCCTCCTATTTTTTTCAATTTTTTAAAAAGTTAACTTCAATTATAAAATTGCATTTGTTTACAAGAATTGCAAAATAAATGGTTAAAAATTTGTCTTTTTTCAGTGAAATAATTTTTATTAGGTACTCTTATATCTCCACTGCAAGCACTCAAAAGGTCATTTTTGTCGGTTTGTTAGTTCAAGAGTTACAATTTTTAGAAAAAAATTAAACACTATATTTCAAAGAGCTGTAACATCCACAATTTTTGAAATTTTCAAAAATCCTTCGAGATATGTTTATGCATCACTAAAGACTACAACATATCCGAGTTGTACCAAAATCCGAAATGTTACTCCGAAAAGTGTCTGAGTTGGCGTGGAATGACCCCTTTAACAATTATGCATGGATAGCAACAAAAATCGTGTGTGATGTTTTTAATCTTCATCGCTGTCTTCGTTAATTATTGGTGTCACGTGTTCACTGTTGAATATTTTACTAAGAATTTCTGCAGGTCTTACAATTTTTTAAAGGTACCGAGCATGCGACAAGGAATAAATTATTGCAGCTATGTGTGAACAGCACCCGACGGTTCGGTTACCATTTGCGCATTCACAACAATAGCGTTTAACTCTGGAGTAGCCTATTGAGTTTGGTGCATAATCAATGTAACATCTATAGGTTTTACTGTTAATATGTCGGGATCTTACTTCGAACCAAACTCACCATGTCATCTCAAAACATCGCTGAGAATTCATTGACAGTTGAAAACCAGCATTGGAACAGACGTAAGATTCCATTTAATCAACTATCATCTAACGAGCTCCTTGAATTTCCAGAAATGACAGAGAAAGACCTAAAAATGCTATTCACTGGTTCATATCAATTATCTCAAGCAATCTCATATTTAGCAGAACTAATGGATGAACAGAACACCATTAATCGTCGATGTCTTAAAGAGAGAAATAATATTATTAAATTCGAAGTAAGATCCCGACATATTAACAGTAAAACCTATAGATGTTACATTGATTATGCACCAAACTCAATAGGCTACTCCGGAGTTAAACGCTATTGTTGTGAATGCGCAAATGGTAACCGAACCGTCGGGTGCTGTTCACACATAGCTGCAATAATTTATTACTTGTCGCAAGCTCGGTACCTTTAAAAAATTGTAAGACCTGCAGAAATTCTTAGTAAAATATTCAACAGTGAACACGTGACACCAATAATTAACGAAGACAGCGATGAAGATTAAAAACATCACACACGATTTTTGTTGCTATCCATGCATAATTGTTAAAGGTAAGAGATTCGAAAACGATCTTCACATATTAATATAATGTAGGAAATGTTAAATAATATCGTAATTGGCAGGATACTTGACAAGAGAAACGCAGTCCGAACTCATGATTATGTATATTTCAGGTTAATATATTTTTCAAACATTCTTAAATCATTTGAAAACCAATATTGATCATTGTCATATAGTTAGAAAATATATATAATTACGGAAAAAAAAGAAAAAACTTTGCCCAAGCGGACTTGGAAGTTCGAGATTCGAACCTATGTTCAAAAAGTTCGCAGCGATATAGCAGCTCGACACTCTACCGCTGCGCCACCGACGCCGTTGGAAAATACAGCAGACACTTTACAATGTAAGGCGCATAACATAGTTTCAAATGATTCGGTTTTTCCAGTTTCTTTAATTCCTATGATATTTTGCTGTACGTATAAACATTGAAGATCGCATAAAACACTTATTTCATGAAGCAATTCGACGTATAAGTTACTCTGACACGGAAAAAACGACGAAAAAATCGGTTTTTAATTTTTTTAACTGCGGCGCACCAAATTGAAAAATCTGAAAAAAATTCAGGACAATAGTAACAATGATACCTACGTACAATAAAAATATGATTATAGTTCTGGAACTGCTTCGATACACAACCGGCATTTTTCATCATTTTTTGGCGTTTTTTATTTTTCACAGCTTGGTTTCTCAATTTAAAAATCTGAAATAATTCCCTAATATGTGCCCCGATAACAGATATGCCTCTGAATTTTTTCAAAACTTTTCATTTCCTGGTATAGTAGAAATTCGCCAAAAACCTGATTTTCTATTTTTACCCTTTACTACCCCCCGGGTCGAGATACAAAGTTGAAACTTTACAGAAATCATTCTTTTTTTATAAGCTTTCGAATGACTCATCGCGATTTGAGTTTGGTTCAGGAGCACATTTGACCATCTTAACCGGCTACACCCTTTCCGATTTCTCTTGTTGGCGGGCCATTTGAACAATTGGCTGAACTAATAAAATGGTCTCGGGCTTTTTGAAAATGGATGTCGCTGGTGAAGGGTAAATCACGAAATCGTGGATCTAAAAGGGCGGCTCATGCATACATTTCGTTAGTTTCCATGTCGGAAAGATATTTTAGCACTTGTGACATTAATTCTATATAAAGTTTTCCTTCGATTCCATTCAAAGGAAAAGTACCAAGGAAAATGTCCAATTGCTTTTTAATCATTAGCACCTTGGATATGCTGACACTTTTTTCTGCACTGATTTCATTAGTTGCTAACAGAAACGGTTTTAATATGGGTAAAAGTTTGCCTAACAATTCCCATTCCGTATCAATTAATGTAGTAAAATTAATTTTTGAAGACGATATCGCCAATATAATTCCAGGTCGTTGTTCATTCAGCCTTTCGAACATTTGATACGTTGAATTCCACCTAGTTTGCACTTCAAGTATTAATTTATGACACGGTGTTTGGGAATGGCATAGTTCCTCACGCCGCCACACTCACTCTCACGGCAGCACCCACTGGGCAGCTGAACGAGCGGTTGATCGACGATCGATGAACATCGATCAATCGATATTTACCATCGAACGCTCAGCCAATCACCGTGTAACGCGTGAACCTAACAGCCAACCAGAAACCAGCGACGCTGCTCTCGAAGAACCGAGAAGAAGCGTGAGCGGAAGTCCGCCATATTCTCACTCTTGTGTGAACCTCGTTGCCAACGAAGCCTCTTGTACGCGTCGCGTAGTATTTTGCGTCATTGTGCAACCAGTACACTCATTCTGAGTTAACAAACAACATTCAAACACACTCATTGATCACTCACAATCATTTTGTACACTCACAGTCCCCAATTAATATAATTGCAGTGAACGCCACGTGGTGAACCACCTCGTGGTCCTCATCAGATATTTCACTCTATTCACTCAGTGTAGAGGATCAATAATATCCCTGTCATTATTCCACTCAAGTATATTTATACGCATCGACTCAGCGAGTTTTAATAAATCTGTGACAAAGTGTTTCACCGCAACACGTGTGCAATAAGTTCATTCAACCAGTCTAAGAATCCTCTATTCCACTCATCTCACTCGCAAACACACGGAATGCCTAAAATTGTTTGAACCTCTGTTAATTTATCTTTCGCCGTGGTACTTAATTTAAAATGACTGACTAAACGTCGACATTTTTCTCGAAGTGTATGAATTTCACAGACGTTAGCTAACGAATTTTTAATTATTAAATTCAATGTGTGGGCGAAACATCGTATATGGACAACTGGCTTTTGAAGTTGCTTTATGCTGGCGACCATATTTGCTGCATTGTCAGTCGTTGCCGCAATGACTTTATCCTGTATGCCCCATTCAACAAATGCTTCATTTAAATGATTCGATATTGTTGCTGCCGTATGATTTTCGGACATTTTATACGTTTCAATAGTGTATATATTGGTCTTTATTGATTCCCCTAGGGGTTACAATCTCTTTACACCTCCGTCTCCCACACCATCTTCTTCCCTTAAATCTATCTTATATCTACCTTAACCTATCTTAACACTATCTTAACCTATCTTAGCCTACTTCCTCCTTCCGCCTCTACCCCCTCGCCGCTCGCTCGCTCCCTACTCTCCTCCCCGCCGCTCGCACACGCTACCACCACAGAAACGCTTCCCCCCCCTCTCCCGGACCTCCGCTTCCGCTCGACTCCCCTTCCACTCTCATCTCCTCATCCATGCTCCATACCTTCTCTCCTCTCCTCAATTCTTCTCATCCACACCTCCCCCTCCCCCCGTCATCTAGAACCTCTCCCGCCATCTCCTGCCACCCCCTCTCTTCTCCCCACCCCATACAAACCTCCCATACGTGTTCCCATGTGTCTCCCCCCCCCCCTCTACACACCCTGCACATCCTCCCCCCCTCCTTCTCCCAATACCTCCTCCCCCTCATTTCATTGCCCAACCTATACCTCGCGACCCTTCTCCATCTACTTTCCCCCACCCCTTCTTCAAATACCCCGGTAACCCTTCCCCCTTCACCCTACCATACCACCCGTTGCTTCTTGATTCCCCTATCCTTCTCCATCTCTCCTCTTCCTGCAGCTTCCTTTCCCTGCTCACTAACTCCTCTCCTCTTATTCCCCCCCCCCCTTTCCCTTATACCTTCCATCTCCTCCCCGGTCCAACCCCTTTCCTCGTAAAACGCTTTCCTTTCTTCTTCCCACCCCTCCAAGGCCTTTCCCCTCTTGATCCTCCCCTTCATTCAACACCTCCTCGCCAGCTCACCCCCTTGCCCCTCCTCCAGCTTCCTTTCAAACCCCCACGCCCTCATCCCTGCCCTTCCCTTCATCATTTCCCTTTGCAATTCCTCCCTCACCATATAACTCGGCGTACCTCTTTCCACCCCCAGCACCCACTTCAAAAACCTATCATGTAGGCGTTCCACCTTCTCCCTTTCCCTCCACCCCCACACCTCCGCTCCGTACCCCACTACCGGCCACACCAGCTTATCAAATAGCCATAATCTCCTTTCCCAATCATTAGCAAACATCCTTTTCCCAATACCCCATACCTTCCCCATCACCGCCGCCCCTTATTTCACCCTTTCCCCCACATGCGCCTCCTGCCCCCGTTCCCCATCACCGTGTACCCCAGATACTTGAAGCTCCTCACCTCCTCAATCTCCTTCCCCTTCCATCTCCATGTTACCCTCTTCCATCTCCCCCCTCCCCTCCTACACCTCATGACGTTCGTTTTTTCTACGTTGACCTGCGTGTCCTTTCCCATCCACATACTTCATCCCCTACTCGCCCTCCGCCAACACCGCCACATCGTCGGCGTATGCCAACGTGTATACCTTTCCCCCCCCCCCCTAGTTTCACTCCCCCCATCCCCCCTTTTTCATTTCCTCTTCCAGGTCCGCTATGAGCAGGGTGAAGAGGCTCGGGCTCAGCGGGCACCCCTGCCTCACTCCTCTCGCCGTCCAAAACCTCTCCCCCTCCTCATCCCCCACCCGCACCGTACAATATGTTTCCCTAAGGACCTCCTCGCACCTCCCCACTAACTCCTCCCTCACCCCTCTTCCCCTCATAGCCCTAACCAATACCTCCCTGTCCACCGAGTCAAACGCCGCTTTCATGTCTATGAATAAAACCACCATTTTCCCCTTCTTTCTTCCCACTTGCCTATTTATTAAATAATTCAGCACGTACACATTATCCATACACCCCACCCCCCTCCTAAAGCCCGTTTGACCCGGTGGAGCATTCCCCTCCACCTCCCCCCTTAGCCTCTCCGCTAACACAGACGCGTATATCTTGTATGCCGTCTGTGTTAGGGTTATCCCCCTATAATCTTCCACCCTCTTTCCCAACCCCTTCTTTACTACTGGCACCACCACTCCCTCTCTCCACCCTTCTGGCCAGCCTTCCCCCTTCCACACCCTCTTACACATCCCCCATAGCCAATTCTCTACTTCCGCGCCTCCACACTTCCACACTTCATTCGGAATCCCATCTCCCCCTCCCGCCTTCCCATCTTTTAGGTTCCTTATCACCTTTCCTATTTCCTCCCTCTCTATATCCGTCACTCCATCCTCCCTCCTTCTTGTCTCCCCCCCTTCTCACCCTCCATTCCACCCCCCCCCAGCAACCCCCTAAAATACCCGTCCCATTCCCCCATTGAAATTCCTTCATTAACTCTCCTTTTCCCTTTCCTTCCCCTGTTTACCACCTTCCACACTTGCCCTTCCGTTCTTACTCCCTCCACTTCCCTCACCCACCTCTCCACCTCCTTCTACCTTTTTTCCTCACACAACCTGGCATACTCCCTCTTCCTCTCCTTATATTCTCTCCCATCCCCTCTTTCCTTCCTCCATTTTCTCAACTCCCTCCTTACCTTACTCTTCTCCACTCTACATTCCTTATCCCACCTCCCTTCTTTACCGTCTCCCCCCCCCTTCCCCGTTTTACCCAACGCACCCTTAATCCTTTCTCGCATCTCACACCATTCCTCCTCTATTCCCCTCTCCCCCTCACCACTTTTCCCAAATTTCCTCATAAATTCCCTCCTTCCCTCTTCCGTCCAGTCTCCCCTAAAACCGCCCCTCCTCCCTCCTTCCCTCTTCATCCCTCCTCTCCCCCCTTAACCACACAACCACCGGATGGTGATCTGAATCAACCACCTCCCCTATCTCCAACCTTTCCACTTTCTCCCTTGTATCTTCGTTCCCTACCACA
The DNA here is from genome assembly GCA_929113495.1 of Andrena minutula. Taxonomy (NCBI): domain Eukaryota; kingdom Metazoa; phylum Arthropoda; class Insecta; order Hymenoptera; family Andrenidae; genus Andrena; species Andrena minutula. The sequence goes on from OV815993.1 coordinate 21,970,042, forward strand.
TAATCTATTACCGTGTTCCCCCTGTGAAAGTCCACTCCCCCTCCTCATCCCCTTCTGTATTCACATTCAATATTTCCCACCCCCTTTCCGCTAGCCACCCACACAGCTTCCTACCTTCCCCATTCTCCTCCTTATCCTTGGATCTCCTTCTCCCTCCCCCTCTTCCTTCATCCTCCTCTTCCCCCTCTATCTCCCCTCCTGCCTCTCCCGTGCGCGCATTAAAATCCCCCCCTATCACTACTCTTATCCCTACCTCTCTCTCTTCCGTCCACTCCCCTAAATCCTCTAGCTTCTCCTTCAAGTCCCTGTTCACATACACCCCCACTATTCCCCCCCCCCCAATTTTCACTTTCTTAACCATTATCCCCTCCTTCCCTCCCCCTCCTCCCTCTCCCACTTCTAACTCCTTTCTCACCCCCAACAACATTCCTCCTATCGCTCTTCCCTTCTGACTATCTCTCCTGGCCCACTGCTTTTCCCATACATACCCTCTAGGTAGTTTCCTTTCTACGCACCCCCAATCTTTTTCTTCCAACCACGTCTCACTTAGCACCATCACATCCCATTCCTCCAGCCCCATCCAAAATCCTTCATCCTTCCTCTTTACCCCTGCAACATTCCAGAACGCCACCCTCCATAATCCCCCTTCCATTCCCCTCTCCTTCCTCTTTCCCCCTTCCCAGCTCATTCGTTTCCATGCACCTCAACGCATTTCTCCCTTATCTCGTCCCACCTTCTTACCTTCCCATCTACCCACATCTTCAGATACCCCACCTGCACTTTCCTTCCCTTCTCCCTCTCCATTCGAGCCTCTCCCTCTATCCTCCATTTTGCCCTCCGTTCCTCCTCTGCGAGGTCATCCTCTATCCTTTCCCTTCTGCCCCTCAGTTTTTTCTTTGCCTCCATCACCTCCTTTTCCTCCCTCCCCTCCAAACTCACCAGCGCCATTCCACTCCCCTCCTTTCCTATTTTTCCTATTCTCACCACCTCCTTTATTCCCTTCACCCCCAACCCCATCCTTTCCCATAACCTCCCCACCTCCTCCTTCACCTCCTTTCCTTCTAGCCCCAACCCCCTTATCACTACATTATTCCTTCTCAACTCCCTATCTTTCTTGTCCTTCATGACCTCTATCCATCTGATCCTCATCCTCCATTCCTCCTCTTCCCCTTCCCCCCTCCTCTCCCCCCCACTCTCCCTTCTTTCCTTTTCCCACCTTCCTACCTCCTCCATCCTCCTATCCCATTCTTCTATTTTCCCAAGCTTCTCTACCATCCCTCCTCTTCTCGCCCTCTCTTCCCTCATCTCCTCCTCCCATCTTTTCCTTTCCTCTCTCCATTCCTCCTCCCATATTCTCCTTTCCTCTCTCCACTCCTCCTCTCTTTTTCTTCTGTCCTCCCTTTCCTTTTTCATCTCATCCCTCTCCTTCCTCGTCCCCTCCTCTATCATTCTTCTCTCTACCTTATCCTTTTCCATTTCCTCTCTCATCTTCTTCATCTCCCACATCATTTCCCTCATCATTCCTTCCAGTAGTCCCTCTTCTTCTCCTCCTCCCACCTTCCTCCCCCTTTACCACCATTTTCTGGAGACCTCCGCGTCTTCCAGCTTCTCTTAAACCCTCCTACTTTATCCTGCTCCATTGCCCCAGAGTCCTCCTCTCTTTCCCTCTTCTTTCCCCACACACTATCTAAACTTCCCGCACTACTCCCCATGCTGTTCTCACTATCCTTTCTAGTCCTTCCTTCATTTGCCGTATTTCCCACTTCTTTTTCTCCCCCTTTTTTCTTCTCCATCTCTTCCTCTCTTCTCTATCTCCTTTCCCCTTTCTTCCCCTTTCCCACTCTCCTTACCCTGTTACCCTTTATCCTACCCCTTTATCCTTTTTCACCTGCTCCTTTTTATCCTTTACTTTTTCCTCGTCCTTCCTTACACTTCTTACTTTCTCCTTCTATCAAACTTCCCGCCTTCCCACCAGCTCTTCTCTCCTGTTTCACTCTTCTCCCGCCTGCGCCACTACCTGTCACACTCCATGATCCTTCCCGCCTTTTTCTCTCTGCCTCTACCGCCTAACCTCCAATGCCTCCCTTATCCCTCCCGTACTTCTGCTACCCCGTAACTCCGCCCTTTCCCTTTATCCCCAGACCCTTCCTCAACTCCCCTCTACCTTTCACTCCACTTTCCACTCTCTCTCACCACTTCACCTGCCTTCCACTCCAGCCACAAACTCCACTCACTCTAACATACAACTATCTCCCACGCGACCGGAAACGGAAGTCTCACGTTTCAATAGTGTATGATTTTAATTCGAAATCAGAAGTAACGAAATGGCAGGTAATGGTAAGGAAGCTATCAGTATTTATGCTTGTCCATGTATCTGTGGTAATGCATACGTTATCGATATTTTGCATCTCAGTCTTTACGTATTTTTTCTTTTCTTCGTATTTTGCATATAATAACTGTTTCAAATATTTCGGAGAAGGCAATGTATATTTTGGGTCAAGATGTGTAATTAAAATTTTTAAAACCGCTGTCGTTTACAATTGAAAATGGTTGGAAGTCGGTAATTATTCAATTTAAAATAAACTGATCTATTTTGTGTTTTCTGTCATCAGTATCTAAGTAAGGCGTACATCCACTATTTACGTTCAGTGTAGGGGAGACCGGGGCAAATCGGCCACTTTTTTTTCATTGATAAATTTAACAAACAAAATTTAATTTTTCAATTATGTGAATTATACTATCCGAAAGAGTAATCCCTATAGTACATAATTGCTACAACAAATTTTCATTAATCCCCTTTTCTAAAGTCATTCCAGAGAATTTGTAATATAATGTAAAATCGCCGTTTCGAAAAATGCCGGAGTAAATCGGCTACTCCTTCGGGGCAAAACGGACCCCTTTTATTCGGGCTGGATGTTGATGAATTTTTAGTCATAAATGAAAATGAGTCGTTTATTTCTCAATTACAAATTACAATAGAGTCAAAAAACTGTTTGAAAAGTTGAGAAGTTCACGTTTTTAACGCACACATACTGCGGTTTAAATATTGTTGCATTTTTCAGTCATTTTCAGTTTCTGAGGTTTAGTTTCTCCAGTTGCTTCTTTTGGCACCTGCGTTTACGCAACGTACGTCCAATTGAACACCCTGTCTTTGTCAAAGGCTGAGATTCCAATTCCACATTGGTGGTCGTAACAGCTTTTCTTGGACGACGATTGGAGGTTTCTTGCGATTGTAATTACGGACCATGTTGTTGAAAAATGTAGACGATATTTATTTCTCCTCGTAACTATTCAAGCTACAATCGCTTGAATCAATATTTAAACGCATGGATATATGTAACTTTCTTTTTCCAAAGATCGAACTGCACTGCGTAGCCATGCTTCCGTCCAGGCCACACAAATCCTTTCCCCGTCTCGAAACCGTCAACTGTTTTCCATTGTTGAGCGTCGGATCCACTGACGGGGCTGCATCGAAGAATATTTTTACCACAAAAGTTAATAAAACTACTTATTTACTATGGTTCGGCATCATCAGTGAGTGGCCGATTTGCCCCGGGTGTTACGTGGCCGTTTTGCCCCAGACGTACACTCTAACTTCAATCACTTAAACACAAAGAGATTTTCCAAAATAACTCAAACTATCATCGGAATCGTAATCGGTACCGCTAATTTAATCAGTACATACTCACCTCAAACTTCAGAATACCAATATTACAGAATAAAGGCAACTTTTCCACAAGTCACGAAATTTTTTTATCACTGCCGAAAACGTATTTTGCCTTCTACAAAGTGCAACATAATCTCAAATACTATCAAATTCCGTTGGTACTGTAGACACATAGAGAGACGTTTACAAAAGCAAACACGAGTTTTTATTTTAACTTCCACTTGGTAAAACTTCATGTGGCCGATTTACCCCAGTGGCCGATTTTCCCCGGTCTCCCCTACAATTACCTGCTGACTCTTTGTACAGTTTGTGCACTTTTAAATGCTTCATCATCTTTGTCGTGCATTTGTTGGACTTCACTGTTTTTGCACACTTTTTGCACTTCATATATCCGTCTTCAATAATTGTAAAATATTCCCACACCCACGATCTTTTTGACATCTTTAACATAAATGATAAGTATTAATATTGTTAGAAAAATCGAAGAAAATGTATAAGGGCGGATATGAAGTTCTAATAACTTTTAAAATTTATATATTACAAGTACAACAGTTATGGTCTTTGGTATAAACTAAACACGACGCCACTATCTGATAAATACATGCATCTATACTTTACGTTGAGTATCAAATTTCAACGTGATAGAGCAAACACGTTACACTTTAGTGACACGTCACGGAAATGGATCAACGAATTATCAAACAGCAAAATATCTTCTCTACGATTCACTTTTTCCGCTATTTGCAAACGTACTGACGAAAAACGTTTGTACTTGAAACCACGTAACACGTAGTAAATAAAAAACTGAAAATTGCAATCAGCCGATCGTCAAATGTATACATTGCCTTCTACGAAATATTTGAAACAGTTATTATATGCAAAATACGAAGAAAAGAAAAAATACGTAAAGACTGAGATGCAAAATATCGATAACGTATGCATTACCACAGATACATGGACAAGCATAAATACAGATAGCTTCCTTACCATTACCTGCCATTTCGTTACTTCTGATTAAGAAATTGAAATCATACACTATTGAAACGTATAAAATGTCCGAAATCAGCGCAGAGAAATGTGTCAGTATATCCAAAGTGCTAATGATTAAGACACAATTGGACATTTTCCTTGGTACTTTTCTTTTCAATGGAATCGTAGGAAAACTTTGCATAGAATTGATGTCACAAGTGCAAAAATATCTTTCCGACATGAAAACTAACGGAATCTATGTATGTGCCGCCCTTTTAGATCCATGATTTCGTGATTTACCATTCACTAGCGACATCAATTCTTCAAATGGCCCGCCAACAAGAGAAATAGGAAATTTGGAAATATCAATGTCACCAGTGACAGATGAATCCAATTTTTGGGCATCATTTGGTAATTAAGTATATCGAAGGCATAAATAGAAGCTCATTAGATGGCAGTGATGTACAATTACAGTTAGATAACTATTTTAAAGAAAGTTATTTATCCATAAAAATTTCTTAATAACATTGTATAATGCACCAATTTTTACACATTAAGGAATAATGTATATATACATAATACATAATGTATCAATAAAAATTCAATTATATACGTAGATCACGATACTGATTCCAACTCCTACTTCATTAGCTATATTATCAAATCATGAGTGGTAATAAATACTATTTTCGTGAAGTAGTAAATTGCAAATCGATACCGCTACATTCGTATCCAATAGATATCATAACAGGTTTGCCATCTGAACACGGAATTATCAAATAAATAACGATAACTTCATACAGTATCAGACACGTATTGATAATTTCGAAAGTATCAAATAAGTATCGATAATTCCGTAAAGTATCAAACCGGTTTTGATTCGGTATAGTATTGATATGGTATCGGTTGAAGAAGAATCGGTATCGACGATTGATACCAAGTACGTAACATTTCGATGCGTATCGATATTTCCTATTGAGTACTTTGGTATCGAATTGATTGAATATCATCAATAGTATTGGTATCAGTCCCACTTAAAGTTAAAGCGTCAAAAAATTGATCCAAATCGGTGGGACCTGTATCTCTAAAAGTTATTATCCGATTCGACTGAAACCTTTTTTATTTTGAAGATTATTCTTTTTTCTAGGGGTGAAACTAAAAAATATTACAAAAATTACATTTTTTTTTTAGAAAATAACGACACTTCACGTTTGAAATCACTTTTCCCTGTATTTTTCATCCTTTCATCGCCTTTGAAAATTATAAATTTTCAACTTTTTGTAATTTTTTTTAGTTCCCCCCCTAGAAAAAAGAATAATCTTCAAAATAAAAAAAGTTTCAGTCGAATCGGATAATAACTTTTGAAGATACAGCTCCCACCGTTTTGAGAACACTGTTTCGAGAAAAACGCGTTTAAAGTTTTACGTGAGCGCCGAGTGGCCGGTTGTCACCCATGCATTTGCCGCTACTCAAATGCCTATAACTTCGGGAATTTTGCGAATTTCAATAAATCCTTTTAAACACGTTTTCCTAAAAGGTTGAACATTCGAAAAATTAAATAAAAAAAAATCGACATTTAGACCAGAACCTCCCCTTAAAGTTTTACCTGAGCGCCGAGTGGCCGGTTGTCACCCATGCATTTGCCGCTACTCAAATGCCTATAACTTCGGGAATTTTGCGAATTTCAATAACTACTTTTAAACACGTTTTCCGAAAAGGTTGAACATTCGAAAAATTAAATAAAAAAAAAATCAACATTTAGACCAGAACCTCCCCTTAAGGGGGCCGTCTCAAGTTTGTTATTGTCCGAATCGATCGAAGCGTCCCCGGTAAACAAACGGACCCTAATGAAACTAGTGCGGTCGATAAAAAGAACTTATATAGAGGTGACATCTGCAGGTACTCTACGTAGACGAATTTTTTACGCAAAGTTGCCACATTTTCTGTTCTCTCCGTCTCTGCCGCGCTGTTGCCACACTTCTTTCTATCGAGAAGCTTGAAAGAATACTTACGCCACGAGAGCTGCGTCTAGCGTCAGAGCCTCGCTGAACGTAAAGGAGGATAGCAATAATGAAAGATAGAGAGGTCCGAGAGTGTAAGAAGGAAAGATGGAAAGATACCAAACTTGACACAATTTGAACTGTCATTATTAACGATATTACAGATAAAATTTCTTTGCAGAATTGAAAGCCCGTTTGGTTGAAAGTAGTCCGATTTAAATTATTTCCTCGCTGAACGTAAAACAGGATAGCAATAATGAAAGATAGAGAGATTGGGTAGTGAAGTTAGGAAACATGTCAATGAAACAATTCTAATTTGCGTATCAATAGTTTTTATTTATACGTAAAAGGATGTAATATTTCGTATAATCAATGTGCATTTTCAAAGCATACAATTTGAATAAGGTACATCACCGAAATGTAACACGCCGAACGTAATAAAATCTATAAATGCTATAGTTCTTTTAAAAACATATGACGCTTTCTTTTTTATCTAATTATACATCAAATTATCTTGTTTATCAACAAGATTTGTCTGAATCATTTTTTTATAACATAAATTTGGACACAAGTATATTTCAATTTAATACTTTCGTACATGCTTTTCTTCGTAATTGTTATTCCACAATTGTAAAAATTTATCAATATAAACTAGAGATCAGTACTAACAATACGTATATTTTGGAATGTGTCGCTAAACGATTTTATTTAGCAACGATCCCCTGTTCGTTCGTATGTTTGATTGAAATCTGGAAACTCAATTTTAATCCACTTCCAACCATCCAATTGTCTGAAAACTTTGCAGGGGTGCGTAGTTTTGATGACAATGCAAAATTATGAAAAAAAACTCCAAGGGGGTGAAAAAATTACCCAGTCACCGATAAATTAGAACCCATAACATCAAATCCAATCAACAATCAACCACTCGCGTTCTTTACGAACTTTTAGCACTGTAGGGTTCAAGCAAACTATTAAACTGCATACAACAATAAAAGATATTTGTAAAGAAGTTTGAGCTGTGAAATGTAAATCCACGAACACTAAAAACTAGAAAATAACAAAATTTATAATAAACAATTTTATTAAAAATGCATTAAGAACTAAAAAATAATTATTTTCTTATACTACAATTTTGATGGTGTACTTTCATTTTAAATAAAATGGAGCAGGATATCTCGCAATAAATTCATTTCGACACTTAATGCTGTACTAAATTGATTCATATTCTGCTACGAAATATTCTGCTCCACGTTTTTATTTAAAGTTAAAAAACACCATCGAAATTGTAGTACAAGAATAGAAGTATTTTTGAGTTGTCAGTGCCTTTTTGACAAAATCGTTTAACAGAACATTTTTTTATATATTTTTTTGTCTCTAATCAAGTTACAGTCATCACAATAAATCAATCCAACTTCATTGGAGAATTGAAATTCGACATTCCAGCTTTCGCCCCCTTGAAATGGACAATTACAGATAAAAAAGTGTGTACAGTGACTCGCAGCCATAATCGTACACTCTTTAAAATCGCATACCTTTTTTAGAATTGGTTCAAACGACTTGAGTTTTTTTTTTAAAAGCTAGAAGGATTAGTTTGCCAACTGATGTGTTTCGTCGTTTTCGACAAAAATGCAATTGGTCGGAATAGCGAAAAAAGTAGTAAAGGTCTTTTTGAATTTTCATTACAGGCTCACAAAAAAAAATTCTAAAAACGACCTTTACTATTTTTTTCGCTATTCCGACCAATTGCATTGTTGTTGAAAACGACGAAACACATCAGTTGGCAAACTAATCCTTCTAGCTTTTAAAAAAAAACTCAAGTCGTTTGAACCAATTCTAAAAAAGTTATGCGACAAGAGTGTACGATTATGGGTGCGTGTCATTGTATTTTTCGAAGAATACAGTATTGTCTCGTTAGCGGATCGGTTAGGTCAGGCCTTCCCAAGTAAGGGAAATCTGCTCCTGGAACACATGTTTCGGTTCTCCCTCCAACACTCCCACTCTCAGAGGAGACAGTAACGCCGCTAGGAAGCAGAGAGAGAGGACAGTAGGAATCGTCCCACCTTAGCTGAAGGCGCAGCGTTCGAAGGAGAACCGAAACATGTGTTCCAGGAACAGATTTCCCCTACTTGGGAAGGCCTGGGTTAGGTGTACACGATGTGGACTTTTTGTTATCCCCACTACTTCTGTCTCACTCTTGTACGGCAAAGGCGAGAGCGAGGGAGAGGCACTGAAAGCGAGCGAGAACGGTACGAGACAGATGACGGGATGATGTTTTGTCTCGCTCCATCTTTCTGACGCCTGACACTCCGTCCTTTGCGTTCGCGGCCGTCGCGCAGGCAAAGCATTCCATCTCGCTTCCCCCTTCGACCAGAGATGGGCATTATTTAAATAAAAAATTATTTAAATAACGTATCAAATAAAAGAGGCTTTATCTTTATTTGTCATCAAATAAAAATAACCCAGAGTTACTTTTATTTGAAACGTCACAAATAATGTTTTTTGTTCGACGTGAATTTATCCGACAGCCACAAATAATTTTTTGGTTTGTCGGGAATTTATCCGACGGCCACAAATAATTTTTTTATTTGACAGGAATTCATTTTAACATTTAATTAATTTTATCGTCTTTTCATTCATTTGTATTTCAAAATTAATTGAAGTAATTCTGAGGGTAGAAAACGGGAGAGAGAGGGGGAGCGTGTGCTAGAAAGCGGTAAGCAGGAGAGCATGATGCACGGAGGTAGTAATTACAGCGAGAGGGAACGGGAGCGAACGAGAAGCCCGTTGCTAATATCCACCTCTCTTTCTAATCCCTGGTCCCCCTCGCTCTAACAACTACCTCCTCGCATCATGCTCGCCTGCTTACCGCTCTCTAGCACACACTCCCCCTCTCTCCCCCTTAACACCCAGAGTTATTTGAGCAACAAATAATTTTAAAATACAAATGAATCAAAAGACGACAAAATTATTTGAATGTTAAAATGAATTCTCGTCGAACAAAAAAATTATTTGTAGCCGTCGGATAAATTCACGTCGAACAAAAAAATTATTTGTAACGTTGCAAATAAAAGTAACTCTAGCTTATTTTTATTGGTAAATAAACATAACTCTCAGTTATTTTTATTTGACGAGTCTCGAATAAAATTTTTGTCTTTTATTCGAAATCAATTTTTTATTTGAAATAATTTTCTGCCCATCTCTGCCTTCGACCAGAAAGAAGCGAGAAACGAATACCGGAAATTAGGCAATCTTGTCCATTGATGGTCTTCCTACAATTTTCCCAGGTCGCTCATTACGAAATATGGCGTAAGCAGTGTGGATCTGTAACACATTATGAAATACATTAGGAAATAGGGTTGTTTTATAAGCGTATAAAATTTTAATGTAGATTTATAAGCTGTTAAACTTTACCTGAAATATGTTACTTATTTCATTTGTCCTGGCATTACTGTCCCATACACCAGGTTTGCAGTAATTTGGCAAGAGGTCCGGCTGTAACAAATGATCGCAGACATTTCGCTAAGTTTGGTATAAAAGTAAAAATTTGTTTCAATAATTCGTCGAACATTTTTTTTTTTTTTTTTTTTTTTTTTTTTTTGACCTGGTGGAAATCCCCACGGATACCCCCGGCCCACGGGGGCGGGCCGAGGGTTATGTGGGACTCGAACCCACTAAAACCACCAGGGTGGTCTTCCTCGTGGACGGTGTCGCGTGCCTGAGGGGGAGGACTTGTGCGAGGTCAAACTAGCGATACTTTCGCTTGCCTCCCCCTCCCGCGCTTAAGTGCGACACCGCCCGCACCCCCGACGTATCCGTCGGGGTCTTCCCTGGGGGAGTGATGACCTCCCCCAGTTACCACACCGGCGACGCGCGACGGACCACACGCCCGCGTCGCCACTGGGGCCGCTGCTGCTAAGGCGACCGGTGCCCCCCGACACCGGCCGCCCCGCGACCCCGCGATCGAGGTTGTACCCGGCCCTGCTCGTTCTTCGGACTGGTGGGCCGGGCGGGGGGCCGACTGGCCGCGGGAAATGCCCCGGGCCGTCGGATCTTTGACCCCCTCCAACCTCGATCGCAGCAGGAACGGCTTACGCGCCGCTCCTAAGGAGGAGGGCCCACTGGTCGTCGGGGCCCTCCTATTCCATCTCTTCTCCGCCGCCGCGAAACTCGCGCACTGCCACCGCGCGGCCGCGGCGGCTCCATCGGACGATAGGATGGCCCGCTTTTTATTTGTGGGGCCACCCTTCTCCCTTCCCATTTCCCCCTTCTCCTCTCTCACAAGGGGGTTGCGACCGAGGGCTGGTGTGCACCCTCGGCCTTCCTTCCCGTCCACCCCCTCACTCTCTTTGGGGGGTGGCGAGGCGACGTCACGGCCGGAGCCATGACCGGGGGAGTGGGGCGACGCTACTAGACTACGTCGCCGCTCGGCCTCCCCCGGCTCCGGGTCATCTATCTCTCCGTGCCCGTCGCCTCATAATTCGTCGAACATTGTGCATACCTGCGACGCCCGTACATACGCATCAGCATTATTATTTTTTTTGAGGGGAAAAATGCTTTATGCATACCCCGGCTACAGTGTTGCCGGGGTTATGTGGGACTCCCCGGTCTCCGGTATACCCACTAAAAACCCCCTCTAGGTGCTGCCTTCTCATTCCGGTCCCCTTGAATTCTGTCTATCTGCTCCTGTAAACTTAGAAATATGTCTGAAAAAAATTAAAGGGTTAATTAAATTTTATATTTCCTTCGTCACTTTCTTAGGAAAGTGACGACGGCGTCGATCGACTCGCGTGATCGTATGATCAGTGAGTAAAAGTGCCATTGCTGGCACTTGTGACCACTGACAAGAGTCAGCGGTGCGACGTCGGATCGATCAAATTTATTATATTTTTCGTCACTTTCTTGGCAAAGTGACGGCGGCGTCGAGCGACTCGCGTGATCGTATGATCAGCGAGTAAAAGTGCCATTGCTGGCACTTGTGACCACTGACGGAGTCAGTGGTCCCGCGCTTTACAACGCGGTGCGACGCCGGACCGTTACAACAGTTTCACTATTTTCGGCTGGAGAACTTTTTCGCTTTTTCAAGCTTTTCGGTTTTTCTTTTGCTCTCTCTTCTAGTATAAATTGTGGCTCCCGAATAGGCATGCTCCTGTTGTGCCGACTATCTATTAATTCGGGTAGTATGCATTGTAAATAAAATTGAACCAGTTTTGGCTCCATTTGACTTTTCCAAAACGCATCATCTCTTTCTACTCTTATAGATTTCAGCCCCTTCGGGGTCCAAAGGCAAAATATACAGTACTTTCGATCAGTAATATGTAACTGACCTTGTACTTGATAAAAATAGTGATGCGTTTTGCTCATTGAAATACCTGTTTCAAAGTTGAAGATGCGTCGGACAGTGGAAACTTGTTCAATAGCTTCTTCCGGCGTAAAGTTCTCCGCTGATTTGGGGCATTTGATTTCCAAAATACCCTCTTGACCGATGATTCCATCCGGTGAAGCTCCTAAGTAGGAGATGCAGCTATCGATGAAAAGTCCACATTCTGCAATATCTGTGTATTGCTTCTTCAATTCTTCGAGGGCAATTTTCTCGCATTCTTTGCCGTATTCCACTGCAGTAGTTATACTATGAGAGTTCTGGATCAAGTGGAGGCGAGGGGTGAGGCGGGGCGGGGGGGTACCGCGCGATGGGCGAGAGGGGGGAGGTGGGGAGGGGGTACCGCCGCGCTCTTCCGTGAGATGGGTGAGGGGGAGGCGGGGAGGGGGGGGTACGCAGTTCGTGGACGAGGGGGATGACGTCACAAGGGGGGGGGATTTCAAAATTTTCAAAATGGCGTCGCGCGTGCAGTTCGAGTTCGTGGGCGAGGGGGTGACGTCACAGGGGAGGGGGATTTTCAAAATTTTCAAAATGGCGTCGCGCGCGCATGTCGAGTTCGTGGGCGAGGGGGCTGACGTCACAGGAGAGGGGATGAATTTTCAAAATTTCAAAATGGCGTCGCAAGCATACTGGATGTTTAAGGTACTTTGGGTCCGCGTCGGTATTTGGGCCCGCCTTGGTAAATTTTCCAAGTTTTCCAGACATTTCGTATCGACGCCACCTGTTGGATGTTTAAGGTACTTTGGGCGCGCGTCGCCGCCGCGCAATCTCCGTACGCGTGCGGGGATCGGTGCGCAGGCGCGACCGCGACCGATTCGTGGAAATTCGAGTCTTCGATGATTATTTCAGAGAAAATATAAGGTGTCATGGCGTGCAACAGGATTGAACACGTTCTGCCACCCATGTGCACGTTCTTCATGGCGTGTGTTTATGTTTGAATCGTGGGATCGATACCGAACTCGTGCAATGATTTAAACGTAGAGCGATAATTATTGTAAATCAATCATCGCGATAACCCCTGGAATAAACACGACATTGCATTCGATGGGGACTTCTGAGAAATCATAGAGCGAACCGCGCCATGCCGAGTGTTTATATCCGACCATTGACTTTTCCCCAATACCACCAGGTCTCTCTAAGAAGTTCCATCGAGAAAACGCAATGTCCCTGAAGCAATAAATTAGATGGCGCGTTCACGCGAGCGACTAAGCGATAATTATTCGGCCTACAGTTCCGAGTATTTTCACGATCGAGAACAGGGCGACGTCTCAAGGGCCCTTCTCGAGGGTCTGCGAGTCGAGCGTCGTGGGAACGTGTAAGGGTGATAAGAATTCGTACATAAATTTCATGATTTTAGGCATTTATTTAACTTAGTTATCACACTCCGCAACAGCATCGTTGAATATAACATCGTCAACATCGTTCGTAAAGAATGCATTGTCGGTGATTTCAATAAATAAATCATCATCGGTAAAAAATGCATCAACATGTGCAGGCGTACTCGTATTAAAATCAGACTCGTCAACCTGAACTGCATTATCGCGAACATCAATCCCTGATATCGCATTAGTATTAACTGCGATCTCGTCGATTTGTTCCACATTAGAACATTTACGCCATACAATACAGTGTGGGGCTTCCTCCCAACTCGACGGTTCCACATCATCTTGATCATCAATACCTATGATGAATGAAGTTTCCCTATGCGCAGCGAACCAATAATACATGTCCCCGTATTTTCCCGACGGTAAGTAGTCATTTTCACCCTTGTCATTATAAAACACCTTCAAATAAGCCTCATAATCGTAAACAGCTTCTGCCTCGTGAAATTCACCATCTCGAATTTCTTCGCATTGCACAGTGACATCCCGACACGTCACATATATTTTGGGTCGTGATGTGTGACTAGGGATCGCAGCGGTAACTTCCCGATTCAAATCCATGGACAGAGACATAATCTGAAACCAATTGTTTCTTTACAACCCTCAAAAGTTGCTAACGCACCCAACACAATGATTCACTAAAAATATAATGATGAAAACTTACGGAATCAATGGATGTATTTTATGTGCACTGAATGATGTGATCTCGTTTACAATAACAACAATAAATTTTTTAAAAAACAATTCTTGTAGTAACGTATGACCTGCCTGATGCAGCAGCATGAAAGAACTGATTTTAACGTACCCGCTCCATGATCCATGAACATAGAGTAATAATTATTCGATGTTGCAATCTCGTAAGCAACCATCGTAAACATACAGCGATAATAATTCGGGGTGGAAAGAGTTCCGAGTATTTTCACGATCAACGAAGCTGTAAGTCAATCGCTACGGCGGTCCATGGAGTAAACATTACATCGCACCGCGCGATACCGCATGTTTATATTGGAACCGTGAGGGTGGTACGGCGACCCCGTATGGGTGGACCGAATTCGAAGATACGTTCGAACCGCAGGATACTTATGCATAGAGCGATGACGACACAAGATCGTGACTAGGGTTGGTGGTTGGTAAGTGTATAGTAACGAGTACGTACCTACCTCATATTGGATTGTTGATGAATATGTTGTTGTTGACGTTTATTTGGATAACTCACATCCTTTTCGGCCGTACCGTTTAAGATGCGTTTTTGATAGTACATTTTAATATGCACTATATACGATTCTCAGCGGACGAAAAAATTAACGGGAACGCTACTTAACACTCAAGCGTACGTGGTTTAATGATGCCCACAAGACAGATCCACAAGAGTATATTATATCATGGTTGTGTTATGACACAAACATTAATATGAATAGCGCGCGATAAATTCAAATGGCGTGCGCGGCAGATTCAAATAGCGTACGCGCTATATTCAATATGCACACGTGTCGCAGAAGAGTCGAAGACAATTCACGGTGTGAATCATAAAGAATCACTATAAGCTGAAATAATTAGTATCAAATTATCGAAGAATAAGAATCTGTGATACGGACGCCCCCACACATCACACCCACTCCACGACTACCCCTACTCTGCAACATGCAGGGGTAGCCCTCCAGCCTAGAGAACCGAAATGCATATAAGGACGTCGACCGCCGCCGCACGGACCAGTTTGTTTTACAACCATTTTATACACATTTTATAAGCATTTTTTAAAAAAAATATGTCCGCGTTCGATTATATTCGATCACCTGTGAGACGAGGCATGAATGCCGCTATGATGCAGCGATGCATCGTGAGTATAGTTGTGTAAATTGAATTGGTGCGCGTATTTCATTCGACGATATTATATTGAAGTTGGGCATTTGTTACAGCAATGGCATGGAAAAATTGAATGTGCGTGGCAGGAGGAGCGTGATGAAGTGCTCCGAAAAATCGTAAGTATGGTTTTTTTTTCTGTTTATGTAAATTGAATTGGTGCGTGCATTCAATTAGGCGGTCTTCTAACGAAGTTATACATTTGTTATAGCATGAGCGTGATAATGTCATGCAGATGTGGCGCGCGGAACGGCGGGAGTTGGTTAGCCTTCTCGTAAGTGATGTTTCAGAAAAATTATATTCGACGATATTATATTGAAGTTGTGCGTTTGTTACAGCAACGGCATGGGGAAATTGAATGTGTGTGTCAGGAAGAGCGTGATGAAGTGCTCCGAAAAATCGTAAGTATGGTTTTTTCTGTTTACGTAAATTGAATTGGTGCGCGCATTCAATTAGGCGGTCTTCTAACGAAGTTATACATTTGTTATAGCATGAGCGTGATAATGTCATGCGGGCGTGGCGCGCGGAACGGCGGGAGTTGGTTAGTCTTCTCGTAAGTGATGTTTCAGAAAAATTATATTGATTCGCGTACACTATTAAACAATGTTTTAGACGATTCATGTGTTTGTTACAGCACGAACGTGAAAACCGAATGGCCGATTGGAGTGTCGAATATCTCGGAACGGTCGGGCGTCTCGTAAGTGATGTTTCGCAAAAATTGTATTGATACACATACATTAATCGACGTTGTTTTAATCGATTCGCACATTTGTTTCAGCATCGAGAAGACATCGAGGCGCACGCACGGGATGGGGACATCGACGTTATAATCCAGCTACTAGTAAGTGATGTTTCGTAAAAATTATATTGGTGTGCACACATCATTCGACGATGTTTTAATCGAGTCATGTGTTTTGTTTCAGCGGTGTGAATACCCGACGAGGCGTGATGGACGGATCTGCCGCGAGTTGCGGCAAAAGATTCAAGAGGCTAGGCGTACGTGGCGGGATGATACCCTCAGCATCGAGTTTCTATCGTTCGAGGGAGACTTTTGGGAGTTGCCTCGCCTATTTAAGGAGTGAGTATAAGTGAATTTTAATTGTTCGATGTTTCGCGTGTTATTACCAACGTTTTATATAATAATAGTAATTTTGTGTTTTCTCTGTATGTTGCAGAACGTGACATCACATATAGATTTTTTTTTAAATAAAGTATTTTTTATAAATTTAAAATTTTAAAATAAATATTTTTTTATTCAAAACAGTGTGTTTTATTAATGTACATCCACGCATGCGTACTTAAATTATAAAATCAGTATTTACGAAGAAAAAATAACATTCGTATGGGAGGGATATTCATATTCGTGGCTAGAGGAAGCAGGCACAGTTGTCACCGATCTTATCACCGCCGCCGCCGTCGTGTTCACTATAGAAAACAAAAAAAAATGATTCTTACATAGATATTCGTTTCTTTGCATATGACGCGTAAAGTAGTAAACTACGTATATAATTCCATATTTTATAGACATTATTCAGCGCGCAAACACCGTAGTTGTTATGAAATGCACATCGAATGACATCCGTTGAAGACATAGACTTTAGGTTAGGAACGTCGGGATCCGCGGTGACATGCATGATTCCACAATAATCAACGGCAACGTCGTAATTTTTATACGCCATGTTTGAATTACATAAAATAAATAAAGTGTCAGTAATTGATTTTTTCTAATGATGTCACCGTTAATTATTATAATTTTACAATAAATATTATTTATTTTAATCGGTATATCATTTAAGTAATTCTTATAGATCGGAATAATTCATTTTATGCAATAGATGGAGGTTGAATAGTAAAATTAAGGCCTGTTCTTTAGTATGATTTCGCCATCACTTCCTACTAACATCGTCGCGTTTTAACACTCAAACGGCACTTTCATTTTACAATATTACTTTTAAGTACTAGGTACATACGAATACATATATTTGTTTTATTTTTTATGTAAATTAGAATCTCCGTTTAATAATAACATTTTTGTACATTTTTTATACGCCATGTTTGAATTACATTAAATAAATAAAGTGTCAGTAATTGGAATACTGACAGTAATTGGGACATCTACCCTAATCTTCTCGACCAGATAGACCTCCAGATAGACCTCCCGCGGAATCGCACAGAATGTGTCAAGGGGCACATGCGTTGTACGGTTACGATTTCGAACACCTCGGTCGACCAGATCGAACTGTACCCCTTCTCAAAGAGAGTTTTGAACTTGCTAACGCGTACCTTGTCATCGACGTTGAATTTCGTGCGTAGTCGAACACCTTTCAATACAGAGAGGGATAGGGGCTCATTCGCGGAGAACCGTCAGCGAATCGGGTGTTGATCGTTCGATTATTGCGATGATTGTAGGTGTGTACGAGCGCAGGTAACAGGACACTCGCGAGACTGTGGGAGGGAAAGTGACGAACGCGTAAGAATTCTCGGCAATATATCGATATCATGTGTCTTTATTATAGAAGATATGGATCGTCATTGCGCGTGCGATGGATATCCCCACCATGAATCATGCATATCGTAGTCTTTAAGAAAGATTGACACGCCACTGCGAGGGATCATTACACGGTTCAATCAGGATGTGGTGCGACGAAAGCACCGAGATGAAGGAGTATTTGGTAAGTGATATTTGTAGGTAGCGACTATGAGATCTTTTTATAAAAAGCACATGTTTTCTATAGTTTCTCATATATTTCAGCGAACGGAGTATCCATATACGAAGGGATACTACAGCATTAAATGTAGAAAATTAATGCATGGCTTCAGGCAGTTTTGGCGTGAGGTTCGAGACAATTTAGACCGTTGGGCGTTCAATGACGACAACGATGATCCGGACTTTTGAGGGCTACGACGATTGTTCGAGCCGTAAATGTATGTATATGTGTTCAGAGGATTTATTTGATATAATACAATCACGATTTGATACACGTGCATAATGATTACAATATACCGTATGTGCATAACTTTGCGTGTTGTAAAGAGTATTAACTCGCAACCAAGACAGTGGACGCATCAGAGGTATCTTCCGATGCAGTCGTAGTCACCGATGCAGCCCCCGACACAACCATCGTTATTGACGTCGAGACAGTCATCGTTACCGTCTTCGAGATAGTCACCGCTATCGTCAGCGTCATTGACATTGTCGAGACGGTTGTCGTTGTCATCGACGAGGCAGCCGCCGTTACCGACACCGAGACAATCACAACATGAAGAAATAGCCCTTACCGATACCGGGGAAGTCCCGATGAACGGAATGCAACACTTTGTAAGACACCATTGAAATCCCGCTCATTTAAGGGCTTTGTTTTCATTTATGATACAGGTGGGTTGAGAAGATGAGGTTTCTTTGTACAGTTGCAATTCCGTTGTTGCGGGTAGTTTGTTTCTCTCAATGCATTATTCGGACCTAAAACATCCGCGCAGTGATGTGAATTTCCATTACGAATAAACAGAAAATGTATTATATAATAAGATAATAAGATGCTTTACACATTCCGGACAGAAATATATTGTCGATTGGTAGGAAACCTTCACCATTAGGATTAGAATTGATCGTTCACGATATATCATACGTCATAGTACTGTTAATGACGATTATATGCATCATAACCTATGTATAATGATGATGAGGGTGAGGAGTAAAAATAATAATAAAAAATTTAGGTCACATAAAGAAAAGAGTACGTTTAATTGCATGTGCGTTTCCTTGTATATTAAAATATATTTCAATAAAAAATTGTATGCTTTTATCTATGTATAGAATATATAAGTATATGAAGTATAAATAAATGTACAGTATATGTACTGAGTATATATTTAAAGTAGTGCACGTTCTTTGCAGAATCTGGAAACAGAAACAGAATGGTTATGCGTATTGGTAGATCTCGTACGTAGAGTATGTGAAAGTATGTATGTATGATTCACGTTAGATTCCACGATGCATGAATTACCATATTTTCTCCCCATTTTCTAGTGCACACATATCATTACGTTTTTTTTTTTTTTTTTTTTTTCATTGAAGTCACATCGTACGGTGTTCATCGCAGACATTGTTTTTAAGGAAGGAACAGCTGCGGCAGGTACGATTCCAATACAATCGTTAACGGCATTGTATACATCGTCAACATCGACGTCGCTAGCGTTGTTTTTATTATTGTTGCTGTTGTCATCAGCGTTATTCTCGTTCTTTTTCTTGTTGTACAATTCGGAAATAACCTCGATGTAAATGTCAGTTGCAGGAGATGCTGTAACAGCCATTCCTTCTTTTCCAAACCCTTCACATGCACTACATCAATGTCACATTACATTCGCTTTTCGTTTACGGATACGGCCCACGCGTATTTGCTGAACATATCGATAATCGCGAGTTGATGTTGTCGGCGTTGACGTTGGCGTTGGTGTTGACGTTGATGTTGTTGGCGTTGTCGATGTTGTTGTTGTTGTTGTCAATGTTGCTGTTGGTGATGTTAGGAGGAATATAATCAATTGCGGGTTAGTTTCGAAAAAAGAAACGTCGGGAGGTACCAAACTTGTTCACCGACATAACGATGCGTATTAGGATTACAATCCATGCTACGTGATGTAAACCACATACCACTATAGTATGTACATATATGTATATATGTTTTAATAATAAATGTATGACTTTCACATCAATACCTGTAACGTGTTATTTATAATATCCTTTCAATAACAACATCGATAACAACAACACCAACCACACCGACAACAACATCGACAGCGTCAACAACGTCAACAACATTAACAACAGCAACGCCAACGCCAACGCCAGCACCAACACCGACAACAACAACAATAACAACATCAACTCGCGATTATCGATATGTTCAACAGGCACGTCGCGGCCGTACCCGTGAAAATGAAAAGCGGCCATGAAGTTGATCGTGAAAATACTCGGAACTCTTTCCACCCCGAATTATTATCGCTGTATGTTTACGATGGTTGCTTACGAGATTGCAACATCGAATAATTATTACTCCATGTTCATGGATCATGGAGCGGGTACGTTAAAATCAGTTCTTTCATGCTGCTGCATCAGGCAGGTCATACGTTACTACAAGAATTGTTTTTTAAAAAATTTATTGTTGTTATTGTAAACGAGATCACATCATTCAGTGCACATAAAATACATCCATTGATTCCGTAAGTTTTCATCATTATATTTTTAGTGAATCATTGTGTTGGGTGCGTTAGCAACTTTTGAGGGTTGTAAAGAAACAATTGGTTTCAGATTATGTCTCTATCCATGGATTTGAATCGGGAAGTTACCGCTGCGATCCCTAGTCACACATCACGACCCAAAATATATGTGACGTGTCGGGATGTCACTGTGCAATGCGAAGAAATTCGAGATGGTGAATTTCACGAGGCAGAAGCTGTTTACGATTATGAGGCTTATTTGAAGGTGTTTTATAATGACAAGGGTGAAAATGACTACTTACCGTCGGGAAAATACGGGGACATGTATTATTGGTTCGCTGCGCATAGGGAAACTTCATTCATCATAGGTATTGATGATCAAGATGATGTGGAACCGTCGAGTTGGGAGGAAGCCCCACACTGTATTGTATGGCGTAAATGTTCTAATGTGGAACAAATCGACGAGATCGCAGTTAATACTAATGCGATATCAGGGATTGATGTTCGCGATAATGCAGTTCAGGTTGACGAGTCTGATTTTAATACGAGTACGCCTGCGCATGTTGATGCATTTTTTACCGATGATGATTTATTTATTGAAATCACCGACAATGCATTCTTTACGAACGATGTTGACGATGTTATATTCAACGATGCTGTTGCGGAGTGTGATAACTAAGTTAAATAAATGCCTAAAATCATGAAATTTATGTACGAATTCTTATCACCCTTACACGTTCCCACGACGCTCGACTCGCAGACCCTCGAGAAGGGCCCTTGAGACGTCGCCCTGTTCTCGATCGTGAAAATACTCGGAACTGTAGGCCGAATAATTATCGCTTAGTCGCTCGCGTGAACGCGCCATCTAATTTATTGCTTCAGGGACATTGCGTTTTCTCGATGGAACTTCTTAGAGAGACCTGGTGGTATTGGGGAAAAGTCAATGGTCGGATATAAACACTCGGCATGGCGCGGTTCGCTCTATGATTTCTCAGAAGTCCCCATCGAATGCAATGTCGTGTTTATTCCAGGGGTTATCGCGATGATTGATTTACAATAATTATCGCTCTACGTTTAAATCATTGCACGAGTTCGGTATCGATCCCACGATTCAAACATAAACACACGCCATGAAGAACGTGCACATGGGTGGCAGAACGTGTTCAATCCTGTTGCACGCCATGACACCTTATATTTTCTCTGAAATAATCATCGAAGACTCGAATTTCCACGAATCGGTCGCGGTCGCGCCTGCGCACCGATCCCCGCACGCGTACGGAGATTGCGCGGCGGCGACGCGCGCCCAAAGTACCTTAAACATCCAACAGGTGGCGTCGATACGAAATGTCTGGAAAACTTGGAAAATTTACCAAGGCGGGCCCAAATACCGACGCGGACCCAAAGTACCTTAAACATCCAGTAGATGGCGCCAATACGAAATGCTTGCGACGCCATTTTGAAATTTTGAAAATTCATCCCCTCTCCTGTGACGTCAGCCCCCTCGCCCACGAACTCGACATGCGCGCGCGACGCCATTTTGAAAATTTTGAAAATCCTCCTCCCCTGTGAGGTCACCCCCTCGCCCACGAACTCGAACTGCACGCGCGACGCCATTTTGAAAATTTTGAAACGCCCCCCCCCCCTTGTGACGTCATCCCCCTCGTCCACGAACTGCGTACCCCCCCTCCCCGCCTCCCCCTCACCCATCTCACGGAAGAGCGCGGCGGTACCCCCTCCCCACCTCCCCCCCCCCTAGCCATTCGCGCGGTACCCCCCCGCCCCGCCTCACCCCTCGCCTCCACTTGATCCAGAACTCTCATAGTATAACTACTCACCGCGGGTGCACTAATTATCTTCGGATACAGAATTGATTTTACTGTATTTGCGCAACACGTGTCACGTCGGCGACGGCACACTTGTCCAAAATTTGATGCTGTCAACAATTTGGACCTGTACTGCAACCATCTGCGATTCTTTGCTTGTCCGATGGTTTCGTCTTCAACAGCGTGTCTTTTGGCTTGCCAGTCATTGAGCATTTGCATATGCTTTGCCTCCTCCAGTTTATACATTTCGGATGGCATGTCTGGCTTCTGTGCATTTTGTCCATAATCAGAATCTTTCTGCTTGGGCAAATGCTTGCGTACATATCGCGCAGCCTTCGTTTCCTTCTGTTTTTCATTTCTCTTTTCATTTTCTTTCTTCGTTTTTTCTTCCATTTGGCTTACAGATTCGGGCGTTTTCTTCTTCATTATCGCATTCAATCGCGAGTGCACTTGGTTCGAGTTGTACTGCACGACAGCAGCAGCACATCTCCCTGTATA
The DNA here is from genome assembly GCA_929113495.1 of Andrena minutula. NCBI lineage: Eukaryota > Metazoa > Arthropoda > Insecta > Hymenoptera > Andrenidae > Andrena > Andrena minutula. The sequence goes on from OV815993.1 coordinate 21,992,832, forward strand.
CGATCCTCTTTCGGCGAAATTTAATCTTTTTCCGCCAGTGTACTTAGCAATTAGTCCGTTCAAACTTTCCACAGCGTTATTCGTAGTATTATACAGTAAGCTCTCCGCATAAGCTAACAGTGGACGAAGTATTTCTTTTACTTCCTGGTACACTCCAATTTTCACCAATTCTGGAACGATGTTTCTTTCATTCTCTTTATTCTTTCCATCGCAGAAATATTCTAGTCTTGCACACTCTGCGTGTTCACCAAACACGTGGCTCGGAACATTCTGTATATCGCCATGCAAATTCTTTGTTTTTTGTTCGATTGATACATTCTGATTGTATCTAAACTTTGCGGCTTGTACGATGTCCGTGCGCATCCGGCGAATGCTACTTTCCACAGTTTTTCTCAATGGTCCAGGAGTAGTCTTCTTTACAATCGCCTTCATTTTTGTGCAAAAGTTTCGCAACAAATGATTCGTGCATTCAATTTTTTCTACACGTATCTGTCTCTTATATGGGTCCGCATCAATAATCTTCTTATACACGCTGCTATCCCCATCAGCAATCAGAGTAGAATAAACGAGCCCACGTTTTTCTACGCTAGTCTTGAATCCTTCTACTATAACATCGCTTTCCATAGCAGTCGATGCTCGAGATGTGTTCCAGTTTTTGAAACAGGTGTGCTTTCGGGGTTCTTTCTTGTTTTTCGCAGCAATCCGACAAATTCTGCAAACTTTATTTCGAACGCCGTAAAATAAAACTTTTTTCGTGTGATAGCCAACTATCACACCGACTCCAGACGCAGAATCATAACATCCACTGCGGTAGGATCGCTTCATCCAGCTTCCGTCGGCCACAACGGGGATGTGAGGGATCCCTGATTCGGAAAGAACGTCGCCTCTTTCAATCGCCAAACGTTTTTCTTCTTCAGCCGCTGCTAGCATCTCTTCTTCTGCAGCGGCAATTGCGGACTTGACGAATTCATCTTGATCCTTCACGAACTCTCTCTTCGACATGCAACGTATGTTCACTCCTGCAAAAGTGTGTTGCAACTGGGCATAACTGCCTCCACATAAAATTGTTGCATTAACGGCGCCCTGATTGCAATCCACTTCTGCGGCTTCGTCCGGTTGATTGCAGATTTCAGCTTTATAATGGCATAAAGTGCACATTACACTGAAGATGCTCTTGAGGCCATGCCGTTGTACACCAGTTATTCTTAGGTGTTCAATGCCACAGTCTTCCCTACCTTTTGCATGCATACCTATTTTTTGCAATTGAGCAAGCACATTTTGGAAATTCATTATATCGTTGCTATTTAGGAGACTCGATTGCTCTTGTGGCTCGTTCTTTTCAACTTTTTCTATAACAAAGTGTTCTTCTTCGTTACTTTGTATATCAAATTCTTCTAGCGCCTCTTAAGTTTCTCCCGAACTGGCCGTATCAGTATCTTCATCGGATGGCGAGTACATTATCTCTTGTCGCGTATGATGTCGTCCGTCGGATGTTGATGGTTCCTCTACTATAGATTCCCCGGCCACTTCTTCTGGATATTGTCCTACGGCAGTGTCGTCTGCCGTTTTTGCACTTTCTTGTTTCTTTTTCTGAAGGGCTAAGGACATTCTCCTTGCGCGGTATGCTTTCCGTGTCGATAATCTCTTTGCGTACGGACGTAATTTTCGTGGACGACACGGAGAATTATTGTCCATATCTTCTTGCGCATCCCGCATATTCACATTTAGAGTGACACTCATTTTACACTAAACCAACAAACGCAACACAAACTCAAACACAAAACACCACAACTCAAAATCCTTCTACCCGTTACACAAAAACGTAAACGCGAAACGTGAATCCGAAGATTCGTCTGTGGTGCGTTCTAAAACAAATGACGCTTTACAAATCAGGCAACGGCACACACACTCAGTCAGTAACCAACGGGCCACTGCTGCTGGAGGGGGAAACACCTACAGGAGTGGTGGTTATGTGTGCGTGACTGTGCAGGCGCAGTTCACGCAACGCGACCACCGCTCGTGTAGGTCTTTCCCCCTCCAGCAGCAGTAGCTCGTTGGTTCCTGGCTGACTCTTTGTGCCGTTGCAAACAAGGGCAAGCGTGTGACGACGTGACGCGGACGTTTAGCTATGCAGAATTCAGAAAATGTAAGTATTATATTTTATACTATTATACAGAGTGACTCTCTGGCTAGAGTATTCAAAAGCGATGCCGCCAATAAGCCGCGTCTTGCTGAGTTTCGTGAATTTCGACGCCCGTGACGAGATTCACTACGACATATTAGAAAATTCTTTATTGTTCATCGCATCGATATAGCAGTGATATCAATGAATTCCTGACGTTCTCCCGATTAAAATCATGTCATGTAAATCGGACTATTTTTAACGAAATTAGCGTGGGGCCATTTTCATCGGCACGACATTGATTGACGCCATTTTCGCAAAGATCTGTTGAGAAATGCAGAACGTGGAATTCGTCACTTCCACGAAACGCAGCATGGCGCGGTTTATTGGCGACATTGTAACAGAGAGCTGGCTACATAGGGCTCCACATGACTCGATGCAGTCACAGTTCTTATTGTTGGATTAGTGTCGCCGAATACGAAATCGCCGGTCTGCCGCGTCAGTCCGGTCCCGCGTTGGTTCCCCGGACTGACGCGGCAGACCGGCGATTTCGTATTCGGCGACACTAATCCAACAATAAGAACTGTGACTGCATCGAGTCATGTGAACCCCTATGTAACCAGCTCTTAGACTATTGTCTTTGAGGAATGTAGCGAGAAAATCACGCTGTACAATCTTACTATTTGCCATAAAATAATACAATCATCATTTCATTTCCAGATGAAAGATATGTTACCGACTGGCTCGGCGGGGAGTGTGGAGGGGGAGGAGGAGAAAAAGAAGGAGGAGAAGAAGGGCGAGAAGAAGAAGGAGGAGACGCCAGAGGAGAAGGCGGAAAGGCTCGAGAGGAAAATGGCAAAAGTAAGTTGTGTTGAATGTCTGTGTACAGTAATGTCTCCGTATATATGGTCGCTGATCGGGACCAGCGTGGAGTTTCTATCGTGAATAAGTAGATCCGTAATTCCGCGTGTTCGTTTCTCGCTTATTTCTGGCCGAAGGGGGGAGCGAGATGGAATGCTTTGCCTGCGCGACAGCCGCGAACGCAAAGGACGGAGTGTCACGGCGCCCGAAACACGGAGCGAGACAAACGACTCGACAAACGACACGCTCGCTCTCGTTCCATCTCGCTCTCGCCTTCGCCGGACAAGAGTGAAACAGAAGTGGTGGGGATAATGAAAAGTCCACATCGTGTAGGTACACCCTTAGAGCATATATATATGGAAGTATCATTGCCTTCGAGTGACTGCCTCGAAACTGTCGGGCAACATCACGGGAGAGAAAAAAAGAGAAGTATATGTCCTATTCGACCGATATGCCCATGCGCCGATATCGTGCGAGAGAGAAAGACATGTGCGAGCGAGAGAAGTATAGAGGAACAATCGGCCGTAATATACTTCTCTCGCTCGCAAGATGTGTTTCTCTCTCTCGCACGGTATCGGCGCTTGCGCATTACGGTCGAATAGGACACATACTTCTCTCGCTCGCAATGAGACCTCCATAGTATACAGGGTGTTTCTCTACCTGTGTCAATACTCTAAGGGATGATTATACCGGCGAAAATAAGACGAAAATCAAGAGTGACGAAATTGCGGTAAACGCTTCGTTTTCGAGGAAATTGACTTTGAATTTCACCTAAATACGCGTGCATCGTAGGCGCTTGAGGGGCACGCGGAGGTGAGCGGAACGTCCTACGGGCAGCTGACGCGTTCCGCTCACCTCCGCGTGCCCCTCAAGCGCCTACGATGCACGCGTATTTAGGTGAAATTCAAAGTCAATTTCCTCGAAAACGAAGCGTTTACCGCAATTTCGTCACTCTTGATTTTCGTCTTATTTTCGCCGGTATAATCATCCCTTAGAGTATTGACACAGGTAGAGAAACACCCTGTATGCTCTAAGGGTACACCAAACTGTGCCGCTAACGAGACAATACTCTATTATTATTGAAAGTGGTATAACTCGATCTGTAGCTAGAAAATCGTTTATTTTCTTTAACATTTTTAATGATTATTATTCCATAATAAAATTACACATGTTTATAGTTTTAAAAACATTACCCGATTTGATTTACGGATGCGAATATTTTTAAATTGGTTCAAAAGCGTACTCTCCCAATGTATGAATAAATGGACTTATACCACTTTAAGTAATAACGGCTCATATGTAGGCGTAGAAACTAGAAAATGTCATTTTAATGTTAATGTTTCAGATGGACAAAGAGCTAAAACGCCTCAAATACGGGAGGAGGAGTGATGGAGGGGGTGGTGGAGGGCCTCGTGGAGGCCGCCGTGGAGGCCACCGTGGGCGGCAACCCAATAATTATTAATAATTATTCTAATTATTAAATTTGTATTTGCTTAAATAAATTTATTTACCTAAATATATTCGATTAATTATTTTTCGTTTTGTTTGTTATGGAATGTAAAACTTTCACATTTTCTATCGTATCGGCATGAACGTTTCAGTAACATACTGCTGAAATTTTCCATATGAAAATGAATATAAACACGGTAAAAAAAGGATTATTTTTAGCATTATTAAATTAGAAATGTTACGCATTTATATTTAATTATCTAGTATAGTTCTAGCAATAAACCGATTTATACGGTATTTGAATTCATTTTAATGTGGAAAATTTCAGCAGTATGTTACTCAATACTGAAAACGTGACGTTTTACATTTTATCAACACTGTATGCCTCTCCAACCGAAGATTACAAGCCGTCGCACAGTGGTCTGGAAAGCGGCGTTATGTGGCCAAAAGTCAATTTTTCAACTTAAATGTTTACAGAATTTTTTTTTCCTATGTATTGATAACCCTCTACACCTTCAAACTCCAATCATATTATATATTTCAGGTAATTCTATAATCAGATATAGTGTTATAAAGTGTAAATCATGAAATTTTAAGTGAAACTAATTGTTGTAATTACTCGTTATAGAACAATAAAATATAGGTTTGTATTACACCAGTATGTAGGTAAGGAAATAGTAGTAGTAAATAGGTTTATTTTTCGCCTTTCGGCCTCAAAATGGGGTTACATGTGTTATGTGTGTAAGTGTTTCTGGGACTGTTAATTCAAAATTGTGCTTTCGTTTTGACTTCTTCCTTCATCTTGTTCTTCTTTTCTTCTCCTTTGTTCTAGAACCATTCGCATCCACTCCGCTCCTTCTTCTTCTCCCTTTAGTATCCCTCTGATCGTTGCGTTTTCTCTTTTCAGATCCTTACAGTCTTGTAGCATGTGACCCAGCGTCTCTCTAGCCCCATTACATAGTCTGCATACTATCTCTTTTTCCTCCTTCCAGTACTTGCTTCCCCGCTCTTCGTTCCCACATCTGAACCTTGCAATCATGCTTTGGTCTCTGCCTCTGTAGTTTCCGTTTAGGTAATTTGCTCTCTGGTTATCCCTGATTTCTGTGTAATGTGCGTTGTATCTGCCTCCTTGTATTCTGTCGTATTGCCATTGGATGTGCTCTGCCCTGTCTCTTTGCGCCAGTTCCTCGGCAAACTCTCTTCCCCTCCTTCTTTCTATTTCTATTTCTTGCATATCCATAATTTTTTGCCTGTAGTATGCGTCTCTCATCTCCTCCCATTTCGATTTTTTCTCTGCTTGCTTCGTGTCTATTTCCCTCCAGCATTCTTGTACTATTTTATTCTTATTCAGGCGTTTCGCTTTCTCCTCATATTTTATTGCTCTTTTCCCAGCTTCTATCCTTATTTTGTCCGTTTTTGTTTCCTCCAAAATTAGATATGCAGGTGTATTGAAGTCCAGACCTAAAGTCCACCTTATATATTTCTCCTGTATTTTCTCTACTTTTTCTGCTTCCATCCATCCCCAAATTTCTGACGCGTACAACAAGATACTTTTCACTATGCTTCTGAATATTCTCATTCTTCTCTCAAAATTGTTCTTGAACATTCTTTGCCCTATTCCCCATATCTGCGCCATTGCTATTCTAGCTTTCTTTGTGACTTCCCTTATATGCATCTCTCTGCCCCCATTTTTCTGGAAATTATACCCTAAGTATTTAAACTCCTTTACTTCTTCCAGACTGTGCCCCTGCCAGCCCCATTCTTCTCTCTTCTTCTTTCCTCTTCCTTTATGGAAAATCAGCACCTTAGATTTCTCTGCGTTCAGTTGCAATCCTTTCCTTTCAAGGTATTTTCCAAACCTTCGTATCATGTCCTTAAGATCCTTTGGTTCATTTGCTAGTAACGCTATATCGTCCGCATATGCTAGAGTCCAGATTTTGTCTTTTCCTACTCTAACTCCTCCTGCTTGGTTTTTCCTCATGGTTTCCTCCAAGTCCGCTACATATATTGTAAATAACGTTGGACTCAGTGGGCATCCCTGTCTTACCCCTTTTGTTGTCCAGAATTTGGATGACATTTCTCCGTTTGCTTTTATGGTATTTCTTGTTTCCTTGTAAATTTCTCCGATTCTCGTCCTCAAGCGTTTACTTATGTCCTTTTTCTTCATGATGTTCTGAAGTTTTACTCTATCCACCTTGTCAAATGCCGCGCTTAGGTCCGCGAAAAACGTATACAGCTTCCCCCCTTTTTTCTGTATTTCTCTGTTAGTTACATAGTTCAGAATAAAAATGTTATCTGTTGTCGACCTACCGCTCCTGAATCCTGCTTGCGTTTCTGGTATTATGTGGTTCTTTTCCAATTCCTCTTTTAATCTTTTTTCTAGGACCATAGCATATATTTTGTACGCTGTGTTTAGGATCGTTATCCCCCTGTAGTTGCTTACCTTTTCTCTATCTCCTTTTTTGAATAATGGTGAAATCACCCCTTCTTTCCACCTCTCCGGGAATCCTTCTCCCTTCCATACTTTATTGAAAATTTCTGTGATCCTTTTTACTATTTCCACGTTGCCGTAAATCCAGGCTTCATTTTCTATTTTGTCTTCCCCTGCTGCTTTCTTCTTTTTTAATTTCCTGATTTGTTCTTTTACTTCTGCTTCTGTTATTTCCTCCTCCACTTCTCCTTCCGTGTTGTCTATTTCTTCCAACTCTCCTACTTCTTTTTTACAGCCGACGCCTTCTAGTAATGTTTTAAAATGATCCTTCCATTCTTTTAAGTCTATGTTATTGGAGATCCCTATCCTTTTCTTTCTTTGTTTATTTATATATTCCCATATTTGATTTTCTCCCTTTAATTGCATTATCTCATTTTCTATATTTTCTTGTAATTCCCTTCTCCTTTCTTCGCACACTTTTTTGTACTCCCTTCTTTTCTTCTGATAGTCTTCTTTGTCTCCTTTGCCCCTTCTCCAGTTCCTCAGCGCTCTTCTGGCTTCTCTTTTCTTTTTTGTACAGTTCGAATTCCACCACTTAAAGCTGCCCAATTTCCATTTCTTTATTTTTACTTCTTCTTTCCGTACTGCATTATTTATTTTTCCTACCAATTCTTCTACCATTTCATTCACCTCGGTCGTATTGAAACTAATTTTGTTTAATTCCTTTTGAAACTCTCTTTTCCCTTCCTCTGTCCAGACTCTTCTCTCTCTCCACCCCTCTTCCTGATTTCCCCCTCGCTCTTTTCTTTTATTTCCCCCATATAGTTCTGCTATCAGAGGCATATGGTCTGACTCAACCCTTTCTTCCACTGTGAATTTCTTGATATCTTCTTTCGTCTCGACATTTGTTATTATATAATCAATTACTGTGCTGCCTCTCGGCCCCGTGTATGTATACTCTCCTTTATCATCTCCCTCCATATTCCCGTTCAGAATATTCCATCCTCTTTCCTCCACCATCTCTAATAACAACTTTCCTTCTGTGTTTTTGACTTTGTCTTTTGATCTCCTTACGTCATGCTTTTCTTCTATTCTAAAATCGCCCCCTTCCTGTCCAATTCTCGCATTGAAATCTCCTCCGATAATCAGTTTCTCCACTTCCCTCTCTTCTATTAAATGGTCCAGCTCTTGTTTCGTATCCTTCATATCTCTGCTGTACACTGTTATTACTCTCCATTTTTCATTCTGTATCCTGATTCTCCTCTGTTGGATATGTTCCGTTCCAGCGTTCGATTCCTCCTCTTCTATGCCCTTTCTTATGCCTGTGATAATTCTGCCTATCGCTCTCCCTTTTTTTTCTCTCTGGTGGCATATTTACATTTCCATGAGAATTCTTGTGGCAAATTTTCTTTCAATCTTTCCCATTGTTTCTCTTCAATCCACGTTTCAACTAATCCTATTATATCGAGTTCTTTTAAAAAATCCCAAAACTGTTTGTCTTTGCTGAACAATCCTGCTACATTCCAGTATCCTATTTTAAATGTATCTATATTTCTTTGATTCTTTTTCCTTTCCCGATTCTGTGTACCCCCCTCTCCCCGCATATCTACGTTCGCAGGCACGCGGGGAACGGGTGTTGGTACTGCCTTTTGTCGTGCTTTCGTTGTCCTTGTAAGCTCTGCGATCCTCCAATAATTTAGAGGTTCACAGATTTCGGATACTTTGCCGGCCATTTTGGTGCTATATATGCATAAATTTTAAGTAAATAAAATTTACAATTTCAATGAAAAAATCCCGGCCCTCTAAAGGTTAATAAGGTAAGTCGCCAAAATTTTTAATAGGTTTCTTATGTAGAGTCGCAGACTTGGAAGTTGTCCGGAGATGGTTCGACTGAGAAGCATCTCCTTTCACACAAGTTTCTGGATATTTGTACCATGCATGTACAAAATAATATATATATATTATAACAAATTGCATTGCTTTTAAATTGCTAGATATTTTTATACCAGCAAATTAGAGTTTTTATGTAACGTTTATATTATATATTATAGAAATGAAGGGGACGCACAAGACTCCGATAAAAATGACGCACAGGCTTGGATGAATAGAAATGAAGCAGGGCTTGAAACGGTTATTATAAAGATTTAGGTTCTTGAAAGAGTTATGAAGAACCTTTATTCTGAATAACCGTTATAAAGAACCTAAATATCAGACTATATAAGTTTAAGTTACGGTTCCTATATAGCTCTATAACTTTTATTTTTTAGGTTCTATATAAGTTCCAAAACGGTTATAGAACCGATTTAATAACTTTTATTTTTTAGGTTCTATATAAGTTCCAAAGCGGTTATAGAACCGATTCTTGTAACGATTGTACAGAATTTTATAGAAAATGAAATTACAACATATTACAACTATAGACTACTATGTATAACCAAATTATTTAAAAATTATTATAAATAAGTAAGTAAATATATATTATGTACATATTTGTACATACATATACATTTATTTTGTAATATGAAGTGTTCGTTAATATAAATGTCTGGTTGTTATACCGAAAAGGGTCTAGCTCCCCGATTTGAATGATTTTTTAATATGTTGTCAGAATCATGGTCCTGATGCTGTGGTGGCCCCTAATTGAAAAAATGAACTTGCCAAATAAAAGTTTCAATCTATGGTATTAAATATTTATTACACTTTTTGCAATAATAATAAACAGAATGGATATTATTAATTATAATTTGTCAAGTGCCTGCTTGTGGTAGCTTTGGCATATTTAGGCGGAGTAAGAAATTGTCTTCTATAATGTCTGGCTTCATTGACGAACGGTGGAGGGACGAGATAAACTTTAACGCCGAAAATAAGCGTTCCACACTTACTTGTGCTGGCGGAATTGCTAAAATTATTTCGGACAGTTCAAACAGTTTCGGCATTAATTATTTCTGTTTGCGGTATCATAGCTATGAAACTACAGAAGGCTTTGTCGTCAGATAACGAAAGTGATCGGCCATGTATAAATAGAAGAAACCGTTCAAACCTCACACCCCTGACGTATTCGATAGTCTACCATAGACATCCTCTTTCGATCCCAATCGCTCTGTTCCAAACATACTTTGTCAATCGGACAGTCTTCGCACTCACGCAATACTAGTCCCTGATAACCAGAACTGGCAGCAGAATCTGACGTCAGATCCGTAGTCGTCTGTGTCCGCATTTGGCTGCGTTCTGAGGTACAGAATCTGATGTCAGATTCTGATGTCAGATCGGCAGCAGATGGACAGCAGATTCTGCCGTCTGCTAGGCACAGCCAACAGCGCCATCTGTGGGCCAGAATTTTCAAACAATTCCCTACCCGTGACGTCACATGCCCGTCCCTACCCTTACATAACCATCAAGCGGATTCTACAGTATATTAAATAATTCATTCTAGTTATTTAAAAAAGTATTTATTTGTTAATAATATACAGGATCGGAGATTACAATTGTTACAAAATAAGTTGCACATATAAATAGGAAGAGCGACTTTCCACATTTAAATTTACAAATCCACGTCCCGTAACCACTGGTACCTAGTAGGGGCGATATCAGAAAATTTCATTCCATATTTTGGACTCCTTTTTTGTGGAAAAGCATCATATTTCCTGTTGTGTTAGCGCTGAAAACAAACACAAAATTAGTATAAAATTAAACGTAACGTATGAATAAACAGGATACATGCGATACTTACATCAGCTCCATCTCCGCACAGTACACATCCTAGGCGATCATGCATGCTCCTGCGAACATTAACATTTAAAAGAAAACATGTGTTAAATTATTATCTACTAAACAAGTCGCTAAACATTCGCACTTCGCGCATAACCATACTTTTCTGTCTTGCAGATGATGTGAATGTCGATTTCCGCGACGTAGATAATTGGAAATTATTCAATTTCATGATTACCTTTGCCTTCTGGATAAGTCGAGATGATTTGTCTGGATATTGATGTTTGAAATTACTTGGAATATTCTTCGAACGTACGTCTTCAAGCAGAACGGATACCAGTTTGAACAAAGGGTATGTAAGTAGGTAGATGTACCACGGTAGAGGATAACTAAATGTGGTATAATGGGCTACGCTCGGATTGGCTGCGCCATAGTGCCGAAACTCGTGATTGGTCAAGACTCTACGACCAGTTTGCGTTCCTTTTCGACGTCTGAGATGGCAGTCACTGGTAGTGGCAATCAGTGACAGCAAAATCAAATAATATTCCACGCGATTCTATGCATCAATATCCAGACAAATCATCTCGACTTATCCAGAAGGAAAAGGTAATCATGAAATTGAATAATTTCCAATTATCTACGTCGCGGAAATCGATATTCACATCATCTGCAAGATAGAAAAGTATGGTTATGCACGAAGTGCGAATGTTTAGCGACTTGTTTAGTAGATAATAATTTAACACATGTTTTCTTATAAATGTTAATGTTCGCAGGAGCATGCATGATCGCCTAGAATGTGTACTGTGCGGAGATGGAGCTGATGTAAGTATCGCATGAATCCTGTTTATTCATACGTTACGTTTAATTTTATACTAATTTTGTGTTTGTTTTCAGCGCTAACACAACAGGAAATATGATGCTTTTCCACAAAAAAGAAGTCCAAAATATGGAATGAAATTTTCTGATATCGCCCCTACTAGGTACCAGTGGTTACGGGACGTGGATTTGTAAATTTAAATGTGGAAAGTCGCTCTTCCTATTTATATGTGCAACTTATTTTGTAACAATTGTAATCTCCGATCCTGTATATTATTAACAAATAAATACTTTTTTAAATAACTAGAATGAATTATTTAATATACTGTAGAATCCGCTTGATGGTTATGTAAGGGTAGGGACGGGCATGTGACGTCACGGGTAGGGAATTGTTTGAAAATTCTGGCCCACAGATGGCGCTGTTGGCTGTGCCTAGCAGACGGCAGAATCTGCTGTCCATCTGCTGCCGATCTGACATCAGAATCTGACATCAGATTCTGTACCTCAGAACGCAGCCAAATGCGGACACAGACGGCTACGGATCTGACGTCAGATTCTGCGCTCTCATGCCAGACTCTGCTACCAATCTGATGTCAGATTGGCGTCAGATGGTTATCAGGGGTATAAACAATTGTGCCATACATATCGTCGAATGCAGAACGTCGAACTCTGACAAGATATTAAAAAATTATTCAAATCGGGGAGCTAGACCCTCATCGGTATAACAACCAAACATTTATATTAACGATCACTTCATATTACAAAATAATTGAATATCTTTGTACAGATGTGTACATAATATATATTTATATACTTATATATTATTATCTTTAAACAAGTTGGTAATACACAGTAGTCTATAGTTGTAATATGTTGTAATTTCATTTTCTATAAAATTCTGTACAATCGTTACAAGAACCGGTTCTATAACCGCTTTGGAACTTATATAGAATCTTAAAAATAAAAGTTATTAAATCGGTTCTATAACCGTTTTGAAACTTATATAGAACCTAAAAAATAAAAGTTATACAGTTATATTGGAACCTTAACTTAAACTTATATAGTTTGATATTTAGGTACTTTATAACGGTTATTCAGAATAAAGGTTCTTCATAACTCTTTCAGTCAGAACCTTTATATAACAGTTTGAAACAGTTATTTTTCGAACCTATTCAAGCCCTGAAATGAAGGGAATGCACAGGCGTGGAAGTTGTCCGGAGAAGATTAAAAAATGAATAGAAAGACAAAGCATCTTGCTTCGCACATGCTTCTGGAAAGTCAAATAAGGTAAATCGACAAAATTATAAATATACCAGCAATTTAGAGTTTTTATAATATATATAGCAACAAATTGCATTGCATTTAAATTGCCTGATATTTGTACTTGTATATACCAGCAATTTAGAGTTTTTATGTAAAGCTTATTATATTATAGAAATGAAGGGGACGCACAGGACTTTGATAAAAATGAAAGGGACGCACCGGCTTGGAAGTTGTCCGGAGAAGATTAAATAAATAGAAAGACAAAGCATCTTGCTTCGCAGATGCTTCTGGAAAGTCAAATAAGGTAAATCGACAAAATTATAAACATACTAAACTAATTTTATTCCAAAACCAATAAATTGTGTGTTGAAAATATTGGACCTCTTCGTTCATCCTCGTTGAATTATTACCACAGCATTTAAATTTCCAGCAACAAGACTTTCTGCCATACGCTCTCATTTCCTTTGAACACATTTTATAATCTACACTTACTTTAACAAAATGTCACTCTATTTCTATATAGTTGCTACGCTATTCATTATTAATTTTACTAGTTTTCCATTAACAATATTTCAATTCACCAATAAATATTATTTTTTATACTATACTAAACCAACACCAATAAAAATATTGAATCTCTTCATTCGTTTTCGCTAAATTACCATTAACATTTTTTAAATTTCTGCCACAAGACTTTCTACCGTATGCTCTCATCTCCTTTTTATACTATACTAAACCAACACCAATAAGAATATTGAATCTTTTCATTCATTTTCAAAATCGATATAACTGCTTCCAAACAAATTCTTATGCAAAATTACATTTGTTCGATCACGATAGTAGTGGAACAACAACGAAAGTGGAAAATTTCTACGTCAAAGCAATGCCTACTACTAAAATACAAATGGTAGATCACTGTTATAAACTTAAGACAGCGATTTTCCACCATGGTAAAATTAATGCCGATGGTCACTACACGAGTATGGTAAGGGGTAAGGGCACAACGTGGGTATCCGTTGATGATTTACGAGTAGAAAAACAAGCTTGGCCACGAAATGCTAAAAATGCATACATATTTTTCTTCGAAAGGTGTTAATTGCGTTTGTTAATACACTTCAATGTTAAATACGTCCAGCGCCAAAGGCTGCTTTCAGCGCCATATGCTGCTTCGCGCACCATGTATTGTACCCAAAGTACTATACATATAATATAATACATATAGATTGGCAATCCGGTGCACATGGTTTCTGTTCGTAGTTGTTAAACTTACGTACAATATAGAATTTATACTTAATTCTGTCGCGTGATAATTTGTAATTTATAATATTAAAAACTATCTAAAGTCAGTCCCTATTAAAATTATCTTTGTAAAAAGAAGTGAGATCCCCATAAAAAACTTCAAAAAAGTAAAAAAATACGCCAAGTACATGAAAAATCAAATAAATCACAAAAAATAGAAGACAATAATAATCACAAAAAATTGAATCTAGAATTTATCCGTAATTCTGTCGCGTGATAATTTGTAATTTATAAATAAATCACAAAAAATAGAAGACAATAATAATCACAAAAATTGAAGATAGTAATAATAAAATAAAAAAAAAAGTGAAATCGAAATGAGCTGCCAGTACATAAAGATGCTTTCCAACGGCGCTTTAGATGACACAACTACATATGCACAGCTAAAATTCCATTACTCATAATGACTATTTATACAAAGAAAAAATGTATTAAATAATAATATGCAGATATATTTTTATACAAATAAATATTTTAATACGAATAAATATTTGATTCAAAATACTTGGCGCTGCGCAACCGAAAAAATGTTAATTGCCTTAGTATTAATAATATACAACTCCATTACAATATAAAAAACATATACATACACATATTAGAAACGCAGTCAGATTTATTCTACATATATTTAATTTTAATGCCATACGTAGGATATGCACACGCGCGCACACACACACACGCATGCACGTACAAGAAACAAAGAAAAGGATTAATGCAATTTATACATATTTATTGAGTTTAGCAACACCAATTCGGGGCGCAGCGCCAAGTATTTTGAATCAAATATTTATTCGTATTAAAATATTTATTTGTATAAAAATATATCTGCATATTATTATTTAATACATTTTTTCTTTGTATAAATAGTCATTATGAGTAATGGAATTTTAGCTGTGCATATGTAGTTGTGTCATCTAAAGCGCCGTTGGAAAGCATCTTTATGTACTGGCAGCTCATTTCGATTTCTACTATCTTCAATTTTTGTGATTATTATTGTCTTCTATTTTTTGTGATTTATTTATAAATTACAAATTATCACGCGACAGAATTACGGATAAATTCTAGATTCAATTTTTTGTGATTATTATTGTCTTCTATTTTTTGTGATTTATTTGATTTTTCATGTACTTGGCGTATTTTTTTACTTTTTTGAAGTTTTTTATGGGGATCTCACTTCTTTTTACAAAGATAATTTTAATAGGGACTGACTTTAGATAGTTTTTAATATTATAAATTACAAATTATCACGCGACAGAATTAAGTATAAATTCTATATTGTACGTAAGTTTAACAACTACGAACAGAAACCATGTGCACCGGATTGCCAATCTATATGTATTATATTATATGTATAGTACTTTGGGTACAATACATGGTGCGCGAAGCAGCAGATGTTGCTCTTTTAAGCGGAAAAAGTTCTGTAAAAATAGATGCTTGCGTTTTTCCAAAAAAAAATTCACAAACATTCGCCTCTTTTCGGTCTCCTGACTAGGTACAACCCCTTAAAAGATGCTTTGAACCTTTTAGAATATGGGGCAAAACCTGTATTACTTGAAACAAATTTATTTCCTTGAAATTTCGAGCTCTTCCCCAAGCGCATAGGACTGCTTCGAAACGACTACCGGCGTCAAATTAATAGGAAGGTACAACGTAATGTCGTTCCTTTTGATTTTTAACTTCTCTAATACACAACGGATGTCGTTAGAAAGTTTTTATGTTCTGATAGAAGTATTTCCAAACAAAAGTATATTAGCGGCAACATTTCATTTTTTCATGTCTATAACACATTTCAAAACTTTAAACGCGTTTTTCTCGAAACACGATATTTCAAGCCGGCACGCAGCATAACACTAACAATTTTCATTCTTTTAATTCGAATTTTTAACCATATCTTTAAAATAACATTTTGAAGAGAAATACGTATGGGATATTCGATAAGTTAATTGAAACATTACTTATTAACAAATGATTGCCCTCTCTTTATAGAAAATTGAACGTCTTTTATTCAAATACTCAATAATCACACAAAAATCAATATTTTTAAAATCCCCTATGTATTTCTCTATCTATAAACATGTAGATTTAAGTAATATTTTTGTCTTTTTTCCAAATTCAAATTTGCACCAGCTACACTGCGTGCCGTAGAGCACTAAAATTTCAACATGCCTCACGAGAATGGCTTCAGTGCCGCCATTTTTTAATATTTTTAAATAACATTTTTTTTTAATAAAAAATGTAAAAAAAGTTTTTTATTTATATTTCTTTTATTCTTTCTTGTTTTAATGTTATATGAAAAAAACTGGTTAATAAACTCGTTGTTTCGGAACCAGGAGTTCAGAATTTGTTTTTTTTTTAATGCCTAAAGAAAATTTTGGCTACAAAATGAGCCAAAGAAATCAAATATCGGTTGAGAATTGACGGAGATACGGAATTTTGACCGCGAAAAGTCACTTTGGAACCACTGTGCTTCGCCGGACAAGAGTGAGACAGAACTCAGAAGTGGTGTGAATAACGAAAAATCCACATCGTCTACACCAAACTGAGTCCGTAATGAGACAATACTGTAGTATCTTTTATTTTAGTTTATCCAGATATTATATTTGCCCATTTCTGTTCTCTAGCAGCTTCGCCGTGATTCATTCAAGCCTCCCTTACGAGAAAATAGTAATAGAGGAAATGCGGCAACAGCATGATACCACAGACGAGGTATGGAATAGACTACTCACCTTATGGGACTTCGTGTCACCGCCCAAACTGCGTTACCGACCCATAATTTGAGGACTGAATTTAGCGATCTCTGTTCATAAACAGCGTCCAACTCAAGAACTACTCTGAAATGTGTTGAAATACTGAAAGGTGTGTGCGTGCTTGTATACGTGTGACTTGTTTAAAGGGACAATTTAACATAGAGGGCGGGCTTTCGCTAAGCTATGCTTTAGCTTGGATTGTCAACGACTCACGTCGGATTTCTCTCTGAAAATCTATTTCGGGAATCAGGACCCTATATGGCACTAAAATATGGCACTTCTTGAGAGCTTATACAAGCTATAAATTGCAAGACGAAATTAATTGTTAGTATTTTACATGTAGTGGAACATTAAACTAATATTTTCACGTGTTGTACGCCGAAAAATATTAAAAAATGGCGCTATTACTGACATTCCCGCAAATCTCTGCCCTTCGCGCGTGTCTAAATAGACGGTGCCCATCCTACGATACGTAAAAATCATTGTAAATAATGAATTGAAACGTTTTCGTAAAATTTATATTCGTTGCTTTTGGGACCCGAGGCCCCTAAATCCTTACGTTTCATTACAAATTGATTGGGTCTGTCCTTATTAACTATTGAATAGATTTAAAAATTATAAAAAACATCTACGATGTAAGTACACGAGCGTAGGTATCGCTTACGTTAAGACCTGAGCACACATATCAGTTCCGTGGCAGCTCACGTAGAATTCAAGTGCTCTTCATTACTTTCCTCAATTACTTTACTCCAAGTACTTTCCATTAGTCAGTAAAAATAATCGGAATTATGTCATTTTCGTTAGCAAAACACCTGAGTATTCCATTTGTGATACTTCTATGATAGAAATTGACATACCCCTTACAATGGCCTATTGCTGACTTTGTCTTTATGCCACTGCTGTAGCGTTTATGACCCCCCAAGCTGTGTGGTTCGAAAGCTTTTACCTAAGAACCCATCAGGGTCGTAAAAAAAGGTACGCGTTACCGTTCAACCCATTTCAACAGAGCGTGCAGTGAAAAGGCCAGAATGTCGTGGCCATCGAATTTTAACTTTCTGAGTACGAATACAGATCCGACTCTGAAGGAAAAAGATGAATGACTATAATGGTCTTGAAACGCTGCGGATTACTACATACATCTGAAGTATTTACGAGTTACATTTCTTTGGAAGGGGCTGGATGAGGTGTATTTTGCGAACAATCAAATCGATTGAAAATTGTTTCTCAATTTATTAATTTTATTAACAAGAACAGCAATAAACAGAAGAGGGATAAACATTTCTAACATAATCATTATCGATTCACTGCTCTATCATTTCGTTGTTTGGGATGAAATGCCTTGTATCTGTTGTATTCCATTGGTATAAGGATGGAAAATTTAGAAAATTAACAATAGTAGAAGAAATGACAGGATCGTCATTTAATCTTGCAATCCGCGCTCGCGCGAACAGGTACGCATTCCACTGCAACAGAGATAGGCAAAAAATTATTTTAAATAAAAATTTCGCACACAAATTCTTATTTAAAATAACTCTTTGCCCATCTCTGCACTACAATCATGCGCCGTCTTGGCGTTCGGAAAGGTGCCAGCGACCGCTGGACAGCAGTGATCCCCAAGCTTTGAAAATTATAGGATGGTCTCTTTCAAATTCACGTGGCAAAGAGTTGTTGGGAGTTTCCCGGCCCGTGTGAGCGAGCCGCCCGCTCCGCTTTTATGATCGGTTTACAACTCGCACCCCAGATTACTATAATGAGGTTTGAAAATAATGTCGACTCAATTTCAAAACTTTTAGCTACGACAGGGTTGACCGCGGCGATATATACCTATACGGAGAGATTTTTCGCCACCCGCGTGTAAAAGCCACAATAATGGCGCATCGGTCCAAAAAATGGAAACTCATAATTAAAACCGACTTCATAACATTAAAAATTTTGTTCCTTATTTCATCTACGACACTCATTTTTTTATATCGACGGCTCATTATTTGCACTGTGTAAATCTGGCGCCGAGTTAAAAAAAATGAGTGTCGTAGATTAAATAGGGAACAAAATTATTTTGTACTTTTTAGCAGATTTTTATTATTTTGAAGTCGAGAAAACCAGAACAATAGATTCTAAGGTCTGCAAATGCATTGTTGGACGTGGCCGAAACTGTGACGTCGAGCCCGTCGACATCAACAAAAGAACGAGACGATCGACGGCGGACGAAGACAATCTCCTTAGCAGATGGGCAAAAAATTATTTGAAATAAAAATGTCGTACACAAATTTTTATTTCAAATAATTTTTTGCCCATCTCTGATTGTCTCCTGCAGTCGCTCGCATAGGACGGTTGTATCGAGCACTTTATGTATTCCAAACCTTAAATATATTTACTTCTTGCATTCTAAATACCATACTCCCCCACCCCCTATACTATTCAGTTTCCTCCATCAAATACAAAAACTTTCATATGAAACATTTTTTTGCTTTTTCAATAGCTATAAAAATAATAGCGGGTGAAAAATAATATAAGAACAAATCGGATATACTGTATAAACTTATTGAAATATCCGAACATCAGTTAATGTTAGTCAGTTAACGTCAGTTAGTACATAGTTTAAACAAATGAATTTTTCTAATAGTTATGGAATAGAATGAATTATTTTTTCAAAAAATATGTATCGAATATTTTTGGTTACTCCGCAGACTTGCAAAATTTCACCAAAATCGGTGTGTACGGGTTCGATATGTTCTTATTAAATAATAATATGGTACAGTAGAAGGATATTATTATTATTATTATTATTATTATTATTATTATTATTATTATTATTATTATTATTATATGTCTGTATTATATCGTATAGACCAACATTAATGTATGCGTAAACACATGATGAATGGGTGGGGTTCAGCAACACGTGCTCTTGAAAACATTAAAGCACTCTTTTTACATATTACGTTATTGCAAGCGAATGAAATTTGTTTTGCGTTAAATAAACCGGAATAGGACAGCAAGGTTAAAAAGCGAATGTGATATCGTTTTATTTTCATCCGCCTTTCTCTTCCGTTGAACGGAATATGTTCATATGACGATTTTTAAATCGTTACTCTAACAGAAGCATTTGTAAATCGCGGGCTTCGGCTCTCAAAAAATAACCTAGTTTTACCCGTGCTGAATTCTAATTCCTACCACGCGTAGCGTTACAATCTGTTTCGAGACTTAATCGGTAACGTTGCATGCGACACTAAAATGGTAAGGGGGTCCTAGGACCCCCCAAACCGGTGACACAAAAATACATTGGGTGAGTAGTCTATTCCATACCTCGTCTGTGGTGATAAGTCTCTCGATACGTCTCGGCAACTATGTTTTTCCTATATTTATCGGCTAGCTTGGACTTCTACCGTTTCTGATGGTAAATAGCGCGAAAATACCACCAGCGCCGGGGACGGAGAATCCTTGAAGCTTCATTCTGTCATTTCTCGAGGCTGTCTCAGTACACGATTCAGAAATTCATTAATATTTGAACGTACGGTGCTTATTAGCGTTCAAACGCACCGTCCCACCCCCCACAGATGTTTACTGAAGGCAACTGTACCCGCAAAAACTTCCTTCTGGCCGACTCCAGGACGAAAATCGGTTGAACCGGTTTGTTTACAACACGCGTATACGTACACGCTTAACTTAGCTTGTGTGAGCGTCCGCACACATTCGCGGCCCGGTGAGACGGCCCCCTTAAGGCCGGGGCCACACTATGCGTTTTCGCCGCTGCGGTTATGACGGATGCGGTCACCCGATTTGTGACGTTGCATAGGTTCAAATGAGAGTTGCCACACTAGTGCGTCGCTGCCGTTTTCGCCGGACGTCGCCGCAGCATGCTGCGTCAGATTTGACGCACCGCATCGCCGGAGACGTTTCAGAACACGTTTAGTCTTGTGCCCGCTGTCACACTACGCAGTTTTGTTGCAGCGTTCTGTTGAATTTATTGAAAGAGAAAATCATCATGTTTGATATCGATAAATTTATTGAATGTGTCCACGAAAAGGTAGCACTTTGGGACAAAAGTACGAAAGACTATAGTGACAAAATAATTCGTGACAAATCCTGGAACGAATTTGGCGAGACATTTTACGATAATTGGTTGGAATTAGAGAAAAAATATAATAAAACATAAACCATTATAGGAATATATAAATAACGATAATGTGCATTATGAGATATATATATATTGTTGAAAAAACAAGTCTCAGAATTCTTATTTTATTTTTTCACTGCATCATTATTATAATAAATTAAATTTTTTTTTACCTGAGTGTTACTGTCAATCTTTCTTCTGCACTTACAGGTCTTCTGAACTGTGTGTTCTGCTTTGAAATATATGGTTTTAAAAATTCTAATAATTCATCGAATGAATTTTTTGACATTCGATAATATTGAAAAAACTTGTCCTCAAAATTGCGGATGTTTGCAAAAAACCTTTGAAATCGATTACTAGATTCTCGCTCCGAAAAATATGAATGAACCCAATAATTACGCACTAGCGGATCACGTAACAACCCTTCTGCTTCCATTGCACAAATTATTTTCAAAAATTTCTTCGTGCTCATGTTGACGCATTGGTTGTTCAAGCAAGAGTGACTGTGTTAAAACCGCAGCAGTGTGTCGCGTAGTAGCCCTCCGGTTAAATCGCGTCCGTTTTCGCTGCAGCGGCGAAAACGCATAGTGTGGCCCCGGCCTAAGTGAACGCAGCGGCCGATTTTCAGAGGCAACACCTCCTTTCTCCCGTCGCACGTCTTGGCCCCCGCGGCGGCCTAGGAGCTTGGAGCGCCTCAGGCCCGTCAGTGATACCAGATCGAGGACGGGTGCCCTCGAGAATTTCCCCCACCTCGCGCACACTACGCCGGAGCAGCGTGTCCGTGAGCTCGGCGCTTCGGAGTCCACCTCACGGACGCGCAGCTCCGGCGTAGTGTGTGCGAGGTGGGGGAAATTCTCGAGGGCACCCGTCCTCGATCTGGCATCACTGAGGCCCGTACCATATGAACCACGCGTGGCGTGTTGACAGAAAAAAAAGGCATCGACAATCGTGCTCTCTGGGACGATCTGGAAACCTATTGATACAATGTCACTCTAATACGCCACGCGCGGTTCACATGGTACGGGCCTGAGACGCTCTTAAGCGGCCTGTAGACGGTCAATATTATTGTGCGATATATGGCACAATACTTTTGCGGTGTGCCCCCACACGGTCAATAATATTGTGCAATATTGAATATTGCACAATATATTGAGCGTCTAGGGGCTGCTTACGGTCAATATTATTATGCTTTATGTTGCACAATATTTATGTTGGGTGCCCCACACGGTCAATATTATAGTGCAATATATTGTACAATATTTATCCTATATCAGGACATTAGCAATTGTTCTTAACAAGTGCAATTTTATAGTTGAAGGCGCCTTTTTAAAAATTTGAAAAAATAGGAGCATATAGCCCTGTTTTTCCTCTTTACGGACATGTTTTGAAAATGTGGACGATTTTAAATTGGCCAAATGAAAATTAATTGAATGTGACACTGCGTCAAATCACATCGCGGTACTCGCATCGGCTAAGCGGCTACACGTGCCATTTTTATATAGGGTATTAATGAGGACCGATGCAAGGTTTAATACCGTTAATAGTTACTGGAAACTCACTCTCTATCGATGGCACTTATTGTCTGAAACATTTAAGTTACCATTGTTCAATAGAAACCCATCTAGATATCAACTGTGCCTTTCATGACCAACGGTAGCGACGAAGCCACCGTAACTTAGTGCGTAATATACCTTTGTACAGCAACGACCGTTTCTTATATGTGTAGAATACAAAGTAAAATATATTGTGTAAATTGTCTATACGCGTTATTTCACTTAATAAAACCTACACTATTATTCAATGGAAACCACGATAAGGTGGTGAGTATTCTTCCACCGGGAGAGGTTGGGATGTGATGGGATTATATTAAAGGATAATAATAATTTTTTAGTATTTTTGAGCGTCTTTTGTTGTTTTAGACTTTAGCTTTTAAATAAGACACTGTGTCCGTTGGTATAAAATTCAGGGTTGACTAACTGGCGACTCACGAGTCGCCGGGGGCCCTTCCGCCTTGCTGCCACACTGAACGTCCCCCCTCCATACCGACCAAACTCTGACGATCGCAATCGATTCCTGCTTCTTTCCTTTTCTTTTCGACTGCGATCGTCAGAGTTTGGTCGGTATGGAGGGGGGACGTTCAGCGTGACAGCAAGGCGGAGGGGCCCCCGACGGCTCGTGAGTCGCCAGTTAATCAACCCTGGACTATAAATGAATGAAAGTTTCGCGTTCCAAAAATTGTTTTTGCAATCTATTGAGCAATATAAGAATCTCTAAAACATTCACGATTATTACTAGACAGACGTGGACTTGCAAAAACAATTTCTGGAACGCGAAACTTTCATTCAAAAGTAACAAATCAATAGTTGTAGCAATTATCAAATAAGTAATTACATAACCGGTCATTTATTCCAAAAGACGCTCAAAAATACGAGAAAATAATTATTATCCTTTAGCATAATCCCATCACATCCCATCCCCTCCCGATGGAAGAATACTCACCACCTTCTCGTGGTTTCTATTGAACAATGGTAACTTAAATGTTTCAGACAATAAGTGTGTTTGATAATTGAGGTAGGTTAAGAAACGCGACACTGATTTTGGTAGATTTCTCGTTTATTCGTATCGCTCGGCGGATCCGTTAGAACTGAGACCATAACATCGGTGCCGACGAAAAGGACTCAAGGAGGTAGAGAGAGAGAATAGCCACTAAAGTTAGATAAGGAACGTGAGAGGATAGGAAGGGGGGTGTTTGTGTTTATGGCCCGAATGTCACGGCAGAGTCGATACCGTCAGCTGATTTCGTAATTGATCGCATACATTATTATACATTCCGCCCGCCTCGCCATTAACGGTTTGGCGAATTTTATAATAGGTCGCGGTACATTGAGAAAACATTTTTTTTTTTTTTTTTAATGTGACATAATGTCTGGAGAGGCAAGGCTGGTGTTGGTTATTTCGAGTTCGTGTTTTCGAGAGGCAGCGCACATAATTTGGTTACGGGTCGCTTGAAGGTTGATGAAGCTGTTCGTACGGTGGCGACGCGAATCAAGCCGTCCTCTCCTGGGTGCACTGCGATGACGCGTGCAAGTGGCCACTTTGCCGGGGGGTATCTCTCATCGACCATAAGGACAAGAGTCCCGATTTTAATCGATTCGTCGCGGTAATGCCATTTGTTAATTGTTTGGAGCCGCTGTAGATATTCGAGCGACCAGCGTTTCCAGACGCGGTCCGTCATCTGTCGGACTAATTGCCATCTAGACAATCGATTAACTGGTTCACTTTTTAGTGATGGCTCGGGGAATGAATTAATTGGTTCTCCAATTAGGAAGTGACCGGGTGTAAGCGCGTCCAAATCCTCAGGATCGTCCGACAGAGGACAAAGCGGTCTGGAATTCAGGATCCCTTCGATTTCCGCGAGAAGGGTACTAAATTCTTCGTATGTTAGCATCGTGGTGCCGACGGTGCGTCGCAAATGGAACTTGACCGATTTGACTGCGGCTTCCCATTTTCCTCCGAAGTGTGGAGCTGCGGGAGGATGGAATCGCCATTGAGTTCCGCGAAGGGCCAACTGGTCCTTTAGTTCGATGAATTCTCGCGTAGCGGAAGTGAATAAACGGCGGAGCTCTCGGTCGGCTCCTACCAGATTTGTTCCGCAATCGCTTATGATTGTGGCACTTGCACCGCGTCTCCCCACAAACCGACGGTACGCGGCGAGAAATCCAGCGGTCGAATAATCTGTTGCGATTTCAAGGTGTACCGCTGATGTAGCGAAACATACGAAAATTATAAGGAACGCTTTGTAAGTTTTCGCGTTTCGTCCGCGCCAAGTTTTAACTACGTATGGACCAGCGTAGTCAACTCCGACATTTAGAAACGGACGCGTAGGTGATACTCGGTTCGACGGGAGCTGACCCATTAATTGTTGGCTGGTTCGAGCGCGGTATCGTGTACATGTAACGCATCGGTGAATTAGTGCTTTTACAGCTGTGCGTCCGCATAGTATCCAGTATTCTCGCCGAATTGTGGCCAGCGTGAGTTGGACGCCGCCGTGGAGCGTCCGTCGATGTGCTTCGGCAACAACCAAGCGTGTTAGAGGTGCGTCTCTTGGTAAGATTGGCGGTTGCCTAGCATCGTCATCAAGCGCAGCGTTTTTCAGACGACCTCCGACCCGTAGAATACCGTCGTTATCTAGAAAGGGGGTTAGTGTTTTGAGTGAACTTGACCTTGATACCTCTCCATGTCGATTGATTCGGCTCAGGTCGTCTGAAAAAGCCGCGGCTTGCGTTAATTTTACCCAGACGCGCCGCGCGGCTTCCAACTCGTTGGGAGTGATGCTATCGATGTTGGATTTTGATGTAATTCGCCGAAATCGATTGACTGCGCGAAGGACGTACGCTGTCACCCTCAGCAGTTTGTTTAGGTTTGAGAATTGGTTGATAACTTCCCACTCCGGGGATGACGTCGTGATCGCGGCGATGACTTTGGTATGTTTCCTCTCTTCGACGGCGAAGTGACCGTCCAGCGATGTTGGAGTTTGGGGCCAGAACGTGGACGGCCTTGACAGCCAAGGAGGGCCGTGCCACCACTTTGAACAATTTCGAAGGCCTTCCGCGGAAAGACCTCGAGAAGCGAGATCTGCAGGATTGTCCTCGCCTGGAGTGTGATGCCAATAAGCGCCTGGCACCAGCTCTTGAATTGAAGCGACTCGATTTCCGACGAAATCCTTCCATTGGGAGGGGTTTCCTCGTACCCAGATGAGAGTGACTGTTGAATCAGTCCATAGATGTACGGGTACGCGATTAAGTTCGAGACTAGTGCAGACACTGGCGATAAGACGAGCAAGCAGGAGAGCAGCGCAGAGTTCCAGACGAGGAATCGTGACGCGCTTGAGAGGTGTGACCTTTGTTTTTGCTGCGACGAGAGTGTTGACGCTATGCTCCGAATCTTCACCATGGACGCGTAGGTAGACGCATGCTGCCATTGCGTCGAGTGAGGCGTCTGCAAATCCATGAAGCTCCATTATTGAATTTGGTGATTGGGTTCCGAACCATCGTGGCACGGAGACATCAATTGCTGCGATTTCTTCGTTGAGTTGATCCCATTTTCTGGCAGCATCTGGGGGGAGACGTTCGTCCCATTCGAGCTGTTTCGTCCAGAGATGTTGGAATCCGATTTTTGCTACGATGACAACTGGCGCTATCCATCCGAGAGAGTCAAACAGCCGAGCAATAAACGATAACACTGTTCGTTTGGTCCACTGTTGTTTGGATGGATTCGCTGTGCTCTTGAAGACGAACTTGTCATCACTGATTCGCCACGAGAGCCCGAGCGTTCTGTGAATGATTGTCTGGTCGATGGTACGAGAGGCGAGGGTCTCTCGCCGGTCTGGGGTTACGTCTTCGAGGACCTGGTCTACTGCGGCTGCCCACTTTCTAGCGTGGAAGCCGCCCGCCATGAGAAGATTGTCTAGTTGGCGGATTTTCTCACGTGCGGAGTCGACTGTATACGCACCTGACAGGATATCATCGACGTAGATTTCTGATCGGACTATCGTAGCAGCGAGTGGATAGCGAGAACCCTCATCGTCAGCCAGCTGCTTGAGGACACGTAGAGCTAAGAATGGAGCAGCAGTGAGCCCATACGTGACAGTTGTGAGATGATAGGGCACTGATACATCGTTTTCGTTCGGTGACCATAAGATGCGCTGGAAATCCCAGTCGCCACGATGTACTCGTATTTGGCGATACATCTTTTCGATGTCTGCGCTGAAAACGAAGGGATATTGGCGCCAGCGGAGGAGGACTGCGGTGATGTCGATCTGCAATTTGGGCCCAGGCATGAGGTATTGATTTAAAGACAGCCCGAGATTTGTTTTTTGAGACCCGTTGAATACAACTCGAAGTCGCGTTGTTGAACTAGATTCTCGTAACACTCCATGGTGAGGGAGATAGTAAACGTGGTTAGTCGCGTCATCCGGTACTGGAACTCGAATCATATGTCCTAGATTTTGATATTCCGCGAGGAAGGAGCTATAGAGCTGTTTGAAGGTTGAGTCGGCGTGACTCCGCCGATGAACACGTTGTAGAGCTCGTTCGGCTGGCGTTCGCGAGTCACCTAGATGTGTTGGTTTTGATTTAAATGGAAGACGAACAACGTACCTTCCTGATGGCTCGCGATAATGCGTTGTCTTGAAGTGTTCTTCACACTGGGCTTCATCTTTAGTGTGCTTCGTTGAGGTTATTTGCGGAATTTCTTCTTGCTTCCAAAATCGCTCGATTAACGAGGTCAAGTCTCCGAGGTTAATGCTGCTTTGGAGTACATGTTGGTCATGGGATTCGGAATTCTGCACAGATACCGGTCCAGACACAATCCACCCGAGAGCTGTTTCTTGTGCGATTGGGGCTTCTTGAGGACCCTGGCGAAGACCACCGCGGAGTAGACTGCCGTAGATATCAGCGCCTAGTATGATGTCGATTTTTCCAGATTTAGCGTAATGAGGGTCGGCTAACGTCAGTCCGTCGAGATGGTGCCAGGGTTCTTCAACGATTGATTTAGCGGGTATTTGTCCGGTTAGTTGCGGAAGAATATACGCGATGACGGTGATCGCAAAGTTGTGATCCGTCCGCGCTCGGAAGTGTAGTTCTACGGCTCCGCGAGTTGTTCGAGTTTTTTGCGCACCGATTCCCATTAACGGAATCGGCGCTCTTAGTCGCGGCAATTGAAGCGTTTGTACTAAGGCTTCCCGAATGAATGAGATCTCAGATCCTTGATCAAGTAAAACTCTGGCTAAAGTTGGTGGTTGGTTTTTTGCGATAATCTCGATATATGCTGTTGCTAAAAATACTCGTCGTGGGAGAGCTACCTTATCGATGGTGGACGCATTCAACACCTGAGCTGCGTGATGCGATGTTGACGATTCTCTTGGCGTTTCGTCACGATCGCTTGTCGTGGCTGCTGAAAGTTGTGCTGGCGAGGACGTTCCCCGTTCGTTTGATATTGTTCCGTGGATGGATGTGTGGTGGGGACGTTCACAGACTCGACACCGTTTCACCGACCGACAGGCACTCACTTTGTGTTGTCCTAAGCAATTATAGCATAATTGTTTCTGATCGATGAACTCGCGACGCTGCTCGATCGTTTTTCCCCGATACACGGCACACGTCGAAATGTAGTGGTTTTCTCCGCACGCCGAACACTGATAGGTGGAGGTCGCTGCTACATGGACTTTTGCATTTCCTTTTGTTGCCGTATTTTTAGCGGGTTCGGTCATCCGAGGCTTGCTTGTCGTTGTTCTTGCTTCGATTGATTCGAGAGTTCGAATTCGACTATTGAGAAAGTCATGTAACTCGAGGAACGTGGGGGGTTCTGAGTTGGAGCCTAATCGTTCCTCCCACGCTTCCAGAGTGTCGGTGTCCACCAAGCTTACGATATGGTGCACGAGAATCCAATCCCAATGTTGAATTGGGCCACCCGCGGTCTCGAGAGCGTCGAGCGCTTCCGTTATGTTCGAGAAGATCATTTTGAGGTCGTTTGCGGACTTGCGTGTTAACGGTTTTTGTTTGAAGATGGTCTCCAAATGCGCGTTAACGATTAACCGCTTGTGTTGATAGCGGGTTTCCAACTTTTTCCACGCGCGCTCAAAATTATCCTCTGTAACAGCGATATTTGATATGTGTTTTGCAGCTTCACCTGTTACGTGCGTTTTTAGGTATTGAAGCCGTTCCACATCGGTTAAGTCCTCGTTGCGATGGACGAGCGCCCTAAACAGGTCACGAAATGGCGGCCACTCCTGATATTTTCCGGTGAATTTTGGAAGAGGGATCTTCGGTAAACTTTGCGTTACCCCCGAGGATTGTTTTTTATCTTTCTTGGGTTCTGTTCTTCCGATTAAGTTGTGCAGTTCTTGTGACAGCATCGCAGATTGGTCAAAATACTCTTCCTCACACGTCGTGTACACGTCATCTGTAAAGTAGGAGTGTGTACGAGTCTTTTCGTTTCGTGAGAGGGCGAGCGTTTCGTGGTTATTCTGGAATTTTTGCCAATTATTGTCGAGCGATTTGATGCGAGCTTCGATCGCGTATCGCGTTTTCTTTTCGGCACCGTTTTTCTTTAAATTAATCATTGTACGCGATATGAGACCGTACAGATCGTTTTGAACCTCGACGAGTGAATCGAACGTAGCCATGATTGAGTAGCGAGTGACTGCACTGGTTTATTCGGGCAGTTTGAGAATGGTCGGCACTCACTTCTCCGGTACGATTTTCGGCACTTCGGTTGCACTCGCGAACTCCGGCTCGAAGGACCAAATGTTTGATAATTGAGGTAGGTTAAGAAACGCGACACTGATTTTGGTAGATTTCTCGTTTATTCGTATCGCTCGGCGGATCCGTTAGAACTGAGACCATAACATCGGTGCCGACGAAAAGGACTCAAGGAGGTAGAGAGAGAGAATAGCCACTAAAGTTAGATAAGGAACGTGAGAGGATAGGAAGGGGGGTGTTTGTGTTTATGGCCCGAATGTCACGGCAGAGTCGATACCGTCAGCTGATTTCGTAATTGATCGCATACATTATTATACAAAGTGCCATCGATAGAGAGTGAGTTTCAAGTAACTATTAACGGTATTAAACCTTGCAGCGGCCCTCATTAATACCCTATATAAAAATGGCAGGTATAGCTGCTTAGCCGATACGAGTACCGCACGGTACGAGCGACCAGTCGAATCGATGTGATTTGACGCAGAGTCACATTCAATTAATTTTCATTTGGCCAATTTTAAATCGTCCACGTTTTTCAAAACATGTCCGTAAAGAGGAAAAACAGGGCTATATCCTCCTACTTTTTCCAAATTTTTAAAAAGGTGCCTTCAACTATAAAATTGCAGTTGTTAAGAACAATTCCTAAATAAATGGTCAAATATTCGTTTGTATTAAGTGAAATAATTTTTGTTAGGTACTCTTATACAGGGTGTTACTCTACCTATAGTCAATACTTTGGGGGGTGATTCTACAGGCATATATAAGTCGAAAATCAAGAGTGACGAAATTGCGGTAAATGCTTCGTTTATTAATTATCGATGGTTAAAGATTGGCGTCTGGATCGCCTGAATCAACCTGAATGACGGCAACTCGACGGACAGCGGGCCGCGCGAGGCAGGCCAGCCAAGGGGCGTGCAGTGGCGGCGGATGCGTGACGGATTTGCCATGTAGAGCGCATAGTTACTTACCTACCTCGCCGAAACTGTGACATACGATACTTGCGATAATTTATGAAAAGACGCAAACGTTGTTCGGCATTAAACCTGCCTACTCGTAAAAATCCACATGGCATATCAAAACCCGCCCAACGGGATTCTCAAGTAGAGAGGGTGAATGCCATTGACTTTGAAAATATTGCCCTCAAAAATCACCCACACGGCCATCCAAAGCACCGCGATTGTCCCGTCCGCGATTGTTCACTTAATTACACACACGCACCACGATTAGTTTTCTCGCGAATGTCCATGTCTTCACGCACCGCGATTGTTCACTTAATTACACACACGCACCACGATTAATTTTCTCGCAAGTGTACATGTCTTCGCGCACTGCGATTGTCCCGTCTGCGACTGTTCACTTAATTATACACACGCACCACGATTAATTTTCTCGCGTGTGTACATGTCTTCACGCACCGCGATTGTTCACTTAATTACACACACGCACCACGATTAATTTTCTCGCGTGTGTACATGTCTTCACGCACCGCGATTGTTCACTTAATTACACACACGCACCACGATTAGTTTTCTCGCGAATGTCCATGTCTTCACGCACCGCGATTGCAGCCTGTGGTCCCGTTGCAGACAGTCGTCAAACTGAGGAGACCTCCGCCAAATCCCTGCGCGATGGAAACGAAAAATGGTACAAATAAACAACCTACATACAATGTATCGCTACACCTTCGCCGAGTGGCTCAAGCGATGATACACAGCTTATGCAATAAATTAAATTCTTTATTCTTCATGGAATCGATAGGTATGGCAGTGACACCAATGGATTCTCTATGTTTTTCCATAAGGAATCGATCGACGCCACTTACGCAAAGTTCTGATGAGAAATGCAGAACAATTTCAGATTCGTCGCTTTCTAGTGCGCAACATTGTATGGCCCCCTGATCTCGAGCGTCGCGATCGGAGGCCATGAAACTCAGCGCGGAACGGTCTCGTCGGGGGCATGGACTGGCTGTGCGAAACAGCTGTGATTCTCTAGCACAGGCACACGCGGGCCTCATGTAAAATTAGCTTCGTTAAAAGTAATCCGATTTACATTACATTTGGTATGATTTTCATCGGAAAAACATAGGGAATCCATTGGTGTCACAGCCATACCTATCGATTCCATGAAGAATAAAGAATTTAATTTATCGCATAAGCTGTCTATCATCGCCCGAGCGACTCGGAGAAAGTGTAGCGATACATTGTATGTAGATTGTTTATTCGTAACGTTGTTCGTGTCCTTCGCGCAGGGATTTGGCCAAGGTCTCCTCAGTTTGACGACTGTCGTCAACGCGAGCACAGACTGCAATCGCGGTGCGTGAAGACATGGACATTCGCGAGAAAATTAATCGTGGTGCGTGTGTGTAATTAAGTGAACAATCGCGGACGGGACAATCGCGGTGCTTTGGAAGGCCGTGTGGGTGATTTTTGAGGGCAATATTTTCAAAGTCAATGGCATTCACCCTCTCTACTTGAGAATCCCGTTGGGCGGGTTTTGATATGCCCTTGTGGATTTTTACGAGTAGGCAGGTTTAATGCCGAACAACGTTTGCGTCTTTTCATAAATTATCGCAAGTATCGTATGTCACAGTTTCGGCGAGGTAGGTAAGTAACTATGCGCTCTACATGACAATTCCGTCACGCATCCGCCGCCACTGCACGCCCCTTGGCTGGCCTGCCTCGCGCGGCCCGCTGTCCGTCGAGTTGCCGTCATTCAGGCTGATTCAGGCGATCCAGACGCCAATCTTTAACCATCGATAATTAATAAATGAAGCATTTACCGCAATTTCGTCACTCTTGATTTTCGACTTATATATGCCTGTAGAATCACCCCTCAAAGTATTGACTATAGGTAGAGTAACACCCTGTATCTCTACTGTAAGAACTCAAAACGTCATTTTTATCAGTTTATTAGTTCAACAGTTATAATTTTTGGAAAAAAGTAAACACTATATTTCAAAGAGCTGTAACATCCAAAATTTTTGACATTTCGAAAAATCCTTTGAGATATGTTTATATACCCCTAAAGACCTACAAAATATCCAAGTTGCACCAAAATCCGAAATGTTACTCCGAAAAGTGTCCGACTTCGCGTGGAATGACCCCCACGCGATTCACAAAATATATTGTACAATCTTCCAATATGATTCACAGACGGTCAATATTATTGTGCAATATTCAATATTGCACAAAAAATATCAAAACCGTTGTGATTCACGCAATATATTGTGTAATCATCCAATATGATCCACAGACGTTCAATATTATTATCCAATATGAATATGACAATATATTGCACAATATATTGAGCGTCTAGGGGCCGATTATCTTCTTCATTCACGCAATATATTGTACATCCTTTCAATATTATTGCCCAATTTTTCAATTTTATTGTGCAACCTTCCAATATGATCCACAGACGGTCAATAATAATGTGCAATATTGGATATTGCGCAATTATATTGACCGTCTACAGACCGCTTTAGCTGCAGGCCGCCGGGGGCCAAGACGTGCGGCGGGAGAAAAGAGGCGGTGCCTCTGAAAATCGCCCCCTGTGTTCACTTAAATCCCAGGCCTGATCTAAGTAGTCTACCTGCGTGCGCGCAGAAACGATTTATGGCGCGCTCAACCTTTTCGACTGTAAAATCCATAATTTTGCGAATTTTACCATAAACCAAACAGCATTTTACTTGGGAAGGGTGATACTTTTGAAAAAATGCAACAAAAAATCGAATTTCTTACTGCCTAGTCCCCTTAAGTGGTACGATACACTTTCATTTTCGAGATATTCATGAAAAAACTTTTCACATTTTTGCTTTGATGCGGGCACGTACCAAAATCAAACTGGCGAACTTGTAAAAAGCTGCTTATTAAAAAGTTATTGGTTAGCTTCATTGGGTTTCTCATTTTATGTCTGATCCGGGGCCGCTAAACAAATTCAGCCCCAACCAATTACCGAAAAAAATTCTTTTTTTTGTTGCGAATATCTTGAAAATTAGAGCTATAGGAAGAACTTGCTCAGAATCATGATCCAGGCAAGATATTCAAAAATAATTGAAATCGATGAGGTGGACACTGGTCTGCATAATTACCATCCAACCTATTCACACCTTCATCTTATCTTGATGTCTTTTTGAAATTTATTTACAGTCGATTGTCAGAGAGGGGAAGATGCACCGGAGGGTGTTATTGTGAACGATTCTGAACCAGAAGCGATGATAGTTGATATAGAAGATGTTATCGAGGAAACTGCAAGTCCCCTAGAGAGAGTGCAATCACATCAAACACCTGTATATTCGGTTGCAGCTAGTGAGACGCTCAGTATCGCTGTACCACTTGGCACAGTCACATCCACACACGAACCATCTCCCGTACTTTTCGTCAATACTGTGGACAGTCTGAATAGAAAACAGTGGGAATCTAAAAGATGGAATAAGAGACAGAGTTTTTCGAGTGAAGATAGTATAAACGCTGGACATTCTGAAATGTCTAGAATTTGGAATAACGAGAAGAGTTCTGTAAGACCTAATGATATAGGCTCAGAATGTTCCTCCGTTACAAGATCGTTGATTACAAAAAAGCATTGTGTCAATGAGAATTTTGACTACGCAGATCGAGACATAGATAAAGATTCTGTAAAGTCGGACAGTTCAATTTGTTCGATAGAGATGAATAAGGAATTCAAAATCGTGAAGGAATTGAGAAAAGTAGCAAACCAGAACCGTGACAATATCGAGAGGTATGTAAAATACGAATGGAACATTTAAAAGAGGCAACTATTCTCCCCGTCATTCAAGAAGGAACCCACTGACAGACAAGTTCAGACCTGTTCTGCGCATGTTGGCGCTCATTGGTGTGGAAACAAGTTATTATTGGCTATACCCCAAACAAACGCTCCCTCGGAGCCAATGAGCACATTCTACATGCGCGAAACGGGTTCGTTCAGAAATGAAAGGGAGAATATACTTTTGTAGTTTTTCATTTTATCAGGAAAGAAATTTCTACCATAACAACCGACAGAGAAAACGTAATCAAAACAACCGATAGAAGATATAGCCTCGATGGTAAGACAGAATCTACGAAAACTCTCTTGAAATTTTCTGCCCAGTTCAAACAAGAAATTCTTACTTTCTATTTTAGGAACGAATGAAAACAAAACTATTCACAGTGGGAATCTTGGAGATCGTCCTTCTTTTGCTATAAGCGTAAGAGATTCAATGGTAGCTGTTACTAGATTTGGTATAATACTACATATCTATCGTTGCTGACATTTCAATTTCGTAAAGTTTTTATTATTAATATTTACTAATATTCTTTAATGACAAAATATATTTCGCTTACTTTACTTCTCTTTGAAATATATTTCTCCCAATAAAATTTGCTGGTAGCTAAATTTAGAAAATGAAAAATTGGAAATCTGATACCTTTATCTGCGGTTATCTGTAAGATTTGTAAAAATATTGGCTGTACTTCCGAAAACCCCCATGCTCCAAATTGACTGAAATTTTGGAAACAGGTTCATTTTGCATAGAAATAAAGTTTGCGAGAAGGATTTTTGGCGACTCGAAATTTTTTGTTGTCATATAAGTGTCACTACCTATGTTACCGACACGTTGAAGGCGGCTCTAAAGCCACCGAACCTGCTGTTTTCAATTGTTTTTAAAATATATCAGGATTGTTGAGACTACAACGTAACGCGTGGTTCAGTTCCTTGTGGTTCGACGTTATCAGTAAATCTAGGTCTTCGTGTAAAAATGAGTCATATAAATTTATTTTTCCTTCCGAAGAAAATGACCGAGCACGAAACAGGAATTGAATGGCTAAAGGAAATGTCTTTTATTCCCAGGGAAAAGTGTTGTGCAAAACATAAAAAAAAAGATGGTTTATATCGGAACAAGAGGAGGTTTGGGCTATTTTCGGTGTTATAAATCAGGAAAATATGACCATAATATTACAGCCGCACATAATACATGGTAGATATTACTTTTATTGACTAACTTATTTTAAAGTTATACTTCTATTATGCATGTCATTATTGGTAATGGTATAGATAGAGGGCAACCTCACGGATTTTGACGACCTTGAAATATGTTGTCAAGGACGTCATTCTGAACAACTTTTTCTTCTAAACTTTTTGGCGGTCGACCATGGTTTCCGAGATATTTGTGACAAACTTCTATTCATTTATTCCGACGCAACGGACACAGCGATCAACTTTACGTGGTTAGTCATCTGGGGGATGTGTTTATACCCGTCTCTAGACTCCTCGGGGCGCGATGCGCCCCGAGGTGGATAGCACGTGGGAATGTGATTGAAAAAAAAGTAATTTTTTCCAAAAAGAATGTAATTTTTTTCAAAAGATATGTAATTTTTTTCAAATAGAATGTAATTTTTTCAAAAAGAATGTAATTTTTTTCAAAAAGAATGTAATTTTTTCCAAAAGAATGTAATTTTTTTCAAAAAGAATGTAATTTTTTCAATCACATTACCATGAGCTATCTACCTCGGGGCGCTTTGCCCCCCGGTGTGTCTAGAGACAGGGATAAACACATCCCCCAGATGACCAACCACCTCAAGTTGATCGCTGTGTCCGTTGCGTCGGAATAAATCAACCGAAAGGTCGACATTGTATTCTACCTAATACCTATACGTACGCGTTAGTAGCAGCCCAGCGTTCGGCGATGTTCTGTGCGAATATCTCGGAAACTACTGCCGTGCGATGGTAACATGTATAGGAAAAAGTTGTTCAAAATCTTGATCTTGATAACATATCCAAAAATCATTGAAGTCGGTGAGGATGGAAAACTTCTAAATAATTAGCAAAGATTTTTGCAATTATCTCGGAAACTAAGGTCGACCGCCAAAAAGTTTAGAGGAAAAAGTTGTTCAGAATGACGTCCTTGACAACATATTTCAAGGTCGTCAAAATCCGTGAGGTTGCCCTCTATCTATACCATTACCTTATTATTATCTTACGTGGAAATTTCCATAGGTTCTAACGTTGTCATTTGAGTTTTCAAAGTTGCATGCTAATAACTTGTGCTTTTGCATGGCGATATTCATCCGAACAAACACAGCATGAATGTTCTATCGCTGAAGACCAAACAATTTCGACAGAATCAATTGCAGATAGATTTTCATTCTGTAGAGAAGTGTGCACTCTAGCGCTTGACAGACGATACGAAATGCAAGGTTTAATCGGTGGTCCTGGTATTATAGTCGAGATTGACGAATGCAAAATTGGACGCAGGAAATTTGAAAGAGAACGTTTGCGTCAAGGAGCATGGATATTAGGTTCATTTTTTATGGCCATTGTTATTTTAATTTCTTTTTTAAACAATTAGTTTAATTTCTATCGTTTATTTTATATGAAAAATTTGGAATAGGTATGATAGAACGAGGAGGACAAAAGTATCGTTTAGAGATTTGTCCTGAAAACAAACGAGACGAAAATACTCTTATTTCATTAATTGAGAAACACGTAGCAGTAGGATCAGAAATACACACTGATTATTGGAAGGGCTATGTAAATTTAGAAAAGCATGGTTACGTTCACAAAACTGTGAACCGTAGCACTAATTTCGTAGACCCGGAAAGCGGAGCTTATACACAGAATATAGAGTCGTCATGGCGTGTTTTGCGAGCTCGACTAAGTAGAGGTGGTATTAGAGAAGATACACTTATTGACCACATGTGTGAATTTCTATGGCGTTTTGAAATAAAAAGAGATGGGACAGATCCATTTTTACAAATAATAGAAGATATTAAATATGTATATCCAGCCGATTAATAAAACCGTTTTAAAGACTTAATCCAAGCCTGTAACTTTGGTTATTGTTTTTTCTACGGGGAGGTGGGGCGGGGGATGTTTTATATTTTATTTTGATATTTCGCGCGCCCGTTTGCGGGCGCGTAAAGCATGGTAGCGAACCGATGAAAGTTCGGTAATTATATGTTTTAAAAGTTTTGACCATTATACATTCACAGACCAGGTATAGAATAGACCTCTCATCCTCTTGTCTTCAGTGTCACAGGTCTGAAGTACCGATATTCTGAAATAACCACTGGTTTCGAGCGCCCTCTCGAATTTTCGAGCGGTGGGTGCCGGAAACATAATGTGTTTCTAGTATTGACACAGGTAAAGCTGCCGGTACCGCCGAGGAAACTATAGAAGCTATGTTATACAGGGTGTCCCAGTAAATCGGTTCACTTCAAATATCTATTATTTCAAGTTATTACTTAAGCGAAACACGGTGAAACTAGTTTCTTTACAGACATAGATTAGATGTGGAGGTCAATTTTATTTTTTCAAATGGACTGTCAAATTCAATGGAATAGCGAATTCTGAGTATGAAAGTACTAAATTTCGTGCATTAAACTAAAACTTATTGTTTCTGAGATATTCAACATTCTCCATCCTATGACTTTGATTAAGAAATTTGAAGCTATGCTCAGTTCATTTCGGATAGCCGGCCGTTGAATGCGAAAATAATAAAATAAAACAATAAATACGAACGCCAAAGTGCGCTTTTTGACTCTTGAAAGTACATACATATACACATGCCATGTGACGCGTGTGTAATAAACCAAATGAACGACACTTAATATAAATTCAAACATATTGATATATTTATTAAAACATGATACAGAAATTAAACAAATAATTAAATTTATGACGCAACAGAATATAATGAATATTCCAACCAGTTGAAACAATTTTTTAGAAGTATGTGAAGCATTTGGAGAGTACATATTATATCGAACTTGATGCGACTTTGTTTTTCAGCTACCTGTCTTGCTTCTTTTAACTATTTCACAGCTTCAAGGTGAAGGGCGACAGCAAGTCATAGTTGTGTAAGTGGTAGGGATGCAGCACTACAGTGGTTCGCGCTTTGTCGGTGTGCCAGTCTTTCAATGGGACGATTAAAGACCATCATCGACTCGTACCAGCGCGAGTGCAGCTAGCCTAAATTTTCTCTGTCGGGGGTCCCGTCTCGAGTTCTGAGGTCTCTTCTTCGAGAAATGCCCACAATTTTCGTTTAAGCTGGTAAACTCTGTAAAATGGATTAACGAAGAGCAAAGAACCTTTTGTTTCTTTTCATGAATGCAGATTTCGTTACTCTTTTATCCAATAATGTAATACGTGTTATTTATGATGTAAGATTACGGGTTGAGGACTCCGTAATGAGCATCGTGACGGGCCGAAAAAAGATAGGCTCAGTCGGGAATCGGATTAACCGTTCTTTTAATAATCTTTGATTTCTGGGAAACTATAATATAATGTAAAATATAATATAAATATAATATTAACCCTCCGTATCCTGAGCCTGTGTCTTTTTAGACCCATCATTTCAGAGCTCACGCACACAGTGACAGAGCGGTTAATATTATTCGAGCTTGAGCGACCATCCCTATCTGAGTTATACTGTATCGGTGAAGGTCTCGAGCGACCGTGGATTTTTTATTAGTGAACTATCGGTGTGGGTCCGTCAAGTCCCGGGCACACGACTCGACGTCCCGTACTCGGAGGCTTAAATATATATACTGTATATACAGAAATCAAAGATTATTAAAAGCATATCCGCATTTCGCTTATGTTTTCCCTAATTATATAGGGTAACACGCATAAGTTTTAATACCTCAATATATCGAGAATTACGCACACGATCAATTTTAATCGTTCTGGTCTTGAGTTCCATACATCTCATGCTTTTAAACAGATATGTATTGATACAGGCTCGCACTCATCCCTCCTTGTATTTGAAGCAGGGGTGGAACCAATTATTTTCTTAATCCACGTTAGAAAACAAGCAACTTTTGTTGGAAGCATTTTTTCTTAAAACCATTCCAAACTATTTCTCGATGTCTAGATGCTAGAAGACAGGCAAAAGGTCAGAAGCTAAAATGGTTCCAAAATGAGAAGCAAAAATCACATTTAGTATCTTGACCTGCAGGAGTATCGTTTACACCACTTGGGTTTTCCCCAACCACTTACCCGATGTCCGTCTACCCAGGTTATTGTTGCCGCGACGCGACCCCCTAAACCAGTCTTTGCACGTTGGCTGACAACACTGACTCCTGCCACGATCGCACACCCCAAAAATCAGTCACACGTCACTCTTTCAAAAAGTACTCGCTCCTATAGAACACACCTATCTGCTCATTCTCCACATTCATTGTACAGTGTGTAGAACAATTATTGGTCGTTGCTCAAAGGGGGTGAATCTACACCTATGAATCGGTGGACATTTGTAAAAAAAGTGTCCGCGAAATTGTTTATAAATTATAACATTGAAAATTAATGTTAAATTTTTTGGCAAACTTGTCGAAAAGCTCCCTCCTCACCGATTTTAATGGCCTTCACATATGTTGTCGAAGTCATCATTCTGAACAACATTTCCCTTTAACCTTTTTGGCGGTTGGCTTTGGTTTACGAAATATTCGCAAAAACTTTACTTAACACAAGAATTAATACCGAGTTTAACACATGTTGCACTCTGCGGTACCATGCTTTACGCGCCCCGGCCCTAATGTAGCCCCAACCGATATACCGTCAGCTATGTAACAGATTTAAATATATTATGCCGAAAGTTTTTCAAATGTTTTTTATAACATGGCAAGAAGATCATTGAAATCGGTAGGAAGGTAGCTTTCAATCTATTATGCCGAAAGTTGTTTATTAATGTCTCCGAAACTGAGGCCGACCGTCAAAAAGTTTAAAAGGAAATGGTGTTCAGAATGACGACATTGACAACATATGCGAAGGTCATTGAAATCGATGAGGAGGTAACTTTTCAACAAATTTACCAATTTTCTTTTATATCAACGTATTCTGCGTGTTGGAAAGGAAATATGTTTGAATGAAGCTTTGATCAGTAAAAATTGTTAAAGATTTCGGAATGACTTGATTGTGTAGAATTACACAATCAATATATGTAGGCAGGGGCCCACCACTACTCTACTGCTTGATACGAAACACACCATAAGATTACCATAATTTATTAATCATTTTTTAATTAGTTATAATAGGAAGTGTTCAAAACGATAAATGAAAGTGTATGTCTGTACACAGAGTATCCCGGGTATTCGGCCCCGGGGTGAGGAAGTACTAGGATAGTACCACTTACCGGGGTATGGGGAGATGCCTAGAGGAGGCACCTCACAGAGGGGGTTTTAGTGGGTAGTCCGCCTATTTGGCTGGGAGTCCCACATAACCCGGTTAGTAACTAGCCGGGTATGCATAAAGCATTTCCCCCTCTTAAAAAAAAAAGAGTATCCCGGGTATACAGTTGAAAAAAATTGAAAAAGTTGAAAAAGTTAATATAAACCCATGTCCGCAAATAATTGATTAGTCAGCGAAGTAAACATCGTAAGCGAAGTTGTACAATGCTTCTCCGTTGTATGGGTCTGTAGAGTTGCTGATTGATAAAGATATGAAGAAATTTTTATTTGCCTTTTAAAAATGCTGCATTAATTTGACATCGGGACACCCTGTATGTAAATTCTCACCGCTATTATAACTTTCATTCCTACCGCTTATAGCGCTGCACTCTTATTTCATGCTTAGCCGTTAACGTTGGATGCGATACGGAAATGGTAATGGGGCTCTAGAGCCCCAAAATCGAGTGATACAGAAGACAATAGGGTGGAAGGTCTATTCTATACCTGGTCTGTGATTATACTATATAGCGCCGGTAAGGAAGAGAATGACATCAAAATGATAAAAAAAAAAATTTTAGAAATTTCGAGTCGCCAAAAATCCTTCTCGCAAACATTATTTTTATGCAAAATGAACCTGTTTTCAAAATTTCAGCCAATTCGGAGCATGGGGGTTTTCGGAAGTTTAGCCCCAAATACGACAGCGAATACGAAGAAATAACCCTAGGTGCCACCATCGATCCTTATTGCTGCTCCTTCGCAGATGCACACTTAGTGACAAACTACAATAAATGCTCAGCAAACACGTTACCGGAAACATCGACTAATTGTAAATTAGGTAATTCTTTGTCACTGTAATATTTCTGTTTGAAGCTTTGATTATTATTTACACTTTTATTTTGTCCATATGTTTATTACGATAATTATAATTGCACGAGTCGTAACTATTTGTAGGTGAAACTAATCGTAGAATATTGGATATGAATTCATATGATGCAAACCGAATAAATGATGGCTCTAAAGGACACGTAAAGAATTATGATGCAATCAAAGATGAGATATTCAATTTGAATACATGCTTCGAGTTACCGAATATAAAAATAGATCTACAACACTACAAGTACTTGAATCGCGAGAAACGAAATAGTCGCGTCGCAGAGATTACAATGTTCAAAGATTCGATAGAAAAATACCGCAAATTCGAAAATATTTCAATGTCCCCAACATTACGTGCTACGAATTCTTGTATGCAGGGTGTCCCATCTAAGACTGGACAGCGGGATATCTCCGAACGTATTGGAGATAAAAAATGAAAAAAATATGGCATCGCATGGTTCGAAGGGGCTGATCTATTAGCGCGAACGATTTTTTTTTCGATTATTATTTTAAAAGATACGATGGTCAAGTTCTGTTTTTTAAATGGAACTATTTTTTCTGAACACCTGAGTTGATAGTGCGTTCCAAGACAAATTCAATGAGCATTAATGTATACACTTGATTTCCACTGGTTTTTGAGATATTGCGCTTGCAAGTTCACTGATTTTCCCTGGAAAAAAGCCTGCTGAAATAGCAAGGACCGATGACGGTCACACTGGCGCCACGGGTGGCACTGCCCGTTGAAACTGATACTTACCTGCCAAAGGTCGACGCCGAGACTGGCAGGCCCAAAGGCTGGACAATTCTTTTCCGCCAGAAATGCTACTTAGGTATGTACATCTACGGTATCGAGAAGCGCACCGTTACTTTTATTTCGCACTTGCTTCTACGCTTGGATGGCCGGTTCATTTTGGTGGGATGCAAGCTAGATTGGTTAGGTTAGGAGGTGTGAAAGTTGCTAGACTAAATTTCAACTATAGGGAACAGATTGTAGGGTAACTCGGGGTAATATGCCACCGTAGGTAATATGCCACTTCTCAATAATTTTTTAAACAATGAACAGATTGCGTTATATTTGCACTAGTTCCATCCAATTTAGTGTACCTGCTAAGACGACAACAGATTTTGGCTTTTGATTTCTTTTATTTTCAGTAAATCCTGGTAAGTTATAAAAGTATCGGCTTGATGTAATTTCACACTCTTACTAGAATGCAGATTATACATTTGTGTGAACGGTTCTACATAAAATCAATAGATTATGATACAGTATAGTAACAAACGAATTTAATAACCTCTCAAACATCCGTTAAAACTATGTATTTTGTGGAGAGATTTTCTATCTTTCGTTTTATGGCTGTTTGGAGTAATATGCCACATGTTTGTCGGTATAATATGCCACAAACTCTTATCTTTATAATTCTTTTTATTTAAAGCCATCGAGTTGCTTTTTGGATCAGAACCATGCCTAAGAAGTATGTACGAACTTCAAACCGTGCAGCTTGGTCAGAAAAAAGTTTAAAGGAAGCCATTCGAAGGTAAAGGAGACGTAGAGATTGGAGGCTGTTTAGTTTGTAAGAAGTAGCTATTTTTTCAAATAAATTTTACGTTTCATTGAGTTAAAATGTTTGTTTTTATTTATTAATAGCTTAAATAGTTTAAAATATTGTTGATTCTCCAAAATTTGAGTGATTAGTTCGCACTTCATAGATTGTGGCATATTCACCCACCACCTGGGTAATATGCCACTTTCGAGGACTTTTGTATTTGTACGTTTCTGATTGAACTATAAAAGTTACATATCTCTACTTATTAGTCAATACACAGAATTAGTTACACTTTCGTATGGTTTTATCTTTATTCCTGTATCTACTTATACTTGCGAGATATCGCGTTTCAAAGTTAACTGTGGCATATTACCCCGAGTTACCCTATTAGAACCAATCGGATTTGCATCCCTCACAAACGGCTGCTCTCTTGAAGAGGCCCTCTTCACAGCAATACCTCCTCCCCAATGCCCACCTTCTCTCGCATGGAATACGTCAACGCATGCTTTTCTTTTAATATTGAAGATCGTGTTTATACTCGAGAGGACCACGCGTCGACAGCGGGCTACCCCTTTTCTTCCTGTGTCTCTCCACGAGGAGTATCAACGGTGGATTGTAGGAGCGTAGATGTTGGGATGCTAGTTATTGAATTCAGAAGACGATAGAAACACTTTATTACAAAACACACATGTGCTATAATAAATGATCGAACTTGCGCCCCACTTCGCGCAGACCGATTACAGGGTGATTGGCTCGGTACGCCTAATCCGCCTCGCAACCGTGACGAGGTCAAGCCAAAAGGTATGAATCCTGGGTCCTTTTTCCGAAGGAAGCCATAAAATTCGATGGGCACTGCGGGGTGTTGTCGTCCCAGCCACGCGATGAAACGCAGATTTACCCTGTTTCTGTTTCAGAAATAAAATAATT
The DNA here is from genome assembly GCA_929113495.1 of Andrena minutula. NCBI lineage: Eukaryota > Metazoa > Arthropoda > Insecta > Hymenoptera > Andrenidae > Andrena > Andrena minutula. Next base: position 22,036,406 of record OV815993.1, read on the forward strand.
CTTTATTCTTTATCGTATCGAAGGAGAAGTGACGCCGATGTATTCCTGGCGTTCCGTCGATTAAAATCATACCAAACATCATGCAAATCGGACTACTTTGACACAAGCTATTTGTATTCCCTATGTAAAAGTAGTCCGATTTGCACGATATTTGGCATGATTTTCATCGGAAAACCACTAGGAATCCATCGGCGACACTTCCATATTCATTTAAGCGGATTAAGAAATTCTTTATTTTTCATCGTATGGATATGGAAGTGTCGCCGATGGATTCCTAGTGGTTTTCCGATGAAAATCATGCCAAATATCGTGCAAATCGGACTACTTTTACATAGGGAATACAAATAGCTTGTGTCAAAGTAGTCCGATTTGCATGATGTTTGGTATGATTTTAATCGACGGAACGCCAGGAATACATCGGCGTCACTTCCCTTTCGATACGATAAAGAATAAAGAATTATTTTATTTCTGAAACAGAAACAGGGTAAATCTGCGTTTCATCGCGTGGCTGGGACGACAACACCCCGCAGTGCCCATCGAATTTTATGGCTTCCTTCGGAAAAAGGACCCAGGATTCATACCTTTTGGCTTGACCTCGTCACGGTTGCGAGGCGGATTAGGCGTACCGAGCCAATCACCCTGTAATCGGTCTGCGCGAAGTGGGGCGCAAGTTCGATCATTTATTATAGCACATGTGTGTTTTGTAATAAAGTGTTTCTATCGTCTTCTGAATTCAATAACTAGCATCCCAACATCTACGCTCCTACAATCCACCGTTGATACTCCTCGTGGAGAGACACAGGAAGAAAAGGGGTAGCCCGCTGTCGACGCGTGGTCCTCTCGAGTATAAACACGATCTTCAATATTAAAAGAAAAGCATGCGTTGACGTATTCCATGCGAGAGAAGGTGGGCATTGGGGAGGAGGTATTGCTGTGAAGAGGGCCTCTTCAAGAGAGCAGCCGTTTGTGAGGGATGCAAATCCGATTGGTTCTAATAGGGTAACTCGGGGTAATATGCCACAGTTAACTTTGAAACGCGATATCTCGCAAGTATAAGTAGATACAGGAATAAAGATAAAACCATACGAAAGTGTAACTAATTCTGTGTATTGACTAATAAGTAGAGATATGTAACTTTTATAGTTCAATCAGAAACGTACAAATACAAAAGTCCTCGAAAGTGGCATATTACCCAGGTGGTGGGTGAATATGCCACAATCTATGAAGTGCGAACTAATCACTCAAATTTTGGAGAATCAACAATATTTTAAACTATTTAAGCTATTAATAAATAAAAACAAACATTTTAACTCAATGAAACGTAAAATTTATTTGAAAAAATAGCTACTTCTTACAAACTAAACAGCCTCCAATCTCTACGTCTCCTTTACCTTCGAATGGCTTCCTTTAAACTTTTTTCTGACCAAGCTGCACGGTTTGAAGTTCGTACATACTTCTTAGGCATGGTTCTGATCCAAAAAGCAACTCGATGGCTTTAAATAAAAAGAATTATAAAGATAAGAGTTTGTGGCATATTATACCGACAAACATGTGGCATATTACTCCAAACAGCCATAAAACGAAAGATAGAAAATCTCTCCACAAAATACATAGTTTTAACGGATGTTTGAGAGGTTATTAAATTCGTTTGTTAGTATACTGTATCATAATCTATTGATTTTATGTAGAACCGTTCACACAAATGTGTAATCTGCATTCTAGTCAGAGTGTGAAATTACATCAAGCCGATACTTTTATAACTTACCAGGATTTACTGAAAATAAAAGAAATCAAAAGCCAAAATCTGTTGTCGTCTTAGCAGGTACACTAAATTGGATGGAACTAGTGCAAATATAACGCAATCTGTTCATTGTTTAAAAAATTATTGAGAAGTGGCATATTACCTACGGTGGCATATTACCCCGAGTTACCCTACAATCTGTTCCCTATAGTTGAAATTTAGTCTAGCAACTTTCACACCTCCTAACCTAACCAATCTAGCTTGCATCCCACCAAAATGAACCGGCCATCCAAGCGTAGAAGCAAGTGCGAAATAAAAGTAACGGTGCGCTTCTCGATACCGCAGATGTACATACCTAAGTAGCATTTCTGGCGGAAAAGAATTGTCCAGCCTTTGGGCCTGCCAGTCTCGGCGTCGACCTTTGGCAGGTAAGTATCAGTTTCAACGGGCAGTGCCACCCGTGGCGCCAGTGTGACCGTCATCGGTCCTTGCTATTTCAGCAGGCTTTTTTCCAGGGAAAATCAGTGAACTTGCAAGCGCAATATCTCAAAAACCAGTGGAAATCAAGTGTATACATTAATGCTCATTGAATTTGTCTTGGAACGCACTATCAACTCAGGTGTTCAGAAAAAATAGTTCCATTTAAAAAACAGAACTTGACCATCGTATCTTTTAAAATAATAATCGAAAAAAAAATTCGTTCGCGCTAATAGATCAGCCCCTTCGAACCATGCGATGCCATATTTTTTTCATTTTTTTATCTCCAATACGTTCGGAGATATCCCGCTGTCCAGTCTTAGATGGGACACCCTGTATATATAGTCTTTATTGCGTCCCCTCAGGGTTTACAATTCTTACACCTACTTCTCTTACATCTATCCTTACAAACTACTCGCACTTAACCTAATCTCCTTCGCTTGCTCGCCTGCCACCGCCACGCACGCTTTCCCTCGCCCTCTCTTCCCTATCTTGTGACCTCCGCTTCCGCTCGCCTTCCTTTCATTCTCAATCCTTAGCCTTCCATTCCTCCACTCCACCTCCCCTCCTTTCCTCTATCCTCCTCATCCACTCCTTCCCCCCTCTCTCATCACTCAACACCTCCCTCACCATTTCCTGCCACCCTCTATCCTTCCCCCAATCAGTACACCTCTCCCATACGTGCTCCCACGTCTCCTCCCCCCACCCACACACCCTGCATTTTCTATCCTCCTCCTTTTCCCAATACCTCCCTCCCTTCATCTCATTACCCAGCCTAAATCTTGCCACTCGCCTCCACCTGCTTTCACCCCACCCCTTCTTTAAATACCCCGGCACCCCCACCCCTTTTACCATCCCATACCACCTATTATATTTTGATTCCCCAATCCTCTTCCATCTTTCCACCTCCTCTAACTTCCTTCCCCTACATACCAACTCCTCCCCCCTCAATTCCCCCCTTCCCCTCATGAGTTCCATTTCTTCCACTGTCCACCCTTTCTCCTCAAAAAACCCCTTTCTTTGGTCCTCCCATCCTCCCAGCACCTTCCCCCTTTTCGCCCTACCTTTTATTTCTTCCCAGCATTTCCTTGCCAATTCCCCACCTTGCCCCTCCTCCAACTTCCTCTCATAAGCCCAAGCCCTCATCCCCGCCCTTCCCTTCATCATGTCCCGCTGCAAATCCTCCCTCACCATGTACCCCGGTGTACACCACTCCACCCCCAATACCCATCTTAGGAATCTCTCCTGTAACCCCTCCACCCTCTCCCTTTCCCTCCACCCCCATATCTCCACTCCATATCCCACCGTCGCCCATACCAACCTATCGAACATCCACACCCTTTTTCCCCAGTCGTTCCCAAACCTCCTTTTTCCGATACCCCACACCTGCCCCATCACCCCCGCCGCCTTTCTCACCCTCTCCCCCACATGTGCCTCCTGTCCCCCATTTGCCATCAACGTATACCCCAGATATTTATATTCCCTCACCTCCTCCACCACCTTTCCCTTCCACCTCCACACCACCTTTTTCCACCTCCCTCCTCCCCTCCTACACCTCATTACCTTTGATTTCCCCACATTTAGTTGCAACCCCTTCCCATCCAAATATCTTTCCAGCCTAGCCATCATCCCCTTCATTCCCTCCTCCTCTTCCGCTACCAGCGCCACATCATCCGCATATGCCAGCGTATACATTTTCTTTCCTCCTAACTTCACCCCTCCCCATCCTCCCCTCTCTAACTCCTCGTCTAAATCCGCCAGCAACAATGTAAATAAACTCGGGCTCAGCGGACATCCCTGTCTAACTCCTCTAGCTGTCCAGAATTCCCTCCCTACCTCCTCTCCCACTCTCACCCTACACACCGTTTCCTTCAGCACCTCCTCACATCTTTCCACTAGCCCCTCTCTCACCCCCCTCCTCCGCAGCGCCCTCACTAACACCTCCCTGTCCACCGAGTCAAAAGCCGCCTTTAGGTCTATAAAGAAGATCACCAGCTTTCTCTCCTTCCTCATCACCTGCCTGTTTATTATATAGTTTAAAACATAGATGTTATCAATACATCCTAAACCTCTCCTAAAGCCGGCTTGACTCGGTGGCAGTAACTTCTTTTCCTCCACTTCCTCCCTTAATCTTTCCGCCAACACCGACGCGTACACTTTGTACGTCGTCTGCGTCAGCGTAACGCCCCTGTAGTCCTCTACCCTTTTTCCGTTCCCTTTCTTCATCACCGGTACCACTATTCCTTCCCTCCACTCTTCCACCCACCCTTCCCCCTTCCATACCTTATTACATATTTCCCACAGCCAATCCTGCACCTCTTCCCCCCCATATTTCCATACCTCATTAGCTATACCATCCCCCCCTCCCGCCTTACCCTCCTTCAGATTCCTCACCACCCTTCTCACTTCCTCCTTACTCAGCTCCCCCTCCTCGTCCTCCCCCCTCCCTCTTCCCCCCTTTTCTCACCCTCCATTCTACCCCCCCTAATAACCCCTTAAAATACTCCTCCCATTCCTCCATTTTTATACCCTCCTCCACCCTCCTTCTTCTCCTCCTCTCTCTATTTATTACTTTCCATGCCTGCCCTTCCGTCTTCACCCCCTCTACCTCCTTATCCCACCTCTCTGCTTCCTCCCTCTTTTTCGCCTCACACATGCATCTATATTCTTTCTTCTTTCCCCTATACTCTTCTCCATCTCCACCCTCCCTCCTCCACCGCTTCAGCTCCCGTCTCACCTCCCGCTTCTTCTCCTTACACTCTTTATCCCACCACCCTCTCCTTCCTCCCCTCTCACTTCCTTGCCCCATCTTCCCTATCACGCCTTTTACCCTATCCCTCAACTCCCCCCATCCTTCCTGACTCCCTCTATCTCCTCCCTTTCTCTTACCAAATAACCTTATAAACTCCTCTCTCCCCTCCTCTGTCCAGCTCCCCCTCCCTACCCCTTTTCCCTCTCCCTTTTTCCCCCTTCCCTCCCCATCCCTGCATTCCCCCTTCAACCATACTACCACTGGGTGATGGTCTGAATCCACCCTCTCACCCACTTCCATTCTCTCTACCCTCTCCCTCGTCTCCTCATTCCCCAACACGTAATCAATTACTGAATTCCCCCTCCCACCCGTGTACGTCCACTCGCCGTCCTCATCCCCTTCTACATTTCCGTTAATTATCCCCCACCCCCTCTCACCCAAATAGCCACACAACCTCCTCCCCTCTCCATTCACCTCTTTGTCCTTAGACCTCCTACTTTCCACCACCATCTCTCCCTCCTCTCCCCCCATATCTCCCCCCTTCACCTCCGGTCCTTGCGTTGAAATCTCCCCCTATCACCACTCTTACTCCTTCCTCTCTCCCCTCCGTCCACTCCCTCAATTCCTCCAGCTTCATCTGCATATCCTTATTTACGTATACCCCCACCACCCTCCACCATTCCCCTCACATTTTCACCTTCTTCGTTATTATCCCCTCTTTCTCCCCTTCCTCCTCCTCCCTTGTTTCCAACCCCTTCCTCACCCCCATTATCATACCCCCCATTGCCCTTCCTTTCTTACTCTCCCTCTTTGCCCACTGCTTCTCCCACACATATCCTTTTGGCATCTTATTCCTCACTCCCTCCCAGTCTTTTTCCTCCACCCACGTCTCACATAGGACCACTACATCCCATTCCTCTAACCCTTTCCAGAACTCCACATCTTTGTTCTTTACCCCCGCTACGTTCCAAAAGGCCACCTTATTTCTTCCTACCCTTGCCTCCTCTCCACCCCCCCCCCTAACCTCTCTCCCCTCCTCCTCTCCCCCCCCTTCTCGCTTCACTGCTCCTCCAGCCATTTCTCGCACACCTCATCCCATCTCTTCAACCTCCCGTTCACCCACATTTTCATGTACCCTATTTGTACATTATTCCCCCTCCTCCTCTCCTCCTCCGCCTCTCTCTCCATCTTCCATTTCCCTCTTCTCTCCTCCTCCGTGAGGTCGTCCTCAATCCTCTCTTTCCCAGCCTTCAACTTTTTCCTCGCCTCCATTGCTTTCCTCTTCTCTTCCCTCCCTGCTAATTTCACGTGCACCATTCCTCGTCCATTCCCTCCCGCTTTCCCTATCTTTGTCACTTCCTTTACCCCTCCCTCATCCAATCCCAACCTCCCCCATAACTTCTTCACACCCTCCTCTACTTCCCTTCCCTCCACCCCCAAACCCCTTATTATCACATTGTTCCTTCTGCCTTCTCTCTCCTTCTTATCCTGCTTCACCTCCATCTTTCTCAGCCTCAGTCTCCATTCCTCCACCTGTCCTTCCTCCATCATCTCCTTTCCCTCTTTCCCCCCCTTTCCCCGTTCCTCTACCCCCTCCATCACTTCCACCATCCTCCCAACCCTGCTTTCCAACTTCTCTAACTTTTCCTCTATTCCTTCCCTTCTTGCCTTCTCTTCCCTCCTCCACTCTTCCCACTTCCTTCTTTCCGTTCTCCATTCCTCCTCTATCCTTCTTCTTTCCTCCCTTTCTCTCCTCGTCTCCTCTTTCATCTCCCTTATCTCCCTTATCTCCATTACCAGCTCCATCAACCTTTCTTCTATCCCCCCTCCCCCCTGCTGTCTCCTCATTTCGTCCCCTTTTACCGGCGACCTGATCGTTTTCCCGCTCCTCTTAAACTCTACCCTCTCATCCCCACCTCCTCCTCTCTCCCTCTTTTTTTCCCCAACAACTCTCTACACTCCCCACACTACTCCCCATACTACTACCACTGTCCTTTCTCTCCCTTTCCCTTCTCACTTCACTTCCCTTGTACTTTTCCTTCTCACTCCCTCTACTCCCCTCTCCCCCCCATTTTCCCTTCTCCCCCCTTCTCACCCACCCCCATCCCATCCATCTTCCCTTTTAACATTCTCTTAATTCCTTTTTCCCCCGTTCAAAAATTCCCGCCTTCCTTATCAGCACCTGTACCTCCTATCCTCTCCTACAGGTGTCACCTCTGATGCTCTCCTTGCTCCTTCCCGCCTAATTCTCCCACCTCTATCACCTAACCTCCAAAATTTTCCTTATCCCTCCTATATCCCTTTCACCCCCAGCCCTTGCCCTTCCCTTCTTATCTCTCTCCTCTCCACACCTCTCCCCCTACCTCCCCACTCTCACTCTATTCTGCCTTTCACCTCTTTTCCACACTTTTCCCACACCTTAACCACGACTCACTTTCCACACACCTCTCATACACCGCGACCGGAAACGGAAGTCCTACGAATTCTTGTAATCGGGAATATTATCCAGAACCAACAATTCGAACAACTTCCTTAACAGTTGCACCATGTCGCGAGGAACGTTGCGTCGAGAGAATCCTCATTAGCGAGGAAACTTTGAACAAGATAGTCATACCTACAGCCAGCAATAACTGTACAGAAAACATAAAAATCTTGAAGCCAACGGTCGATCATTTTACAGATAAGGATTTAACGAAACAACATGATTATGGACCAAATATCAATCGTGAGCCTTCAATTAATCAAGAATCAAGCGTTCAAAAGTTCACTCTCCAGTTCATTCTCCAACTTGGAATGTTTTGATTAAGACGAAGCGTATAATATTTTCTCCATTTCGCCATGTCGAAGATCACTCAATTGCTAAGGAGAACAAAGCTTCTGAGGATAATCACACATTTTCAAAGAAAAACAAAAGTAAATCCAAATCGGCATCACCCAAGTTCAATCGCCAGGATGCGCTTCTAAGAATGTATTTCTCCCTACCATTGCCTCTTCGATCCTCATCGAAAGATGGCGAATTGAAAGGAACGACAAATATTATTATTATTTATTATTATTTAATAAACGGGGGAACCCTTTAGTGTACATATTATGACATTGAATATAAACAATAAATAACAAATAATAAAGTATAACAGAAAATAGAAAAACATAAAATGAAAAGTAAAATAAAAATAAAAGTAGAAAGTAACATAACAAATCAAAAACAACAACAAAAACAACAAAAGACAATAATGGTATTTCAATCGGCGATAATACCAATAATCGATGAACGAAACATGGTACCAAGGTGACGAGGTTACTGTAATGGCAAACACCTTAACAGCTGTCCCCTAAACGACGCAAGGGACGCCACAAATATGTCAACGTCCGCAGGGCACTGGTTTAACTCATCCATAGCGCGATTTATGGGATCCATTGTGCAATGTTGATAGGCCGGGACGCATGATACAAAAAGAGGCCTCGGACGCAGTGACCGCTGCGGCGCAAGAAAACAAATTCGAGATACCAGCTCTGGGCAGTCAATCTGGCCGTGGAACACCTTATATAAGAATAAAAGGTCCAGATAGAGTCGACGTTCATTGAGAGTTTTGAGCCCGATTCTACACAGGGCTGGCTTATAATCATGATCGTCGAACCGCATCGGCCTACATGACGCCCTCATTGCTAGCCTAAGGAACTTATGTTGTACCCTTTCGATTGCACTGTCGTATAACTTATGCTTGGGGCTCCATATAACCGACGCATATTCAATCTGTGGCCTTACTAGTGCGACGTACAACAATTTCAGTGTCCTGACCTTTTTAAATTGACTCGCAAAACGGGCAATAAACCCGAGGGTCTTCATCGACTTACAAATGACATTCCGATAGTGGTTGCGAAAGTCCAGGCACGCCGAGAAAGTAACTCCGAGGTCTAAGACTTCCGCAACCTCAGTCAAATTAGAATCGCCAAGCCGATAACTCGCTGGAATACCGTTTACAGCCCTGTGGGACTTTAGGATAACACACTTCGCAGTATTCAACTTCATCATGTTGACGGTACACCACTGCTCGAATCTAACGAGGTCAGCCCGCATCAGTTCTACGTCGGAAGCCCCACTGATAGTGCGGAAAATGTGTCGGATAACAAGGAAGACCGAATGGGTGAAGTAGCGGTACAGGAAGATTTTGACCCAAACAAATGTGTGGAAAATAAAAGAAAATTCTCAATCGACGAAAGCAAAGTATTTCAACAGTTGCAAGTGGAACACAACATGCGAAGCTTGACGGATAAAAGTTTATCGGTCGGGCCAGCAAAATAAAACAGAATTAAATGTTCCGTAGAACAGAAAGAAGATCGAAGTACCGTATCGGTACAAGTAACACCAATCGAACAGCAGCATAATCGAATATGCGTCACAGAGTCTTCGTCTATATTGAACCGTGAAGCAAAGACTGTTGAGGTATATTCAAGGAACGTGATAAAGCAAGCGCAGTTTAATGTTTGTTGAGAAAATAATATAAAGGAAAAATATATTCTGTTGAGGTAATAGATTTGGTACACAGATTGCACTTGAAACTACAACATTTGACATCGATGTACTTGGATATCGAATTGGTTCACAGACCACGGTTTACAATTCTTTTTACTTTTATAGCTAACTGTACGTCCGTTCGCTCCGACATTCACACAGAATCTGAACCACATACCTTCACACTCACACTCATTTTTTCTTTCTCAGTGTTGCCACGTATGCTAACTGAGCGGTACCAACTTCTGAAATTATTTCTCCAACACTCTCTCTTAATTTCAGGAGTTTGATTGCTATTTAACAACTTAATTGATTTTAAAAGAAATATAGCATATCACACTACAAATCCACTCTTACAAAAAAAAACAAACTTGTTTGAGTTTAACGCTTTAGTAAATAAATCTGCGTATTGATGTTCAGTCTTACAATATTCTACTACTATTTCCTTATTTTTGATTAGCTCATGTATGAAATGGTATTTTACATCTATGTGCTTAGATCGTCTATTTACTACACCGGTTTTTATGAGTTGAATAGCGCTTTGATTGTCTATTTTTAATTTCACTTGATGTTCTTGATCTGTCAGTTCCTGTAACAGCGACTTCAGATGAAGTAGCTCTTTACAACACTCTGCTGCTGCGATGTACTCGGTTTCAGTTGTTGACAAGGCCACTATTGCTTGTTTTCTGGAGCACCAGCTTATTGGCCCTCCTCCATACATTATGATATAACCCGTGGTGCTCTTCCTGCTCTCCAAATCTCCTGCATGATCCGCGTCACAATAAGCTTCTATGATGTTACTGTCAGTGCCCTTGCAGAATTGTATGCCTTGAGTAGACGTTCCATTTAGATATCTCAGCATCCTTTTAGCGTCTGTTACGTTGCACCCTTTCGGTTCGTTGATGTACCGGCTTCCATAATTTGTAGCATACGTTAGGTCTGGTCTTGTCCTACTAGAAAGGTATAGCAGGCTTCCGATAACCTCCCTGAACGGGAACTTGCACTCTTTTTGAGCAATATCTCCCTCCGGTCCTTTTATTACTGGAGTGCTCACAGGTTTCGAGTCTTGCATCCTATACCGTTCCAGAATTCTTTTAGTATATTGCGTTTGTGTCAGTCAAATTTTTCCTTCTTTGATGCAAACTTCCATACCTAGAAAAACATTTGGATTTTTACAGACTTTTATTTCAAATACCTTTTCCATCTCTTCAAGCAGGTTATTCATTTGGTTTATATCTTTTCCCAGGAGTATGCCATCATCCACATAAATACCTAAAATTAAATTATTATTACTGTGTTTAAATATACATTGTTCAGTCTTTAATTGTTCGAGCTTTCTTTCTTTAAGAAACTGTGTGAGCTTTTCATTCCATTTTAACGGAGCTTGCTTTAGCCCGTAAAGTGCCTTATTTAGTTTGCACACTCTGTTACCGTAGTCGTACCCTTCTGGTGGTGACATATAAATATCTTCATCTATGTGCCCATATAAAAAAGCTGTCTTTACATCAAACGTTATTATTTCGTACCCACGAGTAGCTGCTAGTGCAAATATCACTCTGAGTGAGCTATTACCAATTACAGGACTGAATGTTTCAGTATAGTCTATCCCGCTCTCCTGTTGACATCCTCTGACAACTAGCCTCGCCTTTTTCTCTCCGTTCTCCTTTTCTTTAAAGACCCATCTGCTCGTTAACAACTTTCTGTCTTTCACTTCGGCTCTGTCTATTATTTTCCAAGTGTTGTTTTTTTAAGGGACTTCTTTTCCTCCTCTATGGCATTTGTCCATTCTGCTTTCTCTGTACCTGTAACAGCCTCATTATACGTTAATAATGCAGCATAGTCATCAAATCTCTTTGGTGGATTCCTTATACGGGTTGATCTTCTTTCTTCTCTTCTTTGTTCCACTTGTTCAGTTTCTCTATGTTCGTTTTGCTCTTCTGTTTGTTGTCTGTTCACATGTTCTATCGAACCCTCCGAGCCTTCTTCTGCTTCTTGCATATCTCCCCTGTCCTCTTCTTCATTGTCATTTCTATCAGTGTTCTCTTCTTCATGTTCATTTATTATTCTTATCGTCGCGTTATCTTCATTTTGGGGGAATTTAGTCTTTTCAGATGTTTCCTCATCGACTTTTACATTTCTTTCAATTTTTATTTTTCGTTTTTCAGCATCCCATAGTCGATAACCATTTGGTACATATCCAACGAGAATGTATTTCTTACTCCTCTCATCCAACTTCTTCAGAGGTTCTAAGACTTTGGCAAATGCTATGCATCCAAACATTTTTATATCTTTAAGGTTAGGTTCCCTCCGATTCCATGCCTGAGCCGGAGTCGTGTTCAGTACGCTTGTTGGACTCCTGTTTAACAGGTAGGTCGCCGTGCAGGCGGCCTCCCCCCACATTTCCTTTTCTAACCTCGAGTCTATTATTAGGGCTCTCGTTTTTTCAATTATTGTTCTATTGAGTCTTTCTGCTCTTCCATTCAGCTGTGGTGTATATGGAATTGTTCGATCAAGTTCAATTCCTTTTAGCCTACACCAGTCTGCTAGATTTTTATTAATGTATTCTCGTCCGTTGTCACATCTTAGTTTTGACAGATGCAAATTCCATTTGGCCTCAACTGCATTTGTATACTCCTTCACCTTTTCAGTGACCTCGCATTTTGTTCTCAGAAGATATATTACTGCAAAGTGTGTAAAATCATCCAAGAACGTTAGTATGTACCTTTTACCATCCCATGTGTTTGGTCCTATAGGACCACATACATCTGTGTGCACCAACTCTAGTGGTCGCGTTGCCCTTGTTCTGTCATTTCTAAAAGGTTCTCTTGAATGTTTTGCTTTACAACATGTTTCACAGATTTTACTAAATTTATCAAGATCAGATTTATTTATGTTCAAACCTTCAGATATATCAGTTAGTTTTCTCATACCTTCTATGTTTAGGTGCCCCAATCTTCGGTGCCATTTCTCAACTGACCCTTCCGATGCAGCCATGTATGAGGATTCCTTTCGTTTCCTTCCTAAATTTATTTCATATAGGCCCTTTTCGTTTTTTCGTCCTACAATCTCCGTTCCGTTTTTCTCAATTTTTACTGTATCTCCTGAGAAATTTACTTTTCCTCCGGTTTCTGTTATCGCAGTCACCGATAACAGATTTGCTGTCAGATCAGGAACGTATACTACGTTTCTCAAATTGCACTGTCGAAGTTCACATTGTCCGACTCCTTCAGCATTCATGGTTTCGTCCATCTTTGCCACCTCTATTTTTGTATTAATCTATTGCATGTTTGTTATCAGATTCCTATCGTTCACCATGTGTGACGTCGTGCCTGAATCCACTATCCAGTTGTTAGTGCTCGTGCCTCGTGCTAGAAAAGAGATCAAGTTACTTTCCATATATCTGTTCCTGTTTCTGAAGTAACAATCCTTGTCTTGGTGATTATTCTTTTTGCAGATGCTGCAGGATGCTGGACTCCCTTTTACAGGCTCGGGGCAATTTGACGAGAAATGTCCATAGCCTCCACAATTGAAACATTTCTTTTCTTGATCATTATGATTTTTGCTTGTTTTTTTACAATTTCTGGCAATGTGCCCCATGCCATTACACTTGAAGCACTTTACTTCTGACGTTTTTAATGCGACGGGTCCCTCCTTCTCTTCCGAGTTTTTATGTCTTGACTCTTCCATTGTTAGTCTTGCTATAAGATTTACCAAGGTTCTTTGTGTGGTTTCTGTAGATTCCCATGCACTGACAAAGTGCTTGTAGTTGTCAGGGAGTGAGGTTAGGATCTTTGACACCAGCATATTATCCGTTACCTTAGTATCAAGAGCATTCAATCTTACCGCCATGTTCTCAAGCTTGCATATGTGTATCGACAGCTCTGTATTCTCTGTGAATGAATAGCCAAAAAATTCCTGCAACAGATTACATTTTAATTGCTCGTTGTCTCTCTGATACACTGCATGTATCCTGTTCCACATGTCCATGGCTTTTTCACAGGACATTATATGCGTCACAACCTTTTTGTCCAGGGTTAGCACTATAACTTTCTGTGCTTGAGCATCTTTCTTTGTCCATGCATCGGTTGTTGGATTCGGACCTGGTTCCAACACATTTTGGTACAGATCATTTGCTTTTAATAAAATTGTTACCTGGAATTTCCAGAGTTGGAAGTTTTCTGGCCCCTTCAGTTTTTCGACTTGATAAAGTTCATCATTTGTAATTTTTTGTTCCATTTTTACGAACTTTTACTTCTTTCCTTTATCTAATATTTTTACTGATAAACAAACCCTCCTCTCAATATTTGTTTTTACAAACTACGCTTATTCCTGGGCCCATAACCTGTTGAGGTATATTCAAGGAACGTGATAAAGCAAGCGCAGTTTAATGTTTGTTGAGAAAATAATATAAAGGAAAAATATATTCTGTTGAGGTAATAGATTTGGTACACAGATTGCACTTGAAACTACAATATTTGACATCGATGTACTTGGATATCGAATTGGTTCACAGACCACGTTTTACAATTCTTTTTACTTTTATAGCTAACTGTACGTCCGTTCGCTCCGACATTCACACAGAATCTGAACCACATACCTTCACACTCACACTCATTTTCTCTTTCTCAGTGTTGCCACGTATGCTAACTGAGCGGTACCAACTTCTGAAATTATTTCTCCAACAAAGACAAATGAAACCACGTCCTCTTCAACATTCGATGCATATTCTTCCGATCTAATGCATAAATTAGAGATTTTGTCAAATGTAGTAGCGAAAAGAGATGGCCGACCTAATACACTTTCCGAAGAATTATCTCTTGAATCACATTCATTGAGAATACGTCGCGCAAAAGAAGATTTCTTATCTGGCCGTGGTGGGCCTCTTTGTCATTCTATGTTGGAGCCTCGATCATCTAACGATCATTGTTTCCCGGAAACATCCGTTAATCACTATACACAAATTTTACAAAATGAGCAAAACGCGAAAGATGAGATATCAGATATACACAACTGTACACTAAAACTAGATGAAACAGCGAATGGATACGAACCAAAAGGAGAAACGATAAACGAAGACAGGGTGAAAATGCTTGTAAGGGAAGATGGCATGATTGACAATGAGTTATTAAGAAGTTCGGTTGTTTCTCTGCCTGATCATGTAAGGTTTGCCAGCGCTGGGATGATGAATGTTGATCCTGATACTTTCAAACGACTCGAGGATTCCAGCCGAGGGTGTGAGTCTTTTCGAAGAACCATTTCGAAACAGCAAGAGGCGTCAGGACCACTTGCAAAAATTGTTAGCAAGTTGAGATTTACGCGATTGATACGCGGTAAAGACATTGAAGAAGGCAATATGAGTACAGTCTCCAGATTGTGCAGGCAAAGTTTATTAATTGATGTTCGAGATGATTATGAAAACCAATGGCACACTAACCATGGAGATGAAACTCGTCAGTTGAATAACATCGACGAAGCTTCAAAAGAAGAATAATTTCAACATCTCCAATGTCAGGTATTACATTATGCTATAAATAAAACAAATAAATCTGTTTGTATTAGAAGCCTGTAAATTTTCTTAAAATACCCTTGATATGTAACGTAAAAATGTGTACCACAGTAGCAGTAGCAGCAGAAGTTATAGGTAATAAGAAAAATAATTTTGTAACATTTTCAAACATATTTATATGTAAAGTTACATAGAAATCTATGACAGTGTAATTAAATGTCACTCACAATATAGCCGATTTCGGTAACACCTATTTATCGAATTGCTGGTAATATGTATCTACTTATTTTACAAACTTTCTCCTCTACTTGTATTATATATAAAATGTTCACTGTCGTACTCGGCTTTTTTAAAAGAATGTTTTCATCTGTACCTACTCATGAATTTTTCAACAACTTTGTAATCGACCAAGGTACACATAATATGATGTTGAAGTATAACGGTAAACAATACGGTGAGTCGATCCAAGTATTGCCGCTGTTTGATTAAATGAAACTACTGCCCCTGAGGTAGCTTCGAGTGGCATGTAAAAACTAAAAGTAAGCTCGTGTCACGTGTATCGAACTGTGCCCCTCCTATTTCCCTTTTTCAACTTTCCCATCCGGTTCGCTCTTAACCCTCCTACTCACGTTAAATTTCAAACGACCCTTCTATATCGTTTCAAACCCATGCAACTTCTTCCGAACGGGAAAACCTTTCGATCGCATTAAGCGGATTTCATTCGATGACGAAGCGGGCGAACAAACAAATCAATCGGGCGAGGGAGTTTCGTTTTGTGGACGATTGTGTACCCTCGGTATTGTACTGCCATGTCCCTAGAGAATAAAGGTATATAGGTATTAGGTAGCTTCGGAAGAGTTTTGATTTATAACGAGTTGGAATAGAAGAGGTGGGACTGTCGGGATCGCCAAATCATGAAACACCTATTCCTCTGCTTCTCTACTTCGTCTATTATTTCATCTTTATATTAAGAAATATAACTTTGTCTTTCACTGCATGTTTCACTGAATTGATATTCTTTTTAGTTCACTCCTAATTATTGACTGCATTATCGTACATTAAATGGAATGCGTACATATAAAGTAGCTTATTTCCTTAAAAGTGTTCAATACCTATTAGTTGAAGTCGTACATTTTCAATGAGCATTCATACAAGCAAAATGGAATATTGATTTTTAGAAAATAGCCCGAGAAATAGCCGTCTCTTGTGAAGTATCAAGCACGTGAGCATAACCTGGCCGATAGATAGTTTGCCCTTATTCCATCGTTTTAATCACAGGTAGGGGATCCTTAACCGATTTATAAGCTCGAAGTCGAGCTCTTGGGATCATCAAATTCCTCGCAATGGGCGGTCGTGTTTTTCGTTGCATTCACCAGAATCGACCACACTTTCTACCTGCGTTTATAATCCGGAAGCATGCGCAAGAGCACGCACCAAGGTATAAAACATTAAAAAGATACTGTACCCCCATCTAGCAACAATGCGCAAGAAAAATATCAACGGAATCCTTTTCAGAGCAACCATTTTCAACACAAACAGCTTCCTGTTGGATGACCATATTGGATAAACGACACGTTACCGAAATTATTGAAAAATGGTGTGTCGTTGAGTATACATAGGCACTACCCATGGATCAGTGAACCACTTGTATCGACTACAGGCGGATAATCGTAGGCACCTATATCGTTTGTCCACTACTATTAGACGAATACAAAAGTTTGTCAACAGGATAATGAAGCAAAGCACCTATACTAACATGCGTATTTTTAATCGTCAACCGATTATTACCATCGTTACGATTATCACTATCTAAAGTTGGAAAACAATGATTTAGAAACACCGACAGCTTCGCACACCAGTTATATGTTATACGTTAGGGTGGCTCTTATTTAATCTTGATAAATTTTTTTTCAAGATTTTCTTCGGGGCACCCTCCGGAATAGTTCCAAATAATTAAAAGAAAATCTGTGTAAAGTTTGGGCTCGATCGGATAACGGGAAAAGGTGCCCCTGGGCCCTTGAACATTTAAATAATTATTTAAGAGCTCACAAAGTCGATTTTATATAATATGCTCCAAGTTATTGATTAAATAAAGAAATATGTCAAACAAAAGTCGTTGATCCGGATACCAATATTAATTGAGAAAAGTGATAAAGTTTGTGCTGATGAAAAATAGGATATTTCATATAAATCAATGTATGTATAATAATTTTGGCAAAGCAAAAGCTTAAATGAATAATTTCGTATAATGCGTGTAAGAACGACGATTGCAATACTAATGTACATTGGCTCTTATTTTCGACTTTTGAATTTTCGTTGGGGCATCCTCCAGAATAGTTCCAAATAGTTAAAAAACTCTGTGTAAAGTTTGAGCTCGATCGGATAACGGGGAAAGGTGCCTCTGAATGGTGCCATGAATGTTTCTTGAAACTTTGGGACCGAAATTTGAGTCTATATCTTCGATATTTTTGCAAATTTCGGTCCCAAATATTCAGGAAACATTCATGACATATCAAATACTGAAAATATGGAAAAACATTTTTTTTTATCTTTTTCGCATATTTCGATATATGTTCCTTTAAATGTTAAAAAAATAATCCTCAAAAATAAAAATTGCATTTTTTTGTTCGCCTTCATAAATAAAAAGTTTTTGAGAAGCATTTAAACTTTCAAAATTTTAGAAAATGTCTTTTTTTTTAGGTTTTTGCGACTTTTTTCGAAAATCGTTTGCCGCACGAGAGAAAGTAGGTACTAGAACATAAAATATGCTTCTTGTCCGGATCTACAACTTTTGTGTGACTTTATTTTTTATTTAATCAATGGCTTGGAGGATATTGTATAAAATCGACTTTGCGAGCTGTTAAATAATGATTTAAATGTTTAAGGGCCCAGGGGCACCTTTTCTCCGATGAAAATTCAACAGTCGAAAATAAGAGCCACCCTAATATACGTATCCTATAGTCTCACATTCAAAATGTTGCCACGAAGCTTCAAGGTTGTTATTTACATTTTCAAGACATTGTATAAGATACTTTTAATACTCTTTACGACGAATAAGAAATAAATGCATTAAGATAAAATGAAAGCAAGTGACAAAACATTTGAACATCTATGACGGCTCGTTCCATGGAAATATAATTGGTTGTAGTAGGATTTTACATTATAACTTCAACCACCAAAACAGTTTGAAAACAGAAAAATCACAATAATTAAATAGTCACATTTCTACGTTTAATCAGCAACCCCAATGTTTTCTTCTATTCATTCTCACAATCTGTAACGAAACAAACGAATTGCAATTATATGTAGGATGTCACATATGTAGGTACTTTGATACACTGATCCCGAATTTCCGTTATCACTTAACGTTGTTGCTGTTGTAACTGTGTTTTCTCTCCTGTATAATATAGTTATTTTTAAAAAGAAATGGGTACCTAATAATAACAAGGATTTATAGATTTCTTGTAAAAATAGGACTATTCGAAATATTGTGCTGACACTTACCTGGGACATTCTGTTACTTATAATAATACTACATCAAAAAATGTTATTTCATGTAGGTAGGTATCTATTTCGTTTGTTTACATTTTTCACAAAACCTGATCCTTGTTGTTGACTTCCCCTTTCTTCTTACTTGATTCTCAACTTCCCATGCATGTTTTTACTTTTCTTTTTTTGCTAATGAATATTTTGTTTCGCCGCGGTACACAAGGCCGATCTACTGAATAAATCATGCAACTGTTAACTTTTAAATTGAATGATTGAACGTATGGACGAAATTGCGAGTGTTTGTGGCGTGAGTGAATAGAAGCGGACGTCATTGTTGAAACACGATTGATTTATGTGTACCTGTCGACACTTGGATAATTTCGACATAGCAAACTGCATTAAATAGCCATGTGCTTTCGTTTCCACGCTCGAATTTTTTATCCGTTTTTACATTTCAATTACCGGGTTTTCAATTGCAAGATTTCGAGCACAGCGACGGCGAAATTCGAGGGAACTAGATAAACAGCTATGTATCGATTGACCATCTAATATGCTTCTCATTACCATACGAACCGTGTATTGTACTTAAAACATATGTACCTAAGCACATATGTATGTATATGTACTATACCTATATCGTAGCAGAATTTTATGGCTTGAGCAGAAACGAATTTAAGGAATTACTTTGGATTCCAACTTTGAGTAAAGTTCGTGAAGAATGCGTATGTATCTACAGCATTGTACAGCTAAGACCGGTTACACTCGGTCTTGATACTAAAGAGGCACAGGTGCGGTGAACGTAAACAGCCGAATGTCCAGCGCCGACAAATTTTAACCGGTCGATTATATTTATCGCTTGATTCCAGTCGGCAGATTACATTATTTCGATGTTTAATGCGTTACGCCTCTGCCTTGTGCTCCTCGGCGAAGATAGGAGGTTGAAGGCGGTAGCGGGCACGACAAAATATTCGGCAGGGTTTCGAGATCTCTATGCTAAACGGACTCAAATAAAGCAATCTCTACGATCAGACAACGACGGCGCGGCGGTGTTTGTCTTTTATCCTCCACTTTACTCTGTTTCCTTCTCGCTTGTACCAAACTCCCTCTACCGAGCCCCTGTTCCCAACCCCTCCGAGTATTTTGATGACAGTGGCCACTGGTCATTGCCGGTGGATTCAGCTTCCTCTTCTTTGTCAAAGGGGACCCTCCTGACAAAAGCGAAGGTGGTAGGCTGCCGAAGAATTAATTGCTTCGAACAATATTTACGTTCTCTCGTCTATGAGATTCCCTTCCCCCTTTTTCTTTGCGATTCTTATTTTTTTCACCAGAACCAAACCGATTCCTCAACTCCAAAAGCCGGAGGAGAACGTCGCGCGATTTTTATCAAGCTTGCAAGATTCTCATGGCATGGCTCTGCCGACAATAGCATTAGGTACCTCTGGGAACGTTGAAAAAGGGGGAGCCAAGGTTAAAAGTCGATGCTGCCACGCGACAGGCAATCGAATTTCTTGTGTCCAGGGATATTTATATTAGAATTAGAACCTTACAAAATTATATTGCACCTAATTAAGTCTGCTACACACATTCCCTTTCAAGTACTATGTAATAGGTAATACCTATAAATATGTAATTAAGTATGCCTAATAATCAAATTAGGGGAAGGTGGGGCAAGACGGGGTACCCCCCGTATCTCGTGATACAAACGCACTAATCAAAATTGAGCATATGCGTTACGCTATGTCCTAATTAGATGTCGCACAGCGACAAAATCGTTGTCGTCCAACCGACCGATTTCAGTCGGTCGTACGACAATGCGACAGTGTCCATATACGGCCGGCTGTAGAGTACTATTTGCAACCAACTTTTGCGGTTAGTTTACAAGATGTCTTTGTCGAAGTTGGAGTTGCTTTTTCTTAGTGAAAATAGTTATGTGAAACATATATTACAACGAACAAATACACGGAAGAGAAATCGTCAGTTTATAGACCAGATATATAAAGACAGGATAAATTTCGGCAAATTTCACCACCTTTACTGTCAGCTACGAGAAAACAACAATTTTATAGTTTTCGGCCCATTTGTTCCATAAAATAGGCCGTTTTTGGACTTCAGAAATCAGTAATCCCACGAAATCCATTGATTTTTTTGGACGTTGTGCGTTCGATACGACAAAAAAAAACAAACTGCTTTGAAATTCAAACAAAACGACCGACATATAGGTACGAAGTTGCCGCATCGCATTCATTGCCAATTTGGACAAACATGTTGGTCGGTCGGTTGGACGACAACGATTTTGTCGCTGTACGACATCTAATTAGGACATAGCGTTAAGGTCGATTTACACTATACAGCACGGACCGGCACGTACCGGCAACGGCGCGGTCCGTCACCGGCGCGTAATATTATGCATGCATCTACACTGCTCCGGCAACAGTCCGGCAGTTCACGTTTAGCAGTCGAAATGAGCGGATCAGACAATGACGAGGAATTGGTTCTTCTAGCCTTACTTTTAGACGAAGAGGATGCCGCAGCAAAAAGAGCAAAAATGCGAGATAGAATTTGGGTACATCCAATACTAAAAAAGAGAAATGTTGAAGGAGAGTATTGGACATTATTTAAAGATTTACTAAAATGCGACGATAAGTTTTATCAATACTTTAGAATGTTCCAATGCAAATTTTTTGAATTACTAAAATGGATTGAACCCACTATCGCTGTATTTACGATGATCCGTTGCATACAACGACACACATAACTTAATATGCTCTATCAATTTTTCGCAATCCATCCTCTGTTGCATGCGGTCTCTGCCGTTTATTGATTTACACTGGCAGAACAGCGACGACACGTTTCGGCACGGACCGTCACGAATCGGCAAAACATTCTTCGCGACAATGTCGACCGGCGTCGATTCGTGCCGTAGACGGAACGTTGCAGGTCGGTGCCGGATAGTGTAAACAGTCCCATTTAAAACGCATGTTCCAATGTTTTGGCGTGTAGGTGACGGACCGCGCCGTGCCGGTAAGTGTCCGTCCGTGCTGTATAGTGTAAATCGACCTTTAAGGTCGATTTATACTATCCGCACAGACCCGGAACGTATCCGTTCAGCACCGATCAGAAAAATATTTTATAATGCAATTTGTATATAGGTGTTTATACATATCGTGTCGTATCAGCACAGACACGTACCGACATCGGTCTGGCCATCCGGTATTCTCGCGAAGAATACTTGATCGGATACGGAACGTGTCTGAACGTGTCGGACCATGTCGGCGCTGACAATATGCATATGTTTCGGTTCCGTTCAGACTTCAGACACAACCGTGACAGCAAAAAGTTAATAAAGACGATGAATTGCGAAAAGCTAATAGAAATTGTCCGCGATTATTCTCTTTTGTATAATCAAGAGGATAAAAAGTATAGTGATAATGACAAGAAAGAAGCAGCATGGGTTGAAATCGGGAAGAAACTGGGACAATCTGGTAAATATAATATATATATATGCAAAAACTAGAATACATTTTATTTTATTGGTCGTATTGATTCATTAAACAAAAATTAGCATGCTTTCAGCATTTTGGGCATTCTAAGAATTCTGTAGCCATTCGAGACTTCCATTTTGACTACTTAAATATGACCTAAAAGTGTCTCTGACGTGAAATGCGGAAGTACTGCCAGTACCGCCTTGTCTTGGAAGATTCTGTAAATTTCTATGTAATGCTTCTGGAATTTGATCAGATCTATGAAACGAGATAATGTAGTTATGTAAAATACATGTTGTTAAAATAACTTTGTCGGCATTCTGTGGGTGCAGCTGTAATCTTCTGTTATAAATTCGAAATTTTTGTGCCAATATTCCGAAAGCATTTTCTGATACCCGTCTTGCACGCGAGAGCCGATAGTTGTAATGCACTTTTGTAACATCATCAAGTTGTGGTCTAGGGTATGGTCTTAATAAATAATTTTTTAATGGAAAAGCCTCATCGCCGACAATAACATGTGGCATTACAATATTTGTGTTTGGTAATGGTTTGTCTTCTGGTAAATTTAATTTTCCAAGTGCAAGATATTTTCCTAGCTTGGAATTAGCAAAAATTCCTCCATCGCTATTTTTTCCATAAGCTCCGATATCTACAGCTATAAATCTGTACCGCGCATCAACTAATGCCATTAACACAATGGAAAAGGTTTTTTTGTAGTTAAAAAACAATGATCCACTATTTGGTGGTGCAGTAATTGTGACGTGTTTACCGTCAAGTGCACCCACACAGTTCGGAAAATTCCAAATGTTCCAAAAATCTGCTGCAAGCGAATGCCATTCCTGTCGAGTTGGTATTGGCATGTATTCTGCCAAAAGATGCTTAATAATTGCACTACAAACTTCCATTACTATGCAGGAAACAGTAGTATGCCCTAAGCGGTAGCTAAATGCTATTGTTCTATATGAATCGCCAGTGTTCAAAAATCTGAAAACATGAAAACGAATCTATTATATGTATAATCAATTTGAAATATGCAATATAACAGCATTCTTTCTTTTAGACAAACAATGCAAACAGACTTGGAATAATCTCCGTGATGCGTTTCGTAGAAATTTAAAAAAACGAAAAGAAACCAAAAGCGGTCAAGCTGCACCTAAATTGAAAAAATGGAAGTATGAAGACGAAATGTCATATCTGATTCCATTTTTTAATGAAAGGAAGTCTATCACGTCAGTAGTGATTGATGAGGAGGAGGATGACAATGCTGCCGAGGTTGACAAACCAGAATTAAATACTGACACTATAAATAATGCTCAGTCAAGAGAAGAATACATTGCAGTTGCACCAACGCCATCTTCAACACGCAGAAGAAATTTACGAAGTAGAGAAGAAAATGCATCCGCAGCGTTAATGAAATACGTTTTAAACAATAAAGACAATGCACCGAAGCAGAAGCCGCAGTCTCAGGATGACGTATATTTGTTTTTTAACAGTATTGCCGCAACAGTCAGACAATTTTCCCCATATAGTCGAGCAATAGCTAAATCAAGAGTATTTTCAATTATATCTGAACTGGAGTTACAGAATACATCCAGAATCGAAACCGGTAGTCAAAATCAAACAATCATTCCACATATTTCACCCTGCTCAAATTCGTCAGATACCTCGCGCCAATCAGCATCCACAAACATGCAACAATATTCACAGTCTTCACAAGGAACATCACATACAGAAATTCCATCGACTTCATACTCCACTCTAACTGCCACTACACCCACCATTAGTTTTTATGAGCAGTTCGGTGGAGAATATCAATAATATTACTTTATTTATATGCTTGCATTTATGAATTGTTTGTGAATTGTACCTATGTTGTGTATTTATGAATTGTTATTGAAAAATACTTGCCTTAAACATACTGCTAATTTTTCTTTTGGACTAATTGCTTCCTTAAAAGTCGTGTTCTTCTTTCTGAGAGAATTTTCAATTTTTCCCAAAAGAAAATTGAAACTATATTCCGACATTCTAAAATATTGAAAAAACTTTTCTTCGTCGTCTGTTAGTTTTTTGTAGAGTGTCCAATATTCTCCTTCAACTTTTCTTCTTCTCAAGCACTTGTGCACACCAAAACGGCGGCATCTTTTTTTTACAACTTCGTCTGCATCTAATAGTATAGCTATTACAGCCAAATCTCGCATACTTAAATGTGAAAACATTTTTCCTATTTGTGCTATTACGTGCCTTTACGAAACGCTTTCTGTTAACTGACTGATCGGTACCACCGATCGACGAACGTATAATATAAACACTCGTGTCTGTGTCGGAACGGAGCCGATACGGAACCGTTCCGTGTCGGATACGGATAGTATAAATCGACCTTTAAACGTGTCGTTACCGGCACCGTCAGTCAGCAGCAAGTCAGTGAAACACGTGGACGTGTGACAAAGATAGATCAGAATTTATAATTTATTCGGATTTCTTAATGATATGATAATATAGAAGATCTTCAGTACTTGTATATGTTTCTGAAGCAGAATTTAGCTGGCTATAAGGCACGTGTATCATTTTATACTTTCGCAAATAATGTTTCGGGCAGTGTTCATATGATTGTAGTGAGATGAGAAGGGGCATGATGGGGTAACTCTTATTTTCATTACCCCATCATGCCCCTCACAAACCTAAAAATAAAAATCAAAGTTTCTCATTGTCCCAGGATGGTTGGAAACTACAAACGAAAGACGGACCGAGGAAAATGATACTTCTTTTCTATTAACTAGTCCAAAAGAACTGATTCCCGTTCCAATCACAAAGCAAAAGACTCGTATGTCGAGAAAACTGGAAACACCGCAATTATAACATCCTCATTTCTTCTGTGCTGATGTAGGAGACGAGGATGATGAAGCCATACATGTGTGTCGCCTCTGTCAACCCAATAAATAATAAATTTATTTATATTTACTTTATTTATATTGTTTTTTAATTGGTACTCCATTATGCTCCACCCGTGGGGCAAGACGGGGAGATAGGACTTTTTTTCTGAATTTTTATTTATTCCATTAAAACCTGTAAAGATTAGGTTGATTCATAGTTAAACTGAAATACTTATTTCCAAAGAATGGCTCAGACATAAAATTGATTAGTTGATTATGAAAACCTGTGTTTTATTCATCATCAAACCTTAACTACCCCGTCTTGCCCCACCTTCCCCTATATGCCAAATAATTAGCTGATCAATATTTCGTCAGTAGGTATAGGTACCTACTGTGGTTTGCAAAATTGTTGGCAGTCGTATGCGGAGCGGGGCAAGGGGACTACCTCGCTCGCGCCGCCCCACTCTCTGCCGCGGACTCCCCAATTCCTCCGCTCGCTCTCTTCGTCTTGCGGTGCTGCTGACCGATTCGTTGACGTGACGCGTCGGCCAATAGCGACAATACGTGTGCTTTACATCTACCACAGTGTCAGAGAAAGTGGGCCTATGAGGATACACTCGATCGGACCACCAAGTTTCTGCCGGCAACATTTTTGCAAACCACAGTATTGTAGGTATTCTAAGTCCGGGAGAGTTCGACCACTTTTTGGAAAAGAAATTGTAGCATCGTTGTTTTTCCCAAGCAATTTAGGGTATAGGGTAGACCGGGGGCGATAGTAACACAACTTTAACTTTACAAAATTAATATATTTATTGATTTTAAATTATAATAATGACTGAAAAAAGTAAAATTTGTGACCTATTATTCAGCATCACAATTATGGCAAATATAAAACATGTTGTGGCTGGTGCATGCTTCATGTGCCCAATCCTTACAAAGCCGTCTGCCGTTTCTTGACATATCTTGACAAAGATACGTGACATAACTCATATTTTTTTGCTGCAGCTCGAATAGATAATAGATTTTCGGGTAATTATTTACTTTAGCGATTCCTCACCGATTTTGATGAAACTTGGCTATGTTGTAAAACTCCACATTCTGAGCAACTTTTTCCTATACATATTACCCCCGCTCGGCCTTAGTTATCGAGATATTTGTGAAAAACTTCTGTTGATTTATTCCGACGCAACGGACACAGTGATCAACTTGAGGTGGTTGGTCATCGGGGGGATGTGTTTATTTCCGCTTGCTGGACACCTCGGGGCGCGAAGCACGTGGAAATGTAATTGAAAAAAATTACTTTCGTTTTGAAAAAAGTTACTTTCTTTTTTTCAATCACATTACCACGTGCTATCCACCTCGGGGCGCTTCGCGCCCCGAGGTGTCCAGAGGCAACGATAAACACATCCCCCAGATGACCAACCACCTCAAGTTGATCGCTGTGTCCGTTGCGTCGGAATAAATCAATAGAAGTTTTTCGCAAATATCTCGGAAACAAAGGTTCGTCATTAGTTTTGTCCCATGCTGGCGCATACGCTGCCACGAACGTGTACTGTAGGTAGGTTTACGGCAGAATATATTGTAGCAGTAGCAGTAGTTTTTCGCAAATATCTCGGAAACGAAGGTCGAGCGGCGGTAACATGTATAGAAAAAAGTTGTTCAGAATCTTGATCTTGATAACATATTCAAAAATCATTGAAATCGGTGAGGATGGAATATTTCTAAATAATTACCAAAAAATATTTTTGCAAATATCTCGGAAACTAAGACCGAGCGGGGGTAACATGTATAGGAAAAAGTTGTACAGAATCGTGTCCCCGGCAACATATCTAAATTTCATCAAAATCGGTGAGGAATCGCTAAAGTAAATAATTACCGATTTTCGGTCATATCATCATAAGCATGTTCATATTCTTTTATATTTTTGTGCCTTTATCAGTCTTCCTAATTTGTGTACGGGGCATTCTAAAATAAGTTTAATTGCGACTTTAAGTTGAAGGAATTATAAGATTTATTGGCTTATATAATAAAAATACTTGCCTGAATTGTAAAATGAAGAAAATTAAACGTGGGAATCTATTGTTCGAGCGACTATTCGATCGTCACGACTGGATACAACCTTATAACTTGCCGTAAATGATGGTTAAACGTCAGAAAAGAAAGGAACATCGAACATTGAAACGTTACACTTGACCCCGACTGTCGCTGTTACAATCGTCCCCGACCAAGCCTTTGGACTTAAATTATAAATTTTGACTAACGAGACCGTTAAAAATGCTAAGTGCCGATCAGAATACTTTAAAAACGGTCAGATTAAAGATTAAACAAAAGGAAAAGCACATACTTGCAAAGATAGTGTTTATATTACAATTTTAAGTCAGTAAGAAAAAGTTACTTTAGGCTATCGAAAAGTTATTTTCTCCACTATACACGTCTATTGTGTATCAATACTGCTAGAACATGGATGTGTGTATTCCAAATGTCATTCTTCATCATATATCCAAAACTTGTGTTAATATCTATCATACCCTAGTAGCATTTCCGGTTGGCCAACGGTAGCCAACAGTTGGGAATTAGTTGGGATATAGTTAGAGTTTTGCCTACAAATTCCCAACATAGGTCCTACGGCAAAAAACTTACGACAGTTTGCCAACGAATATTCAATGTTGGGCCTACAATTATTATGGTTGGTTAATTAACAAAGAGTTACGACAGTTTGCCTACGAATATTCAATGTTGGGCCTATAATTACTATGCGTAGTAATGCCAACCATGGTTGGTTAATTAACAAACAATTTACAACGATGATTAAATGTCGTCTTACAAACGTCAGAAAATTTGCTACATCCAAAAACCTGTTATTATATTCCAAGTTGTGGTTTTTCTTTCCTTATTTATAAATACGTAAAGAGGACGTCTGTCTTAAGACGAATGTGAAATCTTAAGGAACGAGTCTAAAGGTCGAATGATATTTTGTAGAATATTTCGCGTCACTGCATAGTTTTTAGAAACACTTAATACTTGTTATGTACCTAAAAATTAGAACTGTTTACAAGTAAGTGTATTGGATAGTTGCAAACAGCGGTTGCTTTCTAAGCGGAAAGTCTGAGTTCAATTCCCCTCCTCAACGCGAAATTTTTTTTTCCTAATCCAGACCTGAAGAAAACGTCTTTACAACGTCTTTTGAAGTTGTTTAAGACGCCTTCTGGAAAGAAACTTTCAATGGGGCTTTTACGGCAAGCCCTATAAATAGTAGGGCAAGAGTAGGAAAGCCTACCTTGGCCCTCTGTTGTTGGCCCAACCTGAAAAAAAGTGCCAAATCTAACTGTTGGCCAACTAAAATTATGTGCGTGGCCCAACTGTATGCCAACAACAAATGCTACTAGGGTATGTTCTGAGATATTTAACGTGTTACAATCGCCCTCTTGTTACTATGGCCCCCGGTCTACCCTATATAAAATATAGTGTGCGATAATTTAAAATATTTATTTTCATTTTCAATCAAAAATATTGGCACTGTAACTGGTCGATCTCACCCGCATGTCGGGGTTAGACCGTCCACCAACTAAAGGTGAGACCGACCTTGAAAAATAACAAAAAGTGTGACTTACAAAAAGTATAATACACGAAGAAGTTAATTGATATGTTATTTCTTCTTCAGTTTTCCATGTAAATCGCAAACATTCTTGTACTTGGAGCATCTAGTATCATGAATCCAACGGCTTCACTGTACACATTTAATTCAACCGTCGCTTTTCGAGATTTCGAAATAGTTTTCTCCGCATCCCACGTATTCCTTTTCGTCCCAGTCTTTTAACGACATATCACTATCTTGTAGAATTGAATTTTCACTCCCTGAATCTGAAGATGGGTTCACAGTAGGAAAAACACATGTGGTCGGACTCTCCCATAATCAAGGGACTGATCGACCACCTTGTCAAAATAAATTAAAAACGAATACATAGGGGAGAGCGGGGACAAACGTAACGGCGTCATGAAAGTAACACGCCTTCTCCTGCCTTCCACAAATGTTTCCAAAACGTTTGCATTACATAATTTACACGTGTTTAGTGTTTCTTTTCTTTCACGGCGTGACGATGAGCAATACAACGATTCGTATACCCTGGGCAAGCTGATTTCGTTATTTCGATCATTCAAATAAGTGTCTCCCCTGTTGGTTTTTTGTCAATTTTCATAGTTAAACTGTAGACATTGATCCAATTATTTGTTAGAGCGTTCTTAGATAATGTCTTTATAAGTTCCTGTATTTGATTTCAAATAAGTGTTGTATAGTTTGTACGTTATAACAGTTCTATGCTGAGAAACATAGCTGGGGACAAAAGTAACACGTCACTACAGGGACGAAAGTTTCTATAAGTTGAAGTATGCCTCCCTATATGCCAAAAGAGTTGAATCCAATATTAACAAGAGTTTTTAAAAAAATCATAAATATTAGTTACTTTTAGGGTCTTTACACGAGATTCTATATTAAATCAAATACACATTATCAAAGAAATGTTTGATGCTGCTTTTTTATCGTTACCTACCTAAAATATGTTTATTTAAATGTTTGTTACTATTGTTTCTGATAATAAGAAATCCTAGGTTGCTTTGGAAGACGTGTTTTTACTAGATTCTCCTTAAAATAATTAGTGTTACTTTCGTCCCCATGGTATGTTACTTTCGTCCTACCCCTGCAGGACAAAACTAACAATGACAGTCACTGCGGAAAATTGCCATAACTCTTTATAACTACTTATCATGGACGGCTGCATTTGTGGTCAAATGATACACCAAAAAATACTCTATCTTAAGGGGGGAGACCACTGTCTCAAATCTGAAAATTTTTATTTTTTCTTTTTACATTTTCTGAAAGACGTACGTTTCAAGAATGTTCTCTCCAAATTTTATGAAGAAATTCGCAAAATTGACGGAGATATGGTGTTTTTCGTGAAGCGGTGTCAAACGCGCGACTGAGCCACGCGGAACTTTGAACGCGTTTTCCTCAGAATGACATTTTTCAACCGCGTTGACAGTCTACAGGGAAAACTATACGTCCAATTGACACGAGCAAGGGCATTTATTGTTCGGAAAACCCGCCTCTATTACCTGACGATCAGTTTTTTTCAATTTTCGACCTGCTTCTATTTTTTTTATCAACAATTCCCTAACTTTGTACCAAAGAAAAAATGATTTTTTTTCAGTGGTCCGCCATTTTGTTATTTTTTACAATTTTTACTATTTTTGATCGTCGCGTAATAGAGGCAGGCTTCTAGTTTCTAAATATTACTGTTTTTTTGAATTCCGATTAACCATATGGCCTGGACACTGTCAACGCGACAAGCATGTTTTTGCCGCAGTGCAAATTTTGACGAAGAGTATAGAGAAAACGAATTTGAATTTGATTGAAAAAATTGTTTTTTGTTTTATGTACATATTAACTATACTAAGCAATAAATTGATTTGCTTGCATTGTTTGGTTGAAATAAATTCCCAAAAACACCCTTAATTTTCGGACCATTATAACTCGGAAAAAAAGATTTTTTTTTTTTTACATTTTCTGAAAGACGTATGTTTCAAGAATGTTCTCTCCAAATTTTATGAAGAAATTCGCAAAATTGATGGAGATATGGTGTTTTTCGTGAAGCGGTGTCAAACGCGCCACTGAGCCACGCGGAACTTTGAACGCGTTTTCCTCAGAATGACATTTTTCAACCGCGTTGACAGTCTACAGAGAAAACTATACGTCCAATTGACATGAGTAAGGGCATTTATTGTTCGGAAAACCCGTCGCTATTACGTGACGATCAGCTTTTTTCAATTTTCGACCTGCTTCTATTTTTTTTAACAACATTTGTCCAATTTTGTACCCCGAAAACGCGACTTTTTTTTCAGTGGTCCGCCATTTTGTTATTTTTTACAATTTTGACATTTTCTGATCGTCACGTAATAGAGGCAGGCTTCTAGTTTCTAAATATTACTGTTTTTTTAAATTCCGATTAACCATATGGCCTGGGGCCTGTCAACGCGACTAGCATGTTTTTGCCGCAACGCAAATTTTGACGAAGAGTATACAGGAAACGGATTTATGAATTTGTTTGAAAAAAAAATTTTCTTACTTTTCGATATGTACACTATTAACTATACTAAGCAATAAATTGATTTACTTGCGTTGTTTGGTTGAAATAAATTCCCGAAAACACCCTTACATTTCGGACCGAGACAGTGGTCTCCCCCCTTAAGGCATAATATTCGTTTTTATATCTGTAAGAGGTAATTGGCAGCTAGGCCAAATGTAAAAAGTGTTACGTTTATCCCCGCTCTCCCCTACGTATTGTCGGGGTGATACTGTTGTTTTATGCATATTATATCCCCCAATATCGGAATAGTGTAAATAAACTCACCTGTCCTTCAAATATCACCAGCACTGTAACTTGGTCTAAAAACTTTCAGACTCGCATAAAGTCTTAAGTATTTCCTATAATTTAAATATGGATTTGTGACAATGTGCAATGCAAGATCAACAACAAACGCATTCATTTCTTTTGTGTCAATGACACACAGTGCCCTATCTTGCGTCAGTCTTAAAATATCAACACTGGCCGGACTCTCCCGGTGGTCGAACTCTCCCAGACGTACCCTATGTGAAGTCATTTCAGAAGATCGACAGAACTAACTGTGGAGCTGTTTGATCTTTTATCTTCGTCAAATTTTACACTTTCTGTGCAACTGTGGTTCACGCTCCAAGCTGCGAATCTATAGTTTACACTAGCCATGTATCCCTAGTCGCAAGGGATGACACCGTTTCCCCCTTTCTTTCATCGCTGATCGTGCTAACCATAGTTTAATACTAGGAAGCCAAACAGAATTTATATATGTTTACAAAAACGTGTCCCGGTTTTACTCGAGGGCTATATTCGCAAAATTTCAACTTCCACTCTACTAAATCTTCTTCTCTCTAGGGAATAGCTTTAGTAAAAATCGATATAAATTTTTTTAATTACATACATATCATACTAATAATATTCTTCATCGTACGTTCTTTACGTATACGAGGGTGGCTTTTATTATCGACTTTTGAATTTTCATCGGGGCACAGTCCAGAATAGTTCCACATAATTTAAAAAAAAAATCTGTGTAAAGTTTGAGCTCGATCGGATAACGGAAAAAGGTGCCCCTTGGCCCTTAAAGGGTAACACCACTGTAACAGCTTGGAAAAAAAGCGTTTTTTCTGGTAATTTTTCTTGGACGGAAGGAAAGGTAATAGAACAACAATACTGGAGGAAGTTGTGACGCCCCAAGATTTTTCGCGCGCGGTTACTTCAACTCTTTTATAAATCAATCTACAAATCCACACAAATCTTCCCCAAACCTCAATTCTTACCCCTTTACCAATGACCTCGGCCGCCTTGGCGATGTACCTTAGCGGTCCCCATCTCAAGACGGTCAATCATTAAATCTCCTTCCCTTATTCGCCCAACGCGGCACAAATTCCTCTCTTACATCGAATCTAAACAAATCCCTCGCCCCACAAATCTCTTAAATCGAGACCACGTCTCACACCCTCTAAATGACCAAAGCAGTCAAACCCACCGACGCCCCTTTCCTATTAAAACACCCAAAATCCATTCGAGGAGTTGAGCAATTCAAAATCACGTGTATAAAAACCCTAGAAGAAAAACTGCGAGTCCCAATATAGACCAACCTTTGGTCCCTGCAAAAACCCCAAAAGCTACCGTGACACATGTTTATAATTAGCCCAAGGTGCATACTGCGCACCCCCCTTCATACTGTAAAATATTATCCCCATAAAAAACTTCAAAAAAGTAAAAAAATACGCCAAGTACATGAAAAATCAAATAAATCACAAAAAATAGAAGACAATAATAATCACAAAAAAAAAATAGAAAAAGTATACAATACAAAAAAAGATGTGAAATCAAAATGAGCTGCCAGTACATAAAGGTGCTTTCCAACTGCGCTTAAGATGACACAACTACATACACACAGCTCAAATGCTGTGTTCATACATTCCATTACAATGTATTACATAATATTAAGCAGATATATTTTTATACAAATAAATATTTTAATACGAATAAATATTTTATTCAAAATACTTGGCGCTGCGCAACCGAAAAAATATTAATAGCCTTAGTATTTATTAATAATTTACAACAACTCCATTACAATATAAAATACATATACATACACGTATTAGAAACGCAGTCAGATTTATTCTACATATATTTAATTCTAATATCATACGTAGCATATGCACACGCACGCACGCACACACACGCACGCACGCACGCACGTACAAGAAAGAAAGAAAAGGATTAATGCAATTTATACATATTTATTGAGTTTAGCAACACCAATTCGGGGCGCAGCGCCAAGTATTTTGAATAAAATATTTATTCGTATTAAAATATTTATTTGTATAAAAATATATCTGCTTAATATTATGTAATACATTGTAATGGAATGTATGAACACAGCATTTGAGCTGTGTGTATGTAGTTGTGTCATCTTAAGCGCAGTTGGAAAGCACCTTTATGTACTGGCAGCTCATTTTGATTTCACATCTTTTTTTGTATTGTATACTTTTTCTATTTTTTTTTGTGATTATTATTGTCTTCTATTTTTTGTGATTTATTTGATTTTTCATGTACTTGGCGTATTTTTTTACTTTTTTTAAGTTTTTTATGGGGATCTCACTTCTTTTTACAAAGATAATTTGCGTAGGGACTGATTTTAGATAATTTTTAATATTATAAATTACGAATTATCACGCGACAGAATTAAGGATAAATTCTAGATTTTACTTTTTGTGATTATTATTGTCTTCTATTTTTTGTGATTTATTTGATTTTTCATGTACTTGGCGTATTTTTTTACTTCTTTGAAGTTTTTTATGGGTATATACAACTTAACGTAGAACTTACTTTTATAGAAATTATATAGAAATAGTGGCCTTTTGTTATAGTATGTGTAGATAGAGACTACATAATGTGTACAAAGGAGATGAGAGCATACAATAGAATCCAGGCCTTCCCAAGTAGGGGAAATCTGCTTCTGAAACACATGTTTCGGTTCTCCCTCCAACACTCCCTCTCTCAGAGGAGACAGTAACGCCGCTAGGAAGCAGAGAGAGAGGACAGTAGAAATCGTCCCACCTTATCCGCAGGCACAGCGTTGGAAGGAGAACCGAAACATGTGTTTCAGAAGCAGATTTCTCCTACTTGGGAAGATCTGCGATAGAAAGTCTTGTGGCAGAAATTTAAGAAATGTTAATGGTAATTTAGCGAAAATGAATGAAGAGATTCAATATTTTTATTGGTGTTGGTTTAGTATAGTATAAAAAATAATATTTATTGGTGAATTGAAATATTGTTAATGGAAAACTAGTAAAATTAATAATGAATAGCGTAGCAACTATATAGAAATAGAGTGGCATTTTGTTAAAGTAAGTGTAGATTATAAAATGTGTCCAAAGGAAATGAGAGCGTATGGCAGAACGTCTTGTTGCTGGAAATTTAAATGCTATGGTAATAATTCAACGAGGATGAACGAAGAGGTCCAATATTTTCAACACACAATTTATTGGTTTTGGAATAAAATTAGTTTAGTATGTTTATAATTTTGTCGATTTACCTTATTTGACTTTCCAAAAGCATGTGCGAAGCAAGATGCTTTGTCTTTCTATTTATTTTTTAATCTTCTCCGGACAACTTTCACGCCTGTGCATTCCCTTCATTTCTGTTCATCCAAGCCTGTGCGTCTCCATCATCAATTCTACTATCCAAGCCTGTGCGTCCCCTTCATTTCTATAATATAAAATAAGCTTTACATAAAAACTCTAAATTGCTGGTATATACAAGTACAAATATCAGGCAATTTAAATGCAATGCAATTTGTTGCAATATATATTATAAAAACTCTAAATTGCTGGTATATTTATAATTTTGTCGATTTACCTTATTTGACTTTCCAGAAGCATGTGCGAAGCAAGATGCTTTGTCTTTCTATTTATTTAATTTAATCTTCTCCGGACAACTTCCACGCCTGTGCGTCCCCTTCATTTTTATCAAAGTCCTGTGCGTCCCCTTGATTTCTATAATAATAATATAATAAGCTTTACCTAAAAACTTTATTTTGCTGGTATATACAAATACAAATATCAGGCAATTTAAATGCAATGCAATTTGTTGCAATATATATTATTATGCGAAAGGAGATGCTTCTCTGTCGAACCTTCTCCGGATAACTTCCAAGTCTGCGACTCTACATAAGAAATCTATTAAAAAAATTTTGGCGACTTACCTTATTAATTGAGACAATAATTCAGTCTCCTATGTAGTGTAAAAACTCCTGACATTTCAAATTGGGACAACTTACTTTATTTGACACTTAGCACTTAGGTTATAAAATTCAAAATAGTATATATATATGTACGTACAATGGCGGAGGACAAACGAAGAACGATACATGTGTTGGCTGAAGGTGTGCGCGTAACGCGTATATATATATATATATATTGACGATATATATACGTAATGTTTGTTTGATGATGACGAAAAATTTCTAGGAGAATCAGAAGAAGAAAAATCGTACCAATTTCGACAGATCCATGAGACGATATTACGATATCTCTGTCATGCGTGTACCGATTTGATTGAAATTGGTCTTATTCGAAAGCCGATATGCGGTTTACATAAGAAAAATGCCTTTAAATTTACAAAATATTGCAGGCGTGATGAGATATTAATGTATAAAATTTCAGAAGTAGGTTAGAGTGTCCCCGGGTCGAGTAAAGGTACACGGTAGCGACATCGACATATAGGGTGTTCTTTTTTCATGTACTTGGCGTCGAGACGCTACCGCGTCTCTATATTAAGCATATATTTTATTATTAAAAAAAAAATGTTATTTAAAAATATTAAAAAATGGCGGCACTGAAGCCATTCTCGTGAGGCATGTTGAAATTTTAGTGCTCTACGGCACGCAGTGTAGCTGGTGCAAATTTGAATTTGGAAAAAAGACAAAAATATTACTTAAATCTACATGTTTATAGATAGAGAAATACATAGGGGATTTTAAAAATATTGATTTTTGTGTGATTATTGAGTATTTGAATAAAAGACGTTCAATTTTCTATAAAGAGAGGGCAATCATTTGTTAATAAGTAATGTTTAAATTAACTTATCGAATATCCCATACGTATTTCTCTTCAAAATGTTATTTTAAAGATATGGTTAAAAATTCGAATTAAAAGAATGAAAATTGTTAGTGTTATGCTGCGTGCCGGCTTGAAATATCGTGTTTCGAGAAAAACGCGTTTAAAGTTTTGAAATGTGTTATAGACATGAAGAAATGAAATGTTGCCGCTAATATACTTTTGTTTGGAAATACTTCTATCAGAACATAAAAACTTTCTAACGACATCCGTTGTGTATTAGAGAAGTTAAAAATCAAAAGGAACGACATTACGTTGTACCTTCCTATTAATTTGACGCCGGTAGTCGTTTCGAAGCAGTCCTATGCGCTTGGGGAAGAGCTCGAAATTTCAAGGAAATAAATTTGTTTCAAGTAATACAGGTTTTGCCCCATATTCTAAAAGGTTCAAAGCATCTTTTAAGGGGTTGTACCTAGTCAGGAGACCGAAAAGAGGCGAATGTTTGTGAATTTTTTTTTGGAAAAACGCAAGCATCTATTTTTACAGAACTTTTTCCGCTTAAAAGAGCAACATCTAAAGAAGATTTGGTAATTTTTTTCATAAAAAATATTTATGTTTATAATAAAATTCCAATCGATATCCAAGAAGGCTTTTATAAAAAGTTGTTTTGCAGTGAGCACTGCCATTCGGAATCAGATTATCTAAAATAAAAAAACAAAAAAGATTTCGTTAGTATATTAATGAATCTTTCGACTGACCGGGGGGGGGGGGGGGGAGGGGGGGGGGGGAGGATTTTCGAAATATTAATTTAAAATAAAATGGTGGCTATTTAAAGTTTGAAGTCCTGATTTTCGCGCGAGAAACGGCCATTTTTCGTTGATAAAATCGAAAATATACATTGAAAAAAAATATGCGAACGGTAATCGATAGATTTTTATATAAAAAATAAGTCCACAAAATTATTGAAAGATTGGTGCAGTTGTTGTTGAGATATCTTACTCACAGTTCATAAAAAGTCTTCTTGGATGTCGTTGTATTTTTATTATAAACGTTAAATATTTTTCTACAAAAAAATTACCAAATGTTCTTTAAATGTTACACTGTAAAGTGCGAAAAGTTCTGTGAAAATATATGCTCCCACTTTTCCAAAAAAAAATTCACAAACATTCGCTTCTTTTCGGCTTCCTGACTAGGTATAACCCCTTAAGGGGGTATAACCGTTTGAAAGTGTCAAAAATCGGATTTTTTCTTTTTACATATTTTCATAAATTGATGTTTAAGGAATATTATAAATCAAGTCCGATGTAAAAATTCGGAAGACTGACAAAGTTACAGGCATTTGAGTGGAACCACCCAGGTGGCACCGGACAGCGATGCGCGGCGACTTGACCGATCGCAGCGGAACTACATTTTTCATTACGGTGGCCTGTCTTACATATTTTCATAGATTGATGTTTTAGAAATAGTATAAAACAGGTCTGATGTAAAAATTCGGAAAATTGACGAAGTTATAGGCATTTGAGTGAAACATCCCAGGTAGCAGGGGGCGGCGCGACGCGGCGCACAGTGGGCCGGCTTTTAAATTTGTCGCCTTTTGGGTCTTCTTTTTAAGATATCAGGATGAAAGTTGCGCTAAAAAACAGGAAAAAATTATTCCTATCCAATGATGTATAATTTAATTTTTTAAACAATTATTTATTTTTTAATTTTGTTAACTTATTTGTGATAAAAAAAATTTAATTCCGCTTATTTGGTACCTTATTTAATGCCCTTTACAGTGGTATACGCAAAATTTTGGGAAACTTTTCGTTTCCAAGTTATACGGAAAATTCGAATAATGAAGGAAAGTAGCAACAAATCGGTTTGTTTAAATTAAAGACCAGGTTTTTGTGATAAATATCTTCTTTTATTAGTAACTAATATAAACAATCAATTAAAAAATATTTTTATATGCATTAACCAAAATGGCGACATTTTTCAAATTTGATTAGGGATATCTTCCAAACGCCGAAAACTTCCACTTTGGGACCAATTGCAATACTTTCAGCACACTTTCCTCTAAATAATCACGTATCGATCATTTCCCTCCTCGTCCCACTGCTCAAATTATTAGTGTTTAAAGTTATCAAATTATTAGTGTTTAAAGTTCGGTGAGTCCGTAGGGTAAAGGTGGGATAGTTGAGCAGAAAGGAAACATGATCACAGAGATGTTATAATTAATGTATTTGCAATATGCCCCTATTGTCGCGTTGTTATGTTCATGTTTGCAATATTAGTTCCTCAGCTTCTAGGTCTAAATTCTGAATTTTTTTGGTAGATAAACTCATTCGCAGAAAACAACGAAAAGAAAGTTGTGACGCCCCACGATGTTTCGAGCGCGGTTATTTCAACTCTCTTTTATAAATCAATCTACAACTCCACTCAAATCTTCCCCAAACCTCAATTCTTACCCCTTTACCAATGACCCCAGCCGCCTTGGCGATGTACCTTAGCGGTCCCCATCTCAAGACGGTCAATCATTAAATCTCCTTCCCTTATTCGCCCAACGCGGCACAAATTCCTCTCTTACATCGAATCTAAACAAGTCCCTCGCCCCACAAATCTCTTAAATCGAGACCACGTCTCACACCCTCTAAATGACCAAAGCAGTCAAAACCAACGACGTCCCTTTCCTATTAAAACACCCAAAATCCATTCGAGGAGTTGAGCATTTCAAAATCATGTGTATAAAAACCCTAGAAGAAAAACCGCGAGTCCAAATATAGACCAAGCTTTGGTCCCTACAAAAACCCCCAAAAGTTAATGCGACGCATGTTCCTAATCAGGTCAAGGTGCGTACTGCGTACCCCCCTTCATACCGTAAAATATTACATAACCGGATCAAAGTCCATGCCGCGCGTACACCCCGCAACCCCTTGTAAAATCATATAAATACAAGGGCCCCGAAACACAGGTGCTTTTTCGCCGCAATACCAGCTCCGAAAGGATACACTCTTTCGCCGAAATACCAGGATCGAAGGGACACGCTCTCTTTCGCCGAAATACCAGGAGCGAAAGTAAACGCTCGCCAAAGTGTTGTTTAAACTAAATTCACCCATCTTCAATCATCAAGAATTGTAAGAGATTATAATTACCATTAATACCATTGTATATCACCAACATCCATATCAATTATTCATATTCTTATTGTTTTATATTATTTCGTATCGCAACGCTTATTGCGCTCATATTATATTGTATTGCTATTCTTAAAGGCTATTAACGCTCATTGCGATCATATTATATTGTCTTATTGACGCTTATTGCTTAAATCATTCTAGCTTATTAATATATGTTGTATTTCATGTTCATACTCATATCCTATAACTCATTAACACTATATAAATGTTATGTTCATCACCAACCAGTTATTATAAAATCTAACAACAAGCACAATAACAGTGCATGGCATATTTCCAAAAAGATACAAAGTGAATAAACAGTTTTACTTTAAATCACGCTACGAATTATTGTGTCAATCCTTCGGCTATGAAGATCCCTGAATCCAAACAGGCTGCCGGAACAGCTGATTACGGGCAACGACCGCGGAAAGTATCACGGTGTTTACTAACTTACTTTCGTATAGGTTTCGCTTAACCGTATGACTAGTCGAATTTCGTGAAGTTATTACATGTGTCTTTTACAATAATGCAACGGTAAATCCGATTACCAAGGCAAACCAAAACAAGTGCTCTAACG
Organism: Andrena minutula; assembly: GCA_929113495.1. Classification (NCBI taxonomy): domain Eukaryota; kingdom Metazoa; phylum Arthropoda; class Insecta; order Hymenoptera; family Andrenidae; genus Andrena; species Andrena minutula. Next base: position 22,076,153 of record OV815993.1, read on the forward strand.
GGTCTCTCCCCAATACAAACCAGTTCATTAAACCTTCCCTGGTCGATTAGTGTGCAGAATTAAACATTACTCGCCTGACGTTCAAAAAACGATTAGTGTGCAGAATTAAACATTTCTCGCCTGTCAGTCCCCAAACCCCTTAGTGTGTAGAATTTCACATTTCTCGCCCGCCTTCTCCCTAAATCCTCAGTGTGCAGAATTAAACATTACTCGCCTGCCGTTCGAAACGATTAGTGTGCAGAATTAAACATTTCTCACCTGAGGTTCGAAATGGTTAGTGTGCAGAACTAAACATTTCTCGCCTGACCTTCCCTAAATCTTCAATCTCCTGAATCTCACATTCTCCCGGCCGTTCGAAACGATTAGCGTGCAGAATTTCACATTTCTCGCCTGACGTTCGAAAAGGCTGGTGTGCAGAATTACATCGTTAAATACCTGATTTCCTCGCCTCCCGGTGCGCTGAACTATAGATTCGCGCCTGGATTTTACGTAAATAACCACCATGTCATTTGTCCCCTTAAATCCTTAACCCGGGACGTCACAAAGTAACAAAAACAAAAGCAAATGCAACTTTTCCATTTAACCTAAAATAAAGAAGTGCTCGGTCCCTTGTCAAACATTTTTCATTATCTGAATTTGATAGTTATAGTTAATTTTTTACTTCGTTTCGTTCATAAGTTCTAGTTATATATATTAGTTTGTGGTTTTCTTGTTAAATACATTAGTTTATATTTCATTGTACATCTCTTTGGTAAGTATGAAACACTTAAAGGCCTGTCTCATGAGTTGTTTCCTATGTTTAACATTTCCTTATTTGATATTTAGATTTTATTTATTTAATAAAAATGGAAGATTTTCGTATGAATAAAGATTTATACTTTATACTACGAAACTCTAAAGGAGATATGAGTGACCACTTATATCTTCTGGAGAAATTTTGTGAAAAATTCTATGTTTCTCCTGGAAATATAGAAGTATTAAAAACTAGTTTACAGAATTTTACTAATAAATTAAAGCAAAAGTGGATGAAGTGTTCTTACACAGAACAAAGATTCTTTCAACGGCGCAATGAATGGCTAGAAAAAGATTTCTTATATCCGAAAAATGTATTAAAAGATATCGCTTCAACAAGTGCTAAAGTAAAATCGAAATTATATTATGTATATGTTTATAAAGGAAAGAAAGCACTTTCGCAATGCAGCAATACAGAACGATTAAGAAGAGCGCGGTCTCTTGTTAAGCATTTTTCATTATCTGAATTATTAAACGCAGCGAAAATGAGCTTAAAAAGTTGCGGCATGCATATAAAAGCAAAGTTGCTTCGATACTTAGAAAATGATCAGTATGAAAAACTCGTTGCAGATTTATATCAAAATGAATACATCTCGCCAGAAAAGAAAATTTCACCACAAAAAGCTTTAACTATGTTTACTACGGCTGATTTGTCAAAATTTCAATATATCACAATCCGAAATGAAGCAATAAAAGTCAATAGCAATTCATGGCCTTCTTATTTTAAAGTATTGACAGAAAAACGCAACAGTTATCCTCCGAAAGAAAAAATAAAAATATCAGAAATGGGTGCAAAAGTTGACTTACAAAGTTTATTAAATCACACAGCATCACGAATACTAAAATGTGTAGATGAGGTTATTGATACTATAGATCTTGTGTTTGTATGCAAATGGGGATGCGATGGTGCATCTGGCCAATCCAGGTACAAACAAATTGAACATGGAAATTATGACGTAGATGGCAATAGTGTTTTCATTTCGAGTTCAGTACCTATACGACTTCAGGATAAATCAAATAACAAAATAATATGGGAAAATCCACGACCTTCATCACCTTGGTTCTGCAGACCAATTAAATTTCAATTTATTAAAGAGAGTAACGAAGTAACAAACGAAGAAATTAATGGAATCAAACATGAAATAGAAAATTTAAGTCCACTGACCCTCATTAATAATATTAAAATAGAATATGCTATGGCATTAACTATGGCCGACAACAAAGTGTGTAATGTGATTACGGGCACTTCTTCAGCAATGAAATGTTACATTTGTGAAGCTGCACCTACCGAGATGAATAACTTAAACCTAATACATTCTAAACCCTGCAATGGGGCTAATTATACATTTGGAATTTCGTCACTCCATGCTTGGATAAGGTGCATGGAATGTATATTACATATTTCTTATAATTTGTCTTTTAAAAAGTGGAGTGCACGAACTGCAGATATGAAACAAAAAAGAAATTAAAAAAGGCATATGTACAGAATCAATTTAAAGAACGAATGGGTTTATACGTCGATTACGTGAAACAAGGATGGGGTTCATCGAACGACGGAAATACAGCCCGCCGTTTTTTTTCCAATGCACAAGTTTCAGCTGAAATCACTGGAATTGATGTAATATTAATTAAAATATTTCATATTATACTTCAGGTAATTTTCTTTTCAACAAATAGATGTAGAAACTTTATAATTATTTATATGACATGTTCTACACGTTCTTGTTCTCGGTATCAAGTATTACATTTTGAAAAGCCGGGTTTATTATAATATTAATTAAATACTCCTATTCGTCATTACAGGTCATTTCTTCCCCCTATGCAATAAACATTGAAAAATTTCGGCAATATACTCAAGACACAGCAAAGCATTACGTACAATATTATGCCTGGTAATACATGTTAATACATGGGGCAGAAATAGTACAATATGCATTACTTCCGATTGGGCAGCTTTCTGAGGAAGCTCAGGAAACTCGACATAAAGATTTTAAGAGAATCAGATGTGAAAATACCCGAAAATGTTCCAGATTAGCAACAAACGAAGACATACTATACAGGGTGTCCCAAAAATGTTGCGTTTCCTTAAAGGGGGTGATTCTGGGGGTGATTTCAAACAACTTTTTCCTTTGCGAAAATGCTCTCCGATGTTTCGTTAACGAGATATTAATAAAAAGCACCGACCAATCACAGCGCGAGTCTGACGGCCGAGTTCCCGCGGTAGCGTGGCTACGAGCCGCGCTGCGACTGCGACGAGCAAGCAACTCGGCATGCATCGAAGAAACTTGCGTAGCATGGCAAATGAAAAAGACGTAACAAATAAAATCGAACATGTTGTCATGGTTTGTTCGTCATTTCAAGTGAATAATGAATAAAGGATAAATGGATGAAAATCACGTGTAACGTAAAAAGACGAATACGCAGTTTTTTTTTTAGAAGATTCGAAAATAATAATTATTTGAAGTGGGAGGATAAGGAATACGTAAATTTCCTTTTGTTAATAACGTAGCCACGAAAAGGTAATGTAACAGGAAATTAACGAAAGGTGATAGGCGTTCGGTATTGTGATAAAAATCCGTAATTCAATAACGGCCAGCACTGTTGGTGGTAACGAATAAGTCTGTTTAAAAAGCCCGAATAAATATTATCGTACGGGAATTTAGAGAATTATCGCCGGAAATAAGCCATCGCTTGCGTTAAATTTAAAAATGAATTATCATCAATAAAGTAACTAAAACTCACCCTTGTTGGAAATTCACCTGCAGCTTGAAAATCTGTGTCACAGGGTCACCGAACCGATCCTGGTCATCGATGGACGTGCTCCGTGCACAGCTGGTCCCAGGTATCCTTACATTCCCACTACCCAAAGTTAAGGGTCGCAATGTCAGGTGCGTCCAGGTCAACGTACCGAATATTCACTTCACTGCACGGCTACTAACACTGATCACTTTATTTATCCTGAAGTATTCTTGGGCCGTGTACATTTCTGCGACGCGATTGCTAGCTGACTGACAGGATTTTTTCCAAGCAACTTCCGCTACCCCCAAGTAGCTTCTCTGGTTCCATTATGAGTTAACTCCCACCAGGGCAAGAGGCTTTAGGTAAAAAGAAGCCAACACATTTTCGGAACACGTGTTTTGCAGAAGTGCAACGAACACTTTCACAAAAGCCCGCGCTCCGTCCTTCTACTGCCAATGTACCCATTGCTTCGAGATAGAAAACAGACACCACGTGTATCGGTTCGAAAGGGTCCGAAGAGAAGAGACAGTCTTCGAGTTACTATAAAGAAGAAAATGCACACCATTCCTGTTTCCCCTTTCCGACACCCTGAGTTCACGACTGCTACGAGGCGGAACCAATTAAGTCATAAATTATCCGAAACTGTAGGAAACCGTTCTCTACCGCCGACTCGCCGGACAATAAACCGCGACCCTGGCGAAATGCTCTGGCTGATCAGCCTGATTAATTTTGAAGAACTAGAAATTACAGAGTATTATCCAACATCAATACGCCTCGCGGAAAGACACAGGAAGAGAAGAGGTAGTCCGCTGACTGCGCGTAGTCCCGCCTGCTTCGTCCTACCTTCAAATTAAAGACGGATCCCTTATCTCTCGAGTATAAACACGCGCTCGAATTTCAAAACAAAAGCACGCGTCGACGTATTCCGTGCTAGAGATGGTGGGCCTTGAGGTTCGATTGGTCCCAAACTAACCAATCTACCCTGCAGCCCTCCCAAACGGCCACTGTCCTGAAGAGGCCCTCTTCACAGCAGTATCTCCTCCCCAAGGTCCACCATCGCTCGCACGGAATACGTCGACGCGTGCTTTTGTTTTGAAATTCGAGCGCGTGCTTAGACACTTAAGATAAGCAAGCGACGTATTCCGTGCGAGCGATGGTGAACCTTGGGGAGGAGATACTGCTGTGAAGAGGGCCTCTTCAGGACAGTGGCCGTTTGGGAGGGCTGCAGGGCAGATTGGTTAGTTTGGGACCAATCGGACCTCAAGGCCCACCATCTCTAGCACGGAATACGTCGACGCGTGCTTTTGTTTTGAAATTCGAGCGCGTGTTTATACTCGAGAGATAAGGGATCCGTCTTTAATTTGAAGGTAGGACGAAGCAGGCGGGACTACGCGCAGTCAGCGGACTACCTCTTCTCTTCCTGTGTCTTTCCGCGAGGCGTATTGATGTTGGATAATACTCTGTAATTTCTAGTTCTTCAAAATTAATCAGGCTGATCAGCCAGAGCATTTCGCCAGGGTCGCGGTTTATTGTCCGGCGAGTCGGCGGTAGAGAACGGTTTCCTACAGTTTCGGATAATTTATGACTTAATTGGTTCCGCCTCGTAGCAGTCGTGAACTCAGGGTGTCGGAAAGGGGAAACAGGAATGGTATGCATTTTCTTCTTTATAGTAACTCGAAGACTGTCTCTTCTCTTCGGACCCTTTCGAACCGATACACGTGGTGTCTGTTTTCTATCTCGAAGCAACGGGTACATTGGCAGTAGAAGGACGGAGCGCGGGCTTTTGTGAAAGTGTTCGTTGCACTTCTGCAAAACACATGTTCCGAAAATGTGTTGGCTTCTTTTTACCTAAAGCCTCTTGCTCTGGTGGGAGTTAACTCATAATGGAACCAGAGAAGCTACTTGGGGGTAGCGGAAGTTGCTTGGAAAAAATCCTGTCAGTCAGCTAGCAATCGCGTCGCAGAAATGTACACGGCCCAAGAATACTTCAGGATAAATAAAGTGATCAGTGTTAGTAGCCGTGCAGTGAAGTGAATATTCGGTACGTTGACCTGGACGCACCTGACATTGCGACCCTTAACTTTGGGTAGTGGGAATGTAAGGATACCTGGGACCAGCTGTGCACGGAGCACGTCCATCGATGACCAGGATCGGTTCGGTGACCCTGTGACACAGATTTTCAAGCTGCAGGTGAATTTCCAACAAGGGTGAGTTTTAGTTACTTTATTGATGATAATTCATTTTTAAATTTAACGCAAGCGATGGCTTATTTCCGGCGATAATTCTCTAAATTCCCGTACGATAATATTTATTCGGGCTTTTTAAACAGACTTATTCGTTACCACCAACAGTGCTGGCCGTTATTGAATTACGGATTTTTATCACAATACCGAACGCCTATCACCTTTCGTTAATTTCCTGTTACATTACCTTTTCGTGGCTACGTTATTAACAAAAGGAAATTTACGTATTCCTTATCCTCCCACTTCAAATAATTATTATTTTCGAATCTTCTAAAAAAAAAAACTGCGTATTCGTCTTTTTACGTTACACGTGATTTTCATCCATTTATCCTTTATTCATTATTCACTTGAAATGACGAACAAACCATGACAACATGTTCGATTTTATTTGTTACGTCTTTTTCATTTGCCATGCTACGCAAGTTTCTTCGATGCATGCCGAGTTGCTTGCTCGTCGCAGTCGCAGCGCGGCTCGTAGCCACGCTACCGCGGGAACTCGGCCGTCAGACTCGCGCTGTGATTGGTCGGTGCTTTTTATTAATATCTCGTTAACGAAACATCGGAGAGCATTTTCGCAAAGGAAAAAGTTGTTTGAAATCACCCCCAGAATCACCCCCTTTAAGGAAACGCAACATTTTTGGGACACCCTGTATAAATTACTTATAAAGTCCGATCCTTATATATCTAGTATGCGAATGAGATCATATACTAAAAAAAATCAGAATTTAGACCATGCAGCTGCGGAATTAATATTGCAAACATGAACAACACAACGCGACCCACCTGTACCTTATGGACTCACCGAACGTTGATAACTTTAAACACTAATAATTTGAGCAGTGGGACGAGGGGGGAAATGATCGATACGTGATTATTTAGAGGAAAGTGTGCTGAAAATATTGCAATTGGTCCCAAAGTGGAAGTTTTCGGCGTTTGGAAGATATCCCTAATCAAATTTGAAAAATGTCGCCATTTTGGTTAATGCATATAAAAATATTTTTTAATTGATTGTTTATATTAGTTACTAATAAAAGAAGATATTTATCGCAAAAACCTGGTCTTTAATTTAAACAAACCGATTTGTTGCTACTTTCCTTCATTATTCGAATTTTCCGTATAACTTGGAAACGAAAAGTTTCTCAAAATTTTGCGTATACCACTGTAAAGGGCATTAAATAAGGTACCAAATAAGCGGAATTAAATTTTTTTTTATCACAAATAAGTTAACAAAATTAAAAAATAAATATATAAATAATTGTTTAAAAAATTAAATTATACATCAGGCCTGGGATTTAAGTGAACGCGGCGCACAGTGGGTTGAAATCCCAGAAACACGGCGAAAATATGAAGGCAATCTTTGATATTTACAAAAATGAGTATTCTAGAGTTTTCGAGGTCGCTGATTACGAATCTGAAATAAAAATGGAAAAAAACAAAATGGCGGATCCAATGTGGCGGACACGTATGCCAAAAAAAATATCACATTTGGTCTAAACTTGGTATTCCAGTGTTTTCGAGGTCGCTGAGTACGAATCTGAACTCAAAGTGGCAAAAACAAAATGGCGGATCCAATATGGCGGACACGTATGCCAACAAAATATCAGATTTGGTCGAAACTTGGTATTCTAGAGTTTTCGAGGTCGTTGAGTATGAATTTGAAGTTAAATGACAAAAAACAAAATGGCACTAAACAAAGATTTTCTAAATCCTTATCTTCTAATATATTTGAAACTGTTTCTTGAACAGTCAGGAGACGTTCCACCGTATGGTCGAGTGAAGCTTGTAAGTTAACGTCTGCTGACGTTGAAGTTATCTTTATACTGTCACTGTTTGGATAGCACTTCTTCTTTTCCGACTGCAAGAGTGTGTAGCTTGGAATATCATAATATTCCTTATAATATTATTTGCATTCACATCTGAAAATAACAACATATAAATATATAAATCTTTCAATTAACTGCGTGTGCAAAAAAAATTATTTATCATGAACTGGGAACATTTTTGAATAAATTGTAATTTTAGGGATTGGAGCAAAAACGAGCAAAATCTGAAAGTTAATCTCAGTTCTTTGATAATCAGGGATGATAACTGTGCAAACAACAATGCTTGATCGGACTTGGAAGGTAACTAAATGTTTAATTCTTTTTGTATTGTGTGTGGTAGGAGACCCTAAAAGTCGGTGAAAAATCGAAATACAAAAGTATTTTTACACATCTGATTTTTTATCCCTAGTATAGTTGAAATATGTGCGCACAATAAAAAGTATATCCACAGCCTACTACAACTCTTCCTTCCTTACCCGAGTCGGTCAAAAACAGTTAGCAGTACGAACTCCATTACATCCATATTGCAAGCTATTTACCAACGATTTTGTGGTGCTATTTTTTGCGTTTTTGTATGTTTTAAACTTCAGTTTCACGATGAAGACGTCAATTTCAGGTGTTTATTTAATTGCTTTTTGTTGTTATACGTTTGCGATGTTTTCATACAGTTTAATTCATAATTGCCTCCTATAACCTTAATTACCATAGCTGACCTACGCAAAGAATTAAACATTTAGTTAACTTCCAAGTCCGATCAAGCATTGTTGTTTGCACAGTTATCATCTCTGATTATCAAAGAACTGAGATTAACTTTCAGATTTTGCTCGTTTTTGCTCCAATCCCCAAAAATTACAATTTATTCAAAAATGTTCCCAGTTCATGAAAAGAGGAATCTGCTGTTTTATTTACTTTAAAATAATCGTTTTTTATTAACCAGTTAACTGGCACGGCTTTTTTTATTATTCATGCCCAAACTGACAACATCGAAAAATTAAGTGAATCACAAAGTTATTCCAATTGATCATGTTGCGGAAAGGTGAGTGCCGATCGATAACTCTACACAAATGATTTGTGACTAAAAAATGATTTATTCTAGTAGTTTCACAAACGTGCGAAATAAAAGGAACTTTAATACATTTGGTAATAGCAAATAGGATTGCACGAGGAATACACGCCGTGAAAAACAGAACACGTGAATTAGAGAGAACTAAAACGGAAGAGAACATAAAAGGAAGCGCATGACGCTCGCAACGCTGATTGGCGACACTGCAGCCAATCTCATAAACAGAAAGAGCGCGCAAATCAAAACGACATATTTCAACACTCCCACCGATTAAGCGCTCTATTCTCTCTTAGAAACTAAACCTATCCCGGCTGACAGTCTTTTAAAAGATTTGAGGTTCAGTGGTTTCGTAAACATATCCGCTAATTGGTCATTAGTATTAATATATACAAGCTCGATTTCGTTATCCTTGAGCTTTTCTCTAATGTAGTGGTATCGGACATCTATATGCTTTGTCCTTTTGTGGAATTCTGGGTTTTTAGCAAGCTTAATAGTACTCTGATTATCTACGAAAATGGTAGTTGGCAAAGCACACAAATGCCCGACATCTGACAATAATTGTCGCAACCATACGGCCTCTCTTGCCGCCTCGCTCGCCGCAACATATTCTGCCTCAGTGGTACTGAGACAAACCATGCGCTGTCTTCGCGCCGCCCATGTTACAGCTCCACCGCAAAGCATAAAAATACATCCGGTCGTGGAACGTCGAGTGTCCATGTCTCCCGCAAAGTCCGCATCCGAATATCCACTGAGCAATGACATGGCATCGACTCGGCCGTACAGAATTCCATGATCAATAGTCCCAATCAAAAATCTATATATTCCTTTGACAGCATTCCAGTGTCCATCGCTGTGGTTCGACAGGAAACGGCTCACAACGCTTATAGCATATGCAATGTCAGGACGCGTGACCATACCCAGAAACATGAGACAGCCTACAGCCTCTCTGTAAGGTACGCTATGAGAAGTATCGAGGACCTCTGAAACTAAGCTAAGATTAGTATGACCAACCATGGGAACACTATTGGGGTGTGCCTCACTCATGCCAAAGCGCGACAAAATGGCTTCGACATACGATCGTTGGTTTATAAAAATTGTATGATTGTTTCGATCTCGAATTAATTCCATCCCAACAAAGGAGGTGGCATCGCCCACTGTGATCTCAAAACTTTGGGCTAGCTTCGATATGACCATATCGAGCGCTTCTTTCGTTGTAGCAAAAATCAGTCCATCGTCCACGTAAAGTGCTAGATAGACTTTAGCACCATTGAAGTTGGCACTGTAGACGCAGACGTCTGCCTGGCTGCGTTTGAGTCCATGGTTCTCGAGGAAACCATTTAACTTGTGGTTCCAACACTGGGATGACTGTTTCAAACCGTACAAAGGTTTGTTCAATTTACATACTTGACCGGTATCAGCAACGTTGAGACCTTTTGGGATTCTCATATATATGTCCTCCCTGAGATCCCCTTGAAGGAAAGCGGTTTTGACATCAAATTGGCCGATTTCCAAATCCTCTTGTGCTGCGATTGCAAGGAGCACGCGCAGCGAGTCATACCTGACGACAGGTGAAAAAATTTCGTCGTAATCCTTTCCAGCCTCCTGGGTAAAACCCTTCGCACATAAGCGAGCCTTATATCCGGGCGCGTCGCTGTGCCTGAGTCTCTTTCTCTTGAACACCCACCTGCAACCGACAGGTTTGCGGTCTGGTGGTAAAGATGTTATAGTCCAAGTATTGTTCTTGGAGTGTGCAGCGAGTTCCTCAGAGATTGCCCTCTTCCAGTCGTCAGCGTCGTCACTATTGATGGCTTGATCGTAATTTTGCGGTTCATACATCTCGGCAAGATTGAGCTCAATGAGGCGTTGAGGTTTTCGCAGAACCGATCTGTCCCGAAGGCCCGGCAAGGCACGGTCCTGAGGGCCAGGAGGAAACGACAAGTCCGAAGTATTCGGCTCACAATCCCGATCAGTCTCCTCATCTCGGGGCTCACCGCTGTCCGTCCGGGCAAGGTCGAGGTCCACTGGGTGACTTCTCAACTCCCAACCGACAGTACGGCCCCCTCCAAGAAGGAATCCAGCATCATCCGCCTGACTTCGGTCGTCCGGTAGGCTCTTGTTGAGGTTTTCATCAAAAACAACATCTCTTGATATCGAGATGCGACCATTACTCACGTTCATCAGTCTATAATTCGTCGAGTCCCCATCATATCCAACAAGGATCATCTTCTTTGACTTGGGATCCCACTTTTTCCGTAAACTCTTAGGGGTGTTCATATACGCCGTGCATCCGAAAATTCGTATATGGGACATCTGAGGTTTTCTTCCCGTCCACCTCTCATATGGTGTAGATCCCACAATTTGAGACGTTGGAGTGCGATTCACAATGTACACGGCTGTGTTAACGGCCTCTGCCCACAGACGGGTTGGAAGGCCCTTAGCGAAGAGCATGGATCTGGCACACTCCACGATGGTTCTCATGTCTCTTTCCGCGCGCCCATTTTGTTCGGGAGTGTAGGGTGCCGTTTTCTCCCATTGAGTTCCTCTCTGCCGTAAATGGCGCTGTAATCGCTGGTCGCTAAACTCAGTACCATTATCCGTCTTCAGAACTTTAATACCCCGACCGAGTTTATGCATGATGAGGTTTTCAAAAACTTTATACTTCTCAAAGGCATCGCTCTTATGCTTTATAAAATACACGTATCGATAACCAGTATTATGGTCTTTGAACGAGATAAAAAAGCGCATGCCGCCCACGGAACTTTCAGACATAGGGCCGCAAAGATCACTATGTATGAACTCACCCGGTTCAAAATCTCTTCGGTGCTGTATCTCCTTGAAGGGCAGTCGGTGGGACTTCCCATACTGGCAGGCTTCGCAGAAAAATTCTTTCTTGTCCGAAAATTTGACGCCGTCAACCAGCTCGAGCTTCACCATGTCGCGAAGGTACCCGAGGTTCACATGACCCAGGCGATTGTGCCACAGCTCCAGAGAGTCCATACTGGCTGCGTTGGCCTCATCCCTTGCTTCGACTGTGAAGTACATTCTAAATAACTGATTAGCCTGCTTCGATCCCTCTGCCACAAGTATTTTGCCCTCATAAATTTCGACTTTGTTGTCACTGAACACGACATTGAGTTTCTTCTCTGTGCAAACTCCCACCGAAAACAAATTCTTACGTAGATCTGGAACATACAGGACCTTCTCCAATCTGAATGGTTGCCACCTACCATTGACTCTTTTCTTTATAAAAATTGTGCCTTCGCCCTTCACTTCGCAAGAAGCATTGTCACCCAGAGCAATGCGTTCTCCATCGTATGGCTTAAATTCCTGAAACCACTCACGGCGAAAAGACATATGCCTTGAAGCGCCGCTGTCTGTCAACCATACATCCTTGCAATCCGCCTGCAGGAAAGCCTCATCATGGAAATTTGCTATAAGGGCAGACAGATTAGCCGAGTTCTCCACATTTTTGTTCTTATCAGCTTGTTTCTTCTTGCGACAGTTCTTCATTATGTGACCCTTTTTATGGCAAAAATAACATTCCACATTCTTTTTCTTCTGCGTTTGTTGAGATCCTGTGGCCTGGGGACCGTTTGGTTGGAGGTTCCCCGACTGGACGTGTCCAAAATTAACAGTGGCCAAAGCAGAGGGAGTCTCATCAGCCGCAGTGAATCGACTTTCCTCCTTTATGAGACGCAGCATCAGACTATCCAGAGTCTGGTTCGTGGGATCAAGATTATCCCATGCGGTCACTAATGCGCCGTACTTCGGTGGCAAGCTACCCAAGACCTTGGCCATAATTGTCACATTTGAAATCTCCTCACCGACATCCCTAAGGTGACGTGCCATGTTTTCCACTTTGGTTACATGCTGTGCAACTGAGTCACTTGGTAGCATACGATATTCATGAAATTTTGTCATCAAGAAAAGTTTGTTTGACTCACTCCACTGCTCGTGCAACACGCCCAACTTGTTCCACATCTTCGCTGCTGTATCGCACGTGATCAGAAATTCCATTTATGACGGTGCCAGCGTCGAGGAAATCAGATACATCGCCTTTGCATTCCGTCTCATCCAAGCAGTCTTGACTTCAGCACTTTCAGTAGTCGCTGGCTCTGCTTCAGCACCTGTTGCAACGGCAAGAAGATCGCTGGCCATAAGGGCAGCTGTTATCTGAAATTTCCACACCTGGAAATTTTCACCGTCGAATTTGGTTATATTCCTCAGATCCATTTGGTCTTGCATAATCGGGCCAAGAATGCAAAGAGTGTGAAATCCAGTCACTCCTGTTATGTGCGCACTTATTTGTTACGTGAATTTCGATCGAACGACAACGTGGTCTCTGGGCCCATAACCTGTTGCGGAAAGGTGAGTGCCGATCGATAACTCTACACAAATGATTTGTGACTAAAAAATGATTTATTCTAGTAGTTTCACAAACGTGCGAAATAAAAGGAACTTTAATACATTTGGTAATAGCAAATAGGATTGCACGAGGAATACACGCCGTGAAAAACAGAACACGTGAATTAGAGAGAACTAAAACGGAAGAGAACATAAAAGGAAGCGCATGACGCTCGCAACGCTGATTGGCGACACTGCAGCCAATCTCATAAACAGAAAGAGCGCGCAAATCAAAACGACATATTTCAACAGATCATATATGATACAGAATTGGCAGATTTGGCAGAATTGGCCAGCTTTTTTTTTGATTATATATGATACATTGCCAGTTAACCGGTTAAGATATTTAATTAACACAAGTTTCCACGGCGGCAGTGGTGTTTTTTTTTAAATAAGATTCGTTCAAATTTGATATTTTTTTGGCATACGTGTCCGCCATTTTGTTTTGTGCCACTTTAACTTCAAATTCGTACTCAACGACCTCGAAAACTCTAGAATACCAAGTTTCGACCAAATCTGATATTTTGTTGGCATAAGTGTCCGCCATATTGGATCCGCCATTTTGTTTTTGCCACTTTGAGTTCAGATTCGTACTCAGCGACGTCGAAAACACTGGAATACCAAGTTTAGACCAAATGTGATATTTTTTTGGCATACGTGTCCGCCACATTGGATCTGCCATTTTGTTTTTTGCCATTTTTATTTCAGATTCGTAATCAGCGACCTCGAAAACTCTAGAATACTCATTTTTGTAAATATCAAAGATTGCCTCCATATTTGCGCCGTGATTCTGGGATTTCAACCCACTGTGCGGCGACCGATTTTCAGAGTCAACGCCTCTTTTCCCCCACCGCACGTCCGCGCGTAGCTCATATCAACCGAGCTACGCGCGGTTCATATGGTACGGGCCTGAAGCGCTCGAAGCTCCTAGGCCGCCGCGGGGGCCAAGACGTGCGGTGGGGGAAAAGAGGCGTTGACTCTGAAAATCGGCCGCCGCGTTCACTTAAATCCCAGGCCTGTTATACATCATTGGATAGGAATAATTTTTTCCTGTTTTTTTTAGCGCAACTTTCATCCCGATATCTTAAAAAAAAGACCCAAAAGGCGACAAATTTAAAATCCGGCCCACTGTGCGGCGGCTCGACCGATCGCAGCGAAACTATATTTTTCATTACGGTGGCCCTAAAAACTCGCGGTACGTGCAACCAATTCCCTTCCAATTTTTCATGCAGAATCATAATAAGATTCCACATCGTCCAACGAAGGCTTTTTTTATTCCGATTCCCCGTTTATTATTTATAAAGAAAAAGGGTGGATTTTTCTCTTAGATAAATCTAACTTTACCTTTGATCACTCACCATTTCTTTATTTTTTAAAATTTTCAAAATCGGTTTCGTTGGACGATAGCTATTGACATACTTTATAAGAAAATTTTATTGTTTTTGATTTCAGACACGACATACAGTTGTTTTCAGGGCCACCGTTTAGCCGTCTAAAATCGAAAGACGGCTAAACGGTGGCCCTGAAAACAACTGTATGTCGAGGACTATACATATAGATAGGGTGGGGCATATACCGAAATATGCGAAAAAAATAAAAAAAAACTTATTTTCAGTGTTTGATATGTCATGAATGTTTCTAGAAAATGTGGGATCGAAGTTCGCTAAAATATAATCTAATCATCGATATCCACACAGAATCGCACTGTGGAGCTTTGTTATGTTTCAGCACGCGCAGTTGTGATCGTTACAGCCTACTATTTGTTAGGTATCTAAGTGTATGTAAGGGAGAATGGGGTAAAACGGAACGTGTGGGTAAAACGGAATATCAATCCAGAGACGCGACAGCGTCTCGTCGCCAAGTACCTATATGTTGCGATATCCTGTATATATCGATTGTCGCTACCGCTATCATTTACTCGTCGCCCAGCTATTCCAACGTAACCTCAAACTTATTCCATTAATATCTCATCACGCCTGCAATATTTTCTAAATTTAAAGGCATTTTACTTATGTAAACCGCATATAAGCTTTCGAATAAGAGCAAATTCAATAATATCGGTCCACGTATGACAGAGATATCGTAATATCGTCTCATGAATCAGTCGGAATCGGTCAAAATTTCCAGTCAAAATTTTCGTCAATATAAAACGTATATACACGTTACACACACACCTTCAACCAAAACGAACTAGTATGTTTCGTTCGTCAAGCGCTACCTTCACTATGCAATCTACTCCAAATTTTGACAGCTTACAGTCAGGTTATAACATGGCAAGTGTGCAATAAGATAAGTTGTTAAAATGTGAGATGCCACGTGTTTTTACAAATATGTATCGTTGTACCATTGAATTGCAACCAAAATGCAGTCTCAAAAAAAAAGGTAAGTTGCCGAAATTTGAATTGCGACATGTTTGTATATCATCAAACTGTTTTTGAATTGTAACTAAACTGAGGATTTTATGTATACAGTTACTCACAAAATTGAGCGTACACCTAGGTCAGTAACGAAAATTGGCGGGAAAATGAATACAAACACACATATTCAAAAATGAAAACGCAATGTATATTTTATTCGTGTATTTGACCAAATAATACGTAAAAGAAATTCTAAATAAAATGGACTATTGGTCTATATTTAATAAAAATGGTAAAAGTACACGTATTTTAGTGACACAAAATTAAGCGTACACCTTGTTAAAAAACTATTTACAAACTTATACTAGACCGTTTCATTTATTAATACAGTAAAAGTTGGATAACTGCACGAAATTCGGGACCGGAGGCATGCAGTTATCCAGCAGAGGTAAATATTCTCGACCTCCAACCTAATCGAGCCGAGCTCGGAGTTTGTTTACGTTTTTTGTCGAGCGTAGAGGAGGACAGCGAGAGAAAGAGAAAGAAGGTCGACACTCGAGCTGAACAAAACAAATGCGTCGATGACACATTTACTAATGCAACAAGAAAATTTTCCTATTTTTGATTTCTGGTTAACGCAACTTTTGCCATGTATTTGTGAGGTTCCTCCATTTAAAAAAATACCAAAAATGATATAATTCGGATCATATTTGCATATTTAATGAGTGATAATAATGTTGGATTCCGGGTGAGAAATGAAGTAAATATTATCCAAATTATGTCGTGTTTTGTCTTATTTTAATCAGAAAAACCTCAGAAATACGTTAGTAAAAGTTTCGTTGCAAAAAGATCAATAATAAAAAAGTTTTCTTCTTGCATTAATATTGGCTCACGGATATTCGAGCTCGGATCAGGTTACACTACTCGACGCTCGCAACGGTTCAGCTTCGTCGTGCGTCAGAGGAGTCCCCTCCCTCGGTGGTGGGGATGACTACCGCACACTTACGCTGTAGATCAGGCCCGTCCAACTTTTGCTCTTGCCCTCGAGGAGCGGCCGCGAGTGGTTGCGAGCTGTTGCGAACGAAGGCAAGAGTGACGGCAAGAACAGCAGCCGTAAAAGAGTGGGTATAGGTAGCGTTCACAGATTCCCCCTCCAAGAAGGCATTTCGCTCTTGGGCCTGGCTCCGTGGCTCCGAGAGCGAAGATCAACTCGCGGCTGCTCGCACGAGCAAATCCTTGGACGGGCCTGCTGTAGATCGTTCCGTGCAGTCATCCAACTTTTACTGTACTTCGCCGCATATCCCCTGACTTCAATTACAGCTTGTAAGCGACGTGGCATAGAATAAATTAAGTGTTTTATTAAAGAAGGAGGAATAGTTTCCCATTTTTCTCTCAACTTTCGTTTGAAATCTTCTATATTCGTAAAATTGTTATTTTCCATCCTGGATTATATATCTCCCCAGACATTCTCGATAGGATTGAGATCAGGTGACTATGGAGGTGTTTTTAGCATCTTTGAGATATTATACAGCAACCATAATTGAACTACATATATATGATGAATACTTTCGGTTATTATCTTGTTGAAAGTAATACACCCGCGGCATTTTTAATTTTTCTGCTGAATTTTTTAGATTCTTTTTTAAGCTATTTAACCCCTTCGCGACCGTGGACGAGATATCTCGCTACACGGTATCTGTCGTACGATGCCGCGGACGAGTCATCCCGCAACATTATGTCGTTCGTACGATGCCACGGACGAGTTGTCCCGCGACATTATGTCGTCCGTACGATGCCACGGACGAGTTATTCTGCCACACAATATAACTCTAAGCTTTGACGCCGTGCGTACTATTAAGATACAATCGGGATGAATCGATACAAGTAAATACAAATAAAGTATCGATACTTTCGTTTCGATCCAAGTAATTTTAGTATCGATACCTAGGGTTGCGATATCAAGTAAGTATCGATTAAAAGTACTCGTATCGAATGGGCGAGTATCGGCATTCTACATGAAAGATGAAAGTAAACATAGATACACTTGGCCCACCAGTCTTTCGGCTTCGCAGGCCTTCCTAAACTGTTCTTTTCGACATCTTTTAAAATATATTTAATATTAAAATACATATATCGATAACGGTTTCAATTCTCGATATCAAGTATTTTTAATAGCACTGTTTTCGGTTGCGATACCTTCTTGGTAGCAGACAAAAGGAAGGGTTATAACGGAATAAAGGAGATAACGGAATGCCATGTAACAACCCTAGGGTACGTGTCCGTATTACGGTGCTTTGAAGCCGACTTGCTCACGAATTAATTACTGCCTTCTCTTACTTTAATTTTGGTTAATGAAAATTTATATTGGTTTTTTGAACCTTTCTCTTTATTAAGGCATTTTTTCTGGTAAAAAATGTTAATTTTTCATATTGTTTTAATTGAAATAAAAATACATGTTTTTGTCCCAATTACGGTGCCTTGAAAGGTGCGTTGCCCGTATTACGGTGCCCCCAATTACGGTGCCCTTTTGGGGTAATTTTCTCCCCGGACGAAGAGTCTCCGGGTAGAGGAGGAACACGCCTCGCATGCGCATGAAGACGCCGTGACGTCAAACCAATCAACGCCAAGATAGATTTAGCAGTTGCAGAGGGAGCCAGTGGGCGCTGAGGGGTACGGTAATTGGGACAGGGCGCCGTAATAGGGACACGTACTCTACCTATAGTACAAAAAAGTCAGATTCTATATATGAATAAAAAAGTATTCATTGTGATTCAATACAAGTAAGTATCGATACTTTTGCTTCGATACTGACAATGAGTAAGTATCGATACTTTTGCTTCGATAATGACAATGAGTAAGTATCGGTACTTTTATTCGATACAAGCAATGAGTAAAAGTATCGATACCTTCGTGGTATCGATTCATCCCTTACGAACAGCATTATGCCGTCAGCATAATGTCGCGGGATAACTCGTCTGTGGCATCGTACGAACGACATAATGTCGCGGGATAACTCGTCCGTGGCATCATACGACAGATACTGTGGAGCGAGATATCTCGTCCACGGTCACGAAGGGGTTAAGTACTTAATTTTGTCCATTATGCCATCTATGTATTCGATACTTCCGGTACCATTTGCACCTATACATCCCCATGTCATAACGGATCCTCCTCCGTGTTTAACTATTGGACATGTATTTCTAAGGTGGTGCTCAGTATTTGACTGTCGCCATACGATTTGCTTCTTTCCATCCCGTCCAAAAAAATTGATTTTATTCTCGTCAGAGAATATAACATTTTTCCAAAAACTTTCGTCAAAATTTACAAACGTTTTTGCAAATTCTATGCGTTTCTGTCTATTTGCTTCGGAGATATACGGTTTCTTTCGTGCGACTCGGCCATTATATCCCTCTTTTCTTAATGTTCTGCAAACTGTTTCAACCAAGATGTGTTTATTTATATGTGAGGAAACATCTAACGTTAACTTCTGCACACTTGTACTCGGATTTATATTAATTTGTCGACAAATGAATCGTTCATCAGTGTTCGACAATACTTTCTTTCTTCCTCGGCCAGATATATTTCGGACTGTTCCATCGTACCGAAATTTGTTTATAATTTTTTGTACCGCAGAATGTGTTATACCGACTATTTGCCCAACTTGACGAAAGGATTTACCTTGCGAATATAATTTTACAATAAGACTTCGTTTTGAAATGTCAGTCTGCTTCCTTTTATTAGCGATGTTACTACTGGGACATTCCACGCGAACTCGGACACTTTTTGGAGTAACATTTCGGAAGTGGCTCAAATTTGAATATGTTGTAGTCTTTAGGGATGCATAAACATGTGTAGAAGGATTTTTGAAAATTTTGAAAAATATAGATTTTACAGCTGTTTGAAGGTAAGTGCTAACTTTTTTTCAATAAATTATAACTATGGAAGTAGTAAACGGATGGAGATGAGCTTTACGGGGATTTGTAGAGAAGACATTGAAGTTTTAAGGAAAATTTATTTCAATTTTTAAAAAAAAAATTTGAACCATTTCTGTGCAATTATTATAAACAAATGCATTTTTTTAACATGGGGCGCGCTTTTAAAAATCTGAAAAAAATCAGAATATAGCCCTATCCTTCCCCTTCATGGTCTATTTGTCAAAAATATGGACATTTTAAAATTGGCCGTGTAAAAATTGCCGAAAGTTGACGCTGCGTCAAATCACACCGGCTCAACGGCATGAGCCGTACGGTACTCGCAGCGGCCAAGCGGATATATCTGCTATTCTTATACAATGTTCTCGAATATGGTAAGTATTTGTAAAAAACTGAAGAAAGACAACTTTTACTGTTTTTTTATACACAACATAATACGGTAACTCAATTTTTGGTGTTCGCAATATTTTCCGCGAAACGAAGGTGACCCTCAGTTTTTTAAATGCAGTGCTATATATTTGATTATCCAATATGAAAGCGACTGTCAAGACAAATTCAACCATATGGTACACTATGACCCTCAAGACTACACATGGTTAGAAATGAAATATGAAATTCAATCTACTAGATAGATAGTTCGATATATTTATTTAATTCATAACCATGTGTAGTCTTGAAGGTCATAGTATACCATATGGTTGAATTTGTCTTGACAGTCGCTTTCATATTGGATAACCAAATATATAGCGTTCCATTTAAAAAACTGAGGGTCACCTTCGTTTCGCGGAAAATATTGCGAACACCAAAAATTGAGTTACCGTATTATGTTGTGTATAAAAAACAGTAAAAGTTGTCTTTCTTCAGTTTTTTACAAATACTTACCATATTCGAGAACATTGTATAAGAATAGCAGATATATCCGCTTGGCCGGTGCGAGTACCGTACGGCTACCCATACAGCACACTCCGTTGCAGAAACGTTGCAGAAAGGTTGTTGTTAGGTTGCGGTGCAATGTTGCACAGGAGCGGACATAGTAAGATTTCTGCAACCTTTCAGCAATGTTGCGGTGCAATATAACTCCTGAAACGTTTCTGCAATGGTCACGCAACGTTTCGGAGATTTTACAGCAATTGTCTCGCAACGTTTCAGAGATTTTACAGCAATTGTCCCGCAACGTTTCGGATATTTTACAGCAATTGTCTCGCAACGTTTCTGAGATTTTACAGCAATTGTCTCGCAACGTTTCGGAGATTTTACAGCAATTGTCCCGCAACGTTTCGGATATTTTACAGCAATTGTCCCACAACGTTTCAGGGATTTTACAGCAATTTTCTCGCAACGTTTCCGAGATTTTACAGCAATTGTCTCGCAACGTTTCGGAGATTTTACAGCAATTGTCTCGCATTATTTCGGAAATTTTACAGCAATTGTCTCGCAACGTTTCTGAGATTTTACAGCCATTGTCTCGCAACGTTTCGGAGATTTTACAGCAATTGTCTCGCAAGATTTCGGAAAATTTACAGCAATTGACTCGCAACGTTTCGGAGATTTTACTGCAAAGGTCCCCCATGAAGCAGGGCTCAAAAACTCTTATAATATCGATTTAGTATATAGATTTAGTATAATATCGTAATATACCCACTGTACAGTGTATATTAGGTTACGCTTTGTAATTTATGATAATTTAGTGCAATAAGTAGTAGAGGATGGCAGCGTACGTTAAAAACTTTAATACTACATGAGTACTACGACCCCCATATATTGTCATTCCAAAGGCGATGTCCACTACCGCGTGGTCCCCTTGTAAGTCCTTTTACAAAAATATCGCCATACTGCAGATCATTTTTACTGGTGGTTGATTGAACATTTGGATCATGATGTAGCAAGACTGTTTTTCACATTCAAAAATTTTTAACGCGACTACGTGGTTTTGAAGAGGGCAACTTCGAAATTCTTCGCAAGTAGGATTATTATTTAAAGCTTTCTTGTCATTCAACTAATTTTTGGTGGGATTATGTGTTGAGGTGCGTATTGGAAGTGTACCAAATTTCATTTTCATAAAAACAACGAAGAAGAAACAACAAATAAAAATGAATTCAACGAAGGCGGATTGTAATATGTATTTGTTCAAATTAATTAAAATATGTTTGTGAAATAGTTTCGAACTAACATAAATAAAGATTTTATAACTATTAAGGCGGTAGATACGTCACGTGTCGCTGGTAGCCTGTGGAATCTTAGACGGCATTCTGCGTGTCGACAATTCGGGATCGCTCCGCGAAATTCCGGATTTATTGCGGTTTCATTGCTGAAATCTTGCACATATCTTACGAGTACATCTTGCAACATATGTGCAAGATTTCAGCAATGAAACCGCAATATAGCCGGACTTAGTTTTTTTCCCTCGACAATTCGGAACGTTCTAATTAGATATAATCAATTAAACGGTAATGGTAGGGAGACTGGCAGTAATTGGCACGTGTAACACTTTTTATAAATTTTTTTGCTGAATATTATTTATCAGTTTGTTTAAACTCGATGGTGTTAATTAAATAATCGTATTAATACTTATATCACATATGTGAACAGACAGAATGCAGTGTTACATTTCACATGCAAACTCCGAGGGAATATTTGTAAACACGGACAATATGTGATATATGTAATTAATACAATTAGTTAATTAACACTATAAGGTTTAAGCGAACTATTATTCTGTATACAGCAATAAATGATATTTGTAAAGAAGTCTGAGCTGTGAAATGCAAATCCACAAACACTAAAGACTAGAAAATAAAAAAATATATACAAAAAATTTATTTTAAATGATTGCATTAAAAGTGCGTTAAACTGTAGAAAAATTATTTTCTTGTACTACGCAGGATATTTCATAATAGAATATGAATATACTTAATACATCATCAAGCGTTGAAATTAATTTGTTGTAAGATATCCGGCTCCACGATTAGGGAGATGTAATGGGGATTGTCAAAACGAATTTTCTATTTTGAATAATTTGAGGTAAAACTGATGCACGGTAGGAGTATAAGATAGAATACATAAGCAATATTCTCAATCACAGGTTGTAGCTGCAGCGGGAAAGTGTTCGTCTACGGTGCTCGAGGTCATGGGTTCGAATCTCGTTTGGGGTAAAAAAATTTCTATTTAAAAAAAATACTCTGACGTTATAGGTACTACTACGATTCTGCACGCATTCATGTCGTCGCGTCCATCAAAGCCACGGTATACAATTTTTACCACTTTCCTACCGATATTTTTATTTTTGGCCCTACTGCCCGAAACGTTGCCTGACCATTGCTGTAAAATCTCAGAAATGTTGCGCTACCATTGCTGTAAAATCTCAGAAATGTTGCGCTACCATTGCTGTAAAATCTCAGAAATGTTGTGCTACCATTGCTGTAAAATCTCAGAAATGTTGCACTACCACTGCTATAAAATCTCCGAAACGTTGCAGAAAAATTGCTATAAAATCTCCGAAACGTTGCGGGAAATTTGCCTATAACATCTCAGAAACACTGCAAGAATATTTCATGCAATGTTGCACAGGGGCGGACATAGGAATGTTTCTGCAACATCTCAGAAATATTGCCTGCAATGTTTCAATCTTGCATCGTAACGTAACTGCAACCTTTCTGCAGCCTTTGTGCAACGTAGTGTGCTGTATGAGTAGTGTTCCTGCTCGAGAATTCTTTCTCGAGAATTTCTCGAGAAATTTTATAATTTCTTATTTCTCATTTCTCGAGAAATTACAATGTTTCTTGAGAATCTTCAGTGTATGAAAATTATTATAAATCTCATTTGTTTTCAGAAATTAATTTTCAGTTAGTTCAAATTGTGTGTTAATCGCGAACATATAAACACATCTACAATCAGTGATAAATGTTAGCAATATATACGAAGAATTGCGCGATTGTTTATAAACTTTTCTCTTCGTATCGCCGATGCTCTATGTACAATTAAACCAACATCCACTCAAAATGAAAGTTCTACAGCCGCAGATTTTGTCACAAAAAAAAAGTAGATTTGCTGACGCGACATTAGACGCATTGTGCTTTTGAAAAAACTATTATAAAACAAAAAAATAATGTTTCGCCTTGCTCACATTTTATATTAAATAAATAAATTTATCAATTATATTTAATATTTGTGTTTTTTTTCATTTACACAAGTTTTGTCTAAGTTGGACACAAATAAAAGTTTAGATAAATATTATCAACATTATTCCAAAAATATAAATTTTACAATATTTTTTTAATTTCTTGAGAATTCTCGAGAATTCTCGAGAAATATAATCTGATTTCTCATTTCTCGAGATGCGAAATATATCGAGAAATCAGGAACACTACGTACGGCTCATGCCGTTGAGCCGGTGTGATTTGACGCAGCGTCAACTTTCGGCAATTTTTACAAGGCCAATTTTAAAATGTCCATATTTTTGACAAATAGACCATGAAGGGGAAGGATAGGGC
This sequence comes from Andrena minutula, assembly GCA_929113495.1. NCBI lineage: Eukaryota > Metazoa > Arthropoda > Insecta > Hymenoptera > Andrenidae > Andrena > Andrena minutula. Next base: position 22,099,996 of record OV815993.1, read on the forward strand.
TATATTCTGATTTTTTCAGATTTTTAAAAGCGCGCCCCATGTTAAAAAAATGCATTTGTTTATAATAATTGCACAGAAATGGTTCAAATTTTTTTTTTTAAAAATTGAAATAAATTTTCCTTAAAACTTCAATGTCTTCTCTACAAATCCCCGTAAAGCTCATCTCCATCCGTTTACTACTTCCATAGTTATAATTTATTGAAAAAAAGTTAGCACTTACCTTCAAACAGCTGTAAAATCTATATTTTTCAAAATTTTCAAAAATCCTTCTACACATGTTTATGCATCCCTAAAGACTACAACATATTCAAATTTGAGCCACTTCCGAAATGTTACTCCAAAAAGTGTCCGAGTTCGCGTGGAATGTCCTTACTATAAGGCCCGCTGCACACATCCGATTTTTTAACGTGCGGCGATGGTACGGCAACGTAATTGCGGTTTGAAATACTATAAATTACATTAGGCGATGTACATTTATTTGCGGCGACGGACGTCCATATTGCGTGCAAAGTTTACAGCAGTTACCTAGAAAAACTCGAATGAGTGTTCAATCATTTGACGAGCTAAATCAAGAATAACGGACATAATCAAATCACAAGATACATGGATGAGATTGGCTATAACTCCTGTAGAAATGTTAGCAATAACTCTAAGGTAAGTAAATTTAGTAAATTTTTTATTGGATAATGAACACTTTTTAATATATGTAGAATGTCTTTTTGCTTACACGTTTTGATTAGGAAGGGGTAAGAAATTATTAGAACAATAACACCAGTAGCTACAACAACGACAATAATAATAATAATAATATAATAATATGATATGTAATCATTGATTAGAATATATCCTTGTCTACTTTTTTATGAATATATCAAAACAATCTTCTGTATTTGAGTACGTTTCTAAGACAGTGGAAGACGTTGAAGGTGACACAGTTGATAATGTGGGGGAAGGGTTAACAGGTGCATGTGTTTGGGTCCATATGCCAGGAGCAGATGAAGGATGAGATACGTGTGATGATTGTAATGAATTTTGGTATGATAGAATTTGAGGGTTATAATCAAAACTGGGAGGGTTTGGACCAGGGTTGACTGTCTGTGAAGGTGTTTGAAAAATAGGCGAATATCTGGGATAATTTAAATACGAATTTATACTACTACACGATGCGGCGTTTTGTGGTCTCATTCTTCTTAAAATGTGTAATACTTCACACCGAAATTCCAATTTCTGATTTTCATTCAATCCACTCAACGCTGGAAGTAGACTCTCAAAGAATGATCTGTCTGCATTAAACTCAGGTGGATCAGTTCCAGATTGAGAAGGTATTGGAGTTTTCATAAAATTTATCAATGCCGACTCGATCTCACACTTCCGCTTTCGAGTATTTTGTACATATCGCGGAGGTGGAGTGGGATTTTGAATTTCTATATCTGTATTTCTATCCGGGGACTGCTCTTCATCCTGGCCTTCTAAACTAGACTGTGTGTCTGTAGTAGCACCAGCTTGTAGAAGGAATGATAATTGTCTAGAATAAATATATTTTCTGCTTGTGTCAGCCGCTTGTCCAGACTTCGTTCTCTTCTTTACACTTTTAAGAAAATTGTCCTTGATATTCCTCCACTTCTTAATTAATTTATTATCTGTAGCAAAATATATTTATTAAGTATAAAGGCATATTAGAAAAATAAAAACATATATAAAAATTTGTTGTTTTTTCCTCCGTTACAGGTACTTGGGTAGTGTTTACTGAACTACGATGGAAAGAAATTTCGGAAGGATTTCAGATAGTTTGTCAGTTTCCAAATTGTTTAGGAGTAATATATGGGAAGTCAGATTTTGATATCAAATTGGAAAACAATAGCCCCAATATTCCTAAGAATATTGGCAGTGTGCCATGGCAATGAAATCGTATCTAAGTGATGTAATCTTTTTTTAATCAAATAAAGAAATAAATAATAAAATAATGAAGGTACTTACATATTTCATTTTTATCCCTCTCATCTCTTTCGTCGAAAGTATCATAAAAAACACGACAGATATTAATCCATGCACTTCTTTTTTTCGGCTTGTCGTGATATTCTTCTAGCGCCACATTCCATATTTCGGGATATTTTTTAATTTCTTCAATAAAGAGTTCGATATCTAATAAATCAATTTTTTCAACCATTTTGCGGCGATACGGATGTGTCATTGACCGGTATTGAAAGACGGTTGCGACGATCGTACGTTTTCATAGGTAACTGCGGTAAACATTGCACGCAACATGGACGTCCGTCGCCGTAAACAAATGTACATCGCCTAATTTAATTTATAGTATTTCAAACCGCAATTACGTGCACATCCGTATAGACGCAAAATGGTTGAAAACATTGATTTATTAGATATCGAACTCTTTATTGAAGAAATTAAAAAATATCCCGAAATATGGAATGTGATGCTAGAAGAATATCGCGACAGGACGAAGAAAAGAAGTGCATGGATTGATATCTGTCGTGTTTTTTATGATACTTTCAACGAAAGAGATGAGAGGGATAAAAATGAAATATGTAAGTACCTTCATTATTTTATTATTTATTTCTTTATTTGATGAAAAAAAGATTACATCACTTAGATACGATTTCTTTGCCATGGCACACTGCCAATATCTGACACAAAATATTCGGCCAATTTGTTTCTTGCCTGAATCCATTCAATAGGTGCTCTTGAAGGCCTTGAATTCTCTCGTCTTGTGTCAAATAATCCTTCGATAGTTACTGTATCTTGAAGGTTGAATCCATCTCGGGATCTTACAAAATTATGGAGAACGCAGGATGTCTTAATTAATTGTATAGCAAAGTCTAAATTACCATTAATGGCCTTTTGGAAAATTTTCCATTTATTCGACAGGATGCCGAATGAACTCTCGACAGTCCTGCGAGCTCTAGACAATCTATAATTAAAAATCCTTTTTTCATCCGATAAAACTTTTCCGGCATAAGGCCTCATAACGTTTCGCGAAAGCGAAAATGCTTCATCGCCAACAAACGAAAAAGGCATATTCGGACCTTCAGTTCCTGGAAGAGGTTGGTTCTTAGGAATATTGAGACTATTGTTTTCCAATTTGGTATAAAAATCTGACTTCTCAAATATTGTACTGTCAGAATCCTTTCCAAACGATCCAACGTCTATGTAAAGAAACTTATAATTGGCGTCAACAATAGCTAACAATATAACAGAATAATAGTTTTTATAATTATGGAAGAGAGATCCACTCAGGTTGGGTTTTTTAATTCGGACATGTTTGCCATCAATCGCTCCTAAACAATTTGGAAACTGACAAACTGTCTGAAATCCTTCCGAAATTTCTTTCCACCGTAGTTCAGTAAATTCAGGGAAGGATTCTTGTTTTAGAGCATTCCAAATTGCATTGCAAACTTTTCTTAAAATCTTCCCAATTGTTGAATGACCAATTCTATATGTTAGGTGAAGGTCAATTTGATCGCACCCACTACCCAAGTACCTGTAACGGAGGGAAAAACAACAAATTTTTATATATGTTTTATTTTTCCTATATGCCTTTATACGTAATAAATATATTTTGCTACAGGTAATAAATTAATTATGAAGTGGAGGAACATCAAGGACCTTTTCCTTAAAAGTGAAAAAAAGAAAACTATGTCTGGACAAGCGGCTGACACAGGCACACAATATATATATGCTCGACAATTATCATTCCTTCTCCAAAGAAGATGAGTTTTGATATATACACAAAAGTAGACAAGGATATATTCTAATAAATGATTACATATCATATTATTATATTATTATTATTATTATTGTCGTTGTTGTTGCTACTGGTGTTATTGTTCTAATAATTTCTTACCCCTTCCTAATCAATACTTGTAAGCAAAAAGACATTCTACATATAATAAAAAGTATTCATTATCCAATAAAAAATTTACTAAATTTACTTACCTTAGAGTTATTGCTAACATTTCTACAGGAGTTATAGCCAATCTCATCCATGTATCTTGTGATTTGATTCTGTCCGTTATTCTTGCTGTTAGCTTGTCAAATGATTGAAAACTCATTCGAAAATAATCACTAAATTTTTCTGAATTTTCTCTTAAATCAGCAAAAGATGTTGAAAATCTACCTCGTCTAAGTCTCAAATCGATAAAAGGATGCACCCAATACCGTCTTCTTTTTTTGAAAAGAAAATATTTATATACAAAGTAGGCAAAAATTGTACGCTTCCTTTGATATACCTCCATTTTCAATAGCAGCAGAAAACGCACTGACCATCTTTTGGCAACAAGAAGTCGCCGCACGTCTAACAAATGCATGTGTACGCCGTTTTCCTAAACCGTAATTCCGGTAACGCAAAAGCACCGCACGTTAAAAAAACGGATGTGTGCAGCGGGCCTAATCGTCAATCTACGGATAACAGATAGTTTTTTGTTTCTGGTTCCTGAGGAACCGAACTTTGAAAGACATTTCGCGGCATTTTCTCTTCAATAGCACCAACATTTAACCAATACAGACCTGCGTAATGTGAAAATTCTTACGTGTACGCTCAATTTTGTGTCACTAAAATACCTGTACTTTTACAATTTCTGTTAAACATAGACCAATAGTCCATTTTATTTAGAAATTTTTTACGAATTATTTAGTAAAATATAGGAATAAAATATATATTGTGTTTTCATTTTTGAATATGTGTGTTTGTATTCTTGTTACTTTTGCGTTGTCTTTATTGCTCGCGTTAAACTTGTTGTTGGTTGACTATTCTGTCTGTGATAATTATTGTATTGATACACTTTGTCTTAATGGGATTGTGCCGTAAATAAATATTATTATTATTATTATTATTATTCATTTTTTCGTCAATTTTCATTACCAATCTAGGTGTACGCTCAATTTTGTGAGTAACTGTATGTGTAGATAATCGAAGCGTAAAATGATGTTGTAATCTACGCCAGGCTATGTATGTATTAGGGGAGACCGGGGCTAGTTGACTAATTTTTAATATTTCTAATTTTTATAAATAGACCATTGATATTTTGTTGACTTGCTGCATACCAAAAGTTTACAAATATCATTAAGTATACAGGCTTAATTTTGAAAATCGTTTTAATTAAGTCTGGGTTGTAGTTTTTATTGTATTTAGAGCAGTGAGACGAATAAGTCAAGAAATCCCGGCTGTATGGGGGGGGGGGGGGGGGAGGAAGGAGTTCTATGAAGGGAGGGGATGGACACTGGAGGTTATAGAGAGGATGAGGGAGGATGGGGGACTAAGAGGAGAGGAGGTGGTGAGTAGGAAAAGGAAAATACAGCAGGAGGAGAGGTGGGAAAGGATAGGGGAATCAGGGTACAATAGGTGGTATGGAAGGGTGAAGGGGGAAGGGCTGTCTGGGTACCTGAAGAAGGGATGGGGGGAAAGTAGGTGGAGAAGGGTGGCCAAATTTAGATTGGGCAACGAGATGAAGGGGGGTAGGTACTGGGAGGATAGAGAGAAGAGGAAGTGTAGGGTATGTGGAACGGGGGAAGAGACATGGGAGCATGTGTGGGAGGAGTGCATGGGGTGGGGGGAAGAGTGGGGGTGGCAGGAGATGGTGGGAGAGGTGCTTGGTTACGAAGGGGAGGAGGAGGAATGGATGAGGAAGTTAGGGGAAAGGAGACAGTTGTGTGGTGGAGTGGAGATGTAAGGAAAGGAATGGAATGGAAGGGGAGACGAGTGGAAACGGAGGTCCGGGGGTGGATGGGGAGGGGCGGGGGAGAGAGAGAGCGAGCGTAGCGGAACCGCGATCTGTATATATTGTAAATAGAATGTAATATTAAGGAATTAGGTGTAAGTTAGGTTAAGTTAAATTGAGCTAATATTAAGTTAGGTTAAGGGGTGTAGGGGAGGTAAATGTAAAGAGTGGAGAGAGCGATTGGAGATTGTAACCCCTAAGGGAACAATAAAGAAGATATATATACCTCGGCTGTGGGGTTAGTTGTACCCATAAAAAACTTCAAAAAAGTAAAAAAGTACGTCAAGTACATGAAAATCACAAAAAATAGAAGATAATTGTGACGCCCCACGATTTTTCGCGCGCGGTTATTTCAACTCTCTTTCATAAACCACTCTACAGTTCTACTAAAATCTTCTCCAAACCTCAATTCTTACCCCTTTTCCATGACCCCCGACCGCCTGGGCGATGTACCCTAGCGGTCCCCATCTCAAGACGGTCAACCATTAAATCTCCTTCCCTTATTCGCCCAACGCGGCACAAATTCCTCTCTTACATCGAATCTAAACAAGTCCCTCGCCCCACAAATCTCTTAAATCGAGACCACGTCTCACACCCTCTAAATGACCAAAGCAGTCAAAACCACCGACGTCCCTTTCCTATTAAAACACCCAAAATCGATTCGAGGAGTTGAGCATTTCAAAATCACGCGTATAAAAACCCTAGAAGAAAAACAGCGAGTCCAAATATAGACCAACCTTTGGTCCCTACAAAAACCCCCAAAAGTTAATGCGACGCATGTTCCTAATCAGGTCAAGGTGCGTACTGCGCACCCCCCTTCATACCGTAAAATATTACATAAACGGATCAAAGTCCATGCCGCGCGTACACCCCGCAACCCCTTGTAAAATCATATAAATACAAGGGCTCCGAGACAGAAGTCCTTTTTCGCCGCAATACCAGCTGCGAAAGGATACGCGTTTTCAACGAAATACCTTCGGCGAAAGGAAGTTCTCTTTCAAAGAAATATCCTTCGGCGAAAGGTCGCTCTTCGACAAAGTATCATTTAAAATAAAATCAACAATCATCAATCATCAAGCATTGTAAGAGATTAAAATTACCATTAATACCATTGTATATCACCATCATCCACATAAATTATTCATATTCTTATTGTTTCATATTATTTCGTATTGCAACGCTTATTGCGCTCATATTATATTGTATTGCTATTCTTAAAGCTTATTAACGCTCATTGCGATCATATTATATTGTCTTATTGACGCTTATTGCTTAAATCATTCTAGCTTATTAATATATATTGTGTTTCATGTTCATACTCATATCATATAACTCATAAACGCTATATAAATGTTATGTTCATCGCCAACACGTTATTATAACACCTAACAACCAGCACAATAACAGTGCATGGCATATTACCAAAAAGCTACAAAGTGAATAAACAGTTTTACTTTAAATCACGCGTCGAATTATTGTGTCAATCCTTCGGCTACGAAGATCCCTAAATCCAAACAGGCTGCCGGAACAGCTGATTACGGGCAACGACCGCGGAAAGCATCACAGTGTTTACTAATTTACTTTCGTATAGGTTTCGCTTAACCGTATGACTAGTCGAATTTCGCGACGTTATTACATGTGTCTTTTACAATAATGCAACGGTAAATCCGATTACCAAGGTAAACCAAAACAAGTGCTCTAACGGGTGTTTCCCCAATACAAACCAGTTCATTAAACCTTCCCTGGTCGATAGTGTGCAGAATTAAACATTACTCGCCTGACGTTCAAAAAACGATTAGTGTGCAGAATTAAACATTTCTCACCTGAGGTTCGAAATGGTTAGTGTGCAGAACTAAACATTTCTCGCCTGACCTTCCCTAAATCTTCAATCTCCTGAATCTCACATTCTCCCGGCCGTTCGAAACGATTAGCGTGCAGAATTTCACATTTGTCGCCTGACGTTCGAAAAGGCTGGTGTGTAGAATTACACCGTTAAATACCTGATTCCCTCGCCTCCCGGTGCGCTGAACTATAGATTCGCGGCTGGATTTTATTTAAAACCCCACTATGTCATATGGCCCCTTAAATCCTTAACCTGGGACGTGACATAATAATTACAAAATAATAATAATTACAAAAGTAAAAAAAGATGTGAAATCAAAATGAGCTGCCAGTACATAAAGATGCTTTCCAACTGCGCTTTAGATGACACAACTACATATGCACAGCTAAAATTCCATTACTCATAATGGCTATTTATATAAAGAAAAAATGGACTCCCATTTCCGGTGTGATAGAATCGACTCGGTTGAGTGAGTGGTGCGAGTGGAAACAACGGAAAAGGTGTTAGCAGGGCAAGTAGGGAGTGGAAAGTGGGAGCACAGCGAGAGGGGGAGCAGGGAGTGAAGGGAGAGAAAGGGCGGGAAAAAGGGGAGTGAGGGAGATAGGGAAAGGCAGATAGGGAGAGAGCGAATTGAGGTTAGGGTCAGACGAGAGAGAACAGAGCAGGAAAAGAAAAGGCGGCAAAGCGAGGAGAGAGAAAGGAAGGTAGCGACATCGGACGGCAGGGAGGGAAAGGAAGAGAGGAGCAGGAGATAAGGTAGGGAGCGGAGGTATCGAGAATAGGTAAGAGGGTGAGGAAAAGAACAATGACAGGAGGGAAAGAGGGTGCAAAGGATGAGGAAAAGGGAAAGATTAGGGAAGTAGGAGAGAAGGAGGTAGAGGAAAAGGGGGAAGAAGAGGCGAAAAAGAGAAGCGGAAGGACGACCGCGGAGAAAATGGGGAGAGAAAGGAGTTGGAGTACGAGTGGAGGAAATATGCTGGAGATAACGGAGATGTGGAAGAGGAAAAGAGAGAAGGAGGGGGACAAACGAGAGGAAGGGGCAGAGGGGGAAGAGGCTTTCAGAAAGAGTAGAAAAGTGCAGAGGTCGCCAGAGAAGAAAAATGAGAACGAGGACGGTGCACTGGAGATTTTGATCAGGGAAATGAGAGAAGAAATGAGGAAGGGCCTAAAGGAGGTGAAGGTGCAGGGGAGGGAGGCAAAGGAGGAGATGGAAAAAGTGAGAGGGAAGATGGAGGAATGGGAGGACAGGTGGAGAAAAGAAAGGGAGGACATGGAGGATAGAATGACAAGGTTGGAGAAAAGGGTGAGGGAGGCGGATTTGGAGGAGGAAAGGCTAGTAAAAGTGGAGGAGAGAATAAAGGCAATGGAGTCTTGGAGGGAGCGGGAAGGGTAGAAAGAGAGATGGGAGAGCGAGGAGAAAGAACAGGGCGAGAGAGAGAAGGAGAAGAATGGGAGGAAAGGGTACAAGAGCTGGAAAGGAAACTGGAATTGAAAGAAAGGGAAGAGAAAAGAAGGAACGTAATAATAAAGGGAGTAGGCAGATAGTAGGATCCTGGCGGTAGTAGGAGTACAGGGGGGAATTGTGGAAGCGAAGGAGATAGGACGAAGAAAGCAGGAGAGGAAAGAGGCGATGCTGGAGGTGAGGTTGGAGTCTATGGAGACAAAGAGAGAGGTAATGAGGAACAAGGGAAAACTAAGGGGTAGAAAGGAGAAGGTGGAAGACGACCTGACGTGGAAGGAGAGAAAGATGCAGTGGCAATTAAGGAGACTAGGAGAGGAGGAGGAAGCGAAAGGAAAAAGAGTAAGGGTAATGTACGGGAAGATAGTGGTGGACGGAACAACGGGGTTCTGGGACGAGCGGAAGGAGGTGCTGAGAGAGTGGAGGGGGAGAGAGAAAGGAGGTGTAGAGAGGAAAATAACGGAGGGGAGTATAGAGGGAGGGCGGATCGAGGAGGGACAAGAAGTAAGGAGGAGGGAAGAAAGAGATGAGACAAAAAACTAAGAAGGAAGAATGAGGAAAGGGGGAGGGTGAAACAGGGAGAGGAAAGGAAAAGTTGGAGGATAGCATTTTGGAATATAGCGGGGGCGACGAATAAGGACGAGGATTTCTGGAAAGGGCTGGAGGAATGGGAGGTTGTAGTGATGCTGGAAACTTGGGTGGAGGAAAAGAGATGGGATAGTGTTAGGCGCAGGCTTCCGGAAGGGTACAAGTGGAGAGCCTAGTGGGCGAAGAGGAAGAATAGAAAGGGGAGAGCAATGGGAGGCATGATAATAGGGGTGAGGGAAGAGCTGGTAGGAAAAGAAGAGGACGGACAAGGGGAGGAGGAAGGGCTGATGGTGGAGAGGGTAAAGGCGGGGGTGCCGGAATGGACGGTAGTGGCGTTTTATGTGAACGGGGATATGGAGAAGAAGCTGGGAAGGATCAGGGGATGAATGGAGGGGCAGGAAGAGGGAGGTAAGGTGATTATAGGAGGGGACTTCAACGCGAGGACAGGCATGCAGGGGGGCAGGGTAGAAGGAGGGGAGGAGGAAGAGGAGGGAGGGGGAAGAAAATGAAAGGATAGGAAGGTAAATGGGGAGGGAAGGAAATTAATCAAACTGGTGGAAGAGACAGGGTGGGAGATAATGAATGGAAACATGGAGGGGGATGAAGAGGGGGAATTTACGTACACGCGAGGAAGAGGGGAGACAGTAATAGATTACGTGCTGGGGGATGAGAGGACAAGAGAGGGTGTGGAAAGATTGGAAGTAGGGGAGAGAGTGGAATCGGACCACCACCCGATGGTGGTAACGATGTGGGAGGGGGGAGTGGGGGAGAGAGGTAAGTAAAGGAGGGAAAGGAAGGTGGGAGGAGGGCGATGGACGGGAAGAATGAAGGAGGAATTCGAGAAGGGGATGGGAGGAATGACCATAGAAGGGGAAGGAATAGGAGGTGGTGTGTAAGGCGATAGAGGCGATAAAGGAGGTGATGAGGAAGGGGGAGGAGTCGGGGGGAAGGGAGAGGGGGCGGAAGGGGGAAGGGTGGTGGGACAGCGAATGTAAGGAGAAGAAGAAGGAGGTGAGAAGGGAGTTAAGGAGGTGGAGAGGTGGGAAGGGGAGCAGGAAGGTTTACAAAAGCAAGAGGGGAGAGTACAAGGAGCTGTGCGATAGGAAAAAAGAGGACGAGAGGGAGAGGCTGACAAGGGAGGTGGCGGAGGCAAAAACGGAAAATAGGGTGTGGGAGATAGTTAATAGGGGAAGGAAGAAAAGAAGAGGGGTGGACGAAAGGATAAAGAAGGAGGAATGGAAAGAACATTTTATGGGGCTACTAGGAGGAGTGGAAAATAGGGTAAGGATGGGAGGAGAGGATAGTGGGAGAAAGGGGGAGGAAGAGGGAATAAGCATAGAGGAAGTAAGGAGGGTAGTGAGGAAGCTGAAAGAAGGGAAGGTAATGGGAGGGGACGAGATCCCAAATGAAGCATGGAAGTACGGGGGAGAGAGGGGATTAGAGATGGCGGGGGAGATTTGCAAAAGGGTATGGGACGGGGAGGGGTGGCCGCAGGGTTGGAGAGAAGGCATCATTGTATCGCTGGTGAAGAAAGGAGGGGGGGGGCGAGGGTTCAAGATTACAGGGGAGTGACATTCATGCCGACCCTGTATAAGATATATGCGTCTATCCTAGTAGGAAGGCTGGAACAGGAGGTGGAGGGGAAAGGAATGATACCAGATAATCAGGCAGGGTTTAGGAGAGAGAGAGGCACGGTGGATCACATCTATGTGTTGAACCACTTAATAGGAAAGCAGGTACAAAGGAAGAAGGGGAAATTGGTGGCGCTCTTCGTCGATCTGCGGGCGGCATTCGACACAGTAGACAGGAGGAAGCTCTGGGTGGCCATGGAGAAGAGAGGGGTGAGGGAGGGGTTAAAAGAAAGAGTTAGGGAGATATATAGGGAGACGACAAGCAGGGTAAAGGTGGGAGGGGAGCTAGGGGAGGGATTTTGGACGGCGAAGGGCCTGAGGCAAGGATGTTCCCCGAGTTCGATCCTCTTCAACCTGCTAATAGCAGACGTGGAAGAGGAGCTCAGGAAAGGAGGATGGGGAGGGGTAGAAGTAGGAGGAAGGAGAATATGTTCGTTGGCGTATGCGGACGATTTGGTGCTGCTAGCGAAGAACGAAGAAGAGATGGATAGCATGATCAGGCGGCTGGAAAGATACCTGGAAGGAAAGAGTTTGGAGGTCAACGTAGGGAAGACGAAGGTGTTAAGATTCAGGAAAGGGGGAGGAAGGGAAAGAAAGGTGGATTGGAGATGGAAAGGAAAGGGGATAGAGGAGGTAAAGGAATTTAAATATTTGGGGTACGTGTTCAAGAAGAACGTGGGACAGGAAGCACAGGTCAGGGACAGAGTGAGAAAGGCGGGGGTTGTAATGCGGCAGGCATGGGGAATCGGGAAAAGGAAATTTGAGAAGGACTGGGGAAAGAGGTTATGGCTATATGACACATTGGTGTGGACGGTGGCGGGATACGGGGCAGAGGTTTGGGGGTGGAAGGAAAGGGAAGAAATGGAGAGGATGAAGGAAAGGTTTTTAAGGTGGACACTGGGGGTGGATTGGAGGACGCCAGGATACATGGTGAGAGAGGAGACGAAGCGGAAAAAACTGAGGACGTGGGCGGGAGGAAGGGCATGGAGATATGAGGAGAAATTGGGCAGAGGAGAGGGAGGGGAGCTGGCCAGGTGGTGTCTGAAAAATGTAAGGGAAAGAGAAAGGGAAGGGGGAGCGGAACTGTCGGCGTGGGAGAAAGACAGGATAGAATACAGAAAGAAGGGAGGGGTGATGGAAGGAGGGGAAGGGGTAAGGGGACGAGAGGGCCGGGAGGGGTGGGAGGAGGAAGACAGTAGGAGGCAGGAGGAGGAGAGAAGAGAAAAAATTGTAAAGTCTTCGTACAATAAATGGTACAGGGAGATAGTGGTAGGGGAAGTACCAAAATACCTGAAGGCAGGATGGGGAGAAGCGAGGTACGGGAGAATAGCCAGATTCAGGCTGGGAAATGAAATGAGGGGGGGGGGAAGTATTGGGAGGAGGAGGAGAAGAGGAAATGCAGGGTGTGTGGACGGGAAGAAGAGACGTGGGAGCACGTTCTGGAGCGATGCTTAAGGGAGGAGGGAAAGGGAAAGGGGATCGGGGAAAAGGTAAGGGAAATTTTGGAAGAAGGAGGGAAAGGGAAAGAATGGATGAAGAGGTGGGAGGGAAATTGGAGAGAGAGAGGAAGAAAGGGGGGGAAAGGGGGGCATGAAGGAAGGAGGTAGGAAGGAACGAAAAAAGAAATGGAGTGAAAGAACGGAAATGGAAGTCAAAGGCGAGGGAAGCGAGCAATAGTAGAGGGTAGAAGTAGATTTAAGAAGCGAAAACGAGTAGGTTAAGGATAGTATAAGAGTAGGTTAAGCGAGAGGGAAACGGCGGAGGCGAGCGAGCGTGGGCGAGCGAGCGGAGGAGAGAGGGGAGGGAAGCGTGCGGAGGAGTAGGATAAGATTTAGAATTAAGTTCATTTAAGTAAGATAAGGACGGAAACTCATGTAATCCTTAGGGGAATCATTAAAGTTATACATACATACATACATACAAAGAAAAAATGTATTAAATAATAATATGCAGATATATTTTTATACAAATAAATATTTTAATACGAATAAATGTTTGATTCAAAATACTTGGCGCTGCGCCCCGAATTGGTATTGATAAACTCAATAAATATGTAATAAATTGCATTAATCCATTTCTTTCTTTCTTGTACGTGTGTGTGCGTGTGCATATGCTACGCATGGTATTAGAATTAAATATATGTAGAATAAATCTGACTGCGTTTCTAATATGTGTATGTATATGTATTTTATATTGTAATGGAATTGTTGTAAATTATTAAGACTAAGGCAATTAACATTTTTTCGGTTGCGCAGCGCCAAGTATTTTGAATCAAATATTTATTTGTATAAAAATATATCTGCATATTATTATTTAATACATTTTTTCTTTGTATAAGTAGCCATTATGAGTAATGGAATTTTAGCTGTGCATATGTAGTTGTGTCATCTAACGCGCAGTTGGAAAGCATCTTTATGTACTGGCAGCTTATTTTGATTTCACATCTTTTTTTAATTTTGTAATTATTATTATCTTCTATTTTTTGTGATTTTCATGTACTTGCCGTATTTTTTACTTTTTTTTAAGTTTTTTTATGGGGATCTCACTTCTTTTTACAAAGATTATTATTGTCATCTATTTTTGGTGATTTGTCTATTTTCTTATTTTTTTTGTGATTTATTATTATTATCTTCTATTTTTTTGTGATTTATATGCTTTCATGTACTTGGCGTATTTTTGTACTTTTTTGAAGTTTATTATGGGGATTATATATACATATACATGAAAATTTACTTATTTCATTTGCTCGTGCAGTAGGGTTACATTCTCTTTCAGCTCTTGAATTAATTCTCTTCGCCTGCTTCGTTAACTGAAAAATAGGACACATTTACTAATAATTATTTATAAATTATCACACGTGCTCATATGTCAAGATCAATAAATGAATAATTGTGTATGCAAAACCCTACTCATCATCTTCTGCTTCGATTATCTGTAAATATATTAATTATTATAATATAAAAGCCACATTTTAGTTATATACAACTGAACGTAGAACTTACTGTTGAAAATATATTGTATTATATTCCTTCTGTAGTACATAGTCCGTGTTGTGCGAATGACGGCTTTATGTTTGGTTTGGGATTTTGAATCCCCCGCGTGGGTACAAGGAACTTGTGTGTTCCGGCACTGTTGCTGCGTATTTTGTATGGTGGCGCTGGTGTCTAGAGTGTATGCGTCTCCGGGCTCCCACTGCGCTACTCGATAGGTGAAGTTACACACTCTCTGGCGACGAGGTGTCTGAGCGTACAGGTTTTTAGTTCTCTCGCCACGTGTTTGCAGCATTTCTTTTATTTCTAATGAGTTTGTACGTACGTGCAGTATTTTCGTTTCTAGCAGATTTTTGGCTAGTAGTATATATCTAAAACCAAATATATTCAACACTTTATTTCAAACAAAGAAGGTGGTGCGTTTATTTATAACCAACACTTACTTATATAGAAATAGTGGCCTTTTGCTATAGTAAGTGTAGAGACTACGTAATGTGTCCAAAGGAGGTGGAAGCATATGATAGAAAGTCTTGTGGCAGAAATTTAAAAAATGTTAATGGTAATTTAGCGAAAATGAACGAAGAGATTCAATATTTTTACTGGTGTTGGTTTAGTACAGTATAATAAAAATATTTATTGGTGAATTGAAATATTGTTAATGGAAAACTAGTAAAATTAATGAATAGCGTAGCAACTATATAGAAATAGAGTGGCATTTTGCTATAATAAGTGTAGATTACAAATGTGTCCGCAGGAAATGAGAGCGTATGACAGAAAGTCTTGTTGCCGGAAATTTAAATGCTATGGTAATAATTCAGCGAAGATGAACGAAGAGATCCAATATTTTCAACACACAATTTATTGGTTTTGGAATAAAATTAGTTTAGTATGCTTATAATTTTGTCGATTTACCTTATTTCACTTTCCATAAACTTGTGCGAAGCAAGATGCTCTGTCTATCTATCTATTCTTCTCCGGACAACCTCCACGCCTGTGCATTCCCTTCATTTCTATCCATCCAAGCCTGTCGTCATTTTTATCGGAGTCCTGTGCGTCCCCTTCATTTCTATAATATATAATATAAACGTTACATAAAAACTCTAAATTTCTGGTATAAAAATATCTAGCAATTTAAAAGCAATGCAATTTGTTACAATATATATATTATTTTGTACATGCATGGTACAAATTTCCAGAAACTTGTGTGAAAGGAGATGCTTCTCACTCGAAACATCTTCGGACAACTTCCAAGTCTGCGACTCTACATAAAAAATCTATTAAAAAAATTTTAGCGACTTACCTTATTAATTGAGACAATAATTCTCCTATGTAGTGTAAAAACACGTGACATTCCAAATTCGGCCAACTTACTTTATTTGACACTTAGCACTTGGTAGGTTAACAAATTCAAAATAGTATATATAAGTATGTATGTACAATGACGGACGACGATCCCTGCCGAATAATCCCGAGAATCGACGAAAGAAGAACGAACATGTGTTGGCTGAAGGTGTGTGTGTAACGCGTATATACGTATGTTGACGAAAAATTTCTTGGAGAAGAAGGAGAAAAACCTTATCGGAACTGACCGATCCATGAAACGATATTACGATATCTCTGTCATGCGTGGACCGATTTTATTGAAATTGGTCTTGTTCGAAAGCCGATATGCGGTTTACATTAGAAAAATGTCTTTATATTTACAAAATATTGCAGGCGTGATGAGATATTAATGTATAAATATCAGAATTAGGTTAGAGAGGTTCTGCGACGAGTAAAGGTACACGGTACCGACATCGACATATAGAGTGTTTTTCATGTACTTGGCGTCAAGACGCTACCGCGTCTCTAGATATGTATACTACGACCAATACATTTTTTTTATTCTTTCTTCTGTTACATGCACCTATCGGTTCATTTCGTGCTTGTTGTCCAAGCGCCGCCTTCCGTTTCGAAATCGGCGATTCAGCGGAATCGCACCGCGGACGCGAGTCCGCTCGCCGAACCAAGGACTTATCGTCGTAAGCATAACGTGACCGTTGACGGCCCGAGCCATGAATTTCCTAATAAGGGGCGATCGACAGGTGCCGACGGGGCGGTTTTCCCCTACCGACGTCGAAACGCGAGGCACGAACAGGGACAGTGGAAGTTCAGCAAGCATTCGTTTTTGAGACATCGAGTTAGGTAGTTGTGACGAGCCAGCGGGCCGTTTTTAGCATCGCGACTTCATCTCCGCGAAGAACTCATCGCGTAACGCGTAATGCCGAACAGGTTTGCAAAAGTGTATCTCCATCCGACGCACCGAGAAGGGCATAGGTGGGAGAACACATACGCGCCGATCCGAGCCACCGCGATCGCGAAACGTGAAGTACAGCAAGCGAGTAATCGAGTGTTCGAGAGACTTGAGTGAGAAGAGAGAGAGAGCGAAACATCAGACGGCGAGCGTGCCGTACGTTATCTAGGGAAACTCCGGACGGCCGAGACCGACTCAAGGTCCAGCGACACGCGAGCGCCTAGCGATAACGGAGACGTGAACGCCGTTTCTGTGGTATGTTTGGTTTAGTACAATAATTATATTTTCTCCCAGAATATATTCCATCCTATTGTTTTCTCTTATAATTTCGTATATTGGTTCATTCAACCCTTTCCTCCCCATCCTTCCCTGGTAAGTATAGTCAAGGTGTTCTTTAGCATTTAGATAGAGCAAGAACCCGATAGATCATTCCAGCCGCTCGGGGTGATTTATAGAATAGTCCCTTCAGGACGTAACACTTCACTCTTTCACAGTGTTATTTTTTTTATTAATTATCATGGTGCTAGATACTGTAATTATTTTGTTCTTGTTTGTTTCCCTACAGCACATTTGTTGCCGAAATGTTTCAGTTAGGTTGCGGTTTAATATTTGAAACATTGCACGAAATATTGCCGAAAAGTTAAAAATAAATTGCTATGTCCGCCCCTATACAACAATGCAGGATATATTTCTGCAACATTGTTTCGAGATGTTACAGCAATGGTAGCGCAACATTTCTCAGATTTTACAGCAATGGTAGCGCAACATTTCTGAGATTTTATAGCAATGGTAGCGCAACATTTCTGAGATTTTACAGCAATGGTCAGGCAACGTTTCGGGCAGTAGGGCCAAAAATAAAAATATCTGTAGGAAAGTGGTAAAAATTGTATACCGTGGCTTTAATGGACGTGTTGCGGCCGCTAGCAACGCGCCGCGCCGCGCGATTTGGACGGGTGCCTGCCGACTCATCACAACAGCTGATGAGTCGGCCGCGGCACGTGTGTAACGTTTTTGACCGCTAATGATCTTCGCGGAACGCTCGCCCGGCGACCGTTAGTTCCGAGAACAACACCGTCGTGACAAGACGAGCCTTTTTCTTTTGTTCTCTCGATCAGCGCCCATTGCGCCCGTTTGTATTGCGCGGATTCGTTCATCGACCCATTGTCGAATCGCGCCCACGCACCTCTCCGTATCGTGTGTATCGGTCAGTGCATAGTCCACGTTGTAACTGTAATCTGTGTTGTGACGTCGGTGAAATCACCAACAAACCTAATATACGCCTTGTTACGTTCAACAAACTGTGTTTTAAAAACCCGTCCTCTTCTCGAACGAGCTGCCCCAACGCCGGCAATTTAAATCTGCCCATGGCGGAAACAGGACGCAACGACATGAATGCGTGTTGAATCGTACTAGTACCTATAACGTCAGAGTATTTTTTTTAAATAGAAATTTTTTTACCCCAAACGAGATTCGAACCCATGACCTCGAGCACCGTAGACGAGCACTTTCCCGCTGCAGCTACAACCTTTGATTGAGAAAATTGCTTATGTATTCTAACTTATACTCCTACCGTGCAACACTTTTACCTCAAATTATTCAAAAAAGAAGATTCGTTTTGACAATCCCCATTACATCTACCTGATCGTGGAGCCGGATATCTTACAACAAATTAATTTCAATTCTTGGTGATGTATTAAGTATATCTATTATGAAATATCCTGCGTAGTACAAGAAAATAATTTTTCTACTTTTTAACGCACTTTTAATGCAATCGTTTAACATAAATTTTTGTATATATTTTTTTATTTTCTAGTCTTTAGTGTTTGTGGATTTGCATTTCACAGCTCAGACTTCTTTACAAATATCATTTATTGCTGTATACAGTATAATAATTCGCTTAAACCTTATTGTGCTGATTAACTAATTGAATTAATTACATATATCACATATTGTCCGTGTTTACATATATTCCCTCGGAGTTTGCATGTGAAATGTAACACTGCATTCTGTCTGTATGTATGTATCTCTTTAATGAATTCCCCTTAGGGTTACACGCTTCGTTTTCCATCCTCCTCCTTCGCTCTTACAATTTCCCTAACCCTACCTTCACCTAGACTTAATACTATCCCTTGACCTACTTCTCCGCGCCGTCTCCTCTCCTTCTCCCACGACACGCTCGCTCCGATCTTCCCCTAGCCTTAACATATCGCTCTTATTTCCTAATTCTTACATCTACGCCTCTCACGCCCCTACTCTCACTCCCCTCCTCCGCCTTCGACTTCCATTTCCTCTCTTTCATTCCATTCCTTCCCATTTTCATTTGCTCCCTCCCCCTTCCCCCTGTTGGCTCCTTCCCTCTCCCTCCTCCTTTCCTCTAACCTCTTCATCCATTCCTCTCCTTTTTCTCCTTCATCCAAAAACTTCTTTATCTTATCCCCTATATTCCCCTCCTTCCCTTCCTCCCGCGCGCACCGCTCCAGCACGTGCTCCCACGTCTTTACCCCGCCTCCGCAGATTCTACATCTCCTCTCCTCCCCCCCTCCCAATATCTCCCTCCCCTCATTTCGTTCCCCAGCCTAAAGCTAGCCATCCTCCCGTATCTTTCCTCACTCCATCCTGCTTCTAGGTATTTCGGCAACCCTTCCGTTCTAACCTCTCTGTACCAGCTGTTGTACCTTGATTCCCTTATCTTCCTACTACTTTCTTCTTCCTGCTTCCTGCAATCTTTCTCTTCTATCTCTTCGTACCCCCCTTCCCTTTCTTCCCTCCCTCCCTATCCATTCTAAATTAATCTCTCTCTTTCCCACGCTGACGACCCCATCCCCGCTTCCCTTTCTCTTTGCCTCACCTCTTCCAGACACAACCTGGTCAATTCCCCTCCCTCTCCCCCACCCAACTTCTCTTCATACCTCAACGCCCCCCCCTCCGACCACGTCCTCAACTTCTTCCTCTTCGTTTCCTCCCTCACTATGAATCCCGGTGTTCGCCAATCCACTCCTAGCGACCACCTTAAAAATCTTTCCTGTATCCTCTCCACCTCCTCCCTCTCCCTCCACCCCCATACCTCTGCACCATATCCCATCACCGTCCATACCAGCATGTCGAAAAGCCACATCCTCCTTCCCCAGTCCTTCCCAAATTTCCTTTTCCCTATCCCCCATACATGTCTCATCACCACCCCCGCCTTTTTTACCCTTTCTCTGATGTGCGCTTCTTGTCCACCGTTCTTCTTAAAAGTGTACCCGAGGTATTTAAACTCCCTTACCTCCTCTATCCTCTTTCCTTTCCACCTCCAGGCCACCTTCCTCTCCCCCCCCCCCCTTCTTGAACCTTACTATTTTTGTTTTTCCCACATTTACCTCCAGCCTCTTTCCATCTAAATACCCTTCCAGCCTCCTAATCAAACTCGCCATCTCCTCCTCCTTTTCTGCCAATATCACTAGGTCGTCCGCATACGCCATCGCGCATATCCTCCTTCCTCCTATTTTCATCCCTCCCCATTTTCCTCTCCTGAGTACCTCGTGTACGTCCGCTATCAGTAAATTAAACAGAATCGGACTCAGCGGGCACCCCTGCCTTAGGCCTTTCACCGTCCAAAAGCTCTCCCCTACCTCCCCTCCCACCTTCACCTTGCTCGTCGTCTCTCTGTACATCTCCTTTACCCTCTCCCTCAGCCCCTCCCTCACCCCTCTCTTCTCCATCGCCTCCCACAACATCCTCCTGTCTACCGAGTCGAACGCTGCCCTCAAGTCTACAAACATCGCTATCAGCTTTCCTTTGCTCCCTTGTATTTGCCTCCCTATCAGGTGGTTCAGTACATATATGTGGTCGACCGTCCCTCTTCCCCTCTTGAAATCCACCGGATTCTCCGGCACCATCTCTTTCTCTTCTACCTCCTGCTCCAGCCTTCCTACCAGTACCGCCGCATACATCTCGTATAGCGTCGGCATTAGTGTCACTCCCCTGTACTCCTGAACACACCTTCCCTCTCCTTTCTTCACCAGTGGCACTATAATTCCCTCTTTCCAATCTTCCGGCCATCCCTCCCCTTCCCACACTCTTCCACATATCTCCCACGCTACTTCTATCCCCTTCTCTCCGCCATACTTCCCCTCCTTCAGCTTCCTCACTACCCTCCTTATCTCCTCTATATTTATTCCCATTTCCTCTCCCCTTCTCCTATCCCCCTCCCCTCCCGTCTTTACCCTACTTTCCACTCCTCCTAATAGACCCATGAAATATTCCTTCCACTCCTCTTTTTTTATCCTTTCGTCCACCCCCCTTCATTCTTTCCTCCCCTGTTTACTATTTCCCACACCTTGCTTTCGGTCTTAGCCTCAGCCACTTC
Organism: Andrena minutula; assembly: GCA_929113495.1. Classification (NCBI taxonomy): domain Eukaryota; kingdom Metazoa; phylum Arthropoda; class Insecta; order Hymenoptera; family Andrenidae; genus Andrena; species Andrena minutula. The sequence continues at coordinate 22,120,883 of OV815993.1, forward strand.
CCTTATCAACCTCTCCATTTCCTCCTCTTTTTTCTTCTCACACAGCTCTATGTACTCTCTGCTCTTCTTCTTATAATCCTCCCTTCTCCTTTCCCCTCCTCTCCATTTCCTTAAATCCCATCTCACCTGTCTTTTCAGCTCCCTGCATTCTCTGTCCCACCACCCTTCTCCCTTCCGCTTCGTCTCTTTTCCCTCGGCTTCCTCCCCTTTCCTCATCACCTCTTTAATCCTTTCTATCGTCTTGCTCACTTTCTCCTGCATCCCTTCCCCTTCTACGCTCACTTCATTCATTCCCTTCTCAAACTCCTCCTTCATCCTTCCCGTCCACCGTCCTCCTCCTGCCTTCCTTTTCCTCGCCTTCTCGCTTCTCTCCCTCACCCCTCCAAACCCTATTACAAATATCCCATAACCACTCCTCCACCTCTACCCCCCCCCATACTTCCATACCTCATTTGCTATACCATCCCCCCCTCCTGCCTTCCCATCTTTCAGCTTCCTCACCACCCTTCTCACCTCCTCCTTACTTAACTCCCCCTCCTCGTCCTCCCCCCTCCTTCTTTCCCCCCTTTTCTCACCCTCCACTCTACTCCTCCCAGTAACCCCCTCAAATAGTCCTCCCACACCTCCATTTTTATCCCCTCTTCCACCCTCCTTCTTTTCCTCCTCTCACTATTTACTATCTTTCACACCTGCCCTTCTGTCTTCACCCCCTCCATCTCCTTCTCCCATCTTTCTACCGCCTTCTTCTTTTTCCCCTCACACATAAGCTTATACTCCTTTTTCTTTCTCCTATACTCTTTCCCATCTCCACCCTCCCTCCTCCATCGCCTCAACTCCCTTCTTATCTCCCCTTTCTCCTCGTTACACTCCTTGTCCCACCACCCTCTCCGTCCTACCCTCTCCCCTCCTTGCCCCACCTTCCGTATCGCACCTTTTATCCTATCCCTCAACTCCCTCCATTCTTCCTGTATTCCCCTTCCCCCTCCCTCCCTCTTACCGAATATCCTTATAAACTCCTCTCTCCCCTTCTCTGTCCAGTTCCCCCTTGCTAACCCTTTTCCCACCCTCCTTTTCTCCCCTCCCAACCCCTCCCTACCTTCCCCCTTCAGCCATACTACCACTGGGTGATGATCCGACTCTACCTTTTCAGCCACTTCCATTCTCTCCACCCTCTCCCTCGTGTCCTCATTCCCCAGCACATAGTCAATGACCGTTTTCCCTCTTCCTCCTGTGTATGTCCACTCCCCCTCCTCATCCCCTCCACGCCTGCATTCAATATCCCCCACCCCCTCTCCTCCAAAAAGCTACACAGCCTCCTCCCCTCACCATTCACCTCTCTGTCCTTCGACCTCCTACTTTCCAATCCCTTCTCTTCCTCATCTCCCCCCCCCCCCCATATCTCCCCTCCTTCGCCCCCCGTCCTGGCGTTAAAATCTCCCCCTATCACCACCCTCACTCCCTCCTCTCTCCCTTCCACCCACTCCTTTAACTCCTCCAGCTTCCTCTGCAAATCCTTATTCACATAAACTCCCACCACTCTCCACCACTCCCCCCCCCCCCCCCCCATCTTCACCATTATCCCCTCCTTCTCCCCTCCGTCCTCTTCCCTTATTTCTAGCCCCTTCCTGACCCCCATTATCATTCCCCCCATTGCCCTCCCTCTCTTACTCTCCCTCTTTGCCCACTGCTTCTCCCACACATACCCATTTGGCAATTTGCTTCTCACCCTCTCCCAGTTTCTTTCCTCTACCCACGTCTCACATAACACCACCACATCCCATTCCTCCAGACCCTTCCCGAACTCCACATCCTTATTCTTCACCCCCGCCACATTCCAGTGTTACGCGATTACGAGGTAAGCGTGGAGTCCGAGTAATTGGTATCTAAATCAGTCTAATCGGAAGGATGTTATGCGCGTTACAGTACAAATTATTATTTAAGAATTTAAAGAATTCTGTTTGGTATCGGGAATCCAAGATCTAGTCCTATACAGGCCCCGCACTGAGTTATTGTGAGGATTTAGTTAGTTCATCATTAAATAACTTCTGCTCTAATGTAAGGTTCAAGTGTGAATAATTATATTTTTATTCTTGTTCTTTTCTGGCATTAAAAGACTTAAAGAGCCAAGGGTAATCCCAAAATATTGGCTAAAGCCAATATTGACTCTCTGTTACCTCTGCATTCGCCAATTGACAATATAACATGAATAATATTTCTTTTACATGAGTTTACGCTCGCCAATCGTTATTTCAATTACAATATTTTAGGAAAAGAAATGCGCACTCACCCGCTATATCGTTTAAATTTTTTTAAACGTTTGAAATTCCTTTTGTTTATGCTTTATGAACACACCTGTTCTATGCCTGAGAACAAGAAAATCACACTCACTCTCACAATACTTGCGATAATAATTTAAAAGTGATAAACAAAATAGCTCAAAGCACAAAAGAGGATGAGATCTAACAGAAGGTTGATCCCAACGCAATACAGGATATTAAACAAGGTTATTAAGCGAATGTAAAACGCAGATATATAAAATTAAGAAAACGATGATTAAAACACATTTAACGTGGAAAGATGAGTCCATTCACTAAAATTTATGAATCTCTGGCTCGAAATAGAATTTAAGTTAAGGAAAAGAAATTACTATCCACGGACACTCGTCACGCTCTCCGCGACTGTACGACAAAGAGTGCTTCAGCTTCGCGCCCCCGAGAGCGTCCGGCCGCGAGGCCCGCTCAGAAAAGCTGACGCTGCAGTCCCAATCATGCCCCAGTAACCGTCGCATGATTTCATTAGATGTTCTCACTTTCATTCTTCCATACTTTTCACCTATGCGCTACCGGCGTAGAACAGGGTGACTCTCATCCTCACGCTTCTCACACTCAGATCACTCCTTTTCCTCGATGCGACGATTCGACGGCCGTAGATGCGCTCGATTAGGTTAAACCAGAATGCTAGATGCATTGTCAAGACACACCCCCGCCGCTTACATTTAATCAGTGTCGCGAGGTATGAGAACCACTGCTCATTTTGAACGGACTACTGAGAACTACGCTGATGCCTCAGCACAGTCCCACGTTCAGGGTACAGCGCAGCGACCAACGTCGCGGCGACGACGACGTTCCTAGTACCGAGTATAAGCAGAAGTGCGCTCGATTAGGGATTTCCCAGAACGCTAAGCGTTGTCGAAGCACTCTTCCCACTGACAAAGGAAAATACAACTAAACAATGATTTTAAAAATTTTTGAAGTTTCGGGACGTAACACCAGAAAGCCACCTTATACCTTCCTTCCCTTGCCATATCCCCTTCCCCTCTTAGTCTCCCCCCCCCTCCTTTCCCCCCTTCTCGTTTCCCTGTTCCTCCATCCATTTCTCGCTTACTTCATCCCACCTCCTCATCCTCCCATTCACCCACATTTTCATATACCCAACTTGCACATTCATCCCCCTCCTCCTCTCCCTCTCTGCCTCCCTTTCTATCTTCCACTTTCCTCTCCTCTCCTCCTCCGTGAGGTCGTCCTCAATCCTCTCCTTCCCGACCTTCAACTTTTTCCTCGCCTCCATTACCTTCCTCTTCTCCTCCCTTCCCGCCAACTTCACTATCACCATTCCTAGTCCATCCCCACCCGCTCTTCCTATCTTTGCCAGTTCCTTCATACCCACCCCCTCCAGCCCCAAACTCTCCCAAATCTTCTTCACCCCCTCCTCCACTTCCCCTCCTTCCCACCTCAATCCCCTTATTACAACATTATTCCTCCTTCCCTCTCTCTCCTTTCTATCCTGCTTTACCTCCAACTTTCTCAGCCTCAGCTTCCATTCCTCCACCCTTTCCTTATCCTGTCTTCCTCCCTTCTCCCAGCTTTCCACCTTCTCCATCACTTCCACCATCCTTCTGTCCCTTCCTTCCAGCTTTTCTAACTTTTCCTCTATTCCTTCCCTCCTCGCCTTCTCTTCCCTCATCCACTGCTCCCACTTCCTTCTTTCCCCTCTCTACTCCTCCTCCACCCTTCTTCTTTCCTCCCTTTATTTCCTCATCTCCTCTTTCATCTCCCTTGTCTCCCTTATTAACTCCATCATCGCTCCTTCCATTCCCACTCCCCCCTGCTCCTCCCCCTCTTTGTCCCCTTTTACAGGTGACCGTTCCGTTTTCCCGCTCTTCTTAAACCCTCCCCTCCCCTCTCTCTCTCCATGCTCCACACCTCTTCCTCTCTTTCTCTCTTTTTCCCCCCACCACTCTCTAAGCTCCCCACACTGCTCCCCACACTACTGCCACTGTCCTTCCTAGTCCTTTCCTTTAACATTTCGCTCCCCTTGTCTTTCCCCAACCCTTTCCTCCCCTCTCCACTCGTCTGCCCTTCTCCCCCAATCCCCCCAGCCACATTCCCACCGATCTTCCCTTTAAACATTCTCTTCTCTCCTTATCCCCCGTTCAAACTTCCCGCCTTCTCTACCAACACCGCTATCTCCTTTCTTCTCCGACAGGTGTCACCCCTAGCACTTCTGCTTGTCCTTTCCCGCCACGCTTCTCTCGCCTCTATCACCTTACCTCCAAGCCTTCTCTTCTCCCTTCTATATCCCTATCACCCTCAATCCCAGCCCTTTCCCTCTTATCCCTGTCTCTTCCACACCTCTCCCTTCATCTCTACGCTCGCACTCTACCCCCCCCCCCCCTTTCACTTTCTCTCCACACTTTCCCTACACCACTAACACCACTCACAATCCGCACACCTTTCACCCAACGCGACCGGAAACGGAAGTCTTTTTAAATAAATAGAACTATTTATATTTAATATTTAGTTTTGTTTATTATGTGACCAGGAAAGACCTTTTGTGTCAATATACTAAACAGAAGTGAGCTCTTCTTTGACAACGGATTATGTTTTTCCGTTGCCCGGTCTTGTAAGAAAAGACGTTCTACAGACGCATGATTGTCTTTTAGTACATTCAGGTTTCCCTGAATGATGAATCACTTTTGCCTTTTTAATAATAATAATAATCCAACAGCCCTAACCTCAAAACTCCGCGCCTTCTGCCTATTCTCTTTTCTCCCTCACACCCCTTTTCCTCGCCCTTTCTCTCCCTTCTCTCCCTGCGTCTTTTCTTCCTCCACACCAACCTTACACTCCCTAGCACGCCCTACTACCGCTTTCACTTCTTTCCACACTCGCACCGTTCACTGACACGTCTGGTCACTTTCGTACCGGAAATGCAAGTCCTCCACTGCATTCTGTCTGTTCACATATGTAATATAAGTATTAATACAATTACTTAATTAACATAATGGAGTTTAAACAAACTCGTAAACTATATACAGCAACAAAAGATATTTGTAAAAAAAAAATGTTACACGTGCCAATTACTACCAGTGTCCCTACCATTGCCGTTTAATTTATTATATCTAATTAGAACGTTCAGAATTGTCGAGGGAAAATAGCTAAGTCAGGATTTATTACGGATATATTTCTGATATCTTACTCATATCTTGCGAGCGCCGTACATCTTGCAACATATGAGTAAGATATCAGAAATATTTCCGCAATAAATCCGGACTTAACTATTTTCCCTCGACAATTCGGAACGATCTAATTAGATATAATCAATTAAACGGTAATGGTTGGGAGACTGGCAGTAATTAGCACGTGTAACACTTTTTACCATTTTTTTTGCTGAATATTATTTATGAGTTTGTTTAAACTCGATAGTGTTAATTAAATAATCGTATTAATTTTTTTTGTCAGACAATGTCCATGTTCTCATACATTTCTTCGGTGGTAGCCTGTGGAAATCTTAGACTGTATTCTGTGTGTCGACAATTCGAGATCGCTCCGTGAAATTCCGGATTTTTTGCGGTTTTATTCTTATATCCTGCTCATATGTTGCGAGCGCTCCATCTCTCGCATGGAATACGTCGACGCGTGCTTTTGTTTTGAAATTCGAGCGCGTGTTTAAACACGAAAGATAAGGGATGCGTCTTTAATTTTAAGGTAGGACGAAGCAGGCGGGACTACGCGCAATCAACGGACTACCCCTTCTCTTCCTGTGTCTCTTCGCGAGGCGTATTGATGTTGGATAATACTCTTCAATTTCTAGTTCTCCAAAATTAATCAGGCTGGTAGAGAACGATTTACTACAGTTTTGGGTAATTTATGGCTTAACTGGTTCCGCCTCGTAGCAAACGTCAACTCAGGGCATCGGGAAACGGAAACAGGAATGGTATGCCTTTTCTTCTTTATAACAATTCGACGACTTTCTGTTTCTCGTCTCTTCGGACCCTTTCGAACCGAGACACGTGGTGTCTGCTGTCTATCTCGAAAGCAATGGGTACATTGGCAGTAAAAGGACGAAGCGCGGGCTTTTGTGAAAGTGAAGGATGGTTCGTTCGTTGCACTTCTGCAAAATACGTGTGTTTCGAAAATGTGCTGGCTTCTTTTTACTTTAAGCCTCTTGTGCTGGTGGGAGTAAACTCATAATGGAACGAGAGAAACTACTTGGGGGTAGAGGAAGTTGCTTGGGGAAAAAATCTTTTCAGTCAGCTAGTAATATCGTCCCAGAAATGTAGTCAGCCGAAGAGTATTACGCGATGTTCTGGTTGTACGCGCGGCCCCTTTCGGAGCCATACATTTTTATAACGTAGGAACAACACGTTCCGTGAAATGGAACTAAATGATCAGTGTTAGTATCAGTGCAGTGAAGTGAATATTCGGTACATCAACCCGGACGCACTTGACGTTGCGACCCTTACCTTCGGGTGGTGTCCTGCGAATACCTGCGATCAGCTGAGCACTGGGCGCTACCCTACCATTAATCAGGATCGGTACAGTGACCCAGTGACACAGGTTTCCGGAAAGGAAGGAAAGGAATCTCCGAATGGGTGAGTTTTATTTAATTTATTGGTGATTATTAGGTGTAGAAATAAATTCTTTTCGATTTTAGGGTACAATAACAGTTCGATTTAAAGAATATGAAAACAACTACATCATCGAAATAATTTTCATTATTGTTAATTACTTTTTGCTATTTTTCTGGCAGCTTATGAATACCGCCGCGATAAAAATTCAGTAGCTTTGTACTGGTTAGGTAAATCCAGTCGGAAAGAATTTATTCATATACCTAATATTATTTTTTAAATTTAGTTGTGACGGCCTTTATTAAACTGCGGATTTTTACCTCAATAACGAATTACGATCACATGTCGTTCATTTTCTGTTACATTACCATTTCGTTTATGCCTTATTTAAAAATGAAATTTACGTACTTCTTGTCACTTCAAATGATTCTTATTTAAGATTCTGCTTTAAAAAAAAATGTAACGCGGTTTCCTTCAATGCATGCTAACTTGCTGGTTCTCGTACGTTCGTAGTACAAGCGCAGTCGCCCGCCGCGTAGCCAACGCTACCGCGAGAGCTCGAGCGGAAGGCGCGCACTCTGATTGGTCGGGGTGTTTTGTTAATATCTCCTTAACGAAGCTTTGGACAATATTTTCGCTAAGGAAAAAGTTGTTTCAAATCAGCCCCTGAATTACCCCTTCCAAGGAACTCCGACATTTTTGGGACACCCTGTATGTTTATAAATGGAGTGTAGTTGCACTTTTAATATTCCCTATTTTTAGTTATGCGTATTAAACAAACATTAATAAATACTTAATAAAAATATGCGGTCATTTACTGGGCTTCTCATTCAACAATTCGGTTATTCACTGGTTGGTTTACCCTAATAATAATGTCAAAACGAGCCTTCATTTTTTAATAATTTGAGTTTAAAGTTATGCAGGATATGTGTTTAAGTTCGAATACGTAAGCAATTTTTTCAATCAACGGTTGTAGCTGCAGCTAGTAAAGTGTTCGTCTACGGTGCTCGAGGTCGTGGGATGGAATCTTACTGGGGTGTAAAGGAATTTTTAATATTTTTTATTAATTTTATATTTTTTAAAAACACACGGACGTTATAGTACTACGATTCTGCACACATTATACTACACTATATTGATATTTTTATTTTTGTCTTTACTGTTCGGAACGTTCCGTGAGCACTGCCAGGGAATGACCGGAACGTTCCGTGAGCATTGCCAGAGAATGACCGGAACGTTCCGTGATCATTGCCAGAGAATGGCTGGAACGTTCCGTGGAATGTTCCCAAAGGGCGGACATAGGATCCTTCAGGGAACGTTCCTGCTACATTGATGAAACCTACATTGATGAAATTCTTATTAAGAATACAGTACAACACGAAATAAGAACGGTATTAAGATGTTTAGCGTGTAATTAGGGGAGAATGTGTAATGGCTGTCACTTAAGCAATGAGTGTATAAAACCAAAATATGAATAGACTTTATTATTCCCCTAAGGGTTATAATCTCCCATATACAAACAACTCCTTATATACACCTTAATCTTAATACTACCTTAACCTACACCTTATCCGCCTACTACTTATTCCTAAACCCTATTTATAATTTACAAATTCTCGCGCTTCCATCGCTCTCCCGCTTCCATCGCTCTCTCGCTCGCTCGCTCGCCCGCTCTCCCCTCTCCGTTCCCCCTCCTAGACCTCCGCTTCCACTCGCCGCCCGTTCGTTCTCATTTCCACATTCATCCCTCGAACCTCTCATAAACATCCCTCTCTCCTCTCCTCAATTCTCCTCAACCACTCCTCTCCCTCCCCCAACACCTCGTCCACCACCTCCTGCCACCCCCTTTCTCCCCCCCCCCCATCCCATACAAACCTCCCAAACGTGTTCCCACGATTCCTCCTCCCATCCACACACTCTGCACATTCCTTTCCCCTCCTCTTCCCAATACCTACCCCCTCTCATTCCATTCCCCAACGTGAATCTGGCTACCCTTTGCCACCTACTCTTTCCCCACCCCTTCTTTAAATAACCCGCTACCCCCGGACCCTTTACCCTGCCATACCACTTATTATATTTCCCCTCACCTATCCTCCTCCACCTCTCCTCCTCCTGCAACTTTCTTTCTCTTCCCACTATCTCTTCCCCTCTAATCTCCCCCCTTTCCCTCCCTCTTTCCACCTCCTCTACTGTCCACCCCCTTTCCCCGAAGAATTGCTCCCTTTCCTTTTCCCACCCCTCTAGCACCTTTCCTCTCTTGAACCTCCCCTTCATCTCCTCCCAACATGCCCTCGCCAGCTCCCCTCCTTACCCCTCATCTAACTTCCTCTCAAATCCCCACGCCCTCATCCCTGCCTTACCCCTCAGCAACCCCCTTTGCAGCTCTTCCCTGACCAAGTACCCCGGCGTGTTTCTTTCGACCCCTAAAACCCACTTCAAAAACCTCTCCTGCAGCGCTTCTACCTTCCCTCTTTCCTTCCACCCCACACCTCCACCCCATAACCCACCACCGCCCACACCAACCTGTCAAATAACCAGTTCCTTCTGCCCCAATCCTTTCCAAATAATCTTTTTCCCATCCCCACACCTTCCCCATTACCGCTGCCCCTTTCCTTACTCTCTCCTCTACATGCTGTTCCTGTCCCCCATTCCCCATTACCGTATACCCCAAATACTTATAACTTTTTACCTCTTCCAGCTCTTTCCCCTTCCATCTCCAGGTCATTTTCTTCCACCTTCCCCCACCCCTCCTACACCTCATCACCTTGGTTTGTCCACATTTACTTGCAGGCCCTACCTCTCTACGTACGTTTCTAACTTCCCTATCATTCCCCTCATCCCTTCCTCATCTTCCGCTAGCATAGCCACGTCATCAGCATATGCTAGCGTGAAAATCTTTCTCTCCCCAAACCTTACCCCCCCCCCCCCCAACCCCCTTTCTCCAGTTCCTCATCCAAGTCCGCTATCAGCAAGGTGAATAAGCTAGGGCTCAATGGACACCCTTGCCTCACCCACCTTGCTGTCCAAAACCTCTCCCCCTCCTCATCCCCCACTCTTACCCTACCTACCGTCTCCATTAACACCTCCCCACACCTCTCCACCAGCCCTTCCCTTAGCCCCCTCCCCCTCATCGCCTTCAACAACACCCCCCTGTCCACCGAGTCAAACGCGGCATTCATGTCCACGAACAGCTAAAACCAAGATATAAGTTGCAATATTCCTTGAAAATGATTTTTTTGTAAACTTCAACTATCAAGCTATGCGTAGGATACAAAAATAATTAATATTATATTGATTTATTCAATAAAATTATAAAATACAGAAAAAATGTGTTTTATCGCCATCGTCCACACCTGCGGGTAATAGCGGTCACGTTGCGAGCGATTAATTTAAAATTTTTCGCATATGTATCCATCTGCCAAGTCCACACATTTCATTATCGTGGACAAACTGATAGGAAATAATACACTTGTACACTGTTTTTTCAAGCGTGTCGGAAGCCCAATTGGCTTTTCCAATTGTTCTAGGGCGTATTTTGGCCATCTACAGAATAAAATTCTTCTAATGAAGAAATATATTTTTATTCTACACTGGGGAATAATGGTAATCACGTTCCGGACGCTAATTGTCAAGCGACCATCATTGGCCGCACACGCTTTCATTGATAAAATTGAAGATTACATATTTAAATTAAATATATTTATATTAAATTTCATTCTAATCCTTTGCCTTGATAGTATATCTACAGGGTCATCGTTTAATCCTGCAACCCGCGCGCGCGCGAACTTGTAAAATGGCAACACCGCCTCACGGACGCATTCCACTACAACCATGCACTGTCCCGGCGCACAGTGGTCCGAAATCGCCAAAACGCGAACTAAATTCAAATATTCAACCTCGTCAAAAATCAATGAAATTGTAGTCATATATTCTTATATATATGGACTATATTTTGGTATGAAAACGAATTGTTATAGGCCACCCAGAATTTTATAAGAAAGCTTTGAAGATACATGTTTTACGACGATCATATTTTGCGCTGAAATTGCTGCACTTTACCTCATCATATTTCTGTATGGATAACAATAGAGACAAACCTATCTACATAGAGCTAAAGAATATTCTTTCAGCTATAAGAATATGTACATTTAACGGGACATGCACATTTTATTCTTTTGAAAATACTGTTTCGTGAAGGCCTGTTTTTGTTCTGTCTTTTTTGTTTAGTAACGCTTACAAAACGGAGGTCACGCGAGATCACGACAAATGTTATATGAATGTATACGTTAGAATCTATGTAAGATTGCTGCATACAAATTTTTTGCTTTTACCTACCAATTTGGGAGTTATAACAGTAAATGTGCAACCTATTCATCAAGATCTATTAAGGGTGTAATTTCTTATTATAATTCTTATTATAAAATAATAAAATAAAATAATGTAATTTCTAGTGTAAACGCCGTTATTTTCTGCGTTTCTTGTGGAATTTCTTACAAAAAACTCGCTAAAGTTATTGAATCCGGGTTTTGCCTACATATGTATCAGCACTTAGAGCAGAGATGCCCAGATGGGCGGTCTGGTATTACGAGCATTCATCGCGTTTTCCAAACTTCGCGTGGAAGGGGGTGCTCGAAACCAATGACGTTGCGGGCATGTCACGGATGGAGAAAACTCTAGTAGTGTGCGTGTAGGCTCATACCCTGAAATCAGCATGCAACCGTTACATCCTGATTTCATTGCGATTAATTTGATTTAATTTATGGTTATAGGCTGATTTTAAGTCGTTTGGATTTGTGGTTATGGATTATATTTATTGATGACTAGGTAGTTTTTTAAACCCCTGGGGCGGTTTCTTCTTCTTCATAATTTTGTATTGTCATCGAAAATACGTATGCCTGTAAAGTTTCAAGTCTATTGGATAGTTCTGACTTAGAGAGTATTTACAAATTTTTTCAGCATAAAAAAATTAAAATTGGCTGCAATATTCCGCGTTGAAGTGTTCCATGAAAAAAAAATGTCTGCGCACGGTGATCATGATTTTACTGATTGTGCTTATCTGAAACAAAAAAGGAAAAAAGATTCCAAATTAGTATACCACCGGCTATCGCAGGTACCAGAATGAAGAAAAAAATAGCGAAAATTATTAAAATAGCGACATTTTGAAGATAAGGTTGTGATTTTTGTAGATTTTTTATACTTTTAAACGTATGTAACATTAATAATTTTCGCTATTTTTTCTTCATTCTGGTACCTGCGATAGCCGGTGGTATACTAATTTAGAATCTTGTTTCCTTTTCTGTTTCAGATAAGCGCAATCAGCAAAATCATGATCACCGTGCGCAGACATTTTTTTTTCATGGAACACTTCAACGCGAAATATTGCAGCCAATTTTAATTTTTTTATGCTGACGAAATTTGTAAATACTCTCTAAGTGCTGATACATATGTAGGCAAAACCGGGATTCAATAACTATAGCTAGTTTTTGTAAGAAATTCCACAAAAACGCAGAAAATAACGGCGTTTACATTAGAATACCCCCCTTAAGGCCATTTATTATGGAGATTTTGAGTAAGTGCCTGTAGCGTCTATAACTTAAAATGGAAGGTATAATTGGGAAATATTTAGCGTATGATATTCATAATATGTAACTAAAAAATATTTTTTAATGGAAGATAATCTATAAAATTATTTTTGAATCTGTGAGGTCACTCACGAAGTTACAACGGTACGTATCTACACCTCAAAATCAAACATTTTTATTGCTGTAAACGATCTCCAAAAACAATTTGTACATAATCTTTGATATTTAAACAATTCTTCAATGACACTCAGATGGCGAACGTGGATTACTTGAGATCCCGGTTAGAGATGACCCAGCCTCGCCTTCTATGGGTCCGTCTTCCGAGGGTTAACAATACTATACCTTTATACAGACCAATTATCAGGTATCAATATTATGATTCTTTTCGACAGCGAGAGGGGTGAGGCAAGGGTGTTCTCTAAGTCCAAGCCTGTTCACGCTGCTGATAGCAGACATGGACGAGGAGCTAGAGAAGGGAGGATGGGGGAAGTAAAACTAGGGGGGAGGAAAAGATATACGCTAGCATATGCTGACGATGTGGCTGTGCTAGGGGAGGATGAGGAGGGGATGAGGGGAATGATAGGAAAGTTGGAGAAATATATGGATGGGAAGGGGCTACAGGTAAATGTGGAGAAGACGAAGATAATGAGGTGTAGGAGGGGAGGGGGGAGGTGGAAAAAATGAAATGGAGATGGAAGGGTAAAGAGCTGGAGGAGGTGAGGAGTTACAAATACCTAGGGTACACGATAATGGGGGGTGGAGGGCAGGATGAGCATGTTGAGGAAAGAGTGAGGAAAGGGGCAGCGGTGATGGGGAAGGTGTGGGGGTTGGGGAAACGATTATTCGGGAAAGACTGGGGCAGAAGAATATGGTTATTCGATAGGTTGGTATGGGCGGTGGTGGGATATGGGGTGAAGGTGTGAGGGTGGAAGGAGAGGGGGAAAGTGGAAGCGCTGCAGGACAGATTCTTGAAGTGGGTGTTGGATGTGGATAGGGACACGCCAGGATATATGGTAAGGGAGGAGTTGCAAAGGGGGCTGTTTGAAAGAAAATTGGAAGAGGGAGAAGGAGGGGAGCTAGCGAGGTTGTGTTTTGGAGGAGATGAAGGGGAGATTTAAGAGGGGAAAGGTGTTGGAGGGGTGGGAAAAGGAAAGGGAACAGTTCTTCAGGGAAAGGGGGTGGACAGTTGAGGAGGTAGAAAGGGGTAGGGAAAGGGAGGAGGTAAGAGGAGAGGAGATAGTGGACAGGGAAAGGAAGATGCAGGAGGAGGGGAGGTGGAGGAAGATAGGTGAGTCGAATTATAATAAGTGGTATGGGAGGGTAAAGGGTCCGGGGATACCGGGATATTTGAAGTAGGGTTGGGGGGAGAGTAAATGGCAAAGGGTGGCCAAGTTTAGGTTGGGAAATGGAATGAGAGGGGGGAAGTATTGGGAGGAGGGGGAGAAAAGGAAGTGCAGGGTATGTGGCTGGGGTGAGGGGTCTGGGGAGCATGTGTCGGAGGTATGTATGGGGTGGGGAATAGAGAGGGGATGGCAAGAGATGGTGGACGAGGTTTTGAGGGAGGAGGGGCAGGGAGAGGAGTGGTTAAGAAGTTTAGAGGAAAGAAGGGAGGCGTGTGGAGGAAAAGAGGGGTGAGTGGTGAGGTGAATGAAGAGATGAGAGTGAAAGGGCGGCGAGTGGAAGCGGGGGTCCGAGAGGGGGAGAGGAGACGGGAAAGCGGAGGAGCGAGAGAGCGTGCGAGCGAGCGATAGAATCTAGAGACGCGGCAGCGTCTCGACGCCAAGTACATGAAAAAAAAAACACCCTGTATATGTCGAACTGTCCCTGTCGCTACCGTGTATCTTTACTCGTCGCGGAGGCATTCTGACACTTATTTCATTATTATCTTATTACGTCTGCAATATTTTCTAAATTTAAAGGCATTTTTCTCATGTAAACCGCATATCAGCTTTCGAATAAGACCAATTTCAATAAAATCGGTCCACGCATGCTAGAGATATCGTAATATCGTCTCATGGAAATGACAGAAATGGTAAGAAAAATTTTTCTTCTCCAGTCGAAAATTTCGTCAACCAAATAAGTTTCGTCAACCAAATACGTATACTACGCGTTACACACACACACACCTATCAGTTTCGCACACATGTTTCGTTCGTCGACTCTCGGGATCATTCTGCAGAGTATATACCCTTACACCCTTATACTCTTATATATACCCTTACACCCTTATATACCCGTATACCCTTACACCCTTATATACCCGTATACCCTTATACCCTTATATCCGTATACCCTTATACCTTTATATACCCTTATATACCGTTACACCTATTACCATTTACCCTTACACCCTTTACCCTTACACCCTTTACCCTTACACCCTTTACCCTTACACCCTTTACCCTTACACCCTTTACCCTTTACCCTGAAGTGAAGTGAAGTGAAGTGAAGTGAAGTGAAGTGAAGTGAAGTGAAGTGAAGTGAAGTGAAGTGAAGTGAAGTGAAGTGAAGTGAAGTGAAGTGAAGTGAAGTGAAGTGAAGTGAAGTGAAGTGAAGTGAAGTGAAGTGAAGTGAAGTGAAGTGAAGTGAAGTGAAGTGAAGTGAAGTGAAGTGAAGTGAAGTGAAGTGAAGTGAAGTGAAGTGAAGTGAAGTGAAGTGAAGTGAAGTGAAGTGAAGTGAAGTGAAGTGAAGTGAAGTGAAGTGAAGTGAAGTGAAGTGAAGTGAAGTGAAGTGAAGTGAAGTGAAGTGAAGTGAAGTGAAGTGAAGTGAAGTGAAGTGAAGTGAAGTGAAGTGAAGTGAAGTGAAGTGAAGTGAAGTGAAGTGAAGTGAAGTGAAGTGAAGTGAAGTGAAGTGAAGTGAAGTGAAGTGAAGTGAAGTGAAGTGAAGTGAAGTGAAGTGAAGTGAAGTGAAGTGAAGTGAAGTGAAGTGAATAAAGCGGTCCGCGTGACGTGACTTCGTCACAATCTTGACATGTGTGATAATTTATAAATAATTAGTAATTGTGTCATATTTCAGTTAACGATGCAGACGATGAGAATTATTTCAACAGCTGAAAGAGAAAATAACCCTGCTGCACGAGCAAATGAAACAAGCTCAATTTCATGTGTATGTATAATATAAAATAAATAAAAAATTTATTTCTTTATAAATATTACCAAGATGTTAAAAAAAAAGTCATTTGAATTTCAAGGATATAATAAAACACAATTTCACAGGATGGAAAAATCTGAAAGATCCTTGCAACAATTGTGATAATTCAAATTCAAACATAATGAAAAATTCGATATAACTGGTTCCAAACAAATTCTTGTTGCAAAATTACATTTGTTCGATCACGATAGTAGTGAAACAACGAAGGTGGAAAGATATTTGCCTAGATGTTCGCGGCCTGGAAGTCAAATATTTGGCGTGGCCAGGATAGGTCAAAGTGTCGATGAATAAGAATTATTTAAAAACGTAAAATAATGAAAGCGTACTCATATTGTCAGAGTTTTAAATTGACAAACAAATTATTTGATGAATGATGTTGGAATTATTTTAAAATGCTTAGCTGTACGTCTGTCAAAGGCAAGGTATAATGCAAAGGCGTGGTGTCGATGAATGATCTTAGAATTATTTTAAAACGCAATATAATGAAAATGTACTCATATCGTCAGAGTTTTAAATTGACAAATTATCTGGAAGCCTGCGAGAGAGAAGGTATGATTTTTTATTCAAAGTATTAAAATAATTATGTTAGAAATTATTTGTTTATTTTATTTATTTAATAAAGTAATTAATTAATTATTGCCGCGACCACGGCCACGACCGCGACTACGGCCACGGCCCCAGCCACGGCACTGCTCCAGGATCAGGGCCTTCAGCATAGTTGCCTGATCCCGGAGGCTTTTCGCCTGCTCCCGAGCCAGGTGGAGGGCGGCCCAGTGCTGTTGCTGGGCCCTCACCCTCCAGCCACTCCTCTTGTGCCGCCGGGTTGCATATCTTTCTGTAATCAGTAAAATAAAATAATTAGAGTCACTTTTATTTTATCTGTTATGTAAATAATTAATGCTCAAATCTGGTTCATTTATATGAAAATTTATCTTAATTTTTAAACTTGTTTCCATAAAATTCTGCAATGATTAATTTTCTACTAATTTTTTATTTAATTAAAGTATTAAGCATTAATACCATATGCCGTGACCGGGCCTTGTGCAGGCTGCTGTGGCGGCGGCGGCGGCGGCGCACAGTGGTCTGGAAAGCGGCGTTTTGTGGCCAAAAGTCAATTTTTCAACTTCAATGTTTACAGAAATTTTTTTTTCCTATGCATTGATAACCCTCTACACCTTCAAACTCCAATCATATTATATATTTCAGGCAATTCTATAATCAGATATAGTGTTATAAAGTGTAAATCATGAAATTTTAAGTGAAACTAATTGTTGTAATTACTCGTTATACAACAATAAAATATAAGTTTGTATTACACCAGTATGTAGGTAAGGAAATATATTTTAGTTATTTATATGTGTTATAAGCATTTCTTAAGGGGGTAGACACGGGTAATGCAGCGCGCTGTATACCGACACAATCTGGCCCGAAACATGGGTCTGGGCGGGCATGTTGTTTGTCCTTATATGATCAGATTTCGGGCTGAGTGACGTCTCATTCGAAAGAGGAAGCTTCAATGCAGACCGCTCATTGTCTTCGTCCTACCTTCAAATTAAAGACGGATCCCTTATCTCTCGAGTATAAGCACGCGCTCGAATTTCAAAACAAAAGCACGCGTCGACGTATTCCGTGCGAGCGATGGTGGACCTTGGGGAGGAGATACTGCTGTGAAGAGGGCCTCTTCAGGACAGTGGCCGTTTGGGAGGGGTGCAGGGCAGATTGGTTAGTTTGGGACCAATCGGACCTCAAGGCCCACCATCTCTAGCACGGAATACGTCGACGCGTGCTTTTGTTTTGAAATTCGAGCGCGTGTTTATACTCGAGAGATAAGGGATCTGTCTTTAATTTGAAGGTAGGACGAAGCAGGCGGGACTACGCGCAGTCAGCGGACTACCTCTTTGTAATTTCTAGTTCTTCAAAATTAATCAGGCTGATCAGTCAGAGCATTTCGCCAGGGTCGCGGTTTATTGTCCGGCGAGCCGGCGGTAGAGAACGGTTTCCTACAGTTTCGGATAATTTATGACTTAATTGGTTCCGCCTCGTAGCAGTCGTGAACTCAGGGTGTCGGAAAGGGGAAACAGGAATGGTATGCATTTTCTTCTTTATAGTAACTCGAAGACTGTCTCTTCTCTTCGGACCCTTTCGAACCGATACACGTGGTGTCTGTTTTCTATCTCGAAGCAATGGGTACATTGGCAGTAGAAGGACGGAGCGCGGGATTTTGTGAAAGTGTTCGTTGCACTTCTGCATAACACGTGTTCCGAAAATGTGTTGGCTTCTTTTTACCTAAAGCCTCTTGCCCTGGTGGGAGTTAACTCATAATGGAACCAGAGAAGCTACTTGGGGGTAGCGGAAGTTGCTTGGAAAAAATCCTGTCAGTCAACTAGCAATCGCGTCGCAGAAATGTACACGGCCCAAGAATACTTCAGGATAAATAAAGTGATCAGTGTTAGTAGCCGTGCAGTGAAGTGAATATTCGGTACGTTGACCTGGACGCACCTGACATTGCGACCCTTAACTTTGGGTAGTGGGAATGTAAGGATACCTGGGACCAGCTGTGCACGGAGCACGTCCATCGATGACCAGGATCGGTTCGGTGACCCTGTGACACAGATTTTCAAGCTGCAGGTGAATTTCCAACAAGGGTGAGTTTTAGTTACTAACGCCTATCACCTTTCGTTAATTTCCTGTTACATTACCTTTTCGTGGCTACGTTATTAACACAAGGAAGTTTACGTATTCCTTATCCTCCCACTTCAAATAATTATTATTTTCGAATCTTCTAAAAAAAAACTGCGTATTCGTCTTTTTACGTTACACGTGATTTTCATCCATTTATCCTTTATTCATTATTCACTTTAAATGACGAACAAACCATGACAACATGTTCGATTTTATTTGTTACGTCTTTTTCATTTGCCATTCTACGCAAGTTTCTTCGATGCATGCCGAGTTGCTTGCTCGTCGCAGTCGCAGCGCGGCTCGTAGCCACGCTACCGCGGGAACTCGGCCGTCAGACTCGCGCTGTGATTGGTCGGTGCTTTTTATTAATATCTCGTTAACGAAACATCGGAGAGCATTTTCGCAAAGGAAAAAGTTGTTTGAAATCACCCCCAGAATCACCCCCTTTAAGGAAACGCAACATTTTTGGGACACCCTGTATATATATATATATATATATATAAAATGACAAGAGAACGTATATATATTTATATATAATATCATATAAAGCGAAGTTATAACAAGGCTTTTTACACGGTTAAATTTACAGTTGAAAAAAAAATTGAAAAGTTGAAAAAGTTAATATAAACACATGTCCGCAAATAATTTATTAGTCAATTATAAGATAGCAGCAATTTGTTACATCGTAAGCGAAGTTGTACAATGCTTCTCCGTTATATGGGTCTGTAAAGTTGTTGATTGATAAAAAAATGAAGAAATTTTTATTTGCCTTTTAAAAATGCTGTACTAATTTGACATCGGGACATCTTGTATATAAATTGTCACTGCTATTTCAACTTTCATTCCTACCGCTTATAGCGCTGCACTCTTATTTCATGCTTAGCCGTTAACGTTGGTTGGGACAGGGAAATGGTAATGGGGTTCTAGAGCACCGAAGGCAATAGAGTGAGAGGTCTATTATTCTATACCTGGTCTATGGTCCCAGCGTCCGAAAATGTAAGTGTGCTTTATTATTATTATTTTTAATTAAGCTGTGCACCTAATGAAACGAACATATTTTCAACAAATAGGTTATTGTTTCATTACGTGTATACAGATTACGTGTATATCATTACGTACATACGCATAATGAAACGAATATATTTTTAACGAATAGGTTATTGTTTCATTACATGTATTGTTCAAGAAAAGAGGCATTCTTGCGCCATCTTACAGAGCCGTCAACAACTCGGCAATTAGTGACTCGGACCGCTGACTCATGTGGAGCAGCGATCAGTACCCCTTCCCTCGATTCGCGACCGATGGAAGGGGAAGACTCTTCCTTCCAAGAAATCGACCGCGATTTCCTGGATCTATCTATCTGTTCGCAGCTTTGCATCAGTACACACGCTTTATACACACGCTTTTCTCTCACACTTATCGCTTCGCTACGTTACTCCTTGCTTTGTAACGGACTTACTGCCTTTTGGTTTAACGTGCTTGCTTGCGTTAAACCGCTGTGCTAACCAGTGTGCTCGTTTTGTAAATAGTGTTAAGTTTATTCAAACATTGTACATAATTAAATATAGGTGTAATAGTGAACGTTTCTGTAAAGTCCTCGTGTTTAAAGTAGACTACGACACCTGTCCGCATTTAGACAACTCCTTTGCGGTTCCCTTGCGCTGATCCTTTAAAGTATTACAACATGTATACAGACATTATTGTTAATTAAGCTGTACGCATAATGAAACGAACATATTTTTAACGAATAGGTTATTGTTGTTTCATTACACGTGTTAAATAATAGTCTGCGCAGATTTTTGCTAATTTTTTTTAAAGAAATATGTATCTTTTTAGTATCAAGACCCTTGGAAGAACGACTAGTAACGGCTAGTAAGAGAAACAAAAGTAAAAATATTATATTTGGTAAGTGACCTTTACATTTATTTATAATAATACGTATGATATTAGTGTTTATTACAAATTTCTCGTTTTTTTATACGTTGGAGTATTCGAAATATACATAAAGTACACTCAAGTAGCTGCTGTGCGCTATTCCGAGTAAACTTTATTGGCTGCATACTTACGCGCCTTATCTTACAACATCACTCGATAGGCTGCAGTGCGCTTTATCTCGAGTATAACCACTTTCAATAAAGTTGGTCATCCGCGAGCGCATATAACCGTTACGCTTATATATATCATAACCAAATCATCTTATATTATATATATAAAAGTATAATTCGTCATGTCTGTAATTAATCGTAGTATTAATATCTTACCGCTCAGTGTTAATAAAGTGCAAATTATCATTAATGGCGAATGGTTAACAGATGATCATATCGAATATTTTCATAAATTATTAGAAGCTAACTCTAATTATAAACCACGCGAGACGTGGAGAATTCAATTGCCTGATACAATTCAACCAGTTCCTGAATATCAGGATCATATACAGATTTTGCACCAAAGCGAAAAAATTGGAAGCAATGCAGGGGGACATTGGGTTTGTAGCTTCTATAAACATAATGAAAGAAGAGTTTATAATTATATTATAATCATCATAAAATTTTTCTTGAGAAGTTATACCCTTTTTTGAACAAACATGGCGGTACAATTGACGAAGAATTTATTGAATTTCCACGTGTACAAACTCAACCTAACACTCGGGATTGCGGAGTTTTTGCGATTGCATTTGCTGTCTCGTTATTATTCAATATATTACCAGACAAAGTAACGTACAAACATGCGTTGATGCGACAACATTTGCTCCAAATGTTTCAATCTAATAGTATTGAACATTTTCCAAGCAATCAGAATCAACAATTAACACGTTCTGTGCAAGAATGTGAATCTGCAATTGGTAGTACAATTAATAAAAATCCTTCTTGTGGAAAGGATCCTGCATTTAAAATCGGTAAAAGTTACATTACTACCGAAACAGATAATAAAATATCCCCACTTCAAAATGTAGTACTTAGTGATATTGACAAAGAAGGCACCATATATACAAAAAATGTAATTCAGACAGATTCCCCATTAGTTGCGAAGCCAAAAATCAGCAATGTATATCTACCAAGAAATAGGACGAAATACATGTCTGATTATTATAAAAAACATAAAGAGGAAATTAATTTAAAAAAAAGCTGTTAATAAAAAAAAGAAAGGGGAGTGTAACACGAAACAAGGCAAAGAGTGTAAAAAAGTATATCTACCAAGAAATAGGACGAAATACGTGTCTGATTATTATAAAAGGAATAAAGAGGAAATTAGTTTAAAAAGAAAAGCTGTTTATAAAGCAAAGAAAGAGGAGTGGAATATGAAAAAAGGCAAAGATTGTAAAAAAGGCGAGGAAGACAAAAAACTTTCTAATTATGAATATTATATCGCACACAAAGAAGGTATATTAAAAAATAAAAAAATGCAGTATGACGCAAATAAAGAAGTGATATGCGGAAAGCGAAAAAAATTTTATCAGCTAAATAAAGAAGTTATGTCCAAAAAGCGGAAGGTATATTATCATGAAATACGTAAAGGAGATGATTATAATAAAGTAGCAAAACGTCGTGCTGCTCTGCAAATAATAAAAAAGTATCGTTATATTGCTGTAACAAATAACAATATAGCAAACAAAAATAACAAAGAAACTTATATTAGAAAACTTTCAAAAGTTATTAGCATGCCGTCCGGAGAAGCAAGTAGATTGGAAGCTGAACGTATAATAAAATGGTGTTTTCATATTAGGCAAAAGTACATTTTGAAAATGACGAAACTGTTGAAAGATTGTAAAGAAAAAGTGGAAGTTTCCTTAACGCGCGCAGCAGAATGTTTAGAAGTTGATGACAGGGTTAATGCTTTGTGTGGACAATCCAGACACACATCTTCTTCAGAATCATATTTTGCGGAAAGTTCGTACCATACTTTCAGCGGATCTGAATCAATCATAATGAATTCGGAAGGGAAAGCTATAAACGTTCTACCTGTATTGCAATCGAAGAAGGCGACAAAAGCATGGCATTGTAGTTATCTTTGTAAAACAAAAGATAATAATAATAATAATATATTTATTTACGGGACAAGCCCATTACAACAAGTATATATAGTGCAATGATTTGCACAGACAAAACAACAACTAGTTACAGATGTACGAATCAGCCAAGAACAAAGAAACATGTATCAGCGAGGGAGTATGTACGAGTTCGGCGCGCAGGTCTGGGTCAATCTAAGTAATGCCATCAAGAGCCAGGGCTCTCTGGACGATCGTCTTAAAACTGGAGAGGGAATTGGCAAAAAATCAATGTCGGCATGATACCTATTCGCAAGATCGCATATTCTGTGCAGAGGATCCGTGTGCCCGGCCCAGGAGGAGTAGCCCGAAGATCGAAAGAGAGGAGTTTGCCTTGTGCAACGTACAGGCACGCTGAAGCTGAGCAGCGCCAGGACGCGAGGGTTATCAACCAATCCATTCAGTATCCTGAACAGGAAGGACAGGTCCATGACTCTCCTCCTGTGCTCCAGAGTCCGGATACCCATTCTGCTCATAATGGGGCCATAGTCGTGGTCGAAACGGCCGAGAGGCTGGCCTGCTTTATAAGCTAGTAAACGCAAGAACCTATGCTGAACCCTCTCAAGTTGTGCTCTGTATTTGTCCCAGCGAGGCGTCCAGATCACCGACGCGTATTCGAGGTGGGGCAGCACTAGGGTATTGTAAAGGTATCGCAGCGTTGAAGGACTAGCGAAGTCAACGCTACTTCTGGATATAAACCCTAAGGCTTTGTTCGAGATCGCAACGACATGCTGAATATGCGGTATGAACGAGAACGATGAATCGATAAGAACTCCGAGGTCACGCGCAGTATCAACAGTAGAAAGCTGGACACCAGCGATATGGTATGGATGCAGTGACGGATTTCTGCAGCGAGACAATCTCAAAATGTGACATTTGCCAACATTAAGCTCCATTTGGTTCAACAAGCACCACTCTGAGAGTCTATCAAGGTCAGATTGGAGACCTAAGGAGTCTGAAGGACACGAGATGCATTTGTACATTTTGAGATCGTCCGCGAACAGCAGAAACTCACTGCATGAGAAAATGTGGCGAATATCATCGATGAAAAGTAAGAATAATAAAGGTCCGAGATGGGATCCCTGGGGAACTCCTGAAGTGACGAAAATCTTACGAGACAGAACGTCACCGACTCTAACCCGGTGGACGCGCCCGGTCAAATAGGAGAAGAGCCAAGCTAGCAGCTGACCCCTAAACCCGATGGTCGAAAGTTTGTCGATGAGTAGGTAGTGGTCTACCCTGTCGAAGGCGTTCCTGAAGTCAGTGTAGATGACATCGACCTGCAACTTCCTGTCCAGACCCCTGGCAACGAAGCCGCAGAAGACGGCCAAGTTGGTGACGGTAGACCTGCCTGACAAAAAACCGTGCTGCTCTTCAGATAAAAAGTTCCTAGTCAGGGCACTGATTTTCCTGGTGACGATGGCCTCGAACATCTTGCCCATAATATTTAACATCGAGATGGGCCTATAGTTAGAGATGTCGGATTTAGCGCCAGCCTTGTGGATCGGAGTGATAATGCTGGATCTGCAGGCTGAGGGAAAGCGACCATCGGACAGAGATCGGTTGTAGATTAACCAGAGCGGCCGAGATAAGATAAATCTACAGTTTTTCAGGAAGATCGGAGGGATACCATCATCGCCGGGACCTTTATAAATACTCAAATTATCAATCTCCTCCAATACATCGGCTATGCTAATACTGAGCCCAGCGAGGTCTAGCGGCGAGTTAGAGCTGACGGGTGCAGCATAACTAGGCTGAATTGGCGAGTATACGGACTCAAAAAATTTAGCAAACAGATCAGCAATCTCTGAATTATCGGATGAGTTCGTGTTATCAAGGTACATCGATCCCGGGAGACCTTGGGCGGAGCGCTTAGAATTGATAAATTTCCAAAAAAATTTTATATTTTGAGGGATAGATGCTTCCGTGGATGCAAAATTCCAAGATGTTGAAATTCTGAATAATTTACAGGATTTCTTCAAACGATTGTTAGAATGCTCATTAAAAAAGGTACATAAGTTGAACAACCGTATCAGTAGCTGTTCTAATAAAGTGCATGCTGAAAAAGTTGGTCATTCTCATGGTTGTTACATAAACCCTAAACTATGTGAGTCCAATTTTTTAGCCATTGAGATTTTGGTACCTCACTTTCCGGATTTACGATATTTGAAGAGAATGATATACAAAATAGCGAGCATTTATAAAGACCAATTACATAATTTAGACAAAGCCTTAAACGATAATGACCTTGAAACACTTCAACGAATAACACTGCAAGCTCGGAAAGAAGCTGAAGCGTTACAAAAAAATAATACTGACGTAAGTTTGAACGAAGAAGAGATTATATCTCGATATTATTTAGCATTTAAAGCTTTCACAAAGCGGTCTATGGACACACCACGCATCCCGTGCGTTTCCTGCGAGAAACTCTGTTTTCAAAGAGAGGTTCTTAAGCTTAATATTTCTAAGAGAACATATGAGGGAAATGTAATGCAAACATTGTTAAATCATATTGGATACAAAGTTGGTGACATGCATTTTATTTGCCGATATTGCCACGATAAAATTCGCAAGGGTTTCATACCACCAAAATGTACTCTAAATAAGCTTGATGTACGTTCAGTTCCAGAAATAGCAGTGTTGAACGATTACGAACGAATTCTCATTCAAAGAGCTAAACCGTTTCAAACGGTTGTGAGAATGAATACAGTAATGCTTAAAAATATGCCACATAAACATATGTTTCCAAAAGTAAAGGGGAGAACATTTCACCTTCCTTTGCCGTTACAAGAAAATTTAAAAAAAATCTGTCCTTCGACTGAACCTTTAAATCAAAATCACGAATTATACATATTGGTGCGGGGCGTTCGAACAAAATCTAAAATAGTTTGGGAAAAGTTAGTTGACTTGAAGAAAGTATGGAATGCCTTAGTATGGTTGAAAGCCAATAATCCTCTGTACTCAGAAATTGTTTTACCACAATCACACGATTTATTGCTGAATGCCAAATTACCGGATACAGAATTTCAAGAAGAAGTTGTTGCCAATGATAATAATAACGAATCCATCGAGGACGTTGACGGTGAAACACTTAATATCGATGAAAATAACAAACGTGCATTATTGACGCAAATGTCAGAGTCGGATTCATATTATGATCAGTTTACGATTTATCCAATGTATGACAAAAGGATTAATGAATCTGCTACCGCACTCTATCAAATGCTTAAAGTTCATGACATTCCGTTGGGTCATCGTGCTGAACACTTAGATGTGAAATGTTTCCCAGATTTATATCCTTATGGGGTGAATGGACAGCATGAAGAAAGATTGGTTCATTTGACTGATCATGAATTCATTAAGTCCAAACTGATGTCCAAGCATTCGCAATTCAGATTGAACATGCAATATATTTTTCATTTATTACACGATACCAATATGCGGCAATTGAACGCTGGAATTTTTCACAAAATGAACGTCGTAAATCCACGTGAAAAATGCACAGCTGCTGGTTTTCTTGAGCAACTCTCTAAAGATCAGCTACAAACGAATTTGAAGACTATATTTTCCAGATTACGTAATACAGCACAGTATTGGCGAAAACCGAGAAACGATTTGAACTGTATGATACACCATTATGGACCAGCTACATGGTTCCTCACGCTTAGTCCAAGTGAGTGGCTATGGACAGATTTAATAGAATATCTTCGTGAAGTAAACGGCCCATCGGTGGCTAAAATGTCCCCGAACGAACTTATTGCTTCTGATCCCGTTTCAACTGCTCGATTTATAGCTAATGCATTCCACGCTATGCTGGATTTCATTTGTTCGTCCAACAATCCGATTGGCAAGGTCACTCATTACTTTTGGCGCAGAGAATATCAAAGCAGGGGATCACAACATTTTCATCTTTTAATTTGGATTGAAGATGCTCCTATAATCGATAAATCTTCGAAGGAAGATGTAGCACGATTCATTAGGAAATACGTCACTTGCAGATTGCCATCACCGCATGTGTCGCCAGAATTATATAGTCGTGTAATTGCACATCAAATGCATAAATGCAATAGCTATTGTCTACGCAACAAAAAAACTAAAAATTCCTTCCGTAAAGTATGTAGATTTTCATTTCCACGTCCAGTTACAGATACTTTGATAATAAGGGATGTAGCTGTTTCTATAGGTGCTAGAAAACAATTGAAAGCAAAAGGTAGACTCTATGATCTTCCACGTTCAACACAGGAAGCCCGTATCAATGATTTTGATGCTGCCGTTCTCATGGTTTGGAGAGGTAACATGGATATACAATATATTGGTGAAAAGACAGGGTTGGTAACATGTTACTGTACTAAGTACGTGTCAAAGCCGGAAAAAAGTTACGCTACGGACACTATGGCAGCAATAAATTCTACCAAGTCATTGTGTAGTCTGCTGTGCAACCTTGGAATGCGCATGCTAAATCATAGAGAATGTGGAGCGCCTGAATGCGCTGATACTCTTTTAGGATTATCATTGCATGGCACTGACTCCAATACTACTATTAGATGGTTAGATGTAAATATACTGAGATGTAGGAAAATGAAAACTCGTAAAGAGATTGAGGAGCTGGAGGGTGAATCCACAGACATATTTTGTCCATCCCTCATAGATGATCACTATCCTAACAGGCCTAAGGAATTAGAATCTATGCATCTGTACGATTTTGCTATGTGGTATGACGTTACTAAAAATAAACCGTCTGAAAAAACTGAATATTATGAAATCCGTGCTTCTTTGTTTTTGAAAAAAAGAAGCAGAGGCTATCTTATCAATCATTATAAGTACAATGTTCAAATCCAACCTGAGAATTATTATTTCTCATTATTATTATTATTCAAACCTTGGAGAAATACCGACGAATTGAAAAATGGATTTGACACATATGCGGAATCTTTTCTGTCGCTAGAATCACAATTGACAGATGCAGTTCAGTATCACGAACGAATAACGGATATTCAAGAAGCGCGTGATCATATAAAGGAAGAAATTGAAAAGAACGTGTTGAATAGGGGAGACCGGGGCAAGTTGATACAGAGGCAGGTTGATACAGACGAATTATCTCGACACTGTATATATATAGCTCCTTATGTGTGAGATATGTAAAGCTTCTTGATCAATTCTTTACTACGATCTAGCGTACGTCTGTGTACCTTGACTTTAGCAATCCATTTTTAACTGTTTTCGTTTTTATACACAAAAAGTAAATAATTGTTTTCACTTTCCAATCCGTCTTGAGACGGGATAGAGAATTTTATCACTCAAATTAATTGGGCATCACATTGAGACCTTTGAAGGTAAGGGAATTACGTTTTGTTATTTTGTTTATATGCTCTACATTTGTTTATGGAGATGTTTGTATATAATGACTTCCTGTGTTGTAAGTTGATACGTTTTCTCTGGGGCATGTTGATACTCATGGAGAGTGTATCAATTTTTCCCCGACTACTTTTCATTGGATTTTTCCTTTTATTTCTGGGAAGATGGTACGAAATTATGTCAGAAAAACGAATCGCGGAAAAATACCACAAACTATTTTTCAAAAAGCGTGTGTTGGTGTAGAAAAGGAGTCAAAGCGCCAGAATATACGGAATAGATAAAATAGCTTTATTAAGATACATTGATAAAAAGAAGCAAGCATCTCATATTAAAGTGGGATATTTCAGACATCCATCTTTTACTCATTAAACGGATATTTTTCAGATGTATCAACATGCCCCAGAGCAGTATCAACTTGCCCCGCATTGGGGTAAGTTGATACATTTTACCTTCGTCCAAATAACATTATCTCATTCATTTTGTATGTATTTTCTCAACATTTCATTTACAATATTTTAAAGAGGAAGGACCAAAGTATATTTTAGCGTATTTGTTATTATGTAATTAATTCAAATAAAAATGAAAAAAATCAAAAACTGAAAAACGTATCAACTTGCCCCGGTCTCCCCTACTGTAGAACAAGAAGAAAATGATCAAGGCGATCACCCCTTAGAGCAGGCCTGCACAGGGAGCCTTTTTCAGCGCCTGGCGGCAGGCAACCAGCCGTACGCCGTTACTATGGGTAGAATCGGTGAGGAGAATTGCAGTAGTGTAGGTTGGGGCTCGTAGGCGCGTAGCGTAAGTATATATAGCTGGGCCCCAGTGACCCCACCGAATTATATTGCGGGACCTGCTCTGCACTGGGGCCCCACAAGGAACCCAGCCATATATACTTACGCTACGCACCTACGAGCCCCAACCTACACTACTGCAGTTCTCCTCACCGATTCTACTCTTAGTAACGGCGTACGGCTGGTTGCCTGCCGCCAGGCGTTGAAAAAGGCTGCCTGTGCAGGCCTGCCTTAGAGTGTGTCCCCATTGAAACTATTGGTGCTATGAAAGACTTTAAAGACACGGAAAAAAAATTGGACTGTGGTGATCTTCAAGAAATGATTTCGGAATTGAACCATGATCAAAAGCGGATATTTGATAAAGTTACTAAGTCCTTGACGTCTAACGATAACATTCTCAGGCTTTATGTGAGTGGAGAAGGTGGCACTGGGAAAAGTTTCTTAATAAAAACCATCAGACACTGGATCAAGCAGAGTATCGGAAAAGACACAGCAGTAACTGCTCCTACTGGAATCGCAGCTTTTAATATTGACGGTCTTACCATACACCGATTATTTCAATTACCTGTAGAACATGGGCACACAGCCCAGTATAGGCAACTTAGCGATGCAGCCCTTCAAATTGTACGAGATCAACTCAAAAATGTTGCTTTAGTAATTATCGATGAAATTTCGATGGTTTCTAACGTAACTTTCCTGTACATACATCTACGACTTACAGAAATATTTGATACTGCAGATTCCGATGATGCATGGTTCGGAAAAATACCTATTCTGCTATTTGGTGACTTACTACAACTTCCTCCTGTTCACGAAGAACCTGCTTTTATACAATTATCTAATAAGAGTATGGAGAAAAATGTTGAAGGATTAGGTTCTTATAATTTATGGTCTGCCTTGTTTAGCTATGACGAATTGACAATAAACATGCGACAGCAGGGTGATAATATTTACAAAAATATCTTGTCGAGAATTCGCACTGGAGTAGTAACCGCTTCGGATACAAAGCTTTTAGAACCGAGGAAATTAAATTTCAAAGCGACAAATTGTAATGACCGATTAAAGGAATTAAGTGATTACATGCTTAATGTAGGATCTAATACGGTGTGTTTACTTCCCACATGTGTTCAGTGTGATGTTTTGAACGCTGCAATGCTGAGTCGATTTCCATCCGAAGAAATCCATTTGATTGCTCATGATACAATGAATTGTGCACCGTACTTGAAAAAAAAGGTCTCAAAGGTACTAAAAAATAATGACGATGATAGCTCCCGAACGGCGGGACTTGCAAGGGTCGTAATTGTTAAAGTAGGAGTGCAAATCATGATTAGAAGAAATATTGATGTTACGCTAGGTCTTGTCAACAGTACCATTGCTAAACTTGTTTCAGTTATACGAGGTGTTGATAATGACGTTGAAAAATTAAATATTATATTACCCACGGGGCAAGAACATATAATAGAACGTGTATGTGTTAAATTTGAAGTAATGGATAGAGCATTCGTTATTAGAAAACAATTTCCGATTTGCCTCAGCTATGGTATAACTATTCACAAAAGTCAGGGACTAAGCTTGCAGAATGCTGTCGTAGAAGCAGGTAATTCAATATTTACTTGCGGACAAATTTACGTTGCTCTTTCACGGGTGACCACATTACAAGGATTGCATCTTATCAATTATGATCCATCTTCCGTAAAGGCACAAGAATCGGCTATAATAGAGTACAATAGATTGCGAAAAAAATATAGACCTGATCTTATGACTATTTCAATTTCTAAAAAACGCATCCTCAAAGTTTGTGGTGCTGTTTGGGCGGTACCTAATTATAATGTATCTGAATCTGAATGTCAGAATACTAATGATCACATCGTGGATATCACTCAATACTACGTAAGAGGTCTCCCGAATTTTGATGGTGTGTCTTGTTATGCGAATGCCACAATCCAATGCATGTTATATTGTTCATCCATAAGAGAAAACTTATTAACGACTGAAAAAGCTGATCATATTAAAAAAATCTTTATGGACCAATATAAATCGGATCAAAATCCAAACATAATATCATTACGGCAATTCGCAGGAGAAAAATACGCTTACAATCAGCTGCATGATGCAGCTGAGTTTATTACCTCTCTTTGTGATCATGAGATTCTTATTAAGAATGCAGTACAACACGAAATAACAACGGTATTAAGATGTTTAGCGTGTAATTACACAAGTACTATTATTAGTACAAATTGTGTGGTACATCTTGCACTGCCCAAGACGGTAAAAAAAAATCATTTGAATTTCAAGATATAATAAAACACAATTTCACAGGATGGAAAAATCTGAAAAATCCGTGCAATAATTGTGATAATGCAAATTCAAACACAATGAAGAAAGTCGATATAACTGCTTCCAAACAAATTCTTATTGCAAAATTACATTTGTTCGATCACGATAGTAATGGAACAACGAAAGTAGAAAATTTCTACATCAAAGCAATACCTACTACTAAAATACAAATGGTAGATCACTATTACAAACTTAAGGCAGCAATTTTCCACCACGGTAAAAGTATTTCCGATGGTCATTACACTAGTATGGTAAGGGGTAAGGGCACAACGTGGGTATCCGTTGATGATCCGTTGAAGAAGTAAAAGTCGTGAAAGATATCGACAATGAGTAGTATGTATGCCCTATGTGGTTGGTTGGTTGGAAATGGCGTGGCGACCTTTCTGTGGTGAGTCCTGAGTCGTGTTAGGTATTTAATTCGAGCCAAGAGCTGCACAGCTAATGAATTGTATGTATTTATGTGCTGAAATAATATTTTGTGATGTTTAACAGTGAAATATAAACATTTTTAAGAAAACATACGGAAGTCGCCAAACTCGGTCAAAAATTAAAAACTTTGACGGCGATGCGCGAGGGTCAAATATGGACTGATTTCCAAATTCTTTTTTGGCTTCGATTTATCTTCCCCAACGGCAACTTTTCCGCACTACGCAGTTTCGAGTTTCGAAAATTTGGGTTTTTCGGCCCACCCTAATGCACACGCCCACGCACAGTTACGAACGCACCCACAACAAAGAAAAAGATTGATGCAATTTATACATATTTATTGAGGTTAGCAACACCAATTCGGGGCGCAGCGCCAAGTATTTTGAATCAAATATTTATTCGTATTAAAATATTTATTTGTATAAAAATATATCTGCATATTATTATTTAATACATTTTTTCTTTGTATAAATAGCCATTATGAGTAATGGAATTTTAGCTGTGCATATGTAGTTAGTGTTCCTGATTTCTCGATATATTTCGCATCTCGAAAAATGAGAAATCAGATTATATTTCTCGAGAATTCTCGAGAATTCTCAAGAAATTAAAAAAATATTGTAAAATTTATATCTTTGGAATAATGTTGATAATATTTATCTAAACTTTTATTTGTGTCCAACTTAGACAAAACTTGTGTAAATGAAAAAAACACAAATATTAAATATAATTGATAAATTTATTTATTTAATATAAAATGTGAGCAAGGCGAAACATTATTTTTTTGTTTTATAATAGTTTTTTCAAAAGCACAATGCGTCTAATGTCGCGTCAGCAAATCTACTTTTTTTTTGTGACAAAATCTGCGGCTGTAGAACTTTCATTTTAAGTGGATGTTGGTTTAATTGTACATAGAGCATCGGCGATACGAAGAGAAAAGTTTATAAACAATCGCGCAATTCTTCGTATATATTGCTAACATTTATCACTGATTGTAGATGTGTTTATATGTTCGCGATTAACACACAATTTGAACTAACTGAAAATTAATTTCTGAAAACAAATGAGATTTATAATAATTTTCATACACTGAAGATTCTCAAGAAACACTGTAATTTCTCGAGAAATGAGAAATAAGAAATTATAAAATTTCTCGAGAAATTCTCGAGAAAGAATTCTCGAGCAGGAACACTATATGTAGTTGTGTCGGCTAAAGCGCAGTTGGAAAGCATCTTTATGTACTGGCAGTTCATTCTGATTTCACATCTTTTTTTAATTATTATTATCTTCTATTTTTGTGATTTCATGTACTTGGCGTAATTTGTTTACTTCATTGAATAGATTATAGAGTAGAGTTAAGAATAGATTAAGGTAGGAATAAGGAGGAGGAGAAGAAGTAGGATAAGGTAGATTTAAGTGATTATGTAGGGGAAGATTATAACCCCTAGGGGATTAATAAAGTTTATATATATTATGTTTCTTTTCATAAAACAGCCGCTACGTTTCGAACGGTTTCTTTTCGCATTAGCGTTAAAAGTATTTTGTTTAACGGTCGGAATGGTGACAGAGGTACGATTAAACTCAGGTAATAGTTTGTCACAGCTAATCACTTTAAGGGGGAACAACACCTTGAAGCCTGGAAAAAAATTCAACTTTTTTTAATTTTGTGTTAGATATCCATACTTCGGAGGAAAGTCATTCATATGGGGTTTAAATGTGCATGTAGTGGACAGTATTTTAGAATTTTTGTGTGACAAAATAAACGAACTTATAACTTTAAACTCATTTTTCTCGAAACTATGTTTTTCACACTGGTTGAACGATTTTCTCCGCCAATTTTGCATGAATCAATCTCCGGTTTTGCGTATTTATTTTACAGAAAAATGCCTTCAGTTAAGCGTACGGAAATTTAATTACAATAATTTTTAGGGAAATGGCGGAGATTAAAGGGCAAAGTTCTAAAATATCGAGTCAGTTTAAGGAAAAATTCAATATATTTTGGGGTGGAAATATAATAAAAATAATTTATTTTTAGTTTCATATGTCTTTCTCTCTCGCGTGATGTTGGCAACAGTTTCGAGGCAGTCAATCAGGCAATGAAACCTCCATATATGTATATATGCTCTAAGCTTTGATGTTGTGCGTAGTGTTCCTGCTCGAGAATTCTTTCTCGAGAATTTCTCGAGAAATTTTATAATTTCTTATTTCTCATTTCTCGAGAAATTACAGTGTTTCTTGAGAATCTTCAGTGTATGAAAATTATTATAAATCTCATTTGTTTTCAGAAATTAATTTTCAGTTAGTTCAAATTGTGTGTTAATCGCGAACATATAAACACATCTACAATCAGTGATAAATGTTAGCAATATATACGAAGAATTGCGCGATTGTTTATAAACTTTTCTCTTCGTATCGCCGATGCTCTATGTACAATTAAACCAACATCCACTTAAAATGAAAGTTCTACAGCCGCAGATTTTGTCACAAAAAAAAAGTAGATTTGCTGACGCGACATTAGACGCATTGTGCTTTTGAAAAAACTATTATAAAACCAAAAAATAATGTTTCGCCTTGCTCACATTTTATATTAAATAAATAAATTTATCAATTATATTTAATATTTGTGTTTTTTTCATTTACACAAGTTTTGTCTAAGTTGGACACAAATAAAAGTTTAGATAAATATTATCAACATTATTCCAAAGATATAAATTTTACAATATTTTTTTAATTTCTTGAGAATTCTCGAGAATTCTCGAGAAATATAATCTGATTTCTCATTTTTCGAGATGCGAAATATATCGAGAAATCAGGAACACTAGTTGTGCGGATCGTCCCGAGGCTCGGGTTCCCGGCCCTCGGGACGGGTCGGAAAATTTCGGGCGAAATTGGGCGGGGTCTCGATACTTTCGTATTTCTCGAGATCCCGAAAACTTCGGGATCCCGAGACTCGTTTCGGGCTACAAGCATGACCGCCGTGATTGGGCAATTTGATTTCAGGTCCGCTCGGCAAAACTCGGACGCGATCGGCTCGAAAGCCAGCTATTACAAGGGATCGAAACGGAAGGGGCTATGCTTGTAGCCCGAATCGAGTCTCGGGATCCCGAGACTGTCGGGATCTTGAGCAATACGAAAGTATCGGGATCCCGCCCGATCTCGCCCGAAAATCTCCGGCCCATCCCGAGCCCGAAAAGTCGGGTACCCGCACACCCCTGGTGCGTACTATTAAGATTGGCGGTCGTGACATCACCAAACAAAGATGGCCGAACAGAGTAGGTCGGTTGTAATCTGTAATACGACGTGAAGAATTTTACAGTCACTAAAAGGAGATACTAAGTAAATTGATTCTAGTAGAAAAATTGATAAGTAAACACTTTACCATACACAAGATAAAATGTATATTTTAAATTAATTATTTACACACTTTTTATAAGCAACCGCAGCCAGCGACCTACCCTTTCAGGTTCTGATTTTCGTCACCAGGTAGCGTTACGCAGTGTAGCGAATCCCAATATTGTGTTGCGGGATAACTCGTCCGTGGCATCGTACGAACGACATAATGTCGCGGGATAACTCGTCCGTGGCATCGTACGAACGACATAATGTCGCGGGATAACTCGTCCGTGGCATCGTACGAACGACATAATGTCGCGGGATAACTCGTCCGTGGCATCGTACGAACGACATAATGTTGCGGGATAACTCGTCCGTGGCATCGTACACTCAGCTCAAACGATTGTGGCCGTTCGAGATTCGATTGCATTCGAGCTTACCAGGGTCTGCTTTTTCACATCGCTAACATTCTACAGTACTTCATGAACATGGTGAGGGCACTGCCAAGCCACAGGTTCCCGTCTAGAACACTTCTAATTCATGTTGATACACCACTGTGGCGGCACCTACGGCAGATATAGCGCGAAGTGAACGGATGATGTTTAAGGGCGGTATTCTCAGTCGTTACTTATTCTTAAGCAACGACTGAGAATACCGCCCTAACATGAGACACGTTCACGCAGTCCTGTCACAAAATTTAATCTACATAGCTTCGGTTATGTTTATTTTTCCGCTGTTAACATAAAATAACGGATAGTAAGATGTATGTAGATTTTGAAATAAATGCGTATTTCTTTGCTCTACACATTTCCACTAATAATGAGCGTCTTAGATTTTAATCTATGAGGACTGCTAGGAACAAAATACCACAAGACTTTATACATCTCAGTATTCTGGTTTCCTAACCCTTGCCATCTCTACGAAATATATAACATTCGTTTCCATTCTATTCTTTATTACCCCACCATCCCGCTATATTTATTTGTGTCTTCCATTATAAATCCATCGATTTATTTATTTTGGACATTATAAATTTATTGTTTACAGTCTCAAAATTATTATGATTTTTTTGAGGTTCATTGTAATAAAAATCATTTGACATTTATTTGCGGCGTCATTTACGTTTCATCATGAATTTGAAGTGTTCTAGACGGGAACCTGTGGCTTGGCAGTGCCCTCACCATGTTTATGAAATACTATAGAATGTTAGCGATGTGAAAAAGCGGATGCTGGTAAGCTCGAATGCAATCGAATCTCGAACGGCCACAATCGTTTGAGCTGAGTGTACGAACGACATACGTCGCGGGATAACTCGTCCGTGGCATCATACGACAGATACTGTGGAGCGAGATATCTCGTCCATGGTCGCGAAGGGGTTAAGAGATTTGGAAAAATTTCCGGTATTGACGTTTCACTATTGTGTTGTACTTTCAACCACTTTTCGGCACTTGGATTTCGAAAATCAATAACCGTAAGTACATCGTTGGATTCTACAGTCCTTACGCTAAATTTTGACGTATTAAAAAGTTCTGCTCCTCACGCTGAATTGTAAATATTAAATTCGAGATAAATTCTTAAAAAATATTATAAAAATATATTTCATACAAGAAATCGATAAACTCGTATTTTTCACCATAAAAATTGTAATAATTTTTTTCGAAAATCTGTTCCCGACACATCCTACGGAATGGTTTTCTGCATCTCTCATTAAGTTTTCATCCAAATCGTTGGAGCAGTTTCCGAGAGTTTATGTACACTATTAAACGGTGCACCCCGTACACGCCTTTACGTTTTTACTCACAACTTTTATGTACATAGAGATATTTAGACTTTTCTCATTTTATGTTAAAGCTCATAGAATAACGACTAAAACTAGAAAAAAAAAACGTTGTCCCTATTGTTATTTACCACTTTACAATTTGCGTTTGAAAAAAGGTCTGTTTTAGGGCTATCGAGGGTGACCTACTCCCTTAAAACTAGAATTCTAGATTATTCTGGATTATCTAGATAATAATAAAAAAAAATAACATGGTACCACCGGCTCTTCATACTCTTTCACATAAAAAAAGTCATTGAAATCGGAAGTTATGCATGAACATAAAACATAATGTAATATACGTGACGAATTAAGTAACCTCCTCCTTTTGAAGTTGGTTACGGGTTCATATGCGTTTCTCGGCACTAAAACGTGGTCAATGTTTCGGTGTAATTCAGGGATAAACTATTAGTCCGATCGGTTTAATTCTTTTTGTGTTTTATAGGTATACGTTTATTGATTATAAAACAGGTATGAGAATTCCAAAATTTTTAAAAATGTGGCGTACGCGGGCAGTGACGTAGAACATGTTTTCTGGCGCGGCCCAAAACGGTGGGCATGATTCAGCCCGTACGAGTGGTCTGAAATAAAAATCACCGATTTTTTAATAATCTGTGGGATCATAATTATCGTGTGATGTAGCCATTTTTTCGAAAAAAAAATTGCGGAAATGGTAGTTGAAGAAAAGGGTCGTGATTTTCGCTGTAAAACTCGTACGTTTTTGCTTGTGATTAAAAAATGGTTCAATTTAATTGAAAAAGCTCGACGTCACACGATAACGAATCTTATGTAGAATATGTGTGTATATAATAAAGTTAATCGGGTGAATGATGAGAGAGTTATCATGCCCATCATCTTGAAAAATGCTTTTTCGAGAAAAACCCAAATTTTAAAAAAATTTCCAATTCTCATACCTGAGGTATATAACCATATGTATTTACCTATAAAACACAAAAAGAATTAAACCAATCGGATTAATAGTTTATCCCTGAATCACTCGCACACGTTGTAACGCTGAGAAACATATATGACCCCTTAACAAATGAATTTTTCTATAATTCTGAACAACATTTATGTTATTAGAAATTATATGAAATATGAAGCGTACCATTGAACTATGAAATGTTCTTATTTTTGCCAATATAACATATTGGCATTAACATACCTATTATTTGTATTTGAATAAATGTAAATGAACTGAAAACGTAGTACAATCACGTGATAATCAACATCATCAACAGATAAAACGTATAAGATCTATAACGATGTGCCAATACTTACCAATTAATACAACTTACTTTCTGTAGAATAGAAAATGTATCAGGCTTACAGGCAAGTTGAAATTTTTATTTCTTACACTCCCTTGCATTACCTATATTTAATTTGGCATCGAATGGATTTATCAATCGCAGAACTCGTGTCATTATTGTCCGATCGCTTTCACTCCCTCTTTATGATCGTTATGGCAATGAATGCTTCATACCTTCCCACCGTAAGAAAATATTATGGGCTGTACTACCGAATGGCCCCAGTAGCCGATCGACACGAGGTTTAGGGGGAAGGGTGGGGAGGGGGTGTGCACCTTAAACCTAAAAATGTTTCTTCGGGTATTTCCTAGTTTCCGAATTATTAATAAAAAACTTTCATTACTTCTATTGACTTATTCCGACATAACCTATTCTACTTACCACCTTGTCCCGGGTCTTAGTATTGGTTGGGGCTAGATCAGACCGGGGGATTCGCGCCAGCTTGCGGGCGCGTAAAGCATGGTAGCGAACCGATGTGAGTTTGGAGATTTGAACCAGCAACTTACGAATGCGACCCATCCTACTATATAGGGTAGGGGAGACCGGGGCAAGTTGATACAGAGGCAGGTTGATACAGACGAATTATCTCGACACTGTATATATATAGCTCCTTATGTGTGAGATATGTAAAGCTTCTTGATCAATTCTTTACTACGATCTAGCTACGGTCTGTGTACCTTGACTTTAGCAATTCATTTTTAACTGTTTCCGTTTTTATACACAAAAAGTAAATAATTGTTTTCACTTTCCAATCCGTCTTGAGACGGGATAGACAATTTTATCACTCAAATTAATTGGGCATCACATTGAGACCTTTGAAGGTAAGGGAATTACGTTTTGTTATTTTGTTTATATGCTCTACATTTGTTTATGGAGATGTTTGTATATAATGACTTCCTGTGTTGTAAGTTGATACGTTTTCTCTGGGGCATGTTGATACTCATGGAGAGTGTATCAATTTTTCCCCGACTACTTTTCATTGGATTTTTCCTTTTATTTCTGGGAAGATGGTACGAAATTATGTCAGAAAAACGAATCGCGGAAAAATACCACAAACTATTTTTCAAAAAGCGTGTGTTGGTGTAGAAAAGGAGTCAAAGCGCCAGAATATACGGAATAGATAAAATAGCTTTATTAAGATACATTGATAAAAAGAAGCAAGCATCTCATATTAAAGTGGGATATTTCAGACATCCATCTTTTACTCATTAAACGGATATTTTACAGATGTATCAACATGCTCCAGAGCAGTATCAACTTGCCCCGCATTGGGGTAAGTTGATACATTTTATCTTCGTCCAAATAACATTATCTCATTCATTTTGTATGTATTTTCTCAACATTTCATTTACAATATTTTAAAGAGGAAGGACCAAAGTATATTTTAGCGTATTTGTTATTAAGTAATTAATTCAAATAAAAATGAAAAAAAAACAAAAACTGAAAAACGTCTCAACTTGCCCCGGTCTCCCCTATTATTCTACAGATAGTCAATATTCTAGGGGGTGATTCTACAGGCTAAAATAAGACGAAAGTATAGAATACAATTTTTTAATATCGCGCTTCGTTTTCGAGAAAATTGACTTTGAATTTCAACTAAATGCGCGTGCCTTTTTGGCGCCTGAGGGGCACGCGGAGGTAAGGGAACCGCGTCTAGCAGTTCGTAAAACAGTTTGGGGCGACGAGAGGGTTGCCGGGAAGCGGTGCCCGCACCTACGTCCAAAAAAAATTTTAAAAAAATTAAGAATAATTTTTTATTAATATTTTGGAAACTAATAAATACCCGTAGCTACAATTTTAGATTTAGGGTCCACACCCCACTCCCCACTACTCCCTCCAAACCTCATCTCGATCAGCCACTTGAAAGGGGCCATTTGAAAGAATATCCATACCTATTTTGTTCTAATGCTTTCAGTTGCGACGCATTTTTTGCAGTAAGTATTATATATTTTTTAATTTACTGTTACTTGACTAGCTTTGGAAAGTTTCTTGACGTCAATATTGAATAACATACCCCTGACTAATTGTAAATAGAGTTCCTAGTTAAAAATGTATATTTCCGAGGCAAGTATGATTATTGTACAATATACCTATGTGTAATATATAAAGGTTACAAAGTCTTATAAGAAATGCAGAAAATAATATTTTAGAACAGGCCTGGGATTTAAGTGAACGCAGCGGCCGATTTTCATAGGCAACGCCTCCTTTCTCCCGCCGCACGTCTTGGCCCCCGCGGCGGCCTAGGAGCTTGGAATGCCTCAGGCTCGTACCACATGAACCGCGCGTGGCGCGTTGACAAAAAAAAGGCATCGACAATCGTGCTCTCTGGGACGATGTAGAAACCTATTGATACAATGTCACCTTAATACGCTACGCGCGGTTCACGTGGTACGGGCCTGAGACGCTCTTAGCTGCTGGGCCGCCGCGGGGGCCAAGACGTGCGGCGGGAGAAAGGAGGCGTTGCCTCTGAAAATTGGCCGCTGCGTTCACTTAAATCCCAGGACTGTTTTAGAACATACAGGTGCGACACTTTGCATTAATTTGATTTGCTATGAATACGTATATAGGCATATACGTACATATCTTGTAAAGCAGTTGTATGATTCGTAGAGAAGTAATTCTTTACTTCACTGATGGCCATATTAATTACAAAAAGATTTAAAATGAAAATGTAAATGGTCGATTCTATTATAGCTGACAATCTACATATGATAAAAAAAATATTGTAATTAGAATATCGACCGTATTTGTAGAATAAATAAACGAGAAGTGGTTTCGGCGCACTAAGGTCGGTATCAAATATATTGGCCGGTGAATTCGGTTTCGCGAGCAGCGATCGAGGAGAAATCAGCCACCACCATCTAACGATTGCTGATTTGTCAGTTGGAGTTGCGTGGCCCTTGCAGGGTATGGTGGGGTAAAGGGAATGTTGCTCGGCTCCGCCTGAACTAGCCGGTTGGTTGTTATCTAGAGATGCGGTAGCGTCTCGACGCCAAGTACATGAAAAACACCCTGTATATGTCGACTGTCGCTGTCGCTACCGTGTACCTTTACTCGTCGCGGGGTCATTCCAACCTAATTCTGACACTTATTTCATTATTATCTTATTAGGCCTGCAATATTTTTTAAATTTAAAGGCATTTTTCTTATGTAAACTGCATATCAGCTTTCGAATAAGACCAATTTCAATAAAATCAGTCCACACATGACAGAGATATCGTAATATCGTCTCATGGATCTATCGAAAATGGTAAGATTCTTCTTCTGATTCTCTAAGAAATTTTTCGTCAATCATCCCATACAGCACACTTCGTTGCGGCAAAGTTGCAGGATGGTTGCAGTATCCTTGCGATGTTGCATGGTTGCAGCGCAATGTCGATGTATGGTTGCTGCGACGTTGCCGTGCAAAATTGCACGGGGCGGACATAGAATTGTTGCTCCATAGTTGCGTTGCAATAATGCACTACAACTTTGTCGCAACTTTGCCACAACTTTGCCGCGTTAGCAAATTTTAAAACATAATATCTCCAAAACCAGCTGAAATAAAGTGTATACATTATACTTTATTGAATTCGTCTTGAAACGCACTATCAAGTGATCTGTTAAAAAAGAGTTCCGTTTAAAAAAAATTGATCATTGTATCTCGTAAAATAATAATACAAGAAAAAAATCGTCTGCCCCAGTAAATTTGCCCCCTCCAACCATGCAATTTCATGTAAACAATTTCTTTTATATCTCCAATACGTTAGGAAATATCCAGGTGTTTACTGTTCCCGCGGACATCCTGTATAATGAACTAAAATATAAAATATATGTCGGAGAAGGCAACCATTTAATCAGTTCCAAGCATAAGTCAGAATCTACTTTACTGGTGGTACGTGTTTTTAACGTACGGAGTAATCACTATATATATCGTCTACAGTAATCTACATCCAAGAAGGTTTCATGGCCACAACGGTAGCGCGTCAGATTGTCATGCGGGGTCCGGAGTTCAAGTCTGTCGTAACCGATAATTTTTTTTTATTTGTTTTTAACAGTTTTTCGTTGCCTCAAAGTTGCCGTGTAAAGTTGCCTCAAAGTTGCTGTGCAACTTTGCAGCAGGCGGACATAGAATTATTGCTGCATAGTTGCGGCAACGTTGCGTGAATCATTGCAATTTTGCACCGCAAGTATACTGCAACTATGCTGCAACGAGAGTGTGCTGTATGGGATAGTACATATATATATTTTCGTCGTCAACCATAATATACGTATATACGCGTTACAAACACACCTTAAGCCAACACATGTTCGTTCTTCTTTCGTCGACTCTCGGGATTATTCGGCAGGGATCGTCGTCCGTCATTGTATACTATTTTGAATTATTTTATAACCTACCAAGTGATCTCCTACATAGGAGACTGAATTATTGTTTCAATTAATAAGGTAAGTCGCCAAAATTTTTTTAATAGATTTCTTATGTAGAGTCGCAGACTTGGAAGTTGTCCGGAGATGGTTCGACTGAGAAGCATCTCCTTTCACATAAGTATCCGGAAATTTGTACGATGCATGTACAAAATAATAATGTATTGTAACAAATTACATTTAAATTTTTATGTGGAGTTGCAGGCTGGCAAGTTGTCCGGAGAAGGTTCGATTCGACAGAGAAGCATCTTCTTTTGCATAAGTTTCTGAAAATTTGTACCATATGTACAAAGTAATGTATTGTAACAAATTGCATTTAAATTGTCAGATATATATTTTTATAGCAGAAAACTATTTTTTTTTAATTTACAGTTTTTATGTAAAGCTTATAGAAATGAAGTGCACGGAGAGGCTTGGATAAAAATGAAAGGGACGCAGAGGCTTGGATAAAAATGAAGGGGACGCAGAAGCTTGGATAGAAATGAAGGGGATGCACAGGCTTGAATAGAAATGAAGCATCTTCTTTCTCACAATTTTGAAAATCTCCCAAATAAGGTAAATCGACAAACTTTGTCTAAAGACATAGCATTAAGAATTATTAAGAAAATAGATTATGGTGGACTGCTTCCAATGTAAAGCAAGTTATATTAGTGAAGAAAGTACGCTGAAAACACATCTCCCTTGATGCTTTTCAATCTTTTATGATAGACATTCGTAATACTTTAATTAATAAAATCCACAGTAGTTGCCACGCTA
Organism: Andrena minutula; assembly: GCA_929113495.1. Classification (NCBI taxonomy): domain Eukaryota; kingdom Metazoa; phylum Arthropoda; class Insecta; order Hymenoptera; family Andrenidae; genus Andrena; species Andrena minutula. The sequence goes on from OV815993.1 coordinate 22,163,714, forward strand.
TTCGTTAATTCATTAATTTTTAGATTGCCATTATTTCAATTCACCAATAAACATACGTAGCAACATTACGTAGCAAAAGGCCACTCTCTTTCTATAAATAATAAGTTCTACGTTAAATTGTATATAATTAAAATGTGGCTTTATATATTTACAAATAATCAAAGCAGAAGATGATGCAGTGTGATCTACGTCAGACTATGTACGTACAAATTTTCAGGTAGGGTTTTGCATACGCAATTATTCATTCGATTATTATTTTGACATATAAATAATTAGTAAATGTGTTCTATTTCAGTTAACGATGCAGACGAATGGCAACTACGCATACTTAAGACCTAAGAATATAAAATAATACGATCAAATCAAACCTAAATAGAAGATTATTATTTTATTTTATTATTATTATTATTAGTAGTAGTAGTAGTAGTAGTAGTAGTGCTTTCGTTTTGATTTCTTCCTTCATCTTGTTCTTCTTTTCTTCTCCTTTTTTCTAGAACCATTCGCATCCACTCCGCTCCTTCTTCTCCCTTTAGTATCCCTCTGATCGTTGCGTTTTCTCTTTTCAGATCCTTACAGTCTAGTAGCATGTGACCCAGCGTCTCTCTAGCCCCATTACATAGTCTGCATACTGTCTCTTTTTCCTCGTTCCAGTACTTGCATCCCCGCTCTTCGTTCCCACATCTGAACCTTGCAATCATGCTTTGGTCTCTGCCTCTGTAGTTTCCGTTTAGGTAATTTGCTCTCTGATTATCCCTGATTTCTGTGTAATGTGCGTTGTATCTGCCTCCTTGTATTCTGTCGTATTACCATTGGACCTATTCTGCCTTGTCTCTTTGCGCTAGTTCCTCGGCAAACTCTCTTCCCCTCCTTCTTTCTATTTCTAGTTCTTGCATATTAGGGTGGACCTTATTCTTCGACCATCAGATTTTTTTGGTCCCGTACCCCAGAAATGTGACACTTGTTGGAAAAATGATCTGGAAAAAATTTCAGCTCGATTGGACCACGGGAAAAGGACGCGCAACGAATTTGAAAATTTTGAACTTTGTAAACCTTGACATAAATATACATTATGATACATCGTTGAATTTGTATTTTTTTTTCTGTTTAAGAATAAATACACAGCATATACGATTATTAACAAAAAAACGTCCGTGACCTTGAAAACTCGAAAGAGTGACCTTGAGAAAAAAATTTCTCCCATTATATTCGTCTCTTTATATACTAGAACTTTTGTCGGGAAAGTTTTTTCATATATCCATAAACGATGGAGATATTAAACATGCTCATCATCGACAGAAGGTCCGAAAACTCATAGTTGGGCCATTATGATCTGAACGTTCAGCGAGGTAACAGTGAAATATCGTAGTGAAAGTGAAAGTGAAATGGAAAGTATAAGGAAAAAATTATATTTACTTGATCATGACGAAAGTCAAATTATCGGTGCAAAATTGCCATCCAACAGGCAAGTCTTAAGAGTCCTATTTCACAATATACGAAATTGAATCTTAAGTCTAGTGCTTCTTTAGTTATTAAGGACGTTTCAATATTTTGGGAGAAAGCGCGGATTCCAACGAAAAGACCACAGCATTGCATTGACAAGCTAGATGCATTGTGTCAAGAATGGGCGACTTTGCATAAAAGTTGCAACCGCAGTACTGAAACCCCAAAAAATCGGGAGAAGGAGTTTGTAGATAAGCTAGATAACGTTTTTGATATTGCACCCGCCGATGCGTTAAAAACTATTAAAGTAGAGGAAGACAAACTTTTTCTATTAAATCGACGAAAAAAAGTACGTCCTGGTTCTATGATTGGAAGCGATCATATATTATACTGGAAAGAACAGAAAAAAAAACGTTTCGGAAGGAGCAAGAAAAATCAAGGCAGGCGCAGTGTGAAGTAGGTAGAAACTGTGCAAGGTAAATATTCTATATGCAATTCATTTTTAAAACTCAAAATATTGATCGTTATCTGGGATATATAATATAAGATATATTGGTCTTTATTGACACTTGTATATCGTTTAAATCAAGACGAAACAATAGACAAAGTAGCATCATCCAGCGAAGAAGATGATCACCTATCAAGTGAGGGTGAAAATATTGAATTTATTATTCCCGTGGATGAAGCTGGTCCAAGCAACCCTAAAAAGAGACATGCTCAAATTGATATAATTACGCCAAAACTTGTTGCAACCCTTGACAAGTGCAAAGTAAGCGATCGTGATGCTGTTCGTATAATAACAGCAACAGCTCAAGCTCTTGGTCATGACATAGGCGACTTAATTATCAATCGAACGTCTATACGGTGTCATCGCACGGATCTTCGAGCACAACTTGCCAATAAATATCGTGTAGCGTTCAAAGACTGTGAGCTTGGTGCTATTACACTACATTGGGGCGGAAAGCTGTTGCCAGCTTTAATAGGCAATGAGAAAATTGATCGTTTACCTGTACTAATAACTTGCAGAGTTATTGAGCAGCTGCTTGGAATCCCTGCAATTTTATCGGGTACTGGAGACAAAGAAGCTTCTGCGGTATACGATTTAGTGCAGAAATGGGATTTAGGTGGCTAAGTGCAAGCATTTTGCTATGACACAACGTCATCGAACATGGGACGTTTCCAAGGCGCATGCATCCTTCTCGAACAAAAATTTGAGAGATTTGCTATATTTTCCTTGGCGTCATCACATATATGAAATTATATTACGGAGTGTTTTTGATATGAAGTTAGAGAAATCATCGGGTCCAAATATTCCACATTTTAAACAATTTCAGCAGGCTTGACCCCAGATCAATAAATCGAATTGTGTGGCAGGAATTGAAGACGAGTACGTCCACCAATCTACAATTATAAATAGTACTAAAGTGCTGGAGTTTGCAATGCAAACCTTGAAAAACATCAATCAACCACGAGAAGATTATAGAGAATTCTTGGAGCTTACAGTTCTTTTCTTAGGCGGTACTCCTAGAACAAATTATATATTTCGAGTTCCAGGAGCTTTACATCACGCTCGATGGATGGCCAAGACGATATATTGTTTAAAAATATATTTATTCCGAAAAGAATTTATCCTGACTAGCGAAAAGGCCACAGGAATTCGCGACATTTGTATTTTCTGGTTCTGCTGGGCCCTACTGATGAGTCCACGAGCAAATATGGGACGCAATACTTTAATGACATTTCTATTTGTAATTTACATAGTAGCTATAATAACTTATTTTCGGTCTTACAACTTTTTTTCTTCTGTATAATTGAGCGTTATAATGAAAATCAAAAATGTTTAATATCTTCATCGTTTATAGATAAATGAAAAAACTCTTCAGACAAAAGTTCTAGTATATAAAGAGGCGATTATAATGGGGAAATTTTTTTTTCAGGGTCACTCTTTCGAGTTTTTAAGGTCACGGACGTTTTTTTGTTAACAATCGTATATGCTATGTATGTATTCTTAAACAGAAAAAAATACAAATTCAACGATGTATCATAATGTATATTTATGTCAAGGTTAAAAAAGTTCAAAATTTTCAAATTCGTTGCGCGTCCTTTTCCCGTGGTCCAATCGAGCTGAAATTTTTTCCAGATCATTTTCCCAACAAGTGCCACATTTCTGGGGTACGGGACCAAAAAAATCTCGCAAAATAATTTTCGTCAAGAGTAGCTAAGGTCCACCCTATTGCATATCCATAATTTTTTGCCCGTAGTATGAGTCTCTCATCTCCTCCCATTTCGACTTTTTCTCTGCTTGCTTCGCGTCTATTTCACTCCAGCATTCTTGTCCTATTTTATTCTTAGTCAGTCGTTTCGCTTTCTCCTCATATTTTATTGCTCTTTTCCCAGCTTCTATCCTTATTTTGTCCGTTTTTGTTTCCTCCAAAATTAGATCCTCTCCTGTATTTTCTCTATTTTTTCTGCTTCCATCCATCCCCAAATTTCTGATTCGTACAGCAAGATACTTTTCACTATGCTTCTGAATATTCTCATTCTTCTCTCAAAATTGTTCTTGAACATTCTTTGTCCTATTCCCCATATCTGCGCCATTCTATTCTAGCTTTCTTTGTGACTTCCCTTATATGCATCTCTCTGCCCCCATTTTTCTGGAAATTATACCCCAAGTATTTAAACTCCTTTACTTCTTACAGACTGTACCCCTGCCAGCCCCATTCTTCTGTCTTCTTCTTTCCTCTTCCTTTATGGAAAATCAGCACCTTAGATTTCTCTGCGTTTAGTTGCAACCCTTTCCTTTCAAGGTATTTTCCAAATCTTCGTATCATGTCGTTAAGATCCTTTGGTTCATTTGCTAGTAACGCTATATCGTCCGCATATGCTAGAGTCCAGATTTTTTCTTTTCCTACTCTGACTCCTCCTGCTTGGTTTTTCCTCATAGTTTCCTCCAAGTCCGCTACATATATTGTAAATAACGTTGGACTCAGTGGGCATTCCTGTCTTACCCCTTTTGTTGTCCAGAATTTGGATGACATTTCTCCGTTTGCTTTTATGGTATTTCTTGTTTCCTTGTAAATTTCTCCGATTCTCGTCCTCAAGCGTTTACTTATGTCCTTTCTCTTCATGATGTTCTGAAGTTTTACTCTATCCACCTTGTCAAATGCCGCGCTTAGGTCCGCGAAAAACGTATACAGCTTCCCCCCTTTTTTCTGTATTTCTCTGTTAGCTACATACTTCAGAATAAAAATGTTATCTGTTGTCGACCTACCGCTCCTGAATCCTGCTTGCGTTTCTGGTATTATGTGGTTCTTTTCCAATTCCTCTTTTAACCTTTTTTCTAGGACCATAGCATATATTTTGTACGCTGTGTTTAGGATCGTTATCCCCTTGTAGTTGCTTACCTTTTCTCTATCTCCTTTTTTGAATATTGGTGAAATCACCCCTTCTTTCCACCTCTCCGGGAATCCTTCTCCCTTCCACACTTTATTGAAAATTTCTGTGATCCTTTTTACTATTTTCACGTTGCCGTAAATCCAGGCTTCATTTTCTATTTTATCTTCCCTGCTGCTTTTTTCTTTTTTAATTTCCTGATTTGTTCTTTTACTTCTGCTTCTGTTATTTCCTCTTCCACTTCTCCTTCCGTGTTGTCTATTTCTTCCAACTCTCCTACTTATTTTTTACAGTCGACGCCTTCTAGTAATGTTTTAAAATGATCCTTCCATTCTTTTAAGTGTATGTTATTGGAGATCCCTATCCTTTTCTTTCTTTGTTTATTTATATATTCCCATATTTGATTTTCTCCCTTTAATTGCATTATCTCATTTTCTATATTTTCTTGTAATTCCCTTCTCCTTTCTTCGCACACTTTTTTGTACTCCCTTCTTTTCTTCTGATAGTCTTCTTTGTCTCCTTTGCCCCTTCTCCAGTTCCTCAGTGCTCTTCTGGCTTCTCTTTTCTTTTTTGTAGAGTTCGAATTCAGGGCCGGCTTTAAGGGGGGGGGGGGGCGGCAAGGGCGGCCGCCCGCGGCGCTGCTGTATGCGTTTATTCATTTATATCCGTTCTGCTAAATGATTTTCGTGCTCTTGGAGGGGCGCCATGATAATCTTGCCCGGGGGCGCCAAGTATGCTAAAGCCGCCCCTGTTCGAATTCCACCACTTAGCGCTGCCCAATTTCCATTTCTTTATTTTTACTTCTTCTTTCCGTACTGCATTATTTATTTTTCCTACCATTTCTTCTACCATTTCATTCACCTCTGTCGTATTGAAGCTTATTTTGTTTAATTCCTTTTAAAACTCTCTTTTCCCTTCCTCTGTCCAGACTCTTCTCTTTCTCCACCCCTCTTCTTGATTTCCCCCTCGCTCTTTTCTTTTATTTCCCCCATATAGTTCTGCTATCAGAGGCATATGGTCTGACTCAACCCTTTCTTCCACTGTGAATTTCTTGATATCTTCTTTCGCCTCGACATTTGTTATTATATAATCAATTACCGTGCTGCCTCTCGGCCCCGTGTATGTATACTCTCCTTTATCATTTCCCTCCATATTCCCGTTCAGAATATTCCATCCTCTTTCCTCCACCATCTCTAATAACAACTTTCCTTCTGTGTTTTTGACTTTGTCTTTTGATCTCCTTACGCCATGCTTTTCTTCTATTCTAAAATCGCCCCCTTCCTGTTCAATTCTCGCATTGAAATCTCCTCCGATTATCAGTTTCTCCACTTCCCTCTCTTCTATTAAATGGTCCAGCTCTTGTTTCGTATCCTTCATATCTCTGCTGTACACTGTTATTACTCTCCATTTTTCATTCTGTATCCTGATTCTCCTCTGTTGGATATATTCCGTTCCTGCGTTCGATTCCTCCTCTTCTATGCCCTTTCTTATCAGGGGCGGATCCAGGAGCCCTTCTTGGGGGGGGGGGGGGGGGCGAAACGAAACGTGTAAAAGTACATAGCTACATTTTTTAATTTTCTTTTACGAGATTTAAAATTTGCTTGTAATTTATATTTTAATATATCTACCTGATACTATAGCCTGAATAATTAAATACACTGTGACGCCCCAAGATTTTTCGCGCGCGGTTACTTCAACTCATTTATAAATCAATCTACAACTCCACTCAAATCTTCCCCAAAACCTCAATTCTTACCCCTTTACCAATGACCTCGGCCGCCTTGGCGATGTACCTTAGCGGTCCCCATCTCAAGACGGTCAATCATTAAATCTCCTTCCCTTATTCGCCCAACGCGGCAAAAATTCCTCTCTTACGTCGAATCTAAACAAGTCCCTCGCCCCACAAATATCTTAAATCGAGACCACGTCTCACACCCTCTCAATGACCAAAGCAGTCAAACCCACCGACGTCCCTTTCCTATTAAAACACCCAAAATCCATTCGAGGAGTTGAGCAATTCAAAATCACATGTATAAAAACCCTAGTAGAAAAACTGCGAGTCCCAATATAGATCAACCTTTGATCCCTGCAAAAACCCCCAAAAGTTAATGCGACGCATGTTCCTAATCAGGTCAAGGTGCGTACTGCGTACCCCCTTCATACCGTAAAATATTACATAAACGGATCAAAGTCCATGCCGCGCGTACACCCCGCAACCCCTTGTAAAATCATATAAATACAAGGGCTCCGAGACAGAGGTCCTCTTTGAACGAAATATCCTTCGGCGAAAGGAAGCTCTCTTTGGACGAAAACCATATACGTAAAGGTCTCGTCAGACAATGTATTCTTAAAACTAAAATCAAGCATCTTCAACAACCAAGCATTGTAAGAGATTAGGGGAGAGTCGTGCAGTACCGACCGCTCTAAGTTTTTTTGTTATATCTTGGGGTAGAGTCGATGAAAATCAAAAATTCAAAAACGTATTTGTAGTATAGATAGAACTTAGTAAGAGGAGGGAAACTATTTTTGTGAAGTTTAATAATAAGAATTGATAATTCGCAAAAGTAAAAAAGTTGTAATTTCTAGGAAACGAAAAATTGTCGTCCAGTACCGACCAACTATTAAATTAGTAGATTTTTAGGTCTAAATGATTAACAATGTTAATAAAGACATTTAACTAGTACAATACAAGATTCTTTTCAAATTTTATTTGTACAAACTCGCAAGTCAGATAATTAATACATATTCTCCTGATCTGTGTATTCGACGTGTGCCCAACCGTCACATACGGTACACTGCACCCAATCCTTGTCAAATGATTCCTTGCAAACAGAGATGGGCAAAATTTTTATCTAAATAAAATTTCGAATAACGAATAAGAAAATTAACTTTATTCTTCAAATAAATTCTCATCGAATAAAAAAATTAACATTGTTCGTCAAATAATCTAAAGTTAAAGTAACTTTTATTTGATCCTTATTTACATAATTTTTTATTTAGTTAATGCCCAACTTCGATTGCAAATAACACACTGGATAACTTCTTCATTAAATCTTAGCTTCCTGTTTGTTAGGTTATGATACCTATCCTTATTTACTTTATTTTCCTATGGGAAAAGGTAGTAGGAAGGCTAAATGAACATCTTGTAAACTAATCTGAGTTGCTAACAGATTGAATGCACAGATAAGAAAATTTTGTTCTCTACTGGTTGACAGAGTCTGTTGGTCGGTACTGCACGACAGTTGGATGGTCGGTACTGTACGACAAACACGGGGCAACATTTTAGATCATGGTATATTATGTAGAAAAAATATTGCAAAATCAGGACGTTTTATTAAATTTAATGGACTAGAGATAGTATACATAATAGAACAAAATCATTTACTTACACGAGAAACAAAATATTAGCTTTAAAAAATAACTTTTAACCCACTCAATATCAACGTATGTGTTTAATACCGTAGAACATCGAGAGCAATGGAGTAAACAATATGGCCCCGAAATAGGTTATAGAGAATTGTGATTTCCATTGGTTAATTCAAATAAAGTGTTAATATCTGCTTGAAGAAGCGAGAACTAGCTTTGGTCGGTACTGTAAGCTGGTCGGTACTGCACGACTCTCCCCTATAACTACCATTAATACCACGGTATATCACCATCATCCATACCAATTATTCATATTCTTATTGTTTCATATTATTTCATATCGCAACGCTTATTGCGCTCATATTATATTGAATTGCTATTCTTAATGCTTTCCACATCATTTCGTATTGCAACGCTTATTGCGCTCATGCTATTGTGTATTGCTATTTGTATTGCTTATTAACGCTTATTGCTTAAATCATCCTAGCCTATTAATATATATTGTATTTTTTCAACACCTGCATGAAAATGTGTGTTTTTTACGCCTACTGAGCGGGAGCAAAATGACACATTTCAGACGTATTCGCGTAAAGTCTATCTCCCAAGGGAAAAAGACTTTACGCGCATGCGTATTCGCAATTTCTTACCTTCCTCCCAAATAAACTGGAGTCATTGAGCTATAAGTATACCTGGAGAGGGAACAGCAATAGGAAGAATTAGGGAAATCTGAGGGAAATAGAAGAACGGGTGAACCTATCCTTCTTCCTATTATACCTCTCACTCTGTACAGATAACTTCACTCACATTCACTGACATGCACTATACATCCATAGCCTGTTGTAAGACAGAGATAGGTTCACCCGTAATCTTCCCTCTTTCTCGGACCGGCCGCCATTGCTCTGTTCCCTCTCCAGGTATTCTTATAGCTCAATGACTGGAGTTTGACGTTACCCTATGGTATGAAGATGCAGTTGTTCGACTAATCGTTATCGATTTGTTGGAAAATAAATACACGTATTTATTAATTTTGACAGAATAAGAAAGCAATCGAACATGCATATTTTTTGCGAATCGCTGAGCAGGCTTTCAAAAACACACCTTTCATGCAAGTGTTGAAAAAAATATAATGCGTGACACGGGAGAGAAGCGATTTCGCCTCGCGTGAATTGCTGCCCGAGTGTAGCGTCGGGAAACAAACTTCACGCTCGTCGGAATCTCTTGCTTCTCTCCCTTGTCACGCAATATACTATTCATGTTCATACTCATAACTTATAACCACTATCTAAATGCTATGTTCATCGCCAACCCATTATTATAAACCCTAACAACCAGCACAATAACAGTGCATTACAAATTATCAAAAAGCTATAAAGTGAATAAACAGTTTTACTTTAAATCACGCTACGAATTATTGTGTCAATCCTTCGGCTACGAAGATCCCTAAATCCAAACAGGCTGCCGGAACAGCTGATTACGGGCAACGACCGCGGAAAGCGTCACGGTGTTTACTAACTTACTTTCGTATAGGTTTCGCTTAACCGTATGACTTTTACAATAATGCAACGGTAAATCCGATTACCAAGGCAAACCAAAACAAGTGCTCTAACGGGTCTCTCCCCAATACAAACCAGTTCATTAAACCTTCCCTGGTCGATTAGTGTGCAGAATTAAACATTACTCGCCTGACGTTCAAAAAACGATTAGTGTGCAGAATTAAACATTTCTCGCCTGTCAGTCCCCAAACCCATTAGTGCGTAGAATTTCACATTTCTCGCCCGCCTTCTCCCTAAAAACTCAGTGTGCAGAATTAAACATTACTCACCTGCCGTTCGAAAAGGCAGGTGTGTAGAATTACATCATGAAATACCTGATTCCCTCGCCCCCCGGTGCGCTGGACTATGGATTCGCGCCCGGATTTTATGTAAAACCCCACGTCATTTGTCCCCTTAAACCCTTAACCCGGGACGTGACACTACTAATCCTATTACATCGAGTTCTTTTAAAAAATCCCAAAACTGTTTGTCTTTGCTGAACAATCCTGCTACATTCCAGTATCCTATTTTAAATGTATCTATATTTCTTTGATTTCTTATTCCTTTCCCAATTCTGTGCACCCCCTCTCCCCGCATATCTACGTCCGCAGGCGCGCGGGGAACGGGTGTTGGTACTGCCTTTTGTCGTGCTTTCCTTGTCCTTGTAAGCTCTGCGATCCTCCAATAAGGGTATAGCCGGTTAAGATGGTCAAATGTGCCCCTGAACCAAACTCAAATTGCGATGAGTCATTCGAAAGCTTATAAAAAAAGAATGATTTCTGTCAAGTTTCAAGTTTGTATCTCGACCCGCGGGGTAGTAAAGGGTAAAAATAGAAAATCAGGTTTTTGGCGAATTTCTACTATACCAGGGAATGAAAAATATTGAAAAAATTCAGAGGCCTATCTGTTATCGGGGCACATATTAGGGAATTATTTCAGATTTTTAAATTGAGAAACCAAGCTGTGAAAAATAAAAAACGCCAAAAAATGATGAAAAATGCCGGTTGTGTATCGAAGTTGTGTATTCCAGAACTATAATCATATTTTTACTTTAAGTAGGTATCATTGTTACTATTGTCCTGAATTTTTTTCAGATTTTTCAATTTGGTGTGCCGCAGTTAAAAAAAAATTAAAAACCGATTTTGTCGTCGTTTTTTCCGTGGCAGAGTAACTTATACGTCAAATTGCTTCATGAAATAAGTGTTTTATGCGATCTTCAATGTTTATACGTACAGCAACATAGCATAGGAATTAAAGAAACTGGAAAATCCGAATCATTTGAAACTATGTTATGCGACTTACATTGGAAAGTGTCTACTGTATTTCCAACGGCGTCGGTGGCGCAGCGGTAGACTGTCGAGCTGCTCCTATATGGTGGAATTTTAACCACACCACCGGAGAAAAAATAAGATGTCTGGAAAGAAAATGCCTAAGAGCCTGTTTGAGCCTTTATAGATCACAGGCGTCCAATTGGCAGCATTTTATTAGCAACAAGACTCTGTATGATAGGGCCGAGATACCGCGCATGGACCTATTTATATTGAAATTGACAAGAGACTATCTCGGTAAACTACTGTTATTAGATAATATATTAATCAAGGCTGTGATCGAGCTTAGGGATAGTGTTGCCATCAGACAAATCGCAAACGGTTATGTTACGCCGCAAGCGTTCACTTTCTGCGACAAAAAGGGCCTCATCCAAGACGAGTTTAACAAGCCCTTAAGGGGGTATAACCGGTTGAAAGTGTCAAAAAACGGATTTTTTCGTTTTACATATTTTCATAGATTGATGTTTAAGGAATATTATAAATCAAGTCCGATGTAAAAATTCGGAAGGCTGACAAAGTTACAGGCATTTGAGTGGAAGCACCCAGGTAGCACCGGACAGCGATGCACGGCAACTCGACCAATGGCAGCAGAACTACATTTTTCATTACAGTGGCCTGTTTTACATCTTTTCATAGATTGATGTTTTAGAAATAGTATAAAACAGGTCTGATGTAAAAATTCGGAAAATTCACGAAGTTATAGGCATTTGAGTGAAACATCCCAGGTAGCAGGGAGCGGCGCGACGCGGCGGCTCGACCGATCGCAGCGAAACTATATTTTTCATTACGGTGGCCCTAAAAACTCGCGCTACGTTCAACCAATTCACTTCCAATTTTGCATGCAGAATCATAATAAGATTCCACATCGTCCAACGAAGGCTTTTTTTATTCCGATTCCCCGTTTATTATTTATAAAGAAAAAAGGTGGATTTTTCTCTTAGATAAATCTAACTTTACCTTTGATCTCTCACCATTTCTTTATTTTTCAAAATTTTCCAAATCGGCTTCGTTGGACGATAGCTATTGACATACTTTATAAGAAAATTTTAATGTTTTTGATTTCAGACACGATATACAGTTATTTTCAGGGCCACCGTTTAGCCGTCTAAAATCGAAAGACTTTCGGATGTGTATGCATAACTTCCCAAAAACAATATATTTTTAACTGAAACTTTTTTTTTTTGAGTAGTTCATAATACTATGTAAAGATAGTAAAAAAACGAAAAATCTGCATCAAACCGTTGACTTGTAAAAAAATCCACAAAATGTATACATTTTCCAATGGTTCAAACGGGTATACCCCCTTAAGGGGGTAGACACGGGTAATGCAGCGCGCTGTATACCGACACAATCTGGCCCGAAACATGGGTCTGGGCGGGCATGTTGTTTGTCCTTATATGATCAGATTTCGGGCTGAGTGACGTCTCATTCGAAAGAGGAAGCTTCAATGCAGACCGCTCTGGTCATGATTCGACGAGATTGTGTTGATATGTAATAATATGAGTGATCAAAGTAGAGCAAAAGTCGAGAAAATACACCCGCAAGAATCCAAGTATTTTTAGGTCACTAAAAGAATTTTGTGACTCAAACGATGACCAGAGCGGTCTGCATTGAAGCTTTCTCTTTCGAATGAGACGTCACTCAGCCCGAAATCTGATCATATAAGGACAAACAACGTGCCCGCCCAGACCCATGTTTCGGGCCAGATTGTGTCGGTATACAGTGCGCTGCATTACCCATGTCACGTGGCGTGTTTACGTCCTTAAGTATTTTTAGGTCATTAAAAGAGTTTTGTGACTCAAACGGTGATCCCAGCGCTCCGCATTGAACCTTCCTCTTTCGAATGAGACCTCGCCAAGCCCAAAATCTGCTCATATAAGGACGAAAAAGGAAAAATTCCAAACCCATGTTTCAGGTTAGATTGTCGGTATTACAGCGCGGTGCATCGCCCGTGTCACGTGACGTGTCTACCCCCTTAATATACCATTGGAGGCGCAATAAGGCCAATAAACGGATCGCGTGGAATCATACCGATAACATTTACGATAGCAACCTGTTTATGTTTTCCACTAGTATACCAGAGCGTGACTTCTATGACTTCTACCGCTTAAACCATAAAAGATATTGGTGGCTGAATGACACATGTACCTTCATGCCGGAGCTTCGTATCCGAAGGCAGAACCACGTTCTAGAGCTGTAACCTATATTAGCGCCATAGAAATCGCAGATCACTGCCGGCATAGGGCCCATTGTATATAGTCATTAGATATTTAAGTTAGTTGTAAGTTTTAGCTGTTAAGTAATTTTTAAGTAAAAATGGTTAAGGGGTTTTTTAAAGGACATTTTTTCCCCATTAAAATAGTAGCTCAACAACAAATGGTGGTCTAGGGTTGACCTAGGAGCGTACATGCGCAATATAATTTATAAATCTAATTATAAAGGGCACCTACTGTCTGGAAGATTCGCAAGCGAGCGGACAACCAGACAATCACAAATACGAAAAGGCAATTTTTCTAATGTTTTTGATGTCTATTTAAGAAATGTTATTTCCGTTATATGTACTTTGTCTGCAATAAACATCTGTTCAAAAAAAAAAAAAAAAAACTGTCGAGCTGCTATACCGCTGCGAACTTTTTTAACATAGATTCGAATCTCGAACTTCCAAGTCCGCTTGGGCAAAGTTTTTTCTTTTTTTTTCCGTAATTATATATATTTTCTAACTATATGACAATGATCAATACTGGTTTTCAAATGATTTAAGAATGTTTGAAAAATATATTAACCTGAAATATACGTAAACATGAGTTCGGACTGCGTTTCTCTTGTCAAGTATCCTGCCAGTTACGATATTATTTAACATTTCCTACATTATATTAATATGTGAAGATCGTTTTCGAATCTCTTACCTTTAACAATTATGCATGGATAGCAACAAAAATCGTGTGTGATGTTTTTAATCTTCATCGCTGTCTTCGTTAATTATTGGTGTCACGTGTTCACTGTTGAATATTTTACTAAGAATTTCTGCAGGTCTTACAATTTTTTAAAGAAAAAAGAAAGTGAAAAAAGAAAAAACTTTGCCCAAGCGGACTTGGAAGTTCGAGATTCGAATCTATGTTAAAAAAGTTCGCAGCGGTATAGCAGCTCGACAGTCTACCGCTGCGCCACCGACGCCGTTGGAAATACAGTAGACACTTTCCAATGTAAGTCGCATAACATAGTTTCAAATGATTCGGTTTTTCCAGTTTCTTTAATTCCTATGCTATGTTGCTGTACGTATAAACATTGAAGATCGCATAAAACACTTATTTCATGAAGCAATTTGACGTATAAGTTACTCTGCCACGGAAAAAACGACGACAAAATCGGTTTTTAATTTTTTTTTAACTGCGGCACACCAAATTGAAAAATCTGAAAAAAATTCAGGACAATAGTAACAATGATACCTACTTAAAGTAAAAATATGATTATAGTTCTGGAATACACAACTTCGATACACAACCGGCATTTTTCATCATTTTTTGGCGTTTTTTATTTTTCACAGCTTGGTTTCTCAATTTAAAAATCTGAAATAATTCCCTAATATGTGCCCCGATAACAGATAGGCCTCTGAATTTTTTCAATATTTTTCATTCCCTGGTATAGTAGAAATTCGCCAAAAACCTGATTTTCTATTTTTACCCTTTACTACCCCGCGGGTCGAGATACAAACTTGAAACTTGACAGAAATCATTCTTTTTTTATAAGCTTTCGAATGACTCATCGCAATTTGAGTTTGGTTCAGGGGCACATTTGACCATCTTAACCGGCTACAGTAATTTCCCGTTATGAGCCCGTTTTTCTCCCCCGTTGAAAGCCCGACGACTATCCCCACCATCTCTTCGAAGCCGACGGACGAGAGTGAGAGAACCGAACAACGAGCGAGAGGAAACGAAGGAGTCAGACACGATGTTGCTGTCGGGTACGAAAGAGGGAATCATGTCCGCAAGCCACTATGAGCCTGCCGCCAGCCCCGTTCGTCGGGCTCATAACGGGGGAATACTGTATACCCTTTAGAGGTTCACAGAACTTTGCCGACTCCAAGAATTTACTTCTTTCAGCCCACTTTCCTCTTTCCAAATAAAAGTCTTATCGTTGGTTTTTATTTTTCTATACCCAACTTTCACCTTTGCCCCTTATATTTTTTTGTATCTCCCTTTCTTTTTTCGTCAGGTCATTGTCAATAAACAGCCTCTTCTCTTTCAATGTACTCTTGTTTAGCATTACTGCTCTTTTCTGTTGACAGCTTTTTAACTTCGCTATCAGTAGCCCTCTTTTCTCTCCCTTTCCTACCCAATAGGCTTCCTCGATTTCTGCTTCTACCTGCAATTCGTGCCTTAACACATATTCCACCGTCTCCTTCGGCGTCTCTTTACTCGGTAAATCCTCTCCCCTTAGAGAAATATTATTTCTTCTCTCTCTTTTCTCTCTAGCCTCTTCCTTTCTTTCTAGCCCCTCCAGTCTTTCTGTGAGCCCCTCTGCCTGATCCTTCTTGGCTTCCAGTACGTCTATCCTTCCTCTCATTTCCTTCCTTTCCTTTTCCCATATCTCATCCCTAATCTTCCACTCGTCCCTCAGATCCTGCATTCCCTGCCTCAGATCTCTATTATCTTTCCTCAACTCTTCCATGTCTTTCTTAACTGCCAGCACAGCATCCATCAATTTGTCTAATTTTACATCCATTTCTTTTTCCTGCTCTGTCTTCTGACTGTCTGGCGTTTCTACAGTTCGTATTACTACCTCGGATTCTTCGTCGGAGGCGACCTCCCTACTTTCCGCGCTTTTAAGAATTCTTCCTCTATTTCCTTTTCGGCGCTTAACCTCTCCTGCTCCTCCTCGTCCTCCCGTTTCCTCTTGAATGAATCCGGTATCGAGCTTTCGCTATCCGCTTTTCTTCTTCCCAGCTGTTCTGCCAACGATGGTCTTCCCCTTCTTCTCGTTTCCTTTTGCACTTCCCCGCCTACGTCTGCTCGGTTCATTAGAGTCACCGCTCTTCTTTACCTACTGCTGTCTCCGCTTTGTCTTCTTGCTCCTTCCACTCCCGTAGATGTCACTTATCCTTGCCCCGTATCTTATTAGAGGCCACGGTATAGTACGTGTAGTAAAAAGACACGTGTACACGTGTATGACATATATCCGTACCTCAATCCGTGCATCTTTTAGTACACGGATACCCGTGCACAATTTCACGTGTATTTAAATACGCGTGAATTTAGATACACGTGTATTTAAATACACGTGTACTAAACGTATCCGTACCTCAATCCGTGTATCTTTTAATAAAAAATAGCTTAAATAACGGGTCCAATAAAAGTTATTTAACTTTAGATTGCCTTAAATTGTGTATACTAGTCAAATGTCTGCTTAAGGAGCCGGTAGTTCCACCAACACATGAAAATACGTTATTTTCTCCCTCATCACACATGTCACAAAAAGCTTTATCGCCATCACGATGGGCATGTTGCCATACCCAACTTTTCCGTTTAGACATTGTTTAAACAAATCGGAATTGACGAAAATTATTTTATAATTGAGACATTGTTTAAACAAATCGAAAATAGTAAAGGACTTTTCGTTGTCTTTTTGTATCAGGATGTTGCATGTTCCTCAGAACTGAATTGATGTTTGCACATAGACGTACGAAAACGAACTAAACGTGTCTAAAAAGAAACTCGCTTATTACCAGTAATGCCTTAATTTTTTTGTATCAAAATAGGTAATCGATTAAATAAATCTTGTCAATTTTGTTATTGTATTATTAGTTACAATCTGAAAATTCGTAAAACCATATTTTCCGCATATTATTCTAGTAAATATATTCAAATACATTAATTATTTTTAGCGAATTCGGGAGACCCGCACTGGCCGCACTGAGTGCGACTTTTAGCCAATTGGAAGCGAGGAAACTCGCACTCAGTGCGGCCAGTGCGGGTCTCCCGAATTCGCTATATATTAATTTCACAATCCCTCAGAGTTCTGGGATATCCATAGATATTAAAAATCTGACGAATCAAAAGTCAAAACACGTGTATCTAAATTCACTTGTATCTAAATTCACGTGTATTTAAATACACGTGAAATAAGGACCTCTATATCTTATACTTCGTGCACTCGTTTATCACCTTCTCTTCTTCACCGTTTATCTCTCCCTTAGACTCTTTATTATCTGTCGATTATACTGTCCACCGGAACCTTGTCTACCCCCCTCGTTTTCCAACCGACCTCGTAATTTTCTGCGCACTTTTGCCACACTTTTCGTCTATTTCTTTCGCCTGCCTACGTACACACGTTATTCTCTCGCGCACGTCACGTGGTTCCCCTTATTATTATTGTTAATATTATTGATATTATTATTGTTATTGTTATTGTTATTGTTATCGTTATCGTTATCGTTATCGTTATCGTTATCGTTATCCTTATCGTTATCGTTATCGTTATCGTTATCGTTATCGTTATTGTTATTGTTATTGTTATTATAATCAACGGGTAAAACCCTTTAGAAAGTTTTTAATTTTGCTACAAATAGTATGTATCGTTCTCCGACTTTGTTAAATTACAATGACATTTGAGAAAACAGATATTAAACTTATTAAAGTGTTTGAAGTTACTCGCGGCACTAAATACTTTATCTAAATAAATATAGATTTTATCCTTAATTCTGTTCCGTGATTTATCCTTAATTCTGTCTCGTTATAATTTGTAATATATAATATTAAAAATTATCTAAAGTCAGTTCCTATGCAAATTATCTTTGTAAAAAGAAGTGCGATCCCCATAAAAAACTTCAAAAAAGTAAAAAAATTACGCCAAGTACATGAAAAATCAAATAAATCACAAAAAATAGAAGATAATAATAACAAAATAAAAAAAAGTGAAATCAAAATGAGCTGCAAGTACATAAAAGTGCTTTCCAACTGCACCTAAGATGATACAACCATATATCACCCATAAAAAAGAATCCCATTTAAAAACATTGTCTTTAATTAATAGCGTTACAAAATTAATGATATACAAAATTTACACCAATTATAACAATGGCTATTTATACAAATGAAAAATGTATTAAATAATATTAAGCAGATATATTTTTATACAAATAAATATTTTAATACGAATAAATATTTTATTCAAAATACTTATCGTGGTGCGTGTGTGTAATTAAGTGAACAATCGCGGTGCGTGAAGACATGTACACTCGCGAGAAAATTAATCGTGGTGCGTGTGTGTAATTAAGTGAACAATCGCGGACGGGATAATCGCAGTGCGCGAAGACATGTACACTCGCGAGAAAATTAATCGTGGTGCGTGTGTGTAATTATGTGAACAATCGCGGACGGGACAATCGCGGTGCGTGAAGACATGGACATTCGCGAGAAAACTAATCGTGGTGCGTGTGTGTAATTAAGTGAACAATCGCGGACGGGACAATCGCGGTGCTTTGGATGGCCGAGTGGGTGATTTTTGAGGGCAATATTTTCAAAGGCAATGGCATTCACCCTCTCTACTTGAGAATCCCGTTGGGCGGGTTTTGATATGCCCTTGTGGATTTTTACGAGTAGGCAGGTTTAATGCCGAACAACGTTTGCGTCTTTTCATAAATTATCGCAAGTACCGTATGTCACAGTTTCGGCGAGGTAGTAAAGTAAGTATGCGCTCTACATGGCAAATCCGTCACGCATCCGCCGCCACTGCACGCCCCTTGGCTGGCCTGCCTCGCACGGCCCGCTGTCCGTCGAGTTGCCGTCATTCAGGCTGATTCAGGCGATCCAGACGTCAATCTTTAACCATCGATAATTAATAAACGAAGCATTTACCGCAATTTCGTCACTCTTGATTTTCGACTTATATATGCCTGTAGAATCACCCCCCAAAGTATTGACTATAGGTAGAGTAACACCCTGTATATAAGGATATATACTCTGCGGAATGATCCCGAGAGTCGACGAACGAAACATGTGTGCGAAACTGATAGGTGTGTGTGTGTGTATACGTATTATGTCGACGACGACAAATTTTCGACTGAAGAAGAAAAATTTTCTCTTACCATTTCTGACAATTTCATGAGACGATATTACGATATCTCTAGAATGCGTGGACCGATTTTTTCGGAATTGGTCTTATTCGAAAGTTTATATGCGGTTTACATAAGAAAAATGCCTTTAAATTTAAAAAATATTGCAGGGGTGATGAGATATTATTGAAATAAGTTTCAGAATAGCCTGGCGACGAGTAAAGGATAGCGGTAGCGACAGTCGACATATATATGCAGAGTCTCGGAACATGGATAAACGGCAGGGGCAGTCGATCGACATTTATACCGGGTGTTTTATACAGGGTGTCTTTCATGTATACACGGTGTCTTTCTTGTACTTGGCGTCGAGACGCTACCGCGTCTCTAGATGTTCTGAACAATAAAGCTCCTGAATTTTTTCGTAGCTCACTAGGGAATCCAATCTATCCCGGGATTGCGGGGTTTTTTAAAGTCTATCCCGGGATCCCGGGACTAATGCCGGGATTGGGTAATAGAAAAATTCAGTAATTAAAATGATTTACTATATGTTAAAATTCTAAATCTTTATTTAAAGTAAACAAACATAAATTAAAATCATTTTTAAGAATAAACGAACAGAGTGAATAAGTATAGATAATATCGGTAAACCATTATGAAGCGTTTTGGAAATGTACACGAAGAAATAGCAAAGCATCTAATGTATCATCTTTTAGCCGACTTCTTATTTTATTTCCCATATAACCGGCCGCTGAAAAAGCTCGCACTGCTGCAATACTTGTTGGAGGAATTGATAACAAATATTGATAAGCTTGTTCTAGATGACGTCCACGGATTCCACCACCCTCAAAGAGACTCATTTCTTTTTTTATGCTTGACAATAGATCAGTTTTTTGGGGTTTTTCAAGTTCCGCACGCTTCATACTCTTTTCGATTTCTTTTTGTAACTTTTCCTGCAACGTTAGCTGACTATGTTCTTGTGTTTGAATGGGCTGATTTGCCACAGTTAATATAATTTTTTCATCTCCACTTTCGTCTTCAGCGTAGCTCAATCTTTCATACGCATCTTTAATTTTTTTCTAATTACAGTTTGACTAGGGCTTAAAAATATTCCTCTCAAAGTTGCCGAATCCTCATTGTAAAAATAAATACAATTTAGTTAGTTATATGCGACTCAATATTATTACTTAAATAAATCATTATTATTATTGTCCTTATGATTATGAAATGACTATGTTGATTTATTCTGTTTATTTTTATATTTTTCAGTTGTTCATAAAGTAATAGGGGGGGAGCCAACAGTAGTCGACTATGTATCAGTAGTCGACTACTATCAGAACAACAGGAAAAACAAGGTTTTTAGAAGTAACAATCTTTTGGACAGAGTGCAGATAGAGTGCGGTTAGAGTGCAGTTAAAGAATTCTCAACAGCGATGCTGAGCCTCGCCCTTTCTGTATTAGTGTTCTAACCATTTTACGTTGTTTCGATTGTTTTTTTGTTGTAAAAGAATAAAGACGATTAATAATAATAATAATAATAATAATAAAGAATTGCACTTTGTTCAAAAGATCGTGACTTTCAAAAACCTTATTTTCATGTTTTTCTGAAAGCGGTCGACTACTGATACGTGGTCGACTACTGGTGGCTTCACCCTACGCATTTTTAAAAAATTCCGAAAATCCCGGGATTAGTGATATCAAATCCTGGGATTTTTGAAAGTAAAAAAACAGCCGGGATCCCGTATCCCAGGATTGAATTTTCTATAGCTAACGCACACCTATTCTGATGTGTATTTCTACGCTGACAGCTCGGTTTGGCTTACACCCCAGAAGCTTGGCACTATCCCCACCACTTCTGGCTCACTCTTGTTCTGCGAAGGCGAGAGCGAGATGGAAGGAGAGCGAGTTAGAAAACGTTGAGAAAAGGAGCACCGAGGCAAACAAACGGTGTGGTGGGAGAATACCCGTCACGAAACTCACCGGCCAATATATATGATACCGACCTTAGTTCGGTCAGTTCAAATTAGTAAAAACTAATTTGCAATTTTAAAAATGATAAATTCCGACGTTTCGATCTGTGGTTTTGACCATTTTCAAGGAAAGTTATAAAAGAATACTGCGTTCGCTTTAATATAAGTCACACGCTTGCTAACGACGTGTAACCTGCGAGCCGGTTGAAACGTGATTGACAAGGGAAGATCCCAAACCCGGAAATTCAAAAAATTCTGAAACTTTGTGGATATGTAAGGAATTTCCTCCTGATTACAACGCAATTTTTCGTTGCTACCCAAAATCACTGTAAGGGGGTGAAATTAACCCCTGAAGATTCGACAATTTTTCGACTTCGTGTTATAACTCGCGAACTGTAAGAGATAGAAAAAGAATCCGAAGACGAAAGTTACTTCTTTTAATTAGATCTATCAAATAGTTAAAGTTAAATCAATTGTTTAAACAATTAGAAAAAAGTTATAAACAAAAATATTAATGTTTTTTAGAATTCGTTGTTTCGCGTGAAATCTGAATTGGTGGTTTAAATAATTATGAAACAGCATAATCCAATTTTTTGAAACAATTTCAACTATTGTTGTATCGCGGAACTGTGCTCGTCGACAATCGAAGAACTTTTGGATCCCATTGTAACGTACCTTAAGCTGCACAACGAGCAATGTTTTTCTAACATTTATTAGGAAATAATACGCGACACGTAGTAAGAAAGTTAAATAATTTATATGTATTCCTATTTTTGTCCCCCATCAAAGTGTTAACTATCTCATGTGACATGTCTATTGTTGTGTGCAGCATCGATAATGAAAATAACTTTTATCAGTAACGTATTACGATGTATTCGCTTACGTATGCCATAGAAATGGATAAATTATTGAGAAACCAGATAATTTTGAAAATGCAGTATGTTTCGCATTTTTGCAACAATAGTTCATGTGTATGAAGTTAGCCCCACATTTTGTGAGAAATTAAAAAATCATTGTTGTACTAGTTTTGTACCGCAGTGTACTGTTGAGAATTTTCAAAAATTTGGAACCGTTTGCGAAAAAAAATTGAGAAGATTTTAAAGGTAGCTCCTTTTTTGAAAAAAATCTTTTTTTTCGATTGTACAGCACTGTAGTAGTTGCACCGAGCATTGTACCGTTCGAAGAAAGGGTGTATCATTAGTTTGCAAGAGAAATAAAAAAATGTAGACTGTCCCAAGTCACTTGTTATTTCCTAATAAATGTTATAGCCCAAGAGCCAGTGAACATTTTACCTACGTCATTTTTTAATAGAAATAATTCTTATTTTATGAAATCATGTATAGAGACGATAACGGAAACCATCGTCTGGCAGTCGGGCGTTAGAACAACGACGCGTGGGCGGACGTTGAAAGTGCGAAAAAAACAGTAAAATTACGTCATTTTTTAATGGCTGATTTTTGGTGTGGTAATTAATAACATAATGGTAAGTTATAAAAAAATGTTGCCAGACATTTTTATTAGAACTTAAGGGGTGCCAGTCGTTCATAAAATTGCATTTTTACAATGATCATTTACGTCATAGATAAATGGCTGTTTCTTTTTTTGAACTTTAAGTTAGAACCCCTGTGACACTAATATACAATTGCCAGACGAAAATCGCGGAACTAACACCTTGCCAGACGTGAGCAAAGTCTCGCCCGACGCGCACGTCGACACCTCGACGCTACACTTAACCCAGATAGCACAAAAACATCTTATGTACGTCCCAAGAACGTCCGTTCCGGACGTACTGTACGTTCGAAGGGTGTCCCGCGAAGGTCCATATGTCCCTTGTACGTCCTCGTTAAGTTCTTTAAATGTTCTAGGAAGGTCCTATTTACAAAGTGGGACGTCCTGAGGACGTGCTGTGCCGACATTCCTAGATCGTTTCCTGAATGTCCGAAAGTACAAATTAAATACGTCCAAAAGGCGTCTTAACCCTTTCGCTCCGAACGCCGGATATATCCGGCAGCCATCTGACTCCCTGCCTGGCCGAGTGCCGGATATATCCGACGGCACGGAACGAGCCGTCGTTCCTAGCGCCGGCTTTAGTCGGCACCTCCAACAGTTTAAACAAAAAAAAAAAAAAAAATTAGTTATAAGCACTTTCGTGGAAATGCACGTCGTACCGAAAGGGTTAAAAACATTTTGCAGATGTCGTAAAAGCGTCTTAAAGACGTCTTCATCAAGTCTGGGTTAGGACACTAAGAAAAAAAACTTGGCGGTGACGAGAATCGAACCCAGGTTTCCTAACTTACGAAGCAACCGCTTTTCGTAACTACCCAAGACACTTACTTGAAAATAGTTCTCATTTCTAGGTATATAACTATATTTAAGTGTTTATAAAAAATACGCATTAACGTGAAATATTCTACAGAATATCATCATCCGACTTCTTGACTCATTGCTTAAAATTTCACATTCGTTTCAAGACAGATGTTTTAACGACGTCTTAAGACTGACGTCTTTAAGATGTCGTGTGTGTAAGAATTAAAGATGTCTGTCTTAAGACGTCGTGTTAGAGCACTAAAGAGGTGAGTATTCCTATCCGCCATTTTGAGTCCTCTGGAGAGAGAAGATTATTGAGTACCCGCCTTTTTGAGTATTGTCAAATTCGCTTTATAAACCGAATATGAACTTAAATGTAATAAAATACTCTAATAATGTGTCGTGCTAACATGTATGAATATCAGTAATGCGTATTTTGTTTATAAAGTGAATCTGACAATACATAAAAAGGCGTGTACTCGATAATTTTCTCTCTCCAGAGGACCCAAAATGGCGGATAGGAATACTCACCTCTTTAGTGCTCTAGTCGTGTGCTATCTGGGAACATTTCAGCGACTTCATTGCACAAAAAATAACGCAAATGCGAGATTCAATCATAAGACTGTTTTGCAATCTAACCTTAGTCATCTGTAAAATCTACAAGACGGTTGTTCCTCGAAGATCGGAAATTCAGTTCTTCTAAACATTCACAAGACTTACGAGACGAAGATTTTCGGAACATTCGAAATGTAGTAGTCAAAAACAATCACGTGACTTACAAGATTGTTTGATGTTCCAAGAACATACGAAATTTAAGTCCTAAGAACATGCGTAGGACTTAAGAAACGAACGTTCCTGGAACATCCAAAATTTATGTCCTAAGAACATCCGTAGGACTTAAGAAACGGACGTACCTAAAACATCCGAAATTTAAGTCCTAAAAACGTTCGTAGGAGTTAAGAAATGGACGTACCTAGAACATCCGAAATTTAAATCTTAAGAACGTCCGTAGGACATAAGAAACGGACGTACCTAGAACATCCGAAATTTAAGTCTTAAGAACGTCCGTAGGACATAAGAAACGGACGTACCCAGAACATCCGAAATTTAAGTCTTAAGAACGTCCGTAGGACTTAAGAAACGGACGTACCTAGAACATCCGAATTTTAAGTCCTAAGAACGTCCTAGGTATGTTCAAAATGGACGTAGGACGTTCGGATATAAACTGGACATGAAACGGACGTCCTTGGGATGTATGGTGCTATCTGGGAATCTATTACACCAGCGCTGCACAAGGAGCTGTTTTCGGCGCCTAGCGGCGAGCAACCCACCTTTCCTGTTGCTAAGGTTAGAATCAGTGAGGAGAACTGCAGTAGTATATGTGCGTGTTCGTAGGCTCGTAGCATAGGTGTATATGACTGGGCTCCTTGTGGGGCCCCAGTGCAGAACAGGTCCCGTAATAAAACTCGCTACGCTCGGGCAGCAATTCCCGCGAGGCGAAATCGCTTCTCTCCCGTGTCACGCATTATATTTTTTTTCAACATCTGCATGAAAGGTGTGTTTTTGAAAGCCTGCTCAGCGATTCGCAAAAAATATGCATGTTCGATTGCTTTCTTATTCTGTCAAAATTAATAAATACGTGTATTTATTTTCCAACAAATCGATAACGATTAGTCGAACAACTGCATCTTCATACCATAGGGTAACGTCAAACTCCAGTTTCTTTGGGAGGAAAGTAAGAAATTGCGAATACGCATGCGGGTAAAGTCTTTTTCCCTTGGGAGATAGACTTTACGCGAATACGTTTGAAATTAGTCATTTTGCTCCCGCTCAGCAGGCGTAAAAAAACACACATTTTCATGCAGGCCCCACAAGGAACCCAGTCATATATCCCTATGCTACGAGCCTACGAACACGCACATACACTACTGCAGTTCTCCTCACCGATTCTAACCTTAGCAATAGGAAAGGCGGGTTGCTCGCCGCTAGGCGCCGAAAAAAACAGCTCCTTGTGCAGCGCTGTATTACACTGTCCAACACGATTTTTGGTCTGCACTAACCGCTGGATGACTCTTGTATAGTTTTTGGCCCTGAACACAAATCCGCAAGCAAAATTGCTCTATCACCTTCAGTTTTTGAGAAAATCGATTTAGAAAAAAACTGCAAATTTTCAACTTTGAGCATCTTTTTTGTCGAAACGGTAATAGTTTAATATATAATAGTTTAATATATAATAGTAATAATCGACTGCTCTTTACGTCAAATTATTCTATGAACCTTCCCGAATGCAACGATATAAGTTATTATGGCATTATAAACATTTAAATATGTTTAAACAACGATCAAAGGGAAAATGATACCCGAAATGCACCCATTTTTGAAGATATCTTTCAATTTATTTCCAAAACTAAGGGTCTAGGAGAATATCTGATAATTCCACGCGATGCAGTAGACATTTTTCCTTCGGAAAGCATCAACAGAAGTGGTAAGTCTTGTTTTGTTTTCAATACAGAAGCGAAATAGTTTTGCAAAACGTGCGGTGTCGACAGTGGTAGTCACGCGCGTTAAGCGATTGTATTACGCTGAGCGGCAGTGGATCGCGCGCCGCCGTTGACTACCACTGTCGACACCGCGTGTTTTGCCAAACTATTTCGCTTCTGAATTGAAAACAAAACGTGACTTACCACTTTTGTTGATGATATCCGAAGGAAAAATGTCTGCTGCATCGCGTGGAATGGTCAGATTTTCTACTAGACCCTTAATTTTGGAAATAAATTGAAAGATATCTTCAAAAATGGGTGCATTTCGGGTGTCATTTTCCCTTTGACCGTTGTTTAAAGATATTTAAATATTCATAATGTAATAACAACTTGCACCGTTGTATTCGGGAGGGTTCATAGAATAATTCGACGCAGAGAGCATCCAAATACGTATTATCGTTCCGACGCAAAAGATGATCAAAGTCGAATATTTGCAGTTTTTGTCAAAATCGAGTTTTTCAAAAACTGAGGGTAATGGTGACAAACGGTTTGCGGATTCGTGTTTAGGGTGAAAAACTCTACCAGAATCACCCAGTGGATATTGTGGAACAGAAAAAAAAGTTTCATTTTGTTGGATTGTGTTACTGTAATACTTCCTCATCAATAATATACGTTTTCCAGACATATATATCGGAACTAACGATTTTCGTCTGACAATATTTTTGTATAACTTACCATTATGTTATTAATTACCACACCAAAAATCAGGTATATAATTGTTGAGGAAGTATTACAATAATGGATTAAGTGTAGCGTCGAGGTGTCGACGTGCGCGTCGGGCGAGACTTTACTCACGTCTGGCAAGGTGTTAGTTCCGCGATTTTCGTCTGGCAATTGTATATTAGTGTCACAGGGGTTCTAACTTAATGTTCAAAAAAAGAAACAGCCATTTATCTATGACGTAAATGATCATTGTAAAAATGCAATTTTATGAACGTCTGGCACCCCTTAAGTTCTAATAAAAACGTCTGGCAACATTTTTTTATAACTTACCATTATGTTATTAATTACCACACCAAAAATCAGCCATTAAAAAATGACGTAATTTTACTGTTTTTTTTTCGCACTTTCAACGTCCGCCCACGCGTCGTTGTTCTAACGCCCGACTGCCAGACGATGGTTTCCGTTATCGTCTCTATTCATGATTTCATAAAATAAGAATTATTTCCATTAAAAAATGACGTAGGTAAAATGTTCACTGGCTCTTGGACTATTAGAAGAACATTGCTCGTCCTGCTGCTTCAGGTACATTACAATGGGATTCAAAAGTTCTTCGCTTGTCGCGGAGCACAGTTCCGCAATACAACAATAGTTGAAATTGTGGGGAAAATATGGAAAAAATATGGATTATGCTATTTCATAATTATTTAAACATCCAGTTCAGATTTCACGCGAGAACCCGAATTTTAGAAAACATTATTCATATTTTTGTTTATAACTTTTTCTAATTGTTTAAACAATTGATAAAGCCTTTAAGCTTTGGTAGATCTAATTGAAAGATGTAACTTTTGCCTCGAAACTTTTTTTCTATCTCTTACAGTTCGCGAGTTATAACAGATTTTGGGCAGCAACAAAAAATTACGTTGTAATCAGGAGGAAATCCCCTACATATCCACAAAGTTTCAGAATTTTTTGAATTTCCGGGTTCGGGATCTTCCCTTGTGAGGTAAACAGTATAACACGGGGGAACATTTAAACGCGAAACAAACTGTGACTAAAACGGAGTCAAAAGCAAGGACCGTTAAATATTACGAACTGATTTAAAATTAATGGAAGCGACACTCCAAACCTCACAACACATTGCCAAAATACCACTAATTGTTGTTCATGTGGTAAAAGCCCAACACTCATGGATATATGAAAATATAATTACATAATGCTGCTGTATTATGTATTGATGATCTGATCACAGTGAACATAAAAATTGAAGCGAAAACTCTATTAGAAGAAATAAATAAAAAAAAAAATTTTATACTTAACTGATTTGCGTATAATAACTCCCGTAGCTTGTAAAAGAAAGTTGGAGATATGTATAAACCACAAGTTTTTATAGATTTTTAAACACAATCAGCTCAAGCGTGATAATAAAATTGCTTCCAACGTAACCAACTTAACACAAAATCATTTTCCTATCACAGGACAATGGCGAGCCTAGTAATTAAATTGTTCGGGTATGAAATAATAGAGAAAAAAGGTATGATGCGATGGCAATATTAGAGAAAATGAAGGGGAAGATGGAGGAAAAGAGAACGAAGAAAAGAGTCGAATGAAGGAGGCTGCAGGTTCTCAAATTGCAATGAAACCGGGCACCGACGCTTCACATAGGTTTCGTATGACAACCAGACCACCGATGACGATGCTGTTTTCCCTTTACCCCTAATATACTTCGTCCCTTACGATTTAACTTCATATCCGGATAGTGTCTTTCTATCAACGTGGTACGAATAACTGCTAAATAGTTTCATTCTGCTGTAGAAGTTGCAGAATATTATAATACACGCATATAACAGAAAGATGTTTATAAGTGTGTAGCAGGTAACAGGTTCGTACAACAAGGCGTGGCAATTATCAGTGGTATCATTTAAATTTAAATTCTTCTGTCAAGATGGAAAAAGGAAGGATGTCGTGCAACTTCAAGGTTTTGTAAGTACAATAACATAGGTTTATTCTTCAAGGCATTGTGCTTCAGTCTCAAGACGAATCACATTAATAGCTGTAATAAATTATAGGTACATGACTTGGTCCGTCTTATAATACAATACTAAATTAAAAACTTATTCATCTAGGTGTTACTATTTTACAAAATGTACAATGTTTTCATTATTTACAGGAATATCATAAATACATATTCTAAATTTCTCTTTGTTGCATCTCTTTTTACTAGCATATTAAAAATACATAATTACCTATTTAAATTTCAAATTGTATCAGTGGTCAATGTTGGTTTTCAAGAAACGAAAATACTAAGAATGAACGGACATATTTACTCCAAGTAAAAAAGTTATTCTTGCAGAAACAAAATTTTGCAAATACCTTTCGAAATAAAATTTTAAAGAGATACCAGAAAAAATTCTCTATTAATTAAAAACACCTTTCACGCAATTGGACTAAATGATAATAAATCAGATTTCTTTTATATGCACAATTGAAAATCTAATTATTTGATCTTTCAATAATTTCACTAACACCATCGTCCTACATACATATAGTAACAGCTGCTTTAACAGAGAACAAATTTTTAATTCCTCAAATCTAAAAATATATTTAACAGTCCTCATTGTAACAAATCGTAAAGGGCTGTGATATAAGACTGTGCCATTTGAAGCGTCTCATATTTCGACAATTGCCTATCATTACCTAAAGACGGAAGATAAGTTCTCAATCTATCAAAAGCTTTATTCAAATTTTGCATTCTTCTTCGTTCTCTGGCATTAGCTGCCAACCTGCGTTTTTTAACGATAGTCGAACTGACGTATTTGCCTCTTCTTCTGACTGCGTCCTCATAACTTCCAGTTCCGTTTGTTTCAGTTCCTGTGTGATCCGAGCCGTCGTTTATCTCAACATCATCTTCACTGTCACCGTCAACAATTCTTTCGGAAAAACTGCTGGAATTGCTGATAACGCTTCCACGACGGGACTGCGTCTTTTTGTGGTCCATTTCGCCTTCTGCATCGATAGTTCCGTCAGTATCTACATCCATGCTGTTCACTTCCTCCGCTACATCTACCGGGCTCATGCCATGTGCTTTTTCCGAAGCAATCATCGATAAGCTACTTCTTTTCGTCGTGTACTTTTTGTTGAACTCCTCCATCGGACCTAACAGACGGTATGTCACTGGTGTACTTATCGTGTCGGGCTCGGATGATATGGATAAAGTCGTAGCTGGACTAACTGATCGTAGGCTTGCGGTTGGACTCGGCGTGTGCCAACCGTCGCTGCAATTACTATCATAGACAATACACTGAGGTACTGCGATAGTGCTTACTGGGGGGAGATCGACTTTGGTCTTGGAGTACGAGTAATTCGGCAAATCCAGATACGTGCAGGACACAACTTCGTCTTCTCTTGGCGGGAACATGTATCCGTAACGAAACATTTCTTGTAGTTCCATACCGAGAAGCTTCCAGGTCGTAACTGCACCGAACTCGAACTTGAACTCGAACTTGAAATCGAAATCGAAACCTTCACTTCGTAACTGTGATAGGTTTCTTCAGCCTTGTTCGCCGCTACCTCACTGAATTTCCACTGTTTTGACACGGATTCACGCTGTATGAAACAAATAACTCATCGAGGTTGACAAAGTTCGTGCTATCAAGTACAGTATATATCCCCTCTTCCCTAGGTCGACAATTGTCGTAGTACAAAGTCAAACTTTCTTTCTCGAATCGGTAGAGTTCACGACGTAGGAATAACACGTTTCCTCTAGGTTCTGTAGACGCATGTCGCGTCGGCTATCGGGGTGATTCTGAAGCCGGTTGGCACAACGCCAGAGCATTTATGCGTTTTTGGAGCGGGGCATCCTCATGCAGCACGTGCCACCTAACCAATCACAACTCACCAGGTTGCCCCACCGCTTCTACAGTGAAGTAGAGCCAACCAGCCTCGAGTATACGTAGGGGCTAGCGCAACAGGTGGCCCGGCGCCTCCAACCTACACTATCCTGCATAGAACTGTAGAGCCATTACGTGGTCTTTTGCAGATGCATATATGTGCGTCCGGCGTACACTTCTACCTCTTCATAGGGTAATACACCTGTGCATAGAATAATTCTTCCAACGTCACTGATACGATTTTACCCCAAGCATTAAGATACATAGCAGGCTATAAACTGTTAACTATTGACTATAGGACTAGTCACCAATAGAAAAGCGTTCATTCACTAGGAGACATCCGGTGGCTGAAACAATTTTTGTTTCATATTTTTTACGAATATACGGAGAATGCGATGTACGAATTTATTGAAATATGTGCTCTGATATGAGACACGCTTAATTATCTATTTGGGGGTTAAAATATGTATGATAGGTATCACTCTTTGCGTCTCACACGCCAATTTTAGGGTGAATTTTCGTCGAACAGCCCCAAAGTAACTGATAGGTATTTAAGAAATTTTATAAGGAGGCATCTTTAAACTTGCAGAAAATATTTTTTATATCGATCCTTCTTATTGTTTATTAATTGTTGTGGTATCTTGTTGCGATGTGTAGCATCTATCAACAGTCATCTGATTACAAGAATAAAAATAAAAATTTCTTAAAGTTAGATAATTTACACTGGTATTGGTCCACTTTAAAGAAGAAACAAATGAAAAATTGAAAGAGTTATAGTGTTTGAAAGAAAAAGTAAATTTTTTCCTTTGACGAATTTTTCATAGTATTCTTTATATCGACGAAAAACGAATTATAAATAAAAACTAAAATTAAAATTTTAAGTCCAGTACCAGCGTAAATTATTTAACTTTAAGAATATTTTCTTCTTTTTCCAATCAGATGAGTGTCACAAGTGCTATACCTGCCGCCAACATCGTCGAAGAGGCTTACAATAATTAATAAATAATAAGAAGGATCGACATAAAGAATATTTTCTGCAAGTTTCAAGATGCCTCCTTATATCTTAAACGAGTTTAATGCAATATTAATAACAGTTTTTTAGTGTAGCTGAATTCGTCTTGTTATACTCTTTCTGTTTATATCAAAAGAGGGACTCCATTAAAAAACCTAAAACCCCTCGCCTGTCCTTAATGCTCCCAGCTAAAATATAATCGTTTGTACATAATAGGTACTTATTCAATATTCATTTCTGAAATAAAGATTTTTCCAATCGACACCTTTCTAATTAGTATGTAGGGTCAAGGCAGGTAATATGGAACATCTGATTTCAAAAGCTTGTGAAAAGTACGGGAATTCGCTTTTTTTTAATAACACTGACATGAGGGGACGAATGAACTAATACATAATCATATTTACATAGTCAAATGTAAAAAAATCCAATTGTTTTGCAATTATAGTAAAAAAACTGAAACGTGTGAAAATCGGCCGTTCGAAAAAATGGGTCCTAATACATATGGAACGCCTAGGATATTTGTAAAGAAAACTCACAAATTTTTACTTTTTTACGAAAAATGAAGATTTATTAAGTAGAAGATACAAATAAATAAATATACATGATTTTTTAAATTTATTCCTGCTTTCTGCGTCCCCTACACGTTGGACACGTGAATAATATGTCGCTAGCCCCACATTCTTTGTATGCCCACTGAAAGTAGCGAATACATTGGGTCTACTTTTCATTATCATTATTTTTATAATTTCCATCGCAAAATAAGCATTCCGCATCATCATCGTCATCGTCATTATCAATTTCATCTACGTTACTCGGTATGTTCCATATTACGTACACACATGTTCCGACAAGAAATTATGAATTATACTAAGAAGAAAGTAACTTTATTGATAAACTGTTGTTGAATAATCAAGAACACACATATTTAATGATAAATTATATCAAAATAATACTTTGTAACCTTCAGTAAAATATTTAACTGTTTGATGCACTTTTCTGAAACTTTTACACCCCACGAAAAATATAGGTAAACGCTTCTCTTGCAATGATAGATACCTGACCGATTGTCAGTATCATCGTCTATTGTGTCTAGGGATCTAGAATTGACACGATCTAGTATTAGTAGGGACACGATTGCCTGAAGAGTTAGTTATTTATTTATCGAAATTGTACGAAGTTCCATATTATGTGCCGTTCCATATTACCTGCCGTTACCCTATGTCCTAAATAGCTACGAACAATAACGTGTAGTGCTTTTCAACATTCGCGTTGCATATGCATACATGTAGGTACATGGAACATACTGAATGCATATATATACCTATATGTATATATGTATGGTTGACTCATTGACTCTCTACACTGAACACAGTAAAAGCTATCATGAAAGAATCCATATTTGTTAAGCTCCAGCTATGTGCCTGCTGTCAAAATTGTTCACCAAATATATGTTGAGAAGTTCAAGACAAAATTGGAAAGAGGTCTTCTACTAACAATAAGAAACGACAAACTGCTTGTTAACTATAGGTATCTAATCTGGTGGTGTTCACGGTACTTTATACGAAAACGGTGAGAAATACAGAAAATGGATTAACCATCAAAATTGAAAAGAAAGAAGTCGACTCTGTAGTTTGGGCAAACTATTTAATGCATTATTAACATTTTCAACATTTAGTACGTACTCGATTATTTGTCATCGATAAATGTTACGTTTAACCGTATTTTTGTAACTAATACCGTTTTCAAGTAAAATACAGTGCGAACGCCACGCGCCTCCAATGAATCATCATGTATAATACCTGAACGTAACGTTGCATTTTAGAATAATTTACAAATTCGAGAGGATAATGCAATTGGAAAGCAGGTTGCTGTCCCTTCCTGGAATGTTGCTAAACATTCATGATGTTGGGCATTCAGAAGAAAATGACCTTATGTTCGCTCTCCGGAACCAAATTAAGTTTCTTGCTTTTTGTGTATCTTCAAAATCAATGAATATATTCCAGGGTTTTATATCTCATGATCTACCCTGTATCGTATTTTAAAAGTAATTGTTCACCACACATAGAAAATAAATTTTAAACGGGCGCGAGAAATTATAAGCTTGAAACACGTGTAAACGGGGCCCACTTACTTACGATATTTTAATCTCGCTGTACATTGACATTTCTTCTACATAAGTTGCAGAATGTGGTAGAGGATGAATCTTAGTTACAATATAACGTTCAGCAAATCACTTATTTACAATCGATATAATTTGTTATGTATCGGAAACGTAGGATACCTACCGTTTTTAACCGAACATAAAAATAGAAAGAATGGTTGAAAATTAGTGGTGGATAAGAAGATGTAGAGCCAGTTACGTACATACGTATGTGCTCGTATTCGCGCATCACATTTTGATAACTGTCTCAGGCGACTTCGACGTAAAAATCGAAATATTTTACACCTAAGAAAATATGCACAATATTTTCAGAAATATCTTAGCTGCTTGATATCATTGCAGCGACCGTATTTGAAGATTTCGTTAACTGTCAGATAGGTTGAGCACGTTATCAGAAAAATACTTTGCGTGCCCATGTGAACGCAAGTGTAATCTGTAGCCTCGTTATAATTATACCTATTTTCTATCCAAATATCATAGCTACAAGTTTACCTTTTATGTTGGTTAGTTTAGTCAGTTTACAATGTCACATATGACATAACTGGATAAGAGTGGGATCGAGAACTTGGCGCATTCTCAAGAAGATGATCAGGACCAGAGCCTGCAAAAAAAATAGCGGTCCATAGCAAATTTACCTGGGAAAAGAGCAGATCCTGTCTTCAAAAAGGGTGCAAATACCTCAGGGGCGTAAGGTCCAGTTACATCTTTACTCGCTCAATTAGCGAAAACAGGTAGGATAAAGTTTGCGGCGAGCACGACGGTGGTCCGCAGCAACCCGATCTCTGTCATTCCCTTCGGGCGCAGCCGTCTTGGATTTCGAGATCGCCCCGTCGTCGTCCTAAAATTCTTCCTAAGTAACCGCACGATAATCCTCTGCTTAAAAACCTTTGGTACCTTTCGTACCTTTAACACGAACAGCTGTGTCAATGTAAATGCTACATTTTTTAATATCTAACCTAAGTCGAAACACCGACGTTTGCAGAAAGTGTGACTTGCATCTAATTGTAGGTATCTGCCATTCAGATTCCACCACACGTAATTCTTATTAACAATACATTGGCTGTTATAAACAATAAACGAACAGTGGTTCAATATTATTTTACTGTATGAGAATTTATAAACTTACACTATTTTATACAAGGCAGCTACCTTTTTATATTAGAGTTAAGTGAGAACAACTGTCGTGCCATCATGAAATAATCTTTTTGCTGCATCTGAATGCCTTTGTCATTTTCACGCGAGACCATTTTTCCTTCGAATTGGAGGGTAATTTAAAAATTGATTGCTCCCATCCATTATCTTCTTGTTTCAGCGCGGAACTGTGGCGGAACCAATAATTAGGACTACGAACTGCACGCTTGTCAGGGTCTATCCTTGCACTATTCACATACAGAATTACCCCTGCCTTCTATCTTTTGTTTTCATCTTTCGGCTTACCTGCTCACCCCGTCGGTGTACCAGTTCAACCCACTCATCCTAACTTTGCTCGCTCTAGAACCCCATCAAAGAAATTTAGGTTTTCATATTAATTAGCCTTAATTAGTCTTTCTTAGCCCATGAAAAGGGGTGCAGGCTTTTCCTAAATAAATAAGAGAATAGAGGTTCATTCACCGGGTTGCTCTTGCTCGAAAGCGAGAAATAAAGAGAAGAGGAGGAATAAAAGTGAAGAAATACGGAATCAGTCGGTTCCGTCAAAAGAGTAAAGATGACGCACCCGTTGAAAAATTGTCTGGATATGTACAATTATCGAGGAGCATGGGATATTAACCTCGGCTACCATATAATTGCAGACAAATGAATTACCGAAGAAAGATTTTCTTCGGTAAGGTAGTGCGCGAAAAAGAGAGAAAATGACGATTAGAAGAATTACAAAAAAGCACATAACAGAGAGAACGAAGGGATGTTCCTTGAGCGAAACTGAACTGAAGTGGGTCCGCCGTGAGGATACGCCCTGGGCGTGAGTCGAGTAATTAAATACAAAGTGCACTCATTTGTGGAGCTCGGTGGCAAATAACATGTTACCTGGCAACTAGCGGTAATTTATGAGAGCAGTGTATATAATATACCTATATGTACGACGCTGTCTGTTTGGCCCTCCACGAAGTTGACTCTCTCCCATTCAATGAATATGTATACACAAATAGAAACGTGAGCTTTTACAGACAAATAAGAACGTTAAACGTAGGTCTAGAAATGGAATATTTATCATTTTTTTTACCTTACCCGCCTTCTTTATCCTCCCATTTCTTTCCCCCTTTCCTTGGGATTTTCCGTCCCATTAATAATTCATTAAACAGGGAATATCTTTGTTTTATATTGACCGACTGAAACTGAAACGAACTGAAAAACACTATCGTGAAAAAATGAAATGCTTGTTTCAAAATTTATTTTATAATAATTACACGACGACAACGCGCTACAATTGCAAGCATCGTCAAATAACGGTTTACGTGTAATTGTTTGTTATTATATATTTTGTATACATACCTATGCTATGGTTCACCTATGGTTCAACTATGATTTTTTAACTGTAAATTTTCATGGTCGAGTTAACGTAGTATCTACACGTATTCTTACTTATACAAGTTTCTTAATAACTGCTCAGTTGGAAATGACAGCCGTGACTCTGACATCTGCGCTTCCAAAAAGGAATCACGTGCTATCAACGAGATACGGGGATGTTGTATGGCACAACGAGCGTTCATCTATGCTTCTCGAACTGCCGTGTCTAGAGCCAGACTGTAGAGACTAGCCGAAGCTTGTTAAGGGAGTTCGTGCCAAGCTGATTCCCAGAATACAATTACCACATTATCCGGTTCCGCTTTTGAATTTCTCATTTTGTCCTTTCAGGATACATCGGCGTCGTTCTGCTGCTATATATTCATGCTTAAACATCACAGATTACTGTGAATCTGAGTGCCTATAGCAATGCGATTGACAAATATGTTATCGTAATCTTGCAAATGAAATTAATAGTTTCAAAAACAGTTTATGAAATATCTTAAAATCTAAAAGTTGGACAAACACTTAACAGTAAGTATCTACATTTCAGTTCTTTCTGTTGAGTAGTTTTTAATTATTATATCCTTCTATATGTATACTGCCCTCCTTAGTTATACTGTCCTATCTAGCATTATTTCATTTTTTGAGATATGTTGAAATATTTGATGTTCCACACGTCTTTTATCTTTTAAGTAAAGTTAGAAAACTCTACGTGCTTCGTAAAGATTTATAAACAGTCTAATGTATTTAACATAACTTCTTTCAAAATGGTTAAAATATTTTATCTAAAACAATTAATTGATTGGTACGTTAATAATACATTCTCTACCGGTACACCTATTACAAAAAATTATATTAGACTATTACGAAATAATGACAACATGTTTTAATTTGAATGAAGGAAAATTAGGATGGTACAAAGTATATGATCGAGCTTCAGTTTTCTCGGTTGTTTCAAAATGCTAGATAGGACATTATAACTAAAGAGGGCAGTATCGGCACAGACATATCCTTTATGATCCTGTATTCACAATCCCAATAATAAATGAAGCTCAATCTCAGGCATCTTAACCAACAGTTGCGTCAAAGCGTTATACTTTTAGTCGAGAGTCGAATGTTGCGGTCTACGAAATAGAACGCGGTTCCGTAGAAATCGTAAAATCAGCCATACTTATACAGAGTTATATTTTGGTGGTCAAAGCGGCACACGAAACCGAAGTGACTTCTGAACTAGTCCTTGTTTGTCATTTTGTCCCTTTCTCTGAAATCTGATGAGTGATTAGCGATTACACTCTTGAAATACTACATCGGAGCGTGCACAAATAACTGGGCGGTGCCGTCGGTACGTTTCAAAGTATTCAAACGCGCCACCGAGCAAGGGAAATGGAGCTACAGCAAAATAAAGTTATTACCCGTAATCGTCGTCCTTCTCAAAAGACAACGATAGATTTATCGATTATCCGTGTCCGTTGCTGAAACCAGTCAGCCACATTCTGAGATTCTTGTTCTACAACTTCGCAGGTTCGTGTTCTACGACAGATCGTTGCTTGGCAATCTTGGCATTAATGCACAACTAAAAAATGTAAATTTTATAGGAGGAGCAGTTTAAAATTTGCATTTTACAAATAACCAGGAAATAAAACAAAAAAATGTATCGAGGATAGTGGTGAGCTTTGAAACTGATAGATCTGTATCTTTAATTTTTGCTATCCAATTCTGTGCTATTTTTCCTATGTGAGAAAATAGCTATGAAGCTACATTCTGAAGCTAAATATGTATAAAGTAAAATGCCCTTTCATTTCTCTGTTTATTATGCAACTTCTTCAGAGATGCATAAAAATATGGTCCAAATTTCAGATGAATCGAAAAGCTAGTATCTTAAAAAAATCATAAATTTTGCTATATTTTTAGCTTCAAAAATAGGATTCCCTCCTTAAATTTACTTTTTCCGAGTTATGCCACTATCAATGCCAATCAGCGAAGTGTATTGTAATTGTATGTAATTTATGATCACATGTATCATTTCTGTAGTTCAAGCAGAAATTAAACGTCGTGTGTAGGTATAACACTTTGTTTTTAATGGTCTTAAACAAATCAGTTTTAAAAATTACAAAAACAAGCTTAGTTCTGGCCCATTGCTGATAAATTAATATATCTAAATAATAGTACCTATCTAAGTATGTATATAGGAATGGGGAAAGAAAAAACTGGATTGCAATTTCCGCCACCATTGATCATTTAAATATAATTCGGGAACGGTTTGCATCGTTATGCTTGTAATATACATACTATAATGTGGTAACGATCGCATCGGACCAACCCACAAAAAAGTAATCTCGTAATTAACTTAAGCCTAATAGAGCGTTTAGTAGAAGATACTTTGAGGTAGGTCCGTTGTATTAGCATAAATCATGGAGGCAAATCTCCGAACCGTAAATGAGACGCAGTTTATCATAGTTCATAAATGAAAGGCTTACCATATTCTTATACGTCACTCATAATTACTTCAGTAGATGCTTCAAAGGATTTCCCGCTACGACAGCCAGTTGCAACGTGTTCACATTTTTTTACACGTCATGTATTTCATTCGGGTAGGGACCTTTGGAAATGAAAAGGCATACTTTGGTGCTCATTCATATAAATAAAATACAGATAATAAAATAAATCCTGCGAAACATATGTGTCAACGTATTTAGCAAAACATTTGGGAGCAAACTATTGCCAAAAATAAATTATACGTATAAAATTGTACCACGACAAAATTGTTTAGGTATATTGATTTCGGTTGTGAGAGCATAAGGGTTTTTAAAAAGAGCTTGGAGCAGTAGTGCCGGTAACAGAATACGGCACTGTTTAATATTCGATATAAAAATTGAATATAGTATTACGGTTGATTGTTGGTGGAATCTGTATGCAAAACTTAATGCGCGCGAGCTACCTGTGTGGTCCTGAATATAAAAACACTACCTTACAGTGGCTTTGAAAGATTCTATATGAGTTTAATATGATATAGTTTGTTGCATAACCTAAAGTTTTCAGTTATTCATATTATATCAGTTTTATACAGAACCGTCGAAGTATATGCCGGCATTTTTATTCACATTATGCTCGGTATCTGATTATAGTAGATATATAGTAAATACTACATATGTATAGAGTATGTATATTTAGTATGCATGGCAGTATAGCATCCAGTAACTTTTCTAAGCATGGACAAGTACAAAATGTTAAAAATAGTAGGCCATCCCTTAAATGGCTTAAATAATGTGTTTTTCCGCACATACTTATAGGGGAGAATTGCCTATATTGGACCGGCTCCTAGATTGGATCATTTGTGTATAGTGTCTCTCCGAGATATAGTGACTTAGGTGTGAAGTCCTTCAGCGGGGTCTTAAGGTCTGCGCACACATTTCCGTTCCGTCTCCGTTCCGTCTCCGTTCTGTGGACGTACAAGGTATCGGTTGCTTGTTTTGGAATGGAGCAGCGCACACTTGTCAGTTCCGTGAAATTCGATGGCCTCTCCGTATCCGTCAGGTCTGGACCGTCCAGACCCGTGTTAAAAAATATCGTTTGCGTGCTTTACAATGGAGCAGCGCACACTTGTCCGTGTCAAGGATGTCAGCCGGTGTCCGTGTAGAACCCCTATCCGTTCGGTGAAACTAAAATTCGGTTGCCAACGATATTTGGGCATTTGGACTGACGGAGTCCGGAAATCACTGAAAGGTCGACCTTTTTTTATGACCATGAAAGGTTCTCGGGTCGAAGCTCTCGCACCACGCGCTTCAGGGGTCCTAGAGCCTAGAGTCATAAAGACAAGGACAGCAATAGGCCACTCAGTAATGGAAATGGTAATTTCTATAATTAATATTAAAACTCCATAAAAATACCACCAATGCATTGCTGGAGTTTTTACAATGAAAATTATACCAAACATGATATAATTCTGATCATTATTAATGATTGTAATGAAAAGATTGTTTTTCTTTCAAAAGGACGAAACACGCCACCTACTTAGTAAACTAATCCTTCTAGCTTCTAAAAAAATCACGTCGTTTGGACCAAATTTAATGTTGTTATTCTGTTTTAAAGTGTGTCCGAATACTTTTGTCTCCACTGTATGTACATATGTAAGTACATAATACACATTTTCTTTCACTAATTCGCATTTGTGAAATAGGCTGGTAAGTGTGGACTGGTATGCGCATTCGAAATCTCGATACACATACTATTGGGAGATGAGAAAAAAGGAGACTACCCACAAGCTGAAATGTTACAGGGGCAAGGGGAATCGCCCGTTCGCTTCACCCTATCCCCTCCCAGAAATCCTAGTTTTCGGTTCTTAACGGCTGTCCATATCCACGACTTGTCGTGATTAGTTTCGTTCGCGTTCTTTGTCACGGGACGAAATGTGTTGGAGGGGATAGGTTGACGCGAGTGGACGATTCCCCTTGCCCTTGTGACATTTCAGCTTATGGGTAGTCTCCTTTCTTCTTGGGAGATCCCAATAGGATCTATCTTCTATACCAGGTTAGTTCAGGTGGGCGGTCCGAGGACGCTAGCTTCCATAGCATCTTCTACGTGCTGCGTGGAAGAGGGTGCTTGAAGCCAATGAAGCGGCGGGCATGCCACGGATATGGAAACCTCTAGTAGTGTGCGTGTAGGCTCGTACCCTTAAGGTGAAGTTCCACGGCGCGTGGCTCGTCGACCAGGGGGGCCAAGCTTCCCTCTTACGAAAGTTGAAGCAGAGTTTGTAGCGCCTCCTACCTATAAAGTGCGTACTAAACTGTGAATGTGTGAATTGGTGTGAATCGGGACGTATGTGTATGTGTATACGTGTAATGCACCGCTTACTTTAAGGCCGCTACTTATTCTTAAGCAAATGCTTAAGCATTCGGCATCTTTTACTAGCTACTAGGTTAGTAGAGGAT
The DNA here is from genome assembly GCA_929113495.1 of Andrena minutula. Lineage (NCBI taxonomy): Eukaryota > Metazoa > Arthropoda > Insecta > Hymenoptera > Andrenidae > Andrena > Andrena minutula. The sequence goes on from OV815993.1 coordinate 22,204,790, forward strand.
GACGCATGCTTAAGCATTTGCTTAAGAATAAGTAGCGACTATGAATACCGGCCTAAAACCTGTCCACGGATCGTCGCGCCAGCGACACGTATGCAGCAGATAGAAGGATAAACATTGAAATTGAATATTTCTTCTTTTCATAGGAAAATAAAATATATTCAATTTCTTTGTATATCCTTCTATCTGCTGCATACGCGTCACTGACGCGACGATCCATGGTCAGACGGCCTTAGAAAAGGTAAACCAGGGAAAGTGAGGACGCCATTTGAAGGTTATGTTTGATGCTTCCTCGCGTTGCGCCAAATGTGGCCAAATGGCGCCAAAGTAACATTTCACCAACGTCGAAAGGTTGTGTGTCGTGCTCACTGATACACCTAGGTATGTGTGTGTGATGTACCTAGCGCCTCCTACCTATAAAGTGCGTACTAAATGGGAACTTCGGCCAATGAATGACGGCTTGGTCCCCCTGTCGTCGACTCGCGCTAGCCAACCCGACTCACCGAACCTGGACGAGCCAAGCGACGAACCGAGCCACCAGCCGTGGAACTTCACCTTTAGGACCCAAGAGCACACTACTAGAGTTTTCCCTGTCCGTGGCATGCCCGCCGCTTCATTGGCTTCGAGCACCCTCTTCCACGCAGCACGTAGAAGACGCTATGGAAGCTAGCGTCCTCGGACCGCCCACCTGAACTAGCCTGCTCTATACCTCTATCGGCTCGGCGCGTTTTGCTAAACTATTTCGCTTCTGTATTGAAAACGAAACGAGACTTACCACTTCTGTCGATGCTTTCCAAAGGAAAAATGTCTGCTGCATCGCGTGAGATGGTAAAATTTCGTCTCAGACCCTTAGTTTTGGAATTAAATTGAAAGATATCCGTAAAAATTTGTGCATTTCGGGTGTCCTTTTCCCTTTTATCGTTGTTTAAACATATTTAAATGTTCATAATGCTATAATAACTTATATCGCTGTATTCGGGAGGATTCATAGAATAATTTGACGCACCGAACAATCGAATAACTATTACCGTTTCGACACAAAAAATGTTCAAAGTTGAAAATTTGCAGTTTTTTTCAAAATCGATTTTCTCAAAAACTGAGGGTGATGGCGACAAACGGGTTGCGGATTCGTTTTCAGGGCACGAAAACCTATAAGAAACTGCTATTGAATGTTACAAGTCCGAAAAAAAGTCAAAATTTGTTGTACTGTGTAATTATGATCACGAAAAAAGATCACAAGCAAAGATTGTGAAATCATCTTTGCTAATTCTAATTGTACCCTTCATTCACGAAAAACATTAAATAAGTTGTCACGCAAAGATTGTGAAATCAACTTTGCTAATTCCAATTGTATTCTCGTTCTCCGTTCGAACACTGATTCTTCTGTCACTTTTTATACTTGACATTCCTTTATTGGCCACAAATCAATTCAGTGCTCAGATTTTCAGCTTCGGTTTTAAGGAATTAGCGGGCGTTGTATAAGAAAAAAAACTATGAAATCGACTTAAAACAAAATGTTTCCAATTGGAAGCGAGAAATTTCGCATTCAGTTCGCACTAGTGCAGGTTGTCGAATGTGCTATCAATGTATTACCGACTTTGATTCGTTTAAACTAGTTTCTACCAAGTTTTTATTATTTTCCATCAGAAAACGATTTTTATACGACATCTTTAACAGAAGATGTCCCTTTTATACAACGCCCGCTAATTCCTTAAAACCGAAGCTGAAAATCTGAGCACTGAATTGATTTGTGGCCAATAAAGGAATGTCAAGTATAAAAAGTGACAGAAGAATCAGTGTTCGAACGGAGAACGAGAATACAATTGGAATTAGCAAAGATGATTTCACAATCTTTGCTTGTGATCTTTTTTCGTGACTTAAAGGGAATTAGCTTCTTTCATACATGAGTCATGTTTTTTTTTGGGGGGGGGGGGGATTTCATTACTTTTTTCATAATTTGTTATAAATTACTAAGTGCCCTATCTCATAACGGTCTTCATCCTCAAAGCGGTTCATTTTTATTCATGATAAGCCGCTCCTCTTATGACGCTTCGACGTGTATCCTCCTGTAATCAGTAATAATAATAATAAACGTCAGCAAGTATATTATTATAATAATTTATACATTGTTGGCACGCGCAGATAAAAATGTTATATTGTAAAAAACATAAACAGGTATTTAATTAAAGTATTAAGAAATAATACCATGTGCCGTGGCCGGGCCCTGTGGTGGAGATGGTGGTGGTGGTGGTGGTGGTGGTGGTGGCGGTGGTGGTGGTGTGGTGGTGGCGTTGGTGGTGGTGGGGGAGGGGGCAGCGACGTAGTTGCGACTGTCAGCGACAGCCAACCGGCCTGGGCTCCCCTGTTATAAGCTAAAATCAACAATTTTTATTATATTGTTAAAAGATAAAAAATACTAATTAATAATAATATTAGGAATTAATACCGTTTGTCGCCGGCTGCTGTGGTGGTGGTGGCAACGCCGCCGTTCTATAGGTACCTTGTTCGCTGTCGGCATAATTCGAGTCTGGAAAAAATGAGTTTGAATAAATGTATATATAAAATTTTTTATTATTTAATTCTTCTGCAAGCTTATTGTTAATAAAACTCACCATCAAGTAGGGCGGCATCCCGCATTTTCTACAAAAATTAATAAACAATTAATTAACCAAAAAAATCATCCAGAGTTCATAAAAGTGGCGGAAGATAGAAGAAACTCATGCGTTAAGTATCAGTGGACATAGACCGTAACTGTATAACAAAAATAATATAGCGACTTACCTTGTTAATTGATTGAGACAATAATTCAATGTTCTATATGGTGGAAAAACTCGTGACATTTCAAAACTTTTGATAACTGACACAGGTAAGTTGTGATTGATTGACAGCTAGGTGACATTTACTAGCGAATCGAAAGCAGCGGTTTTTTGCCTTTTTTGTAAACTGCGCAACCGCAATTTTCAGCAAAACCATTCCGGATAACTTCAGCTTACGAAAGGCGACATCTACCCGCGTGAATTGGAGAAGTAAAACGAGAATGGCGACATCTGCTGGCGTCAAGTACAAGCGCTACGTGCGGACTGACTATCTCGTAAAAAAAGTGTCCTTTTCCTAAATAAAAATTTTGCATAATTGTTTTATCTTTTAGAAAAATAGCTTGATGCATTAACTAAAACGACAAATGGGTTCGAAAAAAAATAATTATTCGCTTAATCACGTTAAAACACCGAGACTATGTCATAAGACAAGAAAAAAAGACCAAAATAGCTACGGAGACCTGTCAATTTCGCTGTCATTCGTGTATAGAGACGTGGTCGCTCGGTGTGCCTGGGGAGAGGGGAAGGGGGAATTAGCTTCCAGACGCGACCGCGTCTGTTGATCGTCACAAAAGGGAATGTGTTAACTGCAATTTCATTTGCCATCGCATTGTCAGGGAAACATTTGGACATTTTTTAATGTACCCTTGTAAAATTTTACAGTCGTTCTGACTGAGTCATAAACCATTTCCAGAATTCATAGCACCTTCAGGTCAACCAAATGTAGCTTCCAAAAAACAGATTTTTCAGTGTACCCTATAGTTACAGCATTTATGATATCCTCTATAAGCCAGGTATATCGAGGAATTTGAGATACTTTTCGCGAACGTATATCGCGGTCGTATCTTGCCGATCGTTTCGCAGGTCGATGATATACCTACATCGAACAGGTAGTACACAATACACCACTATGGTGGATCGTGTAAAAAGCATGTGGAGTCGACGTAGAAATGGGAGCCCGAACTCGCTGTCTCTAAGTAGTGACGGGTACGACCTCCTGGCCTGCGTGAAGGACCGCCGCACAGTGGTTCCAAATCACAAAAAAGCGGCAAAACCCTCAAAACGTACTTCAATTTAGTCAGAAATCGGTGCTCGGAGGTTTTTGGGGTCGCTGATTACGAATTTGAACTTCAAATTTTTGAAAACAAAATGGCGAATCCAATATGGCGGACGTGTACATTAAAAAATTGATAGATCTGCATGAAAATTGGTATCCTATTGTTCCTCGAGTCCCTGATTACGAATCTGAACTTCAAATTTTTGAAAACAATATGGCGAGTCCAATATGGCGGACGTGCATATTAAAAAGTTGATAGATTTGCACGATAATTGGTACCCTATTGATCTTCGGGTCCCTGATTACGAATATCTTGTCCAAAATGCAAATTTCAATATCGCAGACCTAATAGCATTGGCATAAACCTTCTTTTTAAATTCATTTTTGCGGAAATTATGATAATTTCCCGATATTCACCTAAAATTATATAATCAAATTTAGTATGGCGATCTTAATTTTAAAACATTTTTTAAATTAAATACTGTGAAAATTTTATTTTTTTCGATTTTCATGAAAAATGCGGCATTCCTACGTTTACAGAAGATTGCATAGTTCAAATATGTTGTTGAAAATATGAATAAACAAAGTCGGAATTATAGATACTGTTTTAAATGAGAATATGCTATTTTTATCATAAAATAAATATTAGTGTCTATATCTATGTACATTTATTCAGATTCTGATGAACCGTATGTTGTAGGGGAAAGTAGGGCATAACCGGGTACCTAATGTATTTTTCCTGCTAGCATAAACTCAGGCGGCAAAATAAACTTTGGACACCGCTAGAAATCTTAATTGGACCTTACAGAATCAGAAAATGAGAATTCTTATATGAAAAAATTATTTGGCTTACAGGAAAACGAGTTTTCCCGACAGTATGGAAATACCCGGTTTTACCCCATAGGTGTGGGTAATACCGGGTACCTATTAAGATATTTATGCTGACGTTCTCATTACTGCTACGAAAAAAACTCATACCACCTTTTTCGTAGAGAATTTCCTAAGCTATAAATTGTATAATAACCGTTTCTGTCGCAAAACTGCTATATAACGAGATATTCGCGAAAAACAGTTGTTTTTTTTTCAACTCTTTGTAAAATTTTTAGTGGCGGTCGGATTGATGGGGACTTTTGACATATTGTTTAAAACGACCAAATAAAAGCCCATACCAAAATTTAGCTTGATGGGATTTATTCCGAAAACGGATCCTAATGTCACTGGACTAATACATAGAACCCGGTTTTGCCCCATAATCAAATACCCGGTTTTGCCCCAAATGAGGTAGTTTACTAAACATTAAATATTTACACTTCAACATGCGATAAAGAACCGGGTAAAACGGCAAAATACTGTGAAAAGTCTACAGAATACAATGCAGTACTTACCGTAATCGATTCTTTAAATCCAAGTGGTACAAAAAGGCAATTCACCGACGCAACGCTGGAACTTTTCAACTCGAAATTTTTAAACTTCTCTAAATGAAAAACTACGACGGTCTTTGCTCTACGATTGATCTCATTCCGTCGTGAGGTCTACCCGAGTGTAACACCATACGTTGGCTGCATATCGCACGTCTTGTCTTAGAGAAACAGTGGTACCCGGTCTGACCCGCGTACCCGGTTATGCCCCACTTTCCCCTACTTGTGCTCTCTGAGCTTTCATTTACATTTTCTTGGTGACATACCATTTCGAGTACTTTCGGAGGAATTTTTTTTCTTGCGTTTCAAAATGTTCACATCGAAAATTTGGATGTGACTGTTTACACGAAGAAGATAAGGAGTTGAGAGACAAGAGTCAAAAGTCAAAAGCATTTTCTAAAATAAGTACAAAATTTATATATGTTTAAGACAAAGACATAACATTCTTATTTATATTTCACGTCCACTATGCGTAAAGGCGAGTACTATTTGAGGATCGATGTTGCGTATACACAACATTTATTGTGGTTAAACCCGATGATGGAGAGTTTTAAAATTTAACGTGAAGCATATTTAGACTTTTATTATTAATAATTGTCTGTGAAAAAAAATTCCCACAATCCAAAAAGTGCAGACCTAAAAGGGTTCGTTCACGGAGAGCGTAGGATAGATACTAATAGGCACTTTAAATGGGGATATCTTAAAAAAGTGCAAATATGCGCAAGATTTTTCAATTGGATACCACACTTCACATGCAGAAACCTATAACTGTGTGACGTTCGGTGAATAAAATAACTATTTTCCTTCCGCTGTACTAAAATATGAGTAGGATTTAGGACATCCTGAGAAGGGAAGTACAAGAGTAAGTTCAAAGATATTTTGCATTATTCATGTGCAAAATGTGTGTTTATGAATTTTTTAAAAATAAACTTTGCCTGATAAATTAAATATGCAAACGTTTTCAAGCCATTTAAGAAGCACGCGTCAACTTTGATAGCCTATATCTCATTAACCGACCACTATATTTTAAAATTTCAAACGGCATTTGTTGCACTGATGTATATATATATATATATATTAAATGTACCATACTACCAACAAGCTGCTATTCACTTCAGAAATTGACTTTTGGCCAGCTTTTCAGGAAAAGGCACCACTGTGCGCCGCGATCCGGCTTCACGTGCTTTTGCGGGCCGCGCACTGGAACGCCTGTGTAAAGCAAGATTCACACTAACCGTCTGGACGGCGGCAGGACGACGGCCGTTCCACTAGTGCAATGGAGAAGTATGAATCTGTGTCTCTGTTACGCTAGTGGAACGGCCGTCATCTTGCCACCGTCCAGACGGTTAGTGTGAAACAGCCCTAAGCCGTAAGGGGCCCTATTGGCTTCGAGCACCCTCTTCCACGCTCCACGTAGGAGACGCTATGGGTGCTAGCGTCCTCGGACCGCCCACCTGGACCTCACTAGGGTAAAGGCACAACGCGGGTATCCGTTGATGATTTACGAGTAGAAAAACAAGCTTGGCCACGAAATGCTAAAAATGCATACATATTTTTCTTCGAAAGATGTTAATTGTGGTTGTTATATTACATTTCAATGTTAATAAATACGTTCAGCACCATGTATTGTACACAAAGTACTATACATACATATAATACCTACATATAGATCGGCAACGCGGTGTACATGGTTTCTTTTCGTAGTTGTTAAACTTATGTAGAATTTATCCTTAATTCTGTCCCGCGATAATTTGTAAGTTATAATATTAAAAATGATCTGAAGTCATTCCCTATGCAAATTATATTTGTAAAAAGAAGTGAGATCCCCATAAAAAAAAATTCAAAAAGCGAAAAAAATCACGCCAAGTACCTACATGAAATCAAATAAATAACAAAAAATAGAAGGTACTAACAAAATAAAAAAATAAAATGAATATGAGCTGCAAGTACATAAAGGTGCTTTTCCAAATGCGCCCAGATATATTTTGATACAAATAAATAGTTTAATACGAATAAATATTTTATTCAAAATAATGGCGCTGTGCAATCGAAAAACTGTTAATTGCCTTAGTATATATTTAATTCTAATGTCACACGTAGCATATGCACACACACACGCACACATGCGCGCGCACGAATGCACGCACGCACAGAAAGAAAAAGATTAATGCAATTTATACATGTTTATTCAGTTTAGCAACACCAATTCGGGGCGCAGCACAAACTATTTTAAATAAAATATTTATTCGTATTAAAATATTTATTTGTATCAAAATATATCTGGGCGCACTTGGAAAGTCCCTTTATGTACTCGTAGCTCATTTTGATTTCACTTTTTTTATTTTGTTATTATTATTATGTTCCATTTTTTGTGATTTATTTGATTTCATGTACTTGGCGTAATTTTTTTACTTTTTTTAAGTTTTTTTATATTTTTATATCACTCGCTCTTCATCGGTTTGTGGATGAGGTGGTTTTTGGTAGAAGGGTTTTTTACCCTGAACTTAGGTAAAACGCAAAGGGATCGGTATTTGGGACCTGAGAGACGTACCGGCGCAGTATACATATATCTATGCCAACTTCACCGAAATCCATAAAGCCCCCATTTTTAAATTAAGATCGTTAATCAGCTAACCCTGTTTTCGAACTATAGGAAAGTGTTGGCAATTAAATTGAAACGTGGTCATGGTTATTATATTGAAGGATTAAAATGATAGATGGGGTTAGTTGGGGAAATAGATGTGTATTAAATATAATTAATTAGAGAATTATGTATTAAATAAGAATCACTGGAGCGAAAATTGCAATGGATTTTATGAAATATTCTGCCGAGGTTGACATTTGTATATTCAAAAGCAAAAGGTTACAAAAGGCTTAGAGAATTTAATATCATTTCAAACATCACAGGCTGTTTTAAAGAAATAATTGAAATGAATCACCTAAATTGCATGTGTGTTTAACGAATCATACAGAAATCCTATTCATAACCGTTTAATGTATTAGAATTAACGAAAGTGCAGTATTCAGTACAGGCCGTAGAAAATACTCAAATAATAAATAGGTATGTATCATACATTTAGCAATTGTGCGACCTATTTAGGTAGGTACATACAGTGAGTAGCGAAAATAGTCGGACACTCCTTCAAATCGCATAATTTTTTTAAGATTAATCCAAACGACTCGAGTTTTTTTTTTAAAAATTAGAAGGATTAGTTTGCTAAGTGACGTGTTTCGTCGTTACGGAAAATAATGCACTTGGTCGGAGTAGTAAAAAAAAAAGTATAATAAATGTCGTTTTTTAAACCTTTTTTGAGCCTGTAACGAAAATTCAAAAGACCTGTTTATACATTGAAGTAAGTTGTATACATGTCTAAAACTTCATCAAAATCAGTTAACGTTGCTCCGAGCTATATACGCTTAAAGATCGCAGAATAAGGTCGAAAAAAGCGAAATTTAAAAGGGTATAGCCGGTTAAGATGGTCAAATGTGCCCCTGAACCGAATTCAACTCGCGATGAGTCATTCGAAAGCTTATAAAAAAAGAATGATTTCTGCCAAGTTTCAACTTTGTATCTCGACCCGGGGGGTAGTAAAGGGTAAAAATAGAAAATCAGGTTTTTGGCGAATTTCTACTATACCAGGGAATGAAAAATTTTGAAAAAATTCAGAGGCATATCTGTTATCGGGGCACATATTAGGGAATTATTTCAGATTTTTAAATTGAGAAATCAAGCTGTGAAAAATAAAAAACGCCAAAAAATGATGAAAAATGCCGGTTGTGTATCGAAGTTGTGTATTCCAGAACTATAATCATATTTTTACTGTAAGTAGGTATCATTGTTACTATTGTCCTGAATTTTTTCAGATTTTTCAATTTGGTGCGCCGCAGTTAAAAAAATTAAAAACCGATTTTTTCGTCGTTTTTTCCGTGTCAGAGTAACTTATACGTCAAATTGCTTCATGAAATAAGTGTTTCATGCGATCTTCAATGTTTATACGTACAGCAACATAGCATAGGAATTAAAGAAACTGGAAAAACCGAATCATTTGAAACTATGTTATGCGACTTACATTGAAAAGTGTGTACTGTATTTCCAACGGCGTCCGTGGCGCAGCGGTAGACTGTCGAGCTGCTATACCGCTGCGAACTTTTTTAACATAGATTCGAATCTCGAACTTCCAAGTCCGCTTGGGCAAAGTTTTTTCTTTTTTTCCCGTAATTATATATATTTTCTAACTATATGACAATGATCAATACTGGTTTTCAAATGATTTAAGAATGTTTGAAAAATATATTAACCTGAAATATACGTAAACATGAGTTCGGACTGCGTTTCTCTTGTCAAGTATCCTGCCAGTTACGATATTATTTAAGATTTCCTACATTATATTAATATGTGAAGATCGTTTTCGAATCTCTTACCTTTAACAATTATGCATGGATAGCAACAAAAATCGTGTGTGATGTTTTTAATCTTCATCGCTGTCTTCGTTAATTATTGGTGTCACGTGTTCACTGTTGAATATTTTACTAAGAATTTCTGCAGGTCTTACAATTTTTTAAAGGTACCGAGCATGCGACAAGTAATAAATTATTGCAGCTATGTGTGAACAGCACCCGACGGTTCGGTTACCATTTGTGCATTCACAACAATAGCGTTTAACTCCGGAGTAGCCTATTGAGTTTGGTGCATAATCAATGTAAATTCGGACGTAGATCTCTGTGATGAGATAGTAGAAAGAATGTCATCTCAAAACATCGCTGAGAATTCATTGGCAGTTGAAAACCAGCATTGGAACAGACGTAAGATTCCATTTAATCAACTATCATCTAACGAGCTCCTTGATTTTCCAGAAATGACAGATAAAGACCTAAAAATGCTATTCACTGGTTCACATCAATTATCTCAAGCAATCTCATATTTAGCAGAACTAATGGATGAACAGAACACCATTAATCGTCGATGTCTTAAAGAGAGAAATAATATTATTAAATTCGAAGTAAGATCCCGACATATTAACAGTAAAACCTATAGATGTTACATTGATTATGCACCAAACTCAATAGGCTACTCCGGAGTTAAACGCTATTGTTGTGAATGCGCAAATGGTAACCGAACCGTCGGGTGCTGTTCACACATAGCTGCAATAATTTATTACTTGTCGCAAGCTCGGTACCTTTAAAAAATTGTAAGACCTGCAGAAATTCTTAGTAAAATATTCAACAGTGAACACGTGACACCAATAATTAACGATGACAGGGATGAAGATTAAAAACATCACACACGATTTTTGTTGCTATCCATGCATAATTGTTAAAGGTAAGAGATTCGAAAACGATCTTCACATATTAATATAATGTAGGAAATGTTAAATAATATCGTAATTGGCAAGATACTTGACAAGAGAAACGCAGTCCGAACTCATGTTTACGTATATTTCAGGTTAATATATTTTTCAAACATTCTTAAATCATTTAAAAACCAATATTGATCATTGTCGTATAGTTAGAAAATATATATAATTACGGGAAAAAAAAGAAAAAACTTTGCCGAAGCGGACTTGGAAGTTCGAGATTCGAACCTATGTTAAAAAAGTTCACAGCAGTATAGCAGCTCGACACTCTACCGCTGCGCCACCGACGCCGTTGGAAAATACAGTAGACACTTTACAATGTAAGGCGCATAACATAGTTTCAAATGATTCGGTTTTTCCAGTTTCTTTAATTCCTATGCTATGTTGCTGTACGTATAAACATTGAAGATCGCATAAAACACTTATTTCATGAAGCAATTTGACGTATAAGCTACTCTGACAAGGAAAAAACGACGAAAAAATCGGTTTTTAATTTTTTTAACTGCGGCGCACCAAATTGAAAAATCTGAAAAAATTCAGGACAATAGTAACAATGATACCTACTTACAGTAAAAATATGATTATAGTTCTGGAATACACCACTTCGATACACAACCGGCATTTTTCATCATTTTTTGGCGTTTTTTATTTTTCACAGCTTGGTTTCTCAATTTAAAAATCTGAAATAATTCCCTAATATGTGCCCCGATAACAGATATGCCTCTGAATTTTTTCAAAATTTTTCATTCCCTGGTATAGTAGAAATTCGCCAAAAACATGATTTTCTATTTTTACCCTTTACTACCCCCCGGGTCGGGATACAAAGTTGAAACTTGGCAGAAATCATTCTTTTTTTATAAGCTTTCGAATGACTCATCGCGAGTTGAATTGGGTTCAGGGGCACATTTGACCATCTTAACCGGCTATAGCAGGGGTGCACAAGGGAGCTGTTTTAGCGCCTAGCTGCGAGCAACCCGTTTGTCCCATTGCTAAGGTTAAAATCGGTGAGGAGAACTGCAGTAGTGTACGTGCATGCTCGTAGGCTCGTAACGTAAGTATATATGGCTGGGTTCAAGTCATACCAAATGCACGTACACTACTGCAGTTGTCCTCACCGATTCTAACCTTAGCAACGGGACAAACGGGTTGCTCGCAGCTAGGCACTAAAACAGCTCCCTTGTGCACCCCTGGGCTATACCCTTTATTCAACATTTCCCACATGATTTTTAGTTATGAAATATAATTATTTTTGTACATATAGATGAGAAAAGATGGAGAAGAACAGGAAAGAATTAAAAGTTATAACGGAAATCTAACTCTGACTGTTCGTGTAACAGAGTTGTGCAGAGTTTTTTTCAAACCTAACGACTATACACAAGTTATGAAAAGGAAACACAAGTAACGTATAAAAAGTCAATTGGTTTTTAGTTACGCTAGGTCGCGGTACCTGTAAGCTCTCGATGACGGTAGGTGTTCGCATTGCCATCCATCCTGTTGTAAACATAGCTCACACGGTGATATTTTTTACATGTTATGCTAATTCTTTCCTTTAAATCTTCTATGTTTTGAATTGATGTAACATACATAGGTAGATCATGAATTTGAACGCGAATCTTTTGTTTTCCCAGTGCCAAATGAAACGAAAATTTATAGCATATTCGGATTGTCACTGAAGTAAACACCTGGATCTAGAGACGCGGCAGCGTCTCGACGCCAAGTACATGAAAGACACCCTATATAGTATTATACATATGTCGACTGTCGCTGCCGTGTACCTTAAAGGTGGTCGCCCACTAGGCCGAACGGAACCGAAGTGAAGTTCGTCGGCGCTCTTCTATCATATGGGCGATGCATGATCGCTGCTGTTCTATCATATGAGCGATGCGTGGCTGTCGCGGTTCGCTTCGGTTCCGTTCGGCCTAGTGGGCGACCACCTTTACTCGTCGCGGAGACACTCTAACCTCATTCTGACATTTATACATTAATATCTCATCACGCCTGCAATATTTTGTAAATTTAAAGTCATTTTTCTTATGTAAACCGCATATCGGCTTTCGAACAAGACCAATTTCAATAAAATCGGGCCACACATAACAGAGATATCATAATATCGTTTCATGGATCTGCCAGAATTTTAAATTTTTCTCCTCCTTCTTCTACAAGAAATTTTTCGTCAACATAATACGTATATACGCGTTACACACACAACTTCAGCCAACACATGTTCGTTCTTCGTTCGTCGACTCTCGGGAATACGTATATACGCGTTACACACACACCTTCAGCCAACACATGTTCGTTCTTCTTTCGTCGACTCTCGGGATACATACATACAGTGGACGCTCGATAATGTGCCGCAGTCGGGGCTCTAGAGGCGGTGTTTTCTCAGAAGCGGCATATTAACGAGAGCCAATGTAACGCGCGCTCTCCCCATAACTCTCCTGTTTTCTTTTCCGTGATGGCTGCCCCCTACCAGAATACTCTTAAGGTGCGTCACACTGATGTTCGCGCAATTCACAAGCAGTATAGGTACAAATCGTACTTCTTTCACTAAAGCTTTTGCGAACATATTTAAATTTTATACAGATCCCTATTCACGAAGTGTTTACCGATGAAGACACACATTTTTACTATAAGCACGTTATACATGTACGATGAATAAAGAAAGCTTATATAGCAATATAACTTTTATTTATAATCGTAATATTTTAGCATCTTTCAGTGTTTCAGTTTTTAGAATTAACGTTAAATATATTTTTTAACATTGTAATACATAAATCTGTAACTTCGGTACACCTTCTACCTGTCGTATATTTTTACAGTTTATCTTTCCCTTACCCATTTACATAACTATTTATGCCCAATATGAAATAAATGTGCCTAATACAAAATGTAACTGATCATAATTCAAAATATTTAAAAAAACATTTGAATAAAACGATATTATACGTACTTATACTTCTGTCATTAAAAAATGTATGAGTTAAGATGTGTCTTCATCGGCAAACAGTTCGCGAGAAAGTGTCTATGTGTATAAGACAAAAATATGTTCGCAAGAGTTTTATTATTAGTGAGAAAAAGAAAAAACACATTCACGTATATGTACTGCTTGCGAATTGCTTGCGAACTCCAGTGTGGAGGTACCATTAAGGGTTAGCATTCATTGGCTCGCTGAGCGTGAGAGAAAGGGAGGTGCACACACGCGTGCGAGAAATGCGTGTGAGCTGGGGCGTTCCTAACGGCACTTTAAACAGCGGTATATTATCCAGCGTCCACTGTATTATATATACTATTTTGAATTTTATTATAACCTACCAAGTGATCTCCTACATAGGAGACTGAATTATTGTTTCAATTAATAAGGTAAGTCGCCAAAATTTTTTTAATAGATTTCTTATGTAGAGTCGTAGACTTGGAAGTTGTCCGGAGATGGTTCGACTGAGAAGCATCTCAGTAAAAAATGGCGTAAAAAAATACGCTAAGTACATGAAAACATGAAAATCACAAAAAATAGAAGATAATAATAATTACAAAATTAAAAAAAGATGTGAAATCAAAATGAGCTGCTAGTACATAAAGATGCTTTCCAACTGCGCTTTAGATGACACAACTACATATGCACAGCTAAAATTCCATTACTCATAATGGCTATTTATACAAAGAAAAAATGTATTAAATAATAATATGCAGATATATTTTTATACAAATAAATATTTTAATACGAATAAATATTTGATTCAAAATACTTGGCGCTGCGCCCCGAATTGGTGTTGCTAACCTCAATAAATATGTATAAATTGCATTAATCCTTTTCTTTCTTTCTTGTACGTGCATGCGTGCGTGCATGCGTGTGCATATGGTACGTATGGCATTAGAATTAAATATATGTAGAATAAATCTGACTGTGTTTCTAGTATGTGTATGTATATGTTTTTTATATTGTAATGGAGTTGTAAATTATTAATACTAGGGCAATTAACATTTTTTCGGTTGCGCAGCGCCAAGTATTTTGAATCAAATATTTATTCGTATTAAAATATTTATTTGTATAAAAATATATCTGCATATTATTATTTAATACATTTTTTTCTTTGTATAAATAGCCATTATGAGTAATGGAATTTTAGCTGTGCATATGTAGTTGTGTCATCTAAAGTGCAGTTGGAAAGCATCTTTATGTACTAGCAGCTCATTTTGATTTCACATCTTTTTTTAATTTTGTAATTATTATTATCTTCTATTTTTTGTGATTTTCATGTTTTCATGTACTTGGCGTATTTTTTTACTTTTTTGAAGTTTTTTATGGGGTACATATATACCTTTATGTTACCCAACTTCGTTTGACTTTTTGTTATTCGTGTTTCTATTTGTAGTCATATTATAATAAAATGTTACTTAATGAACACTTAATTTTTAAATATCATGATGGTGTACATACATATGAGTACATGTGTACGTCTTCAGGACGTCCAGATTAGGTTGCAAACTGTTCAGACCAAGGCAGACACATGTGGATGTCTGTAACGATAACGTATTGTGTGCTCTCTGGCTATTGCAAACATTAATAAAGGAAAACGTGACCAGGAGACAAGAGTAAAAAGTAGATACCAAATTCATACACAAGTTTTGAAGGAACATGGAAACTGATAGTGGCGCTACTACATTGTGTAATATATTTCTATGAAGGTTAAAATAAAAATGAATGGTTGCTGTTAGATAACAATTTCTAACTCGCGAATAGCAGCAACAAGCGGCGCACATCGTTGTAAACTTTATTTCTTTCTTGATGTTTCTTTTTGATATTGTTGAAACATTTGTTTTATTTGGGAAACTTGAAAGAATGGATCCTGGCTTGAAAGGTGATAACAGCGTTGAATCGGGAATGAAAATAAATTTTAACTCACACAGCTACAAGTGAAATTCGTTACGAACACTTCCAACAAATACATATTTTCTCACTTTTTAATGTTAATATATAAAGCAGAAAGCTTCTATATGTTTGTGTGTTTGTCTGTCGCTTTAAAACTTTCGAACAATAAACTCTGGGATCGTAAAATGTGTTTCAGCTCATTATGCCTGACTAATCCAGGTAAATTGTTACCATTTTCATCATATTTTTCATAAAATCATTTTAATTTTTATAAAAACAGGATCTCGGGCTTAAATAGAGCGTAAATATCGATGTGAAATGGATGGTATGATAACCCATTTGGCTCTAGTTATCGAAACCAACGTTTAACACATTCTATATTGATTGAGCTAGAAGGGGATAATTTCGCACATATTCTTCTCTCAGAATTATTATTGAACGACTTGCATTTGCAAAAAGAATCAGTAAACATGGCGTCGAATCATGAGCGTCTTTACGTGAAATAACTCATATGTAAATACCTACATACATACATGCATATGTATGTATCAAAGATGCTATACGCGTGACAAACAGAATTTCATGGATTCATACAATAGATTTATACCGCCACCAAAACCACTCTAATCAACGTCAATGACGAGATAAATGGTTAAACGTCCTAACCTGTCGAACAAGCGTTACACAATGGTGACTCGATACGAACGATATTTGGTGCTTCGGTAAAACGAACCAAAGCAATTCAACGCCATAGAAATGCTAACACAGCCTGGAATTATCAAAGAAGCCGCTTTTGCCAATGATCTACCGTGTCGGGTGGAACAAACGTTGCCGTATAGCCTCGCGTGCCAGGCGATTCATTCTCGCGAACTTTCAGAATGTTACAAATTAGTACATAGAGCTTGAAGCTGCACCCGACTAACTATCCGCCTTCTTCTTTGCTTTCTCCCCACTTTTACGTCCCCATACATTTCTCGGTTGCAATGTTTAACACGTTCGTTGTGGCAGGCCCGTGCATTTACGTATATGTACTAGGATAGCTCTTAATTTCGACTTTTGAATTTTCTTCGGGCACCCTCCAGAATAGTGCCAAATAAT
Source organism: Andrena minutula (assembly GCA_929113495.1). Taxonomy (NCBI): domain Eukaryota; kingdom Metazoa; phylum Arthropoda; class Insecta; order Hymenoptera; family Andrenidae; genus Andrena; species Andrena minutula. The sequence continues at coordinate 22,221,400 of OV815993.1, forward strand.
TAAAAAAAGATCTGCGTAATGTTTGAGCCCGATCAGATAACGGGAAAAGGTGCCCCTGGGCCCTTGAACATTTAAATAATTATTTAACAGCTCAAAAAGTCGACTTAATATAATATCCTCCAAATTATTGATTACATAAAAAAAAATATCAAACAAAAGTTGTAGATCGAGGCAAGCAGCCTCTTTTATGTTCTATTATCCTTTCCCCCGCGACGAACTGTTTTCGGAAAATGTCCGAGTAACCGGAAAAAACGATTTTCTTTCAAATTTTGAAAGTTTAATTCATTCTCGGACACTTTTTACTTGTGAAGGCGAACAAAATTGTACTTTTTATTTTCGAGTACTATTGTTTAAACTTTTGTTTTTAGTATTTGATATGTCATGAATGGTTCCAGAAAATTTCGGTCCTAAATTTGAGTCTATATTTTCGATATGTTTGCGAAATTCGGTCCCAAAATTTCAGGAAACATTTCTTATCTTTTTCGCATATTTCGGTATATGCCTCCCCCTTAAATGTTTAAAAAATAGTCCTCGAAAATAAAACTTCCATTTTTTGTACGCCTTCACAAGCGAAAAGTGTTCGAGAAGGATTTAAAATTTCAAAGTTTGAGGGGAAAAAAAGATTTTTCTTCAGTTTTTCGGACTTTTTTCGAAAACCGTTTGTCGCACGAGAAAAAGTAATAGAACATAAAAGATGCTCCTTGTTCGGATCTACTACTTTTGTTTGAATTTTTTTTTATTTATTCAACAACTTGGTGGATATTATATAAAATCAACTTTGACAGCAGTTAAATAATGATTGAAATGTTTAGGGGCCCAGGGGCACCTTTTTCCGTTATCTGATCGGACTCATACTTTACAGGTTTTTTTTTCTAATTATTTGGAACTATTCTGGGGGGTGCCCCGAAGAAAATCTTGAAAAAATTTTTACCAAGAGTAAATACGAGCCACCCTAATGTATACAACACGTATACAGGGTCATCGTTTAATCCTGCAACCCGCGCGCGCGCGAACCTGTAAAATGGCAACACCGCCTCACGGACGCATTCCACTACAACCATGCACTGGCCCAGCGGAGAGCTGCCAGCAACCGATGGACAAGGGTGATGCCCGAGCTTCGAAAATTTTAGCGTCGCAAAGAGCTAGGTATTGGGAATTTCCCGGTCCAGGTAATCGAGCCGCGCGCTCTGCTTTTATGATCGGTTTACCACTCGCACCCCAGATTACTATAATGAGGTTTGAAAATAATGTCAACTGATCTCGTACTCGTCTCAATTTAAAACATTTTAGCTACGACAGGGTTGACCGTGGCGCTATACCCTTGTACGGAAAGATTTTTCGCCACCTGCTTGTAAAAGCCATAATAATGGCGCATCGTTCCAAAAAATGACATTAACGGAAGCCGGTATAGGCGTGGTTGAGTAGCTAAAACATTCAGACACAAAAATTCTAGAAAAAAAAAATTCAAACACTGCTACAATAAAAGACACGTCCCATTAGTTACCCCTTACGACTGATCTAGGTATGCTCCGCATTAAGGATAAAATCATAAAAAAGAAAACCAGAACAATAGATTCTGAGGTCTGCAGAACTAACACATAATTGAATAAAAATATAATTTTTCAATTTATGAAAGTAATGATAGTAATGATACAGAAACAACTAGCCTATTGTTTATCAACATCACGAATTTTAAAAACAGCGTTAAATACATTATCAAATAAACAGTTTGCAAAAGCTTTTTAAACAATTATGGTTGAAAAATTGATGAAAGAAAAATTAAGTAAACGTAAAATATGTTAAATTATCAATCATTAAGAGGGTATAATTTTTCCTCATTTTTCGGCGCAAATTGCATTCCGATATCTCTTATAGTTCAAAAGTTATACGAAAAAGGCCCTAAATTTTTCAACCCGGGCCGGGAAATTCTGAATAGTTCTTTGCAACGTTAATTTGAAAGAGGCCAGCCCAAAATTCTCGAAGCTCGGGCATCACCGCTGTCTAGCGGTCACTAGTAGCTCTCCGAACACCGGGACGATGCATGGTTGTAGTGGAATGCGTCCGTGAGGCGGTGTTGCCATTTTACAAGTTCGCGCGCGCGCGGGTTGCAGGATTAAACGATGACCCTGTACTGTAGACATAGTTACGAAACTGTTAAGGGGGTAGACACGTCACGTGACACGAGCGATGCACCGCCCTGTAATACCGACAATCTAACCTAAAACATGGATTTGGGATTTTTCGTGTTTCGTCCTTATATGAGCAGATTTTGGGCTGGGCGAGGCCTCATTCGAAAGAGGAAGGTTCAATGCGGAGCGCTCTACTCACTGTTTGAGTCACAAAACTCTTTTAGTGACCTAAAAATACTTAAGGAGGTAAATACGCCACGTGACACGAGCGATGTACCGCGCTGTAATACCGACAATCTAACCTGAAACATGGGTTTAGTAGGATACGTTGTTTGTCATTATATGAGCGAATTTTGGGCTGGGCGAGGTCTCATTCGAAAGAGGAAGGTTCAATGCAACACGCTCTACTCATCGTTTGAGTCACAAAACTCTTATAGTGACCTAAAAATACTTGGAATCTGCGAGTGTATTTTGTCCATTTTTTCTCTACTTTGGTCACTCATATTATTACATATCAACAAAATCTCGTCGAACCATGGCCAGAGCGTGTTGTACTGAACCTTCCTCTTTCGAATAAGACCTCGCCCAGCCCAAAATTCGCTCATATAATGACAAACAACGTATCCTACTAAACCCATGTTTTGGGCCAGATTGTGTCGGTATACAGCGCGCTGCATTACCCGTGTCTACCCCCTTAACATTTATTTATGGCTGTACTTCCGAAAGGGACTGGTATCCGATCCAGATGAGGTTTTGGGGGAGGGATGGGGAGGGGCTGTGAACCCTAAATCCAAAATTGTAGCTTCGGGTATTTATTAGTTTCCGAAATATTAATAAAAAATGGATAATTTTTAATGGAAATTTTTTTGGACGTTGGTGCAGGCCTCCCTGCCCGGGAGCCCTTCCGTCCCTCTATTTTTTATTTTTTAAATTTTGTAACAACGGTCCGCTAGGGCTCTTACTTTTCGCGAGTTTCCGGTTACCCGGGTACCTGGTGAGCCGGGTCCTACCCGGTTACCCGGGTGCAACCCGGGGCTGCGGGTAATACGGTTACGATTACCCGATACTCGTGTTATACGGGTAATCGACAAAATACTGGTTATTGCAGTGCAATCGCAATCGCACTTCTGTAAACTACAATTTAAGTAGAATTTAATGTTTCTCTACCCATAAGTGTCTAAACTAGATAAATTATATAGGAGTTTGTTATAATTCATTACTATAGAGTTACATTAAACTTTTTTTGTACCGTGAAATAAATTATTCTAGTGTATTCGATGTTGGGATAATACATTACGTTATGAATAGCAATGTTACTTGCTGCTTTCATAACGATGTGACAAAAAATATAATTACTAATGAACAATGCAATTAAAAAATATTGTTGACCTCGTTGTTTAAGCTAAAATGTGTGGCAGTTTTTATATTACATTTTCATTGTACAGTACTTAATGAAAAACAATACTATTAGTTTCAGTTTTTTACTTACATACTACAATTTTTTGCATAATATACATATAAGTCATGTGTAATGTTTATCACGATCCACTGGAATAACCGGTTAACTTTATTTCGTCGATTATACAGTTCGACAAAACTTGACTTTTTTTCGGACTTGTAACATTCATTAGCCGTTTATTATAGGTTTTCGAGCGTTGAAAACGAATCTGCAAACCATTTGTCACCATCACCCTCAGTTTTTGAGAAATTCGATTTGTATTATTATTATTATTATTATTAGTATTATTATATTTATTATTATTATTATTATAATGCATATTTGCGCAAACAGTAATGAATAATTATTACTGTCTCGACACAAAAGATGTTCAAAGTGGAAAATTTGCAGTCTATTTTTCAAAATCGAAATCCTCAAAACTGAGGACGGTTTTTGGAAACCGTCAAAAACGGTTTGCGGATTCATTTTCAGCGCTCGAAAACCTATAAGAAACGGTTATTGAACGTTACAAGTCCAGATGGCTGTCGAACTGTGTTACCCGTATCGTACGAGTATCCAGTACCCGTAACCGTATTACCCGCTGACCCGGGTAGCGCCCGGGTCCCCGGGTATCAAGAGCCCTACTCCCCGCAGTGGTCTAGCCCCAACCGGTGGCCGATCGAAATGAAACTTGGTGGGTATTACGAGGGGTGTGGACAGACCCCAAATATAAAATTTTAGCTTCGGCAATGAATGCGTTCAAAAGATACAGAGGTAACTGTGCAGAAAAGGGTACAGCTTACCGATTTTTTTAATCACTTTACCACGGTACCCTCTCTTAACAATATTTCTGTTGACTTATACCGACACAACACATTCCACTTTCCAACTTGTCCCGGGTATTAGTATTGGTTGGGGCTAGATTGGTGCGGGGGGCGCGCGCCCGCTCGCGGGCGCGTAAATCATGGTAGCGAACTAATATGAGTTTGGCGATGCTAAAAATGAGACTGTGGTTACAAAATTTCAAAAGTGGAATATGGGGGGACGGAAGGGTTCCCGGGTAGGGACGCCTGCACCAACGTCCAAAAAAATTTCCAAAAAAATTAACAATTTTTTAATAATATTTCGGAAACTAATAAACAACTACAATTTTAGATTTAGGGTTCACACGCCCTCCCCACCCCTACCCCCAAACCTCATCTCGATCGGCCACCGGTCCCTTTCGGAAGTATATCCACATTTATAAAGTATAGTTAAGTAGTTCACCTTATTGGAGAATTATTACAACGCAATGTCTATTGCAAAAGCTGACATAGATTATGACGTTATTTTTCAAAGTATTATTTTTAGAACATCTAGTGCGTGCTCACGAATTACTCAGCCTATTCAATTGTATTTTCATTATTCTCAATCGAAAATCGAGTTAGCAGTTTAACATTTCTGAAATTGGTATTTAATATACATAGTACCTATATCTTTATATGTTGCAAATAGATAATATAAACAATGAAACGCACTGAAAGCATTTGCAGTTAGCACCTACTAATTAATTGTAAGGTAGCTTGAACTTCCGCAAATTGTCGACTATAAGTATTCAGTTTAGAAACGGAATTAGGTACCCAAGGTGGGTATTTAATTCTGCAAATTTGTAGTTTTATCTGTAGACTATTTTTGCAAATTTGTAGTTCTATTGAAGCATCATTAATATGTGACATTAATTCTCTATTCAAGCCTCAAGAAAAGACACAGGGAGCGGTGAAAGTACTCATCGTACAAAATACAGGATAGTAGGTTATAATTTTTTAATGGTTGTAGATACATATTTGAATGATTCCTTTGTTAGAAAATAGGAAAATTTTAGCGCCTTCGAATGATGTATAATTGATGTACTTTATCATTTTATTACTTGTTACTTATGTTAATTTTTGTTATAATTCCTTCTTGGAAAAATCATAATAATCACGGTACCTACCCCAAAACTTCGTCAATAAATATTAACAAAAACTCCTCATTTATAGTTCCATTCGTGATTGTTCAAATGACATACGTGTCACTTCTTCTTTGCTAGAATGAGAAATGAATGTCACATAGATAGTAACGACCAATGATTCAATAGAACTATAAAACCTGCAAGAATAGAAGAAAATTCATCTTGTCATTTTTGGGTAATTTTATACACAAAGCGAATATAGCCCTTTGAGCAATTTGTGAATCTACAGAACAACCAACAGAAACGTTGTAGATGATAATTATAATTTTTGAACCAATAAGATAGCATTCTGACAAGTAAGTTTTCCAGAAAATCGAACATAGATATAGACATAGACCTTCTACGAACTCGAGGGTTAGGGAATCGCATTATACGGGACTATAGTATTTATAGGATACCTACTATCATAAATATCTTCTGGGGACACAAACGAATTTTTTCATTATCATGTAACATGATTAGCTCATAATGAATAATAATGATGGACGGGCCGTTTTCGCGAATCAAATTATCGCCAGTGGTTGACACAGACGTCGTGAAAACCGTTAACCCTTCGTTGACACACCTCTTTCAACTTTGACATACCTCGGTGGCTCACATCCAGTACAATTTTTGAACGACTGCCATTCTCATCTAAAGAATCCAATCGTTATGAAAAATATCATGGGTCAATTTCAAGGTCTCTAGAATGTATCCCAATGTTTTTTTAATTGAAATTTTATCACAACGATTATAAGAAAATTCTAGATTACCATAGGTTGAAAAAACACGAAGAAATCTTAAAAAATTGTCAATTTTACAAATTTCAATATTAGAAGCTAAAAATCTACAGAGTTATTGTTCAGATATAATATTTTGAGAAAAATGTAGTTTATGTGTCAAGTGTAGAAGAAAGATATTTATTTTGCATATTAGAAGGCAGAGAGCATCAAAATCAGCTTATGGGCAGCTCACACTCAGAGTGTCAACAAAGGGTTAATATACAGAGTGTTTCACTACAGGTGGTAAACCCTTTAATTCATACAGCACACTTCGTTGCAGCTGTATTGCAGGAACGTTGCTGCAATATTGCGTTGTTGCAGGTTGCATTGCAATATTGTAGGAACGTTCCTGCAATATTGCCGTGTATTATTGGAGTGGCAATGATCCTACAATATTGTAGCAATATTGCAAAAACGTTGCCGTGCAATGTTCCATTGGCAACGATCCTACAATATTTCTGCAATATCGCGCGTACATCGACGTGTAATGTCCCAGTAGCAACGATCCTACAATATTTCGGCAATATTGCGCGCAAATCGATGTGCAATGTTTCAGTGGAAACGACCCAGCAAAATTGCCTACATATGAGCTATTCCACGTCAAAACGGATAGAGGGAAAATTTAGTTTCACCGATTCTCTTCAAAATTACAGTTTGTGTCGATAACCTTGCAAAAATAAAGTATACTGAATTATAGAGGCCTATGTCAAATAGTTTTCGAAATATTTAATATTAAAGTCTTAAAAATTGGAACAAAATCGGCTGCCGCGTCATCACTTAAACTGTAATATCTCGGTCATTTTTACAGATAATGTCTCCGTCATGGGCTCATTTTAAAGCTGAAGGAATGCTTTCTCAACCCGTATATAGAATATTTTATTTATTGTTAATAATCTTGACAGTAATTGATGTTAAAGTTTCAAATCCCGATTTGACGTCGTTCCCACCCATGTTCCAGCTTGAAAAAAATACCATTCAATTCGTTGAGCCTTTAGCTAATAAATGCGTTTTTCAAAAATGTGGAGAGATTTTGGGAACAGTTAACAAAAAATAAAACTTACGATAGTGCACACCGCTTAGATTCTAAGCCTTAGAACTACATGGATTCCATGGTCAGTCCGCACGCACGCGTTTTCAAAACAATCGCCTAGAGTAGGAAAGTATTTATATACGATGCGACAAAACTAACTTTTCGTTCAGTGTTTTCGGTATTCTCGAGACAAATAATAGGAATATCTGCTTACCATACAAAAGATTAGCAATAGTAGGTAGCTTTTAGTGATTCATCCTTTTCTTTTTTTACATGTTGTCACTGAACAAAAAGTTTGTTTTGTCGCATCGTATGTAAATACTTTCCTACGCGAGGCGATTGTTTTGAAAGCGCGTGCGTGCGGACTGACCATGGGATCTGTGCAGTTCTAAGCGGTGTGCACTACCGTAAGTTTTATTTTTTTGTTAACTGTTCCCAAAATCTCTCCACAGTTTTGAAAAACGCATTTATTAGCTGAAGGCTCAACGAATGGAATGGTATTTTTTTCAAGCCGGAACATGGGTGGGAACGACGTCAAATCGGGATTTGAAACTTTAACATCAATTACTGTCAAGATTATTAAGAATAAATAAAATATTCTATATACGGGCTGAGAAAGCATTACTTCTGCTTTAAAATGGGCCCATGACGGAGACATTATCTGTAAAAATGACCCAGATATTACAGTTTAAGTGATGACGCGGCAGCCGATTTTGTTCCAATTTTTAAGACTTTAACATTAAATATTTCGAAAACTATTTGACATAGGCCTCTATAATTCAGTATACTTTATTTTTGCAGGGTTATCGACACAAACTGTAATTTTGAAGAGAATCGGTGAAACTAAATTTTCCCTCTATCTGTTTTGACGTGGAATAGCTCATATTGCCGTGCAATGCTGTAGTGGAAATATTGTAGAAACAGTACAGCAATATTCTGAAGTAACTATGACTTTGACGAAATTTGAAATATGACGTCGAGTAGATTCTACGGCATGTTTCATTTAAATGGATATGCTAGAATTTCTCGTTGGCCATTGAAGATAGGAAAAAAGTGTTATTGTGAGAGTTGTTTGTACATGAATTTAAATTATAGATGAGATTTAAAAATTAATTTAATTTGTTTAGATAGAATAGATACTATATATTTTAATGTATGAAATTATTATTATTATTATTAAACGTCTTTATTGCACAAACACGTATATACAATCAAGCAAGAGAAAACAGAGATGAAAAGACAAATGCAAAGGTTTAGTCTAAAGACTACGTTCCAACCTAACCTAAAATGATACCGTGGTAAAATTAGAGTGCGCACCTACAGTGTTAAAAATCCCTAATAGGTTTGCCAAATAAGCCTTCGTTTCTAAATAATTTGAGTATAAGTTCGAATACGTAAGCAATCTTATCAATCAGCGGTTGTAGCTGCGGCGGTAAAGTGTTCGTCTACGATGCTACAGGTCCTCGGTTCGAATATCCCTGGGGTAAAAATATTTTCTATGAGAAAAAGAGACACGGGCATTATACTACTACGATTCTGCACACATTCATGTCGTCGCGTCCCTCACTGCCCGAAACGTTGCGGTGGGACAATTGCTGTAAAATTTCCGAAACGTTGCGGGAATATACTCCTGCAATATTGCTAAGGCGCACATAGGAGTGAACCTGCAACTTCTCTGCAATGATACGATGCAACATTGCTATCTCGCACCGCAATATTTCCGACGAGTTGCAGGATCATTGCCACAATTTTGCCGTTTCGTTGCAGAATCATTACCGGAACGTTGCAGGACTACATGTTTGCAATGCTGCCGCAACATTGTAAAACTACACACCTGCAATATTGCGAAGGCGGACATAGGACTGAACCTGCAACTTCTCTGCAATGTTATGGCGCAACATTGTAATCTTGCACCACAACATTGCAGATACCTTGCTGCAATGTTATGGTGCTGTGTGGGAAAGGGTGATTCTACAGCCTGTAGGGGCTTCTACAGGCCAAAATAAAACGAATATATACAGACAGTTTTTCTTCGTATGCCTCTCATTAGACGCCTAAATGTACATACCTAAATACATACTTTGGTTAAAATATTTATTTAAAAATCAAAGTGAATTTGTGTGGAAACGAAGCGCGATATTAAAAAATTTAATTTTGTATATGTTCGTCTTATTTTGGCCTCTAGAATTACCCTCAAAAAAGGTTCACCACCTGTGGTGAAATACACGAATATCTACGTGCGAATTGCAACTTGAAAAATAATCATTACATTGGTGTATTGGGCTAGATCATTCTACTAATTGTAAGATGGTACGAACTTGATATAATTGAGTTTCGTAGACAATACTAAAGAGTTTAGAATACAGTAGAATTTCGGGTAAGAAAATATCTACTCGTAATATTGAGAAGTGAATGGTTAAACGCTGCGGATTAGTGTTGTATCGTTTCGAAAATTACGGCACTTAGATAAATTATCGCCGAAAGGAACAAACGATTTACGTATATTTCAGATTTCCATAATTTGAAAACAAGCAGGTAAAATTACTATGTGTGTTACGAATAAATATTTCAGTATAATATCGGTAGCCAACCAAATTAATTAATTCACGAATTTTGCGTGACCTGTTTTCCTATAAAAACTGATTAAATATCTTCTGGCAGAAATAAAATTCTACTATAAACAGCATTAAAGGATTGAAAGGCTAAAAACTTCGAGCCGAATAAAATGTATTTACATACATGTAAATACAAAATATAAATTCGTGGGAACGAACGAAAGTATTAAGTGCGATACCTAGCTCACTTCACGTGTTCGAGAAGCGTGACCGTGGCTGTTACGATAAGTAGTGGCGAAGGCGATGGCAACGGCAACAAGCAGCAGTGGTGATGCTGGTTATGGTAGGCACCGATCGGAAGCAACTTCAGGGCGGGGAAACGGAATCGAGGACTAGCAGCACGCGCCAGCCACACGCCTCGAGTTTTCTTGGGCCTTTTGCCGACGTTCTCGGACATGTACACCTGGGACAGTTGGCAAGCGAGAGACAAAATCCGGGAACGTCTATTAAATAGTGTCTTCCTTTCTTCGATGAAAACTGTAGGAACTGAATGAAATAAGACCAAGTGAATTTGACTAATGCAAAAAGATAGCACATCTCCGAAAACCGTAAATGTTTTACCTGCTATCTTAAGATCTTCATATAGACATATGAATATTTTCGTTAGTAGTATGTTATGTATATTCAGAAAATCATCAAAGATGTCGGGCGCTTTTTGGAGAAACTAACGCACGACTAAATGTACATATTCTTATACAGTAAAGGCATTAATAGTGGAAACGTAGTTATGACGATACTTCGGGGATACATGATTTCTTCGGACGGTAGTTTGGCGGACAGTAGGTAGATTAAACTAAACCCTCGAGGGAGTGGGTGCAGCCTGCTTACCGTATGCTCTCCATATGGCCCATCCTCCCTCGAAAAAGCAACCCGTGTAGCCTTGTACATCTCGTCCACCCTCTCCTATTAACCCACCTTCTCACTGCAGTACTTAAAAATCCACATGGTAGGTGCGATCATGGTTTCACCTACTAAATGTAATCACGCCGAACCTCACTGTCATTCGTTGGCCATAAAAATTATAGGATGGAAAACTCATTCATTTACTTTGAGTAAGTCCGGCTTGGTTTTATTATGAATCGAAATGAACGAACAGATTATAGGGATAGAAAATACCAATTACTATGTGATAAAACCGCGAACGAAAATGATACATTACATATACGAAGTACGATAAAGTATGTACATATGTATCACTCTCTGAAGGGGTAAACAATAAACATCCTGCATACAAACTGATTACTAAATCTGCCTTTTTAATTTACTAGAATAAAGTTCCCTGTTTCTTTTAAACTAAGAGAAGTCACAGGCGTTCCTAGCTGTAGCAAGTGTAAACAACAGTTAGCCATACTTAATGGGTACTATATAGGTAAGTTTATCCTACATAATGGCTCGAAAAATGTTGCAACATATAATTTCAACCAAACACCGATGCATAAAATTGTGCAAATCAGCAAGGTGAATACTTTCCTATCTCATACCGTTTGTTTGTGTATAGATCACGTGAAAATTCGTTACACAATTTTAACTTATTCATATTTCAATCTTATGCCTCCTTTACACTTAGCATAGTGAAGTATTTTTGCCAAAATATGGACTAATATATGAGTCGTTGCTTTTGAAAGTGGTATAAGTCCATTTGTTGGAAAAATTATTTAATGGTAGCTTTAGTCAGATATAGATATCCTCTTTTTATAGTTATAATCGCACAGTCAATGATGAACAATATCCTCATAAATTAATAAAAAAAAAATTGTACTGTAAAATGTTATCGCAGGAATGTTTATTTTTAAAGTGGTATAAGTCCATGTTTTGGCAAAAATACTTCACTATGCTAACAAATAAAGGAGACATAAGATTGTAATACGAATAAGTTTGTTATTATTAGTTATCTTAACGAAGTAGTTTATTTTTCATACTTGTTTATTTATAAATTCATTATAATATCACAAAGTAAGTCAGTAATGAAGACATGTATGTTTTCATTTTAACTATTATTTTTTACATTAAAAAATACATTTCACAAGCGTCAACTTCAATTAAAATATACATTTAAAATTGCTATTGGTTATATTTTTCATAATATGTTATTATTGAACGTCCATTTGTAGCTGAAAAATTGTTTTTCTTTAACATTTTTATTGATTATTCTTGCATAATAAAATTCAACAAGTTTATAATTTTAAAAACATTACTCGAATTGATTAACGTATACGAATATTTTTAAGTTGATTCAAACGCGAACCCTTAAGGTAGAATTAAACATATGCAACAACACGCATTGCGCGCCGAACACTCAAAATTTCCTACGGTACGAGGTCCTATGTTGCGCGCCGAACCATAAAAATCGACCCTTTTAATGGGGTTCTGTAGCGCGCATTGCATATTTTTAACCGTGCCTTTATGTAAATATCTCAACGTATGAATAAATGGACTTATACAACTTTCAAAAACAATGCCTCATATGTATAAAGCAGAAAGTTTTTATTTTTGTGTTTGCCGCCTGAAAACTTTCGAACGATAAACTCTGGGGTCACGATATGTGCCTCAGCTCATTGTGCCTGGCTAATCCAGACGAATGTGACTATTTTCGCCAAAAAAATTTTATGGAATCAGAATCTAAATTCCGAGGGAAGCCGCGTAGTAAAGCTATAGGACAAAATGCTGTAAGACTTTTGGAGGTCCTACGCAGTTTCACTCCCGAATATGCAAAAAGGAAGTCGGTAAATTCCAATTGAATTCCGTTAGGTCACGTAATACACTCTAAGCTACGCGCACATATACTTACCTATAGATTGTAATACATACCAACATAAATAGTAGATCAAAGAGCGAATGTAACAGTTGGACCAATTTGATAAAAAAAAATGTTTTTATTTCTTCTCTTCTTCGTAGATTCCTTAAAGCTCAGGCCCCAGCGCCCGTATCGTTTTATTAATATCATAATAATATTATATTAACAGGCATTGCGTGTTTACAGTAAATACCTATTAGATAATCCGACCCCATGCCGTGCTTACGATATGCAGTAGTAATTATCTGAAATTAGTCGGACAAAATCGTGAGATTCATTATTATTGATTCAATTTGCGACACATGTTCCGATCACCCTGAATAAATGTGTGCGCAGTATATGTATAAGTAAATCCAACAAATGTGTTATACGGATCACTGATCAAGGTGATCGCACTGCCATGCCATCACGAACAGCACCTCCACCGGATGTGGGCGGCGCTGTTTTTCGATAGTCTCGTCAGGCGTTATCGTGGATTACTTGTTACTTCGTGAGAACTGGTTGAATTTCCTTCGTTACCTTAAATCAGCGTGTATAATAATTTGTAGGTGTATAATATTGTAGGTTCGAAATAAATGTTTATAATTCTGCAGCAAAATTTCATGCTGGCAAATTTACCGTCGTGCTGTCAATTAGATGAAATTTTATCAGTTCGGATTTCGTACAACAGTAATTATTCAAAACAGATTTAATAAGGATACCTAATCAGAAGCAGAGTATCTGACATGCATCAGCTTTCTTCTTCCCAACGATTGTTCCAACATCGGAACCATCAGTTAAAAGTAACAATATTACCTATACCGTTTACCTGTCGCGTGTCATGTTCCGCATTTTCTTACACGACAAACGGTTGGAGATGTACATCTGTGTAGAAAGCGTAAGACAACTTGTGAACTGTCATTGGAAGTCTTTGTTTGAAAGATAAATACTGGTTGATCCGATCCTGCGATAATCCATTCGCGTTAAAATAGGTGCGAAGAACGTTCTCAAGACTGCACTACGGAGATCGGTAAACGATTAAAGGATTCTATCCCTCTGTCCTTTCCACCGCCCTAGCTGGCCTTTCCCCCCCCCCCCCCTCTCTCTCTCTCTCTCTCTCTCTCTCTTTTCTTTACGTGGGAATGTATCGCCGGTACGATCAGATTGTCGACAGCACTATATTTGAGTCACTAAAAAGAGGAAGGGAAGCTTCAGAAAATTTACAGGTCCCACTTCCTTTAGTGGATAATTCCGGTTAGCCAATATGCGCCTCTCCTCAGAATGCATAGTCAATGAAAGGACGAGGTCCAAAATAAAATTTACTAAGTTTCACCTTAGCTATATCTCTACCTGTAATTCATTACTAGTTTTCTGTTTCGTCTGTGGAAATCACTTTTCTATAAATTTCTGATTATTATCGCTATTGCACCAGCGTTCGCTTGCTTCTGTTTTCGGTAGTGAAAATGAGGTCACTTTTCACATAATTTGAAATCATTGGGACTTCATTGTACAATTTGCGGTACTAGAAGTATTAATATACCTACCACTTGTTATATTACCAGTATTAATTGAGAAAAGTGATAAAGTTTGTGCTTATGAAAAATAGGATATTTCATATCAATCAATGTATGCATAATAATTTTGGCAAATCAAAGGCTTAAGGGGAGGTTCTGGTCTAAATGTCGATTTTTTTTATTTCATTTTTCGAATGTTCAACCTTTTAGGAAAACGTGTTTAAAAGGATTTGTTGAAATTCGTAAAATTCCCGAAGTTATAGGCATTTGAGTAGCAGAAAATGCATGGATAACACCCGGCGACTCGGCACTTAGGTAAAACTTCAAACGCGTTTTCCTCGAAACAGCGTTCTCAAATCGCCCATACAGCACACTCCGTTGCAGAAACGTTGCAGAAAGGTTGTTGTTAGGTTGCGGTGCAATGTTGCACAGGAGCGGACATAGGAAGATTTCTGCAACCTTTCAGCAATGTTGCGGTGCAATATAACTCCTGAAACGTTTCTGCAATGGTCACGCAACGTTTCGGAGATTTTACAGCAATTGTCTCGCAACGTTTCAGAGATTTTACAGCAATTGTCCCGCAACGTTTCGGATATTTTACAGCAATTGTCTCGCAACGTTTCGGAGATTTTACAGCAATTGTCTCGCATTATTTCGGAAATTTTACAGCAATTGTCTCGCAACGTTTCTGAGATTTTACAGCTATTGTCTCGCAACGTTTCGGAGATTTTACAGCAATTGTCTCGCAAGATTTCGGAAAATTTACAGCAATTGACTCGCAACGTTTCGGAGATTTTACTGCAAAGGTCCCCCATGAAGCAGGGCTCAAAAACTCTTATAATATCGATTTAGTATATAGATTTGGTATAATATCGTAGTATACCCACTGTACAGTGTATATTAGGTTACGCTTTGTAATTTATGATAATTTAGTGCAATAAGTAGTAGAGGATGGCAGCGTACGTTAAAAACTTTAATACTACATGAGTACTACGACCCCCATATATTGTCATTCCAAAGGCGATGTCCACTACCGCGTGGTCCCCTTGTAAGTCCTTTTACAAAAATATCGCCATACTGCAGATCATTTTTACTGGTGGTTGATTGAACATTTGGATCATGATGTAGCAAGACTGTTTTTCACATTCAAAAATTTTTAACGCGACTACGTGGTTTTGAAGAGGGCAACTTCGAAATTCTTCGCAAGTAGGATTATTATTTAAAGCTTTCTTGTCATTCAACTAATTTTTGGTGGGATTATGTGTTGAGGTGCGTATTGGAAGTGTACCAAATTTCATTTTCATAAAAACAACGAAGAAGAAACAACAAATAAAAATGAATTCAACGAAGGCGGATTGTAATATGTATTTGTTCAAATTAATTAAAATATGTTTCTGAAATAGTTTCGAACTAACATAAATAAAGATTTTATAACTATTAAGGCGGTAGACACGTCACGTGTCGCTGGTAGCCTGTGGAATCTTAGACGGCATTCTGCGTGTCGACAATTCGGGATCGCTCCGCGAAATTCCGGATTTATTGCGGTTTCATTGCTGAAATCTTGCACATATCTTACGAGTACATCTTGCAACATATGTGCAAGATTTCAGCAATGAAACCGCAATATAGCCGGACTTAGTTTTTTTCCCTCGACAATTCGGAACGTTCTAATTAGATATAATCAATTAAACGGTAATGGTAGGGAGACTGGCAGTAATTGGCACGTGTAACACTTTTTATAAATTTTTTTGCTGAATATTATTTATCAGTTTGTTTAAACTCGATGGTGTTAATTAAATAATCGTATTAATACTTATATCACATATGTGAACAGACAGAATGCAGTGTTACATTTCACATGCAAACTCCGAGGGAATATTTGTAAACACGGACAATATGTGATATATGTAATTAATACAATTAGTTAATTAACACTATAAGGTTTAAGCGAACTATTATTCTGTATACAGCAATAAATGATATTTGTAAAGAAGTCTGAGCTGTGAAATGCAAATCCACAAACACTAAAGACTAGAAAATAAAAAAATATATACAAAAAATTTATTTTAAATGATTGCATTAAAAGTGCGTTAAAATGTAGAAAAATTATTTTCTTGTACTACGCAGGATATTTCATAATAGAATATGAATATACTTAATACATCATCAAGCGTTGAAATTAATTTGTTGTAAGATATCCGGCTCCACGATTAGGGAGATGTAATGGGGATTGTCAAAACGAATTTTCTATTTTGAATAATTTGAGGTAAAACTGATGCACGGTAGGAGTATAAGATAGAATACATAAGCAATATTCTCAATCACAGGTTGTAGCTGCAGCGGGAAAGTGTTCGTCTACGGTGCTCGAGGTCCATGGGTTCGAATCTCGTTTGGGGTAAAAAAATTTCTATTTAAAAAAAATACTCTGACGTTATAGGTACTACTACGATTCTGCACGCATTCATGTCGTCGCGTCCATCAAAGCCACGGTATACAATTTTTACCACTTTCCTACCGATATTTTTATTTTTGGCCCTACTGCCCGAAACGTTGCCTGACCATTGCTGTAAAATCTCAGAAATGTTGCGCTACCATTGCTGTAAAATCTCAGAAATGTTGCGCTACCATTGCTGTAAAATCTCAGAAATGTTGCGCTACCATTGCTGTAAAATCTCAGAAATGTTGCACTACCACTGCTATAAAATCTCCGAAACGTTGCAGAAAAATTGCTATAAAATCTCCGAAACGTTGCGGGAAATTTGCCTATAACATCTCAGAAAAACTGCAAGAATATTTCATGCAATGTTGCACAGGGGCGGACATAGGAATTTTTCTGCAACATCTCAGAAATATTGCCTGCAATGTTTCAATCTTGCATCGTAACGTAACTGCAACCTTTCTGCAGCCTTTGTGCAACGTAGTGTGCTGTATGGGCGGTGGGACCTGTATCTCCAAAAGTTATTATCCGATTCGACTGAAACTTTTTTATTTTGAAGAATATACTTCTGGCTATGGGGGAACTAAAAAAAATACAAAAGTTGAAAATTTATAATTTTCAAAGGCGATGAAAGGACGAAAAATACAAGGAAAAGTGATTTCAAACTTGAAGTGTCGTTATTTTCTAAGAAAAATGTCATTTTTGTAATTTTTTTTAGTCCCCCCCCCCCCCCTAGCCAAAAGAATAATCTTCAAAATAAAAAAGGTTTCAGTCGAATCGGATAATAACTTTTGGAGATACAGGTCCCACCGATTTGGATCAATTTTTTGACGCCTTGACTTTAACGACTCCCCAGGGCTGTCTGCAATGATTAATTATAAAACAAAAAATATATTTCTATAATTTAAGACATCCTTAATACAATGCAAAAAGTTCCATTAAATTATATATAGTAGTTTTCCTTTAATTAATTCCTAAATAGCACCTATTTTTTTGGGCTCTAGACCAGAACCTCCCCCTAATTTAATAATTTCGTATAATGCGTGTAAGAACGACGATTACAATACTAATGTACATTAGGGTGATTTTCGACTTTTGAATTTTCGTCGGGGCACCCTCCAGAATAGTTCCAAATAGTTAAAAAAAATCTGTGTAAAGTTTGAGCTCGATCGGATAATGGGAAAAGGTGCCTCTGAATGGTGCCATGAATGTTTCTTGAAACTTTGGGACCGAAATTTCAGTCTATATCTTCGATATTTTTCCAAATTTCGGTCCCAAATATTCAGGAAACATTCATGACATATCAAATACTGAAAATATGGAAAAACATTTTTTTTATCTTTTTCGCATATTTCGGTATATGTTCCTTTAAATGTTCAAAAAATAGTCCTCAAAAATAGAAATTGCATTTTTTTGTTCGCCTTCATAAATAAAAAGTTTTTGAGAAGCATTTAAACTTTCAAAATTTTAGAAAATGTCTTTTTTTTAGGTTTTTCCGACTTTTTTCGAAAATCGTTTGTCGCACGAGAGAAAGTAGGTACTAGAACATAAAATATGCTTCTTGTCCGGATCTACAACTTTTGTGTGACTTTATTTTTTATTTAATCAATGGCTTGGAGGATATTATATAAAATAGACTTTGCGAGCTGTTAAATAATGATTTAAATGTTTAAGGGCCCAGGGGCACCTTTTCCCGTTATCCGATCGAACTCGAACTTTACACAGATTTTCTTTTATATTTGGAACTATTCTGGAGGGTGCCACGAAGAAAATCTTGAAAAAATTTTTACCAAGAATAAATAAGAGCCACCCTAATGTACATATGTAGATTTACAAACGATGATGCCATTAATTCCAATGTATGTACCACCAACACTTACATGTGTCAACATTCTCGGTAAGACATCGGATACCAATGCAATGGTTCCTCTCGTTCTAAATAGCCTGGGTGGTCCTCTCACCTCTTTTGATCCTATCTGTACACGATCTCAGATCAACTTCAACGACGAGCTTACTGCTACTTACTAAGGCGTCGCATGGATAAGAAGCAGATGACTGGAGTGATATCGACTGCGTGTAACATAAAAGAATTACACGCCTCGTAGAAGTCCCATAAGGAGATGTAACGCATCTGACCGTATGTCAAAAAAATAAAATGTTACGGTTCAATTATGAGAAATATGCGTCCTTTAAGAAAACGAAATCTACACGAAAGAAAGAAAAAATGATTAATGTATTAAACACTGAATGAAAAATATGAATATTGTATCTCTAATTCTTATGATAAAATAGAAATTCCCTTGTATAAGTTTGTATGAAAAGGAGTATTGTTACTATTTGTGAATCTACATATTAACCGGGGTTACAGAAAATCATTCATATATAATAAACGATGCCCAAACACAATGAACACCGCATATATATATATATACTCCTCAGCATATAGTATATATATATACTATATGCTGAGGAGTCCAAGAATGAGCAACAGGTGCCCCATAACGTGTACCGTCGATCGTCTCGCGTTATAACTTCGTAAAACTTGGTTCACATCTTCATTTTTTCCACACAAGCTAATGAAATTTTCTGTAACGAGAAACTTTTCAATCTTAGAGAAAATGTTAATATACTACGTAGGTATATTTGACCACGAAATGCATTATTGAATGCGGTAATATGATTGTTTGATTGATGTTATTGCAATTACCATGTGTGGTTAGATGTAAATTGAAATTTTTAATGTGACTAACCCGCATTCGTAATATCCAACATCTTTCCTCGTATTTCTGAGTTCACCATTAATTTTCTTGTAAAATTCATTCCTAACGATTTCCTCACCGTACCTATATCGATTTGAAACTATTTGTCGAATTTTTCGGTATTCAAATATTCGAATACTTCAGTTGCTCAATTATTTGGCGAATATAATTCGAATATCCAAGTATTCGAATACTATTCGAAAATTTAAGTATTCGAATACTATTCGAATATTTAAGTATTCGAATACTGATGTATTCGAATAGTATGGTGTGAATTATAAATCAAGTTCTTTAGGTTCATTTGTCAGGGTGAAATCTTGTAACCTAATTTTGTCCCATTTCACACTATACTATTCGAATACCGATGAATATGATAACATTTGAATACTGAAATATTCGAAGTTTATTCGTAGCATTCGAATACTTGTAAAATATTCCAATATTAAATTATTCGAATAGTCCCAGCCCTACGAAATATGGTTTCGCGTGTACCTGCAACAGCCCTTTAGAGGGATACAAAATGGTAATGATGTATTACATTCGACGTGGTTACGGTCCGTTCTTGTATCCGAATTATTCCGCCGCATAGCGCACAACACAATGTTTTTACAGCCTGTGCACTCTCATCGCCCACGCCGGTAGAGTTATAACCGTTTCGAGGGCCGTATTGTAAAGTCATCCTGCTCTCGTGCAGTCACGTGCGCATTGAGGCCATCAAGACCTATATGTATGTACGTGTGTAAGTATGTACTTATACATATAAAGGAAGAGGCGGTACGCTTATTACAAACGAACGACTCTTTCGGTCACAAATCAAATAACATTTTACTTTGACCAATAATAAAAATATGTTGGCAGAAGTCGAGGCATAATTATTATGCAAAGTCTGATACTGTAATTGAGTGCGTTACTTGTATACAAATTAGGTATGCATAGCACTCACAATAAAATGAATTCTTATTGTAGAATACTTTTGCGTTGTTTAATGTTATAGGAAATAGAAGAACTGTTTTAACCCTCCGAGTACGGGGCCTGGATCAATTTTGACCCACCGATCATCCTACTTTACGACAGTATCGGCGAGGGTTCGAGAGGCCGTGAATATGTATTAGTGAACTATCGGTGAGGGTCTGCACAGACCCAGGCTTAGGACTCGAAGTCCAGTACTCGGAGGGTTAATACAGTACCTGTTGTCATTACCATATACAAATTAACGGACACGTATAAAGGGAACATAAGATTCTGTCAAGCCATTAGACTACTTAATTGCTTTTATATGACGTGTGTGGTAGGTATATAAATGATATGGACGCAGAAGGAGGGTTAAACCAGAAGAGAAAATTATCCCGTCAGAGTAGAAGATGAAACGAGTCTCGCACTTACGTCCGCCCACGCTTGCAACTCGTTATGACTCTAAAGAAGTTCGCAATACATACACACTTCGTGACCCTGTCAGCGTTTTATCACCTTTAGTACATTTACATCGTAATCTGATAATAGCAGACCGAACCATAACGTTGACTGATTGGATTGGATTCTGATCCGAATTCTAGCAAGAGGTGATTCCTCCCCTTCGTAAACGTAAATTGTCAAAAATAAGAATTAAATTTCTTGTAACAGTAAATACATTGGCCCCATATGTACACTTTGGCTGGCAGTTAAACTGATCATGTAATTCGGTTCATTTTAAGTAATTTATGAAACAATAATTATACTTGTAAACCAGATGTCCTGCTTAGTGGCAATAATTATCTATTGTAAACGGGAACCTTTTCGCTTGATTTTCAATGACACTCCGAACTGTAAGTTTCTGCATATTTACCAATATAAAGCATTCCTCCAATTTCACCAAGTATTAAGAACATACATAAACTAAGTTTTCTTTGTATTTAAAAACATTCCGCCCATAAAGTAATGTAGTGCAGCAATCCAGTTACAATAGGTAAATATTTCCACTCCATATAAATACATTATGTACTGTGGTTTGCAAAATTGTTGGCAGTCGGTTGCGTAGCGGGGCAAGGGGACTACCTCGCTCGCGCCGCCCCACTCTCTGCCGCGGAACTCCCCAATTCCCCCGCTCGATCTCTTCGTCATGCGGCGGTGCTAACCGATTTGTTGATGTGACGCGTCGGCCAATAGCGAAAATACGTGTGCTTTACATCTACCACAATGTTAGAGAAAGTGGGCCTATGAGGATACACACGATCGGACCACCAAGTTTCTGCCGGCAACATTTGTGCAAACCACAGTAGGTATGTATACAGGTATACATGTATATGTACATTCGTCCTCTCCCCACTACGTCATACAAACCGTGCGATGTTCCACATTCACGTGGTAAATATGTACTAGAGTGGCTCTTATTTACTCTTGGTAAAATTTTTTTTCAATATTTTCCTCGGAGCACCCTCCAGAATAGTTCCAAATAATTAAAAAAAATCTGTGTAAAGTTTGAGCTCGATTGGATAACGGAAAAAGGTGCACCTTGGCCCGTGAACATTTAAGTCATTAATTCCCAGATAGTACACAGACGTCTTATGTACATCCGAAGAACGTCCGTTCCGGACGTACTGTTCGTTCGAAGGAGTGTCCATATGTCCCCTGTACGCCCCCGTAAAGTTCATTAACCCTAGTTCGACTGACGAGGCACCCGGGTGACTATTTGAACTTTACCGCCGAAAAAAGATTTTTTCTAAGTATTTTTTTTTTCTGAGCTTCTATGACATCTCAAACGAATGATTTTTGAGTAGAAAAAACATGCGTAAATGGTTTTTAATTTTTTCTTCGCCTTACTTTTACCTGTTGAAATGTTTTATTCTCATTTCGGCTAACGCAGTCACCCGGGTGACTTTTAGAAAATGTATAGAAAATAAGAATGTAGGGGAAGCCCGGGCAAAGCGGTTATGTTAAGGTTTAGTGAGAAAAATAACATAGTTACAATTAAGATGAGAAATATTTTTTATATTAATAATCATTTAAAATTAATCAGCTTTCTGATACAATAACGAAAAAATGGGTAACTGAAACATTTAAAGCATTTTAAAACGAAAAACGTAAATAAGTCAATCAATCCGCTTTGCCCTACCCCCCTGGGCAAAGCGGATCAGGGGGTCGGCAAAGCGGATGTTATTAAATAACGCAAAGTCAATCTTGGCATTCGTCACAGAAGTCACTGCCAGATCCTTCATATACAGTGCAGCATTCAAGGGCCCATCTGGTACATTGGCTGCACTGGATCCAGTCTTCGGATGGGGGGTCGGAGTATGGCTCAAAACACACATATATGACAATAATATTTATCAATATCAATATCACTAATAAAAATTTATCAATAATATATGACAATAATAAAACAATAATAATACAGGGTTATCCACTGAAGACTGGCGGCGCTCGATGAGAACGGCAACAACGTCACACGCATAATTTTATTTTTAGAACCTATACTTTTAGCAACAGCCCATAGATGACGGATGAATCGACATATGATTGTAGTAGTAATTATGCGTGTGACGTTGTTGCCGTTCTCATTTCTACTCGCGCGAGCGCCGCCAGTCTTCAGTGGATAACCCTGTATGAGCGAGATTAGCAGGGCAGAGGATTGACGATCCGCTTTACCCCGATCCGCTTTGCCCAAAGAACCCACTTGGTGGAAATTGTAATGTTTGAGAAAAGTATGAACAACAAATTAAAAATGTTAACCTCTAATAGAATCTTAAAGACACAGAGTTCTTATAAAAAATATTTACTGTGGTAAATACCGATAACTATTAATAATCAAGCCACGTACCTACCTGAGCGAAATGTGTAAGAAAACGCACAATTTTCGTTTTTTCTTCAGAAACGACGCACCACAGCAATTAAATACTTTATTGCATTGTCATGGCCTCTAAAATCGGTCGCTTTCTAGATCAGGAAAAACTCGTGGGACCATCTTTGATAGCAAAGCAAAAAAAAAGACGATCCGCTTTGCCCAGGGTATTCGCTTTGCCCGGGGTTCCCCTACGTAAAAAATTGTATTGATAATTAGTTATACAAAAATTACAAGGGCAAAAGAGACGCAGTAGATCGCGGCAAGACGATGTTTTTTCGATAGACGATCGACGTTGCCACGCGTTGCCACGTTCCGAAAAGTGGCCGGGCGACGCATCACTCGTTGCAGAAGTAATCGCGAGTCGCCACCTACCGCGTACCTACATATTCTTTACTTACTGTTATTTAATAAACCTATCCACTACTCCTAG
This sequence comes from Andrena minutula, assembly GCA_929113495.1. Taxonomy (NCBI): domain Eukaryota; kingdom Metazoa; phylum Arthropoda; class Insecta; order Hymenoptera; family Andrenidae; genus Andrena; species Andrena minutula. The sequence goes on from OV815993.1 coordinate 22,245,093, forward strand.
CAAAGTGATTCTCCTTCCTCCTACACGTGTTCTGAGCATTGCCACTTGCAATTATTAACATTGCTTACATACGTTATTCGTGCAGATGTACATATAAAATTAGTCACCCGGGTGACTGCATCAGCCTAAATGAGTTCTAAAATTCGTCAGTCGAACTAGGGTTAAGGAAAAAAAAACTTGGCGGTGACGAGAATCGAACTCAGCTCTCCCAACTTACGAAGCAACCGCTTTTTGCAACTAACCAAGACACTTCCTTGAAAATAGTTCTCATTTCTAGGTATATAACAATATTTAATTGTTTATAAAATATACGCATTGACGCGAAATATTCTACAGAATACCATCATTCGACCTCTTGACTCATTGCTTAAAATTTCACATTCTAAGACTGGCGTCTTTAAGACGTCGTGTGTGTAAGAATTGAAGATGTCTGTCTTAAGATGTCGTGTGCTATCTGGGAACATTTCAGCGACTTCATTGCACAAAAAATAAAGCAAATGCGAGATTCAATCATAAGACTGTTTTGCAACCTAACCTTAATCATCTGTAAAACATACAAGACGGTTGTTCTTCGAAGATCGAAAATTCTGTTCTTCTAAACACTCACAAGACTTACGAGACGATGATTCTCGGAACATTCGAAATGTAGTAGTCCAAAACAATCACGTGACTTCCAAGATTGTTTGATGTTTCTAGAACATCCGAAATTTAAATCCTAATTACATTCGTAAGACTTAAGAAAAGGACGTTCCTAGAACATATATGTACGAAATTTAGGTCTTGGGAACATCCGTAGGATTTAAGAAACGGATGTTCCAAGAACATACGAAATTTAAGTCCTAAGAACGTCAGTAAGGGTTAAGAAACGGACGTACCTAAGGTCGGTATCATATATATTGGCCGGTGAGTTTCGTGAGGGGTATTCTCCCACCACACCGTTTGTTTGCCTCGGTGCTCCTTTTCTCAACGTTTTCTGACTCGCTCTCGTTCCATCTCGCTCTCGCCTTCGCAGAACAAGAGTGAGCCAGAAGTGGTGGGGATAGTGCCAAGATTCTGACGTGTAGGCCAAACCGAGCTGTCAGCGTAGAAATACACACATCAGAATAGGTGTGCGTTAGCTACGAAAAAATTCAGGAGCTTTATTGGTCAGAACATTAGAGCATATAATATGGAGGTCTCATTGAAATCTTGAAACTGTCCCCAACATGGTGCGAGAGAGAAAGACGTGCGAGCGAGAGAAGTATGTGTCCTATTCGACCGTAATGCGCAAGCGCCGATATCGTGCGAGAGAGAAACACATCTTGCGAGCGAGAGAAGTATATTACGGCCGATTGTTCTCCTATATACATCTTTCGCTCGCACATGTTTTTCTCTCTCGCACGATATCGGCGCATGCGCATATCGTTCGAATAGGACATATACTTCTCTTTTTCTCTCTAGCGTGATGTTGCCCGACAGTTTCGAGGCACTCACTCTAAAGCAATGATACCTCCATGTATATATGCTCTAAGGTCAGAACATTGTACTTTCTCGATAGCTTCATCTCGTATTGATCTACGCATTGCTTCGCAACGCACACAACTATTACGTTAAGGATAAATAACAGCCAACCGGCTAGGTTCAGGCGGAGGCGAGCAGCATTCCCTTTACCCCACCATACCCTGCGAGGGCTTCGCAACTCCAACTGACAAATCAGTAATCGTCAGATGGTGGTGGCTGATTTCTCCTCGATCGCTGCTCGCGAAATCGAATTCACCGGCCAATATATTTGATACCGACCTTAGAACATCCGAAATTTAAGTCCTAAGAACATCCTAGGTATGTTCAAAATGGACGTAGGACGTTCGGATATAAACTGGACATGAAACGGACGTCCTTGGGATGTGCGGTGCTATCTGGGTTATGAGCTCACAAAATCAATTTGATATAATTATCCTCCAAGTTATTGATTACATCTAAAAATATATCAAACAAAAGTTGTAGTTCCAAATAATCTTTTATATTGTATTACTTTTTCTCGTGCGACAAACGGTCCTCATAAAAATCCGAATAACTGGTAAAAAACATCTTTTTTAAAATTTTGAAAGTTCAAATTCTTCTCGAATACTTTTTATTTATGAAGTCGAGAAAAAATTTCATTTTTATTTTTGAGGACTATTTTTAAACATTTAAGGGGGGCATGCATTGATACCCCTACAGCACACTTTATTGCAAGAATGTCTCAGTTACGTTGCGGTTTAATATTTGGAACATTGCACGGAACGTTGCCTAAACGTTACAAGTAAATTGCTATGTCCGCCCCTGTGCAACATTGTAGGTGATATTTCTGCAACATTGCTTCGGGATTTTACAGTAATGGTCGTGCAACGTTTCCGAGATTTTACAGCAATGGTCGCGCAACATTTCGGGCAGTACTACCAAAATTAAAATAACTTTATCTTATATACATACACAGCCCCGTTGCAGGGTAATAATATAATAATAATTTCATACATTAAAATATGTAGTATTCTACTCTATCTAAATAAATTAAATTCATTTTCAAATCTCTTCTATAATTTAAATTCATGTACAAACAACTCTCACAATAACACTTTTTTCATATATTCAACGGCCAACGAGAAATTCTAGTGTAACGTCCGGTTGCCCAGGGACGACTGAACGCTAGCAGGTTCTCGAGAGGAGAGCGGCGTCCCCTCGAGTATAGGATAGGTGGGGGTTCGTTGATAGAGTTAAGGAGTAAAATCCAACTTAAAACGTAACAATGACTTTATTTGAACAACACTTATTTCTAATAGTAATAATTATAATGCTTATGACTACGATTTTTATGTTTTTTATGGGTTTTATACTAATTAACTGCGCTATTAAAGTTAAATATCTGTATGTAAAATATGCTTCTGTAGTAAGCTCGGCCGCTACCGTTTCCGGAGCAGTTCCCAAACTTTTGACAGAATTCTTTATTTTATGCTGCTGCTGTTCGTAGCGGCCGCTACCGTTTCCGGAGCGGTTCCCGATACTCGTGGCAGGGTATGTATTGTAGGGTTCCGTAGACCTTGCCTTCGCTAAGCGGTTAAGCTGCTACCTACTAATAGGAGCAACGCTTGAAACCTCCGTGAAGACAAAGTTCTCAACCTTTAAATGAAAGATCCAAAGAGGAGCAACAGTACCTTTATACACTGAGAACCAGTCGCTACCGTTTCCGGAGCGTGCTGAAATTCTGCTGGATGGTACCTCAGCTACCTCCAGGAACTAGCATTCGTCAGTCGCAAGAACGTATCTGAATTCGAATGAGCGCGCCAGGTGCTGCGTGCGCCTTCTTTTATACTCGAGATTTGGTGGGTTAGCGCATGCGCAGTGAGTTAGTTTTCAATGTTTCGCATTTTACTCGCTTATTACATATTATTTTATTTTGCGTTTTTGGTAATACTTATATTTAATTATTTATAATATTCTTATAATATTCGCTTTTTTAATATTTGCTTAATTCGTAATTTACGTATAAAAATATGTACAATGCTTGTGCGCGGTAACGCAGATTGGATTAATGGTAGCTTAGGTCCATCCTACTTTACCGACGGTCGGTAATTACCGGTTCGAGTCCCCGTTGGACGTTACACCTCCCCCCTAAGGTATCTCTCGTCCTCGAGAGACTTATATGAGGTTGGAAAATGGACAATTTAAAAAAAAGGAAAAAGAATTTATTAAATTTTGTATAATTTTATGGTCTGTAAGGTTTGGCTGCTCCCGAACCGAACAGCGCTAATAACCGCCATGCTTTTTTTCTGGGATCCGTTGGCGGTAGTCGACGGTACGTTTCCCAGTCGGAGGCTGGGATGTCTATTTTTTTTAATTTTGGCCATCTTCTTGCTGGCACATCCGGCATCTTAAATTCTGGACGTTTAAAGTCCGGGGTTTTAGGAAACTCCGGTGTTGTGGGGAGCAAGTCCGGAGAATTGCATGGAGGTGTACGAGATTGTATCTTAAATTGAACGATTTTAAATTAATTTTTAAAGGAAGGTGGGATTCATTGAGATACTTTACCTTTTTTTTTGGTGATCCCGGAAGTGGGGTGATCATTGGTGGTATTTCGACCATTTCTTTTAGTATTTTCCTAATTTCTTTTTTACTTTCTTTTGCTTTACTATGACGCGAACCTGAACGCTTCGGCATTTTGGTAGCTATGGTTGCGCAAGCGCGAATTTAGCAACATGTTAGGGCCTGATGTAGTGGCGCCCTCTGACGAATTTTTCCCGAATTCTTTTGTAACTTATAACTACGCAATAATGTTGCTTATATTATTTTATGACAGGTTATAATTTTTACTTTTTTAGGTTAGAAAAAGAAATATTTATTTATTATAAAATCTAAAATTATGGTGTAAGTGTTTATTACAGTATGTTTGTGTGTGTGGCGTATGTTTGTAGAGTGTACTGTAAAAAAGAAGAATTAAGTATATAAAAAGTAATTAAAATTAGGTGTAAGTGTTTATTACATTCTGTTCGTGAGTGTGGCGTGTATATGTAAAGTGTAATGTGTATGAGAAAAAAAACCAAATATACTTAATTTACGTATAAATTCTTTTTATGTTATATGTATTTTTTCTTATGAATTCCTTTTTTATTGGATATGCTCCACCTCGATGTAGATTTTGAATATATTCCGCCTGAATTTGTGGGAATAATGCTATGCAAAGTTCGGACTTCCGTTTCCGGTTGCGTGAGAGATAGTTGTGTGCTGGAGTGAGTGGAGTTTGTGGCTAGAGTGGAAGGCAGGTGAAGTGGTGAGAGAGAGTGGAAAGTGGAGTGAAAGGTAGAGGGGAGTTGAGGAAGGGTCTGGGAATAAAGGGAAAGGGCGGAGTTACGGGGTAGCAGAAGTACGGGAGGGATAAGGAAGGCATTGGAGGTTAGGCGGTAGAGGCAGAGAGAAAAAGGCGGGAAGGAACGTGGAGTGTGACAGGTAGTGACGCAGGCGGGAGAAGAGTAAAACAGGAGAGAAGAGCTGGTGGGAAGGCGGGAAGTTTGAAAGAAGGAGAAAGTAAGAAGTGTAAGGAAGGACGAGGAGAAAGTAAAGGATAAAAAGGAGCAGGTGAAAAAGGTTAAAGGGGTAGGATAAAGGGGTAACAGGGTAAGGAGAGTGGGAAAGGGGAAGAAAGGGGAAAGGAGATAGAGAAGAGAGAAAGAGATGGAGAAGAAAAAAGGGGGAGAAAAAGAAGTGGGAAAGACGGCAAATGAAGGAAGGATTAGAAAGGACAGTGAGAACAGCATGGGGAGTAGTGCGGGAAGTGTAGATAGTGTGTGGGAAAAGAAGAGGGAAAGAGAGGAGGAGTATGGGGCAATGGAGCAGGATAAAGTAGGAGGGTTTAAGAGAAGCTGGAAGACTCAGAGGTCTCCAGAAAATGGTGGTAAAGGGGGGAGGAAGGAGGGAGGAGGAGAAGAAGAGGGACTACTGGAAGGAATGATGAGGGAAATGATGTGGGAGATGAAGAAGATGAGAGAGGAAATGGAAAAGGATAGGGTAGAGAGAAGAATGATAGAGGAGGGGATGAGGAAGAAGAGGGAGGAGATGAAAAAGGAAAGGGAGGACAGAAGAAGAAGAGAGGAGGAGTGGAGAGAGGAAAGGAGAAGATGGGAGGAGGAATGGAGAGAGGAAAGGAGAAGATGGGAGGAGGAGATGAGGGAAGAGAGGGCGAGAAGAGGAGGGATGGTAGAGAAGATTGGGAAAATAGAAGAATGTGATAGGAGGATGGAGGAGGTGATGGAGAAGGTAGGAAGGTGAGAAAAGGAAAGAAGGGAGAGTGGGGGGGAGGAGAGGAGGGGGGAAGGAGAAGAGGAGGAATGGAGGATGAGAATCAGAAGGATAGAGGTAATGCAGGACAAGAAAGATAGGGAGTTGAGAAGGAATAATGTGGTGATAAGGGGGTTGGGGCTAGAAGGAAAGGAGGTGAAGGAGGAGGTGGGGAGGTTATGGGAAAGGATGGGGTTGGGGGTGAAGGGAATAAAGGAGGTGGTGAGAATAGGAAAAACAGGAAAGGAGGGGAGTGGAATGGCGCTGGTGAGGTTGGAGGGGAGGGAGGAAAAGAAGGAGGTGATGGAGGCAAAGAAGAAACTGAGGGGCAGAAGGGAAAGGATAGAGGATGACCTCACAGAGGAGGAATGGAGGGCAAAATGGAGGATAGAGGGAGAGGCTCAAATGGAGAGGGAGAAGGGAAGGAAAGTGCAGGTGGGATATCTGAAGATGTGGGTAGATGGGAAGGTAAGAAGGTGGGACGAGATAAGGGAGAAATGGTTTGAGGTGCAGGGAAACGAATGAGCTGGGAAGGGGGAAAGAAGAAGGAGAAGGGAATGGAAGGGGGATTATGGAGGGTGGCGTTCTGGAATGTGGCAGGGGTAAAGAGGAAGGATGAAGGATTTTGGAGGGGGCTGGAGGAATGGGATGTGATGGTGCTGAGTGAGACGTGGATGGAAGAAAAAGATTGGGGGTGCGTAGAAAGGAAACTACCTAGAGGGTACGTATGGAAAAAGCAGTGGGCCAGGAGAGATAGCCAGAAGGGAAGAGCGATAGGAGGAATGTTGTTGGGGGTGAGAAAGGAGTTAGAAGTGGGAGAGGGAGGAGGGGGAGGGAAGGAGGGGATAATGGCTAAGAAAGTGAAAATTGGGGGGGGGGGGGTGGAAAATAATGGGGGTGTATGTGAAAAGGGACTTGAAGGAGAAGCTAGAGGATTTAGGGGAGTGGACGGAAGAGAGAGAGGTAGGGATAAGAGTATTGATAGGGGGGGATTTTAATGCGCGCACGGGAGAGGCAGGAGGGGAGATAGAGGGGGAAGAGGAGGATGAAGGGAGAGGGGGGGGGGAGAAGGAGATCCAAGGATAAGGAGGAGAATAGGGAAGGTAGGAAGCTGTGTGGGTGGTTAGAGGAGAGGGGGTGGGGAATATTGAATGGGAATACAGATGGGGATGAGGAGGGGGAGTGGACTTTCACAGGGGGAAGGGGGAACACGGTAATAGACTATGTGGTAGGGAACGAGGATACGAGGGAGAAAGTGGAAAGGTTGGAGATAGGGGAGAGGGTTGAGTCAGATCACTACCCGGTGGTTGTGTGGTTAAGGGGGGAGAGGAGGGAAGAAGAGGGAAGGAGGGAAGGAGGGAGGAGGGGCGGTTTTAGGGGAGACTGGACGGAAGAGGGAAGGAGGGAATTTATGAGGAAATTTGGGAAAAGGGGTGAGGGGTAGAGGGGAATAGAGGAGGAATGGTGTGAGATGCGAGAAAGGATTAAGGGTGCGTTTGGTAAAACGGGGATGGGGGGGGGGGGGGGCGGTAAAGAAGGGAGGGTGGTGGGATAAGGAATGTAGAATGGAGAAGAGTAAGGTAAGGAGGGAGTTGAGAAAATGGAGGAAGGAAGGAGGGGATGGGAGAGAATATAAGGAGAGGAAGAGGGAGTATGCCAGGTTGTGTGAGGAAAAAAGGAAGAAGGAGGTGGAGAGGTGGATGAGGGAAGTGGAAGGAGTAAGAACGGAAGGACAAGTGTGGAAGGTGGTAAACAGGGGAAGGAAAGGGAAAAGGAGAGTTAATGAAGGAATTTCAATGGGGGAATGGGAGGGGTATTTTAGGGGGTTGCTGGGGGGGGGGTGGAATGGAGGGTGAGAAGGGGGGAGACAAGAAGGAGGGAGGATGGAGAGACGGATATAGAGAGGGAGGAAATAGGAAAGGTGATAAGGAACATAAAAGATGGGAAGGCGGGAGGGGGAGATGGGATCCCGAATGAAGTGTGGAAGTACGGAGGCGCGGAAATAGAGAATTGGCTATGGGGGGTATGTAAGAGGGTGTGGAGGAGGGAAGGCTGGCCAGAAGGGTGGAGAGAGGGTGTGGTGGTGACAGTTGTAAAGAAGGGGTTGGGAAAGAGGGTGGAAGATTATAGGGGGATAACCCTAACACAGACGGCATACAAGATATACGCGTCTGTGTTAGCGGAGAGGCTAAGGGGGGAGGTACAGGGGAAAGGAATGCTGCCACCGGGTCAAACGAGCGTTAGGAGGGGGGTGGGGTGTATGGATAACGTGTATGTGCTAAATTATTTAATAAATAGGCAAGTGAGAAGAAAGAAGGGGAAATGGTGGTGTTATTCATAGATATGAAAGCGGCGTTTGACTCGGTGGACAGGGAGGTTTTGGTTAGGGCTATGAGGGGAAGAGGGGTGAGGGAGGAGTTAGTGGGGAGGTGCGAAGAGGTCCTTAGGGAAACATATTGTACGGTGCGGGTGGGGGATGAGGAGGGGGAGAGGTTTTGGACAGCGAGAGGGATGAGGCAGGGGTGCCCGCTGAGCCCGAGCCTCTTCACCCTGCTTATAGCGGACCTGGAAGAGGAAATGAAAAAGGGAGGATGGGGGGGAGTGAAACTAGGGGGGGAAAAGGTATACACGTTGGCATACGCCGACGATGTGGCGGTGTTGGCGGAGGACGAGGAGGGGATGAAGGGGCTTATGGGGAAATTGGAGAAGTATGTGGATGGGAAAGGCCTGCAGGTCAACGTAGAAAAGACAAAGGTCATGAGGTGTAGGAGAGGAGGGGGGAGATGGAAGAGGATAACATGGAGATGGAAGGGGAAGGAGATTGAGGAGGTGAGGAGCTTCAAGTATCTGGGGTATACGGTGATGGGGAATGGGGGGCAGGAGGAGCATGTGGGGGAAAGGGTGAAAAAAGGGGCGGCGGTGATGGGGAAGGTATGGGGTATTGGGAAAAGGATGTTTGCAAACGATGGAAAGGAGATTATGGCTTTTCGATAAGCTGGTGTGGCCGGTGGTGGGGTACGGAGCGGAGGTGTGGGGGTGGAGGGAAAGGGAGAAGGTGGAACGCCTACATGATAGGTTTTTGAAGTTGGTGTTGGGGGTGGAAAGAGGTACGCCGAGTTACATGGTGAGGGAGGAATTGCAACGGGAAATGATGAAGGGAATGGCAGGGATGAGGGCGTGGGGGTTTGAAAGGAAGCTGGAGGAGGGGCAAGGGGGTGAGCTGGCGAGGAGGTGTTGGGAAGAAATGAAGGGGAGGATCAAGAGGGGAAAGGCCTTGGAGGGGTGGGAAGAAGAAAGGAAAGCGTTCTACGAGGAAAGGGGCTGCACCGGGGAGGAGATGGAAGGGATAAGGGAAAGGGGGGGAATAAGAGGAGAGGAGTTAGTGTGTAGGGAAAGGAAGCTGCAGGAAGAGGAGAGATGGAGAAGGATAGGGGAATCAAGAAGCAACGGGTGGTATGGTAGGGTGAAGGGGGAAGGGTTACCGGGGTACTTGAAGAAGGGGTGGGGGGAAAGTAGATGGAGAAGGGTCGCGAGGTACAGGTTGGGCAATGAAATGAGGGGGGGGGGAGATATTGGGAGAAGGAGGAGGGGAGGATGTGCAGGATGTGTAGAGGGGGGGAAGAGACGTGGGAACACGTTTGGGAGGTTTGTATGGGATGGTGAGAAGAGAGGGGGTGGCAGGAGAAGGCGGGAGAGGTTCTAGATGACGGGGGGGGGGGGAGGGGGAGGTGTGGCTGAGAAGAATTGAGGAGAGGAGAGAAGGTATGGAGCATGGATGAGGAGATGAGAGCGGAAGGGGAGTCGAGCGGAAGCGGAGGTCCGGGAGAGGGAGGGAAGCGTTTATGTAGAGGTAGCGTGTGCGAGCGTCGGGGAGGAGAGTAGGGTGCGAGCGAGCGGCGAGGAAGTAAGCTAAGATAGGTTAAGATAGGTTAAGATAGGTTAAGATAGGTTAAGGTAGATATAAGGTAGATTTAAGGGAAGAAGATGGGAGACGGAGGAGGTGTAAAAGATTGTAACCCCTAGGGGAACCAATAAAGACCAATACAATGCTATGCAAAGTTCGCAGTTTGTTATTTCTTTTGCAGAAAACATGATGCGTCGGCAAAACCAACATATTGTGTAATTTCTTTTGTTTCCATATGCTATCAGGTGTACATGGCTTTGTGCCCGTATCCGCTCTTTTCGTTTCTTTGCACAATTTACACACATCAGATGTGGACTATTTGCAATATAAAAAATTCCTTGTCCATTGTGTTTTGTAGGCACCAGTACTTTGCCATTTTTCTCCTAAGTGATAGTGGTTACAGTGGGTACAGTGGTTACAGTGAAGGAATCCTTTGTCTTCCGCTTCTTATATAGACTTCCTATGCAGGGTTGCAACTTCGTATGGTTATAAATTATTTAGGGTATTTTTTTTTATAAATTTTTAAAAATTTGTTCCCGTATAACAGGATAGGTAAATCCGGATTGCATCCTATATATTGCTGTTGGTGATAAGTAGTATAGTAATAATGTACATAAAGTACAATTGGTTGCAGCTTTTTGTTTGAATAATAATTTATTGCAGATACAACATTTTTTTATCCTGCTTCTCCATACAAGAAGGTGGTCTTTGGCTGGATTTGTATGTACCCATCCTGTTCTTTGGGCACAATGTCCGCAAAGTAATTCTTTATCCATATAATAATATACATCGCCTTGAAAGAATTTCATAAAACATTTAAAGTTTTCCATTACAATAGAAAGTCTTTTGATCCTTTTGCTACGAATGTTTGCGCTTTAATGAATAAATTCGATTTCTGTTCCTTCTTATATAGTCGCCTGGATGCAAGGTTGCAATTCCTCTATAGTGGCGCCCTCAGGTAGATAGGCTTTTTTCACTCTGTTCATATGTATGACCCTAGTTTGTTTTACAGTGATTGCTATCTTCAAATTGCTATTCTCTAGAACCTCAGTAATTTGGTAAGGTCCGCTGTATTCTGGTCCTAACTTTTCGCGTCTTGGATTTAATAACCAAACCCAATCTCCTATTTTGTATGTTTGAGATTGTATCTTCTGGTCGTAGTAATACTTCTGCCGAACTTTTGATTCTTCTAAGTTATTTCGCGCCATTTGTCGAATGTGGTGTAATTTGTGTATTAATTCATCAACATAGTCCGGATATGTTTTGATATTGTCTGTTGGAGGCATACTTGAAGGAAGACGTGCTTTTTTACCGTAGACAAGTTCGTGGGGCGTAAATTTCGTGCCTTCGTGAGTGCTTGTATTATATGAGAACATTGCTCGAGGTAACCACTGGTCCCATTGTTTTTCTTTTGATACATAGTGTCGTAGATATTCAATAAGAACATGATGACTTCTTTCTAGTGATCCATTGGACTGAGGATGGTATGCTGATGTTCGATATTGTTTGATGTGGAATGTTTTGGCTAACTTTTTCATAAGGGAACTCATATAATTTGGCCCTTGATCAGTACCCTGATAACCAAATCTGGCGGTAGGATCTGCCGGCAGCTGCAGTGCAGTCTACGTCCGCATTCGACTACGGATCTGCCGGCAGAGTCTGCGTGGCAGGGTCTTGGCTGGATATTGATGGATGATATGACTTGGAATATTCTTCGATTTTGCCGGCACTGATTGCCACTGCCAGTGACTGCCACCCCGAATCACGAAAACGAACGCAAACTGGACGTAGATTCTTGACCAATCACGAGTTTCGGTATTATGGCGCAGCCAATCCGAGCGTAACCCACTGTACCGCCAAATTGTTACACGTGGTACATCTACATACCGTTTGTTCAAAGTGGTATCCGTCGTGCTTGAAGACGAACGCTCGAAAAATATTCTATGTGATCCTAAAGCATCAATATCCAGACAAATCATCTCGAAGTATCCAGAAAGCAAACGTAATTATGGAATTGAATAATTTTCAATTATTTACGTCGCGAAAATCGAAATTCACATTATCTGCAAGACAAAAAAATATGGTTATGCGCGAAGTGCAAATGTTTAGCGTCTTGTTTCGTAAATAATAATTTAACACATGTTTTATTATAAATGTTAATGTTCGCAGGAGCATGTACGATTGCCTAGGGCAGCGAAGATCAGGTGGGCGGTTCGAGGACGCTAGCATCCATGCGTCTTCTATGGGCTGCGTGGAAGAGGGTGCTCGAAGCCAATGAAGCGGCGGGCATGCCACGGACATGGAAACCTCTAGTAGTGTAATCTGCCGTGGATCTGCCGGCAGACCCTGCCACGCAGACTCTGCCGGCAGATCCGTAGTCGAATGCGGACGTAGACTGCACCGCAGCTGCCGGCAGATCCTGCGCTCTCCTGGCAGACCCTACCGTCAATCTGCTTGCAGACGGCCGGCAGATGGTTATCAGGGTAAGGATAGCTTTATGACTTCCAAATTTGCAGATAAAATGTTCTGTGAATGCTTTAGCTATGTCCTTTGCAGTTATGTTTATTACTGGTATTGCAAGGGAATATTTAGTTAAGTTATCTTGGATAGTAAGTATATAACTATTTCCTACATCTGTAAAAGGTAATGGTCCTACTATGTCCATAGAAATTTTGTCAAATGCATCCAATGGTGTGTCTGTTAATACCATAGGATCTTTATTTTTTACTCTCTCCAATTTAGTTTTCTGGCATTCCAAACAAGTTTTGATAAATTGTGTTATTTCGTATTTCATATTCTTCCAATAATATTTACTTCTTATTCGATGATACGTTTTAGTAATTCCTTTGTGTCCTCCTACAGGTGTTTGGTGATTTTCTAACATAATCTGCTGTCTATCTTGTATGGAAGGAGTTAAGAGAGTGCCCTTGCAAAAATTAAGTTGGATATCCTCTTGTACGAATATTATGTCTATTAAATTTCGTAGTTTGTTTAATGAGATTTTATTTTCTTCGGCTGATATATATATTTTTGTGGCTTTTTCAGATATTAGATATGTATAACCTACGAATATTATGTCTATTAAATTTCGTAGTTTGTTTAATGAGATTTTATTTTCTTCGGCTGATATATATATTTTTGTGGCTTTTTCAGATATTAGATATGTATATCCTATATTAGATATGTGTATCCTTAGTGAATTGTATAAATCTTCTTCTGTTGGATGGTCTATCGTGATGATTCCAAGTATTGTATGTTTTCCTTCCTTAATTTTCATTAATCCTCCGGCTTCTAATGGAAGTGGAAGTTTGTGAGTTTTTATGTTTTTTTCTTTATATAATTTTTCTCCTGCTGGTCCTATTGGTTTACCCTCTGTATCAATAAATGTTATGATATATCCTTTTCCCACCCATAAGTGGTCCTCTATTTCAATGTTTTGTTTTTTGACAGGAACATTTGACACTATTTTTGGTCTGCCTGTTGTATGTTGTGGAGGTGGAGTGGTTGGGAATGATAATGGTGGAAGAGATAAATGTGGGGAAGGGGACAGTGAAGGAGGTATGGGTACTTTTTTTATTTTTATGGGACTTGTGGGAGCTGTATCTGTACTAGAGTTTAATTTCTGTTTCTTCTTTTTAGGTGCATGGTGAGTGCTTTTATCTGAGCTTGTTTCTGCACTAATTTTGGGAGGGTCTCTGTAATTTTGTTTTGGTACTATAGTTGTTTCGTCTATTTCTTCTATTAAGTCCTCTTGAAGTGTCTTGATGTTAGGTTTTTTCTTTGGGTTGTCTTGTTTTATATTTTGAGGAGCTATTGCCTCTTGAGGGGTCGTATGTACTTCTACGTTTTGAGGGGGTGCATGTATTTCTACTGGTACTGTGATTTGAGATGGTGTATGTACTTCTATGTTTTGAGGGGGTGCATGTACTTCTACTGGTACTGTGATTTGAGGAGGTGTGTGTATTTCTATGTTTTGTTTTTTAATTTCTGGTTGAGACGAAGAGGTGTTTCTTTTTATTTTCCTTTTTAATTTTTGTCGCTTAGTTTCTTTTGAATCACTTTCATCATATGAGAAATCGGAATCTGATGAACTAAGTCTAAGTTGTTTATATGGAGCTGGATTTCCTGAGGTTGAGGCAGTTGTTTCTCTCTGTCGTGTGTTGGGTTGGTGAAATTGTTTCTGTTTTTTGTTATCCTGAGAACTTGTTTCTGAGTGTGCTCGCTTCGCGTTTAGTGGTAATGCTATTGGGTTTCTAGATAATATTTACCGGGTTTATATAAAATTTTGTAATCGTATTCCGCAAGTTTGATTTTCCAACGCATTAATCGTGATGTAGGATTTGAAAGATTTTGTAGCCATTCTAAAGGTTTATGATCTGTTATTACAAAAAATTTCCTGCCATAAATATAAGGTCTAAAGTGCAATACCGCGTATATAATTGCTAAAAGTTCCCGTTCTGTTGGTGAATATCGTGTCTCTGCATCGTTTAAAACACGAGATGCGTAAGCTATGGGTAAATCTTTCCCTATTTCTCCCTGACTAAGAACTGCACCTACAGCAATACCTGAGGCGTCTGTCGTTATGTTGAATGTCTTTTCGAAATCCGGAAATTGTAGTATGGGTTCCTTGCAAAGAGCTTCCCTTAAAGTTTCAAATGCTTTTTGTTGCTTATATGTCCATTCGAATTGATAATCCTTTTTAGTGAGGTTAGAAAGTGGTCTTGCAATTTTTGAAAAATCTTTTATGAATCTTCTGTAATATCCACTCAGTCCTAAGAACTGTTTTACGTTTTTGACCGTTGTGGGAGTTGGAAATTCTTTAACTGCTATATTTTCCGTGGATCGGGTTTGACTCCTTCTTCTCCTATTATATGTCCTAGATATGAAACTTCTTTTTTCAGGAACTCACATTTGTCTGGTTGAAGGTGTAGATCTGCGTCTCTTAGTCTGTTCATTAGTCGTTTGAATTTAGTTGCATGTTCTTTAAGCGAGCTGGCATATATGACAATATCATCTAAATATACGAATAATTCTATCCCTTGGAGACCGGTTAAGACTTGGTCCATGAGTCTTTGGAAGGTAGCTGGTGCGTTTTTAAGTCCAAATGGCATTCTATTGAATTCGTAATGCCCGTATATTGTAGAGAAGGCTGTTTTATGGCGATCATCCGGATGCATAGGAATTTGGTGGAATCCAGATGCGAGATCAAATACGGAGAAATATTTCGCGCTTCCCAACTGATCTAATATGTCAGTTATATTGGGTAAAGGATAGGCGTCTCCAATCGTTTTTTCATTTAATTTCCTGAAGTCGATTACTATTCTTCGTTTCTTCACTCCTTCAGAATCTTCTTTCTTGGGTACTATCCATATAGGTGAATTATAAGGAGATGATGAAGGTTGTATTATTCCTTTCTCTAGTAATTCTTTTGTTTGTTTCCTTACTTCTTCCTTAAATGTTTGAGGGTACCGATATTGTTTTGTAAAAACAGGAACGTCATTTTCTGTTATGATATAATGGTGAGCTATATTTGTTGCTTCTAATTTTTCCCCTGGAAGATGAAATCTATCCGCGTGTTCCTTTATTAATTCTTCAACACTGGCTCGTTCTTCTGAATTTAGATGGTCTAACCTTAGTAGTTGTAATAACTGGTGAGTTCTATTGGTTTTCATGTATTTGTTTGTCTTTTTTTCTTCTATAGGTACTTCTATAAATGGTTCTAATTCGACTGATGGTACAAGAATTTTTATGTCTTTTGTGGATGTATTTATTGCAAAAAGACATGCCATGCCGTTATTATTTGATACTACTGCATTTCCTATATGTAAATTAGGATGAATATTGATTTTAGGAATATATCCTGTACTAAACTGTGTGTTAAGGACTCGTACATAGATTTGACTTCTCGTTCTGGCTGGTATTGTGACCATTTCTGGGTCGATAAATGGAATAGTTTCTATTCCAATGGTTATTACTGATCTTGTGTAATCGATAGTTGCTCCATTGGTTTGAAAGAAATCTGTCCCTAATATTCCATCCTGTTTGATAGGGAGGTTTTCTACGACGTGAATAATGATTTCCGTATTTAGGGTTCTTATTTTGATGTATCCTATGGTGCTAAGTAGACCGTCTGTAATGCCATTAAGGTCGAAAAGGGTGTCCGTAAAGATTGGGATGTCGGGAGAAACAGCACATCTCTTAATTACATTTAGGTCAGACCCAGTATCAATCATTAGTGTTGCTTGTCCTCCGTTGAATCCTGTATCAAAAAGAAGGATGCTAGGTGGTTTCCTTATTTGTTCCGTTTTGAGTCTGAGTATGGCTTGTCTACGTACCATACGGGGTTGTGTTTCTTCTTTTTCTTTTTTATCGAAGTATATCTTCTTTCTGCATTGCTCTATTGTATGGCCTCGGAACTTGCAATATTCACAGGATATATTTGCATAACTCCAATTTCTGCATTCTTCGATTGTATGTCCTGGTCTTCGACAATAATTGCAATATGTGTTGGTTTGTGGAGTCCCATTCGTGTAACTTTGACTTCTACATTCTTGCGTCGTGTGACCTGGTCTTCGGCAGTTGCTGCAGTATTCGTTGGATTGAGGGGCTCTGTTGGCTTGGCTTCTACAATCTTGAGTCATGTGACCTGGTCTTCGGCAGCTGTTGCAATATTCATTGGATTGAGGGGCTCTGTTGGTGTAGCTTCGGGTCCTACAATCTTGTGTCATATGACCCGATCGTCGACAAAAGTCACAGAATGTATCGTTTTTATTAAGATTTCTACATTCTTGTATTGTATGGCCTATTTTTTTACAATGTTGACAGTTTTTTTGTCGCCAGTCGGCGCGTGAAACTTGCTGATTACTGCAGGTGGTGACGTCATGGCCATATCCAAGGCAGTTTATACATTGATTAGTTTGTATTATTCCTGTTGCTATCTTCGTTCTTGTTTGATACTCATTGTATTCTGCTTCCGCTTTTATGGCAACATTGATAGCGCGATCAAGACTGGCGTAGGTGCAGTCATGTATTCTATTATATATTTCGATCTTTAAACCCGTTAGAAAGGCTTTAACAGCATTTTGTTCCGCATTTATATTAAATTGAGCCTCGTTTCCAGGTACCTCTATCGTATTACAATGTCTAATTTGTAAGAGTAGATTAGATACGCGGCTACTATAGTCTACTGTTGTTTCGTTTGGTAATTGCGCAATTTTTGCTAGTTCGCCGTATAGTTGTATTGATGTATGCAACGGAGCGAAACGTGAGCTTAGTACTGAGATAAGATCGCCGATTGTGTTATATTCTCCGCTTAAAATTACTCTTGAAGCTTGTCCGTAAAGCTTGTTTTTTATGAGTTGAACTAATCCATATTCCGCGTTAGGATTTACCATGCGTCGTGCATGTCGACAGCTTTTAATGAATTGATGTAATGGTATATTTCTACCATTAAAAGAAGGTACCGTGTCTGCTGTATCGCGTAAACTAATATGTGGTAGGTGAGTATATACATTCGTAGCTGTATTAATTTGAGGTGTTGAAGTTCCCGGAATATTTTCATTTTCTACTATTTCTGGATTTCCTGGATTTTCTGGATTTTCTGGAGTTTCTGTAGCGAGTGCTAATGTACTCATTCTTTCTCCAAGTGTATCAGGCATTGTGAAGTTTTAAGTCTCTAAAAAAAAAAAAATTTCTGAGAAAACACTCACTTTTGGAGTTATTTACGAAGCGAAAAATATCCTTTTCAACGAGATATCCCACCGCTGTCACCAAAAAATATCCGACCTGTAACGTCCGGTTGCCCAGGGACGACTGAACGCTAGCAGGTTCTCGAGAGGAGAGCGGCGTCCCCTCGAGTATAGGATAGGTGGGGGTTCGTTGATAGAGTTAAGGCGTGAAATCCAACTTAAAACGTAACAATGACTTTATTTGAACAACACTTATTTCTAATAGTAATAATTATAATGCTTATGACTACGATTTTTATGTTTTTTATGGGTTTTATACTAATTAACTGCGCTATTAAAGTTAAATATCTGTATGTAAAATATGCTTCTGTAGTAAGCTCGGCCGCTATCGTTTCCGGAGCAGTTCCCAAACTTTTGACAGAATTCTTTATTTTATGCTGCTGCTGTTCGTAGCGGCCGCTACCGTTTCCGGAGCGGTTCCCGATACTCGTGGCAGGGTATGTATTGTAGGGTTCCGTAGACCTTGCCTTCGCTAAGCGGTTAAGCTGCTACCTACTAATAGGAGCAACGCTTGAAACCTCCGTGAAGACAAAGTTCTCAACCTTTAAATGAAAGATCCAAAGAGGAGCAACAGTACCTTTATACACTGAGAACCAGTCGCTACCGTTTCCGGAGCGTGCTGAAATTCTGCTGGATGGTACCTCAGCTACCTCCAGGAACTAGCATTCGTCAGTCGCAAGAACGTATCTGAATTCGAATGAGCGCGCCAGGTGCTGCGTGCGCCTTCTTTTATACTCGAGATTTGGTGGGTTAGCGCATGCGCAGTGAGTTAGTTTTCAATGTTTCGCATTTTACTCGCTTATTACATATTATTTTATTTTGCGTTTTTGGTAATACTTATATTTAATTATTTATAATATTCTTATAATATTCGCTTTTTTAATATTTGCTTAATTCGTAATTTACGTATAAAAATATGTACAATGCTTGTGCGCGGTAACGCAGATTGGATTAATGGTAGCTTAGGTCGATCCTACTTTACCGACGGTCGGTAATTACCGGTTCGAGTTCCCGTTGGACGTTACACTAGCATATCCAGTTAAACAAAACATGCTGTAGAATCTACTCGGCGTCATATTTCAAATTTCGTCAAAGTCATAGTTGCATCAGAATATTGCTGTACTGTTTCTACAATATTTCCACTACAATATTGCACGGCAATATGTAGGCAATTTTGCTGTGTCGTTGCCACTGAAACATTGCACAACGATTAGCGCGCAATATTGCCGAAATATTGTAGGATCGTTGCCAGTGGAACATTGCACGTCGATATGCGCGCCATATTGCCGAAAAATTGTAGGATCGTTGCCACTGGAACATTGCACGCCGATTTGCGCGCAATATTGTAGGATCGTCGTCAATGGAACATTGCACGGCAACATTCCTGCAATATTGCTGCAATATTGTAGAATCATTGCCACTCCAATAATGCACGGCAATATTGCAGGAACGTTCCTGAAATACAGCTGCAACGAAGTGTGCTGTATAGGTATATAAGATTATCGTATACATATACGGCCCCCTCACAGACACATCCGGTATATATATACCGGAACTATCGAAATTTTGCATTTTTGCTTGAAGTTTAATGCGCGCAATTTTGATAAATTTTGACTTACGTGACTAATTCTGGTACCTGCGATAGCGGTACTCATAATGATTAAGAATCAGTTTGGTTTTTTGTTTCAGATGAGTCTGTGAGCTGAAATCCCGCCGTTTCTTTATGGGCGCAATTTTTAACTCCAGATAACATTGAAAAACACAATTAAAAGTGTATTTAAAAATTGTACCGTATACATTATAAGTAACTATATAAATGAAAAAAAGTTTGACATTGTTGTTCATTGCATTCACTGAGAAAAAAAACCTGGATTTTGCGGCGGGATTACCAGAATGGCCCCTTAACCTAATTTTTTTCATATATATTTTTTATATTCTGTAGTCTTCAGCGTTTGTGTATTTACATTTCGCAGCTTAGACTTCTTTACAAATGTCACTTATTGTTGTATACAGTTTAACAGTTTGCTTAAACCTTATAGTGTTAATTAACTAATTGTATTAATTACTTATATCACATATTGTCCGTGTTTACATATATTCCCTTAGACTTAGAGGTTGCCTGTGAAATGTAACACTGCATTCTGATTGTCGACATATGTGATATAAGCAGAGTCGGATTTACCTTTCTAGGGGCCCTAGGCTGAATATTTGGTGGACCCTCGGTTAAATGTAAAAAATAAAATGACACTGATTTGATTTTTTTTATAATAATACTCCTATAATATAAATAAGAATTTAATTTCAAAATTAACATTAAATATCAAAACTAAACATAACATTAACATAAATAAACATTAAAGATACAAGTTAATAAAGATAATATAAAAAAAAATGCTAATTTTTCGAAGAAAATATTTAGAATAAGGGGCCCCCAGCTAAACGGGGCCCTAGGCTTCAGCCTTGTTAGCCTTGTTACGTATGTGGAATTTTCCCATACGTCGCTCTCAACCGTCTTTCGAGCTCGCGTCTGCGAAGGGAAAACGCCCTAAAAGCCTTCCGCTTATCAACCCCCACTAATGGAGGTCAAGATCTCTACCATCTGCATCGCGACCGTGAGAACGGGAGTGACACGACGACGACCCCGAATGATTTCCTTATATGGAAATTCCTAACACATCCCCACTCATTTTTGGTACTATATAAACCCTTCGGTTTCTACCCTCGTCGGTTAAAAGCTATAGAGTCACGCGTAACGTCACGTCGTGTCACGCTCGTACAGAGTTGGTTAGATTCAGTTCGATCAGGCTAAAGTCTCTGTCGGAATCAAAGTTAATCTTGCAGAATCCGCGAGTTCGGTTTATATTCTATTTGTAACTTCGAAATATCCACTCGTACGCCCCGCATCGCCAGTGCGTCAACACCGTGCATCTAGTGGTAAAACACAATTTCTATTTATTTAACTACTCGCGACACTTACATTTGTAACAATTGTTTGCTCAATATACTTATGGTGTTCACTTGTAAATCGAGTCGATTTCGTTAAACCTATCTTTTACCCAGCGATCCTTATAATATTAGTAGCACTCACCCACAGATACAACTTTACCGCTCGAGTTGTATCAAATTAAGAGTTACGAGGCACTACTAACATTTCCCGCGACTCCCCGATTTAGCATTGGGTTCGTTCGCACCTCTTTACCAAAACAAATCACCTTCACCAACCCAGTGGCTCCCTGATTTCGCATCAGGTTCGTCCACGAAACCTAACCCTTCCTACGGCTCCCTGATTTCGCATCAGGTTCGTCCGTATCCTACAGCTCCCTGATTTCGCATCAGGTTCGTCTGTAAATCTACCTACTTCCGAACAGCTCCCTGATTTCGCATCAGGTTCGTCTGTGAATAATCCAACCTCCTAGCAGCTCCCTGGTTTCGCACCAGGTTCGTCTGTGAAATTTATCCTAGTGACTCCCCGATTTCGCATCGGGTTCGTTCACGACGTTTCACCCTCCTACGGCTCCCTGATTACGCATCAGGTTCGTCCGTATCTGACTCCATTCCTAGAGGCTCCCTGATTTCGCATCAGGTTCGTCCTCGCCGTCAATAATCCTAGCGGCTCCCTGATTTCGCATCAGGTTCGTCCGCGCACCTAACTAACAAATTCATATCCGTATTCCTGGGGAAATACCCCTCTCGCCGGCCTCTCGCGTTGCCGCAGCCCCGGCTCGTAACAAAACTGGTGACAGCGGTGGGATGCTACTGCATTAGAATCGCTGTAAAAATTTGGGTTTTTAAATACGTTAAATCACTCGTAATTTATTATCGACGATATACTAGTTTTCTCTAGTCAAGTCACTTATTTATTTTAAAATGGCAACCGCACAAGCGAACGTCTCTTCTAACGATATAATGAACCTGACAGTTTCAATTGCAAACTCAATGTCACTCTTGACGCAACGGACATGTATACAGAATATTACTATGTCAATTCCAACATTCGACGGTGAAAGTCCAACCTTGTCGCGCTTCGTACAAAATGTGGAAGACGGGTTAACTTTGATTCCTAAGGATACGGAAGCCGAGTATCTTGCAATAATTTTAACGAAACTGATCGGTCCAGCTCGCAGGTGCACGTTAGAGCATAAATTCGAGTCTGTTAAGTTATTAGTTCAACATTTGAAAAAGAGATTCGCGCCGGGAAGAAGTTTGTCATATTTTCAAGTTGAAATCGCGAAATTAAGCATTCGCGAAGGAGAAAGTCTGCGACAGTACGTCGACAGGACTAGTCATCTCGTTTATTGTGCGCGCGGAGCTATTCGGGAAAGGTATCTGGATCACGCTGAAGATTTCGTCAAAGAAATGGAAAAAGACGTTAAGGAAAACTTCATTGATGGTTTACCGGATCGAATTTCTTGGAAAGTGTCGGCTCAGAGTCAAGACATTAAAACACTTGAGGAAGCTTACGACGCCGTGCTACAGATAGACAGAAAATTAAGGAATCAGCGACAGTCGCCCCGTAATGAATCACCCTCTAGGTGGTCTCGCCGAGATCATTACGCCGAAGATTCTCGTCGGCACGACCGTGAAGTGTCATACCCACACTCTCCGAGTAGATACGACCAGAATAGGGATCGGTTTACAAGAACGTCTGCTTTTGAAGAGGACCGAGAAGGACGAACACGCTCGACGGCCTGGACTTTGCGTCACCGGAGCCCCTCGAAATCGCCTTCTTATCGCTCCGACTCATCGTACGCAGATGATGGAGAAAAACATTATTCTATTTTAAAAAATCCCGATAAAGATCGTAAGCCGAGTTTATATTGTTGGCATTGCGGTACAGCCGGACATGACGGAAAATCCTGTAGGAAACAACCGCGTAGTTCGAGATATAGACGAGACTCGCGAGATTCGTCCGTTGAATCAAACAAGTCTTTAAACTTCGATCGCGCTCAACGTATAGGCGACACGATGAGCGGAAACAAGGAAGCTCGCCAAAGGACAGTCCGCTTCGAGGAGGAACTCTCATCAAGGAAGCACCTGCCCCGCGCATCAACATCAAGGTTCCAGAACTGGAGTCAGGAACGGGAGAATTCTTAATCGATGGTGGAGCATCCGTTAATTTAGTAGTTATTAACGCCCTGGGAGAAAAAGCCGCGATAAACTCTCGGGAAGAAATCGAATTAACCGGAATTACTACTAATCCAATCCATACTTTAGGAACAACAATTCTTCATATCCACGAAGCTCCCGCACTTTTCTATGTAGTAAAAGAGCTTGCAATAGAAGCAGATGGACTTATAGGAAGCCCATTTTTAAAACAAGAGGAGGCCGAAATTTCCTATTATCATAAGACTTTGGTGTTGAAGAACAAACCAACCCGACCTCTCCGTTTTTCAAATTATCAAGACATACCTCAAACAAAAGTACTACTGACGTCGACAAAACATCGTATCGAACCTAGGACGTCGCAACAGATTGCTATAACAATAGCAAACCCCAGGATGAAGGAAGGATATTTACCACGTATCAAGACCCTCGAACATCTTTACATAGGGGAAGCAGTCGTAAGAAATAATAAGGGAAAATGTTACGTTATGGCAACAAATACCAGCGATGTACCCCTAGACGTAGAGATAGAACCACAAACATTAGAGCCATTTGATATCTTCAGTTCGTCAGATGAAGATTTTCACCCATCTGTAGAACACCCGTCAAAATTCAAAACAAACGAAGATAGGATACAAAAAATTTTAGAAACCTTAAATACCAAACATTTGAACAAGGAGGAACTAGATTTCGTTACTAATTTAGTTAGAGATTTCCCCGAT
Organism: Andrena minutula; assembly: GCA_929113495.1. Taxonomy (NCBI): domain Eukaryota; kingdom Metazoa; phylum Arthropoda; class Insecta; order Hymenoptera; family Andrenidae; genus Andrena; species Andrena minutula. The sequence continues at coordinate 22,268,357 of OV815993.1, forward strand.
CGCTTTTATCTTCCTGGAGATAAACTCGGAAAGGCCCGCGATTTTAAACATTCAATCCATACATCCAACGATATTCCAATCAATACAAGACAATATCGTTATCCTCTCATACATCAAAAGGAAATTCAGAAACAAATCAGCGCGTTATTATCAAATGGTATAATTACACCTTCAAAATCTCCATACAATTCACCTTTATGGATCGTACCGAAGAAAGAAGATGAGAACGGAGTGAAGCGTTCACGTCTGGTAATAGATTTCCGTGGCCTCAACGATATAACTATTTCCGATAAGTACCCATTACCTCAAATCACGGAGATATTAGATCGATTAGGAGGAGCTAAATATTTTTCAGTCTTTGATCTTGCCAGTGGATTTCACCAAATAGAGATGGATCCGAAAGATAGAGCAAAAACAGCATTCACTACTCCAAATGGACATTACGAATTCACTCGAATGCCTTTCGGATTAAAGAATGCACCACCCACTTTTCAACGCCTGATGGACCAAGCACTCACTGGACTTCAAGGAACAGACCTCTTTGTCTACTTGGATGACATAGTGATTTACGCATCATCGTTACAGGAACATAATATCAAAGTCAAAAAGTTGTTGAACCGCCTTCGAGAACATGGATTAACCCTCCAGACCAACAAATGTCAATTCTTGCGAAAGGAAGTCGCGTACCTTGGACACATTATTTCAAAGGAAGGAGTAAGACCTGACCCTAGGAAATTAAAATCTGTTCAAGATTTTCCAACACCCACATCGCAGAAGAACATTCAACAATTCTTGGGACTTGTAGGATATTATCGAAGATTCGTTCCTAATTTCACCACAAAAGCTAAACCTTTAATCAATTTACTAGGAAAAGGTATCAAATTCAAATGGACAGAAGAACAAGACCAGAGTTTTAAGCAATTGCGTAGCGAACTTTGTCAACAACCCATATTGCAGTACCCAGATTTCAGTAAACCTTTCATTGTAACGACAGATGCATCTGATTACGCTATTGGAGCCGTACTCAGTCAAGGAGAGATAGGAAACGACCTGCCGATTGCCTACGCATCTCGCAGCCTAAATAAACCTGAGAAGAATTATTCAGCTACGGAAAAGGAATGTTTGGCCATGGTTTACGCCGTAAGATACTTCAGGCCTTACATCTACGGAACTCCATTTACCCTCGTTACAGATCACAGACCACTGGTCTGGTTACATTCTGTCAAGGATCCAACTTCTAGACTTATGAAGTGGAAGCTCCGACTTTTAGAATACGAGTACCAGGTTGTCCATAAATCTGGAAAGACGAATAAGAACGCAGACGCATTATCCCGCAACCCTCCGTCTGCATGCCTACCTCTTATTCCACGAGAGCTCCAGGACCCCGACTTCAAAGCCCAGATACCGAAAACAGACGCCAACGTCGAAACCATCGGACATCGCATACGACAGTTACGACGAGATAGAGAAATTCGACCCAAGTATCGAGAGACAAGCAGCAGCTCAGATGAAATAGAAGAAACCGCGCGTGGGAACGTTCAACATTCTCCAATAATACACAAGAACCGATCTTTTCCCAGCTTATCTCAAGAGGTAACCATGCCAGATGAACGCCAGGAAACCATAAACAGTTTTTCGCCCGCAGCAAACTCCACTCAAATAATTCCTTTAGATAAGGACCAGACTGTCTTTGACAATTTGATATCCTTTGAGGAGCCGCTCGAAAATACTGTAATAGAAAATGCAAGGAACGTACAACTAGATTTACTCAGTACCCCGCAAGTATCATCGGAAGTCATGGAAGAACCTTTACAACCCTCAATAAACCAGCTACCTGCAGGAGATACAACCGAAGCAAGTGTAGGACAAACACCTGACAGCAGGTCAACTCAACCTAGGGTCTTTGACCGCACGCTCGACCCTTACCCATTTGTCACTACCGACACTGAGAATTCAAACGACCTTGACGATCTGGAAGAGATTCCACCAGACCAACCACATAAAATTATCGTTTCTTCAAATACTTTTACCGCTGAAGAAGGACATTACGTACACTTCATTTCTGCCGACTGCAATTTAGTAAACCCCGTTGGAAAATTATTACTAGACACTGAAGTGATTAACAAACAAAATCTTCTAGCAACACAACCAAAAAAGGGACAGGTGATAACTACAGACAATGGATTATTTAAAACTTTCAGTATAATAATCTCAGACAATTTCTTTGATAATATTAAAAGAGTAGATGTGCTCAACGGATTGAAAACTCTTCGACTCACCTTAGATCAGAATCAGATTAAATCATTTCGAATTTCTGCTACGGGGGACCTTCACAAAATACCATCCAATGAATTCGTCAAGATATTAGAAGAGGTTTTCATAGGAACAGGCTTGCAGATTATTCTATGCAACTGTACCATCACCACACCATCCGAAGAGGATAGACAGCACATCATCTGCGAGGCTCATGATAGTTTAATTGGAGGACATAAAGGAGTAACGAAGACGTATAAACGCATTCGATCAAAATTCCATTGGCCACAAATGCGCAACGACATTCAAGACTACATCCGAAGATGCCAAAGTTGTCAAGAACAAAAGTTAGTCCGAGCGAAAACTCGACAGCCGATGTTGATCACTGACACACCTATAGGAGCCTTCGACAAAATTTCCTTAGATACAGTAGGACCTTTACCAATTACACCCAGTGGAAACAGACATATTCTCACCATTCAAGATAATCTAACGAAATATTGCGTAGCCGTAGCAATACCCAACATTCGAGCTGCTACAATTGCAGATGCTTTCGCTAGACATTTCATCGCAGTTTACGGTACACCTCGCGCAATATTAACAGACAAGGGCACTAGCTTCATCGGAACACTTATGACCAATCTATCTGAAATATTTAAAATCAAACAAATCACAACCTCGGGTTATAGACCACAAACCAATGGATCTCTGGAACGAAGTCACATCGTCCTCACCGAATACCTCAAGCATTACATGGATAATTATGAAGATTGGGATTTATTGATACCATTCGCAATGTTCTCTTACAACACATCCGTTCATGAAGCTACAAATTTCACTCCATACGAATTAATCTTCGGAAAGCCAGCTCGAGAACCAAGCTCTTTTCCAAGTGGCGAAAAATTAAAGTCATTTGGAGACTACTTAGTAGAATTAATAACACACATGACTAATATTCGGAATATAGCCTCAGATAATCTAAATTATTTTCCGTCCTCGGCACAACGGTAAGCCTACCGTATGCCCAAATATGGTCATTATCACCTTGCAACCGAGACATACCCTGGCAAGCAGTGAGAGTCTACCTGAGAGGCACTCTACCCTTCCAATCGCCGCCTCTACAAACAACAACCTGTACGGAGATGCTGATGGGGAACACAACAGATGGCATCACAGCCACGCTGATGCTCGAACGGCTACCCGGACAACCATCACTGGACTTCATCAAGGACTGGCTGCAGATCGGCTACGTAGTGCCCAGCGATAACTACAATTCGTACACCCCGCAACATCTAGCGATAAGTACACTACATTACATTACACTACACCCGACAATTTCTTTCACACATTCACTTACGAAAGGATTTGTAGGGCGTTTTTCCTTCTTCTGAAAAGCATCACGAGAATCGCGACGTTTTGTCTTAGGGGGGAGATGTTACGTATGTGGAATTTTCCCATACGTCGCTCTCAACCGTCTTTCGAGCTCGCGTCTGCGAAGGGAAAACGCCCTAAAAGCCTTCCGCTTATCAACCCCCACTAATGGAGGTCAAGATCTCTACCATCTGCATCGCGACCGTGAGAACGGGAGTGACACGACGACGACCCCGAATGATTTCCTTATATGGAAATTCCTAACACATCCCCACTCATTTTTGGTACTATATAAACCCTTCGGTTTCTACCCTCGTCGGTTAAAAGCTATAGAGTCACGCGTAACGTCACGTCGTGTCACGCTCGTACAGAGTTGGTTAGATTCAGTTCGATCAGGCTAAAGTCTCTGTCGGAATCAAAGTTAATCTTGCAGAATCCGCGAGTTCGGTTTATATTCTATTTGTAACTTCGAAATATCCACTCGTACGCCCCGCATCGCCAGTGCGTCAACACCGTGCATCTAGTGGTAAAACACAATTTCTATTTATTTAACTACTCGCGACACTTACATTTGTAACAATTGTTTGCTCAATATACTTATGGTGTTCACTTGTAAATCGAGTCGATTTCGTTAAACCTATCTTTTACCCAGCGATCCTTATAATATTAGTAGCACTCACCCACAGATACAACTTTACCGCTCGAGTTGTATCAAATTAAGAGTTACGAGGCACTACTAACATTTCCCGCGACTCCCCGATTTAGCATTGGGTTCGTTCGCACCTCTTTACCAAAACAAATCACCTTCACCAACCCAGTGGCTCCCTGATTTCGCATCAGGTTCGTCCACGAAACCTAACCCTTCCTACGGCTCCCTGATTTCGCATCAGGTTCGTCCGTATCCTACAGCTCCCTGATTTCGCATCAGGTTCGTCTGTAAATCTACCTACTTCCGAACAGCTCCCTGATTTCGCATCAGGTTCGTCTGTGAATAATCCAACCTCCTAGCAGCTCCCTGGTTTCGCACCAGGTTCGTCTGTGAAATTTATCCTAGTGACTCCCCGATTTCGCATCGGGTTCGTTCACGACGTTTCACCCTCCTACGGCTCCCTGATTACGCATCAGGTTCGTCCGTATCTGACTCCATTCCTAGAGGCTCCCTGATTTCGCATCAGGTTCGTCCTCGCCGTCAATAATCCTAGCGGCTCCCTGATTTCGCATCAGGTTCGTCCGCGCACCTAACTAACAAATTCATATCCGTATTCCTGGGGAAATACCCCTCTCGCCGGCCTCTCGCGTTGCCGCAGCCCCGGCTCGTAACAGCCTATAGGGTAAATCCAGCACTAGATATAAGTAATTAATACAATTACTTAATTAACACTATAGGGTTTAAACAAACTCATAAACTATATACAGCAACAAAAGATATTTGTAAAAAGGTGTTACATGCGCCAATTACTGCCAGTGCCCGTAGTATTGTCATTTAATTTATTATAGCTAATAAAAACGTCGGGTACAAATGTGTAGGTCCGAATTCATTGCGGATTGGTTGTTGACACGTTGCTCATACGTTGCGAGCGCCGTTCCCAAACGAGGATCACAGAATACGGACTTACATATTTGCACTCGACGTTTTTATTATTTATAATTAATTAAATGGCAATAGTAGGGACACTGGCAGTAATTGGCACATGTAACACTTTTTTACAATTATCTTTTGTTGCTGTACATAGTTTATGAGTTTGTTTAAACTCAATAGTGTTAATTAAATAATTGTATTAATTACTTATGTCAGATAATGTCCAGGTTCGCATATATTTCCTTATTGGTAGCCTGTGGATTCTTCGACTGTATTCTGCGTGCCGAGATTTCAGGATAGTTCCGCGTAATTCCGTAATCGTTGCAGAAACGGCGCTCATACGTTACGAGTGCTATGTTGCACCGTATTTTGTGGTCGAAGTTGCAGGAACGTTTTACGTGAATTGTATCGCAATATAAGTATGCGCAATATTGCACGGCATTGTGTGCGCAATATTCCCGAAATATTGTACAAATGGGGCCATTGCAGTATTTCACGGAAATGTTTCCACAAATTGTCCCTAAATTGTCAGGAAACATTCATGACATATCAAGCACTAAAAACATGAAAAACAAAATTTATCATTTGGGCATATCTCATCCAAAATAAAAATGAAAATTTTTTCGCCTTCATAAAAAAAAGTGTCCAAGAATGATTTAAACTTTCAAAATTTGAAAAAATCTTTCTTTTCAGTTAGGGGAAGAGTGGGTAGCCCAGGACGGCGGGTAGCTCCGGACATTATTGTATCTTCAGTTCCATGCCACGTAGAAACATAAATGACAGATTATAACATGGCTGCCTAAGTCCAGAAAGAGTTGCAATTTAGTAGTAGCGTGCACGCCAAGCGCATTTGACATTATAATCAGTTTTCTTCCAACTGAAAGTGCGGTTACTGACACTATTAATTATCATCGGTGCTTGTTGTATATTAAATGTAAGTATTGTTACATATTTTATTGATTTTACTATTAATAATTTAATATTTTTTAAGATTCTTAAACATTTAGCTAAATTCTTTTCTTATTGTACAAATGAATGGTAAAAATATTGGATCAAGTCAATCGGGTACCCCCGGACACTAATATGGTGGGTACCCTCGGACACTTTTACGAACTTTAATTTTTAAAAACGATACATTTTATTATTGCGATTCTTAATCAGTTTACATTACTTTAAGATGCTAAATAATATAAATATATGTTTTAGAATACGGTTATAAAAATGCCAAAATTGAAGGGGCCAACTAGCAACAGAGGCAAGTGGGATGGAAATAAAATGAAAGAACCAATTGTATGTGTTATGGAGGGCAACTTAACAGTAAGATTAGCTGCTGAAAGATATGATGTACCACGTAGCACGCTACAGGATCGCGTAAAAGCATTAAAGAGCGGTCAAGAAGTGGTTCTTAAACCAAAATTAGGTTGATTTGATCCTACTTTTAATGAACATTTTTCATTACAATTGTACAACCACGTCAGAGATCTAGACAACCGCCTAATGCCATTGATTAGATTAGAGTTTTTAAAACTATAGTCGTGTTCAGATTTATTGGCCGGTGAGTTCGGTTTCTCCAGCAGCGCGCGAGGAGAAATCAGCCACTACCACCTGACGATCGTGGATTGGCAGTCGAAGTTGCGGGACCCCCGAAGGGTATGGTGGGGTAAGGGGAACGGTACTCGACTCCGCCTGAACGATGCCGTGTGGCTATTGTTTATTCATAGCGTAATAGTAGTGTGCGTTACGAATCGTATTGGCTACGCATAGCCAATACGAGACGAAGCTACGGCAGAATCCCGTTAGTCGCTGGCCAAGCCTTAATTCCGAGTATGAGTTTCTCGCTTCTTTCTGGCCGAAGGGGGGAGCGAGATGGAACGCTTTGCAAACCGGTTTTCCAGTGCTCACGGCACCGTACGACGGCCAGGCGTAGCCCGAGATAGAGCGAGAACGTAGATAAAAGGAACACCGAGGCAGGCAAGCGGTGTGGTGGGAGAATACCCCTCACGAAACTCACCGGCCAATAAATCTGAACACGACTATAGCTTTCGAACTGGCGGAACATCTAAAAATTTCTCACCGATTTAATACAGAAAAAAGAATGGCAGGGAAAGACTTTTTTTGCGGCTTTAAGAATTTTGGACGAATGACTAATTTAATTTTTTCCTGTGCGGGGGAGGGGGAGGGGGGTTAAGCGTCCACCCCTGTATGTAAGAAATAAGGATGCGCGATACGCCTAGATCAGGCTAGTTCAGGTGGGCGGTCCGAGGACGCTAGCTTCCATAGCATCTTCTACGTGCTGCGCGGAAGAGGATGCTCGAAGCCAATGAAGCGGCGGGCATGCCACGGACAGGGAAAACTCTAGTAGTGTGCTCTTGGGTCCTAAAGGTGAAGTTCCACGGCTGGTGGCTCGGCTCGTCGCTTGGCTCGTCCAGGTTCGGTGAGTCGGGTTGGCGAGCGCGAGTCGACGAGCCACGCGCCGTGGAACTTCACCTTAAGGGTACGAGCCTACACGCACACTACTAGAGGTTTCCATATCCGTGACATGCCCGCCGCTTCATTGGCTTCGAGCACCCTCTTCCACGCAGCACGTAGAAGACGCTATGCAAGCTAGCGTCCTCGGACCGCCCACCTGAACTAGCCTGGCCTAGATGAACGTTGAAAATTATGTTCGGGGGTACCCGCCTATTTTTTGATTGTGTAAAAACAGAGGCTACAGGTTTCTGATTTTTTTTCTAAAATTATTTAAGAAATATGTTCTTTTGGTTAGTTATAACGCAGCAGGAGGGACTTATCTTGATTTCCTGAATGAGTAATTTGATTACAATTTATTGGTTGTATATTGTTTTTGTGTTTCATTTAAGTGTCCGGGGCTACCCACTCTTCCCCTACTTGGATATTTTTCGAGAACCGTCCGTCGCGCGGGAAAAGATAATAGAACATGAAAGAGGCTCCTTGCCTCGATCTACAAATTTTGTTTGACATTATTTTTATATAATCAATAACTTGGAGGATATTATATCAAATCAACTTCGCAAGCTGTTAAATAATGATTTAAATGTTTAAGGGCCCAGGGACACCGATCGAGCTCAAACTTTACATAGATTTTCTTTTATATTTAGAACTATTCTGGAGGGTGCCACAAAGAAAATCTCCGAAACGTTGCGTGACCATTGCCGAAACGTTGCAAGAGTTATATTGCACCGCAACATTGCTGAAATGTTGCAGAAATCTTCCTATGTCCGCCCCTGTGCAACATTGCACCGCAATCTAACTGCAACCTTACTGCAACGGGGTGTGTTGTATGGGTAGGTGTCACAAGTGACGCTTTTCAATCCTACTTAGTCATTGTTATTCCAGTTTACTTCCAATAAAATTCGGATACATATGTAATTTGACATAGTTTCAGATTGAATCACGATCGTCTTTATAATAATTAGATATGCCACTAACATTAGCTCGCTCCTTTCTTGGATTGGGTCTTATTTGAAGGGCAGGGTGCAGGTGGTCAGGGTGCATAACCAACTACAGGGTCATCCGCTAAAACTGCAACCTACGCGCGCGCGAACCGGTAAAATGGAAACAGCGCCTCACGTACGCATTCCACTACAACCATGCACCGGCTCGGCGCACAGTGGACTCGAATTAAAAATTTGGTGACATTTGTCTATAACTTTTGAACTATAAAAGATATCGAAATGAAATTCGCGCCAAAAAATAGGAAAAAATTATCCCCTTCTAATGATGTAGAACTTAATGCTTTTTATATTTATTTATTTATTCTTTTTTCAATTTTTTTAAGTTAATTGTTATAAAAAAAATTTAATAGATGTTTAATTGGTACTTTATTTAATACTCTTTTCAGTGGTTCAAGTCGCATGTTGATAAAACTTTTCGTTTCCAAGTTATAAGGAAATTCAAATAGTGGAGGAAAGTAGTGAAAATCGCTTGTTTTTAAATTACAGAGCAGTCTTGTGTGACAAAATGGCATCTTTTATTAGTAATTAATGTAAATAATCCATTAAAAAAATAATGCCAGCGACCGCTAGACAGCAGCGATGCCCGTGCTTCGAAAATTTTAGGATGGTTTCCTTCAAATTATCGTCCCAAAGCGTTATATGAAATTTTCCGGCAGGGGTTGAAGAATTTGGGGCCTTTTTCGTATAACTTTTGAACAATAAAAGATATCGGAATGCAATCTGCGCCGAAAAATGAGGAAAAATTATTTCCTCTTAACGATGGATAATTTAAAATATTTTGCGTCTACTTAATTTTTTTATCAATTTTTTACCCATATTCTTGTGAAAAGTTTTTGCAAACTGTTTATTTCATACTATATGTAATACTTTTTTTAAAATTCATGGTGTTGATAAACAATAGGCCAGTTTTTTCTGTATCATTACTTTCATAAATTGAGAAATTCAATTTTTATTCAATTATGTGTTAGTTCTGCAAACTTCAGAATCTATTGTTCTGGTTTTCATTTTTATAATTTTATCCTTAATGCAGTGCATGCATAGATCGGACGTAACGGGTAATTAAGCGGACGTGTCTTTGATTGTAGCGGTGTTTGAATTTTTTTTCTAGAATGTGCAGAATCCTTTATTTCCAGCATTTGACTTATCAAAATGTTTCCTGCTTGGTAATCACTACATTTCCAAAAGCCGTCGTGCATTTTTTTCTGGTTTTCGAAGTCAATTTTCAAAAAACACTTCTTTAAACAACAGGTTTGCATCTCGATAAAATGTTTTTTGGAAACAGTTTTCCCCGATCATGATTTGTATTCCAATCCCTACGAAAGTTTTACTTTCATATTATTATTTACATTTACAATTACTAAATAGATATATTTATTATTAATCCTTTACTACAGTCATTATTAATACTAGATATTATTGTATAGATTCAAACTATTCGAGTACATGCTGAATTTCTACTTGCAATTCCGTAGATATCATTGAAAAAAATTGGACCATCGTATAATTACGATTTTGTCCTCCTGCCGCGTCCTAATACAAAAAAAATTGTTGAAACAGTCTAAGTCAAATTTAATTCAACGATCTTGTCTGAATAAAATATTGTACAAATAAATTACCTCATTTTGAAAAACAATTTTATTTCGAACAAGAAAGACTCAAAAATGTAGCCTAGCAAATGTTTTGTTTGGGACGCTGTCCTAGTTACCGTTGTTATTACAAAACTTTAACGGTCCTGCTAAAATTTGTGTTACATTTATCTAAAAAGTGTGTTGACACGTTTTTATTACTAAATTAGAGGTCAGAAATATTGGCTGGACAAAGTGACCAAGATAAAGTAAAATTGGTCGGAAAAGGGCGAAAAACGAAAAGGCCTGGAAAAGAAACGTTGCAAAAATTTGCAGAAATGAGGTAATTTATTCGTACAATATTTTAATCAGACAAGGTCGTTGTGTTAAATTTGTTCGAATAGTGTGAATATACAATAATATCTAGTATTAATAATAACTGTAGTAAAGGATTAATAATAAATATATCTATTTAGTAATAATAAATGTAAATAATAGAGTAAGCAGGCCATTAGATGGACAGTTTAGCTGATTCCGAAGTTTACATCAAGATGTTTCTTAGTAATATCTATTGTATTAAAAAAAATCAAAAGCTTTGCACGTAACACGTACAAATTTAAAGAAAAAAATAACTGCAAGTAAAAAAATTAATGTATATAAGGGTAAAATGTTGAAAATCACATTCATAGCCCGTATCACCAGTAGATGGATAATAGGGCTAGCAGATGGACAGTTCAGAACCAATAGATCGACGGGTGTCTGGCTAGACAAGTAAAAGACTTATTAGCTATAGTAGATACCTAAATTAAGTTATTTTTTGTTAAAACATAGTTTATTTCGTCAAAACTAAAAACGTATGAAGTCTTCATTGCCAGTTTATGGGCTCAGGTCGCAAATAAAGTGAGGTTATGTCTAGCCTAAAATGTGGGACTGTCCCGGATTTGAATTGTTTGTCCCGCATTGAAAACTGAGATAGTGTCTCGGATTGGATATGCAACCTTTTTAACATTTTCTTAGTGGCACAAAGTAAAAATATATATCAACATAGTTATTTTTGATATTCTATGTAGATAATTTTTTCTTATGATAAAGTGTTTCTAATTTTGTTTTAATTTACCAGAAGTATGTCTTTATTATATAATGAAATGAACTAAGAAAATGGTGTCCTTATGATTGTGTTAAGCTTTTTTTTTACAAAAGTTTTAATTCTATTCTGTCCATCTACTGCGTTTAGTTTACAAAATCCATATCAGTACCTGGACAGTCATTTTTATAAGTTTTATCGTTTTATTTTTCTGTATTCACGCATTTATTTATAAATATATTTATAAAATGTTAATATTAGAATGCAATCATCTATTACATACCTCTTTACAATACATCCAAATACGTATTTTATTAACTTTAAGGGGGCTGTCTCATTTTTGTTATTGTCCGTCTCACCGGGCCTTGAATGTGTGCGGACGGTCACACAAGCTAAGTTAAGCGTGTACGTATGCACGTGTAGTAAACAAACCATTTCAACCGTCTTTCGTCCTGGAATCGGCCAGGAGGAAGTTTTTGCGGGTACAGTTACCTTCAGTAAACATCTGTGCAGGGTGGTCTGGTGCGTTATACGCATAACAACGGCGTATCGGACGGTGTCGCGCCTTGCGCTCTGCGTTCCCGCGGGGAGGATGCCCCTCGAACTAAAGATTAAGATGTGGAGGGAGCTCTACGACCGTAGGGCAGTTGACAGGGCGGATCCAGCCGTAAGGAGTGACCAGAACGCCCTGAGGGCAAGAACGGGGGAGAACAGACGCAGGGCCCTGACCTTGGCCATAGTGAAGTGGCAGGAGGCATGGGACGAGATGGGCCCTGGGTATTGGACCAGGCGGCTGGTCCCCGAAGTGGGCACTTTCGCGGTGGGAGCTGGGCTGGCACGACAGCCTGATTACTGGCTGACCCAGCTCCTCACCGGACACGGGTCCTTCGGGGCCTTTAGGGCAAGAATCGGGAAAGCCCCCAATGGGGCGTGCGAGGAGTGCGGGGCGCCGATAGACGACGCCGAGCACGTGCCTCATGGCATGCCCGGCGTTCGAGGAAGAGCGCCGGGCATTGGCCGAGGCCCTGCGGGCCCCGTTGGACCCGAATACACTGGTCCGCCTCGCGATGGGGACGGACGTGAAGTGGGGGCACCTCCGAGAATTTGCGTTCACGGTCATGGGCGCAAAGGCTCGGGGGGAGGCCGCGGCAGAGAAAGCCTTAAGGGATGCCCGGGCTGCCGTAGCCAGGCAAGAGGCCCAAAGGAGGGCCCTAGAACGAAGAAGAAAGGCCCAGAAGAGGAAGAGGAATGGGGCGACTCAAGGGGGTAGACCCCCTCCCAGCAGTGATGCCAGAATCGTGGGACGCGGGACCAAACGCTTACCCCCACTACGACCTACCGGCGTCCCCCACTTTCTTCGCACCACACTGCACACAAGCATATTTTTACTCCTGTCCGTGTGAGTTGCCTGTTGGGCTGCCGAGCACACGAACAGGGGTAGGGATATGCTTGTGTGCTGTGCGATGGGAAGAAAGTGGGGGACGACGGTAGGTCATAGTGGGGGTAAGCGTTCAGTCCCGCGTCCCACGATTCTGGCATCACTGCCTCCCAGTAAAAGGGTGAGGAGGCTGCTCCCTCCGCCCCCCCCCCAATAAAGGCGGGTCAAACGGAAGGCGTGGGTGATTACGCGCGTATTTATTCCGAGGACGTTAGGAGGGCGCGTATTTATTCCGTTTCGTGTGGTGTGAATGATTCTTAGTTGTGACGTCGATCGCGTATTTATTCCGACATGTGTGTAAATGCTGTGATTGTGCATGAATGGGTAATGTGTGCATGGTACTTATTTATTTATTTAAGCCACCAATATGTACATAGGAGGCGCGGCCTACACCATCTACTGGACACTGTGGGGGTAGTAATGCCTAGAAGTTCCCCCCACAGTGGGGTAGGCGCGACGAAGGCGGTCGCCGAGAGGGGGTTTTTAGTGGGTATCCCACCATTAGGGTGGTGAGTCCCACATAACCCCGGTACTCGTACCGGGGTATGCATAAAGTATTTTCCCCCTCTATAAAAAAAAAAAAGGTTCGCGATGGTGAATGACAGCTAATAACAAATGAGTGACTTGCGCGTGGTGGCGTAAAATCGTACATACAAATAAATTTTCTGCATACACAGTTTGTTTCGATAAATATGTTAATGTTTTATAAAACAACAAACGTTTTTTCTACCAAATAAAAAAACAATAACATAGATTAAAACTCTAGTTCGTTCAATATTACCGAATAACCAACGATTCGTCCATCTACTGGACCTCGTCCAGCTACTGGTCTGCTTACCCTAATATGAAAGTAAAACTTTCGTAGGGATTGGAATACAAATCACGATCGAGGAAAACCGTTTCCAAAAAAACATTTTATCGAGATGCAAACCTGTTGTTTAAAGAAGTGTTTTTTGAAAATTGACTTCGAAAACCAGAAAAAAATGCACGACGGCTTTTGAAAATGTAGTGATTACCAAGCAGGAAACATTTTGATAAGTCAAATGCTGGAAATAAAGGATTCTGCACATTATAAACGAATACAATGGAATTTTTATTGCCGTATTGAGGGCCATAACATTGTTGTTTGTAAAAAATTTATTTGCAATGTTTTCGGTGTGGGGAAAAAAAGGATTGAGACAATACAAAAAAAAATGATGAATGAAGATACTATGGATGATAAACGTGGAAAACACGAAAATCAGATCGTAAAATTAACTGAGGAAGTAAAGATTTTAATACAAGAACATTGCAACAATATTCCACATTCCGAGTCGCATTATTCACGGGAAGATACAAAATTAAATTACTTTGATGATAAGACGTTAACTTTGCGCAGTCTTTATTATTCCTTTTTATATTATATAGTCTGTGACAAAAAATAATTATATTCCAATCGATGAATCGACGTACAGAACATATTTTAACTGTCACGAAAATGATATTTGTGATCTTTGCTACGTGTACGAATCAGATGGGCAACAAAAAGATAAGTAAGACGAACATAAGCTTCAAGTAGAAGAGTACAATAAATTGAAAAAATTAAAATTATAGACCGCAAATGTGCTACATTGTGAATTTGATTTTGGCCAAAATCTTCCGCTACCGAAACTTCCTGTGAATGCGCAGTTTTTTCGTCGATTGATCTGGTTGTACATATTTAATGTACACGTGCATAAAAGTGATAGAAGTGATATTCCATTTTGTCCGCGGCCTGGAAGTTAAATACTTGCCGTGGCCAGGCAGGGTCAAGGTGTCGATGAATAAGAATTATTAAAAAACGCAAAATAATGAAAATGTAGGTACTCATATGTCTGAATTTTAAATGGACAAATTATCTGAAAGCCTGCGATGGGGAAGGTATGGATATTGATGATCTGAGAATACTTTGCCTAGCCACGCCAAGTATTTAACTACCAGGCCGCGGACATTTAGATAAATGTCTAGATGTTAAGTTTTATCTTCACATTATTAAAATAACCGTGATTATTACAAAACACCTTTATGTACTTGCAGTTCATTTTGATTTCACTTTTTTTTATTTTGTTATTATTATTATCTTCTATTTTTTGTGATTTAATTGACTTCATGTACTTGACGTAATTTTTTTACTTTTTTGAAGTTTTTTTTATGGGGATCTCACTTCTTTTTATAAAGATAATTTGCATTTGACTTCAGATAATTTTTAATATTATAACTTACAAATTATCGCGGGACAGAATTAAGGATAAATTCTAAGTAGGTAAGTTTATTAACAACTACGAAAAGAAACCATGTGCTCCGCATTGCCGATCTATATGTATTATATATATGTATAGTACTTTGTGTATAATACATGGTGACAAACGTATTTATTAACATTGAAATGTAATATAATAACTACAATTAACACCTTTCGAAGAATCAAGATAATACTCATACCTTCCTCCTCGCAGACTTTCAGATAATTTGTCAATTTAAATCTTAGACAATATGTAGGTCACAGCATCATTTTACTCTGCGATTATCTACATATACATAAAATCCTCAGTTTAGTTACAAATAAAAAGCAGTTCGATGATATACAAACATGCCGCAATTCAAATTTCGGCAACTTACCTTGTTTTTGAGACTGCATTTTGGTTTTAATTCAATGGTACAACGATACATATTTGTAAAAACACGTGGCATCTCAAATTTTTACCACTTACCTTATTTCACACTCTCCAGGTTATAACCTGGCTGTAAGCTGTCAAAATTTGGAGTAGATTGCATAGTGGAGGTAGCGTTTGACGAACGAAACATGTATTAATTCGTTCTGGCTGAAGGTGTGCGTGTAACGTGTATATACGTATTATGTTGACGAAAAATTTCTTGGAGAAGGAGATCAGGAGACAAAAATCTTAATAATCCGACTGATCCATGAGACGATATTATTACGAAATTGGTCTTGTTCGAAAGCCGATATTCGGTTTACATAAGAAAAATGTCTTTAAATTTACAAAATATTGCAGGCGTGATGAGATATTAATGTATAAATGTCAGAATTAGGTTGGATTGGCTCCGCGACGAGTAACGGTACACGGTAACGACAGTCGACATATACAGGGTGTTTTTCATGTACTTGGCGTCGAGACGCTGCCGCGTCTCTAGATAATAAAAATGTTACTAAATATTTTGAAAATAATATCGCAATATTTTTTTTGTAATATATAATCATATAATAGTGAGAATGTCATGTCTTTGCAGTGTGACGCGATTGTACACTCGGCTCAAACGATTGTGGCCGATCGAGTTTCGATTGCATTCGAGCTTACTAGGGCTGACTTTTTTGTATCGCTAACCTTCTACAGTATTTCATGAATATGGTGAGACCGGAACCTGTAGCTTGGCACTGCTCTCACCATATTCATGAAATACTGTAGAATGTTAGCGATGCAAAAAAGTCAGCCTTAGTAAGCTCGAATGCAATCGAATCTCGATCGGCCACAGTCGTTTGAGCCGAGTGTACGCAGTTGCTGACTGTTGATGCCGCGCGGAATTGATATATATGTATCTGCTCCTATTACTGTAAGCTCGGGTGTACCTCAGTGGTCGCATCTTTGACCTCTCCTGTTTCTGCTATTTATAAACAACCTTCGAGACATTTTCCGGAACAGTAAATTCCTTCTTTATACGGACAATCTGAAAGTCTCCCGTACGATACGCGATGGTCAGTACGGTGAGAAACTACAAGATGACCTGTACATAGTTGAGCGGTGGTGCACCGCCAACAAGATGCAGCTAAATACGGCCAAATGTGTTATAATGAGGGCCCATAGGGCTATCAGCGGTGTTGGATAGTCCTATAGGTTGGGTGACGTCCCCTTGATAAAAGTCGGTGAAGTTAGAGATGTTGGTGCCACGATAGTGTCAAGCCTTGATTTTCGTAATCATTACAGGTTAGCCACCAGTAAGGTAATGAAAACCCTGGGTTTCGTTGCAAGATTCGGTAGACATTTTAGAAGGGTTGAGTCACTTAAGCTCTTATATGTTTCACTAGTCAAACCGCTGTTGGAGCACGCGTCGGTGGTGTAGAACCCTAGACACAAACTATACATAAGTCTTGTAGAAACGGTTCAGCACAGATTTTTGAGACTGGCCTCGAGGGCCGGGCGTCGGGTTGTCCGATGAGCTTCTATGATCATGACTATGGTTCTGCATTACGGAAAACTAGGATCGCCACCCTTAGTGACCGGAGGCTTGTTTCAGATCTAATGTTTCTTTAGAAGATAATACATGGACAAATTGACTGCCCTGAGCTCTTGGTTGCAGTACGTTTACAGGCTTGTAACGTTCTCGAACGAGACGTTGCCGTTATTTACAGGAGATTCACAAGTAGAGCGGTTTACCTGTGAATTTGTGGGATTGGTTCGGGTGACGTGCGATTAAGAAATGAATTTCAAAATACGAGAGTCCTTCTTTAGTAAATAATAACAAGGATTTATTAAAAAATAGAGTTATGCTAGGTTAGAAATTAAACATCAATTGCGACACGGAGTCGTATGAATTATTACAATTAATTAATGTAAATACGTAACGACGTATTGCTCGCTTATAGTTAGGTTTTGACCCTAAGTCGGTAATTACTGTTGAAGATAATCGTTTCGCTTCTATTCAAATCTCGACATTCTTGTATATGTGTGATGGTGAGCTAATGAGAGTGGGGAGGTTGTTTTTGTTTGTCTCCGTACTGAGGTCGAGGACTGTCGCCTCGTGCAGGACGAGAGCCGTTCGAACATTCGTCGAGATAACAGCACCGCCTGTAGCCCACTGTACACAACGTATTTCCTTCTGTTTCATTTAAATATTCATATTATTCAATAAATAGAAAATCTTAACAATTACGAATATAGATTTTAGGATACGACGCTAAGTCGGTGATACAGAGAGTGACGCTTGGTCGATTTTTTATGTTGAATTTGAGAATCGTGAGAAGATTCGGTTATGACGCTCAGTCGGTAAATATGAATATAAATGAATTTAGGTTACGACGCTAAGTCGGTGATACAGAGAGTGACGCTTGGTCGATTTAGTATTGTGAGAGGATTCCTTCCCTCAGATTTGTAGATGCTTCTGGTGCCTATTAGCTGGCCCACGCTTTTAGTATAGATGTAGAGGAGTTTAATGAAAACGGCATAGGAAGGAGATTGAGGGGCTAGTTAAAGCGGCCTCGAAGGTTGTTGAGGGGCTAGTCAAAGCGGCCTCGAAGGATGGTGAGAGGCTAGCTAAAGCGATCTCGGAAAGGATGGTGAGGGGCTAGTTAAAGCGGCCTCGGAAAGGTGTTGAGGGGATAGCTAAAGCGGCCTCGGAAGGATAAGGAAGTTAAAATAAACTTCTAGCAAGACTGAGGGGCTAGTTAAAGCGGCCTAAGTCTGCCTTGTTCGGTAGCAGAATCAAGTCTGCTTTGCTGCTTTTTTTTCCATAAGTGATATTTGTCGTTCCAGAGGGCGAAAGCCCCCTTACCGGCAGTTTCCTCATATTGTTTGAAATTACCAGCATGAAAATATTTCATTTTTCATGAATTTTGTCTGGGGAAAAATTACAAAAAACCCCTTTATGGTAAGGCGCCAGAGCGAAGATGAGTATAATTTCTAATCATCAACCACAATTGGGAAGGCCGGGCAAGTTCCGAACCAATCCCCCGATGTCACAACTTCCGAGACCCTCACCCGGACAGACGGCAGAGCTTATGTCCTGAAGTACAGGGGAAAATGTATTTTCACCCTATACGGAATTTTGTTTAAATCATAGGTACCAGTCATTTTCACGAGCGGGTTTTGGTGGCAGTCGACCGAGTACCTCAGGTTCAGTCTATGTATATGTTCCAAGAAGGGTTCAACCCCTGCCTCGTTCAGTAGATCGTATGTAGAGTACCACATGGGTCTTCCCAAAATAATTTTCAATATTCTACTCTGCGACACACATGCCGCAGAGAGAACAGATGGAGCAGCGCAGGATCAAACCTGTGAGCCGTAGGTCAGTACAGGTCTAAGGCAGATCCTGTAGATGGTAAGTCTAAGCCCAACGTTTAAGTAGGAAGCAGGGGTCAGATGAGTACGCAGAGCCGCCGTCGCAGCTCTAACTTTTTTTACGCGATCATGGACTGCAGCCGACCATGTGAGACCCTTGTCAAAAACAAGGTCGAGGTATCTCACCTCCCTGGACCAAGGAATATCCGAATTGCCTATGGATAGTTGAGATTTTTCTGGTATTGGTTTATGCCTGTTAAAGTAGATCGCCTGCGTTTTCGCAGGGTTTGCGGTGAGCTTCCATGAACTGAAGAATTCCACCACGATATTCAGGTAGTACTGCAACCTCGCAACGAGCGTCTTAACCTGCCATGAGGAGCAGAGCAGAGTGGTGTCATCTGCATACAAAGAAAGCGTGCATCCCTCCACGGTCGGAATGTCGTTAATAAATATATTAAATAACGTGGGGCCAAGAATGGACCCCTGGGGGACCCCAGCGTCAACACTCTGCATCTCAGACTCAGCACCGTTGACGGACACATAGATCATCCTATCACCAAGGTAGGATCTAAACAGCCGTATGACCGAATGTGGGAGGCCATCGAAGGAGGGCATCGTGCCACACCGTGTCGAACGCTCGCGAGAGATCAAGCAGGACCATGGCAACAGAACGCCGAACGTTTAATTCATGTGTTATAACTTGTGCGACACGCACCAGCTGCTGTATTGTAGAGTGTCCCTGCCGAAAACCAAACTGATGGTCGATAATTATGTTCTTTTCTCTAAGAAAGTCCAGTAGACGCCAGTGTATACACCGCTCAAAGATCTTGCCCATTATTGGGAGCAAACTAATAGGCCTATAACTAGCAATGTCATTTTTTGGCTTGCCAGGTTTGGGCACAGGCGATACCCTGGCAATCTTCCAGGGCTTCGGGAAATATGACAAGGCCATAGAGCTCTTAAAGATATAGTAGAGCTGAAGGCGTATCTTAATTGAAGCGTGCTTCAGCATGTCAGGCACGATCCGGTCACCACCCGGGGCCTTCCTGCTACGGAGGCCCTTTATTGCATCCGCAACATCACCAAGATGAATGAAAAACTCGCCGGGCGCCAGAGGGTTAGGGTCATCTTCCAGACATGTGATGAATCTCTCCACCTCAGAATCATATGGAGATGGCAGGGCCGCAATTCCCCTATGCACCGAGGCGAAGGTCCCAGTGAACGCCTCCGCACGCTCCAAATCATCCGAAACCATGACCCCCATGATCTTAAGGGGGGGGGGGGGGGATAACAGTAGCATGCCGAGTGAGCGCCTTGTAACTACTCCAGAAAGTGGGGTCCGGTTTGACAAGGGACCTCAAACGACCCCTCCAATCATCACTTCTGAGCAGTTTAAGCCTGCAATTTATTTCACAGGTGAAGTACTTCACAAGGTCGCGAAAATACGACAGACCAGTCCTCTGCCAGGCCTTTCTGACCCTTCTTCGATCCCTAATATACGCGAGTAGGCGCGGATCCCGGGAGAAATCAGCGCCCGCCTTGGAAGGGACAAATGTTGAGGCACGCTTCAGGCAAGACCTGAGGTAAGAGTTTAGCGACTGGATACTGGCGACTAAGCCGAAAACTCCTTGTGAGCTCCTCGTACTTCTCCCAGTCTGTGGACCTAACCCAACCAGGGGGGTGCATCTCGTCCCCAGAAGCTCTCAGTGTGACCGGTCTGTGGTTCGTCTGAAAGTCGTCCGTAACCTCACATACGAAATTCTTAACGCTGTTTACCAGAAAGAGATCAAGCGCTGATGGGTTCTTTCCTGGAGCATGAAATGTAAACTCACTAGGGGATACAATCCTGTAAGTACCGCCAAGAGAGTGATTATACAGGGTAGTCCCATTCTTGTTCCCAGAAGAGTTTCTCCAAGATCGGTGCCGAGCGTTAAAGGTCCCCCCCCCCCAATAAACAGGGGCGAGCCGAACCCAGTGAGTGCATCCAGATCAGCATTAGTCAATATGCTATTTGGGGGGTTATAAACCACCCCCACAAACAACGTAGGGTTGAGTATTTTTATAAAAATAGCCTCAAACGCATTGGGGCATCTAAACGAGGCCACCGTGAACCGAATAGAATTGTGGATCAAAATCGCCGCTCCACCACGATTCCCCCCAACTCGATCAGCCCTGACCGTCTTGTAGCCAGGAATGGAGAAATCAACTCCCTGCGACAACCAGGTCTCTGTGATGAGTGCAATGTGAATGTTGTTTCTTTGTAGCACATATATGAGTTCGTTTCTTTTTGTGGCGAGAGAGCCAGCATTCCACAGCATAAAAGAGGGCCAAGAAGCCATTATATGAGAATGCGAGCGACGTCAAAGAAAGCCTTGAACTGATCTGCCTTGGAGGAGCAGCTTTTTAGTTTTTCCAGGAGTGACGTGACAGCTCTCCATATCCCATCTACGTCACAGATTTTGTTTATCTCATTACAAGCAAGGAGCGTGTCAGTGATAGCGTCAGTATTTTCGGTGACCGCCGGTGTTTCTGGTGAGAACATCACGATATAGTAAACCACCCGAAGCCATCAGGGGCTGCGGGTGAGAAGTTCGCTTGGAGATTCCAGGATAATCCTTATTGTTGTTGACATCAGGGATAGTGCCCAAGAGAGGCGTTGGAGCAACTATTTGCTTGCTCCTGTTATTAAGGTATTTCTCCAGAGCAGGGCATTTAGAGTAGTTTGCAGTATGTGATCCAGTGCAGTTTACACACATGGCTGGAACCTCACGAGCCTTTGTGCACTCCCTTGTAAGGTGGGAACCAGCACATTTTACACACCGTGGAGGGTAGTTGCAATTTGTGGAAGCATGCCCAAATGCCTGGCATCTGTAGCATTGTGTGTAAGTTCGCTGTGATACGAACTTTTCCCAATAAATCCTCGTGTGAAATATAAATCCCACCTTATTTACTGCACTAAGGGTAGTGCCGTGCGCAAAAACCACCTTGTACATGGGGTACAATGGTTTTTTGAGGGAGCCAGAGTTTAAAGGGCTGCAGTAAATGGCCTGCAGGCCATGTTCCTTGAGTTCACAGATGATATCCTCAGTGGGTAAGTTTGAAAGTCCTTTTAAAACCACTGTGAGGTATGAAAAGCAGTGTTTCCACTGATCAGTTCATCCTTAAGTTTTATGTAGTCATCGATGCAGAAGAATTGAATTCTAATGCGAGAACCAAGGATTTTAGGGTTGAAGTTTTTCCCAAATTTTTGTTCCAGTGACCTGGACAGTTTTTTGATATCCCCATCAAAGTTTTGTACGTAGAAAGGTGGAGGTTTTGACACCGTTTTACCATTCGGACCGATGCTGGTAGAGTTTACGTCATCCATAGTTACATCGGAATCGAGCTGTCCAGGATTTTTCCCAGGGTGTCCCAGGGATGGAATATCAGAACGGGTTGATTTGTCAACAGGTCTAATAAATGAGCTCAGTATGTTGAAGCGGTTTTTCACCTCAACATTGGGTGTGTTTTCTATATCCATTTTCGCTGCAGGAGGATGGGGCTCTGCGGAGGATGAAGCTTGATGCAATTGTTCAACAGGTTTGTTTATGAGGCCAGGAGGCAGTGACTTCATGCTGGTGTAGATTCCCGGCTCTGAGCGAACCTCGGCAGTATTTTCAGAGGGGAAGTTCTGGATATTATCATGCAGACTGCTTCCGATATTTATGTTAATATCATCCTTTTTTGCATTTGAGGTAGATACCGGTGGTGAACTTTTAATGTTAGTTTCTAATAAAGCGTCACGAGACAACGCTTCTTTTTTCAGATTATGTAGGTGTGATCCACGGATGGTGGATTTTATCGAGTCCTTGAAATTGGCAATCCGTCTATGCGACGGACGCCGGATACTAAAAATAGTCCTCCTAGTGGTCACTTTTTTGGTTACCAGGACTGTTTAATGTAAAAACCAGGAGTAGTAGATAGGAATTTAAGGCCTGCTTAGTTGCTGACCATCGGTGGCCAGAACCTGCACTACAACCGGCAGCGCAAGAATACAGGGATACGTCGTCGCTGAATGAATCCTCAAGACATAATCGAATAGGGGAAGCCCGGGCAAAGCGAATGCCCTGGGCAAAGCGGATAGTCTTTTTTTTGCTTTGCTATCAAAGATGGTCCCACGAGTTTTTCCTGATCTAGAAAGCGACCGGTTGTAGACGCCATGACAATGCAATAAAGTATGTAATTGCTGTGGTACGTCGTTTGTGAAGAAAAAACGAAAATGTGCGTTTTCTTACACATTTCGCTCAGGTAGGTAAGTGGCTTGATTATTAATAGTTATCGGTATTTACCACAGTAAATATTTTTTATAAGAACTCTGTGTTCTTAAGATTCTATTAGAGGTTAACATTTTTAATTTGTTGTTCATACTTTTATCAAACATTACAAGTTTCCACCAAGTGGGTTCTTTGGGCAAAGCGGATGGGGGTAAAGCGGATGGTCAATCCTCTGCCCTGCTAATCTCGGTCATATTATTATTGTTTTATTATTGTCATATATTATTGATAAATTTTTATTATTGATATTGATATTGATAAATATTATTGTCATATATGTGTGTTTTGAGCCATACTCCGACCCCCCATCCGAAGACTGGATCCAGTGCAGCCAATGTACCAGATGGGCCCATGAATGCTGCACTGTATATGAAGGATCTGGCAGTTACTTCTGTGACGAATGCCAAGATTGACTTTGCGTTATTTAATAACATCCGCTTTGCCGACCCCCTCATCCGCTATGCCCAGGGGGGTAGGGCAAAGCGGATTGATTGACTTATTTACGTTTTTCATTTTAAAATGCTTTAAATGTTTTAGTTACCAATTTTTTCGTTATTGTATCAGAAAGCTGATTAATTTTAAATGATTATTAATATAAAAAATATTTCTCATCTTAATTGTAACTGTGTTATTTTTCTCACTAAACCTTAACACATCCGCTTTGCCCGGGCTTCCCCTACGCGACAGAATAAAACCAGGGACGATTGGATCACATGACTCGCTGAGTGATCGAATTTTGATTGTGAATGTGAATACGCCGAATACGCCTTGGGTCGAATGATCACATGTGCGAAGTATTTGACGAGGAATGCGCCCGAACCAAGTCTGCTTTGCTGCTGCTGGCGGTCCGATATTTATACTAGTTCGGCGTACTCAGCCCGCCAATCACTGGCTGTGCGAATCTCGCGCACCAATTATAATTAGCATCCGGTTCGCGCCACTCGCGAACTACGCTCGGCTTGTTCGGCGTCCGGTTTATCGTACGGTGTGCGCATGCGTCTTTTGGTTCACTCGCGGCACTGAGTCTTCTGTTTATATTTCACTAGATTCACTGTTTTCCCGTCGCATGGGATGTCGCTCGCAAGTGTTTACAGTATTCTTAATACTAATTTGTATAAAGGATAAAATGAACAATGAAATTATTAATTAATATAGAAAGGAATGGAAAAATGTAGGGCGGTTTGTAGCGGTACGTTACATCTCGCCGCCGGGTTTTTCTCTCGTCCCGAGAGATGTAATTTTTAGAAATGGAAGCTGTGGGAGGAAGTTTGGCGCTCTACCTCTTCCATCTGTTGGAGAGTTCCCACGTTTTTGTTTGGGTTGACTGGTGTTCACAGCGTTGAATTTTTTTAATTTATTTAATTTCTTTCCCGCTCGGTTTGGCATAGTGCTAATATGAATACTATTCCTACTGTGTTGTATACTTGAAACCGAATGAAGCTTAACTGAACAATGTCCCCTAATATTTCTTGCCTTACTCTATTTACAATGTCTTTATTCATATTGTCGGGGTATAAAATTTCTACGAAAATTTTCTATCCTTCTCTAATTACTACGTGACCCTGTTTACAGTTCAGGAATGCGCGGTTTATTTACTTCGCGCCCTGGTTTGTCCTTGGTGCAGGGTTCTCGCTCGCTCGATAGGGAAATGAAAGGGTAGGGTTGAAATAAGTTTGTTATGTGTAGAAAAACATAAGGAAATTTATTGCTGGGGCCGTGATTGGCCTCTTTTGTGGGCCTCTAGCACGTTAAGGGATAGCCCTAGGTCTAGGGCTTCCTCATTGTCGGCACTTATATGCATGAATGTCTCTATGCATTCAGTGCATTGAGCTGCTAATCCGACCTTGAAAATTTGTTGAGTACAGATCATGCAGAATTTAAAATTTATTAAGTTTCTACTTAACGTTACCAGGTGTCGGCTTGCGCGGATGTACTATTTAGTATCTTCTGCTTTTAGGTTTTTGTAGCATGAGTAACATATTTTTCGACGGTATAGGTCGCTACGGTCCGTACGGTGTCCAGGCCATTTGGCCTTTAGGCAGACCATTCGTAATAATTTTAGAAAATGATCTTCTTTATCTTCGGGTCGAGGGCGGTGTAACCATTTTTCATCCGGCGATCTTCTTGCCATTTTTCTGAATCCGCACACCACGTGTTTTATTTTATTTTAATGACTTGATTTTCTTAATAATAATAATTTTTTTATATATGTTTAAAATGCTGTTCCTACCTTCTTTTTTCTTTTCCTTGATTTTTCTCTTTCCTTTCTTCTTTTTGCACACGCTGATTGTAAGTATGTTTCCTGTACCCATATAGCACACTCCGTTGCCCGAAGCTTGCAGGAAGGTTCCATGGGGGTCGCCGTGGAATGTTGCCTCGGTGCGGACATAGGAACCTTCCTGCAAGGTTCAGGGAACGTTCCGGCACATTCTCTGGCAATGGTCACGGAACTTTCCGGCCATTCTCTGGCAATGCTCACGGAGCGTTCCGGTCATTCTCTGGCAATGTTCACGCAACTTTTCGGACATTTTACAACAAAGGTTCCAGAATTGATTCTTGTATCGACTTTTCCCTAATTGCTATCAATAATAATTATTGTAGGTGCAGATTACTGTATATGTACATATTTTTTTACAAAATCCTTATGGAAAAAGGAGAAACATTTATACACACCATTGATTTGTTAAATAAATCAGTTACACATTTTTTACATTCACACACACTATATTATTCAGAGTAGGAAGTTCAAAGTTTCTCCTGTATATTAGGTCACGCTTTGTGTAGACGATGCAAGGTCAATTGTTGTATGCTTTATGTAAACTATGGGAATATTCCCGTTTATAATAATAATAATAATAATAGAGTAAACCAACCAGTAATTGACCGCATACCAGTGAATGACCATTAGGCAAAGAAATGTAAATTATCAATTTAAAAAATACTATATGTTTATAAATGGAGTGCAGTTGCACTTTTAATATTCCATATTTTTAGTTATACGTACTAAACAAACATTAATAAATACTTAATAAAAGTATGCGGTCATTTACTGCGCTTCTCATTCAACAATTCGGCTATTCACTGGTTGGTTTACCCTAATAATAATGTCAAAACGAGCCTTCAATTTTTAATAGTATGTATGTATGTATAACTTTAATGATTCCCCTAAGGGTTACATGTGTTTCCGTCCTTATCCTACTTAAATTACTGTTCGGGAATCTACTTTTGGAAACGCAGATTTAGCCCGAGCCCAAGATTAAAGTTTACCGGTTCTCGAAAAATAGAAAGATGGCCTCTAAAACCGAAACTAGTTCGACTCCGAAATACGTTGCGGGAAGTGAGGAGAAGTAAGGCACACACGTTGAAAACTTGAATTGTCGGAGCACTCGAGAGAACGAGATTTACCGTGTCGTCGTTACGGAGACAATGCCGAGCTCGCCTAAAATCGGTGGTAATGAGAGGGGCCAAACCGTTCTCCCCCCGCGGCACCCGCGAGAGCCGAGCTACTCGGTCCACCCGGGGTCCCGCGGGACGCGGGGGGCACGCGGCTGCCGGTATCTCGAAACCACCGTGCGAGCGCTCCTGTTTATTATAAAGGTGTCTGTACAATAAGAATAGTATAAGCTAGCGTTAAGAATAGTATAAAATAGTATAAGGATAATATAAGCATAGTATAGGAGTAGAATAAGCATAATATAAGCGTAATATAAGAATAGAATAAGCATAATGTAAAATAGTATAGAATAAAGAAACAGAGAGACAAAGCCATTCTCATAGCGCGGAGCTGAGCCTTTCAAATCTCCCGCTACTATCCGCTTCCAAAACAATTACTTAATTCTAAACTTTATACTACTCCTCCGCACGCTTTCCTCCCCTCTTTCTTCCGCTCGCACGCCCCCGCTCGCTCGCCTCCGCCGTCTTTCTCTCTCTTAACCCACTCTTAAACTATCCTTAAGGTCTGCGCACACATTTCCGTTCCGCCTCCGTTCCGCCTCCGTATGGTGTCCGTTCCGTCTCCTTTTTTTTTTTGGGAGGGTGAAAGGAATAGGTGTACCGGGGTACATGAAGAAAGGATGGGGGGAAGATAGGTGGAGGAGGGTAGCAAGGTTTAGGTTGGGGAATGAGATGAGGGGGGGGGGGAGATATTGGGAGGAGGAGGAGAAAAGAAAATGTAGGATGTGTGGACAAGGAGAGGAAACTTGGGAACATGTGTGGGAGGTTTGTACAGGGTGGGGGGTGGAGAGGGGATGGCAGAGTGCGATGGTAGAGGTTCTGGGGGATGATGGGGAGGGGGAGGAGTGGATGAAGAGATTGGAAAAAAAAAGAGAGTTGTGCGGGGGGGGGGAGTGTAGGGATGAATGAAGGAATGTGAGTGGATGGGGAAGTGGGCGGAAGCGGAGGTCCGAGGAGCGGAGGAGGGGGAGCGTGCGGCGTGCGAAGGAGGGAGGGGGAGAGTGCGAGCGAGCGGGAGTAGGTTTAAGACGTAGGCTAAGTTAGGCTAAGTTAGGCTAAGTAGAATAAGATAAATTAAGGAAAGTGTTGCGAAGGTGAAGGAAATTGTAAGGAGGTTGTAACCCTCAGGGGAACGACAATAAAATTATACATACATTTCCATTACTGAGTGGCCTATTGCTGTCCTTGTCTTTATGACTCTAGGCTCTAGAACCCCTGAAGCGCGTGGTGCGAGAGCTTCGACCCGAGAAGCTTTCATGGTCATAAAAAAAGGTCGACCTTTCCGCGATTTCCGGACTCCGTCAGTCCAAATGCCCAAATATCGTTGGCAACCGAATTTTAGTTTCACCGAACGGATAGGGGTTCTACACGGACACCGGCTGACATCCTTTACACGGACAAGTGTGCGCTGCTCCATTGTAAAGCACGCAAACGATATTTTTTAACACGGATCTGGACGGCCCAGACCTGACGGATACGGAGAGGCCATCGAATTTCACGGAACTGACAAGTGTGCGCTGCTCCATTCCAAAACAAGCAACCGATACCTTGTACGTCCACGGAACGGAGACCGAACGGAGACGGAACGGAAATGTGTGCGCAGACCTTTAGCCTACTCGCTTTCGCTTCTTAAAACTACTTCCACCCTCTACTATCGCTCGCTTCCCTCGCCTTAGACTTCCATTTCCGTTCTTTCACTCCATTCCTTCTTTCGTTCCTTCCTGCCTCCTTCCTTCATGCCCCCCTTTCCCCCCTTTCTTCCTCTCTCTCTCCTCTTTCCCTCCCACCTCTTCATCCATTCTTCCCCTTTCCCTCCTTCGTCCAGAATTTCCCTGACCTTTTCCCCAATCCTCTTTCCCTTTCCCTCCTCCCCTGAGCATCGCTCCAGAACGTGCTCCCACGTCTCTTCTTCCCCTCCACACACCCTGCATTTCCTCTTCTCCACCTCCTCCCAATACCCCCCCCCCCTCATTTCATTTCCCAGCCTGAATATGGCTATTCTCCCGCACCTCGCTTCTCCCCATCCTGCCTTCAGGTATTTTGGGACTTCCCCTACCACAATCTCCCTGTACCATTTGTTGTACGCCGACTTTATAATTTTTTCTCTTCTCTCCTCCTCCTGCCTCCTGCTGTCTTCCTCCTCCCACCCCTCCCACCCCTCTCGACCCCTTACCCCTTCCCCTCCTTCCATCACCCCTCTCTTCTTTCTGTTTTCTATTCTGTCTTTCTCCCACGCCGACAGTTCCGCTTCCCCTCCTCTTTCTCTTTCCCTTACATCTTCCAGACACCACCTGGCCAGCTCCCCTCCTTCACCTCTGCTCAATTTCTCCTCGTATCTCCATGCCCTTCCTCCCGCCCACGTCCTCAGTTGTTTCCTCTTCGTCTCCTCCCTCATCATGTATCTTGGCGTCCTCCAATCCACCCCCAGTGTCCACCTTAAAAACCTTTCCTGCATCCTCTCCATTTCTTCCCTTTCCTTCCACCCCCAAAACTCTGCCCCGTATCCCGCCACCGTCCACACCAATGTGTTGTATAGCCAAACCCTCTTTCCCCAGTCCTTCTCGAATTTCCTTTTCCCGATTCCCCATGCCTGCCGCATTACCACCCCCGCCTTTCTCACTCTGTCCCTGACCTGTGCTTCCTGTCCCCCGTTCTTCTTGAAAACGTATCCCAAATATTTAAATTCCTTTACCTCCTCTATCCCCTTTCCTTTCCATCTCCAATCCACCTTTCTTTCCCTTCCTCCCCCTTTCCTGAATCTTAACACCTTCGTCTTCCCTACGTTTACCTCCAAACTCTTTCCTTCTAGATACCTTTCCAGCCGCCTAATCATACTCCCCATCTCTTCCTCATTCTTCGCTAGCAGCACTAAATCGTCCGCATACGCCAACGAACATATTCTTCTTCCTCTTACTTCTACCCCTCCCCATCCTCCTTTCCTGAGTTCCTCTTCCACGTCTGCTATTAGCAGGTTGAAGAGGATCGGACTCAGGGGACATCCTTGTCTTAGGCCCTTCGCCATCCAAAATCCCTCCCCTAGCTCCCCTCCCACCTTTACCCTGCTTGTTGTCTCCCTATATATCTCCTTAACTCTTTCTCTTAACCCCTCCCTCACCCCTCTCTTCTCCATGGCCTCCCAGAGCTTCCTCCTATCTACCGTATCGAATGCCGCCCGTAGATCGACGAAGAGCGCCACCAATTTCCCCTTCTTCCTATGTATCTGCTTCCCTATTAGGTGGTTCAACACATAAATGTGATCCACCGTGCCTCTCCCTCTCCTAAACCCCGCCTGATTATCCGGTATCATTCCTTTCCCCTCCACCTCCTGTTCTAACCTTCCTACTAGTATGGACGCGTAAATCTTATACAGGGTTGGCATCAGTGTCACTCCCCTATAATCTTGCACCCTTGCCCCCCCTCCTTTCTTCACTAGCGGTACTATGATGCCTTCTTTCCAACCTTGTGGCCACCCCTCCCCGTCCCATACCCTTCTACAAATCTCCCCCGCTATCTCTAGTCCCCTCTCTCCCCCGTACTTCCATGCTTCATTTGTGATCTCGTCCCCTCCCATTGCCTTTCCTTCTTTCAGCTTCCTCACTACCCTCCTTACTTCCTCTATACTTATTCCCTCTTCCTCCCCCTTTCTCCCACCATCCTCTCCTCCCAACCTTACCCTATTTTCCACTCCTCCTAGTAGCCCCATAAAATGTTCTTTCCATTCTTCCTTCTTTATCCTTTCGTCCACCCCTCTTCCTTTCTTACTTCCCCTATTCACTATCGCCCACACCCTATTTTCGGTTTTTGCCTCCGCCACCTCCCTTGTCAGCCTCTCCCTCTCGTCCTCTTTTTTCCTATCACACAGCTCCTTGTACTCTCCCCTCTTGCCCCTGTAAGCCTCCCTGCTCCCCTTCCCACCTCTCCACCTCCTTAACTCCCTTCTCACCTCCTTCTTCTTCTCCCTACATTCGCCGTCCCACCACCCTTCCCCTTTCCGCCCCCTCTCCCTTCCCCCCAACTCCTCCCCCTTCCTCATCACCTCCTTTATCGCCTCTGACGCCTTACACACCACCTCCTGTATTCCTTCCCCTTCTATGGCCATTCCTCCCATCCCTTTCTCGAATTCCTCCTTCATTCTTCCCGTCCATCGCCCTCCTCCCACTTTCCTTTCCCTCCTTTTCTTACCTCTCCCCCCCCCCCCCCCCCCCCCCCCCCCCCCCCCCCCCCCCCCCCCCCCCCCCCCCCCCCCCCCCCCCCCCCCCCCCCCCCCCCCCCCCCCCCCCCCCCCCCCCCCCCCCCCCCCCTCCCACATCGTCACCACCATCCGGTGGTGGTCTGATTCCACTCTCTCCCCTACTTCCAATCTTTCCACACCCTCTCTTGTCCTCTCATCCCCCAGCACATAATCTATAACTGTCTCCCCTCTTCCTCCCGTGTACGTAAATTCCCCCTCTTCGTCCCCCGCTATGTTTCCATTCATTATCTCCCACCCTGTCTCTTCCACCAGTTTGATTAATTTCCTTCCCTCCCCATTTACCTTCCTATCCTTTGATTTTCTTCCCCCTCCCTCCCTTTCCTCTTCCCCTCCTTCCACCCTGCCCCCCTGCATGCCTGTCCTTGCGTTAAAGTCCCCTCCTATAATCACCTTACCTCCCTCTTCTTGCCCCTCCATCCATCCCCTGATCCTTCCCAGCTTCTTCTCCATATCCCCGTTCACATAAACCGCCACTACCGTCCATTCCTGCACCCCCGCCTTTACCCTCTCCACCATCAGCCCTTCCTCCTCCCCTTGTCCTTCCTTTTCTTTTCCTACCAGCTCTTCCCTTACCCCTATTATCATGCCTCCCATTGCTCTCCCCTTTCTATTCTTCCTCTTCGCCTATTGGGCTCTCCACTTGTACCCTTCCGGCAGCCTGCGCCTAACACTATCCCATCTCTTTTCCTCTACCCAAGTTTCCAGCATCACTACAACCTCCCATTCATCCAGCCCTTTCCAGAAGTCCTCGTCCTTATTCGTCGCCCCCGCTATATTCCAAAAAGCTATCCTCCAGCTTTTCCTTTCCTCTCCCTGTTTCACCCTCCCCCTTTCCTCATTCTTCCTTCTTAGTTTTTTGTCTCATCTCTTTCTTCCCTCCTTCTTACTTCTTGTCCCTCCTCGATCCGCCCTCCCTCTATACTCCCCTCCGTTATTTTCCTCTCTACTCCTCCTTTCTCGCTCCCCCTCCAGTCCCTCAGCACCTCCTTCCGCTCGTCCCAGAACCATGTTGCTCCGTCCACCACTATTTTCCCGTACATTACCCTTACTCTTTTTCCTTTCGCTTCCTCCTCCTCTCCTATTCTCCTTAACTGCCACTGTGTCTTTCTCTCCTTCCACGTTAGATCGTCTTCCACCATCTCCTTCCTCCCCCTTAGTTTTCCCTTGTTCCTCATTACCTCTCTCTTTGTCTCCATAGACTCCAACCTCACCTCCAGCATCGCCTCTTTCCTCTCCTGCTTTCTTCCTCCTATCTCCTTCGCTTCCACTATTCCCCCCTGTACTCCTACTACCGCCAGGATTTCCTTTGCCCTCTGCATCGCTGTCCCCTCCCTGCCTACTCCTTTTATTGTTACGCTGCTTCTTTTCTCTTCCCTTTCTTTCATCTCCAGTTTCCTTTCCAGCTCTTGTACCCTTTCCTCCCATTCTTCCCCTTCTTTCCGCCACCCTGTTCTTTCCCTTCGCTCTCCCATCTCTCTTTCTACCCCCTTCCGCTCCCTCCATGACTCTATTGCCTTTATTCTCTCCTCCACTTTTACTAGCCTTTCCTCCTCTAAATCCGCTTCCCTCACCCTTTTCTCCAACCTTGTCATTCTTTCCTCCATCTCCTCCCTTTCTTTTCTCCACCTCTCCTCCCATTCCTCCATCTTCCCTCTCACTTTTTCCATCTCCTCCTTTGCCTCCCTCCCCTGCACCTTCACCTCCTTTAGGCCCTTCCTCATTTCTTCTCTCATTTCCCTGATTAGAATCTCTAGTGCACCGTCCTCGGTCTCCTTTTTCTTCTCCGGCGACCTCTGCACTTTCCTACTCTTTCTGAAAGCCTCTTCCCCCTCTCCCCCTTCCTCCCGTCTGTCCCCCTCCTTCTCTCTTTTCCTCTTCCACATTTCCGTTATCTCTAGCATATTTCCTCCACTCGTACTCCAACTCCTTTTTCTCCCCATTTTCACCGCGGTCGACCTTCCGCTTCACTTTTTCGCCTCTTCTTCCCCCTTTTCCTCTACCTCCTTCTCATCTACTTCCCTGACCTTTCCCTTTTCCTCCTCCTTTGTACCCTCTTTCCCTCCTGCCATTTTTATTTTCCTCACCCTCTTACCTATTCTCGATACCTCCGCTCCCTACCTTATCTCCTGCTCCTCTCTTCCTTTCCCTCCCTGCCGACCGATGTCGCCACTTTCCTTTCTCTCTCCTCGCTTTGCCGCCTTTTCTTTTCCTGCTCTGTTCTCTCTCGTCTGACCCTAACCTCACTTCACTCTCTCCCTATCTGCCTTTCCCTATCTCCCTCACTCCCCTTTTCCTCGCCCTTTCTCTCCCTTCACTCCCTGCTCCCCCTCTCGCTGCGCTCCCACTTTCCACTCCCTACTTGCCCTGCTAACCCCTTTTCCGTTGATTCCACTCGCATCACTCACTCAGCCGTGTCTATTCTATCACACCGGAAATGGAAGTCCCCCTTCAATTTTTAATAATTTGAGTTTAAAGTTATGCACGATATGTGTTTAAGTTCGAATACGTAAGCAATCTTTTCAATCAACGGTTGTAGCTGCAGCGGTAAAGTGTTCTTCTACGGTGCTCGAGGTCGTGGGTTCGAATCCTACTGGGGGTGTAAAGGAATTTTTTATATTTTTTATTAATTTTATATTTTTTAAAAACACACGGACGTTATACTAGTACAATTCTGCACACATTATACTACACTGTATTGATATTTTTATTTTTGGCTTTACTGTTCGGAACGCTTCGTGAGTATTGCCAGAGAATGACCAGAACGTTCCGTGAGCATTGCCAGAGAATGACCGGAACGTTCCGTGGAATGTTCCCAAAGGGCGGACATAGGATCCTTCATGGAACCTTCCTGCAATGGAGTGTGCTGTATGGGTAAGGATGTCACTTTACAAGTGAGTCCTTATGTAGTCCCCACTACTTTTGA
Organism: Andrena minutula; assembly: GCA_929113495.1. Classification (NCBI taxonomy): domain Eukaryota; kingdom Metazoa; phylum Arthropoda; class Insecta; order Hymenoptera; family Andrenidae; genus Andrena; species Andrena minutula. Next base: position 22,302,090 of record OV815993.1, read on the forward strand.
ATTTAAGCGCTATGAAGTTGTTAATGGTTCGCCCTAATGTCCCTAGGGACGGCGCAGTCTTGTGGCGCATAGGTCTTTTTTATTCTGTCCTGGTGGACAACCTTAGTTCGACGGGGACTCACTTATCTTTACATTATTGTTTTCTAGAATTTCTACAATTGTGTATGGTCCGTCGTATTCGTCGCTAAATTTATCGCTTTTTGGTTTTGAAACTAGTATTTGTTCGCCTTTGTGGTAATTAACTGAGGATACTTTTTGGCCGTAATAGTATTTTTGACGATATTTGGAGTTTTCTAAGTTTTGACGTGCCAGTTCGCGAATGTTAAATAACTTTGTCACTAACCTATCTACAAGGTCTGGATATGTAGTGAGGGAGTCGTTCGACATTAAACTTGACGATTGTGTGGCCTTTTTACCATATAATAATTCGTAGGGAGTGTATTTGGTACCTTCATGTATACTAGTGTTATAAGAGAACATTGCTTGTGGTAGCCATTGGTCCCATTGTTTTTCTTTGGTTATGTAATGTTTTAAATATTCCACTAATACATGATGGCTGCTTTCCAGAGCACCGTTTGACTGTGGATGGAATGCTGAAGTTTTATACTGCTTGATATTGAAAGCCTTTGCAAAGTTTTGCATGAGAGAACCGATGAATGAAGATCCTTGATCTGTGAGAATGGCTTTTGGGCACCCGTATTGGCATATGAAGTGTGTGGTAAATGCTTGGGCTATTTCTTCGCTTGTGAACGAGACTAATGGTATTGCTAATGAAAAGTTTGTTAAATTGTCCTGTATGGTGAGTATATATGTTTTCCCTGACTTTGTGAGTGGCAATGGTCCCACAATATCCATGGATATTTTGTCAAAGGCATCTAGTGGCGTATCTGTTATTATCATTGGTTCTTTATTTTTAGTTCGCACTAGTTTCTTCTTTTGACAACTTATGCATGTTTTAATGTGTTGCCTCACATCTTTTTTCATGTTTGGCCAATAGTATAGGTTTCTGATTCTGTTGTAGGTTTTGGTTACCCCTTTGTGTCCTCCTACTGGTGACTCATGGTTTTCTTTAATTATTATTTTATTACGATTTTGTTCTGATGGCAGCTGTACAATGCCATTGCAGATTGTGATATCGATGTTTGTTTGTAAGAACCTCAGTGTGATTATTTGTTTTAATTTTTCCCATGATATATTAATTTCTGTTTTGGGTAATGAGATTTTATTAATGTTATCCTCTGTTAATTTATTATATAGGATTGTAACGTCCCACGATTTTTCGCGCATTTCTTATTCCATAAACCTTAAAAACACTCCATCAAACTCTCTCAAACTCAACTCCTACCCCATCTCCTCAATCATTGATCACCTTGATGTTGCACCTTAGCGGTCAACAGCACGGGATGACCAACACAAACCTCCACCTCGAAGATGCACCTTAGTGGTCCCCATCGCGAGATGGTCGTTTCAAAACCCTATTCGCCTATTCGTCCTACGAGGCACGAATCATTCCCTTTAAAAACGAATTCAAACAAGTCCCTCGTTATAAATCCCTCTTAAAATCGAGACCACGTCTCAATCCCCTCTTTACAATTCACAGAGCCCAAGCCACTCTAACCCCTTTCCTATCAAACACCCAAAATCCAATCGAAGAGTTGAGTATCTCCAATACCGTTCATAAAAACCCTAGAAGCCCAATTACGACGCATTTGGCGTACGTGACATAAAATATGGCTATTAATAGCCATACCGTTTGTAAAAACCCCGGAAATCATCCTACGTCTTATTCCGAAATGTGTCAAGGTCTTTACCGCGCGTAACCCCCGCAATACTCCTGTAAGAATACATAAATATAAGGTCCTGCGAGGCCTCGTCCTCTTTCATCGCAGAACTTCCGACAAAGTATCGTTAAAAGTATCTATCGGTGTTAAAGATTTATTGCTCAGTATTCAAAATGTTAGAATCAGTGCTCAACGAGAACCACTGTAAGTGATTATTACTATATCATATAATTATTCATCTCCATAATACTAAATTCATTACTGTTTACATAAATACTTGTGTCTATTATTTACATATATATAATTTCGCTAATTCTTTCTATTATAAATATTCATATTACTTTGTATATCAACGCTTATTGCATTCTAAAGCTTGCTGCTTTTCATTTATATTTTGTATTATTATTCTTATATTATTATTATTATATCACTTCATATCCATACATTGCTAATAATCATTATATATATATACCCTAACGACAAGTCCCCGCATTGTTATAAACGTTCTAAAAAGGCTAATAAACCGCTCTGTTATCTACCACGTTTCGAATTATTATATGTATCCTCGAGTCGCAAACCGTCCAAACGTAACTGACCCGCAGCAACAGCTGATTCGCGAGAGAGCGGCTAGTGTTTACAAACATATTACTGCATGAGCCGTGCAATCCGTAGAAGAACTAAGCTCGGTTTCTTTTATACAATTGCAACAGTAAATCCTAACTATCGAACCAAAACAAATACGAAGTGCTGTAACGGGTGTTCTCCAAGTATCTTCTACCTTCCCTGGTCGATTAGTGTGACGGATTTAACATTCGCGCCTGATCACCTCCAGAAACCAAAGCGTGACGGATTTAACATTCGCGCCTGATCTTTGCTCCCAAACCTCAGAGTGACGGATTTAACATTCGCGCCTAATATTCCCTCAAAAACCACAGAGTGACGGATTTAACATTCGCGCCTGATCTTTCCTCCCAAACCTAGTGTGACGGATTTAATATTCGCGCCTAAGTTCCTTTCAAACCCTAGTGTGACGGATTTAATATTCGCGCCTAAGTTCCTTTCAAACCCTAGTGTGACGGATTTAATATTCGCGCCTAAGTTCCTTTCAAACCCTAGTGTGACGGATTTAATATTCGCGCCTAAGTTCCTCAAAACCCTCAGCGTGACGGATTAAATATTCGCGCATGAGTCCCTCAAACCTCAGAGTGCTGGATTCTAGATTCGCGCCTATCTTTTCCTTCCCCATTGTCGACGTCCCCAAAGACCTCACCCGGGACGTGACAGGATCCTAATTGCGGTATGGTAGGCTTCTTCATTTGGAGGATCTGGCATTACCATCCCTAAGATGGTCTGTTACAAACTAGTATAGGATCGGTGCGTAAGTAAGTGATTAAGTCTAAGGTCTAAAGAACGTATCGACTATTTTATTCGTTTACGAGCGAACACCACGAACGTTTAATTTTGGTAATTATGCACAAGTTAGTCAAGCGATTAGTCTGATTATTTAGTAAGCGTCTCTATAATTTAGCGTATAATTTAAATATGTACAAGAGTCACACAATTAAACAGTTATTAACACTCAATTTGAACAATAAACACAGTAACCTTAATTTACATGTAGTAATTGCAGCTATGCAAAGAGTTCGAAGCAATTCGAATAAAGACGCAAACAATGTGCGTAAGCAAAGAGTTCGAGTAAAGCGCAAGCAATGTGCGTAAGCCAAGAATTCAAATAAAGTGCAAGCAATGTGCGTAAGCAAAGCGTATTTACCCAAAGTGATGTCAGGAACAAGTGGCCGATTCACAGAAATCAGCGTCGATTTCTAGGAAGCGCAAGCCTTCCCCTTCCATGGATCGCGAGTCGATGGAAGGGGACGCGATCAGCGCTCCACATGAGTGAGCAGGCCGTTGCCACCTGCCTAATTAGAATCGATCACGAATAGGTGTCACTAATACCCCCTTTTCGTGAACATGGTCCGTTCTGTTTTTGGAATTTTTATTATGCTTCCTGCCTGGAGTGGTAAGAGTGAGATAATTTTAATTTGTTCTTTTGTTATAAATTCTGTGCTTCCCTCGCCTATTGGTTTGCCGTGTGTAGTAATGAATATTCCTTTAGTTTCCCTTCTCACCCATAGATGGTCTGCAATTTCTATGACCCTACCTTGAATTATTTCTTGGTTGGTTATTTTGGGTAGTGCTTGCTGTCGTAATGGTCTTTGTTATTGTGGTAATCTTTTTTGACGTGATGATACTTACTGTCTGGGTGGTCCAGTGAATGTTTTAAAATTGTTGTTTGAATCTTTTTATATAGTTACTGGTGATACTGGTCCAGACAATGTTTCACTAGAATCTCGTGTGCAGTATTTTTTTCCCTTTATTGGTGGGCTATCCGTCTTGCTGCTACTGCTATTACTAGAATTTATTTTAGGAGGCTCTCTATAAGCATGATTCTTTGGGACTTCTGCGTTTTCGCCTATTTCCATGATTTGATCCCAATCTGGTTTGATTATTTCTGTTTCCATTTATTGCGGGCTTTGAGGACGATTAAGGGTGGTTAGTCTAGGGGCTGACGGTTGCTTCCGCTGCCTTGAATTCGGCCACGCGCAGGCGAAATGCAGCAGCCCGGAGTACAGGAGCCGGCTCTGCTACCGGTGTGGCAGCGAGGGGTATAGGGCGCGGGATTGTACCGCCGCCCCGAAATGCCCGCTCTGCACCGCGGCCCGGCGTGCCGCTCCTAGAAACGGGCGCCCCCTCCCAAGAGGAAAGGGGTCGTGTAGGGCAAGGGGGGAGATTCCGTACCGGCGGATCCAAAACTCCCGACGCCCGTGACACCGGCAGGAGCCGCCCCCCCCCCCCCCCGCCCCGCGTCGACCGGGGCTACGGGGGATATGGAAGCCACCCCCCTGGATGCCACTTCCGCGGCGAAATCGGGGCCGGGAAAGCGGAAGGACCGGGAGAACCCGGACACCCCGCCCAGCGGCGCTTCGTCGCCGGTTCTTGGTGTCTCCGGAAAGGGGACGGGGAAGAAGAGAAAGGTGCGGGGCGCGGGCAACCCCGACGCCCCCCCTTCCCCTCCCGGAGCCCAGCCAGAGGGGAGGGAGGCCTTCTTGACAGTGGCCAAGGCCATTCCCTCCCCAACACCGGTAGAGGGAGGAGGTACGGAGGAGGAGGAGGGGGAGGAGGCGCGACCACTCGCGCTATCCATCGACGCGTCCTACGGCGGCGGGGTCCCCCTTGCCCGCGACGGAGGAACAGACGGGGGAGGATCCACCCGACACCGGGGTTGTTGCCCGGCTCGGGCAGGATCCGGCGGAGGACGGCATCGAGATCACGCGCAATGCCTAGAGGCCCCCCGATCCTGCTGGCCAACGTTAACCACTCTATGCGGGCGCACGACCTGCTCCAGCAGGCTCGCATAGAGTTGGAGGCCTGGCTGGCCGTCGTCACCGAGCCGTACCCGCTGGAGGACCGAATTTCTCGGTCCACGAATCCAGATCGGCAGGTGGCGATGGCGTGGGAAATTGGCAGAGATGCCCCGCCGTGCTCGGTCGCCCGGCACGGGCGGGGCTGGATGGCAGTCCGTTGGGGGCGACTTCCTCGTGGTGGGCTGCTACTTCGCGCCGAGACTCACGGTCCCGGAGTTCGTAGACCAGCTAGACGAGATGGGGGCATACATCGCCCCCCAGGCGTCACGGCCGGTCGTCCTGATGGGAAATTTCAACGCACATGCAATCGCAGGGGGCGCTCCCAGGACGGACTCCCGGGGCGAGGAGTTGCTCGAGTGGGCGGAGGCAACGGGGTTCACGTTAAAGAACCCCTACGCATGAACGACGTATCGCGGTCCGCGGGGCGAGTCGATTATCAACTTGGCCTGGGTCAACCCCGCGGCCGCCGCTAAAACGTCGCGCTGCTGAGTAACGGAGGACACAGAAATCCTCTCAGATCATATGTATCTGATGTTGGGTACCTCCGCATGTCCCTCGAGCGCGCGAGCAGCCCCCACGATGGGCGCTCAGACGCCTCGACGTCGACGCGGCCCGACTAGCCGCCTCCGTCGTCACCTGGCCGCCGCTGCCAGGCGACGTGCTGGGCAACCCCGTTAATGGCGCCCTCTGGTTCCGGCGCGCGATGTAACGCATCTGCGACGCGGCAATGCCGCGAGCCGGGGCGCCGGTCAGGGGTCGGAAGGCGATGTACTGGTGGACGCCCAAGATCGCCGAGCTACGTGCGGCGAATCTCGTGGCGCACCGCCGGTTCACCAATACCCGCCGGAAAGATCCTCGGCGGGCACCGGAGGGGCTACACCAGGATCTGCGCGCCGCGTTTTTAGCGACGCGCCGAGAGCTCCGTGGAGAGATCGCCCGGGCCAAAGCCCGTTCCGCGGATAAGTTCGTCGCTACCCTCGACCGGGATTCCTGGGGGCGCCCGTACAAGGCCGTGTCCGTGAAGCTCGGACCTTGGGCGATGTCATGGTTCCTCGGCGATGTCATCTCGACGCTTTTTTTCCTCCTCCCCCGGTTGCGGAGGAGGGTGCCTACGACGGAGTCGGGGACCATGGTTGACACGGGGCGTCGACACATCCCACGCCCCTGGGGACAGCGACGAGGAGTTCGCCTCTTCGGTGGCACGTATGTGCCGAAGGAGGGCGGCTCCTGGTCCGGACGGAGTACCCAGGCGTGTTTGGGCCTGCGCCATGAGCGACCTAGGGGACGGCCTCAGGCGGCTGTTCAACGCCGTCCTGAGGACCGGGAGGTTCCCCCCAACGTGGAAGGAGGCTAGGCTAGTGTTGCTGCGCAAGCCCAGCAAACCCGCAGAGTCGCTCTCTGCCTATTGGCCGTTCTGTCTCTTGGACGAGGCGGGCAAGCTCGTCGAGCGTATCGTGGCTGCCCGCCTCAACGACTACCTCGGGTCCGTGGCCCCAGATCTTTCCGACCGCCAATTCGGTTTTAGACGGCAGCGTTTGACCGTCGACGCAATTCGATTGGTACGGACGCTGTCGAACTGGGCGATCGAGGGGGCGGTGTGAGCGTCGCTGTGTCGTTGGACATAGCGAACGCGTTTAACACCGTCTTCTGGGCGGCAAACGAGCGCGCGCTGCTGTATCACAGCGTCCCTCTCTACCTTCGCCGTCTGATCTGGGATTACCTCCGCGGCCGGGTGGTCGCGTACGACGGCCGAGACGGGGCAGGGGCGGCAGATGTACACCGCGGCGTTCCACAGGGGTCCGTGCTAGGACCCCAACTGTGGAACCTTGCGTTCGACGCGGTGCTGCGGATGGAAATGCCATCGCCGAGGGTGTCGCTGGTCTGCTACGCAGACGACACCCTGGTGGTGGCTTCCGGGCAACGATGGCAGGACGCGATCAGCCTCGCCGAAGAGGCACTGCGACGTGTCGTGGCCTCGATCGAGACGCTCGGTCTGCGAGTCGCCTTCGGGAAGACCGAGGCGATGTGGCTCGCGGACCGTAACGGGAAAGGTGTCCCGAACAGAGCGTCTCTCAAGATCGGGGAAGCCAACGTCAGGGTAGGCCGATCGATGCGATATCTCGGCCTGACTCTGGACACCTATTGGCGGTTTACGCGCCACTTCAGAGCCCTCGGCTCCCGAATAGAGCGGCAAATATTCGCCTTCGGGCGAATCATGCCGAATATCGGGGGCCCTCGAGAGGGCGTTCGGCGATTATACGTGACGGTCGTCCGGTCCATGGTGCTGTACGGCGCACCTACATGCGCCGGCGACCTGGAGGAGTGTCGCGTGGGGCGGGAGCTCTTGGCTAGAGCTCACCGCCGCGCGGTCCTCCGAGCCGTGCGGGCCTACCGCACGGTGTCACACGCCGAACTGTCCGCTTTGGCCGCGTCCCCTCCAATCCATCTTCTCGCGGAGGTCTACTCCGCCGTCCGCACTCTCCGCGAGGCGGGGGACCCTGCGGCCGTAGGACACGAAGTGGCGGTACGGGACCAGGCCCGGCGACGCACCGGAGACAAATGGGTCGAATGATTGTCCCTCCCCGAACATCGGGAGGGACGCGTCGTTGGGGCGCTACTGCCCGTTCTCGGGGAATGGGCGGGGCTTAGGTACGGTTGGCTCACCTTCCGCCTAACGCAGGTGATCACCGGGGCGGGTTGCTGCGGGGATTACCTGTGTCGTATAGGGCGGGAGAAAACGTCGCGGTGCTACAGCTGCGACTCGGGCGACTTGGACTCGGCGTATCACACCCTGGCGAGATGCCGGGAGTGATAGGGACAGGGCGCGGTCAGGACACCCGAAGCGCATCCCCAGGCCTCCTGGCAGACGAAGACGAGCGCGGAACAGATGACCCGGGGCCGAGGGAGGCGGTCCAGCGACATTGTAGGTCGCCCTCTCCCCCGGTAATGACTCCGGCCGCGCCGTCGTCTACCCCCCCCCCCCCCCCGCGAAGTGTAACCTGGGGGGGGGAGGGAAGGAAGACCGGAGGTGAAAGTTACCCCCGGCCAAGGTGCCCTCGGTGAGAGAGAGGGGCGTGGGCAGGAGGGAAGAGTGGCCCCAGTGTAGGGTCACCACAACCTCCACGAGTGCTGCCGTGGACGCGCGGTGGCAGCGCGTCGGCTGCGCGGCGGCAGCGACGGGAGGGACCGTGGAGGGTCCCGACGAGTATGGCCCTCCACGGGGGCGGCTAATTGTTGCCACCCCTCTGAAGCGACCGACCAGCCCCGGGGGCGGGTGGGCCACCGACGGGCCGCCCAGTGTTCTCTGGCGGCCCTCGTGGCCAGTCACACCTTCGCCCCCAACAGCTTCGGCCCAGTGCTACAACTCAGGGCCGAGCGGGGGGCGGTTCGATCCCGGGGCCGTGGAGTGTGGGTGCCGGGGGGCACCACTCACCCTAGCAGCAACGGCCCCCCAAATGGCGGTGCGGGCGTATGGCCCGTCGCGCGTCGCCGAGACGGAGCTGGGGGAGGATGTACCATCTCCCCTTGGTTGTTTCATTGGGCCTTGATTTGGGGATCCCGAACTTGTGGCGGTTGGGGAGCGTGATCTTTTCCCTTCCACTTGTAACGGGAGAATGGTTACTGGATTCCGTGAGAGGGCGTCTGCGTTAGTGTTATATCTCCCGGGCTTGTATATGATTTTGTAGTCATATTCTGCTAATTTTATTTTCCAGCGCATGAGTCTCGAGGTATGATTATCTAAAGTATGGAGCCATTCTAGTGGTTTATGGTCCATGACTAAAGAAAATATTTTCCCGTATATGTATGTGCGGAAATGTTGTACCGCGTATATTGGGGCGAGTAATTCGCGTTCTGTTGGGGCGTATCGTGTTTCGGCTTCGTTTAATATTCTTGAGGCGTAAGCTATTGGTAGGTCTTTCCCGATTTCTCCTTGACTTAGAACCGCTCCTACTGCATAACCAGAGGCGTCTGTAGTTATAATAAAAGGTTTGTCAAAGTCCGGGTATTGTAATATAGGTTCCTCGCATAATGCGTTCCGTAATGTCTCGAAAGCCATTTGTTGTCTGGTTGTCCATTCGAATTTGCGATCTTTCCTGGTTAGGTCGGATAATGGTTTTGCTATTTTGGAAAAGTTCCTTATAAATCTTTTGTAATATCCGGCTAATCCTAAAAATTGTCTTATGTTCTTGGCAGTTTTTGGTAGTGGGAATTGTTTAACTGCGTCTAGTTTCTTTGAGTCTGGCCTAACCCCTTCTTCACTAATGACGTGACCTAAGTAACGCACTTCTCTTTTTAGAAATTCACATTTGTCAGGTTGCAGGGATAGGTTGGCTTCTCTTAGTCGATTCATTAATTTTATGAATTTTGTAGTATGTTCTTGAAGTGAACTAGCGTAGATTACTATGTCGTCTAAGTACACGAATAATTCTATTCCTTGTAATCCAGTTAGTACCTGGTCCATCAATCTTTGAAATGTCGCGGGGGAGTTTTTGAGACCGAAAGGCATTCGGTTGAACTTGTAATGCCCATAGGGCGTTGAGAAAGCGGTTTTGTGCTTATCATCTGGATGCATAGGTATCTGATGGAAACCTGATGCTAGATCGAATACTGAGAAGTATTTTGCGCTGCCTAGTTGATCCAATATATCGACTATATTAGGTAAAGGATATGCGTCGCCTATCGTTTTTTCATTTAATTGACGGATATCTATTACAACTCTCCATTGTTCATTACCCTCGCTGTCCTCTTTCTTGGTTACTATAAACACCGGGGAGTTGTACGGAGAGGTTGAGGGTTTGATTATTTTTTTTTGTATGAGCTCGCGTATTTGTCAGTTAATTCCTTCCTTATGAACTTGGGGATATCGATATTGTTTCACGTTTACTGGCGCCTCGTTTTCAGTAATTATTCTATGTGATACTGCATTTGTTACTCCTAATTCTTTACCTGGGAGGTGGAATCTATCCGCGTATTCTTTGATTAAGTTTTCGATGTTCGCTCTTTCTTCTGGATTTAGGTGACTAAGGCGAAGTACTTTGAGTACTTGCCTAACGTGGTCTGGAGATGCTAATTCTCCTTCAAATTTTACTTCCTCGTACGGTTCTATTTCTACAGATGGTATTTCGATTTTTATATCATTAGAAGATGTGTTAATGGCGTAGAGGTATCCTATTCCATCGTCGTTTGTAACTATAGCATTACCCATTAAGATTTTGGGGTGTACGCCTAATTTCGGTATGTATCCCGTTTTTAGACCTTGGTTTAGAATTTTGATCGGGATTTGATATCTCATTCTGGCAGGAATTTTTATTTCCACGTTTTTAAATGGAATTAACTCGTTTCCTATCGTGAACCCTTTCCTCGAATAATCTATAACAGCTCCGCTGCTGTGGAAAAAATCTGAGCCTAAAATTCCGTCCTGAGCTGTAGGTAAGGTTTTGACTACGTGAATTTCTGCTACTGTATCTAGTATTTTGGTTTTAATGTATCCTATAGTGGCTAGAGAACCATCCGTAATTCCTGTTAGTTCGTAGGTTACGTCGGTAAAAATCTGTGTGCCTGGCGAAACGGCTTCTTCTTTGATCACGCTCAAATCAGCTCCTGTATCGATCATCATTATTATTCTATCTGGTGTTAATTCTGGACTGGATAAAGCTAAACTAGGGGCTCTCCATGTTTCTGATATTCGTAATTTTAGCACGGATTGACTGCGTACAGGATTTTGGGGGGAATTCGGTGTTTGCAGTTCGGGGTTTGGTGATTCTACGGACCTTCCTTTGTCGTTATACTTTTTCTTTCGACATTCCTGAATAGTGTGTCCCTTGTTTTTACAGTATCTGCATTCTATTGATTGCGTTTGGCGCGGCATTGTTTGAGAATCGGTATTGTTTGACGACGGCATCGAACCTGGATTATATGACGTTGATTTCGGCGCGGAGTTTATCTTCCGGCATTCCTGAACTGTATGTCCTACCCTACGACAATGGTCGCAATATTTCGATTGCCAACTAATCTGTGCTATTTGTCCTACCGGGAATTTACTACTACAGTTACTGGCTGAGTGACCGTACTCAAAACAATTAGTGCACTGCCCGAAGTGCGATAATCCTTCTGCGAATTTATTTCGTATTAAGTTATCCTGGCACTCGGCCTCGGCTTTGATAGCGGCGCTAATGGCGGTATCGAGGTCAGCGAATTCGACAGTTCGCATTCGTGCATATATTTCTGGTTTTAACCCTGTTAAGAAGGCCTTAATAGAATTGGTATCCGCGGATTGATTATATTGAGCGACGTGTAAGGGAACTTCTATTTCATTGCAGTGTTTCAATTGGAGGAGAATCCCGGAGACTCTACTGCTATAATCTACGGTGGCTTTATTTGGTAACTGAGCGATTTTTGACATTTCTCCATATAACTGGACTGAAGAATGTAGCGGAGCGAAACGTGAACTTAGGACTTTAATTACTTCTTCTATCGTATTGTAATCGCCGTTTAGTATTACCCGAGAGGCTTGTCCGGACAGTTTACATTTGATTAACTGTACTAAACCGTATTCGGCGTTCGGTGCGATCATATTTTTCGCGTTCCTACAACATTTCGAGAATTGATGTATAGTAATGTTTCGCCCGTCGAAAATCGGAACCGTATCCGCGGCGTCGCAAATTCTCGTATGCGGTTGGCGTGCATTTTCCTGACTTAATTGTAAGCGTTGTAATTCTTCTATAACTGCATCTACTTCAGGGGTATTGGTCCCTATTGCGTCCATGATTTTACCTTTATTAACGAGCCTGACTTAGTAAGAAAGAAGGAGTCTTGTTCTTCGCTAGGAGAGTATATCTCCTTTGCCACTCGTTTTGTGGTTTCAAAGCAATTTCTATCCCACCGCTGTCACCAAAATTACCTACCTGTAACGTTTCCGAACGAGACGTTGCCGTTATTTACAGGAGATTCATAAGTAGAGCGGTTTACCTGTGAATTTGTGGGATTGGTTCGGGTGACGTGCGATTAAGAAATGAATTTCAAGATACGAGAGTCCTTCTTTAGTAAATAATAACATGGATTTATTTAAAAATAGAGTTATGCCAGGTTAGGTATTAAACATAAATTGCGACACGGAGTCGTATGAATTATTACAATTAATTAATGTAAATACGTAACGACGTATTACTCGCTTATAGTTAGGTTTTGACCCTAAGTCTGTAATTACGAATATAGATTTTAGGATATGACGCAAAGTCGGTGATACAGAGAGTGACGCTTGGTCGATTTAGTATTGTGAGAGGATTCCTTCCCTCAGATTTGTAGTTGCTTCTGGTGCCTATTAGCTGGCCCACGCTTTTAGTATAGTTGTAGAGGAGTTTAATGAAAACGCCATAGGAAGGAGATTGAGCGGCTAGTTAAAGCGGCTTCGAAGGTTGTTGAGGGGCTAGTCGAAGCGGTCTCGAAGGATGGTGAGGGGCTAGCTAAAGCGGCCTCAAAAAGGATGGTGAGGGACTAGTTAAAGCGGCCTCGGAAAGGTGTTGAGGGGCTAACTAAAGCGGCCTCGGAAGGATAAGGAAGTTAAAGTAAACTTCTATCAAGATTGAGGGGTTAGTTAAGGCGGCCTAAGTCTGCCTTGTTCGGTAGCAGAACCAAGTCTGCTTTGCTGTTGCTGGCGGTCCGGTATTTATACTAGTTCGGCGTACTCAGCCCGCCAATCACTGGCTGTGCGAATCTCGCGCACCAATTATAATTAGCATCCGGTTCGCGCCATCTCGTGAATTACGCTCGGCTTATTCGGCGTCCGGTTTATCGTACGGTGTGCGCATGCGTCTTTTGGTTCACTCGCGGCTAGAGCTGTACGAGTACTTGAATATTCGGGTAGCTTGAAATCCGAACCAATCCGGGACTCGGTTTCCGAGCCGAGCCAGGTACCCGAAAAAACCGAGCGGCTCGAATAGAACCGAGTACTCGAATTTTTCCAAGCTGCCCGAAAGAAACCGGGCGGATCGGATAGAACCGAGCGGCTCGAATAGAACCGAGTACTCGAATTTTTCCAAGCTGCCCGAAAGAAACCGGGCGGATTGGATAGAACCAAGCGGCTCGAATTTTTCCAAGTAGCCCGAAGGAAACCGGGCGGCTTGGAAAGTAAGCGAGCGGATCGTAAGAAACCGGGTGGCATGGAATGAAACGAGCGGTCCGATAGAAGTTCGAGCAGATCAAAAACTATTTGTCCGATTTATTTCAAGTTTGGTATATATGTTCTTAATGATATTATCTAAAACGTAGCGTATCATTTTTTTTATACGATAACCCATTCGTATGTAATAAATGTTTTAAGTTTGCCTTGTTAGGTAAAAAATGAATAGTGATATTCACCTTGCTCTCATTTGTAGAATAAATTTTTTCTTCTCAAATCCGTATGCTACATTGTATATATTTTATTAATGAACACTAGAATCATGGTCTTTCTCATGTTAGATAAACCTGGGCATCATAATTTGATACATAGCTCGCCGATACATGTACCGTTCAAAGAAAGGGTGTATCAGTAGTTTGCAAAAGAAATAAAAAAATGTAGTCTGTCCCAAGTCACTTATTATTTCCTAATAAATGTTAGAAGAACATTGCTCGTCCTGCAGCTTCAGGTACGTTACAATGGGATTGAAAAGTTCTTCGATTGTCGCGTAGCACAGTTCCGCAATACAACAATTGTTGAAATTGTATGGAAAAAAATATGGATTATGCTGTTTCATAATTATTTAAACATCCAGTTCAGATTTCACGCGAAAACCCGAATTTTAGAAAACATTCATATTTTTGTTTATAACTTTTTCTAATTGTTTAAACAATTGATAAAACCTTTACGCTTTGGTAGATCTAATTGAAAGAAGTAACTTTTGTCTCGAAACTTTTTTCTATCTCTTACAGTTTGCGAGTTATAACACGAAATCGAAAAATGGCCGAATATTCAGGGGTTAATTTCACCCCATTAGAGTGATTTTGGGCAACAACAAAAAATTGCGTTGTAATCAGGAGGAAATCCCCTACATATTCACAAAGTTTCAGAATTTTTTGAATTTTCGGGTTCGGGATCTTCCCTTGTAAATCAAGATCGAAACGTCGAAAGCTTTTATTATCTATTGCTAAATAGCTTGTGTTTTAATGATTTAAAATTGACCGAACCTGTGCGCCGAAATCAAATAATCGTACTAAATATTACGGTCGAAATTATAATTTAAAAAAGTCATCGGAAAGTGAAACAAATACCAATACTATATGTCCCCCTCATGTAATATAATGTAATAGTATATAGTAGCATCTAGTATGTGCGTAGGGCTAACAGTACATTGTATGCCTATACTGTATGTTCCATGTATATAATAAGTAATGTATATGTATAGCATGAATATAGTGTGTATGTAGTATGTACATAGTATGCGTGCATCATGTATGAAGTATGTATGTAAACCAATGCAGGGATCGAAAAAGTTCTCGGACCCTCGTTTTTTTAAAAATTCTGTTAGAACTTATTTGTTTCGATTCGGAAAATATATGTTTCTGTGGAATTTTTAATGAAACAAATGCTACCTTCAGGAACTTCTTTAAAAAGTGTTCTCATAGAACAGATATTTTAGAACCTATATAATAAAAGTTCCATGGAAAAAAGTTACATTAGAACATTTATTTAAAAAGTTTTCAAAAGATAAAGAAAAGTACTCAACTATTAGGTACAAGTTCTAATATAATATATAATATATAATATAATATAATAAACGTTCTAATATAACTTGTTTTCATGGAACTTTTATTATAACGATTCTAAAACATCTACGTAGGTAAGTATTACATATAAATAACACATTCAAAATATCAATTTAACTGTATGAATTATTTAATATTATTGTAGTACTATCCATTGAATAGTATTTAGTGTTTGTTACAACGATTGAGAACTATTTTAATATCGTTAAACAAAATATCTGTTCCTGTTATACAGAAATTTTTTATTCTTATATTTTATAAGTTCCATTCCAACTAGAACTTTTATTTTCAAGAACTTTTATTTTATCGGTTCTTCTGAGAACTTATAATGTGAGAACATTTTTAAAAAAGTTCCGCGGCATTTGTTTTAAATGGAACCTATTGAAAAGTGTCAGAACTTTTTCGATCCCTGATCCAATGTACGAAATAAGCTACAGCGTATAATTAAGCTGTGCAAATGTTGGTTAAATACAATTATTTTATTTCTTGTAATTTCATACGCTCTTGCAGAAGTATTCCCCATCCTCATTCAAACGGATTGGTATTGCGTCCTTGTATTAATTAAATAAAAAAATGGACGTTGTTTTAGTTGTTTATTGTTTAAAAATTATTCGTTTATTTATTTACACCTAGACTGCGGAAGTTAATGCAAGTCTGATATACCGCGTTCCAGAGCACAACCCTAATCCCTTCAATACAAATTACTAAACTTTTGAATATAATGTAACTATTACACTTACATAAAATTTTTAACATAGGTATGAAGCTATTAAACTTTAAAAGCGAGGTTCAGCAACTTTTAACAATTACTTGAGCTAATTTGTAAACAAATTCCGTATATGCGAGAACCATGAAAAATACCCGAAATATGCAAAATTACAAATATATTTTTAAAATCCTCTTAATGTTGAAATATAGATCGGTCAAAGTCCCACTTGTTTAATCCATTACTACAAAAACATGTATTTGCATAAAATTCCGCAGTCTATATTATACCTATTTCTTTTTTTTATTCAGTTATACTTATTTAGCCATTAACAGGCAACACCCTTTATTAAGGTGTTACGCCAAGCTGAGACGCTCGAAACAATACTAAACTAGACGAATTCTTTTTACAGATACTATGAGATTGAAAATTATTTCGTTAATTCTTATGTGCAGAGCATGTATTAAGGGATATGTTGTATAAATATTATGCGCGCGAGCTATGTATCAAATTATGATGCCCAGGTTTATCTAACATGAGAAAGACCATGATTCTAGTGTTCATTAATAAAATATATACAATGTAGCATACGGATTTGAGAAGAAAAAATTTATTCTACAAATGAGAGCAAGGTGAATATCACTATTCATTTTTTACCTAACAAGGCAAACTTAAAACATTTATTACATACGAATGGGTTATCGTATAAAAAAAATGATACGCTACGTTTTAGATAATATCATTAAGAACATATATACCAAACTTGAAATAAATCGGACAAATAGTTTTTGATCTGCTCAAACTTCTATCGGACCGCTCGTTTCATTCCATGCCACCCGGTTTCTTACGATCCGCTCGCTTACTTTCCAAGCCGCCCGGTTTCCTTCGGGCTACTTGGAAAAATTCGAGCCGCTTGGTTCTATCCAATCCGCCCGGTTTCTTTCGGGCAGCTTGGAAAAATTCAAGTACTCGGTTCTATTCGAGCCGCTCGGTTCTATCCGATCCGCCCGGTTTCTTTCGGGCAGCTTGGAAAAATTCGAGTACTCGGTTCTATTCGAGCCGCTCGGTTTTTTCGGGTACCTGGCTCGGCTCGGTTTTTCGAGCCGAGCCAGACTCGGCTTGCTTTTTCCGGGTACTCGTACAGCTCTACTCGCGGCACTGAGTCTACTGTTTGAATATGCGGCTATGCGCATGCGTTGCGCGTCACTAGATTCACTGTTTTCCCGTCGCATGGGATGTCGCTCGCAAGTGTTTACAGTATTCTTAATACTAATTTGTATAAAGGATAAAATGAACAATGAAATTATTAATTAATATAGAAAGGAATGGAAAAATGTAGGGCGGTTTGTAGCGGTACGTTACAGGCTCCACAACAGCAACTGCGTCCTAGGCCCCTATTCGATTCTAATATGCCTATGTATCATAACTATACAGTCGAACCCATTAACCTTTAGAGGGCCCGGAATTTTTCATTGAAATTGTAAATTTTATTTACTTAAAATTTATGCATATATACCACGAAAATGGCCGGCAAAGTATCCAAATTTTTAGGTGGCCACTATAGTGGCCCTCTAAAGTATAACAGAGCCATGGAAGTTGCTAACGAATATCTTACGCACATAAATGTGTTCTCTACATCGCGTGACTCATTCTGGAACAAATTGCTCAATAGACTTTCCTATTAACTGTTCCCTGGGCGAATGTACGCTGTGTTTATGCGATCGGTTTGGATCACTCGACTCATATTACTCTGTACTTTGTTGATGTTTCTTGTATACCAAAGGGTTTTCCCGTAGAAAGTAATAATAATAATAATAAAAATAATAATAACATTGTATGCATACCTACCCCTTACAGTTAGTCTCATAAATGTTTTGGAACAGTTTTGGACAATTTTTCTGTTATTATGTGCAAAAATATTTGGACATCGTTTAAAACAGAATAACTTTTTTAACCTTCCGGCGGGCCCACCGCGACCTATTATGCCGCATTTTTATGTGTTTAGAGATTTCGTTTATATTCTTTGTTGTATGCCAGTGTCCATCAAGATATGTTTGGCTGACTATTATAAGAGACGACGTCGACGGACGCCCTACCAATCATCGCGGGAGTTGTCCCGATCGACTTACTGCTCGAGGAACGCTCGAAAATCTACAGGATTAGGAAAGGACCAAACCCGTCAAAAGAAGAGGATCAACATGCACGAGGAACAACAATGGACGCATGGCAACATCGCTGGCGGGCGTCGAGCAAGGGTCGAACGACGTTCGAGTTCTTCAATGACGTCCGACAGAGGGTGAGGTCCACATGGATACAACCGGACTATTATGTAACGCAGTTTCTTAGCGGACATGGGAATTTCAGGTGGAAACTCAACACCTTCGCGCTGAGCGAGACCGCTCTGTGCGAGTGCGGGGCGGTGGAGACTTCGACGCACCTCATATACCAGTGCTGCCTGAACGAGCAAGCAAGCACGGTAATGAGAGAAATGCTGCAGAGGAAGGGCCATGGATGGCCCATTCCCGAATCGGATCTGGTCGGTAAAACGACCTTCCGCATTTTCCGGAATTTCGTGCACGCCACACTGAAGGACAAGGAAAGGACGACGACAGAAGAGGGCGGGGAGCAATCGCAGCAGCAAGGGCACTAAGGACGACCGGGATAATGAAGAGAAACCAGTAGAACGATCAATACACGCATTAACAAGGAAGGAAGTTTAAATGTACAGTTTTAGGAAGAGAAGAAAGAAGAAGAGGACAACGGAAGCGAAGACAAAACAAAGACAATGACGAACACGCTGACAGACGAGACAACGACACTGGATTATGATCACTGGACAATGGACGCGAAACCAGGACCAACCACGGAAGGGAAAGGACAACACGGAACAGGATTCAAGGACCAAACAAGAAAAAGGGTAAAGGTGGGATCTGCTACACGCGATTGGTCGCAGCGATTTGACTCAGCGACTAGCCCTAGGCTGATTCTCCTCGCCTGCGACCAGGGGTGTGCTCGGGACGGGCCGGAAACTTTCGGGCGGGATCGGGCAGGGTCCCGAGACTCGATTCGGGCTACAAGCATAGTCGCCATAAGCGGGCAATTTGATTCCAGGTCGACTCGGCAAAACTCGGACGCGATCGGACTATTTCGTTACCAGTAATAGATCAAAATTATTACCTGAGACCATAGAAAAATTATGTTTCTTACACGTTAATTTGAAATAATAAAATATTCGCATTCCCGCATATTGTTCTTACTATGAAACATCCAGGAAATATTTCTTTCTGTATGCAAAGATAAAAAAATGCCGAATCATATTAAGCTACTTTATAAAACAATTGTTTGATTTTCTTTTGGCAAAGATAGAAAACTATTACTGGATCTACAGAAATGCATAAAAAGTTCGAAACACCTTCTTCTGTATTCCAGTGGGAATCTTTTGACCTACAATTTGTTCTATAATTTTCAAAATCTCTATTTCTGACTTCATCTTGGGTCTCTCCACCTAATTGGCCGATTGCAAGGTTAAAAAAATATAATATATTTTGGCAGGAATGTATCAACACTTTGTGAACAGTGTTTGGTATATAGGATAACATCGATACAGGTTTACAAATATTTCTGCATGTTTTGCCTTGTGGGACAAAAGTGGGATCAGAGCGAGGCGGAAATTCCAATTATTTTTTACAACTGGTAATTTAGAATTTTTCGAAGCGAAATTTCTTCATTCGTTTACGATAGGCAATAATTGCTTGTTTTCGAAGCGTTCGTCGGGAAGAATTTGTGTACCTGGTGTCGAACAGGGACAATCGACACCGTTCCGTTTTTTTTTTGCAGGGGTTTGAACTTTCTTCGCCCTGAGTTAGTCCGTTGATTGCTCTGTTACCTGGGGCTACACAGGGACTTGGGACCGGCACGTACCGTTGTTTACCACCGGCTCGCGGGACCATAACCGCGACCCTGGCGAGACGCTCTGACCAATGATACCAGATCGAGGAGAGTTCCCTCGAGAATTTCCTCCACCTCGCGCACACTACGCCAGAGCAGCATGTCCGTGAGTTGGACTCCGAAGTGCCGAGCTCACGAACACGCTGCTCCGGCGTAGTGTACGCGAGGTGGGGAAAATTATCGAGGGAACCCGTCCTCGATCTGTCATCACTGGCTCTGACCGATCACACTGATGAATTTTTCACAGCGAGGTAAAAATTCATTCGTTGTTTACAAGCGGTAATATTCATATTTTCCCAAGAACGTTTCTACAATATCCGTTTGCCACATTTCTAAATGGCAAACAAGCACGTGGTGGGGTCTTTAAGAACTTTAGGCATTCTACAGCCTGAGTTAATCTGTATATTGCTCTGTCAGTGGATGGTACATATGTATTTTGGAACCAAATGTGGTAGATATTTTCTTCCCCCACTTCGTCAACAGAGAGAGGGTCCCCCCTTCTCGAAGAACGATGTTTCCAAAATGTTAGTTTCATAATTATATCAAAACAACAACTACTTTCATGTCATTTTCTCTTCTTTATACAATGAAGTGAAAAATATAAATTAGTTGAAAGCAGAAACCTTGTAGGTACTGTACGAATTCTCATTATTGTTATACCTGGTTATGGATGGGTATTCTTTCATTGGCATACATTTATATTCATAATACGATATCATTTGTTGAGACGAAGTAATGAAGTTGGAACATAAGGTCATTCAATGTCGCCCGAGGTTGTAAATTACATATCGAGGCCTCCAAGAAGTCAGGTACATAAACAAACGGTGGTCGTCTCGTTGAACCCTATTTCACCGTGCTAGGCAATTGTTATAATATCTACATATGCAAGATGTGACAAAGATGATACCAATATAGCAATTAAAAAGTATTATCCAACATCAATACGCCACGCGAAGGGGTAGAAGGGAGGTAGTCCGCTGACTGTGTGGAATGCCGCCTGCTTGATCCTCCCGACAAATTCAAGACCGATCTCTTATTTCTCGAGTATAAACACGCAAGGTATAGGGAGGAGATTATATTATGTCCAGTCGGTCCTACATTCCATTGACGCGAGGCGTACTGATCTTTCTGCAGAATAATTTCGTTTCCTACCCTATTGCCAAGGAAACATTCTTCAATCTAATATAAGAACATCTTCTTCCTTTGGTAATTGTGCGGACCTTAAAATTAATTTTCGTCACGGTCAACGTTCCGACCATACTTTTTATTCTTTTATGCTGTAGCGAAACACGGTTTATTGCCTGCCGAGCGTAGAGGAAATAGCTTGTAGCAATTGGGGAGTAATCCTAAAAATTGTTCCGCTGTGCTGCAAGTTACTTGGCAGATGTTTCCTAATTACTCTATATTGTGTAGGGGGCCGAAGGTCTAGTCCTAGTTTCATAAAGCTGTAGTAAACCGAAGCCCGCAAATAATCCGTTTAGGGCATCGCTCATCACGCTACATCATGGAACTTCGCGCGTGTGTCGATAGGAATACTGCACTTTCCATGGCATATTTATCAAATTCTTGTAGTTTTATTGGAACTATTGACGCTAATTCATGACGAATTGACGTTATTTTCTTAAATAACGTCAAACTTATATATTAACACTTTTAGTATCAATTTTCTTAATAATATTCGGCATTTTTAAATTGCAAAATACAGGATGTTACATTTTTCCCATTTTTGGGGATTTAATTAAATTTGTTGTTTTATGCAAAATTTTAAGTGATTTCATTCAAAGTTTGTTAAAGTAAAGTTAAAGGGGTCAGAAATAGTTAGTATCGATTCTGCAAAATAATAGCAAATAATTCGTTATATACATTTATTTTTCTATAAGAAACCCATTGAAAAAATATCAGTATTTTTCGACTTTTTAGTTACCTTCCGCGAACTTGTATAATCAATATATATTTATCCTTGCAACAGCAAAAACAAGATTTGACAATAGTTGCTAATAATGGAGTAATCACTTGTATTCTATATCGTACAGTGGGCCTGAATCCCAAGAAATAGGGGAAAATGCAACATTCCATTTTTCGCGTTGAAAATGCTGAATATTATTAAGCAAGTTCATAAAAATTTGAGTTAATATACAACTCATAACAACAATTTTAATAAAACTAAAAAAATTGATAAATACATACTATGGCAAGTGCAGAAATAATAACTTGAAAACCGAACGTTTCCCCAGCGTGTGACTTAAACCACTAATAAAGTACCAAAAAATAGTTTCCAATTTTTTATCACGATTGAGTTAAAAAATAGAAAAACAAATTAATAGATGTAAAAAATATTAAATTATACATCACTAGAAAGGAATAGGTTTATCCTATTTTTGGCCACAATTTGAATTCCGATATTTTAAAAGAAGCACCCAAATGTCATTGACTTCTTCAATCCGGTAGATAAACAGAACATGATGTACATGTAAGAAAAATGGCTAGTCTTTCACTGTCTTCGACGGTTCTCGAGACCTCATACAACAATAGACCCTCTTTTCAAGTGCTCGAAAAGGGCCTGTGCGGCGCGTCGTGGCACTGGTGGGGGCCATGGCGTCGACGCTTACGTATAGGAAATACCATTTGCGACGACGCCAGTTGAAGTCGCTGGCGGCTGTAGCCGCTGGTCGCAGTCGCTGGCGGCTGTAGCCGCTTATTGGAACGGCCACCTTAAGCGCGCACAATACTTGACTATTATAAAAAACATATAATACCAAAATCGTGGCAATTGAAGTACTGTATTAGATGTAACTGAATTTTTCATGTGGAAGGTACTAAATTGCGATATTCTGTTGCGGATGGCGTCTGATCATTTCATGTAGAAAATTCTTAGAAATAAGGTGTATTTGTAACTATGAATCTTTTATCGTGCTCCATGGTCCGTTACATTGCAAATCATCTTGAGTTCGGTCGATTTCCTCTATTTATTTACCTCCCCTCGGTGCCGGTGCCCCAAAGATTGCCGCCGATCAATTAGTTAGTTTATAAGCGTACTATACAGATCTGTTTGTAAGAATTCGTAACCGAGTATCGCCTTAAGGGAAGAGAACACTGAAATTTAGAAATCCGAAAATATTTGAGGATACGGAATTCCTCTTAATGGAAAGAAGTACGTGTGAAGTTGTGACGCCCCAAGATTTTTCGCGCGCGGTTACTACAAATCTTTTATAAATCAATCTACAAATCCACTCAAATCTTCCCCAAACCTCAATTCTTACCCCTTTACCAACGACCTCGGCCGCCTTGGCGATGTACCTTAGCGGTCCCCATCTCAAGACGGTCAATCATTAAATCTCCTTCCCTTATTCGCCCAACGCGGCACAAATTCCTCTCTTACGTCGAATCTAAACAAGTCCCTCGCCCCACAAATATCTTAAATCGAGACCACGTCTCACACCCTGTAAATGACCAAAGCAGTCAAACCCACCGATGCCCCTTTCCTATTAAAACACCCAAAATCTATTCGAGGAGTTGAGCAATTCAAAATCACGTGTATAAAAACCCTAGAAGAAAAACTGCGAGTCCCAATATAGACCAACCTTTGATCCCTGCAAAAACCCCAAAAGCTACCGTGACACATGTTTATAATTAGCCCAAGGTGCATACTGCGCACCCCCCTTCATACTGTAAAATATTATATAAGCAGGTTAAAGTCCATACCCCGCGTACACCCCACAACCCCTTGCAAAATCATATAAATACAAGGGCCCGGAGACAGAGGTCCTCTTTCGCCGAAATACCAGGATCGAAGGGACACGCTCTCTTTCGACGAAATACCCTTCGACAAAGTATTATTTAAAATAGAATCAATCATCTTCAACCATCAAGTATTGTAAGAAATTATAATTATCTTTAATACCATTGTACATCACCATCATTATATATTGTGTATTGCTATTCTTGTTACTTTACTTATTCATATTATTGCTAACGCTCATCGCTTATATTACTGTGAATCATTAATTCTCTTTACTTTATTATATTACTATTGCTAACGTTCATTGCACATATTGCTAGCGAGCGAATCTTTATGCTTTACTCAGTTCTATGCTTGGCTTATATACTTGTACCTCATATTCATACTCTTATTTCATTGTAATAACCATTGATATAACCATGATGTGCTATTGACCAACGTGTCACATATTATCAGTACTTTAAACTGAATAAACAGTTTTACTTTCAATCACGTTTCATATTATTGTGTCAATCCTTCGGCTACGAAGATTCCGAAATCCAAACAGGCTGCCGGAACAGCTGATTACGGGCAACGACCGCGGAAAGCATCGCGGTATTTACAAACTTACTTTCGTATAGGTTTCGCATGACCGTATGACTAGTCGAATTTCACAGAGTTATTACGTGTGTCTTTTATCGTAAAGCAACGGTAAATCCTATTACCGCGACAAACCAAAACAAGTGCTCTAACGGGTGTCTCCCCGGCGTGTATTCGCTTATTAAACCTCCCCTGGTCGATCAGTGTGTTGGATTTAACATTCACGCCTAAACCTCCTTATACGATCAGTGTGTTGGATTTAACATTCACGCCTAAACTTCCTTTTACCATCAGTGTGTTGGATTTAACATTCACGCCTAAACCTCCTTATACGATCAGTGTGTTGGATTTAACATTCACGCCTAAACTTCCTTTTACCATCAGTGTGTTGGATTTAACATTCACGCCTAAACCTCCTTATACGATCAGTGTGTTGGATTTAACATTCACGCCTAAACTTCCTTTTACCATCAGTGTGTTGGATTTAACATTCACGCCTAAACCTCCTTATACGATCAGTGTGTTGGATTTAACATTCACGCCTAAACCTCCTTATACGATCAGTGTGCTGGATTTAACATTCACGCCTAAACCTCCTTATACGATTAGTGTGTTGGATTTAACATTCACGCCTGAACCCCTTTTTCCCTCAGTGTGCTGGATTTAAGATTCGCGCCTGGGCCCCAATAATTCCCCTATGTCATTGTCCCCTAAGACCTTCACCCGGGACGTGACAAAGTAAAGCCCTTATGCCAGTCTAGACCCAGTTTTTATCATTGCTTTTCATAGAATTTACATTACGTTATAAAAATCAAGCGTAACTTCAAAAATGTTCTTGCGCAAAGTGTGTGATGCCACAGCCTCCAGGTTTTGCAGCGAAGAAGGATCCATAGTAAAATAAAAAATTGTGTATCGAGAAGTTTCTACGTCTCATACTTTTTAAGCTAAAAATTATTGAATTTATTAAATGTAAAAAATGTAAAATTTCATCAAAATTTTGAGGTAAGGCAAGCACAGCGCAAAGAGTTTTGCAGATTCCTTCATGCCGAGAGACAATTTTTTTGGTCTCATGTTACTCTTGATGCATGCCAAGCTGCAAGAGAATCAGATCAACAGTTTTGCGCAAGGAACATTTAATATATTAAAAAAGTAAGTTTTGAGATAATTGCATTTTAAATCTGACGTGTAAATTTCAGACCATTTTTCCTTTGTGTATAGTCTAAAATCCACCTGATTGATACACATCCTCATCAATCTTGCGTCTCTTCCTATCAGCAGCAATTTTCTTTGTGTTTTGTTTCTTCTTAAAGCGCTTTCTTATAGTAGATTGCTGTTGTGCACCGCAGGTTTCTCTTCTGTTGTCTCTGCCTCTAGCTATATTTACTAGCCTACACAACCCAAATTAAATTCTGAAACAGCACGTGTCACAGTTACTTCAAGCCTTGCCTTCGATACAAATGTTGTCTTCGGACAGAATCTCCACACTTTTACATGGAGAGATTCATTTGCATTTTGAGTGCTTCCCTTACAGCACCGTGCCATCAAATTTTCATTCGACAGTCTTTCGTATAAGGGTTTCACTTTCGTGGCAACATCTTCAGACAGCTTGAGTGACATGTATGTGTGGCTCACTGGTTTTCGCCTAGTACTTTTTGCTCAATTGTAAAAGTACCACCATTGCTTGCCCTTAGGACATCTGGCATGGTTAGGTTTTCTGTCTGTAGAGTGATCTAAAGTATCCATCACAGTGTTACGAGCCGGGGCTGCGGCAACGCGAGAGGCCGGCAAGAGGGATATTTCCCCAGGAATACGGTTATGAATTTGTTAGTTAGGTGCGCGGACGAACCTGATGGGAAATCAGGGAGCCGTAGGAGGGGTGAGGTTTCGTGAACGAACCCGATGCGAAATCGGGGAGTCACTAGGATAAAGTTCACAGACGAACCTGATGCGAAATCAGGGAGCTGTAGGATACGGACGAACCTGATGCGAAATCAGGGAGCCGTAGGAGGGGTGAGGTTTCGTGGACGAACCCGATGCGAAATCGGGGAGCCACTGGGTTGGGGAAGATGACTTGCTTTGGTAAAGAGGTGCGAACGAACCCGATGTGAAATCGAGGAGTCGCGGGAAATGTTAGTAATGCCTCGTAACTCTTATTTAAAATTGATACAACTCGAGCGGTAAAGTTGTATCTGTGGGTGAGTGCTACTAATATTATAAGGATCGCTGGGTAAAAGATGGATTTAACGAAATCAACTCGATTTACAAGTGAACACCATAAGTATATTGAATGGACAATTGATACAAATGTAAGTGTCGCGATTAGTTAATTAAATAGAAAGTGTGTTTTGCCACTGCTTGCACGGTGTTGACGCACTGGCGATGCGGGGCATACGAGTGGCTACTTTGATTCTGACGAAGACTTTAGCCCGATCTTACTTGAAATAACCGTCTCTGTACGAGCGTGACACGACGTGACGTTACGCGTAACTCTATAGCTTTGAACCGACGAGGGTTGAAACCAAAGGGTTTATATAGTCCCAAAAATGAGTGGGGATTCGTTAGGAATTTCCATATAAAGGCTCGTATAGACTGGGCGATAATCGCCGGCGACTTTGTCGCCGGAGTCGCTGGCGAGTCGGTGGGATAACCGACTTGTCTCCAGCGACTTGTCTCCGGCGACTTTTATTCGGCGACTTGTGTCCGACAAGTTGTGTCTGGCGATTCGTCCTTTAAAGGTTAAGAGATACGAATATACCTGGGAAAGTCGCCAGATACAAGTTGCCGGCGACTTGCAACAATCACTGTGGGATACAGCAACTCGACCCTTGTCTTAAACGGCCTTCTAGAAATGACTGTTGGCCACATATTCCCGAAAAACTGTATTCAAGTGGTCGGTGAGCAACATCGCTCGAGTGTCTAGTGCCTGTATTCTGTTTCCCGTTCCGAATGGGAAACATCGCCGACTCTGTGGCAACACACCACACATATATATATATATATATATATATATATATATATATATATATATATATATATATGTATATAGGGTAAGTCGGGGAGAGATGGTCCACTTTTTTAAAAAATCAGCACACCGTAAATTTAGTGGTTTTATAAAGGACAAAAATATATTTGCAAAAGGAGCGTGATCGAGCCATCTCACCCGGAATTACTCTACATCATATAGTAGATGTATACGTTAAAAATTTACTATACGATGTACTTCAATACTTTAGAGTTAATTATCAATTTCTTCTTTTTTTTCTTCAACACGCCCCGTATTGTTCTTAATCTGTACAATTTCACTAACTTTTTTCTCGATGTAATGCATCGCAACTACGCATCGATGTTTTCTTTAACATCGAATACTTCTGCGTTTTGAATTAATTAACAGGCCATAAGTAGTGAAATAAAATAAAAAACCGAAAAGAATAATTTAGAATAATACCCATTTATTATCATTACAATACCAGTATTTTATTTAAATGTCTCAGGGTTCTTTCTGTAGGCATAGTAACAGTAATAGTTTGCTCAATCGTTTAACCTCCAGCAAAGAAATGGATTGGACGGTAAACGATTCAACAAACTATTACTTTTACTACGTCTACAAAAGGAACACTGGGACATTTAAATAAAATACTGTTATAGAAATGATAACAAATAGATTTGATTCTGAATTGTTCTTTCCATATTATTTTTGCTACAATATCAAACATATCGAATAAAGAGTGACCCGAAAGTGAGACCTTTTTTAGTCTTTTTTATTTTCGAACTGAATTTTGTGCCAAATGATAGCTTATGATGAGACATAAATCACAACAAATTTTCAAATTGAGGTAACAATTAGTTTGTGAGGTATGGGAGGTGAAAGAAGTGAAAATTCATTAACGCGTCAGCCCATACGCTTCGATGTATGGACTTTTATGTCATTCCGATAATTTAGATAATTACTTCCATGGGTTTTGCTGACTGCTAACAACGAATTTGAACTTAGTGAGTCAGCGGTTGACAACGCTACCTGCGCGTCCGAAGTCACCATGTATTCCACCCATTATCGACATCTGGTAGACAAATGTTTCCCAACGAACACTTCGAGAACAAGCTATTGCCTAGTCGTAAAGAAATGAAGAAATTTCGCTTCAAAATTACTAAATTGCCAGCTGTAAAATATAACTGAATTCGGACGCGCAGGTAGCGTTGTCAACCGCTGAGTCACGGGACAATACGGTCATAAACGGTACGCTTCTCGATACCACTGATGTACGTAGCATTTGTGACGGTAATAATTATCCAGCCTTTGAGGCTGCAACTGCTGGCGTAAACTATTGGTAGGTATCTGTTTCAAGAGGCAGTGGCTACTGCGAGCCACCCGTGGCGCAAACACGACCACGCCCGGTGTTTTCTATTCGAGCAGTTTTCTTCCAGTGGAAATCAGTAAATTTGCAAGCGCAATATCTCGAAAATCAGTTAAAATGAAGTGTACACATTATAGGTTATTGAATTTGTTTAGAAACTTATTATCAAGTGATCTCTAAAAAGAAAATAGGTCCATTTAAAAACCCGAACTTGACCATCCTATCTGTTAAAATAATAATCGAAGAAAAGTATCGTATGCGCTAATAATTTTATCCCCCCCCCCCCCCCCCCCGAAGCATGCAGTTGAATATAAACAATTTTTTGTATTTCCAATACGTTGGGAACCATCCAGCTGTTTACTGTTCCCGTGGATACCTGCGTATTAACGAAAAGTCGCATTTTTTTCACAGCGAATAATCTATAAATTCTTAAAGACTGCGAAGGTACGATCTTAATTGCCCTTTGAAAATCTGGCAACCAGATATTTTAGCTATTGACGGATCCATGGCTACTAAATAGAGTTTGGAATGGATGCCGAAGGGTCTTGGTCATAAGGTGGGGGACACAAGTTGCCGAGTCGCCAGACGAAAGTCGCTGGATACCAGCCGCTCGGTAAAAGTCGCTGGAGACAAGCCGATGCTTCCCAGCGAGTCGCCAGGCGACCCGCTGGAGTCGCTGGCGACAAAGTTGCCGGCGATTATCGCCCAGTCTATACGAGCCTTAAGGAGATCTTTCGGAGTCGTCGTCGTGTCACTCCCGTTCTCATGGTCGCGACCCAGATGGTCGAGATCATGATCCCCCTTAGTGGTGTTTGATAAACGAAAGGATTTTAGGGCGTTTTCCCTTCGCAGACGCGAGCTCGAAAGACGGTTGAGAGCGACGTATGGGAAAATTCCACATACGTAACGACAGCATCTTCTATGGCCTTTACATTTGACATATTTTTTACAATAGCATGTCTATAACATTAGAAGTAAATTTTGCAACCCGACAGAAAATATAAAATTGATAAATTATATGTTTTCTGCAATCGCTTTATAACCTGTAATAATAGTAAGCTATTCACTCTACTTCACTCTAGTCTTACTCTTGATATATTTTCAGCTAATAAGATCCATTTCACTCGTTTTATACAAGCTAATTTCACTGCACCGTAAAATCTCACTCTGTATTCTGACGTAAACCGAAGTTTTATACGATTTAAAAAAATATGGTGTCTAGGGCCCGGAGAGACTGACCTCTGTCGGCAACCACTGATCCTTTTGGGCCCGCTTAGAGAGTTACCTACTGTACATGGCCGCGTTACAGATAGCCGAGGAGAATACTTTGTAAGAAAGCGTTCGTAGTTTAGTAGGCGCAATCAAATGGATTCTGTTACAGAGCACGCGTGCATTTTAGAATCGTGAAACGCATTTTTGGCATTGGTGAAAATAAACAATGTCAAGGCCACGCAGTTAATTCGGATTTCCCAAAACACTAGCCAGTGGTTGAACATACTCAAAGAGCTAAATAATAGAGAAATATACCTTAAAACGAAGGTTTTGGTTTTCGGCTCTTTCGCAAGGGTTTGGAAAAATAGGTTGTTCTGGGAGAAAGGCAACACTGAATGTCAAACCATGTTGTGTACGGTTAAACAAGGGTTCAGACTTGCCAAAAATGCAAAAAAAATTCTTAAAAATTGCCGAAAATCGCGATTTTTTCAGTGTCCTCTTCCCTTAAGGCGGCCACACACGGGCCGGCTCGGGCGGGCACGGGCCAAACTCAATATGCTACTCCAGAGTTAAACGCTATTGTTGTGAATGCGCAAATGGTAACCGAACCGTCGGATGCTGTTCACACATAGCTGCAATAATTTATTACTTGTCGCGTGCTCGGTACCTTTAAAAAATTGTAAGACCTGCAGAAATTCTTAGTAAAATATTCAACAGTGAACACGTGACACCAATAATTAACGAAGACAGCGATGAAGATTAAAAACATCTGTTTGTAATTTAAGCGGGTGAGCACGCTGGAGAGTGAGGTTAGGGAACGACGGTGGGAAAGTTGAGCACTATGAACACCAAAAGTTGAGTCAATGATGACTGAGTCAATTTATTATAAAATAACTTTCGTCACTGTGTGCACAATGTAGTTTTGAGTTGAGCAGAAATACGAAATACGTAACTCGAAATGCACAAGACACGTGGTCACGCGACACACGATGAGCACACGTGTTGGGCAAAATCGCAATAACAATATTCGCGTGAGAAAACTAAAACACTGAGCACAGAATTATGAGCAAGGATTGAGCAGAGTACTGAAAAGTACTGATTAAAGGTAATTCGTACGTTGCGCAATAAAAACAAGTAAAAATAAACACGTCTATCACGACAAGCGGTATGAACACAAGTGAAAAAAGAGAAAGCAGAAAGCCGTTGAGCGTCTTCTCGAACAATCCTCGAGAATCGACCAAGAAAGTACGCTCTCTGATTGGGCCGCCAGTTAGAATCGATCACCGGATCGATCGTCGATCAGCGGTGTGTTCCGCTGCCCAGGAGGTGCTGCGACGAGCATTGGCACGGCGGAACGCTGAACTAATGGAATCTCAAACAAACATCACACACGATTTTTGTTGCTATCCATGCATAATTGTTAAAGGTAAGAGATTCGAAAACGATCTTCACATATTAATATAATGTAGGAAATGTTAAATAATATCGTAATTGCCGAACTCATGTTTACGTATATTTCAGGTTAATATTTTTCAAACATTCTTAAATCATTTGAAAACCAAGATTGATCATTGTCATATAGTTAGAAAATATATATAATTACGGAAAAAAAAGAAAAAACTTTGCCCAAGCGGACTTGGAAGTTCGAGATTCGAACCTATCTTAAAAAAGTTCGCAGCGGTATAGCAGCTCGATACTCTACCGCTGCGTCACCGACGCCGTTGAAAAATACGGTAGACACTTTATAATATAAGGCACATAACATAGTTTCAAATGATTCGGTTTTTTCAGTTTCTTTAATTCATACGATGTTTTGCTGTACGTATAAACATTGAAGATCGCATAAAACACTTATTTCATGAAGCAATTCGACCTATAAGTTACTTTTTTTAATTTTTTTTTTTTTTTTGAAGAGGGGGAAAATGCTTTACGCATTCCCCGACATTTGTTGTCGGGGTTATGTGGGACTCCCCGCCTGTAAACTAGGCGGGATACCTACTAAAAACCCCCTCTGGTGGTCTCCACCAGGGGCCTCATGGCAGCGCCCGGAACTTCTGATGTAGTCCGTCGGGCGCCGCCATCGTTGCCGATGAAGCCCCGCTAACACCCCCCCACTCTCAAATTAAGTTTGGGAGGGGGGGGGGGGGACACCACCGACTGGGTGTCCACTCTGTTAACACAGACTGGACTCCCCGGTCTCATACGCTGCACTAGGTGCTGCGTGCCACCATAAAAACTTAGAGCTAACTAAAGCTAACTTAAAGACTACGAAAAATATACGCTGGCGGTGGCGCCGCGTTCCGCAATGTTTAAAAACGCTTAAAGCTAACTTAATGTTAACTAAAACTACGCTAAAACTATGCTAAAAACGCTAAAAGACGCACGCGGCTCCCGCATGGGGACAACGCCGGGGGGGATTACCTCCCCTCCCACGCGATCAGCGTGGGCCGACCCTCTTTCTTTTTCTTGCGAGACGTAGACGCGTTTGGGCCCTAGCGGCCGAAGCCTCTTGGGCCAGGCGCGCGCGCTCCGCTCGCAAGAGGCGGTCGGCCTCCACTTCCGCCGCCTGGCGGGCCCCCATAACGGAGGCCGCAAAATCGCGGAAGGCGATCCACCTCTCCGCAGAGGAAGTGGCAAGAGGCACCAGCGTGGAGACTTCCACGGGTGCCCCCAGGCCGGCGGCCAGCACCTTGCGCTGGGGGGCGAACTCCGGGCATGAAATGAGCACATGCTCTGCATCTTCCCGGGCCGCCCCGCAGTTCAAGCACGCCTCGGAGGGTGCTTTCCCAATTCTGTGTATGAACTGTTGGAAAGACCCATGCCCCGTCAGGAGTTGCATGGCCCAATAGTCCGCAATCACTGAGGGGCCCGAGGCGTCCACGAAGGTGCCGACCGCAGGGACGAGGCGTCTCACCCACCCAGTGGGTGGGGACCTGTCCCATTCTGCCTGCCACTCCTCCATAGCCGCTGTCAGCGCAGCGGCTTTGTGGAGGTGGACACGCGTCTTTAAAAGCTCCGGGTCGCCGCCAAGGGTGGGGTCATCCCTATCGCGTGCTTTTGCGCAGAAAACTGCGCGCCCCATTTTGGCCTTAATGTACAGCGGCATTCGCCCTGCTAAAACGCAGAGCGAGGCAAAGGACACAGTCCTATATGCCGCCGTACATCGGATCAGGGCCGAGCGCTGAGTACGGCGGAGAATAGCACGTACGTTCTCCTTACTCAACGCAACAGCCCAGACCGGCGACCCGTATAAAATCACGGACTCCCACACCGAGATATATAGCTTCCGGGCATGGACGGATGGGCCCCTGGTGTTAGGCAGAATCGCGGAAAGCGCTCC
Source organism: Andrena minutula (assembly GCA_929113495.1). Classification (NCBI taxonomy): domain Eukaryota; kingdom Metazoa; phylum Arthropoda; class Insecta; order Hymenoptera; family Andrenidae; genus Andrena; species Andrena minutula. The sequence goes on from OV815993.1 coordinate 22,334,916, forward strand.
TGAGACCCTATCCGCCCTAATGGCAACCTTCCCCAGATGGGCCCGATAATTACGGAGGCAGTCAAATATCACCCCCAAGTATCGGACCCTGGCCGCCGTGGTGACAATGGCTCCCAGGATCGGAAGTCTAACCGTCTTCTCGATCCTGTGGCCAGTCAGGAGGATGGCCTCCGTTTTTTCCGCTGCCAAGGAAAGGCCGGTTTTGCGAAACCAAGCTCCAATCCTCGGCAGCACGGAAGCCATCTGAATCCTGACCCGGGTGAGGTCCCTGCCCGAAAACAAGAGGGCGAGGTCGTCGGCGTACGCAATCGCACGCCCCGCCCCGTCCATATCCAACTCGGTGAGGAGTCCGTCGTATACGGCGTTCCACAGGAATGGCCCTAAAACGGACCCCTGTGTAACGCCCGCTTAAATATTACGGACCACGGTGCCCTCATAAGAGTGCACCGTGATCCCGCGATTGCTAAAATAGTCCAGGAGAAGCGCCCGAACATGTCGGTCTACCCCCCTCCTACTCAACACGTCCAGAACAACATCCCATCTAAGGGTGTTGAAGGCGTTCTGGACGTCGAATGAGAGGAGGAGGCAGATTTTGTTCTTGGCCCTGGAGGCTTCGGCAAACCGAGCTACCTCGGTGGCCGCCTCCATAGTGCCGACACCTCGACGAAAACCAAATTGGTTCGGGTGGAAAGGATCCCTGCCGAGCTGGGATTCCAGAATCTCCTTTATGACGTACTCCCATACCTTGGATAAGGCTGGGAGTACGGAGATCGGCCTATAGGCCCTTGGACTTAGGGGATCCTTACCCGGCTTCGGGATCAAGATGACTCTTGCCATCTTCCACGAAGCCGGGATGCCACCCCGCACAAGGGTGTCGGCCACCATCTCGCGTATCATATCTTGGTTAGCCCTGGCCACACAGGCCACGACCCCCGACGGGACTCTATCGAGTCCGGGGGCCTTATTGGGCTTGACACGCGAGAGGGCCCTATCGGCCTGCTCGGGCGTTACCTCCGGGATTCCCCTCCAATAAGAGGAGAGGGGTCGCATGGGGAGAGATCGCAACAAGAGGGGGGCGTGCGCGCGCACTGGCCCAACCGTTGGTGTGGGGGAAGGAGAAGGGAGGGGGGGGGGGCGGTGGCAAACAGGGTATCAACTACCCTGCCCACCTGCTCCCGCGTTAAAACCGTGTTCGGTTTTCTCCCCCCCCCCCCCCCAGCCTAGCCATAACAATTTTGTATGGCTTCCCCCACGGATCACCGTCGACCGTGCCGTATAGCTCCCTCCAGAGCCCCTCCTTGGAGCGCCAGATCAGGACCTGAACTGCCCGCCTAGCCAAGGAGAAGTCCCGCCTCAGTTGTTCGAGACGGGGGGAGGAGGGATCTAGTCTCCTCCTGCCTCTCTGGAGAAGCCTACGAGCACGATGCATCGCCGATCTTGCCTCGGCGATGTCCGCGTTCCATCAACGGTTGGGCTTCCGGGTCCCCCTAGGAAGGCACCTCTTCCCGAGGACCCAGGCACTAACCCCCTCTAAAAGGCGCTGAAGTCCCTCCGCCCTCGGAACCTCGTCCGTAAATACTGCAATGGCGTGGTCCGTGGCCCCGCACCTCCTGCACAACTCTTTACACTCGGGGACCGTGGGGCATGCGGCAGCCAGGTGCCCCAGTTTTTGGCACGCAAAACGACGCGTGCTCTTAACCAGGGGCCTGGCCCTCACCACGGTCAAACCCGTCCTAAAACGGACGGGTTCCGCGCCCTTTGGGAGGGCGGTGGTGGGAACCTCCACCGCCGCGGTCTGCGTCCCGCTGAGGGCCTGCCTCAGCGACCGGACAACCAGACCGGCCACCTCCACTTTCAGGGCCGCGCCCAAGTCTACGAGGAGGGTCGGGGCATCGATCATCGGATCGATGTCGCTGACCTCTAAAACCGACTTATCCTGCAGGGGTACACAGGTCACCTTACCGGACATAAGCCTCGTAAGCTCATTCGCCACCAAGGTCGCACTGACCTTGGGGCCGAGCTCAAGGAGCACGTGCCCCAGGCGCGTGCGTTTCACGGCCCTGACATCTGTCAAGGCCGCACGCCCCAGGGTCACGGTGGTCCGGTAGGTTTCCAAATATTGCCCACCCTCCGGGACCCTAACTAAAACAGCCTCCGGGCGGGTCCTTATTGGCCTCGCCCTCTTTTTGGGCGGGGCGACCTGGCCCCGGGGCGTCGCCGCCGGCGTAGGGGGGGAGCCCCCGCCTTCCTAACACCGGAGCGGGGGGTGCCCGCCTTCCCAGTAGCCAGGTTCAGCGCCTGGTTCTTCCCACTCGGTGGGGGTTGACGGGGAGTATTCCCCTTCGGCCCCGCCTTCGGGGGCGCCCCCGGTACGACTAGGGTACTCTGAGGGGCGGACGACCCCTCCACCTTCTTCTTCCTCTCCTTTTTCTTCCGGGTGACCATCTCACACGGAAGGTCCCCGCCTCCTGGCTCACGGCCCACGCCCTCGACGGAGGGGGATGGGGGTGGAGAACCACCTCCAGCCCTCCCAGAAGGCCCCGCCTCTTTCCCACTAAGGGGGGGGGGGGCGTGTGTGAGCCCAGGGCCCCTGAGACGCTTCTTCGCTGCCGCCGCTGCTGTCACCGCCTCGTTGGGGGAAGATCCCAGCCTCTTCCCCTTCCCCTTAGATTGTGGGGTCTTGGACTTTCCCCCCTTCTTACAGGGAGGGGCTTGTCACCCACCACGTCCTTGGGGATGGTACCCTGTGCCTCTCCGGGGGCCGAGATACCCGGTCCCCGTGGGTCCACCCCCTCCACCGTCTGGGTGCCCACCTCCGCGGTCAAAGGTCTACGGGTAACCGGCAACCTGGTTTGAACCAGCCCCTTCAGCTGGTTCTTGGCCGACTTCCCCTTAGCCTTTGATACCACTGCGTCATGGTAGGCCTGAGCCTCAACTACGGCCGTCGACGCCACCTCGCAACGGTCAATGATTCCGTCGGCCAGGGTGGCTACCCTAGCCTTCGTAACCCCTCCCGCCGCGACGGTGGCCTTAAGGTCCCGGCATTCCCGGACCAACTCCCTAAGGAGTTATCCAACTTCCTCCAGCCGGGCCTCCAGCTTCTCCTCCGAGGTCATATGCTTCGCGCGAGGCACCGCCCCTGACCCCGAAGTCGACGTCGACGGGGGGGGGGGGGGGCTTGGGGGCATTGCACCCTGATCCAGGCCCCCCCCCATCATCCCCCTCCCTACCCAGAAGCTCCACACTCCTTATAGTGGGTACGCCGCCTGGCGTCCCCGGTGGCCCTGAAAAGGACGGTTTGCCGGGGACCTCGCCCTCCATCCCACCCATAGGGTGGATGCTACTCCCCCCGATCACCCGCGGCTCATGCTGCAGCCTCGGAGCTGCCGCCGCCCCGCCCCTGTCGAGGCCCCCCGATTGAGCTCTACGCTCCGGAGGAGTCCTCGCCAGGGTCCGCCCCCTCACTATCCCGGACTCAGCCGGGGTGGTGGGGGTCTCCGGGATGAACTCAGCATCCCGGATCCCTTTGCTAGAGGGGGGGGGGGGGGGTAACAGTTACCCCTGCCGCCTCGAGTAGCGCACCCCTCTGTCGACAGACGGCCGCGCTACCCTCCGATTTACTCATTTGTACCCCGTGAGCAATGTCCTCCGGGAAGTCCCCCCCCCCCCCAGAGTAACGAGGGGGGGGGGGGGAGACCCAACGGAGTGCCCACGGGTCCAATCCATACCCGAGTCGTCGTCCTTGGTCGTAATGCCTAGTCCTGCCGCTGTAATTCTTCCCCGGGATACAGTGGCGGTGACTTACCGCCACCCGGGGTGACACCTGCCCGCCGCATCAGCCCGGTGTAATCGGACTTATCCGTACCCAGGGTGCTGCCGACGTCGCAACCTGGGGCTGACCCTATGTCAGTACTCGCCGTGTATTTTCCATCCGAGGCACGGCTTGTATATGACATCAAATCATGTGTGTCTTTAAGAGCGACGGCCCCACCGCCCAGCGGATTTTCTCCTGAACTCGTGGCCCCGATGTTTTGGCCACCGCAGCACAGCCGGCTAACGCCGGTGGGACCCCTGCGCTGCTGGTCCTATCTCCGGGAAAACCGGAGAGCGGGGCCCCCTATGGTAAGATGTTAGGCCCATGGGGGGCCCCCAAACCCCCCCTTGAACACCAATATGCCCTCCCGAGACCCGCCCGCATAAATCCCGAGCACTGGTGTGGTAAGAACCACACCGCACGGGGCCTGTTAGGGCTACCCAGCCCCAAGCAGGTACCCCGTGCTTCCACCACCAACCCCCCCTTTATTTCAGGGCTGCAGCAGACCAGCGGAGTAGAAAACGGAGGAGCCTCGGGACACCAGCCCAGGAGACCCCGGGACAGGTAGGTACGGGCACCCAAACACCGGCCCCCATCTGGACCACACCCCCCCCCCCCCCCTCTTGATGTTTTAGCCACGGGGCCCGGGTCACGCTGCAAAGGGCCACCCAGCGACCCCGCCGTAGCGGAGGGGACATCAGATGGTGGCCGTACCACCCACCCACCATCCCTTCCCGGAGGAACGGATCTTTTTAATCAGACTCCTATAACAGGACCACAAGGAGGGTGGTCAACCCTTAGCCAGGTAGGTAGCATCCCCCATCCGGCCCCTAGGTAAGGGATAAATCCCCCGCCCAGGACCCGAAGGGGAACATAGCCACCTTCCCAGAGCTCCCCCACCATGCTCAAGGTGGTTGACCCTGGAGGGAGTGACCTATAAGTTACTCTGACACGGAAAAAACGACGAAAAAATCGGTTTTTAATTTTTTTTAACTGCGGCGCACCAAATTGAAAAATCTGAAAAAAATTCAGGACAATAGTAACAATGATACCTACTTACAGTAAAAATATGATTATAGTTCTGGAACTGCTTCGATACACAACCGGCATTTTTCATCATTTTTTGGCGTTTTTTATTTTTCACAGCTTGGTTTCTCAATTTAAAAATCTGAAATAATTCCCTAATGTGTGCCCCGATAACAGATATGCCTCTGAATTTTTTCAAAATTTTTCATTCCCTGGTATAGTAGAAATTCGCCAAAAACCTGATTTTCTATTTTTACCCTTTACTACCCCCCGGGTCGAGATACAAAGTTGAAACTTGACAGAAATCATTCTTTTTTTATAAGCTTTCGAATGACTCATCGCGAGTTGAATTCGGTTCAGGGGCACATTTGACCATTTTAACCGGCTATACCCTTTCCTTCATTATTTTCCGAATTACGTCAATTTTGGTGTCACTTTCATCGGCAAAACATAAGGAATCAATTAGCCTCGTTTTCGCAAAGATCTGATGAGAAATGCGGAAGTCAACAATTTTTCTGACTTTGCTTTGGTCGAGAGTCCCGAGGTCCCTTCCTCGGTATCATATGGCAGCACACCTTTGGTCTCCATTAAGATCCACGCACCCATATCCGTTCCGTTTCAGTTCCGTGCCAGTTGCGTCGTCGTAAAAGGTATCGGTTGTTTGTTTTGGAATGGAGCAGCGCACACTTGTCAGTTCCGTGACATTCGACGGTCTCTTCATACCCGCCAGTTCCGGGCCGTGGGGATCAGTGTTAAAAAATATTGTAGGCGTGCTTTACAATGGAGCAGCGCACACTTGTCCGTGTCAGGACTGTCAGCAGATGTCAGTGTAGAACCTCTATCCGTTCGGTGAAACTAAAATTTGGTTGGCAACGATATTTGGGCATTTGGACTGACGGAGTCCTGAAATCACGAAAAGGTGAAAGGGACGACCTTTTTTATGACCGTGAAAGATGTGGAAGCACTCGCACCACGCACTTCAGGGGTCCTAGACCATAGAGTCATAAAGACAAGGACAGCAATAGGCCACTCAGTAATGAAAATGGGAATTTCTATAATTAATATTAGATCTCTATACAAATACCACCAATGGATTGCTGGAGTTTTTGCAATGAAAATTATACCAAACATGATATAATTCTGATCATTATTAATGATTGTAATGAAAAGAGCTTTGTATTTGAATTTTGTGTGGTAATTTTTGGATGTAAATATGAATATCTTCTAAATTATTTTCTTCCTACTCTCCTGCAGGAGTTGTGGACCATATCTTTTAAATATTCGACAAGTTCTTCCTCATCTGTTTGCGAAAATACACTCTTAATTGGACCTAATGGTAAACCCTGTTTCAATTTTTGGACATAGCTTTCCAATGTTGTTTGTGGACGGAAATATTCTGGAACAGCTTTCTTGTACCCCATTTTGTTGCTTAAAACTTCATCTACAGATTTCTTCATAACTTCTGTTGGCCATTTTCCTCGTTTAGATTCTTCTTACATATATATTCTTACCATTTTCAAATCCAGATTATATGTAACGAAAATTCGACTTAAATTACAATAGAGATCGATGGCGTTGTTCCACCTCACATGAATAACCATAATAAGGTACCCCATCATTCCACGTATCAAGGACCCCATCTTGTTTTAAATCATCGTGTTTGGGAATGCATTACATCCCAAAGCCACCACCCTCGCTCTCGGAGCAGCACCTACTAGGCAGCGGAACGAGCGGCTGATCGCCGATCGACAATCAATCGATCAATCGTTATTCACAGTCGAATGCTCAGCCTATCACCGCTCACCACGTATCTCAGCTCAGCCAATCAGACTGCTTCACGCGTATATCTACTCTCGAGCCTGTTCGAGAAGACGCGTTTCGGAAATCAACCATCTTGCAATCACTCTTTTTCACATAGTGTGTAGATACGGACGCGTCCTTATAGCTGTCCGACTTTTCTTAACTTGTGCGCAAACCATTGTGTAAAACTTCTCACCTTGCTCACAGTGCATAGCAGTTATCATTGTTTGTTTATTTCTCATGATTTTACTCACCGCGATATTTTATTAACGCTTTTCTCACCGCGCTCGACACGTGCTGCGACCGGCCGGCGTGGTCACGCGTAGCCATTGTCTGCGTAACACTCTCTCAGAACGCTCACGCTCACGCTCAAGTGATTTCAAATAAACCGACAAGCTCTTTTGGGTGCAAAGTGCTGTTTGTTGCTTCACCTTTCTCACCGTCGTTCCTAACCTCAATCGCTATCCAGCTTCCTACGCTCAAGCTCACATAATTCTCAAACACATCGTTTTCCAGAACCTGATGAATAAATAAAAAAATATTGCAATTTTTAATAGTGTACTGCGACGCCCCATGATTTTTCGAGCGCGGTTATTTCAACTCTCTTTTATAAATCAATCTACAACTCCACTCAAATCTTCCCCAAACCTCAATTCTTACCCCTTTACCAATGACCGCGACCGCCTTGGCGATGTACCTTAGCGGTCCCCATCTCAAGACGGTCAATCATTAAATCTTCTTCCCTCATTCGCCCAACGCGGCATAAATTCCTCTCTTACATCGAATCTAAACAAGTCCCTCGCCCCACAAATCTCTTAAATCGAGACCACGTCTCACACCCTCTTAATGACCAAAGCAGTCAAAACCACCGACGTCCCTTTCCTATTAAAACACCCAAAATCCCTTCGAGGAGTTGACTATTTCAAATTCACGTGCATAAAAACCGCGGAAGCATAAATGCGAATCCAAATATAGATCAACCTTTGGTCCCTACAAAAACCCCCAAAAGTTACTGCGGCGCATGTTCCTAATCAGGTCAAGGTGCATACTGCGCACCCCCCTTCATACCGTAAAATATTACATAAACGGATCAAAGTCCATACCGCGCGTACACCTCTCAACCCCTTGTAAAATCATATCAATACAAGGGCCCCGAGACAGAGGTCCTCTTTCGCCGCAATACCAGCTCCGAAAGGATACGCTCTTTCGACGAAATATCCTTCGGCGAAAGGAAGCTCTCTTTGTACGAAAACCATTTACATAAAGGTCTCGTCAGATAAAGTATTCTTAAAACTAAAATTAATCATCTTCAACAACCAAGCATTGTTTATTTATTTATTTATTTATTTATTTATTCAGTTTACGGGGCAAGCCCATTGGTAACAAAGTATATGCATATAATGTATGTACAGACAGAACAGCAATAATGAGTGCGCAAACGATTGATGTGGAAACAGTAGTAGCGGTTATAATATTTCGGAGTAGCATAGAGTACGACGCGTAGGTATAGATAACCTCGGTTAGCTAATTCCACTGGAAGCCAGGACTCTCTGAATATTGGTTTTGAAGCGAGAGAGGGAATCAGCAAAAAAATCAATGTCACCATGGTGCCTATTGGCGATATCGCATATTCTGTGAAAAGGATCCGCGTGTCCGACCCAGGAGGAGTAGTCTGGGGAGTTGAAAAGGGGTGCCCGCCTAGTAGCGCGCATGGGAACATTGAAGTTGACTAGTGCCACGACACTAGGGTTGTCAACCAACCCGTTCAGTATCCTGTATAAGAAGGATAAGTCCGTAACCCTCCTCCTGAGCTCCAGAGTTCGGATACCCATTCTGTCCATGATCGGAGTATAGTCGTGATCAAAACGGGCAAGAGGTAAGAGATTATAACTACCATTAATACCACGGTATATCACCATCATCCATACCAATTATTCATATTTTTATTGTTTCATATTATTTCATATTGCAACGCTTATTGCGCTTATATTATATTGTATTGCTATTCTTAGTGCTTTTCACATTATTTCGTATTGCAACGCTTATTGCGCTCATACTATTGTGTATTGCTATTTGTATTGCTTATTAACGCTTATTGCTTAAATCATCCATTGTATTTCATGTTCATATTCATAACTTATAACCAATATCTAAATGCTATGTTCATCGCCAACCCATTATTATAAACCCTAACAATCTGCACAATAACTGTGCATTACATGTTATCAAAAAAGCTATAAAGTGAATAAACAGTTTTACTTTAAATCACGCTACGAATTATTGTGTCAATCCTTCGGCTACGAAGATCCCTAAATCCAAACAGGCTGCCGGAACAGCTGATTACGGGCAACGACCGCGGAAAGCATCACGGTGTTTACTAACTTACTTTCGTATAGGTTTCGCTTAACCGTATGACTAGTCGAATTTCGCGAAGTTATTACATGTGTCTTTTACAATAATGCCACGGTAAATCCGATTACCAAGGTAAACCAAAACAAGTGCTCTAACGGGTCTCTCCCCAATACAAACCAGTTCATTAAACCTTCCCTGGTCGATTAGTGTGCAGAATTAAACATTACTCGCCTGACGTTGAAAAAACGGTTAGTGTGCAGAATTAAACATTGCTCGCCTGATTTTCCCTAAATCCTCAGTATGCAGAATTAAACATTACTCGCCTGCCGTTCGAAACGATTACAGTGCAGAATTTCACATTTCTCGCCTGACGTTCGAAATGGTTAGTGTGCAGAATTAAACATTGCTCGCCTGACTCCCCTAAACGATTACTGTGCAGAATTAACATTCTCGCCTGCCGCTCGAAACGATTAGTGTGCAGAATTTCACATTTCTCGCCTGACATTCGAAACGGTTAGTGTGCAGAATTAAACATTTCTCGCCTGACTTTCCCTAAATCTTCAATCTCCTGAATCTCACATTCTGCCCTGCCGTTCGAAACGATTAGCGTGCAGAATTTCACATTTCTCGCCTGACGTTCGAAAAGGCTGGTGTGTAGAATTACACCATTAAATACCTGATTCCCTCGCCTCCCGGTGCGCTGAACTATAGATTCGCGCCTGGATTTTATGTAAATAACCACTATGTCATTTGTCCCCTTAAATCCTTAACCCGGGACGTGACAGTACATTAAAGTAAATAGAATGGAGATTATAATAATGTAACAAAAATAATTGACTTATCGTTTGTAAAAATATATCTTTTTAGTACACAAAATAAGATCCACATAGCATGTGGACGATTTCACAGCTCTAAACCAAAGACGTGCTACCCCACTCATTTTTATCAATGACCTAACTGTTGGTTAACTACTTAAGGTCGGTATCAAATATATTGGCCGGTGAATTCGGTTTCGCGAGCAGCGATCGAGGAGAAATCAGCCACCACCATCTGACGATCGCTGATTTGTCAGTTGGAGTTGCGCAGCCCTCGCAGGGTATGGTGGGGTAAAGGGAATGCTGCTCGGCTCCACCTGAACCTAGCTGGTTGGCTGTTATTTAACCTTAACGTAATAGTTGTGTGCGTTGCGAAGCTATGCGTAGACCAATACGAGATGAAGCTATCGAGAACGAATCAATGTTCTAACCAATAAAGTTTCTGAATTTTTTCGCACACCTATTCTGATGTGTGTATTTCTACGCTGAGAGCTCGGTTTGGCCTACACGTCAGAATGTTGGCACTATCCCCACCACTTCTGGCTCACTCTTGTTCTGCGAAGGCGAGAGCGAGATGGAACGAGAGCGAGTCAGAAAACGTTGAGAAAAGGAGCACCGAGGCAAATAAACGATGTGGTGGGAGAATACCCCTCACGAAACTCACCGGCCAATATATATGATACCAACCTTAGTAAACTAATCCTTCCAGCTTCTAAAAAAAATCACGTCGATTGGGCCAATTTTAAAGATGTTATTCTGTTTTGAAGGGTGTACGAATACTTTTGTCACTTACTGACTGACAGAACTGTACAGCAGGCTTGCAGAAACGGCTGAATTGGGACTGACCGGGCCCGAGCAGGCCTCCTATTAGACACAGACGGACACCATACGGAGAGGGAAATGACACGGAACGGATATGTGTGCGTGGACCTTAAAGGTCAGAGAGTCTTATAAGCATCCCTTCATAGCCCATTGAAATTAGGATTTGTCTTCGGACTAATTCCCATCAAGCTGGATTTTGGCATGAGCCTTTATTTGGTCGTTTTAAACAATATGTCAAAAGTCCCCATCAATCCGACTGCTGCTAAAAATTTTACAGAGGGTTGAAAACAAAAAAAAACTGTTTTTCGCAAATATCTCGCTATCTAGCAGTTTTGCGACAAAAATAGTTATTACACAATTTGTAGCCTAGGAAATTCTCTACAAAAAAGGCCTAACAAGTTTTTTCGTAAGTGTAACCATTTTCATGTATGTCGGGTTACCAAGTTTCAACCCCCATAAACTTGATAAGGGAAGATCTTGAACCTGGAAATTCAGAAAATTATGAAACTCTGGACATATGTAGGGGAAGTCCTCCTGAGTACAACGCAATTTCGTTTGATGCCCAAATTCACTCCAAGAGGGTGCAATTCACCCCTAAACTTTTTTTGTTGTTATTATTATTACTCGCGAACTGTAGGAAATAGGAAGAAAGTGTTTAGGAAAAAGTTACTTCTTTTAATTGGGACTATCACTTGGTAAGTTATAGGTCTTACAGTTCTTACGGTTCTCGAGTTATAACACAAAATCGAAAAAAAACGTATTTTCAGGGGTCAATTTCGGCCCCTTACAATGAATTTGGGCAACAAACACAAAAATTACGCAATACACACCTATTTTAACTTCTGTATATCCCCAAAGTTTTAAAAAAATTTGAATTTTCGAGGGGTTGGATCTTCGCCTGCGAGAAATAATACACTCATTTCCACACCACCCCGGAGGTAGAGTACTGAGCGCGTTTTTTTAACGTGTTTTTTTAAATTTTTTAAAACTTTGGGGATATACAGAGGTTAATATAGGTCTGTATTGCGTAATTCTTTTTGTTTGTTGCCCAAATTCATTGTAAGGGGCCGAAATTGACCCCCGAAAATACGTTTTTTTTAGATTTTGTGTTATAACTCGAGAACCGTAAGAACTGTAAGACCTATAACTTACCAAGTGATAGTCCCAATTAAAAGAAGTAACTTTTTCCTAAACACTTTCTTCCTATTTCCTACAGTTCGCGAGTAATAATAATAACAAAAAAAAAGTTTAGGGGTGAATTGCACCCTCTTGGAGTGAATTTGGGCATCAAACGAAATTGCGTTGTACTCAGGAGGACTTCCTCTACATATTTCCAGTTTCATAATTTTCTGAATATCCAGGTTCCGGATCTTCCCTTATCAAGTTTATGGGAGTTCAAACTTGATAACCCGACATACACGAAAATGGTTACACTTACGAAAAAACTTGTAACACCTTTTTTGTAGAGAATTTCCTAGGCTACAAATTGTGTAATAACTATTTTTGTCGCAAAACTGCTAGATAGCGAGATATTTGCGAAAAACAGTTTTTTTTTGTTTTCAACCCTCTGTAAAATTTTTAGCAGCAGTCGGATTGATGAGGACTTTCGACGTATTGTTTAAAACGACCATATAAAGGCTCATGCCAAAATCCAGCTTGATGGGAATTAGTCCGTAGATTCGGCAGATTTTCGTCTAATTTCACTGGACTATTAGTCTGGTATCGCCTAGAGCAGTGATGAGCAACCTGCGTTCCGCATGTGGCCCACCTGAACATCGTCATATCGGATTTTTCACGAACGAGCATGATAATATTAGGTGCGATATTTGTAATTTATACCTCATTTAGGTATAAATATAAAAGCTAATATTGTCAAGCTCGTTGATGAAAAACAGATTCAAGTATCTCATTAATTAAATTTCACTGGTTATTTACGTTCATTTAATCCGAAAAATATAGGTACATATATCTGTTTAGAATTTAGATTATAATATGTAGGTATATATTAATGTGTGTAACGAGTTATTGTCGGTAGGACGACGATCTTGCCCCCCCCCCCCCACCACTCGTCCGCGATTCCGCGAATAGGCGCGAGAGGGTCACGCACTAATTAACTCTCTCGCTGCCGAAATTCCGCGGACGAGGATATATAAGCCGAGGGCATAAGCCTATTGGCAGAGACCGCCTAGAAGCGACCGTACGAAGTACACCTCTCCCAGAGACATCCTGTGCGATTCCACATTCTTGTGCAGACACTCGTGGTTGCGAAAGACAAGCGCCAGTGTAAGCACCAGTTTTCGTGTGTCGACAGACTGCATCTCTGCGTAACATTTTTGAAACCTCCACGGTTCCCAGTAGGACAGCGTGAGCCATCCTCTGGACGCAGGCCGACACCCATTATCGATCTCCCGAACGGATTTATCTCCGTTCTCGAGAGCGTCCCCACAGTCTCCGCTCCACCCACGGGTTGTGCTCACTGGGTGACCGGACTGAAGACTCTTCGACTAGGGTCCCTTGGCAGGGTTGGCCCGCCAGGACACCGAACGGTCAAATCATCTCTCACCCCCCCCCCCCCCCCCATTCGTCGCATTGTTGCCGGCCATTCGAATCCGCGCCGCGATCCACACCGAATCTTGCGACGCGATCCACACTGAATCTTGCGCCGCGATCCGCACCGACCCGCGCGTCGCGACACACACCGGGACCCGCAGTAGTTTAAGCCGTACTCACACTGTGCGCCAGCATAGACCTGGCCGGGACATTTTGTGCTTCGAGATAAGCGCGAATAAATTGTCGTACTCTACCTTACCCGAGCGTATATTCATTCGATCGGCAGCCCTGGACCACCGTCCTGAGCTGGCGATACGGTACCTCCACCGTCCCACCGGTAACCCCGAGTTTCACGGTTACATGTGTATATGTATATTGCTAATAAACAGTACATCAAAGTTAAAAAAAAACGTTTTATTGTAAATCAATGTCAGAAATAACAAATTTAGCCCATAAATTAAAATTCTTGGATTAGTTATATTTACGTATTTAATATTGTGGCCCGCGTAGAGAAGTAGGTTTCCACTTGTGGCCCACTTCTGACAAAAGGTTGCTCATCACTGGCCTAGAGGGCTCCATATCAAAACTACACAGTACAAAACTACACATGCAATTTAGGACACATCAGAACAGTGCACAGAAAGTAGTGCACATGAAATCTAAAGCACATTAAAATTATAGTGTGCATACAATTTAGACAACTTGCGACTTAGGACGCATACAGTTTAGGACACATGCGATTTAGGACACATACATTTTAGGACACATACAGTTTAGGACACATGCAATTTAGGACACATGCAATTTAGGACACATGCGGTTTAAAACACATGCGATTTGCAGTGCACATACAATTTAGGACACATGCGATTTAGGACACATACAACTTAGGACACACACAATTTAGAACACATTCGATTTGTAGTGCACATATAATTTAAAACACATACGACTTAGGACACATGCGATTTAGGACACATACAATGCAGGACACATACAATTTAGAGCACATGCGATTTATCATGGGCATAGCTAGGATTGCATTCGGGCCGGGGGGGCGGGGGGGCTAAATCCCCTCTCATGTGGGGGGGGGGGGGGGTGATAAAAGACTCCTTCGGCTTTCAATTCGGCCATTTGTGCACTGAATTTTGAATTTATGTACTTATGTAGGAACCAATATAACCGGGGTCGTCTAATGCGGAATTAGGTCACAATTGAATTTATTTCTATTTTATAATAAACTATTTTAATTTTGGATGAACGTTTAAATTATTTTTTTTCCGGTCAGGGGGGCAAGTGAAGACTACGCCCATGCGATTTATAGTGCACATACAATTTAGGACACTTGCGATTCAGGACTAGGTCCGGCGGAACCCATTATGCAGGTAATGCATTGCATAAGGGCGCCAGTCGAAGGGGGCGCTAAAAACTATATCGCAGACTTAATAATAAAGGAATCCAACTATCATATAAACAAAATGTAAACGTAATTCTTTTTTAATTGTACCTCGTAAAGGTAAAACACATTAAATAGAAAACAGGAGCAAAAATTTGGGAGCACCAAAAATTTTCTTGCGTAAAGGCGCCAACCATCCTCGTGCCGGGCCTGTTTAGGACACATACAATTTATAACACATGCGATTTAGAACACATACAATTTGGAACACATGAAATATTTTAATTAATTGTAGTTATAATTTCAATAAGGTTTCGTACAGTAGTGTGGCATGCAAGATGGCGCGTATGCAATTAAACTTACAGTATATTTAAAATTTGGCGCGCGTACACATTGACAGACAGCAAAACACATTTAAATGTTACAAACGATGATCACAGTTTGGTAATAAACAATTCGGAAAGTAGCAACATGGAAAAGGAGCAATATGAATTAAACGCATTTATTTAATAAATTATTACACGACAGTTTCAACTTTCCGCTATAGATTCGCAAGCATAGTCCAGCGCTGTTCCTGACCCTGGTGGCCATAGGGTGGTCATTACAGTGGGCCGAAAAACCCAAATTTTCGAAACTCGAAGCGGCGTAGTGCGGAAAAGTTGCCGTTGGGGAAGACAAATCGAGGCCAAAAAGAAATTTGAAATCGGTCCATATTCGACCCTCGCGCATCGCCGTCAAGGTTTTTAATTTTTGACCGAGTTTGGCGACTTCCGTATGTTTTCTAAAAAATGTCTATATTTCACTGTTGAACATCACTAAATATTATTTCAGCACATAAATACATACAATTCATTAGCTGTACAGCTCTTGGCTGGAGTTAAATACCTAACACGACTCAGAACTCACCACAGGAAGGTGGCTGCATCTCGAGTTCCACCCACGCCATTTCCAACCAACCAACCACATAGAGCGTACACGGAAAAATGTTTTCACAGTTGGGAACGGTGCTTAAATAATCGTATAATCACGTGCACGCACCGTCGCTGACGTCACGGAGAAATGTTTTCATCCTTGAAAACAGTGCTTGTCGTACACTGTTCAGATGAGTGCTCGGTCATCATGCGGTAACGTTCAGCACCGTCGCTCTCGATGCGCGAGCACCGATATTTTCGGTGCTGGCCTTTCGTCGTTGTTTTGTTTGCATGGACCTTTCGTAGTTGCAGGACATTTGTAATTGCAGACGGTTAAAAATGCTTTCTATTGAAGAAACAATGCAGGAATATAATTTAGAACATCTCCTTCCGATATTTATATGTAAGTATATAAAAACTTTTATATTTATTCAGGTGTATATGTGTATATGTTTGACTTTAAATAATTGTCTATTAAATTGACCAATTATTTTGAAATCACCATATTGCAGTTCATGGAGTTAATGAAACAAATTTTTATCACTTGACAAACCAGAAAATAGATAGCATTATACCATTTGATCTTGGTTGTAGAGAAGATTTTAAAACAAAATTTAAAATAGATTTGTATACAAAACATGCTTCAAATGCAAAATACTCTGAAGACATGGCACTTGATTTACAAACTGATTCAAATGCTTCAAAATATTTACAAACAAATCCGGTTGATATAACACATACAATGAATCCGCCTGCTACTACCATTTTTCAAAAAGCTTCTGAAGCATCCTCATTTTCAAATGAAGCGACTGCATGTGTTTCAATTATAGAAAAGTTGAAAACCTTTTCAGGTTCATATACAGAACGTAAATATAATTCTATATACACTGACTTGTTAATTATAATTTTTATTCGTTATTTAACGAGAACGTAAAAAATATCTCTTAAAAATGTAAAGTATGATATGATGTAGTTAATACATATCCTTGATTTTGCAGTCCAGAAGATAAAACCTTTGTATATATTATTGAATTCGACGTTAATAGGACAAACAATACTTTTTCATTACTCAAGTACTAATATTGTATTAAAGAAAGAATTATGTCGCATTATAATCGAAAAAGATATGCAATTAACGTTAACATCAGACACGAGAATTCCATTTTCGTAAGGAAAATTGTTTTGTCATTGCTCGGCTTCTATTTGTCATAGCTTAATGTCGCATACACATAAACCTTCCTCGAGAAATGCTGTACACAACGGTGCAAACCGTATCACAATCCGTCCAGTGGTTTTGAACAAACGAACATTTACATTTTTATTTATATTTCCAACAGAAAAAGTGAGACCAGTGTATTATTCCCCATCGTATACTGTACAATTGGAAGAATCGACAAAAACTCAAAAAAGATATAATAGTTCCGGCTTTTTAAAAAAGGCATACTTATCATTACGTGATCATTTAGGTCAATTAGGACTCATAAATTCGTCATTGCGAGCACGTCCAGATAATGTACCTAGAAAAGGTATTTAAATGTTCGATATATCTATAGGAATGAATTTTAAACAAAAATAGTACTTATGTCATTATTCATAAAATATAACAAATTGTTTCTCTCTATTATTTGGTAACAGTTTATTTTTATACAGGGTGTAAACAGTATACGTAGCAATATTTTAGGGGGTGGTAGGGGAGGTCCAATGGAACATAAAAGTCCTATGACATAATGTCCGATCTGTCTCCATTTTACAATAATAATGCCCTAAAGTTTGCACCATGCGTTTGAAACGGGTAGTAGCTCGCGCATATTGGTGAGACCAACACATTGAAACAGGGTGTTGACTTCTGATCTTTCATGTAATTCCCAAAGTGGTGTCTTTTTCGGAAGGAAAGACTCTTAAGAGTGATCCTCCAGCGACTCGACTCAAGGAGATGCCGCATCATATCCCGTGGCGAAGACAACACACCATGATGCTTCACCGCAAGTTTATGGCTTCCGACCCTTGAAGGGGTTTGAATACCTATTAAGAACCAAACTCTTTCAGCTCCGCATTTCTCATCAGATCTCTGCGAAAACGACGGCAATCGATACCTTTCGTCATCGTTTGGTTGTCATTTAAAGTGAATTACGAGTAAAAGATAAATCGAGGCAAATCATGTCAAACGTAAAAAAGTGAATACACATTTTTTTTTAAAACAGAATCGAAAATAATAATTATTTGAAGTGAGAGGACAAGAAATACGTAGATTTCGTTTTCAAATATCGCTTAAATGAAAAAGTAATGTAACAGGAAATAAACAAAACGTGATCGTAGTTCGTTATTGTGATAAGAATCCGTAGTTTAATAACGGCCAACACTGTTGCTGATGATGAATAAGTCTGTTTAAAACCCCCGAAGACAAAATTTAGGTACGGAAATTTAGATAAATATCGCCGGAAATAAGCCATAGCCTGCGTTAAATTTAATAACTAATAATCACCAATAAAGTAACTAAAACTCACTCTTTCGGAAATTCACCTGCAGCTTGAAAACCTGCGGCACTAGGTCACTGAACTGATGTTGGTCAGCGACGGATGCGTCCAGTGCACAGCTGGTCCCAGGTACGCGACACTAACCAAAGTAAAAGGGTCGCAACGTCAAGTGCGATTGGGTTAATGTAGATAACGAATATTCACTTCACTGCACTCTTACTAACACTGATCACTTAATTTATTTTTCATGGAACGCGTTCGTACCTTATAAAAATTGGTGAAAATGAATTTTCACTTGGCGTCCGGTGCCGCGGATATAGCTGCCCAAATGCTCGTACAGCAGTAATTGCGTCTCCGTTGTTCTAGGTTTATGCTCGGAACAACGCGTAATACACTTGTGTAGAAAACACTTCTCTGACGCGATTGCAAACTGACAGGATTTTTCCAAGCAAGTTCCTCTACTCCAAGTAGTTTTTCTCGTTCCATTATGAGTTAACTCCAGGACAAGATGCTTTAGGTAAAAAGGAGCAAGCACATTTTCGAGGCACATGTGCGTTGCAGAAGTGCAACGAACGAACCATCCTACACTTTCACAAAAGCCCGCGCTCCCTTCTTTTACTGCCAATGTACCCATTGCTTAGAGATAGACAGCAGACACCACGTGTTTCGGTTCGAAAGGGTCCGAAGAGACGAGAAACAGAAAAGTCCTCGAATTGTTACAAAGGAGAAAAGGCATACCAATCCTGTTTCCGTTTCCCGATGCCCTGAGTTCACGTTTGCTACGAGGCGGAACCAGTTAAGCCATAAATTACCCAAAACTGTAGTAAATCGTTCTCTACCAGCCTGATTAATTTTGGAGAACTAGAAATTAAAGAGTATTATCCAACATCAATACGCCTCGCGAAGAGACACAGGAAGAGAAGGGGTAGTCCGCTGACTGCGCGTAGTCCCGCCTGCTTCACCCTACCGTCAAATGCAAGACAGATCCCTTATCTCTCGAGTATAAACACGCGTTCGATTTTCAAAAGAAAAGCACGCGTTGCCGTATTCCGGACCGCATATTTTGCCGGCGCGTCTAGATAGCGCAAAATATGCTAGATTTCTTCGACGGGATTTGCCACTTCTGTTAGAAGATATTTGCCTGGCCACCCGAAGAAATATGTGGCTTCTTCACGACGGCGCCCCAGCCCATATGGGAAGAGCTATACCAGCTATGGAACGAATATGGGGGAACCGAATAATTGCACGGAATGGTACGGTTGCGTGGCCGCCAAGAAGCCCAGATTTAAATCCAATGGATTTTTACGTATGGGGCCACATGAAGTCATTAGTATACACGGACATCGAATTTGAAACCTTAGAGGAATTGCAAGGTAGAGTATTTCATGCTGGTAACGTTATACGCGAGCAGCCTGGAATATTCGCCCGCGTTCGCGACAATTGGTTACGTCGGTGTCAGGCGTGTCTGGATGCAAACGGCAACCATTTCGAGCATCTTTTGCAAATAAATGTAGGTAGCGAAATTTGTATTTCTTTACTACACATTCAGGTCAGAGTAGCCGCGCATTGACAGCAACTTGTTGCGTGACAGTTTAGTCACACTAAAAGGAAAGAAACAGTTTTATCACTTTCTGAAAAAAAAACAACACGTTTTGCAGTCACGTCGTCAAAGGAATTTACTTCCATGTAAATCAATGCATTTTTCATGAGCATCAAAACTGTCATGCAACAAATTGCCACCACTGCACGCCTGGCCTAAGAACACGTGTAGAGTTTTCGTTCACTTGTTTCTTATTTTCTAGCTGACGACCCTAAGTGCCTCCGCTACTCCAAGCAGATCCTCAATGGGACCGCTACTGTAAGGGGCCCGTAGTTACTTGCTTACTGGGTCATCTTGAACAGCTCACAACGGGCGGTCTTTGTGCTACGGCTCATCTGTGTGTGTGTAGCGACGATCTTTTCCACAAACATCTCCGATGTTTAAACCTTTATAACAGCGAAACTATACGAGATACAACAAAATGTATTCAGACCATTTTACTCTACTGGTGGTCTCCAATGTATGTGCAAAATTATGGAATCTTGCGACTATTAGTTTAGCATATAAACATGTTAACTTTGAGGCATTATTACTGTAAAATGGAGACAGATCGGACATTATGTCATAGGACTTTTATGTTCCATTAGACCTCCCCTACCACCCCCTAAAATATTGCTACGTATACTGTTTACACCCTGTATATTCTGTAGAACCCGTTGATATAGAACTTGATCTCAGTGTTTTGTATGAAGAAGAGTCAAATGATGAAGAATTGATAGTATCCACGTGGAAACTTAGTTATTCTCAACGCCACAACATTTCTTTCAAAGGAAAAAATTTTCAGAAATTATAAATCGATTTACAATCTTGAAAGGCACTCTTGGACCAAAACTGGTACTTTCGCAAATAAACAGTTTAAAAATGAGCTGTGATGTACAAAATATATCATTAAATATATCACGTTTTAGATTCTGTCAGATTTTGATCAAAAGTTTGAAAACTATAAATCAAAAGAAGACGATCAATATAAAGATATCAAACTTGCTGATAGATTACTTTTAAATTGGAAAAATATTGCACCGAAAATCGTTGCATTTGCTAAGACTACATTGCAGATATCAAAAAAAATTTCAACGAAAAAATCTTTTGAACAATGTGAAAATGATGAAAATGCTGTTGATGAGCAAGTCCAGCGTATGAATATAAATTATATGGATTTGAAGCAAGTTTTGAGTAATAACAATGACGTAGACAGTATTGGTGAGTTTGTAAAATTATTCTTAAAATATATAAATCTTCACGATTCATCCAACTATTAAATGACATACATTTAATTGTCTCACAATCGCAAACTTTGTTCTGCTTTAAATAAATATTCATTGATTTGCAAATTTACAATTACATTTATATTAAGTGCAGGTTTCAGTGTTAATATCAAAAGTTTCAAAAATGTCGTTTTAGAGCATACAAGTACATTAGCTTTGCTACTGCTTCCTGCTTTAATAAATTACGCCTTTAAATCAAAGAAGGTAGAGGGAATTTGGAAGCCCAAGCAAGGGGATATTGCCAGATCCTACATAGAGCATATTGAGGTAAATGCAATCTACTTTGACTGATATGGAACTCATATGTAACTTATATCCAAATAATTTAATAGAATTAAAAATTCCAATTTTACATTTTAGGTACCAAAAAATAAAGATGCTCTCACAAACTTTATTGAAAGTAAATATAAGTATTACGTAGAAAATAATGTGACTGAAACGCAACCATACACCATATTGTGTGGACCCTTGCATTCCGTAGAAGCGTCGTACGCAGTGATGCCAGAATCGTGGGACACGGGACGGGACGCTTATCCCCACTATGACCTACCGTCCTCTCCCACTATGCCCTACCGGCGTCCCCCACTTTCTTCCCACCGCACTGCACACAAGCATATTTTTACTCCTGTCCGTGTGAGCTGCCTGTCGAACTGCCGAGCACACGGACAGGGGTGGGGATATGCTTGTGTGCAGTGCGATGGGAAGAAAGTGGGAGACGACGGTAGGCCATAGTGGGAGAGGACGGTAGGTCATAGTGGGGGTAAGCGTCCCGTCCCGTGTCCCACGATTCTGGCATCACTGGTCGTACGTCGTTGTAGATACAGTTTTTTATAAGTTAGACTCTCCTCTGCGTGCAGTCGACTTTTGTTTTAAATTATTCTATTTTATGAATATCGAATACTCCAGGGCATGTCCCCACATCTGGTCTTTTTTTCATAAACACATTTTCGAAATAAGGGGTTATAAAAATACTGTGGCTTCACAAAAAATTTTAAATATAGTTACAGAGCTTCAAAAAATCATATTATAAAGAGTTTTATATTACTTACAAGTGTTTGTGTAATATTGAATTCAATTATTATAAAATAGTTTTTTTTGTTTAAATTATGTATATTTTTTGTTTAAATGTTTAAATTATTAGAAAATAATTTAGTTAAATATCTCAATATGGAACTAAATACTGAAATTTTCAAAATAACTTGTGAATTGTATTACAATTTAAAGTTTGCAAAAACTGATGTTCAGTATGTCATAAGCCTTTTACGAAATTTTATAATAAATAGTTATAATCAGTTTTTGTTGAAAGAATTAAATTCAAATGTTTTGGAAGGAGTAGATAAAGCAATTAAAGATGATATAAATTTAATATTTCGAAAATATAAAGATCCATTTGATAAGTTTTCTACTCATGAGAAGCGAATGGTTTTATACAAAAATATGGGAGTCTATGTTGAACCAGAAATATCTGTTATAAAAGAAATCCCCATAACAATAGCTCGAACAAGTACAATCACTTTGAAAACTAAACAGGTTCAAACAATACACATGTCGGTTAAACATTCTTTTACTAAACTGCTTGAAATGGACGGTTTATTTGAAGCCACTATGTCATACATGAATTTTTTAAAATCAGACGAACGCGTGTTACTTAATTTTGTTCAGGGAAGTTTATGGAAAAAACAAATAGAAGAGTTTCATGAAAATGGTATTGCTCTCCCTTTGATAATATACTTTGATGATCTTAAAACGGGCAATGCCTTAGGAACTCATACCGGAAAGAATTCAGTTGGTTGTGTGTATGCCACTATTCCATGTTTTCCTCAAAATTTCGCTTCTAAACTAGAAAGCATTGTATTAACAGATATTTTTTATTCGAAAGATAAGGCAAGTTACGGAAATGAGGTTGTTTTGACAAAGCTGATTAATGAATTACACGATTTAAGGAAAAACGGAATGCTCATTGTTGTAAACAAAAACATGTACAAAATTCACCTCTTAACATTTTTAGTTGTAGGTGATAATAAAGGCCTTAATGACATTGTAGGTTTTGTACGATCGTTTACTCTTTCGCACTGTTGTAGGATTTGTAACGCGGGGCCAACTGAGTGGCAAAAATTAAAAGAGGAAGATGAATTATTATTGCGTACAAAAGCAAGGCACGAGACAGATATGAATGTGATAAATACTTCGAAAACCGGTGTGAGAGAAAAATGCGTATTTAATGAATTATATGGTTTTAATGTAATCGAAAATGGTTCTGTTGACATCATGCACGACATTTTTGAAGGAGTGGCCAATTATGACTTATCAAAAATTCTTTTACATTTAATTGATGAGAAATACTTTTCTATAGATTTTATTAACCACGTTTTAAATACGATGGACTTTGGTTTTGACAAAACAAATTTACCCCCAGATATTAAAATTGATTTTTTAAAATCTAATAATTGGTTAAAAATGTCAGCATCTGAAATGTTATTTTTTACTAGATACCTTGGCCTTATAGTAGGAGAACTAGTTCCACAAGACAGCGAAATTTGGACATTATATATAAAATTGCGAGAAATAATAAGTATTATTACT
This sequence comes from Andrena minutula, assembly GCA_929113495.1. NCBI lineage: Eukaryota > Metazoa > Arthropoda > Insecta > Hymenoptera > Andrenidae > Andrena > Andrena minutula. Next base: position 22,358,324 of record OV815993.1, read on the forward strand.
TCACCCGAAATTACTAACGAAGATCTCACACAATTACATATTTTAATATCTGAAGACCATGATATATATACAAAATATTTTGGCCACTTAAAATTCAAGTTCCACTCAATGATCCACTACAAAAGAATGATTTTACAAAACGGTCCTTTAATAAAAATATCGTCAATGCGATTTGAATCAAAACACCGTGAAATTAAGGCAATGATACAGGCTACTTCCTCAAGGAGGAATATCTTAAAAACTATAGGCATAAGGCATCAACTATGTCTTATGCATTATAAATTTGCGCAATACAAGAACTTGTACATTAATTATGGCCCGCCAATAAGTGATGATTCCAATAGCATTCATTTTACAGTTTCACAAGGTAGACAAACCTTAACTAATATTATAATAAATGATATAAAATATAAAGCTAAAACTATCATAGTAGCTACTATAGGGGAAAATTGTCCTGGTTTTGGGGAAATAGACAAAATTTATGTAGTAAATACTAAAATCTACTTCAGGTATGTGCCTTTTAATGTGATTGGATTTAATAGCCATTATTTCGCATACAGTGTCGTTGCAGATACCAAAAAGAAACTGATAATTAGTTACGACTTGATAGCAGTAAGAACACCATGCGTAATTGACCAAAAACAAGGAATAACATACATTGCTACGAGACATCGATTGTAGATAACAATCTTTCTTTGTAAATAAATAAACAATCAATTACTTAATTAACAAACTATTATTATAACGTTAAAACTTTAAATAAAATAATATGAATATAGGTTAGATTTGCATTCGAAATTCACATTTGTTAAAAGCATATTCGGAACTGTTTTTTAGCCAGATTATAATGTGGCTTATTCTTAGCTTATTAATTTAACTATTAATTAATAAGCCAACCAGATAGATCCATTAATTTTCGATCAGGAACTCAACAGTGTATATATATACAGTACCATGCGCGCATCGAAAACATCGAGAGCGACGGTGCTGAACGTTACCGCATGAGGACCGAGTCCTCATCTGAACAGTGTACGACAAGCACTGTTTTTAAGGGTGAAAACATTTCTCCGTGTATCGAAAACAACGACGAACGGCGAGCACCGAAAATATCAGTGCTCGCGCATCGAAAGCGACGGTGCTGAACACGTTACCGCATGATGACCGAGCACTCATCTGAACTGTGTACGACAAGCACTGTTTTCAAGGATGAAAACATTTTTCCGTGTACATACTAGGGTAAAGAGTACAATGGTTGGCCACTTAAGTAATAGTGTCACATAAATAATAAATTATAAATGCGAATTTAGTAAATTTGAAATGGAAATCAATATAAATAAGTACGAAAACCCCCTAATAATCTAAAAATAAATAGAGTTTATAGAAAAAAAATCAAGAATGTATAAAAATATACAAAAAATGTGTTTCCTACGAAGAAATATAGTTATTGGCATGATCAAGACAGTAATTGTCCAACCGGTTCGACAGTGATTGGCCGCTATTTGATACATAATATAACCTAAAAGAAAATGTTACTTGATTTGGTGATAGATATAAGATTAAAATTATACAATAAAAATGGATATATTTTGTTATGTATGTATTTGCTGTATTTATTTCTGTTTTTAAAAGGTGGCTAATTACTGTTTCACCATTAATATGGTTAAAAAAAGTCACTGGCCGCCCGGTCAATTACTATCATTCAACATTATTCATCATCCAATCGGTTCGACAGTGATTGGCCGCTATTTGATACATAATATAACCTAAAAGAAAATGTTACTTGATTTGGTGATAGATATAAGATTAAAATTATACAATAAAAATGGATATATTTTATTATGTATGTATTTGTTGTGTTTATTTCTGTTTTTAACAGGGGGCTAATTACTGTTTCACCATTAATATGGTTAAAAAAAGTCACTGGCCGCCTGGCCAATTACTGTCATGCAACATTATTCATATGACAGTTGTTGGCCCCCGGTATTTTTCATAATATATGTATAAATTTAACAAATAAATAATTCTTTTATAAAGTTTCAACTTTCATTTATCGATATAAACCGAATATGAGAGATATACATATCATAAATACATTAAACTATTCACAAACTTTCAACTGCACTCTTACGGTTTTTTTATTAAATCGCTGTAATTTCCAAGCTTCAAAGCCGAGTCATCCTAATTGCATTTATATATAATCACAGTATATAATGAGGGGAGAAATATTGATTACATTCGAAGCAAGAAAGTACAAGGAATATGAATATGTTCATTAAAAAAGTCATAACATTGGTATTTCTTTATATTCATTTATTTCTCAAAATAAGGCCAATCACTGTCAGGTGGCCAACAACTGTGTTCTTTACCCTACTCATTGTCGATATCTTTCACGACTTTTACTTCTTCACGTTGAATTGTGCCTTTGTGACGTATGTCACTCCGGAGGTAAGGATCGGCGTGATTAGCTGTAGTCGGTAAGACAGAGTTCGTTTTACGCCGATTTTTTAATTACGTAATTCTTTATTACTCGTCCGGTGTTTGAATACAATATTACAATATACGGCGGCTGAAGCGGGCCTGGGCCGGCGTTTCAAAGGCGCTGGCTGGTAACTGGATACGGAGTAGTCGTGGAGGTCGGACAGTGTCCTCGCACCTCTAGACTCGGAGCGGCCGAGATAGAGACCGGGCGGTATCCCGGTGAGTCTACGTCGGAGCGGAGAGATTGGAGACCGGGCAACTTCCTGGCGTCTCGGTACAGGCGGCTAGAGACCGGGCAGCATCCGGGCGTCTCTGCAACGGAGAAGTCGAGACCGGGCAACTTCTAGGCGTCTCGGTACGGGCAGCTAGAGACCGGGCAGCATCCGGGCGTCTCTGTAACGGGGAAGGGGGGGGCGAGATCGGGCAACTTCCTGCCGTCTCGGTATGGGCTAGAGACCGGGCAGCATCCGGGCGTCTCTGTATCGGGGTGGCGGGCCTAGAGACCGGGCATCATCCGGGCGTCTCGGAACGGCACGAGGTATTACGATCGCTTGATCGGTGGTTACACGGATTGGTTTTCCTAGTTACGCTGTCACCGGGGAACATCCAGCTAGGCGCTTTAGGGAGGAGGTTCCGTAGCCCCACTCGAACCAGGGTTTGGCGGACCCCGGCCCAAGCACCAACCTACAGGAGCGGTGGTAATGTGTGCGTGAATTGATGCTGGCGCCAAGCCAGCCACGCGGCGACATCGCGCAACGAATGTGACGTCACAGGTGGACCCTGTGCCACGTAAAACGTGCGCTTTGGCGGACCCCAGCCCAAGCACTTGGAAATTTCAGGCAGGGTCCACCGGCCACCGCTGCTATTGGTCAGAAGGAAACAACCAATGATGGCCAATTAGCGTCGCCGGGGAAATAGGTTGTCGACGCTGATTGGCCGCGGTGTCACTCGCTTGGCGCTGGCGTCGGTTCGTCTCCAATCGAGTAGTAGTTCCTGTACGCGCCCGTCACGCATTTGGCTGGGCTTGGCGTTGGCGTCGGTAGATTTGTGACGTCACATTCGTTGCGCGATGTCGCCGCGTGGCTGGCTTGGCGCCAGCATCAATTCACGCACACATTACCACCACTCCTGTAGGTGTGGTGCTTGGGCCGGGGTCCGCCAAACCCTGACTCGAACTGACTGTCCTGCGGCGCGTTGAGGCTTATGTCCCGATTCCCGGAATTTCTTAGCAGCGAGAAATCGACGCGAACTATCGGCGCGGTGGGGAGTTAGCGTCATTGCGCGGACGCGTCGCGAGCCCGGTGTGCCTCGGCCCGGGTCGGAGCGGTTCGGGCGCAGTCGGCCGGGCACTTGTCGTCTCCCTCACTCCCCGTCGGACTACCGCGTGCTCGATTCCTCGCATGCTGGGACGCTACGTCACATCCCCCTCTTTCTTCGGAGTGAGATGCGAACGTAGTGCCTCTTTGGTACGCGTTTGTTCGCATTGCCGCGGTTTTATTTCGTCTACACTATTTTCTTACTTAGCTAACTTATGCCCGCCGGCTACCCGCCACCTTTAATAACAAAACTTAACCTACGTACTTATACTAACTTAAATTTAATCAGGGTCGGGGAGATGCGGCGGAGTTGTATAGTCCGGCCGTCCTGGCGGACGCGGAAGCGCTGGCCCTCCCGTAGGCGCTCTAGGTCCACGATTGTCCATCCCTGGTTGTCTGGTCGCTCCTCCGGGTCCCTGGGGGTCCTGTCCCTGCTGTCTGCGGATGAAGGCCCGGGTGTGGTATCGGCGGAGGACCTCGGCCGCGGCGGCCCTTCCGGTGGAGGCGCCGGTTGATGCTCCGTAGTCGGGGGAGCTGCGATCGGTCCTGGCGGAATTGCGTCTCTGGTTCCGTGACGTCTCCGATGCACGCGGCCGGCCTCGGCCTCTTTTCGCCGGCGCTTCGGTGCCCTGGGCTGTTGGACCGACCCCGTGGGTGGTGTCGTTGACCTGGGTCTTGTCGGCCTGGGGACTGACGGTACTGGTGGTCCGGCGGAGGTGCGTAGCCGCGGCTCCGCTTCCCGTGTCCGAGGCGGTGGTGGAGACGACGGTGTTGGCCGTTGTACCGGGGACGGCGTCCGTTCCGGCAGTTGTAGGTTCTTGCCCGGTGTTGGGGGCAAGAACGGCTCTTGCGGGCGGTCGGGTGGTGGTAGGTCCTCGTCTGAGTCCTCCCCGAACAACTCGCGGAATCTCTTCCGCAGACGTGGATTCGTCAGCTCCGGCGCGTGTATTTCCAGGAGGTCTTCCATGGTTTGACTGATTCGAATCTGTGTCCTTTCCGTCGTTGCGCGCGTTGACATTGCTTTCGGGCTTGTCGTTTTGTCCTCTGGCTGGCGGTTGGTTATTTATGTTTTCATCGCACGGTTTGATATCCTTTACGTGAACTCGGCGGCTGCGATTGTTGTTGTCCTTTAGCAGAACGAGGTTGGGGCCCAGGAACTTGGTTACGCGGTACGGACCTAAGAATTTTGGCGCGAGTTTTGCGGCGAAGCATTCCGCCGCACTGGATAGGTGGTGCTCACGCTGCATCACGTTTGATCCGAGAGCGGGACGCCAGTCTCGGTGGTTGCGATTGAAATATTTCTTTTGGCTCTCGGAGGCTTGGGCTTGATTATATCGTGCCAATTCGAGCGTGTCCTGTAGGTCCTGGATTTGCTCTTGTCGGAAACGGGTGCTGCCTTGTTCGGGATTACCCGGTGTTGTGTCCGGTGGTTGATACAGGGTGGCGGGAGGAGTCAATTCGCGGCCGTAGTTGAGGAAGGCCGGTGTGAAACCGGTACTTTCGTGTTTCGCGGTGTTGTATGCGAACACTACTTCGGGTATCCACTGATCCCAGTGGCGGTGGTTCTCGGCGGTGTATTGGGCAATCATTGTTTTGAGTACCCGGTTCACTCGTTCGACAGGGTTGCATTGTGGGGAATATGGTGGTGTCCTTGAGGAGGTGCGTGAATTCTCGACTCACGAATTGTTTGCCGTTGTCGGTGATGACCATACGGGGGCACCCGTGTTGAAGCAGGATGCGATCCTTGAATGCCCTTGCTACGGCCGGTGCAGTGGCCTGTCGTAGCGGTTGGACCTCGACCCACTTGGTTAGTTTGTCTTGGAAAACGCACAGAGTCGTGTGGCCCTTACTGGAGCGGGGCAGCGGACCGACCAAGTCGGCGGAGACTACTTCCCACGGTTTGGTGACTGGTGTGGTAAACATCTGTCCTGCCGGGGTTTCCTGCTGCACTTTATATTGTGGGCACGACCCACACTGCCGGACATATTTTGCTGCTTCTCGAAACATGCCCGGCCAGTAGTACCGCTGGGCGAGTCGGGCGGCGGTTTTCGTGGTCCCCAGGTGGCCGGCGGTCGGTGCGTCGTGATTTTCGGCCAGGATGGCCGGGCGAAGGTGACGAGGGACGCACATTTTCCATTCGTGTTCCTTGGACTGCGGTTGTCCGGTGAGGTTGGCGATATGGCGGTAGAGTCGTCCTTCGGAGATCCGGTATTCGGGATATTTTGACGGGTCGTTCGTGACTTGTTCCTTGATTCTCTGGTACCACCGACAACCCGTGGGGTCGTCTACCGTGTGCATGTCGGCTGGTATTCGGGAGAGGGCGTCGGCCACCCAGTTCATGGCCCCTTTTCGATACTTGATAGCGAAGTCATATTGTTGGAGTTCTAAGCTCCAGCGTGCCAGACGGCCGGATGGGGTTTCGATCGTCTGTAGCTATTTTAAGGCGTGATGGTCGGTGAGGATAGTGAACTGGTATCCTTCGAGGCAGGCCCTCATTTTTCGCACTCCCCAAATTACTGCTAGACACTCCTTCTCCGTTGTGGAGTAATTCCTTTCGGCCTGGTTGAGTGTGCGACTGGCGTAGGCGATCACTTGTTCCCATTCCTCGGCCTCCTGGGTTAGAACGACCCCGAGGCCATCCTGGCTGGCATCGGTCTGGAGGGTGAACGGTCGGGTGAAGTCGGGGCAGGCTAGTACCGGGGCGGTGGCTAATTGCTGTCGCAACGCGTGGAAAGCGGTCTCCTCCGCGGGGCCCCAATTCCATTTTTGCCGTTTGTGCAGCAATTTCGTCAGTGGTGCCGTGGTGTCGAAAAAATGTGTAATGAAACGGCGATACCAGGATACCATCCCCAGGAAGCGACGTAGCTCGCGGATGTTGGTCGGTGGTGGCATTCCTAGTATGGCTTGCACTTTATCGGGGTCGGTCTTGATTCCTTGTGTAGTTACCACGTGCCCGAGGTACTTTAGTTCGGTGCGGCCGAAGTCGCATTTTTCGGGATTTATTCGTAGGTTGGCGGTTTGTAATCGGTGTAACACTTCGCGCAAATTTTGCAGGTGTTCCTCGAATGTTCGTCCGAGCACGATTATATCGTCGAGGTAAGCGAAGGCTCGTGGTTCCATGTCCGGGCCAATGACGCGGTCGAGCAGACGCTGGAACGTAGCTGGAGCTGAATGCAGTCCGAAGGGCATGACCCGGAATTGATAGAGCCCTCGTTCAGGCACGGTGAAGGCGGTGATCGGTCGGCTCTCGGAGGCGAGGGGTACTTGCCAGTATCCGTTCGCTAAATCGATTGTGGATATAAAGCGAGCTTCCCGCAGCTTGCTGAGGGTGGCCTCAACCTGAGGCAAGGGGTACGCATCTCGCTGGGTGACCTGGTTGACACGGCGGAAGTCGATGCAGAATCGGCGTTTTCCATTCTTTTTCCGGACGAGTACGATTGGTGAACTCCACGGGCTGCTGGAGGGTTCAATGATGCCGTCGGCCAACATCTTGCTTACCTCTTCGTCGATTATTTTCTGTATGGCGGGGTTGCGGGGTGTGTACCGTTGTTTAAGCGGTGTCGAGTTCTCCACACGGATGACATGTTTGGTAAGGTGGGTGGTGCCGCGTAATCCTTGAAATTTCGGTAATTCTTCGTCGAGGAGCTGTTGCAAAGCCTTAATCTGGGCCGGGGTGCAGGTTGCTATTCCTGGTGTAACTTCAAGGGTGGCGGCGTCGGGAATCATTATCCGGTTCCTGAAGGTCATTCGGACTCTTAGCTTTTTTAGTGCGTCGATTCCTAGTATAACCGGATGTGCCAGTGTGGGGAGAATTGCGTAACGATGGGTCAGCGGCTGACCATCCACCCGGGCTGTTACCTTTAGGTCTCCGGCGAGGGATACTTCAAAACCGTTGGCCATTCGAACGCAGTGATGCGCGGGGGTTGGGAAGTTGCCGTGGCGTTGGCAATGGTGGGCCACGTCTTCGCGGATGTATAAACACGTGGCCCCGGTATCCAGTAAGGCCCGGTAACGGCGGCCGTGCAGTAGGAAGGTGACGAATGGCCGGGCAGTCTGGTCCGGGGAGGTTCGTGGGGCGCGGTGGCGTTCGGTGTCGGGGTGGAGCCCTGTTCCCCGGGCCTCATGGCGTTTCCCGGCGTTGGTGGGCACGGGCAATCTCGTGACCATCTGCCGTCCGTTCCACAGCGAGAGCAGAACTGGCGTACTGGCTGGCGACAGTCCTGACGGTGGTGTCCCCTCTGTCCGCATCGCCAGCAGCAAGTCTCGCGATTGTAGTCGGAGGAGACGATATTTAGGCCGGTTGCGTTGGTCCGCGTCTTAAGGGTCGTCGTAGTTACGGGAGCGGTGCTGCGGGACTTTTTTTCTTTTAATATGCCCTCGTATTCGAGGGCAGATCGTAATAATGCTGTGACGGAGGTGCAGCTATTACTGCAGATGAATTCTCGGTACTCGGGTAAGAGGTTACGGTGAATTCGTTCAAGCTGTCGGGCGGGCGAGAGTTGGCCGTATCGTCGAATCATGGTTTGTATGTCGGTGGCTATAATCGCTGGCTCGTTCTCCGGGCTTTTGCTTGCGTTGTTGTATGACTTCCTCCTGGTCGTTTTCGCTGAAGACCGGAATATAATAAAGGCGGAAGCTTTCTTCGAAGTCTTTCCAGCTTCCCCAGGAAGAGCGGTTGTTTCGGTGCCATAGGAGGGCCTGACCCCTGAGTAATTCTGGAAGACACCGGAGGAGTTACTCCTCCGTGATGCCGTAACTTTCCTGGAGTTCACATATCCGTTCCAGGAAATTTTGAGCATCCTTGGTGCCGTCGAAATGGCAACCCCATTTCCGAACGCGGTCCATGGCGCACGCGATGGGTGTCGGAGTGGGCGTTGTTTCGTCGAATGATACGAGGGGCGTCGTGTCGGAAGACGCATTAGGCGTCGGTTCGTGGTCGTCTTTCCCCATGGTATCGGTCCTGACGATATACTGTCGGAGGCGAGTGCGTAGCTGTTCGAACTTTTCTTCGGTATCCAGGTTGGCCTCTCTAAGGGCCTGGACGAGTTCTTCCTTGTTTAATTGGTAAAGTTTTGTCAACCTCGAACTCATTTGCCGTTTTCCTTTCTTACCGACTGAGTCCCTGTTTGGGCGCCATTTGTTACGTATGTCACTCCGGAGGTAAGGATCGGCGTGATTAGCTGTAGTCGGTAAGACAGAGTTCGTTTTACGCCGATTTTTTAATTACGTAATTCTTTATTACTCGTCCGGTGTTTGAATACAATATTACAATATACGGCGGCTGAAGCGGGCCTGGGCCGGCGTTTCAAAGGCGCTGGCTGGTAACTGGATACGGAGTAGTCGTGGAGGTCGGACAGTGTCCTCGCACCTCTAGACTCGGAGCGGCCGAGATAGAGACCGGGCGATATCCCGGTGAGTCTACGTCGGAGCGGAGAGATTGGAGACCGGGCAACTTCCTGGCGTCTCGGTACAGGCGGCTAGAGACCGGGCAGCATCCGGGCGTCTCTGCAACGGAGAAGTCGAGACCGGGCAACTTCCAGGCGTCTCAGTACGGGCGGCTAGAGACCGGGCAGCATCCGGGCGTCTCTGTAACGGGGAGGGGGGGGGGGGCGAGATCGGGCAACTTCCTGGCGTCTCGGTATGGGCTAGAGACCGGGCAGCATCCGGGTGTCTCTGTATCGGGGTGGCGGGCCTAGAGACCGGGCATCATCCGGGCGTCTCGGAACGGCACGAGGTATTACGATCGCTTGATCGGTGGTTACACGGATTGGTTTTCCTAGTTACGCTGTCACCGGGCAACATCCAGCTAGTCGCTTTAGGGAGGAGGTTCCGTAGCCCCACTCGAACTGACTGTCCTGCGGCGCGTTGAGGCTTATGTCCCGATTCCCGGAATTTCTTAGCAGCGAGAAATCGACGCGAACTATCGGCGCGGTGGGGAGTTAGCGTCATTGCGCGGACGCGTCGCGAGCCCGGTATGCCTCGGCCCGGGTCGGAGCAGTTCGGGCGCAGTCGGCCGGGCACTTGTCGTCTCCCTCACTCCCCGTCGGACTACCGCGTGCTCGATTCCTCGCATGCTGGGACGCTACGTCACACCTTGTTTGTGGAGGAAGACACTAACTAAAAACTATATCGCAGACTTAATAATAAAGGAATCCAACTATCATATAAACAAAATGTAAACGTAATTCTCTTTTAATTGTACCTCGTAAAGGTAAAACACATTAAATAGAAAACAGGAGCAAAAATTTGGGAGCACCAAAAATTTTCTTGCGTAAAGGTGCCAACCATCCTCGTGCCGGGCCTGTTTACGACACATACAATGTATAACACATGCGATTTAGAACACATACAATTTGGAACACATGAAATATTTTAATTAATTGTAGTTATAATTTCAATAAGGTTTCGTACAGTAGTGTGGCATGCAAGATGGCGCGTATGCAATTAAACTTACAGTATATTTAAAATTTGGCGCGCGTACACATTGACAGACAGCAAAACACATTTAAATGTTACAAACGATGATCACAGTTTGGTAATAAACAATTCGGAAAGTAGCAACATGGAAAAGGAGCAATATGAATTAAACGCATTTATTTAATAAATTATTACACGACAGTTTCAACTTTCCGCTATAGATTCGCAAGCATAGTCCAGCGCTGTTCCTGACCCTGGTGGCCATAGGGTGGTCATTACAGTGGGCCGAAAAACCCAAATTTTCGAAACTCGAAGCGGCGTAGTGCGGAAAAGTTGCCGTTGGGGAAGACAAATCGAGGCCAAAAAGAAATTTGAAATCGGTCCATATTTGACCCTCGCGCATCGCCGTCAAGGTTTTTAATTTTTGACCGAGTTTGGCGACTTCCGTATGTTTTCTAAAAAAATGTCTATATTTCACTGTTGAACATCACTAAATATTATTTCAGCACATAAATACATACAATTCATTAGCTGTACAGCTCTTGGCTGGAGTTAAATACCTAACACGACTCAGAACTCACCACAGGAAGGTGGCTGCATCTCGAGTTCCACCCACGCCATTTCCAACCAACCAACCACATAGAGCGTACATACTACTCATTGTCGATATCTTTCACGACTTTTACTTCTTCACGTTGAATTGTGCCTTGTTTGTGGAGGAAGACATGAGTTCCTTGGACATCAACGTGGTCCGGATAAAACCATCCCTATTTTTATACCTAACAACTGTTTCTGCTGCTTCCGTGTCTAACTTAACATAGCGCTCAACAGTTTGGGTATGGTAAGGAAAGTTCCCAGTATCGCAGTCTGGAGTAAATCCCGATTCTGGTAGTGATTTAATGTGTGCAGTTGAGGTATGACGTAAAAGAGGTTGTGAACAGTTAATGGAGCTCCAGTCGATAATATGTGAATAAACTGTCGCAGCACAGTTGATTTTTGAAATGAAGAAGTCACGAACCGGCTTTTTTTGCTTCAGAGGTGATTTTCTTTCCTCGATGATTCTTTTTAGGCCAAGTTCTCTAATATTTCTTCTTTCATCCATCGCCATTGCCAAGAGCAAATTTTCAGGATGTGCAATAGGGTGGACCTTAGCTACTCTTGACGAAAATTATTTTGCGAGATTTTTTTGGTCCCGTACGCCAGAAATGTGACACTTGTTGGGAAAATGATCTTGAAAAAATTTCAGCTCGATTGGACCACGGGAAAAGGACGCGCAACGAATTTGAAAATTTTGAACTTTTTAAACCTTGACATAAATATACATTATGATACATCGTTGAATTTGTATTTTTTTTGTTCTGTTTAAGAATGCATACACAGCATATACCATTGTTAACAAGAAAACATCCGTGACCTTGAAAACTCGAAAGAGTGACCTTGAAAAAAAAATTCCACATTATATTCGCCTCCTTATATACTTGAACTTTTGTCTGAAGAGTTTTTTCATATATCCATAAACGATGGAGATATTAAATATTTTTGATTTTCATTATAACGCTCAATTATACAAAAGAAAAGCAGTTCTAAGACTGAAAATAAATTATTATAGCTATTATGTAAATTACAAATAGAAATGTCATTAAAGTATTGCGTCCCAGATTTGCTTGTGGACTCGTGAGTAGGGCCCAGCAGAACCAGAAAATACAAATGTCGCGAATTCCAGTGGCCTTTTTGCTAGTCAAGATAAATTCTTTTCGGAATAAATATATTTTTATACAATATATCGCCTTGGCCATCAATCAAGCGTGATGTAAAGCTCCTGGAACTCGAAATATATAACTTGTTCTAGGAGTACCGCCTAAGAAAAGAACTGTAAGCTCCAAGAATACTCTATAATCTTCTCGTGGTTGATTGATGTTTTTCAAGGTTCGGATTGCAAACTTCAGCACTTCAGTACTATTTATAATTGTAGATTGGTGGACGTACTCGTCTTCAATTCCTGCCACAAAATTCGATTTATTGATCTGGGGCCAAGCCTGCTGAAATTGTTTAAAAAGTGGCATATTTGGACCCGATGATTCCTCTAACTTCATATCAAAAACACTCCGCAAAATAATTTCATATATGTGATGCCGGCAAGGAATATATAGCAAATCTCTTTCAAATTTTTGTTCGAGAAGGATACATGCGCCTTGGATACGTCCCATGTTCGATGACGTATGCTGACCCCTTTAGTTAAAATGTCCTATCTAACATTTTGAAACAACCCAAAAAACTGAAGTTTTATCGTTTTGTTCAGTACGAAACGTCGAAGCTTCGAACGCCCGCGATTTAGAATTGTTTAGGCTTAATTAAACTATAATTTACTTGGAAGAATACGTTGGATTCGCCGTTATATTTAAACAGAGGTCACGGTCACTTGTATTTACATTAAATTTACACTGAATATTTACACTTAGATTCTATTAATTAAAACAATTAACAAACTTAGTCTAAGTAAACGCGCAAGTACGCAAAGTAGAGTGAACCGAGCAGTTCAAAAGTGTAGAACACTGGAGAGCTCCAGTAAGAGAAAGTAAGCGAGATTAGAATCCGTACAGCTTGAGTCAGCAGTTCTCGGAAGACAGACACGACCGCGGTGACGAATCGGCCGTTTCGCCGAATTCTGTGACGTCGACACCCCACCCAACAGCTGTTCGTCCTGCGATGGACAAAGAGCCCACCGGCGAAACAAAGCATCTCGCGCGATGGAGTGGGACAGCTGCCTAATTAGGTGAGGTGCGCGTCAACAGATGTCTCGGCCGATCACATCATCGCGGCCGTGTGCACCGGGATTTGGCCACGCTGGCTTGCTTGAATAGCGCGCGGAATAGTTGGCGAATCCGACGCCGGCTTGGCCCGTGGCCGTTTGGGCCAATCCCAAACAGTTTACTTTGTACCGTTCTTATTTCCCCTCATTCAAATTAAAACATGTTGTCACTATTTGGTAATAGCCTAATATAATTTTTTGTAATAGGTATACCGGTAGGTAATATATTATTAACGTACCAATTAATTAATTGCTTTAGATAGGATATTTTGACCAATTAGAAAAAAGTTAGGTTAAATACATTAAAGTGTTTGTCACGTCCTGGGTGGTGGGACTTGGATCGTAACATATATGGGGTAGGGAGGTTGCTCGAAGACTCTGCTTCGTAGGAAGACCTGCTTCACTATGAAGGCTATGCTTCGCGCTCGAGGGGTGGCGTAGGTGAGGTCGAAGACTGTGCTTCGTAGGAAGACCAGCTTCTCTATGAAGGCTATGCTTCGTGCTCGAGGGGTGGCGTAGGTGAGGTCGAAGACTGTGCTTCGTAGGAAGACCAGCTTCTCTATGAAGGCTATGCTTCGCAACTTGTGACGATCAGGGAAGGCTGTATGGTGATCGTACACCCGAGTGACACCCGTTAGATTATTCGCGAAGGCAAAGAGTTGTAGCAAGAATTTAAACGTTTCGATTAACAGAACAACTATTTATTGGTAAGCGTGTGGATAAGTAATGCGCTTCTGACGGTATAGCAGTTTACAATAATGCATGGACATTGAGCATTGGCACAAACATTTATATAATGGTGATTAATAATATAATATAAACATGAGAAGAATTAGTAACGCTAATAATGTTTTAGTATAAGTAATAAAATGAAGCAATGATATAATTAAGCGATAAGCATAAGCAATTGAAATAGTATAAAGCAAGATAGAAAACAATGCAGTTAACGATGTACATATAAAGCAATAAGCAGAATTAAAACCAAATAACGTAAAGTAATAAGCGCAATGATACAAAGCAATATAAAGAACTAAATAATATCGTTGCATATGAGCAGAAGGAAATAGAATAGTGAATAATAAAGGCTTACAGAGATATAGAAGAGGAGAAATCCTTGTAACACTTCACGAGCTTTTAACTTTATAAAAGAAATACTGGTGCGGTGTGTCGCGGATGTTGCCGAACTAACTGACTGGTTGATCGTAACTAACTGATCGATTGTAACTGACTGATGCGCGGTCCATGTGGCGCTTGTATTTATACAAAACAGTGGAATGTTTGGTATGCGAGGAATTTGAGGTATGCGAGGAATTTGAGGTATGCGAGGAATTTGTGGTATGCGTGATGAGTCATCTTTAAAATATGTGTTATGTAATCGACGCGTGCCGATGACTCACGCGCTAGGTATGCGTGGAATTGCG